>OZ022578.1:18932859-20220359 GCA_963669155.1 Arbacia lixula | reverse complement strand
TTAATCGCAAATCTAAAGTCGATTACAAATATCAACTTTTGAAAATGTGAAGTACCATAAAATGATTACAGTATTATAATCGGTCGTGTCAATGTTATTTTTATATACCTATATAAACCTGAGCTAATATGTGACATTTTAATGAAGTCCGAATAAATTAATACTAATACAATCACTGTATTCACGTCGCAAAAGGCGCGCAAACAACAAACATGGTGACGTCATGTTTGACAGCTTGCCTGACACTGCTCTATGCAAAAAACACTCTCGCTAATCGGCACATGAGTGCACTGAAGTCGGGTTTATATCAACGTTGGTTGCGCGAATGAGTTAACACGCAAACTCTCGTAGAGGCTCAAGCACAAGCTGGCCGCTTGTGCTCATTATACACATTAACAAGCCAAATAAAAATGCTAGTGACCGCTATTTTTGCTAATAACATATTTTTGCCTGCTATACTTTTGCAAACAATTAAAGTACTGTGGACCGCTACTCATGTTACTGAGGTACCTTTGCTAGAATGGTTTAATCTATATCCCCCATTAATATATTCCAGTCCGTTGATTGGTTTTAAGTGTGTCACATGACCATAAATAGTTCAACTACAGTATTCGCAAGACAGAGAGCGCGAAAGAAGCTCAGAGAGGAAAACAAGACTATTTTGTGACGTCAAAGGGAAAAAGAGACTATTTTATAACGCCATTACAAAAATAGTCACCCTTTTCCCTCTCTCCCAATATCGCCTCATCCCCTGTAAAAGCGCGACACGCAAAATCTACGCGATACATTTCTTTCCATCTGTTTTTTGCGTTTTAGCGGAAAATCATTGGGCGCAATCGGGGAACTCCCGCGGTGTTGCGACCGAGGCGCAACTTGAATTTCCGTTGGTTTGGAAATCAAAAACAAATGTATCGATCGGGCTCCTTCATATTTATATCTAACGTTCAGAGCGTACACGATCTTTATTCGGGATCTTTGTGGAATCTATTGCTCCCCTCGACCGCTACCGCGCGCCCTCCACTTCACCTTGGGAGCAAATAGATTCCACATGATCATGAACTATTTGTATACTAGTTAATGCCTATCAACCAATATGTATTCTGGCGTGTGAATGCAAAGTTATGTATTTATTTAAATTCCACTACAATCCCTTCGAATTAGTGTTACATACATGGCATAAATGAAAGTTTATAGGCAATAACTTATCCCTCGTTATTGCTTTCCGCCTGAAAATGTGTTCTGCCATACCTCGCCATCTTTTGTGCACGTCCAACACAACGATTCGAACGCGTTGTTTGTCCCGCAAACTTGGAATGTCGTACTGTTCTTCTCGAAGCCGACGGAAATGTAGTTCTTACACACGAAGTCGCTCTAAAAAGTACCCAAACAAGAGAACTACGAGCGTTACAAGTCTGTGGACGTGATGCGGTTATGATTATTGTGTTCATATAACTGCGACATTGTATCAAGCGTATATCCTATTACAAATATCAACTGCCAATTCTACCACTGCTACTATTACTACTACTACTACTACTACTACTGCTGCTGTTGTTGTTGCTGCTAGTTCTACTACTACTGCTCCAACTGCTACTACTGCTGCTGATGTTCCTGCTGCTAATACTTCTATTACTTCTACTAGGAGTTGAAAAAAAACTTTTGAAAAATGATTGAAAACTTAAGTTATAACTCCAATCAAGCTAAAATTTCCACAACGTAAAGTCAAGGAATGTCAATTCTTTTAGAAGCAGGATTTGTGACGTTTCATTTATTACTTATCTTGTAATAATTCTGGGAAAATTTCATGAGATTTTCACTTATGGACAAATTTGGATCTAGAAATTGTTTGTATATTATACATGTACTTAAATTCAGAACACCACAATCGGCATTTTGCATCACACATGTCAACCCAGAACGCCTTTTCTACCAGAAGCATCATGCATTTTTAGGTCCAAAAGTTAAAATCTTATTAAATATTACAAGGATTTTAACAAAAAAATGATGATGCAATGTCATGAAACTTGCTTCCAAAAAATGACATCCTTTCACTTTATGACGTGTCAATTTCAGATTGATTCGAGTTGTATAATTTACTTTTAATAACGTTTCAACAGTGTAAAAAGTTTTTTAACACCTAGTATTACTACTGCTAGTGCTACTACTATTGCTTCTATATGTACTACTACTACTAGTAGTACTACTACTTCTACTACTACTACTACTACTACTTCTACTACTACTACTACTACTGCCACTTCTATTACTTCTACTACTACTACTACTACAACAACTAATACATAAAACTATCGCATTGCACTAGGCACCCTAATTTTGTAAGTGCATGGGACAAACATGCATTTGTAGATAAAGAAGGCGAAACGAAGTACAAATATGATTAATACTATACTTCTCCAACTACTCCTACCATTATAGAATTTATATTACTAGTACTACTACTACTACTATTATTACTTCTACGAACTACTATTAACACAAGTATCACTATGTACTAACTATGACTTTACTATTGGTATATTACTATTTCAACGACAACTTTACTTCCAAACTCAGCGGTTTCATTCTTTTTATAACTATCCTATCTTTCTTTCTCCTTCTCTCTTTCTCTCTCTCTCTCTCTCTCTCTCTCTGTCTGTCTCTCTCTCTCTCTCTTCCCTTCATCATACCTATCTCGTAATACTCACGTCATCGCCCGTCATTAAAATGCAAAAGTTCGTTGGATCACTCATCGATATGTTGACAGAGGCGGTGTGTTTCTATGAGAGAAAACACATGTGCAGGACCAATATCATCATATACGATTCCAAAATTAAGATTGTACGGTTAAGCAAAGGCAAGAGAGGACGAAAACAAGGCTCACTATACAGACACAGAAAGTAAAAAGTAGCATTACAGAGTTCAGGATTTCATTCTAAATAAAGGTCCCACAGACACATTTTTGTGATAGTAATTCACACAAATTAAAAAAATACATATTTCAATGACAACTATCTGTTCTTACATTATGAGGGAGGTTGTTAAACAAACAAAGATATTCTACAAACCATAGTACTGCATTTTTCTTTTGGCACCAAACGCCTCACATTCTCACATATTCAAAAATGGTTGATGATAGTGATTATCTTATAATAGTCCTTTATTTGATTTTCATTAATTTGTCTTCCATTAATGCTCAAGAATACCCGCAATACTAGTACGTACATACTAAGTGACACATGTACATGTATTTTATATCATATTCTGATCTGATATTTTGGAAATCAGAACGCATAGAATGAAGACACCAAGATCAATTCAAATCAAGCTTTCACATCTGACATGTCTGAAGGTGGCAAATAAAGTTTTTACCAGTTCTAGATCCAGTGTGTAGAGGCACTCGGTGCTCCCCAGGAGAATTTGATTGTCTGTCACGGAGAGAATCTTGAACACTTGCCTCACTGTTGCGTCGCAGTCCGAGCCAGACGACACTGGCAGTGAGAACGCACCTGTATTGTGTGTTTTGTGTTGTCATTATTATTATCATTATTATTGCTTTTCAATATGGAACAACAAACACAATGCATTGGTGAAGAGATATGTTAGCAAACCTGGCAGGACTTTGAGCCCCCCCCCCCAAAAAAAAAAAAAAATAATAAAAAAAAAAAATATATATATATATATAAACAAATAGATAAATAAATAAATAAATAAATAAATAAAATAAGTAAATAAATAAATAAATAAAAGATACACAAAATAAAAATAAATAAAACAAATAATGATAAGAAATAAATCCTTTGTTAATAAATATAGATAAATGTTTTCATTAAATTAATCAATTTATTTATGATCATTATTCATTTTTTATCACTTCATTAAATAAATGAACTAAAAATAAAAATTAATTAATTGATTAATCAATCAATTTAAAGATAAGATAAAGAAATAAACAAATGATAATAGTAATCATGATGATAATGATAAATGATAAAGAAATAGTGAACCACAAGTAAATCATATAAAAATCAATATAATTCAATCATTGTTTTAAATTAGAGAAATTTGACTGCGCGCAGTCAATTGGAATGTTTCCACACTCCGTCGTAGACACAAAGTATTGCCAAATCTTGGATATCTAATAAAATTTAATTCTATAATGCATGGAAAACTTGCTATTTGGCTTTTGACCTGTCATATATCATAACTGTTCCAGGTTTCACCATTTACCACATGAACAGCAACTTACACTTCATGATTTGATCTTGACTTGTGATATTCTGACATACATGTATCATAATCATTTCATTGTCCTGTCATATATCATCTTTGTACAAAGTTTGATAAAATGTGAAAAATTAAATGTGAAAAATTACATTATGTATATTACCATGACCTATGACCTGTTAGCTGCTGCCTATCTGACCCCAAATTTGATAACCGAATTGTCCTGTCATATACTATTATTAAGATATGTTTGGAAAAGTAAGGTTTGATATTTTTCGAGTTATCAATTAAAAAGTCAAATTTTATGATTTCACCTTGATCTGCGACCTTTGACCTATATAGTCCAAAATTTAATCAGATAATTTCCCTGCCATATTTTATCATTGCACTAAGTTTGATGAAATTTGGTCAATCATGTTTTGAGTTATTGCGCAGACAAGATAGAGACGGACAGACGGATGACCGACAGACGGACGGACAGCCCGGAAACATAATGTCACCCGGCGTTTTCGTTGCGGAAGGATAAACACGAAATCCAATGACCATACAATATTGTAAAACGCTGAGAGATTAGAATCTTTTTTGATATGCTCTTTTCAAAAATGATTAATATCATTACCATTATTATAAATATTTACATTTTACCCTATGTGGCTCCATTATCCCGAAAGAATACAAACAGATAAAGTGTTATCGAAAGTTCAAATGTTTTCTTAAATTATTTTTTTTTCTCACGACACTCTTACTACATGTATAGAAACATACAGAGAACAGATAATGGTTTGCATGTTTTGGTTAATTATGTTAAGTATTGATAAATACTATTTAAAAAGTAGTAAAACTTTCGGTAACATCATGTGGCTGTATTCTTTTGGATAATTAACACACTTACGGGGTGAACAAAAGGAAAGGAAAATGAAAAGAGGAGAGTTGATTTTATATTTTATCACGCACTTGCATTAACAGGCCGTGTAATACACAATGTCCATTGTTATGTTCTGAATTAATTATCTCATACACCACATTTTGAGGTCCAAATTTGTCAAAAAGTGAAAATCTCATTAAACATTCCAAGGAATATAATTGATAAAATGTCATGAAACCTACAAGTAGCTGTTTCTAAATAAAATTGATATCCCTTGCCTTTATGATGTGTTAGTTTCAATTTGATTCGAGTTCTAACTTTTTATTATTTTTCAAAACTGTCAAAAGTTGTTTTAACACCTATTACAAGGATGATTCCCTTCCCCTTTCGGTTCGCAACCAGTGCTGCCAAGCATGAGTTCTCAGCCCAAGTAGCGGTAAGTAGCCGTAAAAAGTCGCCCAATTTAGCAAAAGTAACCTTAAAGGAAATATCGAAATTTCAAGACTATATACAGCATGATGATACTACATGAAAATGTATGATTGGCAATGGAGAAATAGGCCAAAAGTAGCGAAGCTAAAGTGGTAAGGCTTTGCAAGTCGCGGCGCCGAAGTCAAAAGCAGCCCAATCGAGCGCATAAATCGCGGGTTTAGCAACACTGTAATCCACACCTGCATAAGAGTACCTGCTTGTGATTATACACCACATCACCATGCCAACCATATCAACAAAGAAACTCATAAAGCCGATCGGTGCCTCACATGAACATGATTTATGCATAACCAAAGTGCACCGCGGTTGTTGTTGCCAAGCAACATGAAAAGCTTTAGTCACCACAAGTCAATGGCAATGCACACCAGCAATACCAACAGGAATAATATGCTTATATCTGTTGGGTGTCCCATTACAGTGTATTATCAATGTGCCCTATCACTAGAAGTATCGCAGTTAACTTCCAGGTAGCTTGTTAATTGTTGTGTTCCACGCAAACATGGTAATTACACGTACAGTTTTATATCAAGCATGCATGACAAAGACTTTATTTCTAATGAGGTTGCATAAATTGCAATGATATTGTGATAATAATTATAGGCATAAAAAAGCTTACCATGACATACATAGATCACTCTTTCCCTCCATAGATTTCCTCGATCCTCCTACTTTTTTATTTTCTGCTCCTTCTTAATTCCTTCTACCTCTTCCTTTCCTACCAGTTTTTCCTTGCCTTCTCCTTCTTCTTTCCCTCCTTCTTGAGTGATTCAGACTTGCAATATAATTGCGATATTTAAGTCTAATACATAACTTATTTTTCACTTCCTAAAATTGTTCTTCCTCCTCATCCTTTTTTCTTCCTTTACTGCTCCTCGTCGTCTGAACTAATGTATTTGTCTTTCTTTTTTTGTTTTATGTGTGTTCGACCTCTTTCTCTTCTGCAATTTCTTCTTTTCCTTAATGTTTCCCCTTTCTTCATCCTCCTTTTCTTCTTCTTTTCCTTATTTTGTCTTCTACCTTTCGTTTCCCTCCTCTTCATCTTTGTTTCATATGCATGCGCTAGGGGATAATGCTGAAAAAAACCTACAAAATAAAACATATTTCGCAACACAAAACATAGTGGCAGAACTGTATCGCTAAAAAAAGGGGGGAATGCTACAAATACACCACGGCCATTTAAGACGGAATATCCCTTTTGCAGGTTAAAAAGAAAACAATCAAAACACAAGCAACAACAAGACCACAGAATTTAAAAAAAAATATACTGGTGAAGAACGTCCCTCATGGTATCAAACTGGAAGCTGACTTCGAGCGGAATTATACTGATCTTCAGATTCCGAGTAGGTTTTGAAGAGTCGTCCGAAACCTCAACAGTTCCTATAGCCTATATAGAATAAGGATACCTCGACCGCAATCAGTACACATTGCGATTCTCTGCTCCAAACTGTCCGTACCAGAGGTCGTGATTGTCGACGGCATGCTACCCGCTTTGATGACCCATGCCGAGTTCCATGAGGTTTGTAAAAGGATTACCTTGTCTTTCATTGTTACCACCGACCTCCCCCCCCCCCACACACACACACACGCACACCCCCTCCATCTTCACCCTCACTCCGCCCTGACAAATCCCTCCCCCACTCCACCATCGAATCAAAAGCACTGAAAATGTAAAATCTAAACTCACAATCGACCTGGTGCAAAATGGTATATCGATCCACCTGTGCCGTGGTGCAATCATCGCCCGCGCATGAGGCAAGAGAGCCGAAGAAAGCGACGACCACGATAGCGAAGACGACCACTGTCGGCAGAAGGGGGGAGCGATCAGGCCGGCCCATGGTGGCGGTGATATAATGATGGCGGCTCCAACTAGTGCAGAAAAGAACAACAATGAAGTGCCGCGAATGATTTTGAATTGATTTGGAGCCGTTAGCAATGAAAGATGCATGATGAATTCCAATTTAAAATCAGCTCCATCTCGTCGTATCTATTTATGATTTTAACATTCCATGGGGTCCTTTACCAAAAAAATTGAAAGGTTTAGATTGCCACAATGTTTTAGAGGAAAGCCGAGTACAGGGACTTTAGTGGTATTGCTCTAATTAATGTTTTGAAATTTGCAAACTAATTTGATAAGGAACACAGCTTCGAGAGACAAAATACGTAATTTAAGATATTTCTTTCCAAGTTGACATCAGCTAAATGTCGGTGCTGATCATAAGACATCAAAGCATTGTATAATGATCGTGGAATGCCTTTGAAATTAATTAGCACGCTTTAACATCCATTCAGATGTTTGAATATAATATGTTCGAGTTGTTTCTCCTTCCTATACACCTCCCTGCATAAGCTTAGACAGGCTTAACTAATGCGCCGTCAAATTAGTCATACAGATACCATGCCGCAGTCACAGTCGCAGTTGTGGGAATCTAAACATTTCAGTAGTCTAGATTCTAGCCGTCTCTATTCCGGCTTAATTTCTCCGATTTGCAGCAAAAACCCGATTATCGCGCCTAGCCGAGTGAGGGCGCTTACCCCAGTGATTGCGCCGCCCGAAAAAAAAATAGAATCTGCATCTCTAATGTTGATATAAACTCAGCATGTATAGAGAAACTGATATAACACAATCAGAAACTCAGAGAAGATATGGAGAGTGGGTAAAGAGAATGAGAGTCAAAGAGAGAGAGACAGAGACAGAGAAAGGGAGAGAGAAAGGGAGAGAAAGAGAGAGAGGGAGAGAGAGAGAGAAAGAGAGAAAGAGAGAGAGAGAGAGAGAGAGAGAAAGAGAGAGAGAGAGAGAGAGAGAGAGAGAGAGAGAGAGAGAGACTACTACCATTATTACTCTACTATACTTCTATCTAATACAAGGTCTAGTAGTTTGCTTTTTATTTCTTCTGCTATGGTTAGATAGTCCAATAAGTCCCCAGTCTAATGATACCACTTAGGTTATGGAACTCGTATGCATGACTGAGCATGATTCAACTTAGTGAATGGGTGTGAAATCATCACTGTGGCAAGTTATTTCTTGCTATTGTTATGCATTCAGGGCCTATTTGAAGTTCAATGTTGTCACATGTTAGGCCTATGTTTAAATCATCACTGTGACAAGATAATTCTTGCTCTTGTCACGCATTCAGGTCCAATTTAAGTTAAATTTTTGAAAGCATGACAAGAGCAAGTGATGATTTAATCATGGGCCTAATATGTGACAAACATTTAACTTCAAATAGGCCTTGAATGCATGACAATAGCAAGAAATAACTTGCCACAGTGATGATTTCACACCCATTAACTAAGTTGAAGCATGCTCAGTCATGCATGAGAGTTACATAACCTAAGTGGCATCATTGGACAGAAGACTTATGGGACTATCTAACCATGAAAAAAATAATGTGTAAGTATTTTGTAGTTTTCTGAAAATTTGCCGTTAAAGTTGGGTTTACTTTTTTTAGAGACACCCTGTACAGCTACTTTTACTATTACTCCCATACCGCTAACACTTCTACTACTACTACTACTACTACTACTACTACTACTACTACTACTACTACTTCTACTACTACTACTTCTACTACAACTACTACCACTACTACTACTACTATACTACTCCTACTTCTGCTACTACTACTACTACTACTATACTACTCCTACTACTGCTACTCCTACTACTACTATACTACTACTACTACTACTACTACTACTACTACTACTACTACTACTACTACTACTACTACTGCTGCTGCTACTACAACTACTACTATTACTACAACTACATGTACTACTACTACTACTACTACTACTACTACTACTACTACTACTACTATACTGCTCCTTCTTCTACTACTACTACATGTAGTACTAATAATAATATTACTTATACTACTATTACTACTACTAATACTACTACTACTACTAATACTGCTACTATTACTACAAAATCTACTACTGCTACCACTATTTCTTCATACAGTATAGTTACTACTACAACAACACTACTACTACTACTACTACAATACTATTTCTATTACTACATCTACTACTACCGTGACTACGACAAAGACATCAACAACTGTACTATTACTCCGACCATGGCTTCATAATTTGTAAAATCCAAGATGGCTGCCATAATTTGCATATTTGAAGGCTATTGTGCCCGGTTCACATGCTTCCATCTCTATCCACTGGAAGGGCTAAACTGAAATACAATACATGTACCACTTTTCTAGGGTTTTGTGGTCACAAATTCCATTTATGGCATTATTTTATGCATACGATCATTGCTTCATTGTAAAATCCAAGATGCCCATATTTAAAGTCTATTATTGTGTATTGATAGCCGGAATTACATGCTTTCATGTCTATCCATTATATAGAATAAAGTTTCATGTTGTTTTCATGTCACATGTGTACATTTCATACAATGTAAGTATATACTAGAAAATCCAAAATGGCTGCTGCTAATTTTCACATCAAATATCTTGGAATAATCCAACCTTTGTTAATGTGGCTATAAAAGGAGTATTTGATAGTTGCTTTCTGAGTTGAAATGTGTTTCATGGGGATCTCAGGGAAAATGCAAGGGATATCTCAGGAACCAGCAAGTCATGTAAAGCGATGTGACTGACACTTGTCAGTCATGCTGGGCACACTACTCTATACAGTAGCTAATATAATTATGATGATGCACAGAAAACTGCCATTAGTTCTTTTTCATAAGCAGTACCCCTCCCTTTTCAAGCGCAGATAGTAAATATGTTGGGCAATCGATTGTGTACGCACTCCTTTATCGTTCTTACTTTCAGATTGCAGTACTACTAATATATTCAAAATTATGAGAAATTAATTTCACAACTTAGTGGCAGCGGTGGGATATAAGACTGGAGTAATAATTCTCCAGATACATAATGGTAGTAGTAGTAGTAGTAGTAGTAGTAGTAGTAGTAGTAGTAGTAGTAGTAGTAGTAGTAGTAGTAGTAGTCATACAGTTGTTGTTGTTGTCGCCATTGTCGTATGCATATGTCATAAATGGAATTCTTGACCCAAAATACTCAAGTGGTGTTGTTCTTCATTTTAGCCCTCCTGAGATGAATTGAGCACTTAACTAAATACATATATTTAAATCAGCTAATTATGCAAATTACACAAGTGAAAAAAGACTGCTTGAGCCAGGTTCCCAAGGTGGCAAAAGCTAAATTTTCCTCAATACCCATCTGGAACATGATTCCATCAAAAAAAAATTGTGAACATGTCCAGATCTCTTAGTTGTACACAATCCAAGGGACCGTCTAGGACTACTATAGTACTTATGACTTGTCTTTAATAGTATTTTGACATTCACTTACATTCGAGATAAATCCGTTGGCGATGATGAATCAACGAGTATTTTCCAACAGCTAGCCCTGAGGTTGGATGTCTATAAGGTCGTCTCTATTTCCCCCAACCTCTGTAATAGGAAGACAGCTAGCAATAAATAGATACTAATGCACAGACGTCGTTGACAATAAGGTGTTTGTTCCATCCGTCTCCCTGCGGGAAGTAAATATCGCGAAATCCAAGTACAAGTACCTGGTAACCAAAGACCGTAGAACGCAGCGATCTGAGGTCTTTGCTGGTAACACTAGCGGCGGAGATGGGCGATAAGCGCAAAAGACGGGAAATCCCCGGATGGTCCCAAAATTACGTGGGCGTAGCCTCACACGAGGTTGCTAGGCATTTACGATTCCAACTATAACTTATAACGTTGGGTTGTGTAATGAGCCATTTCTGTTGTTGATTATATGACAATGTAATAACCTCAATTTATATATAAAAAACAACAAAACATATATTCAATAAATAGGTCGGGCTATATACAGTAGCGTAATAATTACTCTGTGCAGACTTCTATCAAGGGTGTAAAAATGCGGCCGGTGTCGTTGGTATTATCATCGAACATGGTTTTATAATACTCCGGGTAAGCCGACTATGTAATCGTGATGGTTTAAATTGGAAATGCAAAAGAGCCTGAAAGTAAGGTTATGTGGGTGTGGCTTCATTGTACCATGGACCCTACCATATTTGTACATGTACCATGGACCTCGTAGTTAGTGTTCATGCACGTACATGTTTGTCGCAATCGAAGGGAACGAACCAGGATTACATGAAAGATAAATCGTAGTAGGGTAAAGACATACGAGTTCAAAGTCTATCATGTCGGTGTAACGGGGATAGATCGAAAGGGGGTGAGGGGGATTGGGGGTCCGGGTATTATTGAGATAGACGGGGAGAGGCAGAGACAGGTAAATAGACAGAAAGATAAACTGGGAGCTAGAGGTTGGGATGTACTGGAGGTTAACAATATAAGCCTTCTAATTGACGCACATCAATGAGGGTGTGGCAGACATAATATGCGGAGGTAATGAAAGGGATAGTTCACCCTGAAGATAAATTCAACTTGGTTTCAATAAAAGCAAAAGCATGAAAGACACACATTGGGGAAGGTTGAATAAAAATCCGTTAAACGACGAGAAAGTTATGATCTTTTTAATTTTGATTCTGTTACGTCACGTGCGAGGTGCTCTCCCATTATAATGTGTGCTGTATGATTCCATAAATCGCTCTTTTCCTGTTTTTGATGAAGGCATATATATTTTTTATATAGGTATTGTGTAAAAATGTGTTTCTAATGATGCATCAAACGCACAGGTAAAATGATGCATATCCTTTTGAGAAAACTGACATTTTCAAAAAAAAAAAATGTACACAACATAAATGGGAGTGACGTTACGAAATCAAAACTTTAATTAAAAGATCATAATTTCTTATCCTTTGCCGGATTTTCATCAAACCTTCACATATGTTTCATGTTTTTGCTTTTATTGAATCAACACTTCTTCCTTTTAAGGGAGAGACAGAAGATGGAGAAGGAAAAGAGGACTTCGGCGGGGGATGGGGTGGGGGATATGTTTAGGTGTGTTTGTGTAATACAATGTATGTGTGTCGTCATATTTCAATACGCGAGTTGCAAGTTTAAAGAAAAGAACATTACTCAATAGACAGTGCTTGTGTCTTATTTAGTGACATAATATTGCGTCCTACCGTTTTAGTATTATCCGTCACGTCTCCTACTTTGAAGCTCAATTCACCTAATTACAGTACAAAGTGTCTGCATATATTGACATTACGAGTGTAACCATCGTTACATCCGTGTGTATAGTGCAGGTATCAAACAGTGTAAACATTCAGTGTCACTGATACTCTAGGGCTTTGTTTAGTGTGTAATGATGAAGCCTCAACGTCGCACTACTGTGTGTACATTCAAAATATGTATCGTCGTGTAATGGCATTGGCGAGTTAAGGCGGATTCACACTGCATCCGACATCCGACATTCCGACATACGACACGACTTTCGACACGACATTTCAGTTCACACTGACAACGACTTTTCAAAATGTCGTGCAAAAAGTCGGATGACACGACATTTGCTGTCGGTCAATCAATTTCTTTATCAAGTTCTTTATGCCATAACCAAGCATAAACACTAGGGAAATATTGATCTGAGAAGGACGAGAAGCAGGAGGAGGGGGGGGGGGTTGAAGAAGGAAGAAGGAGGAAGGAAAGAACTTACGGCGAGGGCGGGAGAAAAGGGAGGAGGAAATGGGAGCGGTAGAAGACGGAAGTAAGAAAGTTAGGAGGAAGAGATGAAAAAGATGGAAGGGAATATAAAACGAGGGGGAGAAGGAAGGAAACGGGAGAAAGAGAACAAGAGCGGGGGAGAAGAAGGTGGATTGATGGTGAGGAATAGATGAGAAGAGGCGGAGGAGCAGTACGGCAAGGAGGGAAGGGGGGGGTAGGGAAAAGAAGTGAGAATGACTAGAGGAAGGAAGGGTGAATGAGGAGGAGAAACAAAAGACGAAAGACAACTAGATGATCATCGTCTTCCTCCTTCTCCACCATCTCCCTCCTCCTCCACGCATTCCCTTCCCTCTCTTTCTTCTCCTTCCCTCTACTCTTACGTCTCCTTGTTCATTCTCATGCTCTTGCCTCAATACTAGATCAAGTTACAGATACGTACTTATATAAAGGAAAACCAGCATCAAAATTTAGTGTGGGGAAGTTGGCATAATCACACTCACCCTAATCCTTCTTTACAATGGTGAAGAGAAACAATTTACAATATTACAGCAATCCTAATGATAGTCCATTATAAGATGGGTAGGTTATGTCTTTATGTTTTTCGCTATGCCTATATGTTATGGCATGTTTGGGTTTTTTTTTAATACCACACACATGCAGTATAAATCATATCAACAACATGTACAATATAGTTTGCAGGTATCACGATACATCAAATAAACACACAAAAAAGTAGGTCCCCCCTAAGTAAAATAGCATGACTTTTTATCGAAGAGGTTTTGGGCAAAATAATTTAGCACGATTATTCCTTATTTTATTAACTAACTTATGTGTGAAAATCACATTAATCCAATTTGTCATGCATGAGTGGGTCAACTTAAAAAGCAATAGTGTAACTTTTCAAAAGTCACAAGGGTAATTTTGGTATTCTGTCACCCATTTCCCGATGCACTAAAACCTATCTCGACTCTTAACCCATTGTTCTGGTTGGGTGAGCATTATTTAACAAATACTCATCCCTCTTGATTTTGAAACTTTTAAAAACCCTTTTTTTTGTTGAAAAAATAAAACTCTGGATATTTTGACAACGATGTAACATAACCTGTTATGTAAAGATAAGAAGTCATTTTCGTGTCGTGGTTGAGTGGAAAAACTTTAAAAATCGCACAAAATGTATTATTAAAACGGCATAAACACTTACCCTTGTGACTTTTGAAAAGTGATATTTTTTCCTTTTGACTTATTGGATTAATATGATTTCCACACAGAAGTTAGTCAATAAGTTAAGGAACAATCCTGCCAAATCATTTTGCCCAAAATTTCTCCGATAAAAAGTTATGATATTTTGCTTAATGAGGGGGGGGGGGATTACTTTTTTGTTGTGTTTATTCAGTTTGTATCATTCAGTGATTTGAGTGTCCGGTTCAAACTAAATCTATCTGTTAGATTCTGCTTTAACAAATCTGCTTCAACACAATAAAATTACCCCCCCCCCCCGTACCCTCCTCTCTTTCATGAACACAGCATAGGCAAATCCCCCCCCCCCCCCCCCCGGCACCAAACTTCCCTAACCTAGGGCTCATATAAAACATAATGAACAGTTAAAGGCCTACTCTTGGTATTGAATTTATTTGAATCTACACAAAGAAAATTTGAATATTAGTACATTCTTTTCAGGAACATACCGCATATCTTCAGCCAAAAACATGTAATGGTTTAACTGACGAACTAAATCATTCCACCAACAGTGACTCTGCCAGAAAAATAGTTACACTTCTTTATTTTTTTTAGTCTACGAACTAACGTTAAGAAGTTTTGACGTGAAGAAAACTGTCACCATTCCCCAACAAACAAATACATGTATGAATCTACATTAGCTCTTCATGTAAACTTAGTTGAGAGTCTTCTAAACCCGAAAGGACAGTTACTTAAACCCATGAATACAGGTCTATTCAACTCTATTTTGTGTTAGTCAGATCTCACTAAAATTAAGGTTTGGTTATGTTGGTAGACTTTAGACGAGCAGATAACTTGCTGTGATTGAAGTAGACTCTACTTGATGATATTGATAGACGGCTGACGTGTACATATTGTAAATAAAATCTGAGTGTAGCACATTATCTATTCTAGTTCTAGAGGTAGACTGCATACATTTATAGTCGATTCATTTCTCTACTAAAACTAGTAGATCTATACGAGTAAGACTCCGTGGACCTAGATCTATTCGCATGAGCACGCCCGGTCGGTCGGCCGGCTGGCTAGATTTATCATAACAGGATAGACTGGCTACCCATGATTATAGGTCTAGGTATACGGTCGAGTCCAGATCTAAAAGTAGACGTGAGGTAGAAGACTAGCTGCTAAAGAAACTTGTTTGGATCTGGGAAATCTACACTCTAATTAATAGACCTCGACCCTCTAGATATCTATGTTGTTATGAGTTGGTGTATCTGTAGCCCCGGGACTGCTCCCGGGCTGGTCGCAGTATTTATGTATCTGGATCAATGATACGTTTGTCGTTAGATCTCACTTCGATCTCATGACATTTTAAAGCATTGAACAGCCATGTTGACCTCGAGGCTGTAGACCTGTGTAACTCAACTTTAGATCGCACGTTTTATTTATAAATTAGATCTAGATCTATCTATTAAAACTCCGACATTCGAACTAATAGAACACACTACAATTAACTGCACTATCGCTTAGACTAGTACTACATAGAGTATACGCGTAAACACCGATGTTTATGTTAAATTATTGGATATGCAACAACAGCTTTCTGGGAGTAGATCTAGACTTCTAGAACTTACTGCGATCAGCCCGCTCACACTCCCACTATGCGGGAGCAGTCCCGGGGCTAGGGGCTAGACTAGAGCCTAATCCGAGTAGGCCTATAAACATAAACAGGTTCTTCAATTGATAACGTTTTATACCAGTCTAGACCTCTAAAACTAGATAAATTTATGTTGCATGTACCGTCGAGGCCTTTCAAAGTTAAAGTGCGATTTAGATCTCACAAGACTTTCAAGTTAGAATCATGACATTTATGCAGATAGATAACAGTTGCATGTCGTTGACTTTTTACACGTAGACCCTTGGCCTTGGGTCTGTATAATTTCTGACGTACACCTACTCGAACGTAAACATCAGACTTGTCTCGAGTCGACGCCTTTAAAACTCGATTACCACTGAACACCGAGATTAACTCGCTGTTAGCTGACATTAATAGACATTGATTAACTTACCATCAATAAGGAATCACATTCTTGCCCACCTTTCTTTACAAACGATGGCAAAATGCTTCACCAAAACATGATGAAGATATGATGCGTAGGGAAACATTGCCCAACATACATTTTAGTAGATGGGACTGAAGTGGGGCCATCGCAGAGATTTTCCGCGAAGCAAATGTCTTTTGACAAGCCAAACTTATGAAGTGACGTCATAGGAATCCGCCGTTGTGATTGGTCTCCAGCTAAATGTCGGATTGTCGTGCTTGAAAAATCGCTACATGATCCGATTTTTTAATACGACAAAATGTGTCGGACACGACTTTTTTTGTCGTGTTGCCTCAGTGTGAATGGACACATTGGATTTGCACTCTTTCGATTTTTATTTTGTCGGATCAAATGTCGGAAAGTCGTATGTCGTGTCGTATGTCGGAATGTCGGATGCAGTGTGAATCCGCCTTTATACCTTATTTCTGCTCTAATAATTTTTACCATAAAAAACTCTCGTCAGACTGCATACAAATTAGCATAATCATACTGTGGTGGTAAGTGTTCTTTCTTGCTGTCCCTCATTTACGTAAAACACACTGTTCATGATGGATAACTCCTTCATTGACTTTTTATTCTCAAACTTATTTTTGCTATGATTATTCTTGTTTTTTCTTTCTATACATACATGTACTGTAATTGTTCTTTTTTTTTTTTGTATGAATCACGAAAATCGGTAAAACATTAGTATTAACATTAAAAAAAAACTCCTTCATTGACATGGCTTTGCGGTTCCATCATGATAGATGTCGTACTAAAAGCCGCCAAGTGTTCATGATCGTTAAACTAGGTGTTAAAAAATGACACTTCTGAAAAACAATCAAAAATAAGTTACAACTCGAATCAAGCTGAAATTGTCTCATTTTAAAGTCAAGAGATTTAATTTAGAAACAGGTTTCGGGACATTTCATCAATTATCATTATTGTTATATTCCTTGGAACATCTTACGAGATTTTTACTTTTGAACAAATTTTGACCTCAAATTTGGTGTATCAGATAATTAATCCAGAACACAACAATGACCAATGTGTATCACATTTGTCAATCGACTAGAAACTGACATCACAATGTCATTAATAATTCATGATGCTTCTGGCATAAAATAAATTTTTGGCTGACACGTGTGATGCACAATGGCCATTGATGTGTTCTTAATTATTTTAGAGACACGAATTTGAAGATCCAAATTTATAAAAAAAAAAAATAAACTCATTAAATATTCACAGGATTATAACAAGAAAAATAAATGAAAAAATATTACAAAACCCGCTTCTAAAAAAAATTGACATCCCTTGACTTTATGATGTGTCAATTTCAGCTTGATTTGCTTTGTCATTTATGTTTCATTATTTTTCAAAAGTGTCAACAGTTTTTTTAACACCTAGTAGCTATAGCCAAGTATCGCCGCTTAAAAATCTATCCCAAAATTCTTCAAAAATACTGAATGACTTCACCGAGAGGCTATTATAGCAGTCTTAAGGAGCTCTGTCGCATGTATATATGTCTTCAGTGTCTCCTGGTGATTTATTCTGCTTCTTGGCGGCTCTCGAGTCTTGGCACTCTTGGAACTAGAAGCTTTTACTAGGACCTTTCTCATGATGGAACTGCATAGTCATGTTTATGGACGAGTTGTCCATAATATGGACATGAATCAAGTGCAATTTTACACCGCATTCCCTATGCAATGGTGTTCATCGGTGCACGACTCTGTTATGCCAACCAAGGTATAATCCCAAAACATATTCTGGTTTCAAATGATGTAAATGTTATTGTCGGTAGACAGATCATACGTCCTCATTTTTTATGTACAGTTGGGTTCCCTTTTTAAATGTTAATCACCTCATTCATTTCTTTTTGAAAAATCTTGGAACTATCGACCATCGACCACCATATTTTACTTTAAAAATTATATTATTATGGTGTAAGAGGTATTCCTCATCAATGGTTTTCAAATTATTTATGTAATAGAAAACAGTATGTGGTGGTCGATGGTGTTGAATCTGATTATTTGAATGTAAATATCGGAGTTCCTCAGGGATCTGTCCTCGGTCCGCTGTTATTTATTATTTATGTTAATGACATTATAAACTCATCCAAATTGCTCATGTTTTCATTATTTGCTGATGATACGGTTGTGTATTTTTCTCATTCTGATATATCACAGTTAGTATCTATTTTAAATGAAGAATTAGTAAAATTGAATATTTGGTTCAAATGTAATAAATTATTCTTAAACTATGACAAAACAAAATATGTAATTTTTCACACAAAGAAAAAGAAAATTCCTAATTCTATTGATCCAGTTAAAATAGCCAATGTAACTATTGAACGTGAACAAAGTGTATTCTTTTTAGGTACTCATATTGAAGAAACTCTTGATTGGAAATGTCATATTGATTATGTTTGTTCTAAAATTTCTAAAACTACCGGTATTTTGTCTAAACTGAAAAATTTTCTTCCGAGGAACATACTTATAATGCAACAATTCTTCCCTATCTAAATTACTGCAATATCACCTGGGGCAATACTTACAAAACAAAACTGATCAAAATTTATAAATTACAAAAACGTGCTGCTCGTTTTATTACTAATAGTCATTATTTGGCCCCTAGTATACCATTATTTATTAAATTACGAATTATTCCTGTCTTTGATTTGATTAAATTAAATACATCAATATTTATGTTCAAATTTCACAAAAAAATATTACCATCTGTATTCATTAATATGTTCCAAACAAATTCTTCGGTTCACAATTACCCAACTCGTCAAAGTAGCAACTTACATCATCCCCTTTCCCGTTCAACTTCTTTGCATAATTCGTTATTGTTTGTTGGGGTACGTGAATGGAATTCACTTGATCATGACATAAATTAAATACATCAATATTTATGTTCAAATTTCACAAAAAAATATTACCATCTGTATTCATTAATATGTTCCAAACAAATTCTTCGGTTCACAATTACCCAACTCGTCAAAGTAGCAACTTACATCATCCCCTTTCCCGTTCAACTTCTTTGCATAATTCGTTATTGTTTGTTGGGGTACGTGAATGGAATTCACTTGATCATGACATAAGATCCAGTTCCACAATTACCAGATTTAAATCTATGTATAAAAAATGTATATTTCAAAGAATGACATCCTCAACTGAGTAGGAAATCTTCTTTCATCTTCCTGCTTAAATCTCTTTTCCCCTTCTCTTTTCCCCTTTTCTCTATATCTTGATTTCTAATCTACCACTGTGTGTATCCTCATGTGTATGTGTGTGTGTCTGCCTGTCTGCGTGTGTATGTCTGTGTGTGTATATGTATGCATGTTTAGACTATTAATGTTTGTTATTTTTAAAAATGTGTATATGTAGTTATTGTTTGTCTGTAATAGGGCCCTGATTTACAAGCAGAACACTGCTTTACAAGGGTCCAAACCATTACTTTTTGTATATGTTATGTTGAAAATGTTTTGTTTTTTTATTTTTGATAATAATGGTTGAATAAAGTTGAATTGAATTGAATTGAATCAGCAAGAACATTTACATGTACTAGTGGCTATTTATGTGATGTATAATGGAAATGAATGGAACTTGAGACATGCTTTCTCTTGTTATGAAACAAAAACAGTTTTACTCATATATTATTTCAATTCTCTTCAAGCAATGACAAATTACCAGACTTCATTTTCGTGGTAGCCCATCACTCATGAGTTTAGCATTGGGGAAGTACATCATTTCAAATCACATCATTTCTATTCCTCAATGTACACATGATGATAACTGTTATGACATGCAAGACGACAAGTCTCTGTACAATGTAAAATATAATCCAAATTTACACATTCATAAAAAGTTTAGATTTTTTCAGTTCTGGTTCAGAGTTGTTGTTCAACATATCAAAGCATATAAATAAATAAAAGAATTATGTAAATAATATTTTCAACATGGCAACAATTCGAACAATAGCTTAATATAAAGTATGAAGACAAGGTACAACTGAACTGCATAATGTCAGATATGCCTTTTCTTTATAGCCTGTTAACTTCCTTTACATCTCTCACAGGTCACAACCTCTTGAAAACTTCATTATACATGTCATAAATAAATTGACATTATCATCGTTACTGCTATGTGCATATTGCAGTTTGTACCTGTATGCGGAACTCTTGTGATAAAACCCCATTAAAATACTGCCATTACAGTTATTTATAGAGCCTAGATTCAACCTGCTTGATACAGTATCTTACACTTAGTCTCACTTCCTTCAATTTTCAACAACTTGCTTCCACATCATTTTGCAAATTTAATATGAATTACCTCGTCATTCAGGTCACTGTTTCCTTCAATTTAAAGGGGAAAAGTTCACCCTGAAATTAAGTTGGTTTCAATCAAAGCAGGAACATGAAAGAAACATATTAGTGAAGGTTTGATTAAAATCAGTCAAAGGATAAGAAAATTTTGATTTTGTGACGTTTTTGCGAGGTGCTCTCCCACATGTTGTGCACAATTTTTTTTTAAATATGCATTTTCTTGAAAAGATACGCATTCTTTTACCTGTGCAGTTGATTATATCATTATAATAGAAAAACCTGTTTAGAAACATGTATTCAAAAAAATAATTCTGCTGTAAAAAACAGAAAAAATGCAATATTTTTAATTATACTGCACACATCATATGGGAGAGCACCTCCCACACAACATTACAAAATTGTTATTTCAAAAGGTCATAACTTTCTAATCCTTTTGATGGATTTTCGTCAAACCTTCACTAATGTGTTTCTATCATGTTTCTGCTTTTATTGAAACCAACTTATCTTCAGGGTGAACTATCCCTTTAACTGTGGATTAAAGAGGATCTCTGGAGGGTTCAATGTTAGGCCCTAATGCACTCTCACACTCATAGCCACGATAAGACTATGGCTTGGCTGATCTCAGGGTGTAAACGCTGCAAAGCTGACTTTTCTTCAGCGAAACACAATTGTTTTTTTTTAATGAATTTACCTCTGCAAATGTCAGGCCTAGCATTACGAGTTCGCTCATTTACGTCAATCTTGATTAAATTTGCCTGATGCCAAAGTGCGTGGTCCAAAACTATGCATTGGATAGATCATCAATCTAGCACCATTCTTTTGTTCTATTATTTTAGCAAGACGGAAAGACAAGAGCGTCATACGAAAAGCTGTCCTTTTTAGTAGTAGGGAGTAGTGGTAAAGATTACAGGGCCCACAGTGGCCACGAATTCCATTCCTCATTTGATTTCACGATGGAATCTTCCCAGCATGCTAAACTCATGTCAATCAACTCCTCATGTGTTTCGTCCGCATTTTTGCACAACCACGCATTTCCCTATAGACGTCCCTTGTATCTTTACAAGTAAACAAAAAAATCAATACAGCCTTCAGCAAACCATGAATTTCATTGAAAAAAGGAGTGGAGAAAATCAATAAAACTCTCCTCACAAACAAATACCATGGTCAGGTTCATTGTTAGGAGTTTATGACTCATGGCACGAATGTGAATGAGACCCTTTCATTTGAGTACCTTGACCAGGCTAAAATAATGCAACACACAGAGGGTTTACTGGTGAACGCACGAAGAGTTAAACAAGGCTGTGACCTGATATGACATCAGGAGGGGGTTTCATGAACATTTTTCGTCTGACAAGCTGTCTTTTTCTGACAGTTACCATAGTAACAGTCAGAGGCTAGTGCCTCTCAGCCAATCAAAACCGAGGATTTCACTGAAGTTGTCAGCTGATAACGTTCATGAAATGCCCTACAGAACAGCAGAACAGTTCTGAGATATTACAGGTCCCACAGTGTTTACCACTACTTCCTACACATGTTACTACATGTACCTTCAATGACAAATCACAAACGCTATTAGAAATATTCAGATGGGCAATGATCAGTTTACATTTCTACCGCACAGACAATATTTCAGTACAGTAGATTAGGCACATTTTCTACACCAAGGTCATCTTAAATGTTTAAACCGTTGAAAGAATGAAAGTCCAGTGGTTTGAATACTGTTCAATACTTGACCTACATTCATTCCCTTTCATCCTACCTTATTACATGTATACAAATTTTCCTTCATTGTGTCATATTTTTGTAAGTCATATTTTTGTAAGTCGACTCCCCGTCATACAATCACTGACACAACAAGAATTTGTTCTAACGAGGCAATTCTTAAGGTCCTAATTTCAAACATTGCATGTCCACATCTATGTGTTCAGTAATCCTTATTTGGCTCCGAACACCTCCTTATAATGGGAGCAGACTTCTGTTTTGAAATGTTCCCCTCAAAAAAGCAGTATTCCATTGTCTTGATCACAGCACCGTCTCTTCCACATCATTACATTTTCCAAAAATAGTGAATAGATGAAATACAGTATTTGGCACATGTGATTCATTTATCAATATCTTACATTTGAAAGCATTTCAATAGTTTTCATTTCATGGCATAGCTCAGAAGACATGGTAACCCTGTTGTGCTTATCGGAACAAACATTCACAAGAATTCTCCCATTCAATAAAACTCATTACAGACACATGACCGGTCTAAACTCTAAGCCAGATTTTCAAGACATGACATGTCAAGACACAGCAAGAAACAGCAATTCTTCAAAACAGTGCAGAACTACATGAAAAACGATTCCAGAGCATAAGTACTCTGTCCAAGTCAACATTCATGATCAAATATGAAGATGCCTACTGATATGTAAAGCAGGGATTACAATAGGTGTCACTTCTTGCAAACGCATGTACAACATTCATTCTTAAACTTTTTAAGTTTGTCTACTAAATACTATCTGGCAAGCTTGAATACAAGAAAAATAATGCCTACTACAATACCCTCTCACACAATCAAGACCACATATAACTCTGTCCTTTTGTGTATTTCAATAGATTTAAACAAGGAGTATAATACAGCAAATTGCATATCTTTACATTTATCACTGCAGCATTCAGGAGTCAAACAGGAATATCCACATCACTAAATCTCAATACGACAAGTAGTTGAATATGAACACGTTAGGGCAAAGGGTAGGAGTGGTAATAATTAGGAGGGTAGTCCAGCCTGAAGTTCAGTTGGTTTTAATACTCTCTTTTTTCACTTTACTCCTCACGTTCACAATTTTACTAAGCAAATCACCTTTTCTCTTCTTCTTTCTCTCTATCCTCACTCCGACAAAGCATGTCATCTCTCCTCTTCCTCTTCTTCCTCTGTCCCTTCTCCTTCCTCCTCTTCCTCCTCATCCTCATCCTCCTCCTCTCCCTCATCATCATCATCGTCTTCCTCATCGTTGCTAGGGTCATCCTCCGGCTGTGCCTTGAGATGGAAGAGCTTCATAAGTGTTGCTAGCCTCTCCTTGATCTGTGGAAAACAAAAGCAAAGTTTCAATTGGTGTAAGTACATGAGTTGTGGAAACAATCAATTTAAAATAAAATTATCCTTGCACAATCGCAGAAGAGAGAAATCAACCGGCAGACCAAGAGTTTACAATTTTATGTGTCAGTACTGCACATCTGAAGCTGATATAAACACAAATCCGATAAAGCACCAATTTATCTGGCACAGAAAGGTTTAAAAGCCACCATAGATAGCACAATCCAATCAGGCATACAACTCTGGTATTGACTAAATTGCAGGACCCTGTCATGGGATTTGTTAAGTAGGTAATGTCATATTTCCATTTGTAGTCCCTTACGACTGCAGAATAATGGTAATATCATGTCATCTGCGATGGTCTCAATACTAAAGAAAGCCCTCTGTTGTTGTTACCTGAATAGGTGTCTTTCCTGTCAGCTGGTTGGCTACGTAAGTGAAGGTCTCGTCCCCGGCACCTTTTTCTTGGCACGCCTGGAGCAGCAGCCTGTCTGCATCTCTGCAAATTGGCAACAATTAAAAAATACATGTACATTAATCATTATTTATCAATTATGTTACAGGACATCATTTTGAAGTTTTTGCTTACTTCTCTTTCTTCTTCCGTCTAATTACAAATGCTAACAATGTTTATTTAAAACTTTTACTGATATTTAATGTTGTATGTGGAAATAAATGAGATGAAATCAAATGAGGTGAGGCATAACACGATATTAAATAAATGTAATATGGGCATTAAACCTATGTAAAGAAAATTTGGGCTCTAACATTACCAGGAACCTAGAAAAATACCCCCACATTTTACCTGATCCATATTCGTTCATGAAATGTTAAAAAATATCCTCGATTTGTTTGCAAAAACCATAGATTCTGCAACAGAACTCCCCCTTATTTTGTTGATATCTTTAATATATTACTTCTACACTTGAAATCTGGATTATAGATTTCTAATTATGGTAAGATTCGTAATTTACTGAAGTACTTCATATTTCTCAAATTCAATTTAATGTCTTTTTACATTTGTATGTAAACTGTTATCCTGGTGATGTATATTACTGCAATATCAATAGTTTTTTACAAACTGAAAATGACAATGCAGTTCAGCTACAGTTGCCAATAAGTCACATGAATACACCATGAAACAATCATTGAACATTTTTCATGTTACAAACAATGACATTTTGGGAAGGCAAATTCATGAGTAACTTATTTCTGGACTGAAGTCCCTCTTTAACTGTGTACATACCAAAGTCCACAGTAATACCATAAATATCCCATAGAGCGGTATGAAGAAAAATAAAACTCTCATGATTACGTTGAATCGATTCAAAGTAGAAACCAACAAACAGAACAGCAGATAGAATTAAAGTTTGATAAAAAAAAAAAAATTAACATAAACGGAAGTTACTTATGTTTTAAATGTTATTAATCATTAACCTTGTCAACATGCCCTCTTAATGCAATATAGGTAAGTGATGCTCAGGGTACTAGCATTGTCTTGTAATTGTATGGTACACAGTACAGTACAGTAAGTCATTGATTAACAAACCAAATTCAGAAGCTAGTATAAGTAATAATGAATTTGTATCTAAATCCAGAACTTCCTGATAATATGTTTGATTCATACAAGCAATTTTGCCAATCTGTTGTGTCTAATTTTGCTGTGCCTAATCAAGTCAACTTATTATCAGTGTTCCATTCCCATTTAGCCCTCTCAGGTCCAAGCCATTAAAAGCCTCCTGATTCATGACACATTCACCCTAAAAAGCTGGGGGGTGGGGGGGTGGGGATGGAAGGAGGGGCATAATGTCCCCCCCCCCCCTCAACATTTCTGAAACGTGCATAGATATCGCTGCAAGATTCCACTACTTTTTTTCTTCATAGTCTTGCGCAACTTTGAGACCAAATTCGCGACAACCAGGTATACCATGGCAACAATGCATTGTTTTTGCCATGCAGTGTCATCCCACATGCAGCTCATTTTTGTTATTTTGTGTACAAACCAAAAGGGCAATGTCTCCTTTCATATAATTCACAAAAACCCAATCATTTTTTCATTCTAATCATTTGAATTAATTACTTTTGGTCTTCTAATAGCTAAATAATGGTGTGTTATGAGTTCCAATAAAAAAAAGGTTTAAAAACATAAAACTACCTAATAAATTCACATAACAAAGAAAAATGAAGCTCTTGCAATTATCTTATGTTTCATTTCAATGAAACCATACAGAAGCTGCATGCGTGAAATGATAAATTCCTATCCATCACAACAGTGAATTATAGGGGAAAATAAGAAATATGTGCATACATTTGCATAAGTAATTAATAATAAATAGATTTTTGATTAAAATTGAAAAATCTGCTTCCGCAAACTTAGAGATTACGTCACAAGTAATAGTGCCAAATTTTGTGTCTGTTGCTTGTTCTGTTGCCGATCAGAGGGGGGGGGGGGGGGGGGAGGCCTTATAGCTGTGAATCGAAATAGCCCAGTCTGATTAGGATTAGATAAACTCATGGTACTGAGAGGGTTAAAGGGAATATACTGTACTGGGAAGACAAAAGGGTGATCGTGAGCAATCTTCTACCGATGGTCTTATCTTCATGTGTTGTCTATGTTAGAAACTTGCTGAAAGTTATTTGCTCTCAAATGATCTACATTTGGAGTAATTAGCGATAAAATCACAAATCCTCAAATTGTTCAGCCCAAACATTTTGAGGATTTGTGATTTAATCGCTAATTATACACAGTACATTCCCTTTAATGATGTGCTCAGGATTGATCATACCTGTTCCAAGGAACTTCTTCTGGAGACATTGTTTGCTCGCCACCCTTTGTGCCTTCAGGGGGTGCATCAGACATGGAAGCCTGACTGCTGCCCTCAACCGTGCTATCTTTCGTCTTCTCCTGACTAGGCTCCGTAGGCTGGGTTGCAGGTGCCATGGTACAGTCACCATGGTGCGGTGGAACCTCTTCTGTTTCCCTCCCTCCTGCTTGGCCTTTGACGTCTCCCTCCTCTCCACGACCTTTGACCGTTCCCTCTTTCTCGTTCACGCTAGCGGGCTCAACCACGTCTGGGGCTGTTGCGTGTAGAGAAACGGCTGGTTCCTGACTGGTCGTTGCACTCTCCACTAGATGATCCAGAGCTGTGTCCTTGGACTGCTTAGCATCACCCACATAATCACTCTCTTTACCCTATAAACCAACAAGAGCAGGCACAAGCCTTAACACTCAAATTCCAAAATCATTAAGCGAGAGAAAGCACTGTTACCACAGCAGACAAGAGGATGCTACATGGGTGAGATTCATTATTGTGACAGTCATGAGAGAGGGAAAGATGGTTTTCTAAAAATTTGAATTTGAGTGCAAGATTTCTATTATAAACACACGTAACAATAATTAAGTTGCTAGAGATAATCGTTTGTCTCGCATTGTATGGTCAATAACGGAATCTAAAAAAATCCAGACGTTTCGTGCACCGCTGCAACACTTTGTCAGGTGTGATACAAAATTGTGGTAAGTAGGGGTTTAAATACCCTTTGGTCAATGCATCACACTAACTGAAACCCGCTCATAAATGGTCCAATACTATAGGCCAGCGCTTCCGGGAACTTGACCAACAATAGACCGCTGATACGGTTCGCATCGTCGGACGGTAACAAGTTATCGACAAAGGACAATTTCAATTTCAATTTCAATTTATTTTCATACTTCTCGATGAATACAATGTGCAAAACAAAATAATATACAATATCCAACTTGGATGTACAACTTAATACAACATAAATATACAATATATGATAAGATGGAAATTGAGAGAGAAATATGATGGGACCTACTAGAAGCAAGCTTGATAGGCGTAAGTCCCGGTAAAATTGGTGTATATATAAATAGATATAGAGTACGGATGCAACTTAGGACCAAACTAAAACAAGAAATAACACAAATTCTTCGAGGACGTAAAACAGATACTTCTCATATATAAGTGAACAAGATTTAACCTGTGAATTTAGGGCTATGAGAATGCAAGGAGATTTTTACACATACTTAATAGCTTGAATAAACAATCAAGAGCACGTCAATAATTATCCGATTGAGTTTTTGATGCTGTCTTCATATGATACAACGTGTCGAGATATTATGCAAACGCGTAAATTACAATACCTAAGGAATCCAGTCTGCGTACTACAACTATATGTATATCGGATGAACAACAGTCAAATTAAGTTCAGATTGATATGAATAACAGTTCGTAACATTGGAATGTTTTAGCGTTATCGGCCTACTATGTATTGAGTAGCCACCAGCCAGCTGCAATGAGGTGCTAAGAACAATGCCTGCTGCTGCCGCGCTTACGAAATCATGAGCATATATAGAGAACGAGTGAAAAACAGTATCGGGCAGGATTTCGGAAGCGTGCAACAGCAAGGCATTATGTAAATTACACATGGAAATGAACATTATACACAAAAGTTTAGAATCTCAATGAGCTTACGTAGAGTAACTATTCAATAGATGCATTCTAAGTTTACGTTTGAATGGATATAATGATACACAACCACTGACATCTTGGGGGAGATCATTCCAGTATTTGGGCCCTGTAAACATAATTGTTTTTTGTGCAAAAATTGTTCGAGTACGTGGAAGGTGATAAGCGTCATGTTGCCGGGTTGGATAGTTATGAACAGAGTTATTTCTAGTGAACATTTGAAGGAAGACTTCAGGAAGCTCATTAGTGGAAAGTTTATGCATAAAAATACCAACATTATAGTTAAACAAGTCAATCAATTTCAAAACTTTGTTATTTCTGAAAAGATCAATTGTGTGAGATAAATACTCGGCGTGGTTAACAATTCTTATTGCACGTTTTTGTAGAATAAAAAGAGAATCGAGCAAAAGCTTTGATGAATTTCCCCAAGCTAAAATTCCATAGTTAAGATATGGAGAAATTAAAGTTGAATATATAGTTTGTAATATGTGAGAGGGAAAGAAATGTTTTAGCTTGTTTAGAATTCCTGTGTTCCTGGATAATATTTTGCATAAAAAATTAATATGAGTTTTCCAGGATAAATCGCTATCAATATGAAGTCCTAAGAACTTAGTACTGTCTACCTGTTTCAAATTGATATCATTAATAATTATATCATTTGGATATTATATTATTATATTATATTATATATATTATATTATATTATATTATATTATTATATTATATCACTTGGAAAGGCACTGGCCGGCAATTACGCGTGATGACCCAGTCAAAGGGCCGCTAATAGGTGCGCATTGCATCACACCTGACGTGTTTTAGATTCCATTGTTGACCATACATTGCGAGACAAACGATTATCACTAGCGAATTATACGCAATGAGTAACATATTTAGCATTTATAATTAACTTGTTCTTTACTGCACCCGTATATTTGCAGGATACTAGACAACAGGCTATGAATAAACTTCAAATTCTGCAGAGGGCACAATTGAGCCATACCTCTGATTACTGCAGTTTCATGCCAAATTTTGACATCCTAACTGGACCAGGGTTCACAAAGCCTAAAAATTCAAACATGAGCTGGTCAAAGATTAGCATATGTAATTTCTCCCCCCCCCCTCCTTTATTCCTCTAGCAAACTGCTTGTCCAATGGGATGACCTCTCCACCACTTACCTTCATGACTTTCTGGAATTCAGTCGGGGAACAGGTGATGCTTCGGCTGTCGGTATCCATAGTAACCCCGGACCCCAGCAGAGTGGTGTGAGAGGAGGTGGGACTCGTGCTTAGTTGAGATCCAGAATTACTGGAAAATATGAACAATTAATCTTGCAACATTTCAGACTAACAAGCATCGAGGTATAGGCAATTTACGTGTTTCGGAATAACAAACCTTCGGAATACGCGAACCTTCGGAATATCGAACTGTAACCCAAACCTCCTTGGGCAAGGTGTTTGCTTGTGATTGCCCCTCTCAACTCAGGTGCAGAAAATGGGTATCTGGCAGGATATACTCCTATTTAATGGCGCTGAATACAGCAGCTTGACTAAAGCCAGGGTAATAATCGAGGACTTAGACTGATATTAGCACAAGAAAAGCACTAGATATAAGGATAATTAGGGCCATATAAACCTTGATAGCTAATTGCGAAAAATGCATGTAGCTGAATATGGGTTTAGCAATTTGTTCAGCCGAGGAAGATTTCATGAGTATGGCACTAGGACATTTGGGAGAATACATAAAAAAACAAATGAAAGGGTTTTGACAACATACTTCTGCACAACGAGAGTGAAATCTAAGTGAGGTTCTCACCTGTTAGCTGAGCCCATTGTTTCGCCACTTCCCTGACTGGTGCAGGGAGATCGGTCCGTGGGGAACTCATCGTTACTCTCTCCTGAAGTCATGTGACCCCCATCACCTCCATCATCAGCTTCATCATCAGCATCCTCCTCCTCCTCCTCGTCTTCCTCGTCCCCATCATTGCCCTCATCGTCATCATGGTCAGTGTCGACATCGTCATCATCGTCTTCTTCGTTATCGCCCGTAGCAACCCCCATGTCATCTTCCTCCTCCTCCTCCTCTTCATCATCTTCAACTCCATCCTCATCATCCCCTCTATCTTCCTCTTCTTCTTCTTCATCATCGTCATCTTCTTCATGATCTTCTTCTTCACCCCCTTCCTCCTCCTCTTCCTCCTCCTCGTCCTCCTCATCCTCCTCTTCATCATCTTCTGTCGCTGATGCGTTGTCATGGAGATAATCGGCCAGGTTGTCGCACATCAGCGACAAATGGTTGACCGCCTCGTTGGATGGGTAACTCACTTCACCTTCCTCTCCGTCCCTATCCTTCTCCCCTCCTTGTCCTTCCTTGGGTCCTCTCCCACCCCTCTTCCCAACCCTTCCACCTGCTCCTCCTCCTCTCCGGTTCACCGCTCCATCTCGAATGTTGCGTCTCCTCCCAGAGCCAAGACCACGCAGTGAGCTGATGAGTTCTGCTCTTGTAACCTGAAAACATTTACCATAAGAACAAGAAAGTTAAGCACAATACTGATAATAAAACATTTCCAATAACTATTGCAATAATTATCTCACCCCTAGCTTTTGTTTCTAAGCATGGTTCACTGGGCAGAGGATGAGGACCTCACAAAAAAGAGACATTTTAGGGTTTGTTCTTGCCTCTAACCTTTCACCTTTCACCTATCTGACCCCAAATATGAGGACTTATTTGTCCTGTCATATATCATCATTGTATCAAGTTTAGTGAAGTTTGGTCCAATATTTTTGAGTTTTCATATCAATGGTGAAATTTTAGGATTGAACCTTGGACTGTGACCTTTGACCCACACCACCCAAAATCTAGTCGTACCATGGCCGTGCAGTAGGCGCAGTGCCTCGTCTTCTTCTGGACCCGGGAGTCTTGCGAGGTCTCATGGCAGTTGCATTTGCAGCGCCTGGTCCCATACTGCAGCTGGTCGTTCAGCCCCTTCCAGGGGTCCAGGATGTGCTGTGAGAAGAACAGCAAGAGGGGCAACTGTAACTACCATGGTGACAGCCAATGAGCACTCAGTATTGCATAATTGTTGTGATGATTACAATCTAGGCCCCGTCTTAAGAAGAGTTGTGATTGATTGAATCGATCGTAAGTTCAATCTCTATTTGTACTGTACAGGGTTATGATTAGAGGAGGGAGTGAGGAAGAGAAGGAAAGGGGAGAGGGGGGTGGGGAGGGGAAAGGGCAGGGGAAGGGCAAGGGAAGGGCAGGGGAAGGGCAGCGGAAGGGCAGCGGAAGGGCAGTGGAATGGCAGTGGAAGGGCAGTGAAAGGGCAGGGGTAGGGCAGGGGAAGGGCAGGGGAAGGGCAGGGGAAGGGCAAGGGAAGGGCAGGGGAAGGGCAGGGGAAGGGCAGGGGAAGGGCAGGGGAAGGGCAGGGGAAGGGCAAGGCAGAGGAAGGGCAGGGGAAGGGCAGGGGAAGGGCAGGGGAAGGGCAGGGGAAGGGCAGGGGAAGGGCAGTGGAAGGACAGGGGAAGGGCAGGGGAAGGGCAGGGGAAGGGCAGTGGAAGGGCAGTGGAAGGGCAGTGCAAGAGCAGTGCAAGGGTAGGGGAAGGGCAGGGGAAGGGCAGGGGAAGGGCAGGGGAAGGGCAGGGGAGGGGAAGGGCAAGGGAAAGGGAGAAGAAGGGCAGGGGAAGGGCAGGAGAAGGGCAGGAGAAGGGCAGGGGAATGGCAGGGGAAGGGCAGTGGAAGGGCAGTGGAAGGGCAGGGGAAGGGCATGGGAAGAGCAGGGAGAGAAGTTAAGAGGATCGGGAGCAGAGGATGCGAGGGGAGAGGGAAAGGGGGTGGAAAGGGGATAGAAATTGGGAGAGATGCTGGGGGGGGGAATGGGAAATGGAAATGGAAAGGCTGAGGAAAGGAAGGAGGAAAGGATAGGGAAGATTTCAGGGGAGATGAAAGACGAGTTGAGGGAAGAAAGGCGGAGTGAGAGTTTTCGGTACTCAGTTTACTCACCCTGTCTGCAACACCCCTTCCCGAGGGTTTGGTTGACGCCCCTTCCTCTTCCTCCTCACTGTCAGAGAGCTCGATCTCCTCAAAGTCATCACACTGCGTAACGCAAACGATGGGATTTAATTGTATGTTAATACTTAATATACATGAGAAGTCTCCAAAATCATCACACTGCGCAACACACAATTACACAAAGTACATTGCTTCTAACAATTAAATAAAGGTATCAAGTTTAAAGCATATCTGTTGAATGGTTCTCAAGATATCCAATTCAATTCAACAGACAGACAACCCCAAAACATTAAATGCCTTTCGGCACTCTGGCAGAGCCATATAAATCATAGCATCTTATATAACCATGTATATCATACAAAGTGCAATAAAAAGGCACAAGTTGCCAGCTCTGTCTATATCAACATATATCAATATTTATTGCCCTAAACCACAATAATCTGAGCATTGGGCTTGAACAGAACTTACAGGCATTTTGTCATTGTCAACGAGGTTGATCTCTTCAAAGTCCATCATGTAGTTCTCTGGCGGTCTGCTGTCAGGAAACAGCATAGATAGTTCTTGCTCTAGGTGGGGCTGCCCCTTCAGAAGAGGAAGCAGTGTGTCGCGTAGCTGTGACAGACAAACAACAACACACAGACAGCAATCAGTCAATCTGATCAAAACGTTGGGCTTAAAGGGTAAAAATTAATATGTCAGTGATGGATACAGAAAGAGGGTTACAGAAAGAGGGAGAGGGAGAGAGAGAGAGAGAGAGAGAGGGGGGGGGTGGGATGGACAAAAAGGCTGAAAGGCACAGACAGAGAGAGACAAGTACAAGCAAACATATGTACTTAAGGGATGAATACAGAAAGAGAGAGAGAGCGAGCGAGCAAGAGAAAGAGACAGAGACAGAGAAAGTGAGAGAAGAGGGGAGAAGGAGAGGGAGAGAGAAGTTGGCAGACAGACAGACATGCAGATAGGCACAGACAGAGACAAAGTAAGAGAGAAAGTAAATAGGGCATGGACATATATACAGACAAAGGGGTTGAAGTATTCACAGAGAAAGAGAGAAAGAGTGAGAGAGAGAGAGAGAGAGAGAGAGAGAGAGAGAGAGAGAGCGAGAGCGAGAGAGAGAGAGAGAGAGAGAGATAGATAGAGAGAGAGAGAGAGACAGAGAGAGAGAGAGAGAGAGAGAGAGAAGCAAAGCACTATCTCTGACCTCCTGATAGTTGCGCTGTGTCTCTCCCCACTGGACCATGGTCTTGAAGATCTTCTCAATCTGCGCTGGCTGCTTGTGGAAGTGAACCTCCACTTGCCGCAGAAACAGACGAGCCTTTGAGAACTCCAGACACTCAAGTAACTAGAGTACAAAAGAGGACAACAAATAATGTGATGCAAATCAAATTATTTTTTTCTTTCTTTACATGAGGTTTGGGAACATTTTTTAAAAAAACACAATAGCCAGTCATTTAATGGATATTGTTTTCATATGCAACATAATATAACAGACTAACTGATTACATTCGATTTTTGGGCCAATCAAAATTCCCTGACTTTTCCCTGATTTGAGGCATTTTTATCAAATTCCCTGACTTTTCCCTGACTGGAAAAATGTAAAATAATTTTCCCTGATTCCCCTAATGGGCTGGGAACCCTGAGTACATTGCATAACCCGGCTAAGTGCTACAAAAAAGCAGATTGTTTTTGCTTAGTTGAGCAGCATAAGCAAAGCTTACTTTATACCTCACAAAATGTTCCAGAGCAATATTTCTAGATCGTAAATTAGCCAATGTCTACGAACATATAAACCAGCCTCACTACAAACTAACTATATTTCTACATGGTAAATTAGCGTACATCTAGTCGAGTATAAACCAGCCTTACCACACCACACTGCAATGCTACATCAGGAGGCATGAAGGCGGTGAATTCTTCAATCAGGTCAGGTTGGTCCGACAAGACCTCCTTCACTGAGTAGTACAGCTGTTGGACAACAAAAAAGGCAGAGTTAAAATCTGGAATAAGGCAAGAAATGGTGTACAAATGTTTCTCTCAGTGTAAATACATCAGCAAGAATGAATGTGTTGTTCAGAAAGGTATGAACACTTTTGGAGCTGTCTTTGCATGTTACTTAGTTAATTCTTTTGTACCAAAGGCTCATTTCTATCGCCAACAACACATAAAATTGTATAGCTCAATTACTATGACACAAAACAAGTCTGTTGTATTGAATAAAAGCAGAAAGACATATTGTTTGAGAAGCATTGATGCAATGTCCACCCGTCATCTCTTCTGGACACCTTGGATATGTGTCACAATGTATACCTACCGTGGTACTCTGGAAGAAGTTGCATCTACTATAAAGTCAGTTGGTATTCAGAAAATTCACAAATCCCAAACTGTGTCAATAGACCAGTCGCCACAATGGATCGTAAGGGAATTAAGTCCAAACATAAATCAAAACTTCAATTCGTTTTTGGAATACCCCCCTCGTAGTTCCTTTCTTTGAAATGCTAAATAAACGGTGATAATATGAATCACAAGACTTACATCGGCTATGGAAGAGTCTGGGTTGTCGGCATGATCGTTGAAAACCCGCAGAAATGTAGCATACTGTTCTGGGCTGTCAACAAGTGAATCCTTTGCACAAAAAGAAACAAGGAAAAATCTAGTAATTTGATAACAAAAATCTCTAATGAATCATATCGATCCTACACTTGGCCTTTTTCTATAGTTAGCATGTAACCCAAACTTTGATTCTTGGAGTAAGACAGTGTGATCTGTATCACATAAATGCAGCTTGAGTCCATTGAATTATTTGAATGGGGAGTGAAATGAAGGGCACATTTACGTACTCCTCCTACAAAACATGTACCAATTTGAACAATACTTTCAAGGATTTAACCCTAATTACGCCAGGCTTTTTCATGTGTTCCTTTTACAGGGGGCAAACCATTATGCACCCTCTAATGTTTAAAGATTTGTACAAGACAAATTGCATTTTTTTTTTCCTTGCTATCTGTTTCATGACAACGAGAGTAGTTACTTTCTTGAATTACAATTCTCACCTTAACTCTGTCAAGGAAATCTTGTGCAAAGGCAAACTCCCGTTCCTCTTTCTAGAAACGAAATTACAAAAAGAGAAGAGCAATTTTCAATACTGAAATTAAAAAATAATACTTCATTACCATCTGGAAAGCAAATTAAAATTACTATATAATTTTTTGACCATACAAATGGCATTACATATTGTATCAATAAACTGTGTACAAAGTAGAACAAAACACGTGATATACTAAAGTGCAGTTAAAGAATGTTTAGTTTAACAAAGCCTTAATGTAACCTTGATCTCAATAAAGGAAGAAGTATAATAGAAGCTGAAAAGAAACAATTTTAGAGTCAGGTTAACAAGGAGAAAGTTCCCCTCCCAGTGGTTGTTCATTTTGGCATCATGATAAAAAAAAAGAAGTCTTTACTTTCATTGCTGGTAAATTGAAACGAGGAATATTTTCATTAACGGCTTACTTCCTATCTGTCAATAATTGTAAATGCATTACAGAAGGCACACGTTATTCAACACCAGCTACTCACCTGTGGGTCTTGATTGACAATGTCTGGATCCAGGAGAACCACGGTGGACTCCAGGTCCTTCCTCAGTTTGCTCTTGATCCTCTTAGCGGCCACTTTGATGTCTGCAGGTGCCCCATCTCCCCCATCCATCCCGTCCCCCTCCCCGTCTCCATCCTCCCCGGGCCCACCCTGCTCCCCTCCTGAGAGGAACTCCCTAGCTGCTGGCTGCTCATCCAGGGTGGGGGATTTCCCTCCGGTTGCCGTGGACACCAGGGTCTCTGAGGGATGGTCTTGCGGGACGTCAAAGGGAAGCTGCGGGTGATCGGTGTTGCTTCCACTGCTGACGCTCGCGGCACCCTCCGACATCTGACTGGTCGCATCTTCGCTGCGGGCCACTGCGGGAAGGCTGCTCGGCGGAGTCTCGCAAGATGCTTTGGGAGAAGGCCCTCCCAAGGCGAGAGATGAGGATGGGTAACCCACAGAAACGTGAGGAGACCCCATCGCTTTGTCTACGCTCCGAAAGGGCTGCTGCCCGATGGGATGGCTGCCACTGGTATCGGCGACCAGGATCTGACTCGTGCTTCCCACGGAGGAACCGATTGTGATGCCCTGGACCGCATCCGGACTGCTTCCACTCACATACTTGCCCGGCAACACCCCCCCTTTTGTCGACGTTGGTGTCGTCATCTGAACGGGAGATGAGTCCATGTCTGAGGACGACTCGTCGCAGACTAGTGACGCTCTCCCCGTAGGCTTCATGCTTGATGCTTTCAGTGCCTGCTCCTCTTCCTCCAGCTGCCTCAGGGCCGCTTCTAACGGAATGCAGTCCTCATCCTCACTCCCACCAACATCCTTCCCACTATTGCTATCCTCAATCACAGTCCCCACAGCAGGTTTCTGAGGCAAAACACCTGTCCTGCGACTATCCAGAGAATGTGAGGTCTCGGGCACTCCATACACTGTCGCGGCCGTGCGGTCTATTCTTTCATTTTCTCCTTCATCTGACAGTTTTTCATCTGACAACAAGCTCTCCTGCATAATTCTTCGCCCGTGACCTACCTTGAAGTTATTGAGGGATGACATTCCCTTACCAGCTAGTGAGGCCATACTCACAAACCCTCCATGCCCTTTCTTACTCGGCGAGTGTTTCTTCCTCTTCTTCTTCCGGGCGATCATCTCCCTGACTGTTACCCTATTGGACCTTATACAATTAGGCAACGATTCCACAGTTTTCACCGATATGTTTTCAATGCCTGATTTCTTGGACTGTGAGGGTACTGTTTTCGGTGACCTTGTTCTATCTCTGTGATGAGACTTGAACCCTTCTTGTTGTCCAGTACTTGTGCCTCCAACATCCATCTGCATCCCTGTATTGTGGCTAGATCCTACGGAAACATTGCCACTCATCCCAGGTAACTCAACAGAGCTGGCCGGATGATTGGTCCCCGATGACATTGCTAACGCACTCTGCTCAGCTTGACTTTGCGGCAAAGGCGAGCAAGCAGGATTCAGGGTCGCGCAAGATGGCCCTGTATTTGAAGCCAGGGTAACAGTTTGATGTGGAAGAACTCCCATCAGGTTGGGAGTATTTCCCTGTGATGCTAGCGTTCCACCAATTCCCGCATGGAATGGAGCAGGATTGGGACAGGGTGCTGAAGAATTGCCCTGCATGGATCCCATCTGGTGAGGAGTGGATTGGACAGTCGCTCCAAGTCCCAAGTTGACTGGAACAGCTATGTTGGGCGGCTGGATGGCAGCCGAGATATTCGACCCCTGAACAGCAATGGGTGCTCCAGCTGATGTCGGTGGGGGTGCAAGGGGCGCCATCGGAGACGGGGACGGGGCCATGCCTACTTGACTATCCGCTGGCGATGCGGTCACCTGCGGACCATCGATGACGTACTTAACCTGACAGACGTTGCCCCCCTGGAGGACACCCTGAGAGAAGACCTGCTGGTTGGGCTGAAGGATCATGCCCGGAGTGGCCAGGACAAACCGTGGACCTGCCGGAGCTACCTGGGCAAGCTGCGGTGGCTGGGGGTGTACAGTGGCAGGAGAGCTCGTCCGGTTAAGGAGAGCTGACAAGCCAAACTGCCTCTTGGGTTTCAGTGGAGACTGCTGTTTCCTCTTCCTTTCTCTCTCATAGTCTTTGATGTGGGCCACGACGTCCTGTCAAACACAGGAAAAGAAGGTAGATGAACAAAACATATAAGTGTAATTCAAAGAAGGAAATAAGAACCTGTGTGGCTCTTACTATCAGAACATTATGCGATATACTGGTCATGCATATTTTTGTACACTGGCTGTATTAACAATCTCTCTATTAAATGTGCATGAAATGCGTAACAAGCCATTGGGTGTCTCCTGGCTTGGTAGCGCAAGACTTAATATATTCCAGTGATTTTAGCTGACCCTGATGTTCTTGATCCTTGTAGGAAGTTTTGTGCTCTGGTTGAATTAACCCTCTCACTAACATAGTTGCCTGAAATGTGTAACAAGTAACTGGTTTTGTTCCCTGGCTTCGTACTGAGGAGCTTAATCAGCTTACCCTGATATTCTTCAGCCACATGGGTAGCTTTTCGCTCTCATTGTTGACCGGCGCTACGGCCTCCTCAGGTCTGACTGGTGCGCAGATGGATGGGGAGACTGGCAGCTGCTTTGTGGACTTGTACATCTGCAAATATGTATACAGGACAGGGTAGACCAGTGATAAAACACCATCATTTGACATTACCAATACACTTTTACAAACCTACAGTAAAAGCCAAAGAGGATTGATTTTCATGCTTGCAGTACATGTACTCTAATACATGCTTAACACTTTGAGAGAACAAATGACTAGTTACATTGTATACATCACACGATTTTGATTACACAAAATTGCAGTCACATTTTCCCATTTATAGCAAAAATATACAGTTAAAGCTAACTGCTTGAAAAGAAATTGTAGTAGCTCGCCCCATCCAGCAAACGGAAGAAAAATTAATCAGACAAAAAAATATTGGATCCAGAGGCAGCTCTGTGAGTGACTTACCACGACAGGGTTGTCGAGGTTGACCTTTGACTTGCGGTTGGAGCAGAGGTTCTTGATGTGGTTCTTGATCTGACCCACAGTCTTGCAGGGCATCATCAGCGAATGCAGCAGCTGGTACATGTTGTCGTAACCGCTGAACTGAAGCAGACCTCGCGCTACGAGTCTATAGACAAGATGAAGAGCATGGCTGATTTACCTACATCGTTGTTTAATTCTCCCTATCGCATATAGCCAATATCAAGCGATATTACCTCGCGATACCGATATCTGATCGATTGCTCTTGGGACGTATACTTCCGGTAAGAGTTTGGTACGTATTCAATTCACGCAATAACACACAGAATCTGTAATTTCGACCCTCGTAATAATAAAATGGAAGGGTTGTTACATGGACGAAGGACTTTAAAAAAATACCACCAATCACCCACGGCGATGTTTTTTCTACCTCAAAATTGATTGTGGATGGACTAATGAAAGAATGAAAAGATACAAGCAAGCCGATGGCTATAGAATGTTCATGAACCAGAAGTTCATATCCCAAGAATTAAAGGTAAAAAAATTAGAGCGCCACACGCATTCAGATTCGGAGAGCTATATGTGATAGAGAAAATTGACATGTCAATAGAACTTTTCTTGCATAAATAGGTATAAACAGGATCGACAAGACAGCCAGCTTGTGCAATGAAATGTTTGTATTACACCAATGATAGCAGGGATGCCACCATAGTATCACCATCGTTGCAAGACGTCATCATACTCAAAATATTTCGTTTATGTATCTTTAACAAAATTTGATATACAAAACATATAAACCGCTGTGACATTCAGGAAATAGTCAAAACATATGCTCTAAACAAGGTGCTAAGCAAGATATCATATTGACGTTCTTGAGATCGTCTTGCAACAGAGCAGTCTATACGATTATTATTTGACAGCATCACCTGTGATAGTTTGAACTGTGACAAGTTTTTTAAGCATGCATGTATCCATGTAATCTAGTTGAAAATAGAAATTGAACATTGAATATGTTGATATATTCTTGTTGGTGAAGATGATGGTAAAAAAACAATCGATTAATCAATCAATCAATCAATCAATCAATCAATCAATCAATCAATCAATCAATCAATCAATCAGTTCTTACTGGTCTTCTCCATCAGTGAAGATGATCTTGCTGCTCCTTGAGATATCGTGGAAGCCAATCTTAGGAAGGAGCTCCACGTGCATGAAGACACTGCTGTGGGCAATCAGCTCTGCCGCCCCCGGGGGCACACGACGAACCTTGCGGTACACCTTACCTACACCATAGGTAACAAACGAGAATAAGCCCTTTTCGTAATGAGTTCATAAATTTCCCTATAACTGCCTAGTGCCACGTTCACATCGTATCACATTTATCTGTATTTCGTGATTGAGTTTCAATGGATGGAACACACTTTGAATCTACTAGTTGTTGGCGCTCGAACAAACCTGGGATAGGCTTTGGAGTAACCATTAGTAACGTATTGTTTGAATCATGTTGATAAAATTTGTATGTACATAAAGAAAAGGTCAATTGATATAAATATATCATAGATGCGTATATTGATGGGTAGGTCATGAAATATCACAGTCAAGGAAGTTTTATTTTCATAAAGAGTTATAGCACATACAAGTGAGCAGCGCGGAGAGATAATATTGCGTCCAAAGAATATGATATCATCAAGTCTAAAATAACGTACTCTATGGAATTGTCATCATTCTTGTGCACCATGAATACACAAGACAATACCCAGCTCATTATTTGCCTAACTTAGATCTAGAAAGCAAACTTACAAGGCTAATTATTCACATCTTTAAACACGTAAAACTTCATATGATACATCGAATTTTTCTCAAACTTTTGTTAAACTCTTTTTCTAATCTGTCTCTATGTATTCAAGTGTACGTATCATACGTATGTTTTTCTAACTCATTGTTTATTGTTTATTGCTTATATGTGTCTATATTATCGCTATATATTGTTGCGATATTGTGCTGGTGGAAAGCAAGTTTCCATGATTTTGGACTGAATAAAATATCTTGTGTCTTGTATCTTGTATCTTGTACAGTTTGATTCCCCTTTTAAATCTACATGCGGTACGTCAATGCTTCAATTGGTGTCTCAAGGTTTACCATCGTCATCCTCGTCTGGGTCCGGTGTCTTGAGGAGCTCCAGCGCCCCGCCGAGGTTACACGATCTGAAGACAGACTGGAAGCTGATCGCTCCTGGACCAGTTTGGGCCTGGGATTGGGCTTGGGTTTGGGCCTGGGCCTGGGCCAGGGCCTGGTTCTTCATCCCATTCTCATTCAGCCCTGCGAGAAAGTCCAGCTCAGTCTGGGAGAAGATTGGAGAAATGTTTCATAAACGAGGGCCCAGTCTCATAAAAATTTGTAATCCCCTACATCTAATGTACGGACTTACGATTGATATCCATCGCAAGTCTTTATACAGGGCCAAGGGTCCCGTATCACATAGAGCAAATTACAGTAAATAGCAACTCTGCAATCAGTTGCAAAAAGTTGTCATCTATTACACGTATCACAAAACAAATCCAATTTGCTTAAAAAAAACCCAATTGTTCACTTTGATGAAAACAATTGTTTACTTTGATGAAAATAACATTTTACATAAACTGACATTTCACTCAAATATGTATCAAATACAAGTCCTGTGATCTGATTCCATCTTCACATGTTACAAAGACAGATCACTTCATCGAGGTAGATTGATTTCAGTTGTTGTTTGTATTTTTCAAAATTTGCTAAAAGGTCAAATGTCAAAGGTCAATTAACCCTTTCTGTTCCGGATGAACTGCTGCTATATAGGATTTGTGTGTACAACCTATGGAATAAAACCTTGTCAACTTACCAGGAACTGTTTTGACTGGCTCGCACACTTGGAAAGAGTGTCATTTGACCTTGCCAAGAGGAACATTTGGCATAGCAGCTGAACATGCTATTACAATAAAGAGTGATAAAAGAAAAAGTTGTTAGCAATGGGGTTTTTTTGTGGCACACTGTATTTCAACTGTAATTGTTTTTACTAATCACATTAATCATCATTTATCTGTTTCTCTACTACCATGTCCATTCTCACCACCATCATCTCACTCCATCAAGTCCCCCATCATCATTAGTATCATTGCCATCATCATAACCATTACCCACCTGACCACATTATATATGATGCTTACGATGTAAAAAAAAGTTCTTCTTCCATTTTTAAATTTTTCTTGTGAAAAACAAGATATAGTAGTTGGGCACTTGAAAAGCATCAGCATTTTGAGATAGCTGTGCACCATGTTTTGTGAATATTTTAAATATGAAGGTAGTTGGTTGTCATCTAACCTGCTGCAGCTGTTGCTTCAGGACAAAGAGCTCCTCGTTATTCAGGGAGAGTGAGGGCAGGGTCTTTGCCTCGATGGTCCATGTTAGCATTGGTGCTGGGGCCGGCGACGCCCCTACATCACCACCCCCACCACTGCTGCTGCTACCCATGGCAACCTGCTCCTGGCTGCTGGACGTGGTAGCGGTGGAGACAGTAGCTGCTGTTGTTGTGGTCACATCGGCGGATGGGATGGTGGTGGGTGGGGGCAGAGCTGGCGACTGTGCGTTGCGCTTCTGCCTCTGTTTCTGCTCCTCAGCAGCCAGGGCATAGTTCAACGCCTCGCCCAGACCAGACTTGGTAGGCGGGGGAGGAGCAGGGGGAGGGGTGGTCTCGTTCCCCCCACCACCACCGTGGAGGGGATGGGGGGCAAGGTGGAAGGGGGACGAGGCGGAGGTGATGGAGCCAAACAGGAGCTTGGAGGGGGAGAATTTCTGCTTTGGGTGATGGAGGGCAGAGCCGAGGAATGGGAAGCCAGAGGACTGAGAAGGATCCTGGTCAAACTTGCCCATGTCAAAGTCATCCATCCAATCCACCTCATCGCCATACTGTACAAACAGAGCCATATTCATCATATAATAATGGATGTACTATCATGTCCTAATAGCTTAGATAAAGTCTCACACAACAATAATCCTGTTCTTGAATTGGTTAAGAGCACTGCATGTGATCTGTCATACTTCTACTAGAAGAATCTGATATCATGAGAAAGTGATATACATGTACTATAACCAGATTGTGTCTCTGGCTTGGCACCTCGCAATGTGATTTATCTGTGCCATAATTGTTTCTGGCTCCTTAAAAAGGTTTAGCGAGATGAAGCACTCAGCAAGTTTCGCAAGCACAAACATTTTGTGAACATTGTTGACATGATCTACAAGTATCCCCAAACTTTTAAGGACATTGAAAAACTATCTAGATGTTGAAGCTCTGAAAGAAATCAATAACATCAACATTCAACTTAAAACAAGATGAAATGGCCTGTGCGATCCGATAGTTCTTTCTTACCAGAAGTAGGAAGAAGAGGAACCATCAGGAGAAAAAGGACAACCAATGCAACAAAATCAAGAGAAATACATCAGAATAAAATGTCATAGGCTCGCCACAGAATATGGATCATAGTTCATTCAAGGTAAATGCAACTTACCACCTCAACAACCTCATCTAAGAGTTCATTCAGCTCTTTCTCTGTTCAAGTTGAAATGGACAAAACAAGTTGATAAGGTTAAGGTACATTCAAAAGGTCTGTTTGGTTAACGCACTTGGGCCTATCCCCAGTGTTGATTTCACTTGGTATGCATATCATGGGCAAGCATTAATGGACAATAAAACATGTTGTACATCCTTTATTCCTTAACACTTTGTACACCCTCTATTCCTCAACACTGGTACACCTTCTATTCCTCAACACTTTGTACACCTTCTATTCCTTAACACTTTGTACACCCTCCATTACTCAACACTTTGTACACCCTCTATTACTCAACACTTTGTACACCTTCTATTCCTCAACACCTTGTACACCTTCTATTCCTCAACACTTTGTATACCTTCTATTACTCAACACTTTGTACACCTTCTATTCCTTAACACTTTGTACACCCTCCATTACTCAACACTTTGTACACCCTCTATTACTCAACACTTTGTACACCTTCTATTCCTCAACACCTTGTACACCTTCTATTCCTCAACACTTTGTAAACCCTCTATTACTCAACACTATGTACACCTTCTATTCCTCAACACTTTGGACACATTCTATTATTCAACACTTTGTACACCTTCTATTCCTCAACACTTTGTACACCCTCTATTCCTCAACACTTTGTACACCATCTACTCAGGAACACTTTCTTCACTCTCTACTCAGGAACACTTTCTACACTCTCCACTCAGGAACACTTTCTACACCCTCTACTCAGGAACACTTTCTACACCCTTTATTCCTTAACACTTTATGTTTCCTCCATTCTGGAAACCTTTTGTCTTTAGTCACTTTATACCATGTATACTGGACCATTTCCTTTTTTCCTTCAAAACTCTATACATGTCACACATGTATCTTTGAACAAGTAACATGCAATTTGCCAGTCATATTGGCACAAGAAGGATTAAAAAGACAAACTGACAGAAGAAAGGTGACAAAATGGGGAAGGAGGATAAAGAGACACAGAAATAGACTATGGCTTAGAACAAGACAAGACAAGACAACTTACTACTGACACGGACTGCTTTGTCGGTCCTGAAGTCTTCTTGGTCCAGGGTTTCCTCCTCTGCCAGGAAGTTGTACTCAGGGTCATTCTGCTCATCGTCCGTGGGCTCTGTGTTGGCTGTATCTACGCAGGAACAGGTCAGAGGTCAAATAAAGTTAGCCCTCATCATGTGCCACATGTACTACCTCTCCAGTGGCAAGTGTCAGGTCTTTACATAGAAAAAGTTCAGGAGTCAAATGAAGTTAGTTCTTATTATGCGCTACATGTAGAAACATTCACAGATCAAGTAAATGAAGTGTTCAAAATAGTCAGTAAAATAAGTAGAATTTGCATTGCTATAATTCCAAATAGTACAAAATTCATTGTCCAGTGCCTGGAAATTTGCTTTGGACTATTGATCTTGATCTTTGCCTTTGGCATACATCTTAATTTGAATTATCTTGAGCTAAGACATTTATTGGAATCCCAATTTTAAACCTTCCTTTACTAAATTTGGTCAAATGTATCTTGGGTTATTGGGTACTGTGTCATTTCAATTTAGAGAATGAAACAAAGTAACTGAACACTGTATGCCTTACTCATGCTTGCACCAATTATACAAACTACATTTTTAAATGACAGCGAGAGATTTTGTCTGGTACAGGAGGGATTAACTCTCCTAGTACCAAAAAAAAAATCCTATATCAATTACAACACATTTCATTGCCTATGGGACTGAGAAGGTTAATGAAGCGATTACCATCCGTCTTGTAGAGACTTGCAAGCCATTTCTTCCATTCCACATCCTCGTGATCAGACTCAAACACATCATACACCTCGTGCTCCGCATCCGGGGCAACAAACGACGCTTCAATGGCCTCCAGTGGCTTGTTGATGGGGAACTTGGACCTTGTGCGGTGAGCAATGAGGTGGGCCTCCTGTATGAGTAAGGGCGGAGGGGGCAGAGAGGGGTGAATGTTAGATAATGATTACAGAATCTATTAACATGATGGATATATATTTGTACAGTCATTATAACTTCTATTGCCTGTGAACTCCTGGCATTATACTTGTTGTCGAGATAGCTAGAACAGTCGTTGAGCTATTTATGCGACTCTCATTTTAGATAAGTTCATGTGTGGTAAAAAAAAAAGCCTCGTTGCCATAGAAAGAGCTGGGCCTTTCTTAAAAAGAATTGTGATTTGATCTGACTCCATCGCAAGTCAAATCCATTAACTCTAATGTGCACAGTTAAGATTAATATCAACCACAAGTTATGTCTTTATTAATCTTTAAAAGACAGGGCCCTGATATGATGATTGCACACAAATGTACAGACTTACAAGACTTTGTGTATGGCATGTTTACACGAAGAAAGTTCTGCACATGGTGTTTAAACCTGGAAAATTGACACTGGCGAGAGATTAATGACTGCATCCCTACCTCATTGTTGACAGCAGCTAGTTCCCTCAGGAAGGCATCATCGTCCCCCAGCCTCTCTGGGTTGAGGGGAGGGGGTGGCGGCCCCATGGGCACGGGGGTCACAAGCAGGTGCCTGGCCACCGGTCTTGGGGGCTGCCTTTGGGTGGAAGTGGTAGCTACTGCTGTGGTGGGTGTGGTCGTGATGCTGGTGGTGGGGGTGGTAGGAGTGGTAGCAACTGTTGGCTGTGTTGGTGGAGGTAGGGGTGGGGCAGGGCTACCACCCCCCTCCATCTCATTATCCGCCATGTAAGACTGGACGGAGCGGGGCGGGGTGCTGGCGCAAGGGGAGCCAAAGTCGCTCATCTGTGACGTGACGCTTTCATAATCACTCTCTTCTCTCTGCGTCATGAAAACAGATCAATGTACAACATATAATCTCTTATCATACTGAACTACTTTCTCTTTAATGTGTTTATATTCTATATCTGTGTATTTCATACAAATTTATGTTTTATTTTTTAATCCAGCAAAATACATTAATGAATAGTTATAGCAGTGTACAGTTCCCCATTTGCAGACAAAATACAATTCTGTAAAATTTTGAATGAACCATTAGTACATGACTGTCCAATTTGTTAAATATGTAACTTCATAGTGACAGTAAAATCACACACATCCTGAAAAACAAATTGCTTTGTAGTTTGCTTCTCAGGCTTAGTTTACTTTTCGTACGGAAAATAAAGGTGGCATTGGCCATGTTATCATCATGAAGCTGATAAAAAAAAAACTTCCCTGATATCAGCATTGATCAATATCAAGTTCCTTACATTACTATGTTCAAAACAATTTTCTCAGTGCAATAATCTGCAAGTACTCTGCTATAATTTTGGAGAACCTGGCCAACATTTAAAATACTTCATAATGGAGGCTGACAATAGACCACAGTTGGCAGTTCTGTACTTATTACATTTTTACCTATTTTTATTGCTATGCTCATTGATAGAATAAAAAGACAAACAAAAACACTTTTTTTTTTAAAAGTTCAAATAGTTGGAAGGTATGGAGGAAGCATACAAACCATGAGTTCATCCAGCGTGGGCTCATAATCTTCATCATCCGAGGTATCGTCAGAGAAGTTGATCTCGATGAATCCTGGAGTAGCCTTCTTGTTCTTCACAGGGGACAGTGGCCAGACATAGGGCATCTGTAGAAGAGAAAAAAAACATCATCTATCAACACAGTACACTAGGGGTGGTATTCAGAAAATCCACTAAGGAGATAAATGTTATCTCCCTGAGATGAAATGTCAATGAAGTATTTGATCTTTGGTATTCCACAACACATCTTATGAAATTTTTTACCACTAATTAGCAAGTGCATGGTCAGACCGTCAGTGATTTATGTCTTCTGCATCCATTAACTCCATCAAGCTCATCTAACAAAAGGTTGAAAATGTGAATTATTTGTGCACATAATGCAATGGGAAGGTAAGGGTCCTGCTTCTAGAGATAAAATTGCCCTGGAGCAGTTTCATCTTTTTTCCTCACTATTTCTCATAAGTGCTTATCACATTACAGATTTAGCTCATTTGCATGAAATCTTTATCTTTTTATTGTTTTGTAAAACATGATCCTGCGCTCAGATATGTTTTTTTACGACAGTATAACAAGTTCTCACGATACATTCTACTCGTCAGTGTAAATTTACATTGATGAACACGTTTGTGATATTACATTCCATGAATAGCATGTTTTTCTAAATAAATTATTTTCAACATGAAACAAAAGAATTTAAAAAGCAGGACAAGAATGAATATAATCCAACTACAAGAAAAAAAGACAAAACATCAAATCAATGAAAAAGGAACGACTTACATTTCCAACTTTTTCTGAAGCCTCTTTGAGCTTTGACCTGGTTAGCTTGGGTGTCTGTGGATTCAAATGAAAACATGACTACAAATTTTGACTGTACATGTATGTTACATTACATGTGATAAAGATAGTTATTGATATTCTATGATTGACAAAATACACAAACATTAAATCTTCTAATTAAAGAGGACAGTTCTATTACCAGTAATAAATAATATCTAGTAGCCTTTTTATTTTATGTTAAACATGTCATGAAAATAGATAGACTTGAATTATTTCAGCAAAACTGAAGCCAAATTACTTATTTAAGGGGCTCTGAATTACATTTGGCTGCAAATATCCACATAATTGTCCATTCAGTGATGATTTCACAGACTTCTGTGTTTATAGTTTGTGCATTTATATCACAATACTTTTGAAGGAATCAAGCTATCATATCATAACTAGCACTAACCACAAACTATCTTTCAAACCAATGCATTTGAGAGGAAACACATTTGATAACAATATTTCACATAAATATGAAATCATATCTGACAAAGGTGTGAATTCCCTTTGGGTTACCAACTTACCATAACAAATGCAACAATCAAAACAAACCAGTACAAGTCCATGACAACTGTAAATCCATTATTTACAATATAGGTGCTGTATAATTATCTGCAGTATTGGGTATGTGAGGATAACTTGAGCAATATGCATTGGTTGCTCATTAAATCCTGTTGTACCAGACAAACTGTTCATCTATGGCATTTATGTGGATCATTGGTGTAAAAATACACTTGTGGCATACAAAAGGTTATTCAGAGTTGATCCCTACTCACAAAGGCAGCCGGTTCTCTTTCTATCTGCACCAGTCCTGCATCAGTCATCGTATTCCGCACCATAGACAGGACATGCTCGTTGGTTATCACATGCTGAGCAATACAAAAAGATAGTGGGAGAGGGGGAGGGGAATGAAACCTTGACTTAAACATGTTCATATTGAGGGTGCACTAACATGTACAGAATGTCAGCAACACAAGCAATCTCCAGCTGAATGTTACATTCTGCTACATATTTTGATACTAATAGGTATTACAAAAATTACAAGCCAATGAACAAAATCTCCAAACCACTTATACGGAAAAGTTGTCGCATGATGCCACTCATTTGGATTTTGTTTGCAGTTATGTTCGCTTCCGATCTAGTGTACGACACCAGAAGCAGACATGGCTGCAATAAGAAATCTGGATGTTGCTGCGTGGAGCACTTTCCAGCGATATTCGGTATGGAGAATCAGTCAACACATGGAAAAGTGGAAAATTATGTTAGATGCAAAATAAAAGTATGTTACTAGTACTTAAGTTCATATATGCTACATGCAAGGTAGTTTCTATGGTCATAAATTTATATCATGGCCTTTTAAAGAGAATGGCAAAATGTTGTCTGCATTTGTTAAAGTGTATCTAGGAAAAATACATAGGCTGCGCAATAGTTATTGTGTAATGATGAGAACCTCCCAAGAAATGAATAACCTCAATTTGGATGTTATCTCAGGGGCCACTAGTAGGTCAACAACAGTAAAACTGATGCTGTACCTGTAACCATGGTACATGTATGGCCAGTCTCAGAATTAAGCTGTAACATCAGGTTCTTTCAATCATCATAATATGACCACTGGTCTATCAGGAACCCTCATGTAGTCAAATAAATTTGCTAACTCATTACATGGACGTCTTATAACATTGCTTCAATATTCATTATCTTTGATTCACAGTAGTGAAAACTGCATGCATTTTTAATGTATCTGGCTATAAAGTTCCTGACTGGATACGACTGGATTGGATTCTGGAACAACTGTAGTTTGGTATTGACAGAGTTCATGTTCCATTTAAAGAATTTCATTTGGAGTTCATGTAAAACAAGTGTGAGGAGTACTTACATGCAAGATGCTCTTGACGTTGATGGCAGTCAGGTTGTTTTTGGCCGCATTCTCCTCCAGCTTTTTCTCTAGGTCATCATCGAGGCAGAGGGACTTTGGTTCTGAACTCTCCCCCACAGATGCCCCCTGCGCCTGCTCCTCCGCCTCCTCAAAGTCAACGTCATCTCCATCCAACCCAGTCCTCCTCAGGGGCAATAGTCTCCTCTGCTTCTTCCGACCAACAAACAGCCTCTTACGCTTCCGTTTCTTTGGCCGGATTGACTTCAGCTCGGGAGTGGCTGTCGACGTTGTTGATGCAGATGGTTGCTCGTTCGCGTCTGTCATTTGAGTCCCAGACGGCGTACAGCCATCCACTGCGATGAAGTCCCCACCTCCAGCGATCTCCACCTCGCAACCGACATCGGCGGGATGCATCATCCGGTCAACCTCCAGGCGGAGCATGGGGCTGTCGGCGGCATTTACCGATGCGCTGGATTGAGGTGTTCCAATCACAAGATTTCCCAGCGACGGAGAATCAATAACCATAGGTTCCTCAAAGGATAATTCACTAGCTTCGTTTCTTGGAGGGCAGGTCCGAGTTGGAGTTTGATCTCTGTGATAGCCACTCTGCAGCTCTGTGTTTTGTGCATATTCTGTTCGAGATGCGCTCATATCAGACATTTTTGTAATATTCTCACACGATGGCAAGCTCTTTTCTCCCAAAGGATTTCCAGTATATGTGTCTCGGAAGCTTAATAACGCATCTGAAGGATTAGATCCATTTCCATCTGACAGCTTGACATCACTGACATTTGTGCAGTCAACACCACTTGCAGCTATCCCGTCAGTTTCACATTTAAGGGGAGCATCTCCCAAAGGTGCAGGATTGCCCTCATCTTTCTTAACTCCTTTCACCGTTTCTGCATGCACTTCTCCAATAGCAGCTCTTTCTGCATTCCCTCCAATTGTTGTACCTTCAACTACACTCGCTCCTGAATCACCTGAAGTTCTCCCCACTTTTGTCTCAATGGCTGGTATGCTTCCCTCTGACTCTGTCTGTGGAATTGCACAGTCAGACTTTGTTTTGGACACTTGCTCACCTTCCTTCTCATCTTTCAGACATTTGTCGCTAGAATGACTGCATCCTTGTGTATCTCTTTCCTTATCTCCATCCATGGTCAGGACTTTCAAAGATCAACTCTTCAGTCTTGTTAGAATCACATTATTGAAAGCTGACTCTGTATCACTCCACTAAACAGAAATTCAGCTAAACATCATGGAGACTGTAGCAGGCAGACTTGTAACTACATGTACCTGAGCAACATTTTATTTTTGTCTCCTTCCATCTTTTACACAATGTGAAAATGCTGATCGATCACACCTGAAAAGAAGAAAGAAAGAAATAAACATTTGAATAATAACATGTTGCTATTGTATGTACATCGATCTATTCCTTGTGTACCATTACCTTGTTCAAAAGAGAGTCCCCTGTGCTCCATGGGACAAAGAGCACTACCCTTGTTGTATACTCCAGCTCAAAGGAATTGGCATAGGGAAAGGGAAAGGGAAGAGAGGGAAGGAGCCGCAGTCTTAAAACCGTGGTATATTTTTTCCAGTTCAGCATGAAACACGATGCTTCTTTTGCTAAAGCATCATGTTTCATGCTGAACTGAACAAAATATACCATGGTTTAAAACTGCGTCTCCTTCCTTTTCTTCCCTTTCCCTATGCCAATTCCTTTGAGCTGTAGTGTATATGCAAGAGGATAATCGCCATTTGAGCTTTCAGACCACACGCGTACATTGCAATAACCCACGCGTTTAGCTTGCGCCATTCTCGTCTGGCGACATAGCAGATCCAGCTGGCAATGAACGGTAATATTAAAGTAGAACTTTATTGAAAATTCTAAATATAGTAAAATTTTACATCTATGGAAAGCTGGTTATGTAGAGATCACGAAAATATTGATTTCCAGCCTCACACTGATATGTGAATATAAAAATTAACGATTCTAATCACCCGTGCATGAAGCTCCGCATCTACCGCGTAACTGTGAGTGGCAGACCCCCTTTTTTGAAACGTCATTATGTGAACAGATCACACACTCAGGCACACTCGCCATACGCATTGTACACAAAATTCGTCATCATTCGAGAGCATCCCCTGTGCAAATGTTGATTCATACCTATTGTTGTATGATTTATATTAATTAAGTATTTCCTTATAGTGATACACACACATTTGTCTTTTGAACATTTTCATTGATAATTAGTCATTCTGTTGTGAAATATACCAATCTTTTTCTTGCATCTAGCTATAGGCATTGAGCGCGCGCCGCGCAACTTGACCATTGCAACATAGTACATGTACTCCCGTTCGTACGCTTCCCGCGAGCGCAGTACATGTACTTGGTTTTGTGCACAGCTAACAAACGCTAGCTCCGATCCTGAAATTGACATCCCTGCAGCCGCGGCCGTCTTGCTCTTACGCACGCACGTTTTATCTCAGCACTGCCTCGCCAGAGCAAGGCTAGCTAGCTGGCGAGCTTGCTGGCGACTGTGCTGGCCTGAATTATACGAGCCATACAGCTGTATCACCGATCGCTACATAGGAATCAGTGCTCTACGAGCCAGCCAGACATGCACGTACGCACGTACTCGAATGTAGTCCGCTACCCGTACGGCCTGCTATGCAACTCCCACCTCCCTGCTCATACTACATACAGCGCAAAACAACCACCGTGCCCATCTGCAGTTGTTTGGAGGCGTAGAAAATGATGCGCACGGTATGCAGCTTAGCGTTGAGGCAAATCAAGGCATGTACCGATGATGCACGCTATCGTGTGTTCACAAACAACGTCCTGAATCTGGACTCGCATGCTGTACTAATAACGCGCCTGAGGTAGCACAGCCGCTGCGCCTTCTCCTCCGTCTCTGACTATGTGTGTATGGCCGTCGTCGTCGTCATTACTTTCTTTCCTTCCCCCTCCGTTCAAATCCAAAATGAGCGAGATATGACGAAGTTGTGAACGATCCTAACCAGCCAATCATAGTCCACGATAATAACAAAATTCTACCGGCAATGCAAGGGTCGCGGACTATGATTGACTGGTTAGGATCGTTCACAACTTCGTCATATCTCGCTCATTTTGGATTTGAACACGGTTGATGTTTTGCTGGATCCTGACCCTTCTATGGGGGGAGGTTGAAAAATAATGGTATCTCCATAAAGTACAATAAATTCCGCTTCAGATGATCTCTAAATGTTTGGGGCTCAAAAGCGATTGACATTGAAATATAGAGCTTATTTTCATTTTTAAAATTTTTATTAGAACCACATATTTATCTCGAATTTGCAATATTTGTCTGCCTGTTTTAATGAAATGTTTTTTCACCCTTGGTAAATGTCGACCTCCAACTTACAGTTACAAAAGAAAGTGTACAAAAATATGATATATTCATAGAGATATCGCAGTTTGAAAAGGAGACCTTTTTTCGCGGTTTGAGAGGTAAAGTGAAGGTCACGACTACCGAGCTGAAAATAAAATCGTGTGTTTTCTGCTGCCTGCGGACGAATATCGGGTTGCGAAGTCCGTATGATTTCTGAAAATTCGCGTCACTTTGAAGACGAATAGCTCAAATGTTTTATTTTTGAGCCCAAACAAAACTGGAATCAAATTCTCCGCTGGAGTACCGGCTTTCCAAAGCTGTAACTGGTATTGCCGTTCAATTTGTAGAAGGGTCAGGATCCAGCAAAGTCTGGGAGCTTACATATATATCGGTTGCGAAGTCCGTACGATTTCTGAAATCTCGCGTAACTTTGAAGACGAATAGCTCAAATGTTTTATTTTTGAGCCCAAACAATATTGAAATCAGAATCTCCGCTGAAGTATTGGCTTTTTAGAGCCGTAACTGTCGTTGCCGTACAATCCATAGAAGGGTCAGCATCCAGCAAGGTCTGAGAGCTTACATATTTCAAAAAAAATTTGAGGGCTATTTTTGAAGGCAAATAACATAAAAACTCCTTTGCGGATTTCGAAAAAAACTAAATATATTTATTAAGAAACATATAATCTCAATCCCTGTCTAAAAAAATCCTGATCAGTATGCTTACAGAAGACCCCAGCAAAAGATCTCGCGAGCATGTCGAATTCCTTCATAATCTAGGTGCAGCAAAATCTGCGCGTGAGATTTCGCGAGACAAAAAATAAAACGCTCACGATTTCTATAGAACGAGCGAGCGCTGCCGATTGACTGTTATAGTCAATAACCGCAGCGATCTCTGAACAATTCCGTCCCATAATGCCTTGCGATACAAGAACCGTAAAGGTACGTATTGCAATTGTGATGCACAATTTGCACATTGAATGATTAAGAAAGCGTTGATTTTGCCTCCTTCAGAACACAAAATCGTGTTAAAATGACACTGCACTAGTCGGGTTGAGTTTGACAGAGGTTCACACTCACTGACTCAAACTCGTCAAACTTACTCAGTCACATCATACAATGCGATGCACTGTCACAGATTCACACTCACACTGCACTGTACTGCAGTTCGACAAAATCAAATGCAGGCCAGGGCGAGGGCAGGGCGGAATTGATCGTCAAGGAATGATAAAATGCATCATACTTCGGGTTCCTTGAAAATGAATCTACATCTAAGTTAATTACATGTAGTATCTACCTTTCTCAACATGTGTCCACTTTGGTAACAGTCGGAGTCAGCTCAAAATTATTAGATCTATGTCGTCGAGGATGTCGCATCCGGAGAAGGTTTTCTCTGGTTGGTTCTGTATACAAAATTCGTTGTATATTTAGATTTTAGCGCGCTAGCTCAATACATTTCTACACGAAAAAAAAAATAATAAAGCTAGCCAACTAATTGCTATGGTGGCTTGAAGAGACCTTTCTCAAACAATCATTAATATCATCTGTTTCCGTTCGCAATTGCCATGCAGCCCTGCCTGCAAAGAACCCTTCTAGCTGATAAAGGTAAAAAAAAAAAAAAAGGAACAATAATTTTAAAACACTTACAACTCGCATCATGCCAAAAATGTATCTATCATAAGATCAAAGGATGTCATATGTTCTGGAAACAGGTTTCGTGAAATATTTCATGAAATGCTCTTCCATTGAATATCAAATAAGACTTACACTTTTGGACAAAAAAATGTGTGTATATTAGATGATGAATTTAGCACACAACAATACCCATCAAGATCCACAAGGTCTATTCTGTCAGAAGCATCGATCATGATGATCGATGACACTCTCAGTTGTTATTGAATTCACAGGTATTATACACAATGAGCATTAAATGTTCTTTGAATGTTTATATGGTGAGAGTGTACTAACAAATACTATTTTAGAAAAAAGTAAAATTGTAAAAATAGTTTTAAAAAAATAGTTTTACTATTTTCTAAATAGTATTCATTAGTACAATGAGCATTGTTATGTTATAATTGAATACACGCATAATCAGATCCATTTTTCAAAAGTAAAAATATCATTGAATATTCAAAGCATTATGCGACGTGTGACTTTATTCAAAAGTTTTGCATACATTTCCTAAAGAGCAGCAGTTTATCTGGCACACAATGGGTTAATGGAATAATGCTAAGGGGAAATGTGTTTTTGAGCCGTACCTGAGTCCAGTCACGGTGCCACTGCTTATTAATGATAACTTAGACTTAAACTATCATGATAGAGATAGGCAAAGTACAATTTTATTGATAAAAGCAACAAACAGCATGTAACAGCATAACACATTTTTATCGCCCTCTTCCATCCCCGTTTTTATGTGCATCTGGATTTCTACTCCATCTCTCTCTCTCTCTCTCTCTCTCTCTCTCTCTCTCTCTCTCTCTCTCTCTCTCTCTCTCTCTCAGTGTCTCTGCACCTCGGGCCTTCTCTAATCTTCTTTAATCGGAATTGGTTGTTGCTGATAACTTTATATTTAATTGTGTTTTAATGTAAATTAAATATTAACACCAATACAAGAGCTTATCAATTTGCTTAACATGCTATTTTTGGGGAAACAGCCCAAATAAAGTTAATTTATCATTCTTGATTTAGTCTTTCTTTCTCTTTTGTTTCTCCTTCAAAAAAAAAAATACCTGTATCGAATTACCCGTCTTACATACCTTATTTGAGTCAATCTTTATTTTCCCCTTAACTCTTTGCATGCCACGTGTGTATTTATTCACAAGTAATGCACCCAAATCCCACAGAGGCCATTTCATCTGACACACAGAGAGTTAAGCTTGATTTTTTTTTTTGTCCGAAGTTCTTCAATGCCAAAGCATTGGAAGTGTAATATGGATTCCAAAAACTGCATCAAGATATGGTTAACTTTTTCGCTTTTGTGTCATTATTTTTCATTTTGAATTCTTAAAAAAATCCCTCAAACCTTTTAAATTGAACAGTGAATTAACCTGAGAAACCAGCAAAACTAGGAAATATGAATTATGAATTATCCATTATTCTTATAAATAGTCACCGAACACTAAATTCATGATGGATCACATGTGGATCACAGATGTATAATGTAGATGTGGTATGCTGCCATCTTCTGACAAAAACATTTTAATATTGTCTAACAAAATTCGGTCATAGGTTCATGGAATTCTGGACGTGCGTGTGGATTGTAAACGTGTCAAGCAAATAGGAAGATGAGAACATTTGATTGATGCCTTGGACTGTACAAATTTACATGGACACGAGGAAAGCGACGTAACACCAGTGACTGTAACAATTTATTCCGCTTTGGGTATCGTGACATTTGACGAACGTTACCAGTCAGCAAGTTCCATTGTTCTTCTGCTGTCTTTGCAGATTGTGCACTGTGTGTACTGACATTAATGTCACAGAACACGTCTGTACTGAATAATTGAATAGCGCTTTGACATGAGCTGTGCCCTGTGCGTAACTATGGAGTGAAGCTTGATCTGACATTATCAGGTATCATTGTCATGATCGTATCTTTCCAGACTGTAATACTGACATTGATATCAACCCCTGCAACTGTCTGCAGGTGCCATTTTATTTCAATCGGAATAGAAAGTGAACACTGTGTGATACAGTTGGACAGTTGATGACTCGACACTGTTAATAGTGTTAATGTTATCTTTGCCGGAGTCTGAGTCTGGCTGGTAATTTGGCAACAAATGGTCAAAGCTAAGGTCGTGAAACTTCAACAGTAACAGAAAACCTAGTCAACCGGTCAAGGTCTACTGTCTAACTCCAGTTCTTTTTTACACCTACTTTGAGTGGTAGACAAATGCCTAGCCTGCAATCGGAAGAGCGTTGAATTGTCGGTATGACAAGAAGTTAAGCAGACAGTATTGTTTCAGCTAAGACCTACTGTTGTGAGTTGCAGTGACAACAAAATTTATTTGATCCGACATACTCATATCATCACAATTATCTGCAGATAAGTTCTTGAGTTTCTGGGCATTGCACTGTTTGTCAACGGAGGTAATGTGATGACTTCAGCTCTGGGGTTTCGGATCAAGCCCAAATATGATCGCCACAAGTATCTGCCCCTGCCAGCGTCGGGTGAGGTTCAAAATGTGCAGAACTCAACAGTTTACATCTTTGGAGATGCTGACATCGCTGAGGAGGAGATCAACACGCAAGAAGCTATTGAGCTACCGGAGCTACGCACCCGAAACGTTGGCGGGAAACGAAAGAGAAAGACTAAGAATGTGGAGGAGGTGGTGTGCATCGAGAAGGAGATCAAGGAAGGAGACACGCTGCTAACGTTCGCCCTGCAGTATGGATGCCCTGTAAGTAATGGATTATGGAAGGGCATGTGTCATGGCGTAAAAATGGTCTATAGAGAGTGGGGGGTTAAATTAATGGTGCTGTGTACAGTGGTAGGATGTTATTTTGTGAATATGAAGATGTGCAGTTCATGTACATGTACATTAGGCCGATGGGGTTTCCAATGCCTGGTAATGTATTAAGGATTAAGGTTAGAAAGTTGCAGCTCTCAGCTACTACACTGTAGCTCCTGTGGCTCCTGTGTACACTGTGGCTTTTCAGTACGTGTGCACACACTGAAAAGTACACAAGTTCACTATCAGATAAGTCTGCCACTTGTGTGAAGATTTTTACAACATGATTAGTCCAAGATATAACAGTGTACGTACATGGTACGTTGATGTGGTACATGTGTATATTGTTTGCATGTTTTTGTGACAGATAAGTCCACAAGGAAATGTAGATTGATGAGGGAGATCAATTGATACAAAGAAGATTTATAGTTTTCATTGTTGTCTATCTTCTATGTTTTCATTCTTTTCTTTAGGTATCCGAGTTAAAACGAATCAACAATCTGATGAACGATCAAGATTTCTTCGCCAGACGGAGCCTCAAAGTGCCAATGCGACAGCATGGATTACTGCTAGAGGGAGAGGAGAGAGATCAAATTAACGGTGCAGCAAAATCTGGTCCCAACCATGTTGGGTTAGTCAACGGTCACAGACACGATGATGTTGGCGATGAAGATCGCTTCAGCGACTCGGACGACAGCCAGACGGAATTTGTGCGGACTATCAGTATTCCAGGTTCTCTTGATGGCGAAAACAAAGCGGCGCAGGCATTCTTTAACCGAATGGACAAGGACTTGCATCTTATCCTGGAAAAGACGCCGACACACAAGGACTCGCTTGAAGAGGTCACCAGTGTCTTAAAGGAGACCCGGTTCCGACCACTGGCGTTCCCCAAGGCCAAGTCTGACTGCCCAAACGATGGCGCCACACTTGGGTGCACAGTCAGAAATGTAGTCATTGCAATCATTTTTGTTGGGATTGTGATTCCTCTTGTTGGACTTATATATGAATTGAACAAAGATAAGCTTTGACGGAGAGAAAAATTAGAAAAGAAAACTATGTGTGCCTGTATAGTCTATAAAATATGAAAATTCCTGAAATCATGATCATAAAAAAATTGTATGGATTTATAGGTCAACAAATGTAAATTGCATTTTAATCATAGAGATTCATGATAGTATTTATCTCCCATTTTAATCATTTTAGCCATTGTATATCAATAACAAGAAAAATGATTTGAGTCTTGGATACAGTTAGAGGCCTCCTATTGATAAACTTAACCAAATTTTCTACATTGAAAACATGACAAAATGCCAATTTCTCTCAGCCTCCACCCAAAAGTGAACTGAGTAGGGAATACCCTCTTTACAACAGATTTCTGCCATTTGCACCAAGCCTTGAAGATTGAAGGTAGTCACCATCAAACACCCAATAAACCACCTTTCATACTCTAAGATTGGCCTCTAATATTGGATTATGTATTGTATACGCCATATATTTTGTGAGTCTAATTTTTCACGAATCAAGACTTCTCGGCAATTTTGCGAGTGGTTAAATTCGCAATCGTAGAGAACTAGTACTAGTAATACATGTGCTCGAGCACGTCGTATTCATAATTTTGCATGTTGTTAAATTCGCGAATGGTCCAGATTTGCAAAACCCCGCGAAAGATATGGCATATACAGTAATGTGTGATAATATATTTTGAACTATGTTGGCTGATCCTGACTAGCATAAATTGATTATTAGTAGAATAAAAACATTAATGATGCGTTTCAAGGTAGAGTCTGGGAAAATATCAGGAGTACATGTGGACTTGGTCAACTCATGAAGAAAGACTGCTTTATATGTAAAAAAAAAAATTGTATGAATGTAAGTTGCGATATAATTTCAAGCTCTTAAAATAATGATGGGAATTTTGCGTTTCTCCTATAACGCATGAATAAATTCAAAATTTGATTTGCGGTTATAATTTGGTTGGCTTCAGCTTTTTGAGTGATCATTTCCATTTTATTTTTTTGGTTAAATTTTGGGGTGTTATTTGTCAATGTTCTCTAAACTAAAAGCACATACCATTTTATTTTTATTTTAACAAATTCAATGTAACTATACACTTTAATGTGACCACCTTTCATCCATTTTGATCAAGATTTTTTTTTATCATGCTCTATATTGTACCCACATTGCACTTTTAAATTCCAAATTATTGTCTTCCAGAAACATGGTGTGATGAGTCTGTTTTTGTTTTTTTTAAGTTTAAGTGTTTGCGAGGATATTCCATTAGTGCGTGTATCTAAGTTCACAAATACATACACCAAAATCATGCAAAGATGAAAAAATTGTGTTTAGGTGATGTTTAGACTACTGAGTAATAGAATCTGTGTATTGTATGAGAGAAAAAAACATGTATTTGCATTCACTGTGATGAGTGGTTGAATATTCATGCAAACTTATGTTGTCTGTGGGCATTTATAGCATAACCAACAAGATAAGCTGAATATGTGATTGAAAGAATTCAAGTGCTTTTTTTTAAACTTTAAAGTCTAAGTCTAATAGAAGTTACATGTACCTGCCAAATGTGGAGTGCACTTTTATTGTACATTGCTGTGAGAGTGTACATACAGGGAAAACATTAATTCAACTTTTTTTTTTTTTTTGGGGGGGGGGCTACTTTTTGAGCACTTTGGCTGATTTGTTTTCAATTTTACATTGTGTAGATGGAAATTATGGGGGTTCTTTTAATATTTTTTAGGGCTCTTTTAAGCAATGGGGGTGAAATCAGTGTATACATATAATGTAAGTTTTTATATACTGTATGCTGTACTATACCTCTCCCAAACCTATAAATTGTTAAACAACCAATGGGGATTACATGTATTGTAATGCTAGGTATACATGTTTGTTGCACTGTGCAATGAATATCTTGTCACCATTGTAGATTTACATACAGGGTTATCACTACAGTGTTATTGTTTTTATTACAGTGTGCACAAACACAAATTCAACATGCCTACCCTCATAAAAACTGAAAGAGAATCAAAAGCAAATACAGTCATTATGGCACCATATGGAATTAGAACCCATGCTGAGAAAAGTGTACATGTTCATAATTTGACAAAAAAACATATATGTTTGATATCAACAGGGCCATACTGTGCCCACAACGGCTCTTGCCAGGAGTGATTATTATGTGGTTTAAAAAAGATGAGTTTTGGTACAGAATTTGAGGACCTGTATGCGCGAGTGTGTGCTGTGCCTTTGTGCACACCAAATGAATGGTACATGTATATTACTGTCACAGGTTTGCACATGGTACAATATGGCCCATAAGCTCAGTCTGTGTTTAATGTGCACAATGCATGAAATGTACACGGGCAAAGAGAATTGTTTGTTTTAATACACTGTAGCTGCATGATGATTGCCTGCCTCGGCAATGAATAAATGGCTCAACACTGCTAATGACCATCCAGCTGTGGTCAACTTCGTTGATGTGACCATAGTGCCCTCAATATGCCAATGATGGACAAGTACAGGACTCTCTAAATTGTGATAAAATGCCTCCTCTCAGAAACAGCCAAATAGATATATGCAAAATGTAGATTAGCATGAAATTGTGCACTAAGCTGGATACACCAATTTCATACATTCAAATCAATGACAACTTTCCACTGCCTAGTTCATTTGCATGTGCAGAGTAATAATTGTGTCAGTGGGAGGAACGCCCTCTGAAATCTGAATCTATTAGTTGTTGCTTGTCTGGAAACCCCATGTTTTACACAGTTTAATAAGTAGTCTCATATTGATTTCTAAATAAGTTTGGTAATGTATTATGTTCATGAAGGGAATTGCAAGTATTAGTGTAGCCACATTTGATAACGAATTTATCAATTTGAATTACAAGTCATCCAATTTTTTTCAAGTAACCAGTACTGCTTTGTGCACTTTCTAGCTGCTCCTTTCCTGTACTACTCGTTTCCGAACTACCCCTCACAAATTATACTTTCATGCATCATACTGTCTACTAATTTCTCACCTCTGAAAACAGCTCTTTTTCACAGCATAACTGACAGAATCAACCCGACTATCCATTTGAGGACTACACTTATTCACGGTGTGTTGTGAAATCTCTGAATGTTCTTTCATTTGTGGGAGTGTAGTCAACCAAACCAAATTGCTGAAACTTGGCGTGATTTAGTGCGTTCTTCCGACTATCCAACACAAAATAAATGATTTTTAAAAAAATTACTTCAAAGTATCATTTGTATGTAAAAATGCGACTTGAAAGTAACAGGTTGATTTTTCCCCCACCATGCACATAAGAACCCCTGTGAATGTAAACACCTGTCTAAGTATTACTACGCAGCACAAATTTTGGCATTTGCTTCGTTATGTCAGACATGAAAAGGAGCATTTCTGCACTGGTAAGAAAAGTTTGTTATCCTCAGCCCCCTGCCCCCTCCCCCCCCCCCCCCCCACCCCGATCTAGATGTACACTCCTTTTTAGTATCTTCAGGTATATGTTAGTTTTAATGCAGTGTGACAATCCTGTTTTAAGATGCAAGTTATCATGCCAATTACATGTACTACTAATTTTAACTTTTTTTACTGTTCTTTATTACCTTGAGACATCCTCACAATAATTTGTAATCCATTTATCAATAGGAGAAGCTGGTATTTCTTTTCAAACAGTTCAAGGATGTTTTAATGTGTGTTCATTAATATTCGTTCAGATCTCTGGGTATTTTAATGTTTTGTGGGATTTTACAGTTATGTGTTTGTTACATGTATTTTGGATGTGAAACTTGTATCAAGTTTCATGTTATTCACTCTCAATTTTATTTTAACTCTGCCACATGTATGTGCCTGGTCAAATTTGATAAATATTATGTACACAAGAGGAGCATGTGTGTGTGAGACATGATGGTGTTAAAGAGGAATAATAATTCAATATAAGTTGCCGGATTCTCACCCAGAATATCTGACAAGCATACTTTTGATTTATTTTGAATTTTAAAAGTAGTTGGTGCCAATTTGATGAACAAAAGTGTGAAATAAAAATTTATATTGTGCTGCCAATTTGAACTCTGAACTTTAGGTGATCATTTATATAAATCGAAATCTTTGGCGGTTTAGCCCCAAAATCTGGCACTGCCAGTCTAACCCCACTTTTTACCTAATCGATCACACGTAAGTTACATAGTATGTTGCACACATGGTATGTAACATAATTAGTAATGTACACATAATCCAAATATTTTATTCCTCATTTAAGCACATTGTTGACTCATGTGGGTTTATTTCTTAAGCAACATAGATGTGTGTACATGTGTGTCATCGTTCTCTGTCCAGAGTACTGTTCGCATAATGATGGGACTGAACAGTCGTTTTGGAGATTGATGTTGAAAATTACGCAATGTAGGTAAACACCTCAAATGGGCAGTAAACTTTCTAGAGTAAGAAAAATGCCATTGAATTGTCCAAAGCAGTGTGTCCATTGGGAGTTTCACTTTCTTCTGAAGTGAAATGTAATTTATGTGCTCGTCCTTCATGAGGATGATTACTGTATACTACATCATACACTTTTTTGTTTTGACTTAACCCTATCTAGCCCGGGGGGGGGGCAAAAACAGCCCCCCCCCCTCGACATTTTTCGCAATAAATTTGTAACGCGAAATGATCGCGCCGCGACGTTTCATGACTTTTTTCCTTCAAGTCTCACGCAACTTTTAAGACCAAATTTTCGACGCGGGGGTACACGGTTCCGAAGTTACGTAACATTTTGTACGTGCATGTCAGACCCCAAATTGCTCAAAAACGTGATTTCATGTACAAATCCAATGCAAATTCTGTATCTAGCCAAAATTCATAAATGTATCATTATATCTATTTTTACTGATGAAAAACAATAGATTTCATGTTATTTATGACTGAAATAGAGTTGCTAACAATTCCCATCGAAAAAACAATGAAAAACATAAAGTCGAAAAAACAGAGAAATACATAAGAAATTCAAAAAACAATAAAATACATAAGAAAAACGTTGATATTGCCATTTTTTAAAATCCTAATTTGATAATAATCCTAAGAAGAGTGTCTGGACTGATATCTAGCACTTTTGGGGCTATATTTAAAGATTTACAACCAATTTATGATTTTTATGCATTTAATTAGCATAATTAATTAATTAAAAATAAATTTGAATAATTTTGGTGCAATTGACAATTGAATTGTGGAGATTACGGCATTGGTGACGTACGTGCCAATTTTCGTCGGGATCGCGCGATCAACGGTCGAGATCTTAGGGGGGGGGCTGTTTTTGCCCCCCCCCCCGGGCTATGCGATTTCAAAATAGCCCGGGCTATATAGGGTTAAACGAGAACTTTGTCATATTATGTAGAGCAAGTCACCACCAATTTGGCGCACCATCTTAACAATTTTTATATACACTACAACTGAAAAGAATTGGCATAGGGAAAGGGAAAGAGAAGAAAGGGAAGGACCCGCAGTTTTAAACCGCAGTATATTTTGTTCAGTTCAGAATGAAACATGATGTTTTTATTAATAGGCTAAAGCATCACATTTCATGCTGAACTGGACAAAATATACCACGGTATAAAACTGTGGCTCCTTCCCTTTCCCTTTCCCTATGCCAATTCCTTTGAGCTGTTGTGTATGTAGAGCAAGTCACCACCAATTTGGCGCACCATCTTCACAATTTTAAACTATAGGAATGGACAAGTGTAAAGTAAATCATTAATACAGTGTATATGGAGTGATGTAACAATACATGGCTTGTTGTAGGAGAGCACCACTAAGAAGCAATCTTCTTGACTTGACAGTGTGGAGGCAGAAAGTACAAGATTTGTGAAAGTCTGTGGATAACTGAAAAATGTTGAAAAGTTTGTTATTTCTCTGATTTTCCTGAAACTTCCCCCTAGTCTGCGCCTCCAATTGTAGCCTGGCTTCCAGTCAGTTAGACATTTTTTATTTGAACTCTACAATAAACAGGTCTGGCTGCAGAAGCTTATAGATGGCCCATACCTTTCACAAACATCTGCAAACTTCATGAAAATTTGCATGTATTTAACATGTATCTTTGGGATACCAACTGTGAAATGTTAAGGTCAGAGGTACTATAACTCCCATAGAATAAACGTAAATCTAACACTGAGATTTGATTCTAAATGATTGCCGACTGTTGACTTTTTGAAATTATGATTTTTTTTTTTGTGGTATGAAAAAATAAAGCTCAATTATCAAAGATTTTTCCCTCAAAACCAAATATTACTCTTTGTCGATTCCAGGGAAAGGTCAAATAGCCACTCTCTCTCTCAAATGAGGACAAAGTCAGGGAACTTTCAGAATTAGGTCTGCAAAAGGGACGGGCTACCTTTAAGCACTGTCAAGTTCTTCTCTGGTTCGCCCGAACAAACTGGGGGATGAGGAGAAGAAGCCTGGTCTGTGCTTCACCACTAGACCTGACTGTAAACTTGTTCAGGTTTTCAGATTTGAAATGCCAAACATGAAAGCCAGACTATTCTAGTGTTGTGTTTGTTTTTACAAATAAAGTTGTCAGTTTGTCTGTTGTCCTTCAAACTCTTGCCAAAGGAAAAAGCTGCAGGGCACTAAGTGAGTTCAAAATGGTATTTGGATTTCACTAAACCAGGATATAACTTCCATGTTAGGATATATTTGTTCAGTTTAGATATGCATGCACATAAACACACATGAATATTTATGTGGTCTTTATTATGTTCATCCATACACAAAGTGTCACAAACTTGTGCTGTGAATTACTATTGCATAAAGCACAGTCCATGTGAACAGATTTGACTCACTTAAAACACAAGCTTGAATGACGCGGCTACCAGCTATGTGTACAATACATTGTATAAGTCATTGAGATTTAATACATGTATCAATACCTTGTCATAATTTCCTGTTGCAAAACAGAATTGCCTATGCACAGACTTGATTCACGGATAGATATTATCACTTTAAAGAGGTTGAATTGCAAGAATCCTACATCATTGTGTCTAATATGGCAATACATAACTTTTGAGACACATCCGTGTGAGAAAGTGTGTAGGCATTGAAAACTTGTCGCTGTATCCTGTGTAATGTTACGTCCAGCACAGTGCAAATATTGGGTCATATTTTAATCGATTGGTGTCAGGGGCTCTGTATTGACATTGTTCAGAATCAGTATTGGGGAATTTACATTGGTTATACTTTCATTCATCTCTCATTCTCTCTCTTGTTCTCCTCCACTCCCCTCTTCTTTCCTCCCCTGTCTGTGTGACTGAACTTTTAAATATACATTATACATGTACTACTGCTTCTTTGCATTGTGCAAACTTTGTATTGTACATGTAATATGAGTGCTGAAAATTGCATACGCCAGAAAATTATGTTGTCATACGATGTTCTACTTCATGCCTTATGTATATAAACTTAATTTTTCACTTATTGTCTGCAATCAAGCGTATCTTACAAGATTAATAGTGTATATTGTAATTATGTAACTGTAGTTTCATGATTTTCTTGTATAGCAAATGTGAATACTTGTATTCCAAAGATATATATTAATAAAATCAGTAAATTAATTCTTCTTCTCAAGGAGTATTTGCTTCTGTACTAATGCCTTTACATGTACTTGAACAAAAAAAAAAAGGTATGTATCTTAAAGCAAAGAGCAGGTATTACATGTGCTTAGTATGTATTGGGAATGGATAAGTACAAAATAAGGATCATGAGTAAAGATGAATTATACTGTTGACATGAATTTCACTGTCATTTTTATTGCAACAAAATATCACAAGGTAAAAACTAGCATACATCATCACATGATGAATTCTTGAAAAGCAAATGCATGTACATGTATACTGTTTTCCAATTCATAGACTTGCCTTGTAATGTAATAGAGCACAGGAAAAAAAAATTGTACAAAAATAGCTCTTATAACTTTGTACAGTGTACACATTTAGTCTATGCAACAAAGTATTATACATACTGGTAACATGAATTATACTGCAGTTTGAATGCAACCTCCCTAAAAACATAATGCCCACACTAAAACTGGTCCATCTCCATTTTTGCAATGGGAGACTGAACACAAAGTGGAGGAAGGCACCTTCCGATCTTGGGATGTGTTCACACCTAACTTGTCTAGAGCACTTCTAAATGCCAAATACTGGTACAGTAGCACATGTGATGCTGCAGTATGAACATAGCTACATCAAAACGTACCAGTAATGTCCACACTAGTAATGTACTCCCATCTTAATGTTTGCAATGGGGGACTGCACAAAGTACAGGAAGCCACCGACTAAAGCATGGGGAGGATTCACATCTACGCTCTTAAACTGGTCTACAGCTGCGCTTTCAATTGCTCTGGGCCCCGTTGCATAAAACTTACCATACATGGTAACTCTGCCATCAATGGTAACTACCATGGTAATGCCGCTCAGCAGCCAATCAAGTTTAAAGTTTCCATAGAAGTTGCCATCAATGGTAAGTTTTATGCAACAGGACCCAGGTCTTGGCTGCTTGTTTGTACACCAACTCTAGGGGTGTTTCACCAAGCTGTTCTTAATTAAGCTAAGAACAACTTAACGCACGACTGGTGACCCTTTCTTGTGCTAAATCAGATTCTCAATGATTTTGAATTACATCAGTTTAAGTCCAAATCTGATGTGTATAAATTAAAATTCTTGTCGTTAACAAGTGCTGATTAGGATTGTTGAAAATTAATTCCCACTATGTTAAAACAGGAACAAATTGGGGTATCTCATTTAGCACAAGAAAGGGTCACCAGTCGTGCGTTAAGTCATTCTTAGCTCAGGAACAGCTTGGTGAAACACCCCTAAGCAAGAGTGGCTTGAGACATTCTTGAAAGCATAATATCTCCTCACTTGGTGGTTAAGGGAATTGGAGGGAGCTCTTGCTTCGTAGTGTGTATGTGGGAAGCATTTTTCATTACTCACACCCAGGGAGTGCTCTTAGACAAATACGAGTACTAAACACTTACATATGCTATGACTTTAATTGGCCAAGTGACCTCATTGCCATGATATTGGGGTGGCTCATTGAACATCTGGGTGTTTTTCTACAGGGTTGTCAGTTACATTTTCGCATTGGATTACAAAATTACATAAGATGAGCTGTTTGAAAAAAAATTCTGAGTTCTGAGCATGACAATTATGTGGCAGCGTCTGAATCCAGGCTGTGGCCTCGAATGTAGCATCCCTGATATTCTACATGTTCTGCGATTCAGTATGATGCACTGAACATGAATTAACAAATTTTCTGACCAACATCCGTGTCTGGCTACATGAGGGGGAGGGGGGTACTAAGAGCTGTGTTATGGAAATGTGCCCCAGTCAAGTCTACCCTGAGGAACAGATTGCATTTGTTGAATCTGGGACTCTATAAAGCGGATTGCCTTTCCTCAATCGAGCACAGGAGTTTTGGGAACAAGATGCACAGGAGGCCACTCCAAACATATCGAGCCGAGCTGAGCTAAGGATGGCAGGAGCTAGTAGAGGCTGCGTAGTTGGCTCGTTGCACACGCCACCTCTCGTTGGGCATGATAATAACACTGCACATCGCTCAATTTTCTCAGTTCGCAGATCTGCTCGCTTTCTTCAGCCATTTACAACTGATACACCAGGGGAGAGCTTCAGCTTTCCCTCTCCCTTAGTGGGATACTCTCTACAGATGATGCCGCAGAGGCCTATCTGCATGTCATCGCCCATGGCGACGCATCAGTACGTTGGTCCATCATCCAACCCGTCATCGTCATCCAGGTAGTCGTCACCAGGATCAAAGTAATTAGAGATGTAGTCTGTGCCCTGAGGAGTTGGAAATGTGGAAGAGGAAAGAGAAGAAGAAAGAAGGAATAAGTACGAAGTGAATAAGTGAAAGAAGAAAGGATGGAGTGGGCAACAGAGGAAGGAAGGAAAAGAGAAAGAATTGTTAGTTTCATTATTCAGTTATAACTGCAAAAGGGACTTACTACTAAGAATAAAACCAGAAGACAAAGCCACTTGCATTTAATTGGATATTACTACATAAAAAATAGAAAATAACTCAAAGTGTTAATGTGAACTTTTCCAGAGCAATATGCCAAATAAATGTACAATCAATAATTAATCACTTTTGAGAATTTCCATGTCAACTTTTCGTCATAACAATGTATCCAATTAATAAAATACCACCATTGCACATTTCAATTTCTTCCTTCTCAATTATTTACAGGCCATTCTCAACAGGCCTACATATCACATAATTACCTCTTCCTGTTCCTCTTCATCATAATACTCCTCATCGTCTTCTTCAGCTTCTCCCTCTCCTTCTTCTTCCTCCTCTTCCCCAGACTTGGTACCTTCTTCCTTCTTCTCCAATTCCTGGAAGAGCAAAATATGTAAAAGAAAGGTTAGCAATTCTTCTTTTAATTCTGTCATTTTGTTCTCCCCTCCCCCTTGATTCTGCTTCTTATACTTCTCCCTTTCCTTTTTCTTCTTCAACTTCCTTATCTTAGTTTTATTGTTTCTGTTCTTCTCATTCTGTTTTTTTTTCTCTTTTTCTTCTTATTCTCCATTTTTTTTTCTAGTTCATCTTCTTTTCCAACTCCCAATTCAATAAATATACATACATCAATCAATCAATCAATCAATCAATCAATCAATCAATCAATCAGTAATGCATACTTACATTTAGCTTCTTAATGACATCTTCTGTCTCGCTAGTCTTCTTCCTCCCACGGCTGCTCGTCAATGATGGCTTAGCTGTCAGTACCATTACAAAATAAACAAAATATTTGTATAATAAGCTGGGTTTCATAGTAAACCATGTGTGTAATCCCCCAAAAAACTGCTGTGTTGTATTATTTCAGAACAGCTCTTCACAAACCTCAGAGGGTAATGTCAGAAATGAGTAAAAGAAATATAAGTGACAGAGTACTGTCATAGTATTTTTTTTAAAAGGCTAGAGGGCATCTAGGATAATTTCCTCGGACACTTTCATTGATAAGTAATTTTAAAAATATTCCTTTTTGATTACGTAAACTTAACCTAAATCTTATTCCATAATCCTTACCATCATATTAAGCCATATCCATAATCCGGGACCAATAGCCTAACCCATACCTATCAGCTTTTGCCTGTAGAAGAGACGAGTACTGGATTAAGTGGAAGTAGAGAAAATGTGAAGGTACTTTAAGTTGTTAAGACCGCTTGTCGGCTTGCTGGTCTTCTAAAGACATGTTAAAGGAATGTTCCAACCTAAAGTTGAATTGATTTCAATAAAAGCAGAAATATGAAAGAGACATATAGGCTAAGTCAAGGTTTGACGAAAATCCGTAAAAGGATAAGAAAGTTATGATCTTTTGAAATTTTGAAACATCATGTGCCAGTTGCTCTCCCATATGTTGTGTGCCGTATGATTCAATAAATTCCTTTATTTCTGTTTTTGATGGATTTGATTTTTTTCATACAGGTTTATGTGTAAACACGTGTTTCTAATGATGTATCTAATGCACAGGTAAAATGATGCACATCCTTTTGAGAAAATGAACATTTTCCAAAAAAATTGTACACAAACTCAACCCTTCTAAAGATCATAACTTTCGTACCCTTTGACAGATTTACCTCAAACCTTCACTAATGTTTCTTTCATGTTTCTGCTTTTACTGAAAACAACTTGATTTCATCCCTTTAAGCTAAATACAATTTCCATTTATGTACATGCATACCAATTTGTGGGAAACTTGAACTTACCCCCAGGCCTCACAGGCCTCGCCTTTCTTGTCTCAAGCCTGAGTTCCCTCGGGAACCTCTTCCAGTCCGGCTGCCAACCGATACCTTGATCACCTGAGCTAACCTGGTACTTGTCTGAGTAGCGCTCGATGTCTACAGAAGACAGAGATACCAGGACAGAGAAGCGCATGTTACATCATTATATGCTATACACAGATCTGCACTCACATATACTTATGTAACACAGAATACAACGATTCACATAGACCTACCCATGCATGACAATGACAGACATTGTGTTGTGCAGACATGTCAATCTCCTTGTACACAATGCCCAGCTCAACTCTCTTGCAAATAAGTAAAGTAACATTTGCGATGAAAGAATTGATGAGGAGGATTGTTAGATTTTCAGACACTAGTAATAATTTCCTGATGTGAACTCTACATGGTTTGTTGTCCTAAGAATTTCCCCGACTTGTTTTTTTGAGTTTCTGCTTTCATACACACACATTTTTCTTTCCCCCCATTTTATAGTCAACATCTGGTCATGCACTACATCTTTGGCAAAAATATGTTATCTGATCAGTGAATTAGATATGACTACATCCATAGAACAAACCTGATTTGCTAATAAATATTATTTAGAAAATAGTCAAATTTTTTGTAACACCATGCGATTATATTCTTTTAGGGTGAACAAAGGAATAAAATTAGGCAAAAGAGAAGAGATTCTTTAAATCTCTACATATATATAACACTTGACAGTTTTTTGCGCTAGTTTTCAGTATTGAAACCCAAAATAAATGAGACGGAAATGGAAGTAGAAGGAGAGGGAGGTGATGAGAGATGTGAACTAGTCACAAAGTAGCTAAACATGTAATAAGAAAGAAAGAAGAGAGGCAAAGTCTGGTGAAAACATAGTAAGTTAATGATGTGAGCTCACTCACCTTTCTTTTTGTTGTGTGGCTTGATGTAGTAGGGAGATTCCCGCATGTAACTCCTCAACTCCTGCTTAAGAAGGAACATGTTCTCATTCTCTTCACTCTTTGGGAGGGGGGCAGGGGTCAACTCAAGTGGCTGTAACAGAGAAATGAAGTAGATTCTATGATGCAAATATGATCACACATAATGTTCCTTTTGAAATCCCATTAAAGAAAAAGGGGAAAATAAACAGGGTTGGTGTAGAGTTATGGTTATATTTAGGATAAGAGTTAGTACAAGGGTACAGTTAACAACAGATTGACAATTAGGGAGTACAAAATGAATCATTTTCATGATTTCAGACAGGGCCCCCAAAAAGCCTCCAAAACTGGGTATGTTTGGGAAGCTATAAAATATTTAAAAGTAAAAGTATACAAATTCAAACAGATAGATACCCTACAAGACTTGCTGAGATTGGCAATATGCCACCATGTCCATGCGCTGACTTGCACCAAGTATGACAGTTGGCAAGATTCAAGATGCCGATATTCTCTGTGAATTTGAATTCATAAAATAGATCCAATTCCATCCAAATCAAATTAACAACTCACTGTTCGATCAAACATGGCAAAATTAAGCACAAAGACAAGTGAAGTAGTACATGCATACCTGTTACATGTGTAACATACTTGCTGTACAGTAGACTCTACATGAACTATTACTAACATTCTGATACTGAACGATGTCAACTTTTGCCAGATGCAATCTCAGCGGATCCAACGTCCTGTAGAGACTGATTTTTCGGTCTAAGTTAAGCCTTAAGAAAAAATTCAACTAACTTCAGTATACCTTGTAATTTGTCAATTTAAACTTTTAGATCATGATAACCGTCCATGATTATGAGTAATGCATATCATGTCTAGTTAGTCGTAGCATTTCTGGCAGCCATTTACTGCGACCAGCCCGTTCATGCGCCATTAGCCCCGGGACTGCTCCCGTGCAGCTGTGAGATGAGAGGTTGCAGTATAAAAGCAGCCATTTAGTTCAGACGCTTGACAAACACAAATAACAGCGTATGGGGCATACCGGGAATAGCGGAGGGGGTTGAGCGGTTGGCGGTGGTAGAGATTCCCCACCTCTTCCCACTCCTAAGATGTCGGCAGTAAAAGAAGACCCTCGACCACGACCTCGGCCTCGACCTGCCATGTCAAAACTAATGCTAAGCTCCACACAAAAACACAAAAATGCACGTGAAATTCTGAGTCCTGGGGGACATTTCATCAAAGGACTTGTCGGATATTTTATCCGACAAATTTGCTCTCGGCCAATAAGATGCAAGCATTTCAGTAGCTTATGACAGTTTGTCGGATAAACGTCTGACAAGTCCTTTGATGAAATGCCCCCCTGGATTTAGCTTTAAATAGTTATTTTAAGTCCGCCCTCAACGTGAATACGAAAACAGTCCACAAAACTGTAACCTCGCAAAGCTTGCTTCTGGGCGGCGAGAGGACAATGGTATCAATATTGCAGCATCGGCTGATTCCCTGGTTTAGAACATTCAGTCCACCTATCATTGTTGCAGTTCTCGGTTAAACTTAGTATGTCGGTATGGGTAAATTTCGTGACGTATTCTTATTTGTTATATTGAGTGCATTGCCCGTGAGTGCATGTTACGTAATATCACTTACTGGAGATGAAGCTGTTGGTTTGTTGATGAAAGGAATAAATGGCACGACGAATGACATGTCAGTGATTGATATTATGAGCAAATAGTAATTAAAAGTTCAATCTCCAATCAACGAAATACACTAAGAGAGAATGAGAAATTTTCCTACACGGAGAATGCAATATTGGCATACTCAACATTTCAACAATAGTAATATATACGTTACGTAATATGAATCGTTGGCTTCCTCTTATAAATTGTAATCTGACTTGATGGTTATGAACTTACATCGCAATTCACTCGACTGCAGGCGTGAAGTGGCTAACTGCTTAGAAGCTTCTGCGCCATTGGTTACGCTTAAAGATGGAGTATCTCAGATCCTTTCTTTCCATCTAAGAGAGTGTTCCTCTTTTCCTTCTGTTATTCTCCTTTATTATTAAAGAATAAAGTAAAATATTATTATCAGCGTTAACTTCAGTTAGAGTGCATAGTTAGTATCATTATCATCATCTTGCTTCTTGCTTCTGCATTTTTCTTCTTCATTCAAATATTTTTTTGTTGTACTATAGATCGTGGACAGAGACAACTTACGAATCATCTTTCAGGGACAACATTCTATATGTAAAATAATCATGTGAACACCAATAAGTGCAATGACAAGGTTTTGAGATGATCCCTCTGGCGACGGAATGCATGCAACCCAGTTTATTCCCGCTATCAGCGGGCGACGACCTTAATCGTTCTCGCAATCTCGGGGCAACCAACAAATCATTCGTGATATGTGCATGACGGGCAAGTGATGGATGGAAGGTGACGGGGAAAGGTGTCGGTCACTTAAGCATTAATACGTTTTTAGGTCCACAATATGTGACTGTCGAAGAAATGTGTAAGTCCCAAAGTTGCAGGGGATCGCAGCGACGTCTCTAAGAAATCTTGGCAAGTCTTTGAACAGTGTAATCACCCATTTCTCTCAAGGCTAATGACTTGTGTTCGTGTACCGGCCCATCCATCAAGACAAACAGGTGCTATTCTCTACTAAATAAACAATAATCAAGCTCTGAAGGGCAAATCTAATTATCATTGGAGGAGCTTCGAGGAGACGTCGCAGAGACGTCGCGGGGATGTCGCAGAGACTCGGTCTTCAACAGGTCGCCCGAACTAGTCCCCAGGCCAATGGTATATATACCCACTTATCTATCATATTAATTGAAGATAACTTGCTAACCGAACACCCCGATATAACAGGCCCGTGACCCATCTCAGCACACAGATACGACAAAGACGATTCCGCCTACTGAAGATTACTAACAATAAATTCATCCCGTCCATCGACCCTCTTCCCACGCTTTCTTGCTATTAAACTGATTAATAGTAAGTAGATATTTTCTGCTCTCTACAAAGGTGTTTGTTATTCTGAGCTCACCCACATATATCACTATAAGACAGTTGGATGAACATTGACACTTACGTTACATTATCTAGCCATTAGACCAAATTACTTCCACTTAGAAGATAGAATACTGGTGTAAATTCGATGTTGATTCAGGGTTGCATTAAATAAACACGCCCCTCTTACGCTGCGTGTTGACACTGCATGCGGACTGCGCGGGTATAAGAGCGTATATCGGATCGCGGAGCTGATGCTGCAAAGCATCAACCAAGCGAACGGCTCAAACGCACCAAATTGACAGTTTGTGTGGATTAACCACATATCACGTTTCATTATCTACGTAATTATGATGTATTAGAAATGGAAAGAATAAGAACAGCGCCAACGGAGAGAAGAAATCGATACTGTGAATGAACCGTTCCCTATAGGGATCGGTTCAAGGTTGACTGAGCTTGCGTCAATCCTGTCATCGTTATCAAAGTGTACGGGATGAAAATTGAAAATCACTAGATACGGTATGATAATGACTTCGCGGACTGCGCACTTCATGTATAATCGTTTTGCAGATAATAAAAGCCTACACTTTGCAAATGTAGGAACACTGAACGAGCCACTTCGAGTCATGTCGTAATTACAATAAGGGAACGTCCACCATGAAGTTGAGTTGGTTTTAATCATAATCAGAAATGATAGTGCAATATATTTGTGAAGCTTTGACAGAAAGGATGGAAAAGTAATGAATTAATGCTAAATATGTTTAATAATGAATTGTTAAAATTTTAATTTTGCGACGTTCGCCACTTGCTGATCTCCATTATCTCGTGTACTGTATGACTCCATAGATTGCTCTTTTTCTCTTTTTGATGAAGAAATACATCTTCTTCATAGAGGTGTGAGGGGTGAGGAAGGGAAATTCGCTAAGATTGTAGAAATAACATTGTCAACATTTCTTCTACAAAATACTTTCAAACATACAATTTTCGTTATGTGAGCAAATATTATTATTCAATTCGTTCAAAGAATATGTTACTTAGGGTAGCCCCACATAGTTCTTCCCGATTATATAGCAACAACTAAACACAACCAAAAAAGAAAGTCCCCCCTTTTTCAAAATACCATAACTTTTTAACAAAACAAGTTTTAGCAAAATAATTTGGCATGGGTGTTTTTACACTTATTAACTAATAAAAGTGTGATTGATCCGTCAAGTCATGCATGAACGAGCTTGCATTAAAGGTAAAAGTGTCACTTAAAGTGTCACTTTTCAAAACTCACATCTTTTATGCCCCCCCCCCCCAACATAGATAATATTTTTGCTTTGTTTATGTAGTGTGAGCACTCAACAATGGCAGTGTTATAACTTTGTATGTTTTTTGAAAATGTGAAGATATATTTTACTGGAAAACATAATTTGACTTTTTGAATAAACCTTATGGATTTCACCATTACAAAAATTAGGAATGCTGAAAATATTTGAATTAAGCTCATCCAATCCTAAAAAATATTAAGAAGGGGATGTGTATTAGGGCTTCACACGATTGATGATTATCATAAATAGCACGTAATTATTTTCCAAAAACAGAATTGGTCGAAATCCTGTATCACAATTCCCCAAAACGACCCTTGTGAATTTTGAAAAGTGAAATTTTTTCCATTGTGCTCACTCATGCATGAATTGACGGATCAATCACATTTTCACACCGAAGTTAGTCAATGAGTGTAAAAACACTCCTGCTAAATTATTTTGCTCAAAAACGTTTTGTTTAAAAGTTATGCTATTTTGAAAAAGGGGAGACATACTTTTTTGTTGTGTTTAATATTCAATGTGCGTTCCACTCATTGAATCTGAATCACGTAATGCGGGGCCCATTACTACGCAGTAGAAAGTCACGAATACATTACGAAAACGGCATATCGGAGGCGGTGGACGTCTCGCATACGTCTGCAGCAAGTCTCGGAGACGTCTCCGCAACGTCTTCATACAAGGTGGCAACTAATTCACTTGGCAGTCGCGGAGACTGAGACGTCTTTTCAATTGCGACTTGAGGGCGAATTGATTGTCACCTGTCATCGCTTCGAGAAACGCCTCAGTAGCCTACCAACTATCGGATGTAGAACTCAACTTAGAGTTAATATCGTTTCAGGAATCCCGACCCGCTCACTCGATATTCTTGACGGCTACCATTGAGGCAGAGAACTTCTCACATCATCACAATAATTAAAGTTAGTAGTGCGAAATGATTTATAATCATGACAATTCTCATTCTCGGAAATATAATCTAATATGGATGAGAAAGAGAGCATCAGGCCATCTCATTTTCCAGCGACGAGATACAGAAAGCGATGGTTTGCGTTTATGGGTGGATGTGAATAAGAAAGTAAGCTCCCAGCCCTACCCCTTTCTCATCCACCCCATCAAACCTCTCTCTTTTTTCATGTCTCCTTCGTGGCACCGTCCGTCCTATTGTTCTACCTGTGGTTGAAACGCGAGATGTTTGATGAAGCAGTCCATAATTTAATCGTACATTCATATACACTGGGTGCACGTCTCGCGCGTGTCGTACATGTCGTATTTTCAATCAGAGCGCAACTTCTCTATATTATTGATTCATATAATCAATGGCTTTGTGCGATCGATGGATTGAATCGTTCGTCGGTATTTACTCGAGTTCAAAAGGAGTGACGGAGACGACAGCGGCACGTCACGGACTCGCATGTCGTGATAGGTGGAGATGCGGCGCCACCATGGGCATAAAGTGTAAAATGATAGTCGCGCGTCGTGCTGGGGGTAAAGGGGTATACAGTGGTTGGGTGACGGTGGGTAAGAGACCATAAAAGAGACTGCCTACATGCGCAGTGATCATTCAACGGTTGAGGAGCGCAGGGGGAAGACGTGAAAGGATGACCGTGACCATGATGACTACGGGCGTGACTGACGGGCCGTACACGACGCCAGGAGGAGGGTCCAACAGCGGAGAAGATGAATACGTACCCAGGTAGGCTCGCCGGCTGCATCCCGAAATGGGACTGTTGATTTAGGACTTCCTAAGATTTGAAAACATTTGTTTTCCTTCAGACAAAAACGACTCAACTCCTTGAATCATTAATAAAATTACTGAACGTGGAATTATGCAGTTTATGTATATCCATGTTTGTTTTCAAAGCTGAAGATTAATGCATACGTTGTCACATATTTCGAACACCTCTACGATAAAAGAACGGAAGTAGAGCGATGGAGGGGGGGGGGGCGCATCTCGGACAAGCTTCCTTTCAAGATAAAGGAATATTGCACTCCACATAAACGTTGCTTTCAATAGAGGCAGAAACATCTAATAAACATAACAAAAGCTTTTTAGGCAAGTCTGACAACTAGTAAGGAATACCGTGATTTTGTAATATCTACAACGTAACTATTATCATGATTATGTCTAACCCTTTTTTAGAACTTTTGTCAATCTCTTGGCTGTATTTCTGTCATTATTCAAGAATTAAACGTATACATGCAAACCACCGAATGATTATCAGAGATCCTGAAGACGCATAGTGGTCCTTTCCTTCCTCTATCATATGACATTTTACTTCTTTTTCTGTAACGTGTATTTCCATTTTCCTTTCGCAACATTTTTTCTTTCTTAATATATGCATCTGTAATTTCATAGATTTGACACCTATGTTACCAGTTTCACGAAATAGTACAAGTACCCATTTTATATAATTAGTATAAACCGTTTTTCGTTAAAGAATGCTACGTGAAATATCAGCAACATCTCGCGTCGCCAACTTACACAAGTAACGGGATCGTATTGTTCAGACCAATTGATTTTCTCACGAAACTCTACAATAGTTGAACAAAATACCCGGTTAAAATGTTTAAAGTTTTGTTGGGAATTTTTAGAATGTAGACTGTTCAGAACATTTACATTTTTATGGGTTGAGGTATAAGAAATTCTTTTGTGAATAATTCTATGATGTCAATCATTTTCTCTTTAAAAATCAATTAACATATTTCTTGATTTTTTTTTTGGACTTTGCAAACATTCGTGTTGACATACCATGCCATTTTAGCCTAAGTCTGGGCAATAATTCCATTCATTAAATCAATGTCTGTAAAAATTCGATATTATGTTTATCAGAAGTACGTCATGGTTATGTTAAATGAAATAAATGTACTCAAGTTAGTTAGCGTAATTTTACCATAGCCATGATAACGCGCATAATGCAAAGTCATTCGCCTATCATCATGACCATGGCCTTGATTACGCAACTCATCCTTCTAATCCGTTAGGTAGGTTAATGTTGTTCTCAAGGATTGTCCACTCCGGAATAATAGCTGGAATAATTTTGTGACGTCACGTGCGAAGTGCTCTCCCTTATCTTATGTTCAAAATAATTCCACAAGTTGCTTTTTTCCTGTTTTTGACACCATACTGTGTTTTTTTTTTTGTTCATGCAGGTATGTGTGTAAAAATGTATTTCTAATCATATGTAAAATGCACAAGTAAAGTGATGCATATCATTGTGAGAAAATGCACGTTTCGATAAAAAAAAAATTACATAACATAAGAGAAGCACCACGCACGTGACGTCACAAAATCAACACTTTAAAAGACGGATTTTCATCAAATCATCACAATTATGTCTCTTTCACGTGTCTGCTTTTAATAAAACAAAATCAATTTCAGAGTGAAATATCCCTTTAAGTGAAGGTTCAAGTCCGTTTCTGAATGGGGACAGACGCCAAATCAAGCAATCAGTACAGGTGGCACTAAGGCTATGCTCTGAGAAACACCGCGGACGACACGACCCGATCAGCCGTACGATTATGCGACTGGCAGCATCGTAGAACTCGGTCATTGGATTGGTACATGAAGGTGACGTCACATTTTCAGACGTTAGCACTTACGACTGCATAATCGTGACAAAATCGTGTCGTCTGCGGGGGCCTTGTAACGAGTACTATAGTCCGTTTCCATTGCTTGCCCAGGCTGCTGCGTATACGTCACAATTGACTTCCCAAAATTTCAAAGGTGTGATTCAGTAGTATTGGTTCACTTCTTTCCATGAATTCTATCAAATTTTTGACTAGAAGAGCATGCTGACGTCAATCTTTTAGCAAATTACGGATGCAGTATTTCCGGAGCCTATTTTCAATAACATTATTAAAAAGTTACTCAGTGCATTTGGAAAAAGATTTCAGGTCGGAGTTAAGGTGCAGAATCAAGAATAAAAGCTGCATGATCGGTAGTCTTTGTGTAGAGTCTTTGGGCTCATGAAGTGTCTGGAACACCTCTGTCATGTCTGTAGCAATACTTGTCATAAGTTATAATTTATAACTTGTACTTCGATCCCAGTGACTTTTACAACGCTATCAAGTACAGCATATATTGAATTTTACCGCATGACAATTATTATTAAAAGGAAATTATAATAATGTCCATGCATTGAGGTTGTGATGCCAACTTCCACTTCCTCTTTCAACTCTATTGTTAATCTTTAAAAAAAAAATAATTATAGGGAAAAGGAGAGTGTGGGAAAGTTATTCTCGATCAGCGCCGCCGTGGACGGTCAGAAACAATATCACATCAGGCCGGAATGAATTGCTCTTTAATGACATTGAGATAGTTGTATGATGGTTACCGAATGAAATATTGTCGATATGACTTCTTCAATTTTGTCCGCACAGGCTACTGCTTTTGTCTGGACAAATATATTTTCCGGCACATTTCACTAAATTAGATGTAGTGAAATCGGTCAGAAAAATCAAGCGGTGCTGACAATATTTTTGGTTGTGCCAACGAAATTAAGAAGGAACTGACATAACGCTAGCTTGAACAATAACTCACCATCAGGTCTTATGAAGAGCATACACCTAGAGGAATTTGATTTAGACCAAAACGGACAAATAAATACAATTAATTTTGCAGACATTATACCAAAATCCAAGTTTTCAAACGGAAAAGAAAGTTGGAGTTTTTAATATCATCCATTTGCCTACATAATCTTACATTCTGTCGGTTGGTTGATGATTTCTTTTCCTCGTCTGTGACATCAAAGCGTTGGCCATTATGGATTTGATTTGTTCTCACTTATCGGGTCTTAATGAAAATGTCACCAATGTATTCCTTACATTTTCTCCATTTGCCCATTATAATTTATTTTCTGTGTGGACTGCTGTATACAATCTCTATACTAAACCTTGAGGCAACCCGGCAAAAATGTTCATTTAAAATGTTTCGGTTAATGAACATTAACATGATTATGTACACTCAATTTAAACAAAATCAGACAAATTTTGACAAATCAAACATGTTTAGCCTACTTACAAGAGTAAACCAATCACGGCTTGTTGGACATTTCTAAACCAAGCTATTCGTTGCAGTAAACTAATCATTCTCTATTTCTTCTCCGGTTCACCACAATTGAGAAAAGAGGAGACTGATAAAGACACTAGTCGTATGAGCACTTAAGAGCGGAAATCGCTCCCCGAAGGGGGGGGGGGGGACATGTTTTTCCTCAAGAAATAGCTGAGCGGGGGAGGGCGGTAGTGATGGATTTTTGGGGGGTGTTTTTTTCCATAATTTTTTAATCCCGCCAAGTCTCTGAAAATGCTCTCAGTGGGGGGGGGGGGGGGGGGGGGTGGGGGGGGGAAATAGAGAGGGGACATTAGATATTGAGTGGGTACAGGACCGGGAATGGTTGGGGGGGGGGGGGGCCGGGGGACATTTGATATTTTATGGGGAAAAGGACCGAAAATAGTGGGGGGACATTTGAGACCGAAGTCGCCATGTGGCGGATTATTTCAACATTCAAACTGATGTCAATAAATACAACTTACATTTCGTTAGATAAATGATTTATCTATGCCTGCAATGGTCGGACTTATCTCGACAACTTACATGAATCTGATTCCATAATGTTTACCTGGCCTTACCCATCCCATGCATATAGCATATGACGAAACAAGTGTACGCTTTCGTGGGCCACAAAATAATAATGCTGCCGCACTGTTTACTCTAAAAAGCATGCATAGGCTGCGTTTATGCTCAACGTTTGGGGCCAAAATCAGCGTTTTGATACGCGTTTTGTTAAAAACGCGATTGCGTACGTTCACGCTCATTTTGATATAAACGCCATCTCAAAACGTCGTTCACGATCGCCGTTTCTGACTATAGCCACGTTTAACAACTAAAGAAATGGAACATAAATTGAGAACAACACAAAGAGCTATGGAAAGAAAAATGCTCAATTTAACATTACTTGACAAAGTGAAGCACGCTGACATACGGGAGAAAACGAAAGTCAAAGATATTATGGTAAAAATTAAAGAGATGAAATGGAGATGGGCTGGATACTTATATAGAACACAAAACAACAGATGGACCACAAAATGGCAACCACGAACAGGCAAGCGAAGAAGGGGTCGACAAAAAAGAAGGTGGAGAATCGAAATATCTTGTACACAAACACAGCAACATGGAACAGAATACCAGCAAACAGGAGCAAATGCAAACTAATTGAGGAAGGCTTCATCCAACAATGGTTGAACAATGCCTGATGATGATGATGATGATGATGAACACAGAAGTGATGTATACGCATTTAAATGACGTCATCTCAACAGTAACAATACCCCCGTAAAGGGCGCTTTCAATCTGCGTTTCAAAACGCTGATTCTGCCTTTGCAAATTGAGCAGAAACAGCACTCCCGTAAACGCGGCGTTCTGAATGAGCGTTTACAATCGGCGTTTCAAAACGCCGATTCTGCCTTCGCAAACAATAAATGCACTAATATTTTCTCGGCCTGAATTCTGGTGAACCCAATCGGAATTGACCCGTACTTTATCTTCCGTCCTTTGTTCATGACCTACAAATAGTGAATAAACAAAAGAGCCGCGGACCGATCATAATTTTTTTCTTTTTATCAAAATGACTAAGTTCCCACAAAATGACGTGATTTAAAAGAGCCAAACTCCGCGGGAGGCGTGAGTGACTATTTAAGCTCACACTATACTACCACCACAACTACTACCACTGCCACTACTATTATTATTAGTGTAGCCTTGGGTATAGTACTGGTTGTCATAGTGGAAATTCGACACCAAAACCACAGGGTGTCCTCACACTTGACACAAGATATACTGGTATATAAACAGTAACTCAAAACTGACTAGCCTATTAGTAAAGTAAAGTACATGTATTGCGAAACTTGGCGTCCAATCAGATCAAAGCGGTGACCGTGAATAGTAACGTGCAAGTCACAACTTACTGTGGGTCACTGTTTGGTCGGATAAATCAGTTTTATCGTGGAAACATTACTCCGAGCGAAGCATTGGAAGCTTAAAGCGAAAAGTGAAAACTTATTTAAAATACAATTTCGTCTCTGAATGGGCATGTCCCTGTACGCTGCACAACCAGTTCATTCTGAATATTTGGGCTTGGATAAATTATGTTTCTTTGAAGAATCAGGATATCTATACAATTGTGACAATTGTTCTGCAGCATGTACACGGAAAGCTAGCTCCATACACGAGTGGATATGGACATGCTTTGATTGCCAAAGCACAACAGTGTGTCTGGCCCACTGTAAACACTGTACAGTTTCTGTCTGACTGTTTCGAATTGTAAGTGGGGAGAGTTAGGTCATTCAAGTTCGCGACTGCACCTGGAAGGTTGTAGACTGAAACGACCATGACAACCTCGACCATGTCGATGATGAACTCGACCACCATGAGTTCTGAGGTGTATGTCGCGAGGTAGGTGTGTTTTTGCTATATATTTTGATAATTTACTACTTTTCCTCTGCGACTGTCTGGTTCTATCAGACTTGACTACTACTACTACTAGTACTACTACTACTACTACCACCACTACTACTACTAGTACTACTACTACTACTACCACCACTACTACTACTCATACTACTACTACTACTACTACTACTACTACTACTACTACTACTACTACTATACTACTAGTAGTAGTAGTAGTAGTAGCAGTAGTACTACTGCTACTACTACTGCTGCTACTACCACTACTACTACTACTACTATTTCTACTACTACTACTACTACTACTACTACTACTACTACTATTACTACTACTACTACTACTACTACTACTACTACTACTACTATTACTACTAGTACTACTACTATGACTACTACTACTACTACTACTACTACTACTACTACTACTACTACTTTTCATACTACTACATCTACTACTGCTACTACTACTACTACTACTGCTACTGCTACTGCTACTACTACTACTATTACTACTACTACTACTACTACTACTACTACTGCTACTACTACTAAGACTATGTCTTACTGTACTACCGGTACTTCTTTTTCATATATTCCTTTCTATGGTAGCGATGGGCCTATTTGTTTGCTACATTATACTTCTCCGAACCAAATCTGTGCCACATACTAGTATGTAGTTGCGACGTATCGATAATGACATTCATCATGTTCATAATGTTTGTCCTTGCAGGCACTGTCTATACCCTGATTCTACAAAGCATCTCGCTTTCATTCAATATATACCCCATTATAATACGGATGAGTTATTATTGAATCTCGCATGGAGGGGCCCAACAGTGATAGTGAGTGATTATCAATGTAGATTTCTGCAACAGCTAAGTGGATGGATCCCCTTTTATCCGGCAGCCATTGTGATTCATTTATGACACAACATTTTTTTTTGTGTTGGTCCGCGGGGGGTCCCACGCTCGTGATGGAATGTTGTAAATGTAATGGAGAGTGGAGTTGTGTGCAGAGGCAAATGACCCATACGAATTAACATTTATAGACCACGACGTTCTAGCATCTCCAATTTGAACCCCACATTCGATTTATTTTCACGAAATACTATGCGTGTAGTTATAATACCCGACATGGTGGTTACCGTATAACTGACTTTTGGAACAACAGTTTCCACCGAGCCATAACGTATAAAAAAGAAGATTATGTTCTCGCCTTTTTATGGTGGCCGCTTTCTCCCCTCTTCTCTCCTTCTCCCCTCTATGCCTATCTCCCCCCCCCCCCCCCTCACTGTCCCTCTACCCCCTTCCCATCTCTCTCTCTCTCTCTCTCTCTCTTCATATATGTACAAATATATATGTATATATTTATTTATATTTTGCATCTACTTACGTACCGCCAATTTCTTCACTTTTTCTGATATAATAAATTCATGAAATTATGCATTTTAATCTGTTTTTTTTCTCTACTATATGTTCATGATTGTGCATGCAGACATGCGCGGATGGCGCGTGAAGAGGTAATCGAAATACCATGAATACAATAGATATTAGTTGACAATATCAAGATAAAACGATTTTTTTTTGACATTACGGCCTGGAGGAATATCGTCTCATATAGGATATTTCGTTTTCTATAAAGTGTTTTTTGATGACAGAAAATTATGTTTCGGTCTAAAATAAGGTCCTTCTTTCAAATAGCCCAAGTGTAACACTAGGCAGTGGCTATCAGCATTAGCCACTAACATTGTGTGTTATTAGATCATGCATCATGTCTTTTCTTCCTCCCTGCAAGTTTGCTTTTGCCATGCGTTTGCCAATCATTTATTTATTCTAGCCCCACCGTATGTTATAAAGGCAAATAGTCAAATATAGGATAGTTTACCGAGTTGTTTACCGATTATTTGCATTCAGACTGTTAAACCAACCGTGAGGCAAATAGTCAAATATAGGATAGTTTACCGAGTTGTTTACCGATTATTTGCATTCAGACTGAACCAACCGTGACAGCTGGACATCAAATCAAATAGTGCCCCACTATGATAAAGGCTGTATCTTTGAAGTTATGAGGTCATGCCGAATTATCACAGTGAAAGGCGTTAATTGATAAAGAGATATGTGACAACCCATCCACTCAAACCCATCCTCCCACGCACACACACACACACACACACACACACACACACATATATATATATATATATATATATATATATATATATATATATACGTAGATATGCACCCACCACACACACCTACACTGTTGTTTTGTCAAAAGTAGTTATTCAGTTCCATTCAAATAATACATAAAACGACAATTTCATCTGATATGACTGTACAATATGAAATAACTTGACAGGCTACACTCTATTTTGTGAGCATCTCACAGTATAAAAAACAGACATACTCACACACATGCACACACATACACACAAACACACAAACACACACACGTAGGCCTACATATAAACATAATAATATGCCTTCTATCACTCTAACTTTTGGGTCAGGTGAATCACATTTCCTATTCTTATTCATTGCGCTTGCCACCAATAAATCTTCATGGGGATAGTTATCTACCCCTCAATCACGAAGATTACACTTTCTACGATCATCCATGCAAGTATTTGACCCGTGCTGTGCGTGCCCGTTAATGAGTTAATCTGTCGATCGTGCGTGCTACATTGTTTTCAGCCAATTATAAAAATAAAGTAAAGTGATTGGTCGATCCATGGACATCCCTGCACATACTTAGGCATCATCAGACCTTTTCCGAAGTATGTCTCCCCAGTGACATCTCTATCATGTCCCTGGTCTCCCCTTTCCCCCAGAGTTAGCACGCGGAATACTTACCCCATATTATCAAGGATGTTTGTAGAAATGGATATCCATCCCTTTGAAAGAGCTTTGGCGCTCAATATTCATGACTGGCAGCGGCTCTTAACAATATGGCGCATTCGCGATGCGTCATGTCCATCTGGATTTGACAATTGGTCATGTACATTCCTAATCATGCATATTTCAGTTTCCGCTGATGACTGCTTAATTTTTTCACGAAGTGTTTGTTATGTAGTTAATAAGGACAAGCGCATACGAAAATTTATACTTTTCGAGATGAAAATACTAACTTTTAGCATGTTACTTGTCTGAAAGGAAAATATGTTAGAGGAACGTTTCCAGCAACTTTTTTTTTTATGGAATATGATGCAGAACATTGTGAAATCGATACTTTTACTGCAACTAGACATCAAGTTTAGAGCCTTTTTGCCTTATCGTTACAATATTCCTCAATCGAATCTTGATAGATACTTTGTTGGTATTGTAGGTATCACAACTGCGGAGCATATGGGATGAGGATATTTTCCCAAATTATTGTGCGTATCCTTTTTTGTTTATACGTCAAATCCAGGCAAAATCATTTAGGGAATCGGCGGCATTGAACGATTCATTTGAGGAACATTAAATGTTTCAGTAATGAAATCAATTTTACATTAAAATCTATTGTAGAGAGCAGTTTCATCAACTCGATTCCCCCGGTACTTGCGCAATGAGAATCAATGAATATTCATTCCCTATATGCATGACGTCACAATAATGGCTGAGCCAATATCATGCAGTGGCGGATAATTACAGGAAGGTGTTACAACTGGAGTCGGCACGAAGAGTAATTGATTCCTACACCAGTCGCGTTCATTGATAGCACAATATAATATTTGACGTGTTTTGGGTCTTTGATCCAGTGACGACCGCCGCCAATTATGCAAGACAAATTTTGGATGCATTTAGATTTCTGTATGCGCAGATTTCAGAACCACTTCATATACTGAAGTGCATGTGCAGTAGTAGTATTATAACGATACGATTCTATGAATTTCAGATTACATTGTTGCTTCGTGTTTGTGATAAATCGAGAATACCGTAGAAAACATGTCAGAGAAAAATGCCCCCATATCGCACATTGGGCAATCATATTTCCTTACAAATATGTTGTAAATCGTTTTTTGAGTGTTTCACCTTCCATGGAAACAACCTCGAGTTCATGTCCGGAGATGTCCGAAAAAGTTACGGACCAAATTCTTTCTACAAGTTTATCAAAATTTCCCTTCGCTCACATCCAAACTAATTCTCCGTGTGTGTAACAGGATCAGCTATGAACTCCTAGCGAAACCTGAACGGTTGACGTACTTCTCAAACTAGATTTTCTTTTGTTATGCAGAGGAAGGTACTGCCTAATTAGAAATACAGCGTATTGTTTAAGACACCTGAATGTCTTGAATTTTTATGAGGCGGCGGTCATTATAGATCAAAGGAAGTCTATCCGAGCGCAGTCCATCCTGGTCCATCCATGATAGGTCCATGATAATAACATCCCAATAGGAAATAAAAGAAATCCTCCCACCACTAAGTTCAGTGTAATTAATTTCCGGTGATCTTTTTCTTTCAGCTTGGAAGAATGGCAGCAGTGCTGTAACTCTACCCGTTACGACAGTACTTTCCAGTGCTCGCTGACGTCTCTGTCGGCCTTCTCCTCATGCAACCAGCTGCTCGACATCACGGCCGTCGTCGTCCTTGTCTGGATCGTCGGCCTGTCGTCCCTCATCGGTAACGCCTTCGTGCTGGTGTTACGAACCCGGCGCTACCGCTCGCTCGAATCGCGTCTCGCGAGAGTGAACGCCCTGATGATTTTGAGTCTGGCTGGTGCTGACATATTAAACGGAGTCTACCTCATGATCATCGCCACTGCCGACGTCCGCTTCGCCAACAATTATTATCTCTACATCGACTCCTGGCTGGGCAGCCCATTGTGTAAGACGGCGGGGTTTCTTGCCACGCTTTCGAGTGAGATGTCGGTGATGATGCTCACCTTGATCAGCTTCGACCGCGTGCTCGCGATCATGTTCCCGTTCCGTCCCGACCGCCGGCTGGGTGTGAGGTCGACCGCAGTGACCCTCGCAATCATGTGGACCGTGCTCATTGTCGTGTGTGCCGCCCCGTTCATGGCACCGAACAGATTCACGGGCTTCTACGGCAACTCGGACGTATGCATCGGCCTTCCCGTTGGCCTGTACGCCTACGCCGTGGCTGGTGGGGGCGAGGCTGGCGAGCTGGAGATCGAAGGCCTGTCATGGTACTTCGGAATAGCCATCTACATCGGTTTCAATATATTGTGCATGTTCATCATCTTCATTTGCTATACCGTTATATTTGTGTTAGTGAGGCGGTCTGCGCAGCGCGCCAAGCGCACGCAGGATCAGTTCGATGAGGTGCGCCTTGCGGGTCGTATGGCCTTCATCGTCTGCACCGACTTCGCTGCCTGGTCTCCCATCGTCGTCATGTTCATCCTCGTGCTGGTCACTACGTGGAGCATGCCCGCCAATCTGTACGCCTTCATCGTCGTCCTGCTCCTACCGCTCAACTCCGCGCTCAACCCCTTCATCTATACCGTCACACAACTCGTGTCCCTCAGGAAGAAGAGCTCTCCAAGCAGCAGCAAGAACACCAAGTCCTCGTCCGTATCTCTTGAGCAGCTCACTTGATTCACTCGCAATGAAAGGTGCGTTCACACTGCTCTAACGGTTTGCCTCTGCCTCCCATGACCTGCAGTCTGACTCCCCTGTTTTCCTGCCGCGGCGATTCAAGAAAATTCCATCCATGTGGTGAATAATACGGTTAAATTATGGTAAAAATGCTTAACCGCTTCTTTGAAGCTACGCAGAGGGAGGACGCAATACCAACGGCCTAATAGCGTTGCAATAAAATGAAGTGGAATGGAAGTTTATTTTGTTAGACACTAAGCTGCACATCCTGTTTTTGGAATGTTTATACCATGTGAAATGGAATGATTTACTCAAGCAAAAAGAACTATAAAGGAGTGCAATATAAAAGTATATGATCTTGTTATTGCTTGTTTATATTAGGCTTATATCATGCTTGTTTATATTATGTTATTTGGAAAATGTTATGATATTGTGCACCAAATTTTCACTCAAATCTGACTCTAAGACAATCCGGTGATATTGGCAGGATGCAGAAAGTGCATGCAGAATTATTTCGGGTGTATATTTTAGATCATGTAGACGAGAACAAAATGAAGCTTTGAATGCGTTTAAAGTAGTAGAACTGAAAGAATGTAGTAAAAACCATTTGGTTCCACAACAGTGCTCTCCCGTATTGTGTTCAAATACTATATTAATATGATACTCACTAGACTTGAAATCTGAACACAATTTTTGTGATGATGGCAACATTCATTTGTTCTAGGTTTAATAAATTTATACTGCCATCCTTTCAATGTATATTACTGTAATTACTGTATATTAAATGTTTTTAAAATTATAGATGACTATGTAATTAAGCTACGGTCGCCAGCACGTCGTGTATAAACCTGTATTGAATTCCGACGTGCTGCAACGTTGGGCAAATAGTTTTTGTGTGAAAGTAGCATACTAATGCAGTTATGGGCATGATGGGTGACCAATACGTCGAGGAAGACCAGTGCCGCTGCCTTATTTACGTACAGTACACACAAACAGTGACAAGTTTATACAGTGACATCACTATGGAGCAAGGCAGTTGGTCACGATAGTTAACAATCAGATTGCCATGCTCGTATTTATAACTTTCAATTAAAAAATAATATTTTTTTTTGCCCGGCAAGTAGCAAAATACAGGTTCCAGTCCTGCATGGTCCTTTTATTCTTTGCTCATTCTAAAAAAATGATCAATCAATCTTATTACTACGGAAAGTAATAGCAAAACAAAGATATCTTTCTTGTTTATTACAATTACTAATTCAGATGTCCTGTTCTCCGGGATCGAATTACAGTGTATTGTAAAAACAGTTTTGTTTGGTTCATACGTCACATTATATAGCCGTTCTGAGCCAGTGTGGCAACATAGCAATTATTACTTGCACATTTTGATTGACAGTACAAGTAGTAGTCATTCATTTGACTTGCCATACACTCAGAGAGCATAATAAATATGTAATACCTTTGTGTATCTATGGTATATAGACTTATAACCTTTATTAACACCTCACTCTTGTTAAGCTTAAGAAAAGTGGAACGCATTGGATAGTGCAGAATGGATGTCTTAAATGGATTATTGATAGGATGCTAACGGCAATACATATTAAGTTTGATAGCATTTCTTCTCAAATTTTGTGTTCTCTGTTACATCTATCCAATTGTATTATCTGGACACCTCAACTTATCCATTAAAATCACACACGCATTTGTAATACCTCTATCGGTCCCGTTTGGTTTGGACGAGTAATCTGATATTACACGATATATAATAAATATGTATTAATGCTGCATTCTAACTTTTAAAGATTATATAGTCCGTACTACATACACCCCTAATATTTGTATAGACAGCTGAAAGCATTAAACGATGTGGCGTCCTATACCCACTATTTATTGAAACTCACTTTCGTGTATTAGTCTTGTGTGGACAAAGGAGTCTGAAATTGCATTGTGTATAATAAGTACTTATAGTGTATACTTAAATTCTATCTCCTAAGGATGATTTATTTTATACTACATGCACATTTAATATTTGTATAGAAAATAACATTGATTTGGTATCAAAACATTCAATTGAAATCATGCTTTTATAATGCATAGAACTAGGACCACATAGAGTAAAAATCTCAATAATGACGCGACGTCCTATACTTATTATTTATTGGAACTCGGTAATGAATAGTAATCTGTAAGACCAGGACGGTTTGGATCTGCAATAACGTTTAACTCAATGTCCCTTATCATGGAATGGGGGATGTATTTATACCAAAGAACGGGTCATGGTAATTTATACATGTTATAAGAGACTGAATACTATAGCCTGGCTGGTTTGCAGTATGATTGTTTAAATTTATGTTTTGGACGTATACATGTACCTAGCTGCTTGGGACACGATGATTATCATGATAATAATATTGTACACATGTATATAGATTTGTTGATTGATGAATAAGCGTGATTATTGATATAATCGTGCATGGAGCTATTGCCTTTTGTGGGTATAAATGTTGCACACAAATATTGATATATATGTGCGTGATAACATTGTGAATAAAAATCAATGCAAAACATCATGAATCGTCTGTTTTCTCGCCTTTATTATTATTTTTTTTTATTGCAAAGGAGGTGAAGGATTGTTACATTAAGACAATGTTTGTAAGCGCATGGGTCAGTTAAAGATTTTAAAAGCATTCAATGTCGAATCCTTTTGTGTGCGTATTAGATGCAAGTTGCAAGGTCTATATGTCATACTGTTATCGTACTGCCGATATCAATATTGAATTCAGAAAATTGAATTCGTTGTCCTTTGACTACATGGATTTTCTCTTTTGATTTGTTATGTTGGAACCGATAGACACGCGGCGTCTACTGTATGTTGCTCGCTCTGACCTTGGTACATCACACATTCACCCACGCCACGAACAATAAACCAAATTTGATATGCTGGAATTTATAGACCTTGACCAGACAATAATATTTTCAGTCACATCACGAATGAATTGATTGTCGACGGACGCATCCCTCTGATCCTACGCAGAACCGCCGCCTCACAGAAATTCCAGACAAAAGTTTAAAAAATAATACACTGAATTTCGAATCTGGGAATGCCGTCTTGTCAATCACAAAAAGGTTGATTGGATTTGCTTTGGGAACATTCATTTACATTACTGCACGTTGAGTCGTACATTATTGCAAATGCTTAACTGAAAACTGAATTGATTATACATTTCCTTTTTTTCTTGTGTTTTACATAACTAAACATTGATTGTTTTTACATATTTTGAAATAACAGAGTTCAACTTAGATTTACAAAGAAAATAAGTTCACAGCTCATTTTAATACACAAGTGTGGTTTTTTCAGGGGCTAAGCGAAGGGATTATTTTGTTTTATGATTTACCCCTGTCTTATTAGCTAACAATATCACAAACCTAATGAATTGACAAATATTTATCAAATATAATGTGTCCCTGACCCCCTGCTACAATTACATATTTGCCAAAGAAATGCATACGGATCTACAACCAGGGACAATGATACCATATTGACACAAATAATTGGAAACGAATATGACATAACATGAATCACTGTGTAGCAATAACAATCTCTTTTGTTCTGTGCCTAAACCAAATCTTATTACAACGCTCAGCTATGAGCCTAACCTGGTAGTATGATTTATGCAAATAATGAACAATGCCGAAATTCTTCCGCTATAAACTTAGTAAGCTAACGCTAAACAGCAGTGCCCTTCCTGTCATGTTAAATTATATAGTAGTATGAACTAAGTTCAACATTAAACATCGTGATCAATATCATTATCGTAAACACCCCAAGTAGAATACCTGTTCAGGCCACCGAGGACGACACGATCCGATCAGTCATATGACTCTGCGACGGGCTGACTCGCAGGGACTAGGCATGGGATTGTGACGTCACATTTCCGGGCGTATAGGCCCTTTACGACTGCAGAATCTTATGTTGGTCTGCAGTGGCTTGTATATGAGCAGATATCGCCATCATCATCTCTGCCTCTCTTATCGATCCCCATCATGGTCCATCACCTAAATGCCTCTCAGTGAGGATTTGACTATGGTTTCCTTACTTTTCGGAGTAATTTTATTTTGGGTACATTACGGCCGTTTGTAAACGTGAAAACCAATGATACATGTACAGTAATACATTTGTCATTCCGTTCGCTAGCTAGAGGGGGTGTATAGTGAGCGCGTCACAGACCTTCGATCGTGGTGGTATTATGTTACATTATTTACATTTTATCTGTAGCTATGATAAGGCATACAAAATCTTTATTCCAAAGCTCTGCTATTCCTATGGACCATTATTCTGAATCGATTCTCCACAAATGAAATAGGGTTTGTTCATACAAAAATGAAAGTTTCATTAATCCAAAAGTAGTTACTAACATACTTCATACTTCAGTTTAGCCTACATGTATTTCATTTTCGGAGTAACGAACCCTGCTTCACTTTCAGATCAAAAGATGGGAAAAGGAATATAAACGGCAAGTTCCGATACTCTAAAATTTTATGATATTGTTGCAAATTGAAGATTTTGTGACCTTTTATGAATTAAAATGGCTGGTGTAGCAAAATTACTGTTTAATAAGTGCCATGTATATAATCAGTTTGCTGTGTAAGGTAAGCATTTTATAATTACTTTATTCATCAATTGTATTGTCCTCAATAGAAATTCACTCTGTTGGCATTACAAATAATTATACTACATTATCAACATAAATTATATTACACAATACAAATTCAATTACATGTACTATATACATACTTATATCCACACATTTAGATATACGCATGATTAAGCAAATATTTTTTATGTTACAGTCATGGTACACAAATAAATTGATTGAATTAGGCCTATATACATGTATTGTGATAAGGATAGAACAATGAAGAGTGGCTTAATAGGAAAGCAGATATCAATTATTAATGTCATTATTTCAGTGATTATATTGTTACATCATTATTACATGATCATTTAATGATATGTTAAACTGGTTGAAGAGGTGGAACTAGTGGAGTACAGATGACTGGTGGAGTGACAAGATATCCATGGGCTTGTTCTTCGTAGTTCATTGTATTTTCGGATAGACAGCGGAGCAAAGGAGTTGAGGAAGCGTGATGTACGTGCTTCATAGCATCATAAAATAAAGGAGTTTTCCCAAACAATAAACAAACTAAATTGATTATGGTCTTATTCCCAGGTAGGCCGACAGTGCCAATCGATGCAGTATTTTCATGCACTAAAGACCCTCTCATAGCAAGCACGAACCTGTAAGGTGGCATTCCCATCAAAACATACGTTGTTCTTGATGACAGAACAATTAGAGAAACAATTTGCAAACAATATTGCAGAAACGGGAACCTTTACAAAAGTTATGAATCTTTCAGGAATACGAATAGCCATTTTTGGGAGGCAACTTGTCAGCTCGGTCAACATGGTCAAGGGGCTGTGATGTCACAGTTCCTTACTGCAGCTTTTATTATGCAGTTTTGGTCCGGCATGCCACTTTTAACGGGTCTCATATTGCTAGTTGGATAAGTGATGGAGAAGGCTCGCTTAGAACGCATAAGATATATAATATCATTTTAAGGAGAGAGAAGGAAAAGAAAGAGAGGCGGGACGTAAAACGAGGAGAAGTAGAAACGAGAACGTTGATCCATATTATTACTGACCACTAAGAACACACCGCAATCTCATAGTCGATGATCGTCACGCGTATTATGGCATGACCGATTTTCTCCTTTTCACCATCAATCTCTCTTTCACCAAAAAATTCCACATAGCAGTATTTTATCTGGAGCAGAAATGGTAAAATAAAAGAAGAAGTTAACTACTATTACATGTATTACTCTATTCAGAATCAGCACGATCAGTAGATTAAAAGGATTGATTACCAATCAAAGTGGGCCACGGTGTTATTGGAGCATATCCAGCTTTTATACATTTTCTACTGGACAGGCCGATTCTGAATAGTAATAGTAATCTATCAGTGAATAAATAAAATATCAGAGGAAAACTGACATCAATATGTGTACATGGATAAAAATTATGAAGTTCACTATCACCCTTCAAAGTGTACTGGCAAGAATTACCTTTGAAGACACTAATTAAATGCAGTATATATAATTATCACATTTTATTTCATGATATATCATCGTACATGTAGTACACATTATGAAGTGTAGGGAGCAGCAAAGCATATTGTTTCCAAAGTACATAATTATACACATTCAAGGCCATGTTGCATATAGGTTTTCAATCAATATAACTTACCATTAATGGTAACTACCATGACACTAGGTGCAATAATGAGAGCTCAATGGCTGATGCTATGATGCATGTACATGTAGTTACCATTGATGGTAAGATACAATAATTGAAAACCTAAACATGTGCAACATGGCCCTGCACAAAAGGTACTTTACTGTTTTAATCAAACACATTGATTGGAGATAGCAAGAACATTTACATGGGTCACAAGGAAATGAAAATATGCAGCCAAGAGCTAATGACAAAATGTTGTGTGAATTGTGTCTGTTCTCATATCGACAATAAACAAAGCACTAGCATTGTGGAAGATGGCGGCTCGGGTTGATTTGGCCCCTGAAATAGAAGAGCCCCTTTAGACGCAAAAGAGACCCTAGTAAAACATGATTTTTCTAATAGGTTATAATGCACCCTTTTATCTTTGTTTCACGCACTTGTACACTCCAGCTCAAAGGCATTGGCACAGGGAAAGGGAAAGGGAAGAGAGGGAAGGAGCTGCAGTTTAAGTTTTTAACCATGGTATATTTTGTCCAGTTCAGCATGAAACATGATGCTTTTTAGACTAAAGCATCGTGTTTTATGCTGAACTGGACAAAATATACCGCGGTTTAAAACTGAGGCTCCTTCCTTTTCTTCCCTTTCCCTTTCCCTATGCCAATTCCTTTGAGCTGTAGTGTATGTCTATTTCATGACATCAGACATGAACAGTAGCCACCACAACGATTCTTTTTATTTTCCCTGATCAGTATTCCTCAATGAACTATGGCATGAAAAATCAACAAAGACGACCAATTTCCCTGATCAGTATTCCTTGATGAACCATGGCATGGAAAAATGAACAAAGTCAACCAATTTCATGCAAAGTACTTTACATGATATAAATGACCATTATGAAAATAAGAGAAAGGTAAGAACATGACCAACAAGAACTCCAAATGTTGATGTGATGTTTAACACTCAAACCATGCCATCTGGGTGTTAAGTTCCTCCATTAATCATGCATACTTCTCTACTGCATTTGAAATGCTTGTACATGTATAGAAATACAAATGGTATCGATGACATTGGTCTGAAATGTAAACTTCATTGCCAGTAATCAGAATGTTGACAATGGTAACAGAACAGCTTTCTTACAGACATTTTTAAAACAGCTTCCCACTGGTACATGTACAAAATGTTGAAACAACCCAGAACCTCCAATATCCAATTGCAAGCTGAAAAGTTTTAATAAAATCATTTTTTAATTGGTAATGAACCTAGAGTGTAACAAACTTTTCTTCTCAAGTGATCAGATGGGCAAAACTAAGCTTTATCACATGATCAACTCTTGACCAATCATATAGCAACATTCTTAGTATGTGGAATATAATAAACAATATCCCCAATCTATTCTTTCTTCTACTAATACAAATTTAGATCACCATTAAACACTGTATTATTTCAATAAATTAAGAGGCAATCTACTACCCTAGCAATTCTGATTTCAATATGATCTTTTCATGTAAACACAACATGGCTGTCTTCAACTATTTCAAAGATTAAGTTGCCATAACACATTAATTTCAAGGACCGTTATAGGTTTTGAACTGTTTGTAATTTCTTGATGATAACTACCATGAAAAAGGATGCATAGTTGAGAGCTCAATGGCTGTTTCCATGGTGCCACTAATGGTACACTGCAAGTTAGAGTGATGGGAAGTATCATATGACCCATGACAAATTTCCTTTAATCAGCTGAATTGATACCATTTTATAAACAGTTACATGTCCATATCCTAATGGACTACAACTCGATGAAAAAGGGCTGACAGCCCAGACAAACATATGGCCAAGTCTTATGAAATAAGGAGTTGCGAGTGATCACAACTTGCCTTGCGTTTAATCGTTCAATATTATAAGTCTGTACATTAGAGAAAGGGAATTGGACTTTTGATTGATTCAGATCAATCACTAAACACTGGACAAACTTAAATTCACTGAATGCTCTTTAACATTTACAAACATTTGAAACAAGACATGCATGTATGTCAAAATATATTTTTGAAAAATCCAGTGAGGTGGGTGTACCTGGCAAGACTGACATATGGAATGAAGATGAACAAGATTGATGACACAACATTTGGAAATGCCCCCATTTGACGACTTTATGAATTCTTTACAAGATATTCACTATTAAGTCTCATATTACATCTGCATTGTACACTGTCTTTTTCAATGATACACCATTCACATTCAAATCAGCATTTAAAATAATTTCATGATTGCCATTTGTTGATGCTATTCCACGCAACAAGAAAGCTTTTTTGCAGCAATGTCATCAGGAAGCAAGGTCCATTATTGATTCTGGCATCACGAGGACTGGAGCTGAGTTCTGAGAGATTCAATCTGGTCCTTCACCATCAGCCCAAGCTCCTGTAGGTCACTGCACTGTTGCGATAGCTTGTCCTGCGAATCCTTGAGGTAAGAATTCATCTCCAGGAAGCGGACCACCCGCAGGTAGCTGTCCTGCGTCTCCTGGTCCTCCTGGCTCTGCCTGCTCCTGGGCTCCCCCTCAAGTCTCTGCTGCTGCTGCTGTTGCTGGGTTGTACCAGTCCCAGCTCCAGCCCCACCGGTGCCCGCTGCTCTGGGATTCTCCTGCCTCGGCCTCTTGGCAGCAGACGCAGACTCAAAGGATCTTGATGCATCCTGCAGCTGCTTCGAAGATGTGGCCCCTGGAAGGACATAAAAAGTGTGGAAAGGACTGTCAAGATTTCTAAGGGATAAACATGCATATTCATAAGTAGCTATAACCATCAATTAAAAAGAAGTTAGTCGGATTAAATTAGGGAACATGATGTGTTGCAGTATATTTCACAAAAGATTATCTCCTAGTTTTACACTCAGTCATGCCGGTGATACCAAATCCACATAAAACAACTAAACTCCACCTAATCTTGTCACAAGGTCTACAGAGTCTAGACCTAACTTTGTAAAACTAGTAGTAGGCAGACTTTGCTTTGTTATTACATAGGGCCTTAAATATAAGTTCAATTGTCATGAATTGATTCAAATTGTTGATTCTATTTTTTGTCTACATAAACAAACATGAACAGAATTAGAACTAGCTCAGCTGCGCTGTCTTGTCAGACAAAACACAGTGCCCAAGTCTAACCAAGTCATGGCAAATTCATACTTTAAGCATGAATAAAATAAGTGTAAAATGAATCTTCTATAGTTCTAACATGATATAAAGCATACCTGTTTCATTCTCACCCGCCTGCTGCTGCCGAAATCCAGGCAAACTTCCTTCAGTCCCACTCGCTCGGTTTCGAAGGAAACTGAATGCCACATCATCAAGCGGTGCCGACTCTAAATCACTCAGAATTTCTTCAAGAGTAGGATTTTCGGGTCTTGTTTGAAGTTGTTTCGTTCTTGACATATTGCTCCAATCGTCACTATATGTCAAAGTCTCCAAACAGCGGATTTTAGGATGTGGAGGCTGTATTTCTGCGTATGTCTATCAGAGAAAGATCAGTCAGACTCTTGAATTACTATCGTTAGGCAAGTGTATTATCGATATCGCAGGTCGCGATATTTTTCTCTCTGCAGACGTACATGTGTAGCCCTTTACAGGTATCTTATCTCCTCTCTATTCGTCTACATGCACCTGAGGTTATAGGGGTTAAGGTTAGAGTAGGATTATGGTTAAGTTTACTAAATCGTTCATATTGATTCAAAATTTCGCTCGCAGTCAAAATGAATGTTACATCAAATGTCCCTATACAATTTCATTTGTTTGTCAGCTTGTCCTGTTTTGTAAAACTAATTATTGCATCATCGAATGGGAACTCCACCAACGGTATTCTAGAACAATCTTCTGAATTGAACACGTATACAAAGAAAATAACAAAAATCAATAAAAATTTTCACGCTTGCCTCTCCTTCTCTCTTCTTTCTTATTTCATCATCATCTGGTTATGATGCCTTTATCAGGCCTAGCTTGACATGAGCTAGCCTGTTTCTTTTTTTTAAGTGCTGCATGCACTTAAGAAAGTTTTGATCTATGTAGGTCTATTAAGTCACTATTATGAAGCATCACTGAATTCGATTATATCTGCATGATTGCAGTGTGAAATGTGTTATCTTCTTATTTTTTATGTGTCGACTTTGTTTTGAGGAATGATTTCGTCAAAAAGGTGAATGTCAGTTCATGTATTTCGAGTAACAACCATATTCTTCTTCTAATACATGTAGTGGCCCTGACAACGCGGTGAATTATTATGATATCGAGTGTACAGGGAACTTAACATCGATATTGTACTGGCCTGATGAATTCCAACGAAATAACCGGACGAATTGTCACGTATTAATGTCGAAGACGTCATGGCAGTCTAGACAATAATCAAGATTGCGCACAAAATTGGTATGAAGAAGGGTGTTTAACCGACATGCAGTCATGCATGCTCAGCGTTATCTCTAAAGGCACATATTTCGATATGACTTAATGGTGTTTTTCTGTATGCAGCCCGGCTAATTTTTCTTTTTGTTTTCTTATTTAGCAGGCATATCAATATATTTTCAATTTTTGCGTCTACCTCACAGCTTTTTCCATTCTCATCAGTTCTATCAATCTCCAAAATTGTCCATTTCATTTATTTTAATTGTCAACATAAATACTGAACGCAGAAGCGAAAACAGTATTGTGTAGGCCTAAGTGTGAAAAAAAAAGAATACTAAATAACCTCTTAATAACTTATTCCATCACAGTATTTTTCTTTTCCGCCCGGGCTCTTCCGTAGGTCTATTTATGAAAATAATGTCACAGAGTGAAGCATGCAAGTGCTTGGTATTTGTGAATTGCATGTTGACGTCGTCAATATGGAGTTAACTTTTATTAGCCCAGACAATACATCCGGTAGAAGTCACTTAACGCCATCTATGTTTTCTCCTTCTTACTAGTGTAATTGTCCCCTCCGGGCCGGCCTCCCTCCCCTCATCATGCTGCCCATGTCTCCAGTCCGATGTTTTTTTTTTTTTGTTTTTTTTTTATCAAACCAAAGTGCTGCGCCCCCCCCCCCCCCCCCCCCCGGCCATCTCTATCTCCCCTCTCTCTTTCTCCATCTCTCTCTTTTTTTCACTCTCTTTCTTTCTCCCCCTCTCTTTCACTCTCGTCCCCCTCTCATTTTATGACAAATCATTTAACATAGGGCGAGAAAAAGAGAGAGATAGATAGAGGAAGAGAGAGAGAGAGAGAGATATGATTTCATTAATTTCTTAATAACATTGTGGAACATATGGAGGGTGTCTGAGTTTAATAAAATATATGATTATCAGAATGGAGGGCACACAACTATATAATTGCGTAGGAAGAAATAGCCCTACGTGTTATTTAAGAGTTCTTTCTCGAATATTGTCTCATAATTTTGTTGAGTAATTCCTATTTTCGATCGCATGAGATACAGTAGGTGAATCGGAAAATATCGATAGCGAAATCGTTGTTAGATCATAATCACAGAGCAAGAATCATGGCGGAGCCCACAGCCACGGAAACTTCGGGAACTTCGGAGTCATCAGACTTCATAAATGTCCTAGTGAAAACACCGAAAGATAAAGAAACGATTCACATAAAGCGCACCGCTACAGTTAAAGAGGTATTTATGTGTTTTGATAAAGATAGTGTTCAATGATCACCATTTTTAAAGTCCGAATGTAAGAACAGCAGTTTTGTCAATTCATTGCATGTGCCATTGACGTTACACGCAGACGTACACCAGCCAATGCATTCGTGCACCACATGAATTGGCTATCCCTCGCTCGCGCGACTGCCGCGTAGGCCACGGCCCCCTCCCTCTCCTGGCAAGTCACTACAACGACTAGTGCATAACAAATTTATTCCGTTCCCGATTGTTTGAAGAAGTGAACCTGACAAGTGACATTTGTCCAGTAGACCCACCTAACATTTTACATGAGACAGGAGAGGAAGAGTGAGCTTAACGACTAACGTCTTAACTGACTGTCAAAATGTGGTTCTCAAAATCAAATTCTCTGACTGCAGACATGGCAGATACAATGACGACAGTGGCGGTGGGCTGTCTCAGACCATTGCTATTTACTTGAAACTTAGAAAGTTGAAGGCTTATCTTCGCTGATGAATTGGCAATCCTGTACAATAGGCATGATAGGGGACCAGGGTAGCCCCGGGACTGCTCCCGCGCAGCGGGAGCGTCCTGAGGGCTCGCCCCCGATTTCCCGGCATGTCGGGTGAGATTAATGAATAATCGACCCGTGCACATGGATGAATTACTCATTTCAAGTATATTTATCACAGTATATGAATGGTTGAATGTAACTTCCATATGTCTGAAGTAAGAAAATGATGGAAAATACTGAGTAACGTTACCAATTTCCCCTTCATGTGTCTGTCTAATCATGGTCTAACAAAACGAAGTCCCTTCCAGACTGCCATCTTGGCTGTTTAATAACTTCGTAGGCATGCGCAAAGTAATATTCATGATGATGACGCTTTCGGTCTGATGACCGTATTTAGCGCTATTGATGAATATGCATGAGAAAAGTGATTTTTTATTGTTTTGATTGTGCAAATTATCAACCTGATTTTCATTAATTGTGTCATTTAAAGTGACCAAAATATGATTAATTTCTATGTTATAAACTTCAGTGGCGGATCAAGGATTTTGTAAGAGAAATAGTTCCGAATCTTCCAACTTTCCTAATACCGTGCACCACTGCACCATCACTGAAATCTAGCTTAGCGGGATGGCGTTATTGGGTTGAAAAAAGTGGCTCTTAAAAACAAAACAAAACAAAAAATTACGGACAAACATAAATATGCAAAGTATAATAAATGCTCCAAAATAAAATTTTAAATATAATGAAATAAAAATTGGAATATAAAATCTGTTCCAATAATAATGAAAAAAGAAAAAACAACGATGTGAAAAGAGTGCTACGGTAATGGATTGTTGTTGAAAACGTAACACACACGAATCGTATAGAGAACTGGCGCATGCGCGTAAACTTCAAAAAGTCGGCAATCTTCAGGTACATGTTTCCCAGCTGCATTAATTCTGACCGCCGTACGATAGGATGTTTTCAAGAAAAAAAACCCATCATGGACTAAATTCATCTTCAAAGCAACTACGGAAGTATTCATGTAAGTATTCTCCGTATGTGTGTCCAATAGCTTTAAGTTCTGCGCAATATAATTGATGATATTTTACCAACTTATCACTGCTTATCTCGACTACCTTGCACCAATGCTCGGTGCAACGCAGCCCGCTCACTGCGTGAGCGGGCTGGTCGCAGTAAGGGACCAGGGTATCCCACTAATTTTATGAATTTTAACCCTAACCCTGACCCTAGGCCTAACCCTAAACTTAAACCTAATTCTAAACCTAACACTGACCTTAACCCTAATACTAGACAAAATTTTCACTGCTTATATCGTCAAAAAAGTGATTTCTAGGTCACTTTCTGCCGACGACAATCAGTATTGCAGTGTTCCCATTTGCTTGCATTATACATGTGCGATACTGCCTGGTCCCCTATTGTATGGGATTGCCGATGAATTATCGCTATTGCCCTTGGCATATTATTAAGCATAAAGTTGTCAGGTGTTCATTATCAATATCATATCGGCATCCTCTGATCGTACATATCCATGATTGACCAACGGCAAGTGTTTTGTATCGTCAACTGCAGTTCATCTGACTTTTGCATTGGCTTTGCATGATAAGAAAAATATGAACATCCTGAACATGAAATTGTGTTTGTGGTTGCATGCCATGCCCATGGAATCTGGTACAGCGTCAAGCAACGATGGTTACTAGAGGCTAGAGCAAGAACAATCAAAATGTTTTAACAAACAGACATTCATTTAAGGTTAAAAAAGGAGGAGCAACAGCTCATGCATACAATGATTTGTTTTCTTCTTTATTTTGTCTTTTGACTTTTTCCTAGTACACATTAATTATTATGATATTAATCTCTTCTGTTTGAAAGTTTGAAGTCTGTTGTCAATGAGCAATTTTAGGGTCTTTTTACTTGTTGGAGTATTAAAGATTTTTCAACATTTTAATGTGTTTGACGTTTATCAAAATATTGTCATTTTGATATTTACTGGTACACTACCTTTGTATCTTTCAGCTTAAAGATGAAATCTCCAAGAAATTCAGTGCAAGTGTTGAGCAGTTATGCCTCATCTTTGCAGGGAAGATCCTGAAAGACAATGACACCCTTGAACAAAACAGTAAGTACATGTAGTACGACATGGTTGTGGCCTTACAAGACAAAGGCAGATTCATCTACATTATCGTGCATCAGTCGTCCATCCACACCATGTTTAACAAGAAAAGTAACAATCTCATCATGATGCATTAATCCTATGTTTTCATCTAGGCAGTGTCAATACATGTAAATCAGACCTTCAGTGCAGTATGAAAATAAAGCCAAGATGCATTGTATATCATGATAACAGGTACTTGAACTTTAAACAGATAGTCATGTTGCCTAGTTACATTACCCAACAAGGAAATGCGCTAAGAAAGACATGTTTTTTGCCCCAAAAGTTTAATTAAACTTGGTGCATCTGGAACATAATTTGTCATTAGTATATGAATGTTTAGTTTGGAACTCCCGTCCACTAATTAATTTAAGTGTAATGATGTAGATTTCCTTGCAACATTTTGAAACAGAAATTCTGATAACAGAGCAAGGCGTTTAGCTGTGTTGAATCAATCTAGAAATATGAATACAAATTGTGCAAGCAAAAATTAATATACTTTACACAACGAACAATCGTGTACAACGGATAGCGGAGCGTGGTCGCTAGCGGTCGTGTCCATTTTTGCTTATTACATGACGTCATCCAGCCACTGCCGAGAGCCAATTTATGAATGAAAATATAGTAAGCATGCGCAGTGCAAACCTTCTATGTCCCCACACAGTATTCCACCAAAACAAGTGTAAAATTCTCTATCACCTCGTACCAAAATCGACCTAGAATTTCACTTTCCTATATTTTATATGAATTTTGAAAGGTATTCTCAGAGGATCTATTTTCTCACCGATACCGCACAGGTAAGCGAATTTCGATTGCTTCTTGCTTTTCCGTGAAAATCGTACGGATTAGCGTCACCCCCGCATCGTGTTTGTTGGAATGTGTAGAGTCTATCGCAACGTGTACAAAGTCAATTGGCTTCCGGGTTTTAGGACCGTCAGTCAATATGCATGAAATTGCAGAGTTTCGATAATTTTCGATCGATACTGGAGCGATCCGATCACGAACCAAGACCATTTCCTGCGTACACAATGTGACCGGATATCGTTATCGCTATCGATACTTCCACACGCAGTCGGAAGGCAACCACGTGGTCATGACGTGATCTGCGCGATTGCCCAATCAGCGGTCTCCGAATCGCTGTGCGCGGACGATCTATCCGTTGTACACAATCTATGGACAATAGTTCGTCGTGCTTTATGACTCTTTCCAACATTTCGGTCATACTTATAATATTATAAAGTAGGTTTTACAAATGCACTTTGACAGTAGTACAGTGGTAACACATGTCATTTTTGCTATTTCAGATATCAAAGACAACATGGTTGTTCACCTTGTCATCAGGTCAAAGAAAGTAAGTACACGCTCAGCTTACTCGTTAATTTCAACTTCAGTTTTGCCTTATGAGAGTACATGTTCCTGAATGCATTGCAAACAGGTATAATTTTGATATGATTTTATCACATTTGACCACATTAATCCTGTTTGTGCTGGACAAAATACTGCTCTTTATAAATTTTTGTGTATTTCTTGTGCAAATGTGCATGAATAATGCATAAAGTTGAAAATAAATCTTTACCCCTCTTCTGCTGCTAAATGGGTTTCAGGTTTGAAAATGTTACAGTGGCATGTCAAGAGTTAAAACGTGTGATATATGTTTGTTTCATGTAGCTTTCAGCACCTCCATTTCGGATTCCAACTTGCTGCAACAGACTGAATCAAAAGACTAATTTGATGACTTCTATAGATTCAGGTTATTTCAATGGTCTAAAAAAAAAATGGGGGCATGTTTTCTTTTGCAGGATCAGGCAGGGCCCAGCTCAGCTGCCCCCAGCAGCCCATCCACTGCCCCAGCTTCCTCGTCATCGACCACTGCTCCCTCCTCCTCATCGTCGACCGCACCACCTCCCGGGGCCAACCCCTTCATGAGCGGCCTTGGAGGCTTGGGGGGTCTTGGGGGAATGAGTGGCCTCTCTGGTCTGGGTCTTGATTCGGCCAACTTTGCTGAGATGCAGCAGCAAATGCAGCGACAGGTCAGTGCCATGGGTGGGATAAAAGATTGAAGGCTACTTTTTAAGCCTAATGTCACGATGCATCACAACCCATGTTGAGCATTTTACCCCATGAGGACATGTCTTTTTCCCCTCTGTAACAAAAACATCTGATGGCATCACGTTTACAAATTTTGATTCAAGCATCAGATTTGAAAGCCTGTTAGACACTTCATCTTTGAGATTTCTTGACATTCAATATCAGCTTGATGCAAACCAGCTCCATTGACCTTCAAATTGGAACTGGAAATGGCTAGGATAGTCAATTTTTTTAATACAACTCAAGTTTTTAATGCTACATACACTGAAACCTAATGAAGTAACCACCTGTGTAGAAAGACCATGTGCCTTTAAACACAATATTTCTTGTTTCCCGCAAAAAAAACACATGTGTTATTCACTTGACCACTCGTTATACAGGGTTCTATGTATTAAAGATTTGTGTGGTAAACCCTCTGACTGTATTTACTGATTTGCCTTTTGTCTGTACAGCTGATGAACAACCCTGACATGATGAGGCAGGTGCTAGACAACCCCATGGTGCAGAACATGATGCAGAACCCTGACCTATTGAGGAACCTCGTGCTTAGCAACCCCCAAATGCAGAACATTATGGAGGTCAGTCACTCTGCTTCAAGTCTCTCATTACCAGTAGCATGAAGATGTGTAGTAAGCCATGGGGTTTTCAAGGCCTGGTAATGTTAGGGGTAAATTTGCTTTATACATGGGAGCACCTTCTGCTGTTTAATTAATGCAGATTCGTAGTACTCCTTCTCAAGTCGGAATAGGAAGCTCATTAATCGCAGAGAGCTGTGATTAAGTGATTCACGTTGCTTCGAATTTCATTTCACAGCGTGCTTTACATATAATTCGCCATGATCTATAAATATCTGTAGGTACATTTTCAAATATCAACAGCTCTTTGATTTTGATGGCAATGTGGCCGTGATAGTTTCTTTAAAACTGTAATTTTACCAATAATATATTATTTTGCGATTCTTCCCTGCAAACAAATCGGTAGATAAGAGTTGATCTCATGGAGGTGGAATGAAATAATGCTCTTGAGCCAGCATTTGGGCCTGCCACCAGCTGCTGAACATGAATAATAAGTGGTGGTATACGATGGTGTGGATGAATAATATGTATCGTTGGTAACAATGTGGGTTTTGTCTCTCTCTCTCTCTCTCTCTCTCTCTCTCTCTATCTCTCTCTCTCTCTCTCTCTCTCTCTCTCTCTCTCTCTCTCTCTCTCTCTCTCTCTCTAACAGAGGAACCCTGAGGTATCCCACATGCTTAACAACCCAGAGGTCCTCCGTCAGACCATGGAGCTTGCCCGCAACCCAGCCATGATGCAGGAGATGATGCGCACCCAAGATAGGGCCCTCAGCAATCTGGAGGTTAGCAAATAAATGGTTCACTGCACTTATTGCCATTTGGACTATGTTTGTTGTTTCGATACCCATTTTATCTAATTGCACAACTCTAAAGGAAATTATTTATAGGTCCCAGATGCAGCTTTTAGCTTATGAAAGAGAATACTTCTTTTTGGATCCACTAAATTTAGGAAAAATTCACCCAAACTTTAACCCTAAAAGCTTATGCTTAACTTGAACCCTTTCCCTAATCATAAGCTTGAACCATAACTCCTTTATCTTAGCCTGTGCTTGTTCAGGTCTAATGGTCGTGAGTTTATAACCCTTATTTTCTTTTTAACAATGTATCTAACCTCAATTTTACCACTCTGTTTCTATGATGTTCACACTTCCATTTTAAGGGTTTTGTTTCTCTGTTAGTACTCTTACTATAAACGTTATTCGTGTTCATTGTGCCTATCTTGTAGTTAGAATGCCCTTTACGTATTCCAACTGTACATGGAGTGTTATGTCTCTCTTCCTGGTGCCACATACAGTGAACCTGGGGGTACAATGTCCTTTAACTGTTCCTACTATAACTAGAGTGTGATGTCTCTCTCCCTGGTCCCACACAGAGTATACCTGGTGGTTACAATGCCTTGAGGCGGATGTACACGGATATACAGGAGCCTATGCTGAATGCTGCACAGGAACAATTGGGGGGAAATCCCTTTGCTGCTCTGGCAAACAATGGTAAGTAGAAAATTAGATTAAATTGTTGAGTAGTGGGTGGAAGAGTGGCATTAAAAGCCAAATTCTGCTGTATTTTTAAAGAGTGGAGAATGATAGCAAGTTGAATTTCAGGAGGTAATAACAGACCTGCACAATGTATTACTGTTGTAAATTAATTCAACGGAAGGGAGTTGTCTTGTTGTATTTTTTAGTTACTTTGTAATTTTTTGCTGTAAATTCAAAGTGAAAAAGAATGTTTTTTTTATTGTATTTGTACAGTGTGCCTTCATATAGTTTCAAAATAAGATATTGTTATAAAAAAAAACCTTTTTTCCCTCCCAGCTAATTCATCCAGCCAGCAGGGCGTAGAGAACACAGAGCCCTTGCCTAACCCATGGGCCTCTCCCTCACAGAGGTCAGCTTCATCGACGACCACCACAGGCTCCACATCGACCACCAACTCATCCAGTACGTCGTCAGCCAGCAACCCCCTCTCTGGCATCCAGCCAGGTAAGGCCCATTGTGCAAGAGTGTGGTTTCACCCCTTTGGCACCAGTGAGGCATTATTGCACAAATAATATATACAAATTCCCATACAGCAGCACTTTGCCTGACAGAGCAAGGGTTAATTGGTGTTTCCCTTTAGTAGGCTGAAAATAGAAAATCAAGTAAACAAAAGAAATTGATGTGTCAGAAAGTCCCTCAGAAGCAAGGAATTAAAAACAATATCCTAAATCTCGTGTTACACCACAAACTCAGACACCTCAACATAAATGGTTAACGTTTCCACTCTTTATAGCACCAACTACCTGCACAAAAATATGAATTGCTGTTTTAAATGTACACAGTGATTTAAGAACGTGAACAGAACTGACAAAAAGACACCATTAGATGTGAATGAATGTCAGATTGATGTGATCATCTGATGTTCTGGGTGTGTCCATTGTTTGTCGCTGTTAGGTCCTGGGATCTACAACAGTCCCGGTCTGCAAAGCCTGATGCAGCAGATTCAGGGCAACCCTAGCCTCATGCAGAACATGCTCCAAGCCCCCTACATGCAGTCAATGATGAGGACCATGGCAGAAAACCCTGAGATGGCATCACAGGTCAGTATACCTCTGGCAAGGCCTGATCTAGTAGACTGATTTATCAATGTTGGTGGGGGCTTTTTCCATACATGCTTCAAGTCTCCCTACATGCAGTCAATGATGAGGTCCATGACAGATAATGCTGAGATGGTGTTACATGTCAGTATACCTCAGACAAGGCCTGATCTAGTAGACTGATTTATCAATGTTGGTGGGGGCTTTTTCCATACATGCTTCAAGTCTCCCTACATGCAGTCAATGATGAGGTCCATGACAGATAATGCTGAGATGGTGTTACATGTCAGTATACCTCAGGCATGGCCTGATCTAGTAGACTGACTTATCAATGTTGGAGGGGTCTTTTTCCATACATGCTTCAAGTCTCCCTACATGCAGTCAATGATGAGGTCCATGACAGATAATGCTGAGATGGTGTTACATGTCAGTATACCTCAGACAAGGCCTGATCTAGTAGACTGATTTATCAATGTTGGTGGGGGCTTTTTCCATACATGCTTCAAGTCTCCCTACATGCAGTCAATGATGAGGTCCATGACAGATAATGCTGAGATGGTGTTACATGTCAGTATACCTCAGACAAGGCCTGATCTAGTAGACTGATTTATCAATGTTGGTGGGGGCTTTTTCCATACATGCTTCAAGTCTCCCTACATGCAGTCAATGATGAGGTCCATGACAGATAATGCTGAGATGGTGTTACATGTCAGTATACCTCAGACAAGGCCTGATCTAGTAGACTGACTTATCAATGTTGGTGGGGTCTTTTTCTGTACATGCTTTAAGTCTCCCTACATGCAGTCAATGATGAGGTCCATGACAGATAATACTGAGATGGTATTACATGTCAGTATACCTCAGGCATGGCCTGATCTCGTAGACTGACTTATCAATGTTGGTGGGGGCTTTTTCCATACATGCTTCAAGTCTCCCTACATACAGTCAATGATGAGGTCCATGACAGATAATGCAGAGATGGTATGACATGTCAGTATACCTCAGGCATGGCCTGATCTAGTAGACTGACTTATAAATGTTGGTGGGGGCTTTTTCCATACATACTTCAAGTCTCCCTACATGCAGTCATTGATGAGGTCCATGGCAGATAATGCTGAGATGGTATTACATGTCAGTATACCTCAGGCATGGCCTGATCTAGTGGACTGATTGAGCAATGTTGGTGGGGTCTTTTTCCATGCATACTTCAAGTCTCCCTACATTCGGTCAATGATGAGGTCCATAATGCTGATATGGTATTACATGTCAGTATACCTCAGGCATGGCCTGATCTAGTAGACTGACTTATCAATGTTGGTGGGGGCTTTTTCCATACATGCTTCAAGTCTCCCTACATGCAGTCAATGATGAGGTCCCTGACAGATAATGCTGAGATGGTATGACATGTCAGTATACCTCAGGCATGGCCTGATCTAGTAGACTGACTTATCAATGTTGGAGGGGTCTTTTTTCATTCATGCTTCAAGTCTCCCTCATGCAGTCAATGATGAGGTCCATGACAGATAATGCTGAGATGGTATTACATGTCAGTATACCTCAGGCAGGGCGTGTTTCAAGCCCCTTCATGACAGAGGACCTTGAAATGCAGCGCATAGTCACCTCCATGGCAATATCTAGCAGCATTACTAATCGATTCAAGGATACAACTCATAATGGCAAGTTCCATTTTATGAACGCTGAAATATTACTTGAATCTTAGCCATCTAAGTAGGATTTGATGTGCGAGTTATATTGAGGATTGACTTATATCGATTAGTGTTTCTTTCTTATTTTCGTATAGGTGATGAGGAATAATCCCCTCTTTGCTAGCAACCCTCAACTTCAAGAACAAATGACCCAAATGATGCCAGCTTTCTTGCAACAGGTAAGTTTGTCCTCACTTCTGCTCCCAACCATGTCTCTTTTGTTTCCCCCCTCATTCTCTCTCTCTCTCTCTCTCTCTCTCTCTCTCTCTCTCTCTCTCTCTCTCTGTCTCTCTCTCTGTCTCTCTCTCTTTCTCTCCCCCACCCCCTCCTCTCTCCCCCCCCCCCTCCTCTCTCTCTCTCTCTCTCTCTCTCTCTCTCTCTCTCTCTCTCTCTCTCTCTCTCTCTCTCTCTCTCCATGTGTTCTATCACTGTTTGTGCTTTGCCCTATTATCCCTTTCCCTCTCAATCTGTACCATCCTCCAACCATTAGGGAGCTCTCTATTTGTGTGATGATTGACATAAATTTGAAGCATCTTGCACATGTGTCAATTCCAAGAGCTTGTTGCCTTTAAAATCACACACAACTTGAGTCAGGTTTCTTTCCTCTTTTTGTTATGTTCTTGTAGAAAAAGCAAATTTGAGTAGAATGATACAATGTCATTTGTCCAACTTGATCCAATTAGTAGACATACAAAAAGTATCTCAGACTTGGTTATGTATACTTCCCGACTGCAGCCAGACCATTTTATTGAATTGATTGGGCCTTAGATATGCCCATCAGCTAGGGCTGTATTCATGAAAGCTTACTAAGCCTAGTAGGTTAATCAAACTGCATGCAGCTGAAAACACTTTGGCAAATAAATAGGTTTCTGAGGTTTCATGATTATGGCCCCTGGAAGCCCGGCGAGTGACCAATGTGCACATTGCCACTGACTCAGCATTGATATGTGTGTATTGTGTCCTCGCTGTGCTACAGATGCAGAACCCTGACGTGCAGCAGGCCCTAACCAACCCCAGAGCCCTGCAAGCCATCATGCAGATCCAGCAAGGCATGCAGCAGCTGGCAGCAGAGGCCCCCGGACTCCTCCCAGGGTAAGACTACTGATACACTAATACTCTCATGCTGCCAATGGGAAATCTCTACTTTAAGCATACATTGATTGATTTCAGTTGCTTTGATGCACACAATCCAATGAAAAATTTAATGGTTTAATGCAAGCATATTGATATGATTCTTTGTTTAATTGCATCCCAAAATGTTGACATCTCTTCATTTGATCAGGTTTTAATATCAACTTGATTTGACTTGTAACCTTTGAATTATTATCAATCAAATGTGGAAATGTGCTTTACCACACATGTGGTTTTGTTGTAGACTGTACATTAGTTAAACAATTGAGGCTTGTACATTGACAATCTTCCAGGAAGACTTCAGTCTGCTGGCTGTTCACAATGTCAAGATAAAGCATAGCTGTGGGTACTCAACACATTATGTTTCTTTTGTTGTACAGGAGCGCAGGTGGACTTGGTTCAGGTGACTCGACTGCCTCTACAGCCCGAGTTGCCCCCACCACCGCCTCCACCACAGTACCCCCGTCCTCCTCCACGGCCACCACCACTACCACCCCTGCTACCACGCCAGCAAGCCCAGGGACCACGGGGGGTACGACCACGAGTAGCGGGCCCACCCTGAGTGGCCTGCCGCCAGTCGGGGAGCCCCAGTTCAACCAGCTGATGACGCAGATGCTGCAGGCTCTAGGCACGGGCGCCGGCCCACAGGCATCCACACAGGTAGGTGGCTTGTTGTCATGGCGATATAGCTGGGTATGATTGGTTTGGTGGTAATGATGGTGAGGTTGATGATAATGGTGGTGATGATGATGAAATGGTGGTGGTGATGATGGTGATTTTATTGATGGTGATGGGGATGAAAGTAATAATACAGGTGGAGAAGATCATTATGGTCAATGGTGATCATCAAGATCAATGGCGATGGTGGTAGTGATGGAGATAATGTCGAAAGTGATCACGGAGATGATACTGATAGTGAGTTTGTGGTGATAGTGAGGATGATGATAATTGTAGTGGTAGTGATAATGGTGAAGAGGATGATAATGGTGGTGATTATGATAATGTTAATTGTGCTATTGATAGTGAAAATGATGATAGTGATAATGGGTTGAAGAGAATGATAGTAATGAGGATGAAGATAATGTGGAACATAATGAAGGCGATGATGGTGAGATAATGATGATACATGCAGAAAAAACCAACAAAAATGGAATTCTATATAAATCCCCCCTTACTGGCCCCTCTGTTCTCCCCCCTACCAGCCCCCTGAGGTGCGGTTCCAGTCTCAGCTGCAGCAGCTCGCCTCCATGGGCTTCGTGGACCGAGATGCCAACATCCGTGCCCTGACGGCGACAGGAGGTGACGTGACGGCCGCCATCGACAGGCTGCTCGCAAGATGATAGCCCCTGACCCCCGACCTTCTCACCCATCTCTCCCTCCAGTTTGGATTAAAATCACGCACCAATCCCCCTAAACAACCGCCGTTGTGTTGGTGAAGAAGGATTTTAAGCACTTTTAATTTGGTTTATCGTCCCCACTCAAGTAATCCTTTGGCTTTTGATTGTACCCTTGCTTACTTCAATGGTAAGACTTGAGTGGATTATGACAATGAGTGGCAATCTTGCACATGGTTTACCATCCTGATGTCATGCACATAAACACACTTTTTGTTCGAATCTACTCAAGTAGTGGAATGTATCCTATGACCATTGAAAAACATACCCAAAGGAACCCTTTTGCAGTGTCATATTTATTGATCAAGTATACCTCCTACATGCTTCTGTAAATGGGAGACACGATTAATCAGATTTCAACGATATGTGCATGCAAATAATTCACAAATTCTGAACATTTTGGAAAACCCTACTTTATATAGGGATGTATCCTTGGTTTGTTCATGTAGCTGTAAGGTATTGGTCAAAAATCAGAAACCCAGTAAGCTTAGACTTTTTAAAGGCATTGCTAGTCTTCTGTTTCACAAGTGATGATTGTTCACTGAACTTTTTTTTAAAGTAGATGTGGAAGAAGACATAAACTCAGTGCTATGCTCATTAGATGTCCTCCTCGTACTTGTGTGTAGTAAGCAGTAATTAAGCAGATTGTCCCACATCAAGATCACCATTATTCACATACAGACTGTGATAGAGGATTCAGTTTTGATACTTGTCAAATATGCACCTGTCATGTGATATTCATTTTTCCAGGGCTACAATGTGTTTGTATTGAAAAATCGATCTTTAAAGCAATGCACATTTACGTTGCCTTGTAGGTAGTATTTCTGGTATACTGGTAAGTGTGCGGAGATGAGTATATGGTTGCAGTATTACATACATCTGTCAGAAAGGGTTTGGGGTTGGGTCTAGATGTATATGTAGTTCAAACATTCTACAGCCATGTGTTTTACATCAAGCACTGCTCACGTAGATCTCCATAAAGTTCTTACTCAGTATTATGCTTATTATTTGGCCACCCCATGAGTCGTATATAAACATATGAGATTTCTTGTCATATTGCTTGTATCATTTTCTATGAAAATGGAATAATATTAGCACTAAATACTTTAATATAACTTTTTTCTCTTTAGTAATATTAGGATTCAATGTTATTCTGTGAAAGAGAATTTTCAGTTTACCCACAGCCAGCATGCAACCCAAATAGGTATCTAAAGGATGATAAAGATTACGGAACCCATGATCATGGCAGACTTTTGAAGGTTCTAGTGAAGGAATCATGACAATAATGATGTAGTTTTTGAGATCGAATGAGACCCGGGACCTCATTATGACAGCAGAATGGATCTGCTATGATGACGGGTCCCGTATGTACTCTTTACCAATTCTTTTCCTAACTTTTAACATCCCGCGCTCGCAAGCAGTTTTTACATTTTTGTTTTGGTTGAACACCTCACTGGTGAACCAGAAAACATTGAAAGTAGTTTGTATAGTCATTATGGGGCTATACTCTACCTGCTTACTCTAAAACATGCACATGGTTGATATCCATAAAAAGCTCCTTTTACAGCATTCCTTTCTGGTATGTATTTCCATATTATAAGTTTTGTAGGTTTACTCATCTTCTTTTAGACATATCATCCCATGTATGTATATTTGTTTCATTTCTGTCTGGTTTGATCATTTTAAAGAAAAGCATTTTGCACATAAACATCACTGTGTACTGCCCTGTGTAATATATCACTGTGAATGAGATGAGTTTTTATGTTCCTTACTATAGTCCCATACTATTAAGTTTTGATTAAGGTTAGGAAAATGAAAATAGAGTCAGTATACTATATGCAAATGATCAAAGTAATGTTTTGTTTATCTTTATCAGTTTACATCTTTCACTTATTGTTCTCAACTATGTGCATTTCTCACGCTTCATCATTTCTACAAGGGCCTGTCTATGTCATGTAGTAGTATGTGAGGAAATCTAACATATTGATATGAAATACGAAGAGAATGTAATATGAATCTTGTCGAATTTTGTCATTAATAATATGCAGAAAGATGAAAAAAAAGCATGAATCCACATGAATTGAGTATATAAAAACACAAAGCTGAACTCACACTGAAAATGCAATACACAGACCCACATTTCAGGAGATGTTTACGTATAGAGATTGTGGATGGAAAGTAGACAAGACAACAATTTTCAGCAAGAAAATATGAATGACAGTTTGCTTTTTGTACATGTACATGTATGAGTAGTTGAAATGATGAGGAATCTAGGTTTGTCCTGTAGTCAACACGTGTAAGATGCCAAAGTGGTCTAAGTTGGTGGGTGCGGTCACTGTACTGTGCACTTTTTATTATTATTTAAAAGAAAAAAAAATCATTTCCTGTTTCAATCAGTTAAGTGTGTGACATGAATGACAAGGAAAGTTGAAGGCAGCATTGAGTTATGGGCATGTTTTTCATGTTCATGTAATGTACTGTTCTTACTTTATCCTATATCAACAATGATGCAATCACATTGAATAATAGATTTGTAAATCTATAGATACTGTTAGTGAAGTGTTCCTGTCTCTATCTGTTGGGCATACAGTTTATTGTGAAACTACACAAATTGCGATGGTATCACTCTATGCTTTCTACTTTGCACATCATATGGAATTATGTTGACCTAGCTTTGAATATGAGAATGATTTTCACACTGTAGCGGTATCTCTTGGCAACCTTCATTTCATGGACTCGTCTTGACCTTGGGCTGTTGTTTCTGCAAGTCAGTAATTCGTGTACAGGTTTGTGGCTGTGTTACGCCGGTGGTGTGGTATTTCAATGGTTATTAATTTTGTTCTGTCAATCCTATTATTCCTCAAAAGAAGATTTCAGTGGTAAGGGAAGCAGTCATGAATGCTTTTAAGTGGATAAAATTGTACTGGTTGGTTTGGTGAAATTGACATGAGTTTAAAGTGTTTGGTAAATTTTCTTTATGCTTCATAAAAAGACTGCCGTAAAGTGTATTAAACTAGCAACATGCAGTTGTGAGGCATCCATGCACATCGACTTCAACACCATAATTATACATTGTAAAATATTTCTTACTGTGGGATGTAATCATGGTAACTGATAAGATGTACCTTAAGCTTTATTTCAAGTAAATATGTATTTTGTTTCTCACATTTTATTTAATCTAACATAAGTTGCATCATATAATTTCATTCAAAAGTTTTCTTAAATTTGTGTTTCTGTTTTATTGATTCTGTCATGATTTATGCAATACATGTATTAGTCAGTTTTATTTACTAATGCACATTTATAGCAACTCTGTACAACGATAGAGTAACAAGTCAAGTCCCGTGATAACCATATCTATAACATTTCACTGAACTAAAATCAGGTTTGTATATGTGATTAGTGAGATTTGGGGGAATGTAACCACAAAAAATATTCTTTCCTGATTCTAAATGCCGAAAAGAATGTATTTCTGCGTGTGATTAGCCGAAATCAGCATTTGAAATACAGGTGGCTACACACACTAGAGCCAATTCAGAGACGTATTGCGAGAATGCCACAACTATATGTGCATGTGATACTCATTCGCACTAGGTGGACCATGCTCACAATATAAGCGTGTACTACAATTGACCTCTGATATGGTGATAAGTCAATCTGCAAAATGATGTAGATCGACTCACTATTTTCTATCTATCTGGATATAAACAGTAGGTTCTCAAAAAGTCAGGATCCAGACAATTTTAGGAAAGGCACCCTTTTATTAACTGAAGTTATGTCTCAAGAACTGCAATTGTTACCAACTTTGTTGAAATCAGAGTACTTCACATCTTATTCAATATTACACCTTCATACTTACAAATTAGATTTTGTTGCAAGATTAAGATATAACTATAATGCTATGTCATGCAAATTACGTCTGTGAATAGTGATATGAGTGAAAGCCTAATGCCAGATTGTAATAATTTTTTGTAAGCTTACAATTTCCTCTATTTAAAAAAGAGGAAATCAATATTAAGCAAGTCGCATTTGTCTTGCAAGTTTCATTTCCATAGTTTACAATGGTAGATTACACTTTTTGATAGATATTACATGGCATCAATGTTTCAGTGAATTTTTGTATCAATTGGTGGGAAATCTGTGTATAACTTATCTATCCTGTAAATATACATTATATTGTAGACTCTAAAGTAGCATATTCGTACTATCATCTACATTAAATAAAACCCAGAAAGAACCTGTGCCATGAAAACTCAACAGAATTGTAAGTGTATATTAGTGAATCGATTCATAAGGATCGAACTACTACCTTACGATATTTGACATCTTGTTTAGGAAAATGAAGTCATACTGCTGATAAAAATTATCTGTGATTTAGTATGCACAGCAAGGATTTGCATTGCCCATCTTGAAAAAAGGATAATGATAACATGAGTCATTTTCAAGGGAGTAAGTCTCAATTTAAAAGCTGTTGTGTAATATAACAATTATGTAAATATCATGTATGTAATAGCAAAAAGAATACAAGATGTTATCGTCAAAGTAACAAGCACTTGTTCATTGATTTCTCAATTTCTTTTACATTGTGTACATGTTCCTTAAGTACAACTGACAGTGCAAATCAATAAAAAAAAGTACATCAAGTCAAGATTATTGTAAATCCTATATGTGAATATTAATGGAATATGCTTTATTTTGTGTGATGGATTCGTGTGTGTGGTGGTATGTTCTCTATTCATATTGAGTGCCCATAGTGTTTTGATATGTAGGTTTTTGTAGCGTTTATCTCTGGGGTCAGGAATAGTGTCTGTCTTGCTGTTGAATATCTGTAATCTTTCTTTAGAAAAAAGAAAATATTGCCAATGTCTAGGTTTGAGCATCTAAAGTATTAACCTAATGGTGTTGATACAGATTATTAATGATATGCCTTTACATATTTATATACCATTTTACATTACACATATACATTTAACAAGCATGATGCAGAAAGGGAATCATTCTGCACTTATTAGCATGCTTTCCACAGATGCAAACAAATAGAAAGAATTTGTAACTTCACCAATACGCCCTCGAACCTAGTATGATTTTATGCAATATACTCATAAAACTGATATATTCCAACAAAGACGATGACACAATCATGAATAAACAGAAATACATTTTTAAATAACTGAGAAATGTATAGAAAAACAAGAAGTCAATTTATATTTTTAGTTAGAATATAATCACTGGCCAGGCTGCTCTGAGATGGAAGGTGGATGAGAGTGAATGTGGAGGATAAGAAAAGGAAGGGTCGAGAAGAGAGATTGAGGAAAGTGAGAGGAGTATGTTTCACTTCTATTCCTCTTCTTTCTGTCCCTCCTCTAAGGGTGAACGAAAGAGGGCCAAGTGGAAGGAGAGCAGCTACGGGAGGAGGAAAAGCTTTCTAGCTTTCTACCGAACGATTGAAAAAAATCCAGTCCTTCACTTCTATACCTCTTCTTTCGGTCCCTCGTTCTCTAAGGGTCACCCCACCTCCTTATATCGTTTCTTCTATCACATCTATCTCGGATATAGACCGATGAATCCATCATTATTCTACTCACGAAGCCATAATTAAAATATTCTCTAACCCGTGCGTATAAACACTGTTCACTTTCTTTAACATTTGAACTTTGTGATATTCCTATCAAACTAAAAAAAGGGGGGGGGGGGCGTGTCATACTTGCAAAATGTGTACATAGAACGAATAATTTACGAAAGAAACTCATCATCTTTTAACAAGTCATCGCTTTCGCGATAGGGAAATCCCCGAATGGCATGAGCAACTTTGACCATAAACAGCCCGCTACCTACAAAATGCTACCATAAAAAAAATCGCCAACACTATTGTCACCTCCAATGTTATAAAATACAGTCTAAATGTTTTTTTCTTCTCGTTTAAATGAGAAGAAAAATAGTCATCGATTATTGAAAGCTATATTATCACTTCTTTGTGATATCTAATTTTGTATGTAGGTCATAATGATAATACCAGCGCTGTGAGGAGAAAATGCAGATTCTACACATTGGGAATATTATACTGGTCGAGTTGACTGGGATACATAGGGAATCGATTTCGTACAGTCAGTGGATCCATCCGATTCGACTGTCTTGGCCAGCAAGTCCATCGGGGCGCACGCCGGCCTAGTCTATCTCACGCCGCGCCCTCCTCCAAGCGACCGGTGGGTCAGGCACGGCTGCGCTCCTGGGGTTAGCTGCACCTTGATACTGAGCTCGAGCAAGAGTACGAGGAAGGAAGATGTTGACAGAACGGGAAAAAGATGGAGTTCGAAAGCTGTTACAAAAAGTACCAGCCCATGAACTCATTCAGCTTGCAAATACTGTAACCAACAGGCTTATAGCAGTGCAAAACAAGGAAGGTATGATGATAATTGGTAAAACGGTCGTCATGGTCTTACTAATACTATGTTATGTAGATCCTGGTCACATGCTGGTGAAATTAAACTGAGTGAAACTTAAGTTAAATTGAAAGACATTGCTCATTTTGCTGTAGTGTTACTGTTACTACTGTTACTGTGCTAATTACTGCGACAAGCCCACTCACGCAGTGAGCTGCACAGGAGCAGTCCCGGGGCTAGCTAGTAACAGAACGTGAAAAAAAATGCTCTTGCTGAGAAAGTCGTCTTCTCTGGCGCTATTCAGGGACGTTCAGGAGGGCATTTCATCAAGGGACTTGTCGGACGTTTTATCCGACAAATTGTTATAAGCTACTGAAATGCTTGCATCTTATTGGCCGAGAGCAAACTTGTCGGATAAAATATCCGACAAGTCCTTTGATGAAATGCCCCCCTGGATGCCACTGGCAAAAGGCCCCTGGATTCATAGGCATAGGCCATGCACTGCCAGCAAAAAGAGGAATTCATTCTGACATGCAACATCAGGTTCTGGCAAGCTACTCCAATTGATTGAGTATATGCTAACCAGAGAAAATGTTGATTAAAGAATGTCCCGAATGAAACTGCTATTCCTGTCAAAGAACCGTCATGCCACGCTTTTAACTTATAATTATTGCATGTAAATAATGTTATGAACAATTAATTTTAACACAAGGTTGATATTCAATTTGATTATTGTCCATGTGCAATTTTTTCTTCTTACAGAAGCAGTCAAGGCAATTTCCCTGTACACAGAGAGCGCTGACCAGTTTCTGCGACGCAAGCTAGTCAAACGAGATTTGCTCTTTTCTTACTTGGCTGATAATGACATACAAGTGTCCCCTAGTGCTGACAAGAACAGGATCATTCAGGAGATTCTGACCTTCTGGTCCGCTACGAGTACACAACATTTGGTGAGAAGAAAAGTGCTAAAAAATATGATTTCATGCATCCTATAATTTATTTTTAAAAAATCTAGAATCCTTTAAGAAATCCATACTTCAGGCAAAGAAATGGCAGTTAGATTCAACTATCTTTCCTCCCATTCCATACTATAATTGATGCAACATCCAACCTCCCCTCCTTCTTTTTAAGACTGGATTCAGGGATATGTTAACTTCCCAGTTTATGTATAATTGAATATATGTTTGATCGTAATCTTTTGGCCATGTCATTGATTATCATGTTATTCTGTTCTGGTGTGTAGGTACATGGCGTGCATGATGAGAATCCATGCGATGAAAGCCCCTGCTCCTCGCAAGAGCCGGTCTCTGATTCATCCCAAGATCTGTTCACTCTGTCCCAAGAGACACCGGAGGCCTCCCCTTCCTCATCCCAGGAGAGTGAGAAGAATGCGTCCTGGACGCAGGAGCTGGCTGTGCAGTTCTCCTCCTGGTTCTTCACCCAGCTCAATCTCCTCTATCCTTTCATGGCGGATGGCAGGAGTGAGTGGGGTCCACAACACTTCCTCCGGGATGCCTATCTCAAGCTGTGCGTGGTTCACGGCGCCAGCCGCTCCGTGGATTCGTACGACGGTGCTGACCTTGTCGCCCGGCGCCTTGGTTGCCTGGTTATGGACGAACACCTGGTCTTCAACCCAAACCTGACACCAGAGGGTACCAGAGGCTGTAGCGAGCCGCATGGACTGGTCATGGTCGCCGTGTGCGGCACCATCCACAAGGCCGACACATGCGTGGGAATCTTTGAACAGAACTTCGGTCTTGTGAGGGACCCGCTCGCAGAGAACAATTGGAAGATTAAATTCATCAATCTGCAAATTAAAACTGGAAACTCAACACAGGCTCCCACGCTACAAGGGCCTTCAGCTGAGTTGCAAGCGATTGCAAGGTGACCCTGTGACACTGTCGGGCCTTGGGTCGGGGAGGAATGATAGCGTTGAGGTCTCTGGGAAACTTGGGACAATCTACATTTATTTATTGTTGACAACAAACCGATCTTCACATTGATATTGATCAGTTACATCCATTTTTCATATCATCTTTCATCTTTGATAGTGTGTGTTGTTTTCTCACATAACTCAGATTTAACAGTCATCCTCATCTTAGGAAAATCTATTGGGACTAAAAAAAGTTATTTTTCATAAATGCAATTTTGTCTCTCATTGAAGTACTTATTTATTATGATAAAGATATATCTATATAAAAGAAACATTATGAAAAGAGTTGGCTTTACTTTAAGTATGTAAAAGAATGTACAGTTAACAGAATTGAAGTTAATTTAATAAAGAATTCCAAAAGTTTGGATCGTATGTATATTCAAATTGGTGTTAAATGTTACATACCGGTACTGATATGTTAGTTGAGACTTTAACAAGTAAAGAGGATTAGGAGAACTATGTTACGCAGGAAAATTATTGATTTTCTTTCCAATCTGATCTCATTTTGAGTTGTGCATTTATGCATAATTTGCTCCTTCCATATCAGTAGAACTAGAACTAGAAGGAAGGTGAAGATGGCAATCTTTTTAATGAAAGGTGCTATTTTAGATTGAACTCAAATTGAGGAAAGTATTTCTGTGTGACAATAATTTATCTTGCTTGGTACATTTCTTGGATATATGTGTTTATAGTAATAGGCTTGCCCCTTGCCCCAAAATTCAAGATTCTTCTATGAATTTGTTGTTTGCTGCCCCCTATCAGCAAATAATGATTAGATTTGAAGAGGAATGTTAGTGTTAATTTACTGGATGCTTTTATACAAAAAAACGTAGATACATGTAATAAATACATGATCATCTTTATTCAACTGTTTTGAAGACTTTGTTTCTTCCTGGCTAGAACTATATGTGTGTTGTGTATGTGTGTGTTCATCAAATCTTTGAGCAAAGGTATGGAAAGCTATTGTACATGTATTATTGTACCTTTAAAGACAGGGTGTCCCTTTTGCAGGTTGAAAAAAAATCAAACTTGGAAGGTGATGCTGTATTAGAACCCCCCTCAATATTAGAACTGGAAACCAACTTAAAGTGAAATTATAGCGATTTCTAAATTTTGAGGTTTGGGGCTCATCATCCAAAACCTATAGCCAAGAGACTGAAGACGTCCTTACGCTCAGAACAGTTCTGCTCCACAGTGCATGCGTTCAATGGGAGTAATGCAGGGATCGCGCATTGAGAGGGACAATACGATAATCAATGTAGACTAATGCTCGTTGTGGTTCAAACGTAAATAAAGACAGTTTTTCACCTTTCCTGAAAATGTTCATGAAGATATACGACTGTTCAGGTATAGAGTCAATTCCTGATGAGTTCCACGACTTTTGCAAATGGAGCATCCTGTCTTTAAGGTATAATGGTATCAGTGATTAAGTAAGAAGCTGGCATGGAGCTAACTTGCAAGGAGGGAAACTGTAAGAAACATTCAATAGACACATCTATGCCAGCAGTTGGAAGGGAATTTTATTCAAGTAAATGGGACAAAACTTTGTTTGTGTCTGTGTGTGGTGTGTGTAGAGAGAGTGGATGTTGGAAGAACCTGTATTCTGGCATGCCAAATACATTTAGAGTGCACATGCCTTAGTTTGGGCAGATCACCATATTCTCCAAATTTGACCCAAAGCATGTGTACAAGTAGAAAACATTTAAAATTGGGGTCTTCAAAAATCATGGAGGAGTACGTAATAATTCACATCATACATACACACACACACACACAAACACACATGTGACATACAAAATACGCATATGCACACAAAAAAGCTCAGACACACCAAAAGTTACTTCACATATAACATTTAATGATAAATTATAAGTACTCTGCATGTTTAGCATCATTGATTCATAAATTAGTAGCCAGACATCTGGCAAGCAACTTATTGTATTCCATTATACTGTATCTACTTTTGTTACCTCTACTGTACTACAGTAATACATTACACCAAGAAGGGAAATATACAGGATGAGATCGGACCATTTCAAAATCTTTTCTAGTCCTATGATAACAAAAGACACACTTTTCTGAATTACTGGGGCCATATTTATGAAAACTTACTAGCCTAGTTTAGTAACTAAAAAGCATGTACACCTGTAGATGAATGCACTTTAGCAACTAACTAGGCCTAGTAAGGTTTCATGAATATGGCCCCTGGTGGATAGCATAGCCCTGTACACGTGTCTGCTGAGGAATAATTAAAACTGCTCCAATGCAGCATTTCAGATAGTCACAAAATAAATCTGAAAATAAAAAGGAAAACATAATTGGTTTAATCATATAAAGCCCAGTATATTTCCTGATGGGTGCAATGAATAAATAGAATGTGTAGATCGCTGCCTTCATATTTGTGTGCATGACTGCGTCATCAGTCGAACACACATTACAGATGCCACAAGCAAGTTTGGTCAGACGGCAATATAATACAATTTGCATGCAGGAGGGCAAATTGAACAATGAATGCATGACATGGACTGTGATTTGTGGAAATATTCCGGTAGATGGATTCACAGAATGATTCAAAGTAATCCCAGGCATTCAAAGAGCAGGACAAAGGCCATCACAGTACCATATTAATGATAGCACTATTGCACCATGATTCCTGTTTTAGGGGACATCCTCGGCCCTCTTGCATAAAACTTATTATTAATGGTAATTCTACCATCAATGGTAACGACCATGGTAACATATCTTGACAGCCAATCAAGTTCAAGGGTTCTATAGTTGCTGTCATTGGTAGCAAAGTTGCCATCAATGGTAAGTTTCATGCAACAAAGCCCTGGTGAGCATAATGAAAAAAAAACACCTCTCGCATACACACTCAATGCCCAAGTTCAGTCAAAACTACCTTGCGAGGTGGTCTGCAGAACTGGTTGCAAGATACGCTTACGAGAACGCCTCAAATCACTTCATTCGTTTCAGTAGTGTTAATACATGTACTGGCAGCCAGAACCAGTCTTAAGTGCTCTAGACTGGTTTAGATGTATACATGTAGATACAAATCCACCCTAAGACAAAATCAAACACACACAGAGCCAAAGATGAAAATATTATATCATACACTTATTCAAAATACTCTAGCATTTCATACATGTGTAAAAGAATTCTCTAGGACGCACTATCAATAGATTCCTACAATGCAGACAGACAACGTGTAGAACCAATCTTGTCACATATGGAGCATAGGCTTTTCCACTGCGAATGGTGGAGCTACAGCACAAAATTCTAATTCACCATGAAATTTAATTTTACTATAATAAATTAGCGTCTCGGATAACAGAACTCTATATCTCACCCTCGAACCTTGGAGGGACAAGTATGAGGCACATGATTACAGAGACAGGATTTCTATAGCGATTGGTTATTGATTAAACATCAAAAAGAGACAAACATACAATTCAATGCTTTTCTATAAAACTGAATGACTAATGGCACGGAATGATTGAATTTGGTTAAATGGAATTGGGGAAAATAATGCTGGATATGCAAATTTCACATGTCATGTCAACCCTTGAATTCTCACTCTTTTAATTTTAGTCTCACTTTCTCTACATACATGTACATTACTACTACAATGAGGATATAGCTATAATACTGGAATATGATCTCAAGTATAATACATGACATTGCAGCAGAGTGGAGGAAGGGGGTGAAGATGTCACTGGGCGATCTCCATTTATTAGTACCGTATGGAATTGGAAGAGTTTGTCAAATCACCTACGACGTAAGATATCTGACAGTGACTGATCGTTAGGCACGAGACCTGTTACACTTAATATTGAATGCATTTTTTTTTTTCATTATTGCATAACTTAGCCTTGGATAAAAGAAAACCTAAGCAAAAAGGGTTATGAAATGTATGAGTAATGCTATTATTTGAAGTATAATCCTTGATCAAAATTGTTTTATTGATTTCTTAAGTAATTGGGCTTTTTATTACATCTTTATTAGTGGTCACATTACCATGACACATTGACAACATAACCAACACAGTACTGATATCAGGCATACATAAATACCTTTTTAACAATGATATGGATTACACAAAATTTTGATTAAATTTCTTAAAAGTCAAATCTGAGGAAGTTAGTTTATATAAACTAAATAATGCCTCCAGCCACTTCGTGGCGGAGGCATAAATATATATATATACCATATATTAACTGTTAAGCTTTTCTGCAGGGTTTGGGTAAACAATATTAAGAATGACTTCATGCTTCATCAAGGCAGAATGCATTGTATGCATAACAACATACGACAGTGTAATATTAAAACTACTTCATGTGTTGCATGTGTCACATTTAGCTAACAAAGGGCAGCTCACTCTCTGATTAGTCAGTTTGGGAGTCAAGACTACATTTCAAGAGCTGATGAGTGTCCATTACATGATCAAACTTCCATTAGCTGGTGGTGTCATTACTCTTGATCCTAATTTCACCCCTTCACCCCACTCCCTCCCCCCATGCCCCTCTCAGATCCTCCAGATCCATTTCTATCTTATTTATAAAATGTCTTGGTCCTTTGCTTTCTCTCAAAGTGCTCATTTTCACCGACTATACCTTGCCCTTTCACAAAATGTTCTTCTACAATTGGCTATGTTCCCATCCTTTCCTTTATCTGAACACCATTATTATCCCCCTTCTGCCCATTCTTAATCCCACAGCCCCCATGCTAATCCCTAACTCTCCTTGCCCCTCCATCATGCTTTCCCAAATGCCCCCTCAAAATCTTAAGCCAGCATGTTTCCAATGACCATCTTCTCAGAGTTGGTTGCAATCCTGGCCTTCCCTCTATCATTACCCCTTCTTAATCCCCTCCCCAGCCCCCATACTAATCCCTACCCCTCCCTGTCCCTCCATCATGCCTTTCCAAGAGCTTTCTTGATATCTTTGACCAGCATGTTTCCAATGACCATCTTCTCACAGTTGGTTGTGATCCTGGCCTTCCCTTCGCTCACTACCTGCACCGTTACTAGGACCGATGCACCAGCAGATATTGTCCTCCCGGAAAACCTGCAATAAAATGATTAAAATCTTATATTTACAACACAAACTAAAAGAAGTGGGCAATTACAAGATTAAAGAAGAATATTCACACTCAAATTGTGTGTGTAAGTCAACTTTCAAAAACAGTGATTGTGAGCTCAATATTTTCTTTACAACTTGGAGGGCTTCATCTTTTAAAAACATATTTTTATACAGATTAATGGCGATTATCATACATGAATTATTCAATTTATTTTTGTCAGTTTATTCATTTTATTCGCTTATACATGTAACTAAACTTTCAGCCACTTGACAGGCTGAACGCCATTTCATCTATCCTAAATCTGTACATGCCATAAGAATGGTTAAAGGGAAATATAACTCTGAAAAATGGTGGAATTGAATGGAAAGATAGGACACTAACAAAAATCAGAAATATTTCACACACATTATTGGCGTTTCAACATCTTTAATTACTAGCTGTGTAATCTTGCTCAGTAATTTCAAAGTAGAAAAGTGATGCTCTCAATATTATCTTATTTACGCATGGTTTCGCAAGAAAAATCAAACTTCAATGCAGCAAATCATTATGAATCAGTTGAGTTGTCCACAGTCCACAGTGCTTGTAATTGTTGGCCTTGAGTAACTTGCCTGTAGGTGAGTTTGCTTGGGTCGCTGGCTGGGACGATCTGGATATTTGCCGTCTCCCCTACACACCTCACGAGGTCCTTCTCGTCACGATTGGCTGCTGCGATGTCACACTTGTCCGAGTGCTCGTTCATCCCCGTCAGTTTGGCTGTCAGATATAATGCATAAAACATGCACTAACCCTTTGTATTTCAGATCAAGTCTTGCTCTACAGAAATTGTGTCAATCACATGTGTGAAAATTTACACGTGGCACTTAAAGAGTTAATATAAAAACTGTCCAGGGCCCTGTTGCATTAAGGTTTTCAATTATTGTAACTTACCATGAATGGTCACTTCCATGGCAACAGGTGCAATACTGAGAGCTCAGTGGCTGTTGCCATGGTAGTTACCACTGATGGTAAGTTACAATAATTGAAAACCTATATGCAACACTGCCCAGAACTTAATGCAACTATGATGTCACTGCCATGCATGCATCTCCCTCTCCACAGTAATAGTTGCCAGTGGGAGTGCATTGAGTGAGGGGAAACACAACTTCATTTGCAGGGCTGCATTTCAAGTCTTAGGTATTTAACCAAATACCCTGAGCCATGCTATGCACTAAAGCTAAAAGGCCTCCGCTTTAAGAAAAATCAACTCTTTACAGGGCATCTTTTTGTTACTAGGGGACCTTTTTGTTAACATTTTGAGGGGGTACATTTCTTAGGAGCCGCCATGTATTTCTTCACGGCATCATGAAAAGAAAAATCAACTCTTTACAGGGCATCTTTTTGTTACTAGGGGACCTTTTTGTTAACATTTTGAGGGGGTACATTTCTTAGGAGCCGCCATGTATTTCTTCACGGCATCATGTAACTAATCACCCAAGTTGAGTCTCCCTACCTATTAGCGTAATTGGTGTTGAATTCCCAATTTCAGAATTAACCCTAGAGTTAACCTTTTTCATAATTCACATTCAAAATGAGCAAAAACTCAATAACTATCAGACTACTATAAAACTATAAACAGTTTACACAACAACCATGGAGGATATTAAGCTTAATTGGTAATTGGTTGAATACAGCAGAATAAACTAACTACTTCTAGAGCTAAATATTGTGAACATATAAAAAAAAAATTGCTTTTAAAGTTGCTTTAATTTTACTGAGGATAAGAGAATTGTACAATTTTAAGATAGAATTTAATAGGTAGTTGCTTAAATTAAGCACCAGAGTATGGCTAAATTTGAAAAGGGAATCTCCATCTTACATTGCTGTGATAAGAAGTCTCTCTCACTGAGGGTGACAGGTTGTAGCAGCTCTCCAATTGGTGCTTTGACGGTGACGCTAAACCTTCTTGATTCAGTGCTGTATGTCAAACAAGCAAAAGAAGAGAAACAAGGCATATCTCATGAAAATCTATGTCTTTCTGAATGAATATATAACACATAATACTTCTGTGATATGAATAGATGGTATCACAGTCACTTGAAACTTGGTATTTTACAGAAATTAATCGTCTTCACATTCTTTTGAAATAAATCACTGATAGAAGGCTCTTTTTAAAATATGAATATAAACAATGGCCTTTTACCAATCAACGTCAAGAAGCTTTTTTTCTTTTGAGAAGTAAAATTAGCAAATTTGGGTGAAATAGCTTGCATCACATCAGTGCCATTATGTGAAGCTTACCTGTACATTAAGAAAAGATGTGTAAGCATACATCATGATCTTAATTTCAATGGGAGGGGTGGGAGAATCTTCAACAATTTCCATCCAAAAATCACAAATAAACTTCGGATTTACACTGTTGATTACATTGCATTTGTGAGAATCAGCCTTCCCAGACTAAAACAAGTTACAGCATACCAGATTTCAAAGTTAGCCGGCTGTGTTGTGTCTCTGAAGTCAATGCCTAGGGTACAAGTCATGGACTGGCTGACGGAGAGGTTGGTGATTTCTGAGAAACTGTGCAGCTTCATCCCGGCAGCTAACTTGGTGTCTCCTGGAGAGAGAGATCAGGAAGATGTGATCAGTCAAGAGGGGGAAGCAGAAGAGGATGGGGGAGAGGAGGAAGAAGAAGAAGAAGAAGAAGAAGAAGAAGAAGACAACGAAGACGAAGACGAAGACGAAGACGACGACGACGATGACAACAAAGTAGAAGAAGAAGAAGAATCAGAAGAAGAACAAGAAGAAGAACAAGAAGACGACGATGATGACGACAAAGAAGAAGACGACGAAGACGATGATGACGATGACGACAAAGAAGAAGAAGAAGAAGAAAAAGAAGAAGAAGAAGGAGGAGAAGGAGGAGGAGAAGGAGAAGGAGAAGGAGAAGGAGAAGGAGAAGAAGAAGAAGAAGAAGAAGAAGAAGAAGAAGACAACGAAGACGAAGACGACGACGACGATGACAACAAAGTAGAAGAAGAAGAAGAATCAGAAGAAGAACAAGAAGAAGAACAAGAAGACGACGATGATGACGACAAAGAAGAAGAAGAAGAAGACGACGAAGACGATGATGACGATGACGACAAAGAAGAAGAAGAAGAAGAAGAAGAAGAAGAAGGAGAAGGAGGAGGAGAAGGAGAAGGAGAAGGAGAAGGAGAAGGAGAAGGAGAAGAAGAAGAAGAAGAAGAAGAAGAAGAAGAAGAAGAAGAAGAAGAAAGAAAGAAAGAAAGAAAAGAAAAGGTACAGAGCAGGAGAAAAGAGAAGAGAATGAGAAAGAAATAAAAAGATAAAAGGAAAGAGGAACAGGATCTAGAACAGGAGGAAGAGCAAGAGCAAGAGGCAGAGACAGAGAAAGAATCAGAGAAAGAGAAGGAAGAAGAAGAAAGGAAAGAGAAGGAAGGTAAAGTGAAAGAGCTACAGAGAAAAAAAAATACAGCAAAAGAGGAAGTGGAAGATTTGCATGAAACAAACTACAGATATCGTTAAAAAACAATGTTCCCTCTAAACAGATGCATTTGCATGTGACAAAATTGTACCATGAGCACCATTTCTTTCTGCTCACCGACAGAGATGCGCTGTATCTTTGCATTGCTGTGATTGACGAATGTAACCTCCACGGTAACCATGGTAGTGGAGTAGATGCAGGCAGAGCGAGGGAAACGGTAGGTGGCCGACAGTCCCCCGCTGTTGACCCGGTTAAGCAGCTCAAAGGTCTCCCTCGAGGCAAACATGGTCCCTCCAGCCTGCAGGGGTGTGGCAATAGGAAAAAATGCAACCTTGATCTCGTGTGCGCCAGATCAAATGGTGTCTCTATGACATTTGTGTGTATTTCTTGTAAATAAATAAACATGTGGCAAAAACTTAAAGTAATGGCTGCCAGGGTTGGCACAATCTAAATCACTTTAATAGATTCTTTAGACCAAAAGCCATTTAAATAATTTCTATAGTCTTATGATTAATGGAATAAATGGCACCTTGATATAGAATGGTATGTTTAAACGTCTTTTTTAAAACCTAAAGTTGTTCTTCACTTATTTTTTTAAAACATTACCCTTTGCGTGATGAATGATGTTAGCTGCGTTGTGAAATATAGGTTTGCAGTGCAAAAATAGTCCATGAAAACAACAACAACAAACTTTTAATATATTCAATTTGAAATCACAATTCAAATAAAATAATTTCCCCTCTAAAATATTTGTTGAATCATCATATTTTTTCCAAACCGTGATGGTCCCACAAGCACTTTATCAGGTAAAGATCTGTTGAACTATTTCAAGCAATATTGATCTTTCACTTTATATTAATACAGTTTTGATGGTAACTTCCCATTTAGTTTATTTTGATAATTTCTGACTTCAGTTATATCAAAATCTATGTTAAAATGAGCTGATTTTCATTGATTCAAATTATTTTATTTTACTTAACAACTCGTTGTGCAATTTATCACGAAGGCTCACATTTGTATCTTTTACAAGTTTCTACAAAAGTTTAAATCTGAATCAGACATCCACTTTTTGAAATAATGCTTACACATTTCTTTCGCTAAATAATTTCCATTTTTCTTGCATGTACTGCAATGAATACTCTTGGCAAAAAAATTAAATTTCCCTCTCAAACCCCCTCCCACCCCCCCCCCCCCCCAAAAAAAAGAAAAAAAATCAGACAACATACACAACCTACTTAATGAGGCAAGCATCGTTTCTATACCCTACAGTGCATGCAAGCATTTCAAATGGGTAGAACTACTCTCTACTTAACTGCACTTTACTTTATTTACTACTACTTTACTGCTTCTATATATTTAGAAAGAAATTGAATCATCTCAGGTTCTCAAACTACCAGTACATCGAAAGATGTCATGCCTGTACCGATATAATATAACACCTATAACAGTGCCATCTAGTAGAGGTTGTAGAACACAAAATTGTGCTTCCTTGCAAGCAATTAACACATTAATCTACATGCAGAATACTTCATTTTACTATTAATCTCACATTGAATTCCTGAAAACTTTTTCTAAAATCCTTATTCTGCTATGCAAAGTGACTTCATACCAGTAGATGAAAAAGAGAGGAAAAGATGAATGCCCTGCATTGAACAGCAAGAAATGGGTTTCACAAAAACAGTTCCAATATGAAAAGTGCAAACAGATATTTGAAATATTTTCTATCACCATGTAATTAGCACACCATATTAGTTTGTGTTCATTCAACTTACACCTACATCACAACTAGTTTTTCAGTTCAGAAACAAATGTTATGAGGTTTTCACCACGTAAGTGAGTGAAATATCCTGAAAAGAAGCATATGGTTTTACCATAAGTATTCATTAGTACAAGTACACTTTCACGGTCAAAACATTCAAAGAACAATTAAATGTTATGTCGTGCATAATTTGGTATCATGGTGTAATTTTGTCAATTCAAATGGATCAATCAGGATTATATTCTATACCAGTACATTTATATTTATAATATACATGTAGTCATGATATATACTATACAGTAGAAAAATATCATGGAGAAAAACAGTCAGATAACCATATTTACAAGTGAAATATGCAATCAGAGACAATGAATGTAGACCCGACTCCATACAAACAGACACTCACAGAATGACTATGGCATACGACAGTGAGTTACAGTGTGGTATGTGCTCCACAGAAACAAACAGGTGCAGTCAATATCTATTAACCCTTTATGTGCCAGACAAAATGCTGCTCTATGGGATTTATGTGCAGTAGTAGTGCAGAAAGAATTCAAGGTGATGTGAAGTAGTGGTACACTTACAGGACTCATCATCATGGGAAACCCGTTCTGCCGTGAACACTGGTCCTGTTTCAGTGTGATTTCAGAGTTTTAGATGACAAAATAGGTTTCATAGGAGTTCTTCGCATCATCTTAAAATCAATTGAGAAAGGGTCCCCACCACCTTACCAGCTCACCTTACCATGTTTTTCCTATCAGGCTAGGGCTTTGTTGCAAATCACTCGACAGCTATCACCCACTATCATGGCAACAACAACAATGCTCATAACAAATTGGCTGTTTCCATAATGGCATCGAAAAAATGTATGATGATTGTATGAAGATAAAAGCAAATGCACCTTTAAGGAAAGCAAGTAACCTCTGACAGAAAAAGAGGCGGTTTGTTTTGTTAAGGACAAAAAAATAAACTTTGAAACGACTAGACAAATGGAAATTAATGGTAGACTTCACTTTTTATTAATACTGTTTTTCAATTTTGGTGGATGATATTAGATGCTTAAAACATCCTGACTAGGTAAAGGCCACAATGCTCATATAGTAGAAGGATGGGTATATTCTACTGACAGATTTTTTTGTATCCCACTCTTTATTTTGTTTGTAAAAAAATCAGGAACTTGCTTTCCTTCATAAACTGGCGAGAAGCTAGAATTCCATCACCACTTTAACGACACACACAAGGCAAGACATGGGAAGCGGGCATGAGCAGAACAGGAAAGATACTGGATGCGTAAATGAGGATATGGAGAGAAATATGATCACTTCAGGATTGCTCATCCAATGAGGCTCTCACTACTAGGTCACATGACTTTACCTTAGCCTGCTGGGCCCTCTGTTCGGAGCTCTAATCACAAACACATGAAAAGATTAAGAGACGATGGAGGGGGACGAATGCACATCTAACATGTGTTTGCATAGTCTCCAAACTTTTCATACGTACAAAACGCTCTTTTTCATAGCCCATGTGTATTTGTTCGCCGATGTGCTACATGGCCTGTTTAGGGCCACATTGCACATAGGTTTTCAATCATTGTAACTTACCATCAAAGGTAACTACCATGGCAACAGGTGCAACAATGAGAGCTCATTAGCTGTTGCCATAGTAGTTACAATTGATAGTAAGTTACAATTAAGAACATATACGCAACATGGCCCTGGGGTAGGTATAGAATGATTTCTCCATGGCTCTCAAATTGGGAAAGCAACATTCATGTAGAGTATCATGTGAAAAGCCTGGAAAAAGGCCCCAGGGCAGATGGGTCTAATCATTGCAGAAGCTGAAGCTAGAGTACAACACGTTATGCATTACTGTTTTTTTTTAATACATTTGGTATGATAGCCTCTGATCAGAAATCTCTCAATGCTTGCTCATTCATTGAATCCAAATCCAAATATAAAAGATAGTCTGTCATAATTTGAAGCATTTAACACAAAATTTTCCACTCTACTCTAAACACTTAGAGAATATCCAACTTCTGCGATAATGAAACCTTCTATAACCCTATTAAATTGATGCAAGACATCAAAGGTTAAATGAGCTCTTTGGAGAATCTTCATGATAAAAACAATTCATGCATGGCATAAACATGTTCACTGCTTAGACAGTAACAGAAATATACAGAACTTGATAGGCATACTGGTGAGACACTCTTTAACAATGTTAAAACTCGTATAGAAATTATGAATAAATATTAAAACCAAATACACATCAAACATTGTTCATACGTGATATTGACAAGTGGCACCTAACACAAACCTACATGTATTCATGATTTAAAATTTCAAACCATATATTTTTCTGATATCATTCTCCTAAATTGATCTTATCCTTTAAATATTGCTCCATTTAGGTTGAGATTAATATTCCTTATTACATGAGCATGCAATGAATATATTAGTAAGGTTTCACATTTTATCAAAATTAGTGTTAGGTTTTGGGCACATAAAATTAGAACCTGCTGATATTTTAAGGCTGTTTAAGAAATATATCATGTCATGCAATCATTGAGATATCGCTGAGACAGTGATAAAATGCTTAGCTTTAAGTTATGTCATGCACATATGTGACAAAAATGTAATTGAAAGGGTAACCATGTTGACATAATTCAAACAAAATAATAGTGGACTTGGGTGTACATACAGAAACATTATGGGATACTTTACAATTTGTATTTTGCAACACAATTATTTGCAAAGCATATATTGGGCAAAACACTCACTCTCACAGTATTGATTTGGAGCGCGTGCAATGCACACCTTTGTCAGACGCACAGACTTGGAATATTGTGACATCAAGCAAATGGCGATCATTTTATAATGGCAAAAAATTAATTTTACATCTCATAGAGATTTGACTCCACAAGCTGTTCACCTCTAATTATCGCAAATTTAAGCAAGAAAAGGTACTATCACCCAGTCAATATTATTTTTCCTTTACTATACATGGGCGAATAATCAAACCATGTTATAAATTTCAACCAATCACATAACATAATAAAAACATCATAGTTTACATCATGTGCTGGAATGTGACCATGAATCCTAAAAAGAATGGGTTAGAGAGAGGAGAGGAGAAGGGGGAACCTTACCAGGGGCTTGTCCACGAGAGAGAGTCCCTGGAGGTCCGTGGCTAGGGTGGGAGTCAGGACACCACCGGTGGGGCCAGTGGAGCCAGCAGGGGTGACGGGCTGGGATGATGCCTCCCCTGATGGACCTACTACAGCAGCAGAGAGGAAGCAAAGCAGAATCATCAGCATCATCTCCTTCAGGGTATGATACAGAGCGCTGATGTGGTCTTCACAAGGGCACACCATTTAAAGGGCATATACTGTACTGGGAAGGCAAAAAAGCTTTCAAAATGTAATTGTTAGCAATCTTCTTGCCAATGGTCTTAAATTCATGTATTGTCTATTTTAGAAGCTTGCTGAAAGTTATTTGCCCTCAAATGATCTACATTTGGAGTAATGAGTGAGTAAATCACTAATCCTCAAAATGTTTGGGCCGAACATTTTGAGGATTTAATCATTCATCATTAATAACTCTATATGTGGATCATTTGAGGGCAAATAACTTTCAGCAAGCTTCTAAAATAGACAATACATGAATTTAAGACCATTGGCAAGAAGATTGCTAACAATTACATTTTGACGGCATTTTTGCCTTCCCAGTACAGTATATGCCCTTTAACTCTGTTCTCTGTCAAGTGGGTTGCACCTATCATCCCTCCACTTGATAGTCTCTTCACATCATCAGTCCAAGATACAGGTGAATGGCCTCTTCTATGTGTACCTTCAATTGTTCCCTGCAACATTTGTTTCGCAACCCTGCCTCTTTCCTTACTCTTTGGTATTTTTCTTTCCAATATAGCTCTTCCACTGAATATAAAAGCAGAATAATAATGATGGGTAACGACTTTCCAGTAAGCCAACAAATAAATAATTTATACCCCCAACAAATATAATACATGTAAAAGTGACAGGAATGGTACATACAAACAAACCTATTGTTAACTCTTAATGTGTCATTGAGGCGTTTTTCATTCTGGTAATACACACCATTCCTATAGGACAGTATGGAGTCTGGCAGAGAAGGAATTTAGTAGATTAGCTGTGTCATACTTACTGTCATCAAAATCTAGAAGCTGCATTGTGGATTCTTGTTTCTGCTTGCCTTTCTTCGGCTCCTTTGCTTTTGTCTTCTGCGGTGTTTTCTATTGGAGGAAGGCAAAAATTCTCTCAAAATGGTTTGAAAACTGTGATGCATTTTAAATACATAATAAAACTATTGATTGAAAAGTGTGGGTACATTATTATCAAATCAATAAAATACACTACTTCTATTCTCATTTCAACTTCCTTGTAACAGATATACATTACACATTTGTTTCTCACTTAAATTTTATGTGGATATCTTGATGAAAGTAACTAAGACAAGAAGGAAGCCATATTGCAAGAGCTTTTGTGCACATAAATAACACAGTTGCAACATGAAGTGACATTTCAAGTCTCATTAACTGATTTAAGTGTCTATGGTCTTGTAGCTGGAAATGTCTCTAGCATGCTTACACGATGGATGTACTGAGAAGGGAGAATGTACAAAAATCCAATGTTGTGAGAATTTCACAGGGAATTAAGGAGAGTCAAGTTACTGTTGATTAACACTAAGCACAAGGTGATTACATAATCGTTCATCAAGTAAATTACGCTATGTGAGAGAGCAGGCAAAGAAGTCCGCCTCGTCTTCATTGCCAGACTTTTTACAAACACAGCTGTGTCCATGCACGTGGCTTACCTTCTTGACCGGCTTGACCTCCACTTCACTGTCCGAGTCGCTGTCCTCGCTGGACGACGCCTCCGAAGAATCCTCGGAACTCTTCTCAGAGTCGTCCTCGTCATCTTCCGTTGACGCCGATGCTAATGAGCTCTCATCGTCCTCCTCCTCATCCTCGCTCTCCTCATCACTGCTGGCCTTCTCGCTCTCGGAGCCGGACTCGCTCTCAGAACCAGAGCTGGAGTCGCTCGCCTCCTCTGCAATGATAGAAAACACGGATTGACTCTTTAGGCGCTATTGAGGCATTTTTGCACTAGTAATTTACACAATTCCTGTAGGGCAGTATGGGGTCTAGCAGAGAAGGAGTTAAGACACACAAATCCTACAGATCAGCATCTGACTTGCATTCACAATGAGTTAACTCTTAACCCTTTAGGTGCTATATATCAACTACTGCTCTAAGGGATTTGTCTGTGGGATTTGTGAAACAAAGCACCTGTGGCACACAAAGAGTGAAATGTGCTTGAGGGAGATTATTACACTATTCATACAAACATAGCCGACACATAAACATTTTGTTAGAAGTCCTGTTTATTCCTTCATTGCTATTTTTTCAAGACAATGAAATTTCAATAATAAGTTGCTTTCATTGAAAGCACACACTTCAGAGAAGCACATCGGTGAAATATTGAGCATATTTGAAGAAACTACAAAAAAATCTGCTTGGTCTTATGCTCATTAACCCTACAAAGAATTTAACATCATGTTTATGTTTCCATGCCATTAAATTACCTATTTTTTATTTTTGTATTGTATTTTGTATTGTATTTCAGCTTGATTGTGAAATTTAATCAAATTGAATATGGGTGAGATGTTGAATTTGATTTAATTGGCTTCATTTCTTTTATCATAAACAGGCCCTACACTGTGATATAGGACGATATATATATATATATATAGTATATGATACAGGATACAGTACTATATAGGATATAGGACTATTTAGGATATAAAGGATATAGGGCTATCAATGGATAATACTGAGAGGATTAATAGGATTAATCAACCCTCTTGGCATGGGGCTAACCTGATGATGATCCCTCCCCATCCTCCACCTCACTCTCCTCTGAGCTGGAGTAGAAGGACTTCTGCTTGGTCTTCTTCTTACTCTGTGTTTTCTTCTCCTTCTCAGTGGTCCAGGGCAGGGCCTCCTGAGACAAAGAAAGAGAGGGAGGACAAAGGTAACTTAAACCCTAAATGCCCCTAGAGCCCCTGTAATTAACACATAAGCCCCTGTGAAAATGCCTTTTTACTAATATGGTACAATGCGCACCATGGTTTAGTATGCTAGTTTCATGATATCACACTTGAAAAGAAATGTGACGAATCAATCATTATTGGATTATTTTTTATCAGATAGTTGGATGATAGTCAACTCTTGGTTATTTGTTGTGCTAGGGTGGGTATTGAAGGGGAGTGTCCTTGAAGAGAAAAGGCACATGTATGAGGAAATGTGTGAGCCAGATTGAAAGGGTATGATACCCTGATACAAAAAGGTTTACTTTTTTTTCTTCTAATTTTGCATTCATTTATACACTCTCTAAATCATACAAAGCACTCAGGAGAGAAGAGTTGTGGCCCTCCATAATAGCCTATGCCACTCACATAGATAGATAGATAGATAGATAGATATATAGATAGACAGACAGACAGACAGAAAGACAGACAGACAGACAGACAGACAGACAGACAGACAGACAGACAGACAGACAGATAGATAGATAGATAGATAGATAGATTGATAGATAAATAGATAAATAGATAGATAGATAGACAGACAGACAGACAGACAGACAGACAGACAGATAGATAGATAGATAGATAGATAAATAGATACACTCTCACCAATGAAACCTACAAAGAGCATAGTATGTATGCAGCCCCTGTCTTTTGTACCAAGAAGGGGGTGTGGCATTAAGGCTCAGACTCACCTCAACGACTCTGACGGAAGGATCGGGAGCAGACTCTGGGAAATCTGGCAGCTCTATGTAGCCAATGGCCTTGGAATTGATCATGTGGGACAGAGAGCCCAGCTGAAACTGATCTCGATCTGGAAAGGAGAAATATGAGAAGAACCACACAATGACCCAAGACATTGGTGACGATATTCTAAACAAACGGGCCTTAGAATTTATTAGATGGGAGAGAGAGCCCAGCTGAAACTGATCTCCATCTTTGAAGGAGGATTACGAGAAGGACCTCATAATAGATTCAAGATATTTGTGATGAAATCTTAACCCTATATAGCCCGGGCTATTTTGAAATCGCATAGCCCGGGGGGGGGGCAAAAACAGCCCCCCCCTAAGATCTCGACCGTTGATCGCGCGATCGCGACGAAAATTGGCACGTACGTCACCGATGACGTAATCTCCACAATTCATTTGTCAATTGCACCAAAATTATTCAAATTTATTTTTAATTAATTAATTATGCTAATTAAATGCATAAAAATCATAATTTGGTTGTAAATCTTTAAATATAGCCCCCAAACTGCTCGATTTCAGTCCAGACACTCTTCTTAAGATTATTATCAAATTACGCTTTAAAAAAATTGCAATATCAAAGTTTTTCTTATGTATTTTATTGTTTTTTTTAATTTCTTATGTATTTCCTTGTTTTTTCGACTTTATGTTTTTCATTGTTTTTTTGATGGAAATCATTGGCGACACTATTTCAGTAATAAATAACGTGAAATTTATTGTTTTTCATCAGTAAAACTAAAAATAATGATACATTTATGAATTTTGGCTAGATACAGAATTTGCATTGGATTTCTACATTAAATCACGTTTTTGAGCAATTTTTGGTCTGACATGCACATACAAAATGTTACGTAACTTCGGAACCGCGTACCCCCGCGAGGCAAATTTGGTCTTAAAAGTTGCGTGAGATTTGAAGGAAAAAAGTCATGAAACGTCGCAGCGCCATCTTTTAGCGTTACAAATTTATTGCGAAAAATGTCAAGGGGGGGGCTGTTTTTGCCCCCCCCCCCCCCCCGGGCTAGATAGGGTTAAACAAAAAAGGTTTCGAATTGATCATGTGGGACAGAGAGCCCAACTGAAACTGGTCTTGATCTGTGTGGGAATATAACAAGAATTACCTGACATATGTCCACAAGACAATGGCAATGATATTCTAAAAAAAGAAATTAGTCAAAGCAGGGCTCCACCTGTTTTCAAAGTGGGTCTGGACGTTCTGTTTATGGTTCTTGTGTGAAGTGCCCCTGTTTAATGTTCAAGATTGTAGGGGTCAGGGCCATGTTGCATATAGGGTATCAATCACTGTAACTTACCATCAATGGTAACTACCATGATAAGAGCCAATGAGCTCTCATTATTACACATGTTGCCATGGTAGCGACCATTGGTGATAAGTTGCAATAATTGTAAACCTACAGGCAACATGGCCCAGGACTTCTGATTAGCCTACCTTTGAAGACGGACTCGATGACCGGTGCAGGCTTGGTGGCCAGGATGATCTTCTTGGCGTGCTTGCAGAAGGTGGAGGACTTGTCACCAGTCGGGAGGAGGAGGTGGCGGAAGAAACGGGCGCGGTCCCGGATGTCGTAATTCTGGTCATACTTGGCCAGATTGAGAACGTACTGTAGCAGCAGCTTGGTCTGGGTAGGGTGAGGTAGAGGGTAGAAAAATATCACGATGCTATCATGTCTCATATACCGTGTCGTACTGGCCAGTGCGCCGGTTAGCCAGGCTCTGCTCGCATCAACGCATCACTGCGATGCGGAGAGCCATGATGTGCGCTGTTGCTGTCTTGAGTACCCCTAGGCAGGCTACAGAAACCGCTGAAATTTTGGATGACCCGTTTAAAACCCAACTTAAATTCTAGCGATCAATATAATACTGCTTAAAGTCAGTTCCCAGTTCTAGGAAGCTGGTATGCATTATTTTCTTCCAGTTACCGTAGTATATACATAATTTGAGTTTTTTGACCTGCAAAAGGGCTACCCTTCCTTTAAGTTCTTTTAGAGGGAATATACTGTACTGGGAAGACAAAAAGCCTTCAAAAGGGTGATCATGAGCAATCTTCTTACCAATGGTCTTAAATTCATGTATTGTCCATTTTAGAAACTCGATGAAAGTGATTTGCCCTCAAATGATCGACATTTGGAGAAATAAATAATTAAATCATAAATCCTCAAATTGTTCGGTCTGAACATTGTGAGGATTTGTGATTTAATCACTACTTACTCCAAATGTGGATCATTTGAGGGCAAATCACTTTCATCAAGTTTCTAAAATGGACAATACATGAATTTAAGACCATTGGTAAGAAGATTGCTCATGATCATCCTTTCGAAGGCCTTTTGTCTTCCCATTACAGTATATACCCTTTAATCGTGGAGACTGAATGTTACCTGCTTTGAGTTGGTGAGATACAGCTTGGCAGCGAGGTTGAGGATCTGCAGCTTGACTATGTCCTCCTCCTGGATGAAGCCCTTGGCCATCTTCCGCAGCACGTCTGGCGCCATCTTAGGCACGTTGTCCGAATACTCCCCAATCAGCCACAGGATGCTGGCCCTCGCCATGGGAACCTGATAAACATCAACATCAACATCAATGTAATAATAAACGGAAATACAGATGCAGCAAACATGGATGAGAGGAGTGAAATTCACATTTCTAATGGCTTTCTTTCTTCAAGTGCAAAATATCTGGCTCTTCAAGACTCAAGAGAGATGATGGTGGAGATGATATAATGATGATGATAATTGGAATAAACATCATGGTAAAATTGATTGTCAAGGTAGCAAGATGTCAGGCGAAAAAGATTTTATAGTAACACTTTTTATTCTCTTCGTGGTTCCGAACGTTTCAAATAACTGTCCAAAAATTCCTATTCCCTGAAGTAATATGCAAACAAGAATAGATTACTAGTACAGAGCAGGATAAGTAATCCCAAAGTGAATTTCCACACGAACTTGTATCTGCACTATCCAGTTTTCCACAAGCAATCCTGCCTTGGAGAAACAGCATGTACTAATCCACCACTTTAAAGTTCATCAACAACTTCAATCTACAGATAATCATGATGAAATAAAGTTTCAAAGGAGGAATATGACAACAAATGCTGCACCATCCTCAGAGTTACGTATTGTCTTCCATTTAATCTAATTTATATAAATTTTCCCTTTCTGCAAGGAAGGGGGGGGGGAGTATGCAGGATTGAAAGGTATTTCCCCTGAATAAACCCCCCCCCCCTCCCACCCTCAAACAAAGAAAATTCATGCATATTTATGCCTGTGCCATCTTCAAAGATACACATCAAATGGAAATTGTAATAGTAAATGTAATGGTAAATTGTAATGGTAAATTGCAATGGTAATGTAAATGGTAATTGTAATGGTAATGTAATGGCAATTGTAAAATGGTAATAGGGAGTACATTGAAATGATGCGCGTGTGTGTGTTAACTCACCGTGATGGCGTCGGCCAGTTTGGTCATGTGACGGATGATCTCCTTGTGGCCGGTGGGGTTCATCTGCAGCAGCTTGCGGATCACAACCACGCTCTCCGCTACCACAGCCTCTGTAGGAGATCATGGTTGGAAGACAGCGTTAATAAGAAATGCATGGAATCATCGTAACAATTTGAACAAAAGAAAGGAAAATGGAAGAGTTTATGGAAAATGTTATCAATTCTTTATGCGCCAAACTGCTCGATGGGATTTGTGTGTATTTATGGTGCAATAATCCATAAGTTAAGGCACAGTTACGGTAAATAACATCAAAGGGTTAGGAATGTGAAAATCCAAACACATTTTCTGATCACTTTTTTTATTGCAATATTGTGATTGATTCGTACCTGCCAGAATAGAGTATGGCAGCCCACAATAAATGGAAACTTATCTCGATGAATTTCCAGATTTTCGGACCTATTTAAGCGTCTTAGTACCAAGCCAGGGAAAGGCCATTGATATCAGGCACCTATGGTAGTGAGAGGGTTAAATCACAGAGGATTGCTTGCATACCGTCTCGGTTGGACATGAGTCCCATGAGGCCGTTCATGCATGACTCCGTCACCTCCTCGATGTTGCTGGCACACCGCCCGATGGCCTGGATGGTGGCAGCCACAAACTCCTTGTCTGGGCTCGTCACATACGTCTACACACAGAGGAGAACGGGCAGAGCAGCGTCAAGGATTAGGAATGACAATAATCATGATATCTCAACGGTTTCTTCCACAACAGACAATATTCTCACCACATTATTCCTCTCTTTCTAAGTGACTAGTTATTGCAGCCAATCATTCCAGATAGCATCTATATTTTGACCACCACTTGCTGGAAATTATATAATTCGTATTCCTGTTGCAATAGTTCTGTTCATTTTGACAAAAATCTATTAATCTGTTTTACGATTTTGTATTTGCGAAAACAAACTATCAAATATTAATTTGAAATGACAATAATTACTGTATAACAATATCACAATTCAATTTATTTTTGGATTTTAAATCATGAAGTAGAACGTTTCAGAATCTGTTCATACATATTATTTTTTTAATTTGTTGGCATTGCATATCTAAGTATGAACAGGAAAACAATTAGAGAAACTGACTGATATTTTTGAATGGGATTAGTTTAATTTTTGTTCTTCTTTAATTGGTATTAACAGGGGAGAGGGGGAGGGGTGAGGAGTAAAATTATGATTTGCTGACTGACTGGTGGAGGTGTCATGGTGTGGTGGTTGTGTACTGTGACTGAAGATCTCAAGGTCCCAGGTTCAATCCCACCCATGGCACTTGTGTCCTTCAGCAAGATACTTTATCCACATTGCTGCTCTCCACCCAGGAGTATAAATGGGTACCTGGTAGGAGGTGGACGATTATGTGAATGATCTTGACCCAGCGCCGATATCGTGCAGCGGGCAAGGAATACTCCCCAGGGAGTGGAGATGGTGCACATACGTGTGCATGATATGTTCTTGTATCCAGCGACCAGGGCTCACATTGTAACATCCCACTTAATTCAGTCTCCAGACTGTGATGGGAAAGACCCTCTATACCATTACAAAAAAAAAAAAAAAAAAAAAGCAGGCACCCCACCCACCTGCAACTCTCTGAGGATGGTGGAGATGCTGGTCCCGCTCGCGATGTTGGTCATGATCTCCAGCTTGAGCAGTCGGATGTGCGTGGCGTCGCTGGATCGCACAAAGAAGCTCTTGAGGAAAGGCTCGAACATGCCTCGGCGGTTGGCGCTCATGGTGGCTATGTTGCTTAGGACCACCGACTGCACCTCCCTAATATGGAAACCACCGTGGAGAACAGTTTGAGAACAGGGGCATATCCAGCATGACCATAGTAACAATTTGATTTTAGTTAAACAATTTGGCATACAGTACAATTATGTTTAGTGATAACATGACTTAAAGGTAGCCTGTCCCTTTTGCAGACCTAATTCTGGAAGTTTCCTGACTTTGTCATCATTTGAGAGAGAGTGGCTATATCCCCTTTCCTTGGAATCAACAAAGCGTAATATTCGGTTTTGAGGAAAAAATCTTTGATAATTGATCAAGCTTTCTTTTTTCGCACCACGATAATAGTCAAATCTCAGTGAAAACTAGTTAGATTTTCATTTATTCTACAGGAGTTAGAGTACCTCTAACCTTAAAATTTCACAGTTGGTATTCCAAAGATACGGGCTAAATATGTGCAAACTTTCATGAAGTATGCAGATGTTTGTAAAAGGGACGGGCCATCTTTAAGATGAGATGTATTCAGAACAAATTGAGAGGGAAAAAGAAGGGGGGCCGTCGACCAACATAAATGGAAGGAGAGAGAGGGAATGAGGGAGATTGAGGGAAGACAGTGAAACTGTGACAGACAGCAGAGAGAAATAGAAAGGCAGAAGTGGAAAGACAGAAATACATAGGGGTTGGATACAAAAGGGGAGAGAAGAAGGAAGAGATGGAGGGAAAAGGTTAGAAAGAGAAAGAGATGTAGGGAAGACAAAGAAAGACACGCAGGGGTGGGAGTGAGATGGGGGTGGGGGGTGGGGCAGTGGTGTCTCTAGGCACCTACCTGTGGCTCCTGAGTAGCCTAACCAGTGGCTTGGCAATGATGCCCACCTCGTTCTTTGGGGCGATGTGGTGGTACAGCTGGGCTACAGCCATCACAACCTAGGCAACACGAAATAAGGACATGGTGGTCATTACTAAGAATTCTCCGTACCGCATAGAGGGGAAAGTCATCCAAATCAGATTTTTGGGGTTGTCATGTCAGCTGCCGGTCTAGTGTTCTAGTGTATGAGACCGAAAGAGGGCATGATTGCAAACAAAATCCGAAAGTGGTTGCGCAGGGCATCATGGGATGACATTTCCTTATTTATATACCTCATCCGTATAATTCTGATTGGTTTACAGGCATGAACTAGATCTAACCATGCTATCAAAGAACTCATTAACATACTCCAGCGGGGAAAAGTACTTTTATTTGCATAACCAGCAGCGGGCATAGTACCTGATTAGCATAACGGAGCAGGCAATAGTACTTTTGTTTGCATAAATATGCATAATGAGTGGGAGCCAGCTTGTGCTCAATTCTCTATGGGACTTTGCATGTAAGCTCATTTGCATTTACAAGCTCATTGAAAACCCCATAGACTTCAGTGCGTTAATGTGCCGTGTCGCAGATTTTTATTGCGAACAGCAGTATCATGCCAGCTGTCCAACATGCCAGCTGTCCCCCCCCCCCCCCCCCCCCCCCAGTAATAACAAGCTATGAAATATCCCAGGAGTGTTAGGGTCTTAGGGTCAATAATCAATAAGCTGAAAGAAATTTAAACTTTGCTAAGCCGTCTTGTTTAATAAAAGATTAACAGCAGAGACTGTACTTACTGATGCATTCCTGCTCTGCAGCAGTGGCTTGACGCTACGTAGGAGAAGCCTGTGGTCAGCATCCATAATGTAGGGCTTCTTCTTCTCCACCGCCCCCTCCTCTTCCTGTTCTCCCTCTCCTTCCTCGTCGCTGTGCTCCGAGCCGTAGAAGGACCGTTCCGTCTCCTCCTGGATCATGTCCTGCAAGCAGAATGCAAACAAGGGAGAGGTATCAAGTCTAAAATCCTATCATCTTTCTATTCATTTTTCTTTTCCTTCTCTAAGTTCGCAATTTTTGTTTTCCTTTCTTTCCTCTCTATCTTCTTCTTCTTTCTTTCCTTCCTCTCTTCCCTCTTCACCTTCATAATCCCTTCTTCTTTTTCCATATTGCTCCATCATCTTCTTCATCATCATCATTACTATCACATCGTCATCATCTCCATCATCATTACCATCATAGCACTCACCAATTACCACTACCATCACCATCACTACAGGTTGAATCATCACAAACACCATCACCTTTATCACCACCCCACTACCATCATCATCATCATTATCATCATTTTCATCATCACTACCACTACCAACACCTTCACCACCATCATCATCGACACTACACACACCGCTTTGTTGGGGTCCAGGAACTGGGTGCGTGAGTATCTAGTCAGCATGTTGATGATGACAACCTGCCCCCATTCCTCCACATCAATCAATCCTTTTATCTTTCTATTCATTTTTTTTTCTTTTCTATTTTCACAATTTTTGTTTTCCTTTCTTTCTTCTCTATCTTCTCCTTCTTTTTTTCCTTCTTCTCTTCCCTCTTTACCTTCATAATCCACCTTCTTCTTTTTCCATATATTTCCTTCATTTTCATCATCATCATCACTGTCAACATCTTTATCATCATTATCATCATTACCATCATAGCACTCACCACCATTACGACTACCATCACCATCACTACAGGTTGAATCATCACAAACACCATCACCTTTATCACCACCCCACTACCATCATCATCATCATCATCATCATCACCACCACCTTCACCACCATCATCATCATCAACACTACACTCACCGCTTTGTTGGGGTCCAGGAACTGGGTGCGTGAGTATCTAGTCAGCATGTTGATGATGACAACCTGCCCCCACTCCTCCACATCAATTAACAGGTTGCACAGCTTGCGGAAGTTCTTGTGGATCAGGTCAATCCTCTCTGGGCACACCTCCTCAAAGGCCATCACAACACTGCCAGCGACAAGCTGAGGAGGAGGAGGTGACAGAAAAAAAGGAAGGAGGAGAGAGGAAGGATGAGAGAGGAGGAAGGGGAGAGAAGAAGGAGAGGAGGGAAGTAGAAGATGAAGAAGGGGGAAGTCAAGGAGGAATGATAAAAAGAGGAAGAGGAACAATAATGAAGACATTATAGCGATTCCTACATGTACGATCATGTTGAAATTCTCAAAACAAGTTTAGATGAAACATTCACACAATTTTGAATATAAACTGAACAGCTTTTATACAGTGAATTTGTCAGGCAAATTTGTTTTTATAGTAATGCTCTCATTATAGCAAATAACTATATCTCAAAATATATGCCTGTACATAACCCCATCCTGTGATATTCACTACAGGCACAAAGAATGACTGTACGGTAGAGGTAATAAAGATTCTTACTGTAGTCTTGTCAGCAAGCAGCTTCTCTATCACTCCAACAAGTTCCTCTTTTTGCTCCGGGTCCATACTGAAAGGGCAATGATATGACAAATGAAATTAATCATTTTCTGACATATCTGACAAAATTGGATCAAGATTATTTATGATGACAACAAATTAGATCTTCCATATCTAATGTTCCTCTCATCTCCTATTGTTGTAATACCATCAGAGGTCATATCATCTTGATTGCAAGACAAAACCTTTTCAGAGTGTGCAAATGCATTGAAGTCCTTCAAAGCATTTTAGGTATCGTGGGATAGTGGTTGTGAACTGTTCCAGGTTCAAGCCCACCCATGGTACTTGCGTCCTGCAGCAAGAGACTTTCTCCACATTATTGCTCTCGAGGCAAGTGGGTATAATCGGGTAGCCAGAAGTGTACCTCACTGGTTGCAATGATACCAATGATCCCTTGAGATTGGACAGGTGTCAAAAAGACCTACAAGCAGCCCCACGAAATGCATCTTGTTGGTTTTACTTGATGCCAACACACAAAGTTGATAGAGGGGATTTACTTGTAGAGTTTTGGGATGGCGTGGGCAGCAGTCTTGCGGACGTAGGGGGACATGTCGTTGACACTCTCCTTGATGGCCAGCATCATGATGGGCACGATCATGTGGACCCGGATGCTGGACAGCACTCGCAGGGCAGAGGCTCGGATCAACTGGTTTGGGTCCTGGGGGAGGAGAGGGCAAGCAAGTCAGCAAGATGAAATTAAATTTAATCATATTCTACCTTGTCCTAATCATTGCCATGACATTTCCATGTGTTGTGACAAAGACAAATAGCACATGAAATTTCACAGTTTCATAAAATGTCACAAGACATTATGGGAATATGAATTGTGTAACTTGTATAAGCTATTCTCTTGAGGCAGATGATTTGACAGGTTACCACATAACCTATTTAAAATCTCCCATAGTAGAGAAGGGGCCAAATACGTTAACACTTGCTTCCATTGGTTCCCGAATTTTGAACCACTTTCAATGTATAATCTTCTTATTGTTGCTGGTATTGAGGGCAAAATGCTCTCACGCACACTGTTCACTGTATTGAAGATTTTAATAAAGAATTTAAAGAATAATAAACTGACATAAAATAAAATTTATGTCTAGTGACTCAATTAAGGTGTTCTGATGACAAGATCCAACTATCAAGGATTACCTATAACACACAGACCTGGTCTATTCAGTGCATAGCATATTACTACATCAACCAAGGGATATATGAACACTTTTTTTGCATGATGTTCACTATCATACATATTATACAGGACTACACATACAACATATTTTGAATTAGCATTTAAGTGTCTTCTCTTTGGGATAAACTCTGTAAAGCATACCAAATTATATCGATGCCATGAGTAACTTACATTTGATGTACAGTAGACATCAAATACAACTTTGGCATTAGTGTGTGTATTGGGGAACAAAATGCAGGGGCCAACTTTTAAAGCCTGAGGTCATTTAATACATTTTATACACCCTATTGAAGACAAGGATCATTTTCACATGGCCTCTGTTTGGCAATGTGGTAGCTAAACCGCCCTAAGCCCCAGTGTCTTTCATGTGTGTGTATTGGGAATGGCAAGCCCAAGCCCAAAACGCACTTGATATTAATGTTCAACACTATCCACAACTACACACTGTAAGTTACCCTACAATTTCAAAAGAAACATAACAGGGGAAAGAAGGACAAGACTAATTGGTATGTGCTTCTCACCTTAAGTCCCTTCTGAAAGGTACTGATTGACAGAAGAGCCAAGTCTTGCTGCTCCTCGGCATAGCGGACAAGGTACACATACACCAGCTTCTTGACCTGATAGACAGAAGAACAGAAAAATCATTTTTAAATGATTAAAATAATGAAAGATAAATAACATATTCTACCAAACAATCAATTTGTAAGCACATAGTGCACAAAGCACATAAACATTGGCTTCTTCACCTCATGAAGAGAAGGACAGAGATTTCATTTGAAAATGATCATAAAGTGATGAAAATAAACACTATATATCTATTTCACCAAACACAAAAAAGTTATTAGTGCATTTTGTATTGATCTGGCTTCCACTCCAAGCTATTGGGAATTTCAATCAAAATATCGGGTCTGGTTTTAGGGAACTAAAATCATTCTCCATTTCTCATCAGGCTTAAGAAAAATTGAACTCAATGTCCATTTTGTATTTGAGTTTTATTGACATTTTGCTTTCAGGTCTATCACTTAAAATAAAATTCATGTAATGTTATTTTAAAAAAAAGTCATTAACTATTTCTTCATTAAGTTAATTTATGCATTAGTCATAAAAGCAGATATCTCAAGACATAGACATGTATACAAAACATGAAATTTCAAAGAATAAATCAATAACTAAGTTGGAACAGAGTCAAAATGGTAATGCATGGACAAAAATGAAAAGTGCAATTTGTGTACATGTACATTCATTTCAATATTTTTTTTATGTTAACATCATGTAAGTAAAGCAAAAGATCTATCAACAACTGAATTCTTAAGATTAACAGCCTGTAACAAGGGCTACATGAAATAAGAACTCGCATTAGTGTTTTATTCAAGACTATTAATCCTGAATGGGCTAAACATCACTGGTCTATAACTTACCTCAATGTTTTTTGAGACCACATTTTTCACAACTGCTGCAAAGAGATCTGATGCATCCTTGCCCTTGGCAATCATCTGCAAGAAGCACAGAAATATTCAAAATGTTCAACAGTAACTAAATATATTCAACAAAAAGATATAAATAGTTTCCGCACAATTTATTTGTTTTCTATCTTTCTGTTTTACATGAAGGATGATATAGATTCGCTGGATTGATAGAGTAACCAATGAAGACGTTTTCAAAAGAGACAAAGTGAAAAAAATAAAGTTAATATGTGGGCTTAAAATTATACTGTTGACATTTAGGAGGCATGTAATTCGTATATGAGAGGAGAGACAGGGGAAGAAGAAGGATTAAAAGCAAAGGACAGAAAGTTGTGGGTGGTACTCCATGATCACATGCAGCACATTAAATGGCATTTAGAGAGATCTATAGACTTAAGAAGAGGCAGGCAAGTTAGGAGGTGGATTGACGATGTTAGAGAATATGGTAATATGACATGGAAACGAACGGCACAAGATAGATCACAATGGACAAATGATGAGGCCTTCCTTCAGCAGTGGAGAGAAATGGGCTAGAAAGATAGATAGATAGATATATAGATAGATAGATAGATCGATAGATAGATAGATAGATAGATAGATAGATAGATAGATAGATAGCTAGATAGATATATAGATAGATAGAAAGATAGATAGATAGATACATAGATACATAGATAGTATAGATAGATAGATAGATAGATAGATAGATAGATAGATAGATAGATAGATAGATAGATAGATAGATAGATAGATGTAAACATTGAACAGAACATCTTTTTTAATATCTTTTATTTCAAATGTGGAAGAAGGACTCCATTTATTCATGGAACTATTAAGAATAAGCTGGTAAAAAGATTTGCTTCTATTGATTCACTTCATCAGTGTACTTATTCAAAAAGACAGCAGAGTTAATTTCACAATGATACCAAATCAAATGAATATGAAACATAAACCTGCCAAATTTGTAACTTTACCCTAGGTTGTAGCAGATGTTCTTGTTGAGTCTGCACATTTATGAATAGTGAGGACTAGGTGTGTATGTACAGTACCATATCTACATGTACCCAGCTAAACTTTCAATATTAGTATGATCAGTACATAAAAGAATCCATGGAAAACAAACATGTATAATGGGGGCTCAGGCCTCAGGGTGATTTAGCCCATGCAGTGCATAACAGAATGCTGTGGATAACAAATGGGTCCTGTGAAAAATAGAGGAATTTCTCATCTATGGAATAAAATGCATCAGGGTATTTACATTATGTAATCAGACTTGATAAGCCCCCTTTAAATCAATGTATTATATCACCACCTCCCTGACATACATACTGCCAAACATCCATTCTGAGAATCCATATTTTTTTACAATTCAGAACACTCTCATGATTTTCCTTGTATTTCATGAGGAAGAGGGAAAAGGAGGGATCTTTTTCCAAAATGAGGTTTCAAGTCCATGCAGAAGATTTTTTGTTTTAAATGACAAATGTCTTCAAAATCAGAATGATTAGCAAGTATGATCTAGCGATTAGTCCTATGCACACAAATATGAGCTGTCATGAAAAACTGACTTCCTGGCTTCTAAACCGGACAGGAAATGGACTAGTTCAGTTTTGCATCATAATGCCTTCTTAGAGCGTGTTTTATGCTAGTCTGTTCCCAATTTCAAATGGAGTTATGTGGGCTTAATTCATAAAACTGGAAATTTGTGTGATTTTTTAAAATACAACATGCAAGAACATTACATGAAGACGGCCATTGGTCAATGCATGTAATTTGCTGCAACTTCTTGAATTTACAAACATTATGCATCAGTTTAACATCTTTATTTCTTGAATTCAGCGGGATAGTAGAATATTACTAGTGCAAATATTACTTCCCATACTAACTAAGTCCTATAATGAAAAAAGAAATGTAAGCTACACCCAGTAGTGAGGTTTGCATGCTCCCTCCTGTAGTTCAATTAAATTATTAATTATCCATATGACAGATGGCTGAATGATCGTGAATCAGACTGAATAAGGATACTTTCCACCACATTTTTACTTAAAGTATCTTAAAGTAAAGTAAAGTAAAGTAAGTAAAGTAAGTAAAGTCGCTGCCTGGTAAGCAGTAGATGAAAGGTTCAAATTCGCAGAGCTGACCAGTACTAATTTTCTTGTCCATCTTTCTAAGATGTGTAAGCCTGTATTCTTTTATCAATTGAAATACCCCAGTACGCATCTCAACAACATCTTACATGTACATTCAGCCCAATTCCTATTATGTTTTAGTAGACTTACAAACTTACATCAAATCATTAATGATTTTATCTTTTAAAAAATGTAACCTAATTGCATTCAGATGCAAAATTTTCATTTCACATGTCAAACAGAACAGAGCTTGTGAGAAGTCAATATTCAATACAGCAAAAAAAAAAAAAAAAAAAAAAAAAACTCACTGAAATCAGATACTAGAACAAAAACGGGGATATATAAAGCAAGATAAATAGAATCTTGAAAGAAAAACACAGAATTCATTCACCATTCTCATTTTTTACTTAAAATGTACTTACGCCAATAATCCTCTTCATAGCCTCCAGTTTCAAGCCATCTTTGTTTCCATCCAGCATTGATTTGAGGTCCTCATGCCTGCACAACAGCAACATCAACATTAGAGAAATATAATTATGTGCTGTCTTTCAGTCTCTCTTTCAAATAATGTAGAGAATTAATTAGGTGGTTACCCATAAATAGTTTTGCACCCATTGCTGCCAACATCACCAAAGAGATTCATTTCAATTGATTTGAATTGAACCTGATTTCACACGGCCACGATTATATAACAACACTAATATCTGATAGTAAGAGCAGCGTTAGATATTGACTGAAATGTAAAGAATCATGGATCAAACCATGACACATCCGATGAAGCATACATTCTTTTCGTAGATGATATCAAAGTAAAGAGAAAATTGTCATATAACTAAGGGGGAGGATCTAAGAAGGTGAGGAAAACAAGATAAGACAACTGAGATTGAGAGGGGTATTCAAACTGTCTTGGGATAGAAAATATTGACACAATTATGGCTATAGTTATAAAACCTTATCAATTTGTGAAATAAGTTCAATATTTTTATTCTATTTAACTTATTGTAAAACAATACGACATGGATACTGCAAAAAGTGTTCACATCATCAAGTTTGAATGTGATGAACAAGAACATGTGGAGATCCTACTGTGCTGTCCATTGAAAATTGCACATGAAATCTTCCACCTATGAATCAAGTCTCTGTACATGTAGGTCGTTGGATCCACTGGGATTGCATCCGACTCCTCCGAGATTCAGGGATATGTCAGAAATTGTCATTCAGATTAAAGAATACCCTGAATAAGATGTTTTAATCTTTGCCTACATGTAATGAAATCCCTGCATGGACTTTGGGCCTCCAAATACTGGAATTAATTTGAGAGGGTGAATTGTATTGTCCTGATGAAAACATGCGTGCATGTACATGAGCTGTATTGACAATGACTTGCAATGGACCCAAATCACATTTTGATATGTTATAAAACTACAACCTCTACTAGCCATATTCAAATATCTACATTGCAATCCAACTTCCAATGCAAGCAAAATTATCATGACTCTATATAGATCTAAATAAAAAATGGTTACCCAAACTGGCAATAATATCATTTCCATTGTCATTGAGATCTATGTCGCACATCTCGATCTAATGATATTAGTATTATTAGGGTTAATACAAGTTAATACTTCATTCTAACATTACAACTTCTAATGACATGGCAAACATTATCATGATTGATAGACATACTTCATTAATACTATAGCCATGCCCTCGGCCCGGCACTGCACTTTCATGACTTTCTCATACTCATTTCTCCCGTATCCCATCTCATATTTCAATCTATAGCTTAGCCTCACTGTTGTGTCTCATCTCATTCTCACTACAGACAGTACTGGACTCACAGTAAGAAAAGTGTGAGTGTGAATGGATGCCTTACTTTTTGTAATCCGTGGCAAAGAAGCCTCCACTAGCTGGATCTGCAGCAATGTCTGCCTCCCCTGATCCTGTGCTGGGAGTCTTCTCGTTGGCATACGACCTGCTCGAATCTGCAGCCATTTTCTCGTAGTCCTGTGGAATTAAAATGTATGCATGTGTGGATTTAATAATCTAGCTCACGTTTGTGTACTACAATGCAGTAAATTCGCAATATGTACAGTACTATACGGTATACGGTATCGCCAGCTGCTGTTCACGACATCCCACCCACTTTTACGCAGATCGCACACACTCGAGTACTCACACAGTATATCACATGCATGCACACGATGTGTATGATTTAGATGCGAGGATTACTGTAGGCGACGATGGTAAAGGTCGTGTACCACTGCGCCGTAACTCCTGGGTAGATAGATAGATGCTAGCGCAGTGCTACGCTGCATAGATTTAACGCCAGTCACAAAGATCCATAGGTGGCGCTACAACCGTATGGATATGGAAAAAATATTACGATTTGTTTTTTCCTTCCAAGTGACAAACTCAGCTCAGTGGATGATGAATGTGCCACGTATCTCGATCAGCTGAGCTAAGCTGCGCTATAACGAAACTATAGTATTATACTGAAAGGCATACCGATCTAAACTCATATTTACCCATCGTGGCATGGCTGTAAATTAAGATGGTCAAACTTCAGGCAGAAAAGGAATTGTTGTGCCTGGAGTTGTTCAGTCACTGACTTTTGAAGAACTAATACGCGGTGACGAAAGAGTATAGCTAAACGTCATCTGCTACGCTCATTGTCATTTTACTAGTATGTCATTGATGCCTCCGTTATGATCGAAACTGCGGATAGACGATCGCGAAAACAAAAGCGTGGCATATGTTATCTTCTCAAGAGGCAAAACGTCTCAAATCCATGCCCCGTGGACTTCAGGCAAACCTGCTGCGAGCCTATTATATCGGTCTTTTTCACTGTGTGTCTATTCAGTCACCGGGCCAGGTGTAATGCATGGACGCCTGAATATTTCAGTGGGGACTTGTTCAATAGTAGACAAGTGATTCTCTGCAGTATTTACCGGATAGGGCTTGGCGTGTACCACTAGCAAGAAAATCAATATTTACTCTGCTCCGAAATTAATTGATTTTCTAAGCCTGCGTTGGCTAACAAGGTATGACGGGTAAAGAAGTCGATCAAACATATAGCCTAGTTTTAATCCTTGGAGTTATAATGTTAAACAAGTCATCACATTCGCTGTGTCTTTTTCAAAGGAGTTTCGAACATGATCTGAATAATCTCCGCAATACATCTTAAGTACAAATACAAGTATACACACATTTATTTGTATAACGGATCTATAGAGCTGGGCCTATCGCGTCACCCACCCTCATCATTACGACAAACCCATCCATCAATCCGAAATCAAAATGCAGGAACTCCGGGAAAATAGTGAGGAGTCGGCCCATAACAGCCACATCAGCTAGAGAAGAGAGAGAGAAAGATCGTAGGGAATGGGGTATGGATAGCGAGCCTTATAATTAAAACAAAACGTCTATGGGCATATAATTTTATGTTTTATCACTTCTATTCTTATTAGTAGGATAATCTGTCATATACAATGTAGGCCTACATGTATTCCACAGATTCGAACACCGTGTCGTGTAAGCCTAAACAACAAATATAAAATCATAGAGAAATATATATTCATGGGATTTCGTTAGTCATGTGACACGATTGTAATTGTATTGATGTGTTGATCTCAATCAATCAATCAATCAATCAATCAATTAATCAATCAATCTATCTATCTATCTATATATATCCATGTATGTATGTATGTATTTATCTATCTATCTATTTATCTATCTATCTATCCATCTATCTATCTATCTATCATTCTATCTATTTATATCTTAATCTGCCTGTCTTTAGTCACTACCATGTAATAATAGAAGGATTCAGAAGGCTGCATTGGTGATAAATAGCCTTTTGAGACAAAATAAGGTGAAGAATACACACGCCGAAGATGAATACCTATGCCCAGGCCATCTATCTACGTAATTTCCATTTGTATGTGCTATCATGTTATCCAGCTTCATATCTGTCAATCTATATTGATTTTTCGCCTCTCTTTCTTTAATTTACAGATAAATACAATTTCGAGGTACCCCCCCCCCCCCCTCCCCCGGCGATCGCCCTCCCCGTTACTCTCTCTCTCTCTCTCTCTCTCTCTCTCTCTCTCTCTCTCTCTCTCTCTCTCTCTCTCTCTCTCTCTCTCTCTCTCCCCCCCTCTCTCTCTCTCTCTCTCTCTCCCCCTCTCTTTCTCTCTCTATCTCTCTCTCTCTCTCCGTTTTATTAAGTCACGATATTAGTTCACACACCATCTAAACCACTTTTGAGAGCCGTTAACATTTATAGTGATGACGTCATGTTATTGTTGAGTTCTATTTTTTTTACTTGAAATTTTGTTGTCACATGCCAATGAGATAATATTACGAGACTACGAATATAATTCGCGCATGCTCCAAAAGTGATCTATGACCGCTATCTATCCCGTCATGCAGCCCGAAATTCACTACAACTTCCGTTCTCGTACGTTGTTCTTGGAGGTGTAACCCGAGGAAGAAAATACGTTTCAGTGATCTTATTTTGAGTGGAGAGCTTCTGCCTGTCACAGAAATTTGAGCTTTGTTGTGAAGGCTAAAGAGAAGAAAACCCACGATGTCCAATTTTGATAGCAACCCATTTGCAGATCCTTCGGCTGGCAGTCCGTTTCAGGTACGTGGTGGTATGTGGTATCACCGTCGGTTAGCACTGTAGCAGAACACACTCCCGATCATGAGCTCATCTCAGCTCACCGAGGCCAAGCGGCCTAGGCCCATTCATGATGCATTCACTCCCTCAACACTGCAGTGGCCAATAATACCAGTGGCGGCATAGCTTCGGCCAAATTTATTATATTATAGCCTATAGTATAGGCACAGTGCCACAGACTGCATTGCCATTTGTTATTAGCTGCCTCAAAACGGCACTTAGTTGTGGATCTATGTGGAGATTGACAAATCAAAAAATATATTTCTACTAGGCCTATCATCACGGTGTCTAGACAGAAATACCGTCTCATTCGGGGCCTTCTTTAATCGAAATTACATTTTTGGACATACCCCCGGCCCCCTGAATAGAGACGGTACATCCACACCGAACGCACAATGGCAGGGTTCTTACAACGTACAAGCAAATACAAGGTTTCCACTAGCCCCGGGACTGCTCCCGCGCAGCGGGAGCGTCCTGAGGGCTCGCCACCAATTTCTACCGAGAAATCAACCCGTGCACATGAATAAATTACTCATTTCAAGTACATTTATCACATATAAATGGCCAAATGTATTGAATGTATACCTGAGCTATAAAATTGCTTGAAAATGCTAAGCAACGTTACAAATTTCCTCCTCACATACGATCATGATCTTTGTAACAAATACGGTTTGCCGAGGCTGCCATCTTGGCTGCTTCAAAAAACGTACACGGTAAAGGGGAACTAGCGCATGCGCATTAAGTTTTGCATCGCAGCTGCTGTCGTGCGATTCTGAACAACTTTAGATCGAAAACAATTTTTAAAAATAAAACATGGATTAAATTCATCTTCAAACCAACTACGGAATTATTCAAATATATATTTTACGTAAATATATGCAATAGATTTGAGATTTGAGTTACAGAATTGCTGAAACCAACTAATATAATCACTGCTAATCTCGACTTCCTTACTTCAAAGCTCCGTGCTACGCAGCCTGCTCACTGCGTGAGCGGGCTGGTCGCAGTAAGGTTTCCACCAAAGTTGCCCAATTAGTGCAAAGTCTATGGGAAAACGGATTTTGAGATTAATATCATACTAGGCCTACTTCGTCTAAAAAAGTAAAATTTTAACATCTTTTAAGCTATTATCTACAGATGCAACAGATCTACTTCAATCAAAATTAGATCTATATTATAAATTTATAAATTCTAGGACTAAAAATCGAAAGGTGAAAATGAAAGACTTACTTTCTGCCGATCACACGTTTATCACAGACATTCTTGATCTACTCGAGTCTGACATAAATTTGACCAATCAGATTGTTCGACGAGTTGTTGTCTATGAATTTAAATCATCAATCCTACAGAGACTGAATTTTCGGTCTACACGGTGTCCTTACTGGCACTGGCAAAAATGCATATTTTAGAGCACAAATGGGCGCTAGTGTATCCATACTTTGGCGTCGCAGCCTAGGCTAGGGACGCCCACAAAATATTAAAACAACTTCAAAATACAAATGCTCACCATATATGCTTGTTTGCACTATTGATAATCCATAGAAATCATTAATTTTGTCAAAATAACAAGAAAAGTATTTATTTAAATAGTAAGCGGGCTAGTCGTAGTAAAACGCAATGCTAGGACAAGTGTATCACGCATGGGACAGGGGCCCATTATTTTCACCACGGGCTGGGGTCCTGACTCAATATATCTGCAAAATTTTTATAACAATGATATGTGCTCACTTTCTGCACTCTCTTGTGGCAAACATGATTTTGTATCTTTGTCAAAGTTACAAAATACATTTGCCATTTAAGAGATTTCATCAAACATAATGAGGAACACATCGAAACAAAACAATATTTTATAATGTGATTTTTGCTTTTCAAACTAATCTTAGACCAGAGACACTAGCATTTCTTTTTTATATTTTAATATTGGCATCAAATGTGGTACAACTTGTCCTGTAAATAAGATTTGAAATGCTATTGAGACTTGGTGAAGGTTTGGTGTCACAAAAAGCTTCCAAAATATGAAACAGTGTCCAAAGAAGACTCCACCTCACATTTTACACTACTATGGAGAAGAGTGACTTGAAATTCACAGATGTATTGATTAAGATTAGTCTATGTTGAGATCCTGGACAATATTCTGTCAGAAAGTCCATTACCTGACGGCTGTGTCGCTAAGTTATAGAAAGATGAAATGTTGTCTTTTGTCCCAAGTCCTAAGTCCTAAGAGTTACGTTCTTCACCAAAATGGTATTCTGAAATTTATCCTTACTTTTCTCCTGAGTTTGCTCCTCTATTGATATTTATGAATGCAAATTAGCAAGTGACGAAGATTTGAGAATGCACATAACTTCTGAGAATATTTAGGAGAGCTACATGTACCCACTTTCCTAAGTCATTTATAAGACATGCAAGGAAACAAGCAAGCATTATCTGCAACGGTGTGCATATGTACATAATCACGTCCACATGATTAGAAGGAAATCTAGTCAAACCTCTTGATTGCTATTGTCTCTTCATGAATAAAACTTTCCATGTTGGCTGAGAAATGCACACTGGCCATGGTGAATCCCTTCATGATTTGCATAAGAAACGTCCCACAACAACATTCTGGAATATGGAATTTGCCTTTCCTGTCCAAGGCACCTCCTAAATTTGTGTGACTTTAGAGAAAACTTCATCCTAATTAAGAAAACTGAGGAAGAATTTAGTAATACCACTCGTGGTCCTTGAATGATAATGATCGAATGATCTACAGAAAGTTGAAATTGCAAGTTCGAGCATTAAACCACCCTGTGCCGTATAAAATGCTATTTGTGTACATTACTGAGTGACAAACTGGCACCTTGAGAGTTAAAGGATTAACCCAAGTTTTTCTATCATTGTTAGTTTAAGAGATTTGCTTTGATTGGTGAAAGGTTGAGCATGGCCGACATTCTGTTCTTTTCAAATGTGCGTAAAAAAAAGTTTTTCTGGTAACCACCCTGGATGCCGATTGGCCATACAGGTTTTATTATGTGCCTGTCGGCCTACATTGTACATTGTGTGTCTGCAAACTGTACAGTACATGTAGGTATGCCATAATTTTGAACACTTCTTTTTCCTAATTTCTCTGTCATCCTCCCAATCTTTTAAATGTAAAGTTTAGTGCATTATAAGAGCTTTTCTCCTTCCAATGCAATATTTGTTATAATCTTTATTTCATATAAATAAAGATTAAAAGAATGTGTGTGCGTGTACGTTATATGTGTATGTGTAAATGCACTCTAGAAACCCCCACAGAGCATGGAAAGACTGCTTAGGAGTCAGGGCAGTGTCCAAAGTTACATTATAACTTGTCTCCTGGTTTGTATTTCAACAGTATACTTAGTATCCAAAATTCTTTCAAATATATAAGAAAATGTTAACAGTAACAATTAGTAAAAATATATAAGAAAATGTTAACAGTAACAATTAGTAAAAAAAATAATAAACAAGAAAATAAATTTGTGAATACAAACTCAAAATTTGTCTCTGTATGATTTATGACTGATACATTTAAAGTTGTACCTAGTAAAAATTGAGAATTCGGTTTATAAGCTCTCCCATCAATTATTACTTCCTCAGAATCTTAGTTCCAATGTACATGTAATACAAGAATGAATTTTACACGGAAACCTTCAAATACTCTTGCAATCAGCAATCATTATACAGATGGCAGCAAGTATTTTTCCTAGAATCATATACCAATATTTCGGAAAATTCACAGATTTGGCCAGTCATTTGCTCACTGCCACTTTCCACTTACCTTTAGCACCCAGTTTGGACAAACTTATTGAACATTCGGAAGTTATTCTCTGTCTTGTGCTGTATCCTGTTTGATACAGAATACAGAGACTTGTTTTCTAAAAGAAAAAAATGAAATAATGGAGACACTAACAATATTGAATGCTAATTGCACTGTTGAGAAACATTTTATATCTGCCTTTGTGGCGTTTTGAATGCCAGGTGGAAAGACTGTATGTTTGTATTTGTGTGAATTATGGACAGTGGAAACACAGAAGCTTAGGGTGCTTAGCCCCTGCATTGCAAACAGTCACAAATTAATTACACATTAGAGCACCTGTAAAAAATGTACAGTATCATCTTATTGGATAGTGTATAGATTGGTCGTTTGATGACATCAAATTTGAAATATTTTTTGTTTTTCTCCTGGTTCGTACATGTACACACAATACATTCCTTCATTACCACTGTGTACACATAATTAAGGCCCATCCCAGATTCCCAGTCCCAGGTGAAGGTCAAGGTTGCATGGTACATAGTGTATTGGAAATTAATTACTGGTGTACAGTACATGCATGTAGACCTACAGTTTCAATTCATAAATAAATCTTAAGGGGGACCTCCGGGCATTACAAAACCAATGCTTCATTGTTTTGGCACTAGAATTGAATATTAATCATCTTGTTATGGGGTCTCATATGCCTTGGTAATTAGAGAACAATGCAATTGATTGATACAGTATTGCATGGAACATCAGCGATCTCGGATGTTCTGCGCGTCTATTTGTCTTGAACGTCCGCTTGATCAATACACGTATGCTACAGTAATCTATCACAGAGCAGAATTGTGAAACGATAGCATCGCTTCGCGCGCGCTTGAACTTTCATGCTATAATGTGTTCACATGCAGCTCGCGCGATATGTATGGCCGTATACATGTACAAGTATAGTACACAGTACGGCGTTTTCGTTATCCACCATATTGAAAGTCACTCCCGATAGATACTGTTTTGAATTCAAAGTTGCTATTTTATTCGCTGCTTGTGCAGCTGAATTCTCTCGGTTTGGCGCACACACACTGCATTACCGGTACAGATAATGCCTGCTCATAGTGCAGCCCCCTTTTGTGAACAAACTCATCCAGCGGTTTTGCTGTTAAAGTTTCCAAGCTCTGATCAGCAACCTTGCATTTGCGAGATTTTGGTTACAGCTTTTTTTTTTTGCCCTGAAGAAATTTCTATGTATCGTATGTGCTACATGTAAGCGGCGCTCACGCAAACAATTGTTGAGATTTTCTTTGCTGGCTGCAATTGATTAGAGTATTGTGAGGGTGTATCGCTATCTGACAGAACCATTGAAATGTGATATTAAAAATGACTCCCTAGCAATGATCTCAAACTTGTTTTATATGTTCATTAACTTTATTTGAGATTATGTTTGATATAAGGCCATTTTTCTTAGCCAAGCCAAGTGCTTTTGTACTTAACGTCAATTATATAATTGAATACTGGCCCTGCTGGGACTTACACAGCTTGATGAGCAGGGCGCTGTCCATCAGGCTACTGGATAGCTTAGGGACGATACTTAAAAAACCAATACCCATGCCTGGCATTCAGCGTATTTCTACAGAAAAATAGTGGAAAACTGTTTTTATCTTTTCCGAAATCGAAAAAACGTATCGCCCTTAAACCAACCTGTTTCTACAGAACGAATAATTCGATTAACTTTGATCTGCATCGCAAGTAACGCATTAATCGGACATGCCTACACACAGAATAGGTCTAGGATCTATGCAATTTGATTGGCTGAAAGCTGCTGTCCCATACACAAACACACACAGGATATGCACAGTGAGCTATGTCACATAGCTATGGACACACATACCTACTTCCGCCAGACCCGATATACGCTTTTCGCTATGTTGTTCTACAGAAAAGTTAAACGGATTAACACGGCAATAACCATCTCTGAAAGGTGGTTATGAGAAAGCGTATTGGTCAGATACGGTTTATCAATAAACCGCAGTTTTCTGGAATTGTGGATACTTACACTACAGCTCAAAAGAATTGGCATAGGGAAGGGGAAAGGGAAGAAAGGGAAGGAGCCTCGGTTTTAAACAATGGTACATTTTGTCCAGTTCAGCATGAAACATGATGCTTTTTAGGCTAAAGCATCATGTTTCATGCTGAACTAGACAAAATATACCGCGGTTTAAAACTGTGGCTCCTTCCCTTTCTTCCCTTTCCCTATGCCAATTCCTTTGAGCTGTAGTGTATATATATATGCAGGTAATAGAGTTTGACAATTTTCTGTAAAAACACACCGATACAGTAAAGCAGATTCAAGTCTATGGTCTTCTTTTTCTCTGCTTCTGTTTTTAACAGATTGATCAATCAATCTTATTACTACCAGTGATTCCTTCAGGAACCTATGATCATGACATGTCATTTAAAGTAATTTGATTTTACTCCCTTGCATTAATTTTTGAAATGTTGTGTGTAATTCAGACGTCAACGCATGCTTTTATTAATGCAAACACTTTCAGTGTGTATTTGTTTATAAACATGTGTCTCTATCAGGTCTTGTTCATCGTATACAAATACCAGTACCGGTACACACACCGGTTCCCTTTTGTAGTACAGTGTACAATGCTTGAAGTGAAAGCACACTATTCATTGTCACACTCACATGCAGCTGATGCGTCACTACCTGGCATTATGACGAAATCATATTTATTGACAAAAACACTCCTGCCATCGCAGTGCGTATTTACATCATGGATTTTCATTGTTTAGGTTACAGCTGATGTTTTTGACACATTGCTCAAGTCTACAATATCGGTTGTACAGTGTACTAAGTTATGTTTATGTGGGTCTGTCTACATTAAAGGGATATTTTTTGGATTATTTGCATATTTTTTTGAATCATTTGAAATTTTGACCACCTTGCACCACCAAAATATGACAGAGTGTTGAATTACTTTCCTCTAAATTAACTTCAGCTACAATCCTGCTCTGAATGTTCATTATAGAGTACTGAAGTGGTGTCGTCATATGAGCATGTTGTTATGACAGTTGGTTCTAAACAAACTCACTCCAGTGAGACATTTAGCGGTCCAATATTGTCTATCGGGCTAGTGTTCCCAAATTTGTACAGGGCAAATTTTCTGAAGCGTACAAAAACTTGTAAAGTGCAAATCAATATATTTCTTTGATATTCTATTGTTATTGGCTGGTTTATTTAAGAGATTAAAAAAAAAGTAAATGAAATTTAAGAGATTTATGCAAGTGTTACAGTAAATGTAACAGAAATGTACCCATTACTGTGGACAGGCCCATACATGTACTTGTACATGAATATAGTACTTTTCACTCTTTTTTTTTCTTTTTTTTTTGGATCTCCCAAACTAATGACAATGAGAGAAGGGCTTTACTTAATCCTTTAATCCCCAATGTGCATCCTGTAGGTGGGGGCTTCCTACAGAATCTTTCTAAACGGGGTTCACATGGCCTTTGGAGGGTTTTTGTGTGTGTAGGGCACCTGTTTAATTATACAGACTAAAGGGGTCCAGAGTTCTAATTTGGGTACCTGTATAAAAGTACTAGCTGGAAGCATAATAGTGTTAGGCCCTGCTACTGCCTGTTCACAAATGATCAGTTACCAGTGACATGTATAAGTGTCTCAGTTGCATTTCAAGGAATAATATTAAAGGTTTTAAGACATGTAGAGACATAATAACATGTGCATGCATGATTTTTACAACCATGATTTATTGATTGTACTCATGTGTAATCACCATGGTTACTAACTACAGCGTGCCCGTATGTGTGATGTTGTACTAAAGTGTTTTGTGTACATAAACATTACTCCTTGTATTGAAGATGTGTCACGTACTGTACTTTATGATTCTCAATGCGTACATTGTGTCTGCGAGTTTGGATAATAAGCAAATAATCAACGTCGGTGAAGGTAATGGGATGAACTATCACTTCCGAGGCGATCTGGATGTAGCTATCTTTCCGAAGCTTTTAGCTGAGGAAAGATAGCGTGTACATTCAGATCGCCGAGGAAGTGATAGTTCGTCTCATTGCCTGAAACCAAAAGTTGATTATTTGCTTTATATTCCACATCTGATACCAACAATCTATACAAAAAATGACAATTTAGCGTAAAAAAGCGTTCGAGAATCTAACGTTTGGCCTATCATTGAATGTAACTTTTAGACCATATTCTGGTTATTGGAGGGGGAGGCTACGAACAACATTGCGGTACGGATAAATTCACCTGAATCATGATGCTGATCATGCATGCAAATGCCGTGAAGAGACGTCAATTATAGTTCTCAAGTTCACAAGAAAAACAATTCCGCACAGGCTTAGCATTCTAGGCTAACATTGCTAGGCCTGGTCTAACGTTTACTCTAACGCTAGTAACGTTAGTTGTAAATGTTCACAACGCAGTTATTAAACTGAAACGTTGCATTTCTGTTCTTGTTCTGAACTTGGACATTTCTATTCTCAACAGAAGCACCGTATCCTACAATGTCTATGTCCCGCAAATTCAAAAAATATTTCTGCAAACCATAATTGTTTTACTGTACGACTCACCACTAGAATTTTCCAAGCAGTTGATCCATGCAATGCCATGGCAATGATTTCAAGTCGATGTCTGCTAGCTGGTCAAACTCGACGTCCCCTAGTGCTACGCAAAACTCCTGAAATATTTGAAGGCTAAACTTCAATTGTCTCTTTGTATTTTCACTTTCACTTTCTTGCAGCAATTTATGTCCCAGTTCAGTGTCGTTGAGTAGTTCAAATATAATTCCATTGGCATGGGCTATTTTGATTGAAACGTGACTATGTCTGTGGCAAACACGAACTGTACATAGGCTATGTACGTACATGTACGTATGCATGTACATACGCAGTACCCGCGCCAGGCGTAGCGCGGTATTTACAACCACGAACACAAATTTTTAATTATCGCGCGCCGCGGCGTCGTCTGCTTCGAGCTAAAACTGATATTCCGAGTGTAACGCACTGTTATTTCGCGCGTACTCAAAATATTAATCACGCATTAGGACTGTGAGGATTGAAGAGATCAGCGAAACCAAAAAGTACTATCACCTAGAGTGTAACGAACTTTTATTCTCAGGTGATCTGATAGGAAAAACTACGCCTCATCACGTGATCAACTGTTGACCAATCATATAGCAACATTCTTAGTATGTGGAATATAACAAGCATTATTGTACATATTTTAGCATGTAAGCCTATTGTACAAATTACAATATGATTGATAGCAAATATATAGGATCCTGACTTAGGATTTATAAGAATTGATGTGATAATGCTAATTGAAGTACATGCACAGTACACAAAAAGCAGGTTAACAGAATGAACATTGTGTGTACATGTATTTATTTATTGCACTGCTTTTTGGGTTCTATCATTTTTGATTGACCATGCATTATACTGATGAACTAAACAATAGAATGGTGATTAGCGCATGACAAACAGTTGTCAAATCAATTACTTGAAGTGTCCCTCGACTCAACTCCCTCAATCAATGTTTTCATGAAAATTTTCTATCAAGTACATTGTTGGCTAGTATTAGTAGTCGTCTGGTCCCGATCATTCAGATAAACAACGTGGTCTACCTCAGCCAAAAAAATAAAACACCAAACTTAAAAAAAAAAGTACAATGAGAACCCTGGCAACCAGCCTTTAATGTACCTACCCTGTGCAGTGCAGCTTCTAGCCTGCCTGACATAGCGATGGCCTTCTGCGGGATTTTCATAACCAGGTCTGTCACATGCACCGTCCCAAATTTTGACGTGAAATTCTTGATGAATCTCGCCCCTGCCCTGGCGGGGCTCTTGGTGGTCGCTAAGGAGTCCTGTGAGCGAAACATCTCGAGAACAGTCACCTCCACCTTGTGGATTTCACCTAGATGTGTTGGCAGAGGAAATCAAGGAATCCGTTTGGAAGAATGGTGTATTCCTTGCCGGTGTTGTTGGTCTCTCTTTCACCTGCTATCTCCAACTGTCAGTCTTTAGAAAAGCAGCTGTTGTGGCACAGATTCAAAAAATAATTGATGTCCCTTGTACAAGTACCAATCGACCGTGGAAAAGTGTGTCGGTGTGCGTAGGTTTGAATGTGTAAGGGCTACCAACGGCTCAAAATGTGCACGTTTACTGGATGCGTACAGATCCCCATATGGTGCTCCTCCTGAAGAGACAAAGTAAATGACACCTAGGTTTATTATCTACTGATTTATAAAGTTACAGATGAGATGAGATGTGTCGCGTTCAGAGACGAATATGAGGATGACTGCTGTGTGCTGATTGTATCATGCACAGTAACTAATGCAGGATGTGTGAGTGCATGGTTTCATGCTGTACATGAACAAACTTTGCTGCATTTTGTATCCTTTAGGATACATTTCTAATTTGCCATTCAAGGCTAGCCCTTTCAGACGTGTGGAAAATGTAGTATAGATAATGTTGCACTCTTCTACCTTTTACCTTCTACCTTCTACCTAGCCTGCACATTTTTGGTGTGTAACGTTAGAAGCGCAGTGTGCTCAAAGAGAAAATTGAAAGCAAAATGTGTAAATATATGTTATCCTGCTCCTGGAGATCAGACGAAAATGCGACACAGCCATTGTTCGACAAAATCGTTCTTCCGAGCAACGTTTTTCTCGCGTCTGAATAGGTAGTGACATGTAGTCTCTCTCTGCCAGCATCTGTTACCATATTAGTTTTTTCTTAATGGTTCCTTGCTCAGGTACCAGCAGATGCGTGTCACATTACGAGGCTCAGCCCCCTTCTCTCATTAGCCTGCGTCATGCTACATAGGGTCAGGTCGGAATGGACGACTCTTCCTGGGCGGCATGCCAGGAGTGTTGTACATTGTGTGTCTTGTAAGAAAGTACCCTGTTTCAGTGTATGGATATAAAAGATATGCATGTACTCAGAGTACCTGCCTTTTTGAATAAGGTTTTAATAGGAAAGCCTGTTCTTTTTCTGTAGTACATACACTAACATCTACTTACCGGTAGTTAAGATTGTTAACTCGCTTGGAAATGGACCCAGCCAACTCTTTTGAGCACTACTGGTGGCAAAAGGTATGTTCCATCAATTGTTTTTTTTTTTGGAGGGGGGGGGGGGGGTAAAATTCAATCCACTATTAATCACTAAGATTATGTTGAAGTGCATACATTGTAGATGTACAGTATGCGAATATGTGCAGTGTGACTACCACTTTGAGCAATTGCTAACACTTAAAACAACTCGTATAGCATTACATGTTTCTACACACTGTAATTTGACATGATATGACTGCATATTGAAGTACACATTTACTGTATATAGTGGACAGTCGACAATAAGAGGTGCCCAGGAGCACCAATCTCTAAGCCCCTTTAAAATAACAAAAAAAAAACTTGTCATCTGAAGTCCCAATTCCCAAATAAAGGGTTCCTGTTCAAAAGAGCCATTTTCATAATCTATTCACAACTTCCCCCTTACTGCGCAGGAACGTGTTACATTCACCTTTATTTCGTAATACAGTTTCATTGGGTGGAACGCACTCTCTATCTATTGTTGCTGTGAGGACAAATGTTGCACTAGCTGTGGGATTACCATTAGTAACATTTTTTTGAACAATTTGAATAAAATTTGCACACATATCAAAAATGGTCTATTTGTACAAGAATGAACATTTATACCAAGGGGAAAATAATTATTTGCAGCTTTGGGCTTCTTTTAAAACTTAATGTTATGAAACACCTTGAAATTCATGGTTTGAGGGAAAAAATGGATCTTCTCAGGAGTTCTTTTGTCGTTTGTGGGTACTATTTCCTTGCATGACAGGGGCTAAATCAACCCAAGCCCCCAAATTTTCTTCTTGTTTTTACTGGCACATGCCTTGTACTTACACTACCAGAATGGAACAAACATTTGTGTGTTTGCTTTACTGACATCTTTTAGATTATTTTGTTAATGTTTTTGAGAAGGCAGACTTGGCCAGTGCAATCCTTGTTTTGATTTTACTCTCACATCTAGCATCTTCTTTGATTATGTTTCTGAGGTATTGGATAAAGGGTACCGGGTAATTATGTAATTTTATTAAAGGTACACGAAGCTAGTGACTTCGGGATATCACTATGTTATTGAAAACATGGTATAAACCAGAAGAAAAACATTTACATGTGGGTCCAGCTTGTGAAATGTACAATTTTACACCGATATGTACATGTAGGATCCTAATAATGCATGACAATGCACTAAGTAGTTTACTTCTTAGTTTCAACTTGTGTCAATTTTGAGTTTCTTATAAGTTCTTTTCTTAAAGTCTTTTTTTTTCTTTTTGCAGGATACATGACTTGTATCTTTTTGATTAACATTATAGTACAGTTAACTCTTTTTACACTCTATTTTCCCCTGTGCTACTTGAAGTACATGAAATTCAGCAAACAGAAAAAATATGGAAAGGCAATCCTTCCCTGAAAGATACTGTTTTCTCAATGCAAAAAAAAATATTCGAGGAGTTCAAAGGCCACTTTAGCATTCTACATTCGTTTAGTGTTCTTCCATTTACAATATACTTTGAGTGCATTGTGGAGCATGAAATAAGACACTGGATATAAACATTTAATTACTTTATTCAATCGTATCCGTGAACATGCCTATACACACCCTGATTATTAATTTTCACCCGGCTTTTTCTTTTCTGCTGGTACGCTTTACCCAGCTGCAGCTTATGCATTGTTCTTCCTCAGTATGTTATGAACCAGGCACTAAGTACCTGAATGCTGTCACTCCAATGCTAATGATGTGTCTAGCTGCATACAGACAGCATCCATCCAGCATCGAGACCTTGCCTCTGCAGTATGAACTCATGCTGGTCGGGAACATAACGCAGTCTGTAACCGGTGTATATCCATGGGAATAAGAACACACGCCAGTGCATCTGTGCATCTGTGGCGTGCGTGCGTGTGCTGTGTGGGTGCCGTGAGAAGTGTACCTCCAGTAGGCAGTAGAAGCCAGTGAAGTAAACACACCTGTGGTACAACTATGATGTGATAGATGCATTCACATTTCCCTGCCTGTAGGTACCGAGGCAGACTCCCACCTAGCCGCAGTACATGTGTATGTGGAGGTCAGGGACGGAGGATAAACTACACCATAGTGGATTCTGGATTATTTTTAATGAAGCTCTGATTTATGTGTCAGCGCACTGATGGCTGATGATTGGCAGTTTCCAGATGGATGCACGCTGTGAATCTGTTCTAATACATGGTCTTTCTGGATGCTTTCTGGGCCGCTGCTAACTGCTCTCTCTCTCTCTCTCACTGTCATGATCAGTGCATGTTTGCTAATAGCAATCCAGGCATAGCTGTGTGCTGGGCGTACGCCCGTGGATACTACGCATACTCTGTGTTAGACTTCCCCTGGCGTTTTGTTCATGTCGATGTCCGCATCTGATGTGTCATTATGATTGGGTCGGAGTACATCGTGAACCTGGCAGTGAGTACAAAGGCTGTATATACTTGTATGAATGAATGCAAACTGAAGGACACATACATGTGGTGATGACTCATAATTACGTGTACATGTATATGTGTGTATCTGGTACATGTATTCTATCAGCATTTGCACTGTTGCAGAGCCAGAAGTGGTTCTATTCCTTGAATGAGCACAAATACGCATAGGATGAATACTGAGAATTCAATGGTGTGCTACATGTACATGTATATGGATGACCTATTCTTATTACATTACTTATTTACACGTGTTAAGTGACATAATTCGGCTTGCATGTAGGTTTCCCTTGTTTAGTTTGTGTATTTGCACAATTAACCAGTATTTGTTTACATCTACAACAAGGAGGTGCGCAATGTATGTGAATGCCAGTACCAGCAAATAAAATAGACTGAATATGTACTGTACATATCATGTGCCATTTGTGGGATAGACTATGAACTTACTACCTTGTATACAAACTAACATGCACACTATGAAGGATGCTGCTGCCATGTAGCAATTGATGGGAGGGTGTGTGTGTATGTGTATTTTATGTGCCCTCTTTTTCACTCTGTCACCCATCTTATTCACTCTGCCACGTTTTACTTGTCATCATTTGTAAGAGGATTTCAATGTCACGAGAGATAGAGAAATACGAGGGTGGGGTGGGAAGGTGGGAGGAAGGGATGATCATACCAAAGTTCATATTGGTGAAAATACCTTTATACAATTTGTAGTATGAGTGCCATTCTCATTGGGCTAAAAAAAAATTGCAAAGTTACAGGGACAGGGACAATGGGACCATTCGGATTTCAGTACGGTTGCTAGGCAACTTTCACCCTAACCTCAAGCCCAATGAGAATGGCACTATGACATAAAGTTCTTTTCATTTTGTATTTAGATGAACAGGGAGAGAGAGAGATAGAGAGAGATAGAGGGGGGGGGGGGGCAAGGATGAAAACAATGAAAAACAAGCTACAGCCGATACCACGTGCATGTCCTAACATGCGTATGATGATTCTTTGTTTATTGAGCACTCTTCTCTCAAAAGGCATTATTCAAAATGAGTCGCCCCTCAAACCAAAAATATAGCTCCCAAATGGAATAAAAATCACCCCCCCCCCATATTTGTTTTACACTGATACACACTAACACACACACACACACACGCACACATACACACACACACACCCAAACACACGCACACGCACGCACATGCACTTACACACACACACATACATGTACCTACACACATACACGCTGTAGTCATGTACATGTACTAATGTCTAGAGTAGACATATGATTATGAACCCTAATGCAAACATTAACACGAACAGTGTGTAGGCGCATTGGGTAGCCTCAGGAAAATCTTCTCTGATTTCTGCATTAATTACCATTTACCTTCATCGCTCAATATGTGAGCTTGTCATAGATGCTAGTTCATGATTCTTCTAAAAGCTGGTTATGAGAGTAACCTTTAACTTTGAGAATACAATATACATGTACATGTAGGTCTGCCTACGGGAGATGTCGAGATAGTTCGGGAAGATACATTGTGTACATTATACATAATGTACATGTACATGTGCATCGTGAATAACTACACTGTAACTGCATTTTAAATTTGAATCAAATTGAAGATAATAATTATGTATTGTACCTATGATTAATTACATTTCCAACTTGAATGTTGCAGAATACTATACAAGAATGGCAACAGTTGAATGTACCGTATGTACAGTACATGTTCACATGTCTCTGAACCTTTCAATACAAGAACAGAACAGATCTATTACATCTTTCAACATGCTTTTCCTTGACCCCCCCCCCCCCTTCACTTTTGCTCTTGCTTTCATTCAAGATACTTATATTATCTTTCTTTTCTTTATCCTTTTCTTGTCCTTGCCTCTCTCTTTCTTTCTTTCTCTCTCTCTCTCTCTCCTCCATCTCTCCTCTCTCCCCCTTCCTTTCTCTCCTTTTCTGCACCCGCTCCTCTGCACACTCTCTCTCTCTCTCCCTCTCTCTGTCCAATCGTTCAAGCACCTACCTCAAGTTGAAAGCAGATGCTTTTACAATTCTAATAGGTGTATACATGACAATGACTTATATGTATGGTTATCTAAAATGTCAGCACGCTCTCATTGCTTTGTGTGTGTACTATACATACATGTAACTTGTCATGTTAGGCCACATTGGAAATCTGATGCACACTGTACATAGCTGGGAAATTGCCCCATGTCTGGCTATGGCAGTGTGTACTGCACACTCGAGTGATTGTTTACATAGATTTGTAGAAAAGAGCCATTCAAATATATACAGATAAACCCAGATAAAAAAACAAAAACAAATGTGTATTGGGTAAAAAGATTATAAATATGTAATATGAGTGGAATGATATTTTGTGATAAACATCATTTGAACATGTTATTGTTGTACGCATGAGTGACAACACGTATCCCAATCAAACGTAGAGTTAATTGTTTACTCTAATCTCATGAAAATTCTTATACTTTTAAGCCAATTTTAGATTCAATTTCTGTGCTAAAATATGTTTATCGATTGTACTCGTGAAATGAAATGCATTTAGATAATGTTTTGAATCAATGATATACAGAATTTTAAAGTGTTAACCTTTGAATAACCTTTTCCATTTGTTAGATCATAGGGTTATACTTTGTACATTCAAGCTGCCATTTCATCCAACAAAATTCCTTGAGAAACACTGCCAGTATCTATTAAATGCTCTGCGTAGTCTATCCTTTTAAAATATATTTTCGTTTTATCATATATTTTAATGATTTTGCTTTTGTCCACTGATGCGTGGAAGTGCCAAACACTATAGTACAATGTATTTTTTTCTTTTTTTCATGTTAACTTGTAAAAGATGCAATAGTTTTGCATGTGTGCATATTATTAAAAGTTTTGGTTATTGGGACCAATATTAAAAAGAAACAAATAAAAACGCATGTACACTACAGCTCAAAGGAATTGGCACAGGGAAAGGGAGAGGGAAGAAAGGGAAGGAGTGTCGCAATTTTCAACCATGGTATAGTTTGTCCAGTTCAGCATGAAACATGATGCTTTAGCCTAAACACATCATGTTTCATGCTGAACTGGACAAAATATACCACGGTTTAAAACTGCGGCTCCTTCCCTTTCTTCCCTTTCCCTTTCCCTATGCCAATTCCTATGAGCTGGAGTGTATGTGTACATGTACATTCTCATAAAATAATGGTGAGAACCCACCCCTGAGAAGCCAATCTGTTTTTTTAGCTGGGCCCTTTACATCACAACAATCTTGCGTATTGTTTGGGCAAGGGGTGTCTTGTGATACCATTATATGGCATTGCAGTAAGGTATTTTGTGTCTTTACATTTGACTTTGAAAACTGTCCTTCAAGCATAGTTCTGGAACTTAAAAAACAAGTCCCAGTAAAAGTTGAAATTAAATTGAAAAACAAATGAAATTATTTACTTTCTTTCATTTCATATTAAAGGTGGCATGTACAAAAGAAGAAGATGAAGAAGTATGCCAAGTCTTCATGATATGGATAGATACATGTATTTCAGAGGGGGTAAATGCTATCACAAATAATGACAAGCACATGTGAGAAAATTGATGCGGGTTGTACATGATGAAGTGCATGAACTGTAAACGTTCAATCTACATGTGATGTGCAGTTGCTGTAAATACTGCTTGTGTTGCGTCCATGTGAATGTGCCTTTATTTTACTCCTATTTCTTCAGGATCCATCTGTTACAGAGGCAACTGCTAATTCTCGAGGGGGTCTGGAGGAATTCAATCCCTTTGAAGACACAAATAGACAGGTATTTATCTGACTTATTAATGCATTAGGAGAATTTATATCCCTCATTAATATATTCCAGTCCGTTGATTGGTTGAAAGGGTGTCACATGACCACAAATAGATGAACTATTTGAAGGAAGAGAGCTCAGAGGGAAGAAAAGTTCTATTTCGTGACGTCATGTCAAAGATAGTCTTATTTTTCCCTCTGGACTATCGATATCTGGGCTATCGGTGATCGATACAATTTTCATCGATTCATCCCAGGTATTAAACTGGGATGCGCGACACGCAAAATCTATGCGATACATTTCTTTCCAGCTGCCTTTTGACGTTTTAGCGGAAAATGATTGGGCGTGCAGCCGGAAATCCCGCGGTGTTGCGGCCGAGGTGCCACTTGAATTTCCGTTGGTTTGCTCAAGCCGCAGGAAATAACAAAATATCTGAATCGGGCTCCTGCGTTCGGAGCTTAGAGCATGGGCACTATATTACAAGGTCCATGGTAAGGATTAAATTAATGAACGAAGAATACATTAATGAAGGATATAAAACAAATATTTCATGATCTTTATTCGGGAACTTTGTGGAATCTATTGGACCCCTCGGTGAAGTGGAGGGCGTGCGGTACCATTTTCCCTCGACCTGCAGTCTCGGGAAAATAGTACCGCACGCCCTCCACTTAACCTCGGTGATCCCTCATGGTCATGAAATATTTGTATATTATTTCTTTTGAGGCACCAGTAACAATGATCTGCTTTTTGGACACTTGTGAGTTTGTTATTCAATATCTATTTTAATGTATTGTTTGATAGATGCTTGACATTTACACTAACACTAATTAAAATGAATACCCAAATTAGTGTAAAGCTATAAAGCAAAACTTGAATCAGACATGCAGCAGGTAAGCATAGGTCATCATCACTTGGCACAAGGCATTAACAAGCCATTGTCCAGTACATGTGCAAAAACAAGTGAAAGGAAATAAGAAATTTTAATTTCAGTGGGATAATGATTAATAGTTTAATACTTTCATCAACATCTAGTGTATAATTTTAGATGTCTCTTAAAGTTCCATGGAATTGCCTCTCTGTGTTGTCTAACTTTCAGACAAATCAGCACTCTGTCTAACAAAGACTTGCAATTGTTACCAGTCCCAGCTCTGTTCATAAGGGATTGGGGATTACGCTCCAGGGGGGCGTTTCACCGAGCTGTTCGTAAAGTCTTTCGTAACTTACGAACAGCTCGGTGAAACGCCCCCCTGGTTCGTAAGTTACGAACGACTTTACGAACGACTGGTTCTCAATGAACAAACTGTGGAATCGCATTTAGCACAAGAAGGGATCACCAGTCATTTGTAAAGTCGTACGTAACTTACGAACAGCTTGGTGAAACACCCCCCTGCTCAATCACAAATCTCTTTAGGATGATGCCCTGATCTATTCAGAGCTATTTATGTTACATGTATTTCATTCATTTTTGTTCAATTAATGTTGTTGAATATCCACAGTATGTACTAATTGGCACATGTACTGTATTGTATTTTAATTTTTCTCTTTTCTTGCAGGCTACTGCAGGGTCGACCACCACCCCTGTAGCAGCCCCCCTCCCAAGCAAGCCCCCACCTCAGCCAGCCGTGATGGCCCCCACCTCAGAGCTGCCCCCATCCTACACACAGTCAGCAGCTCAGCCGGTGAGTACCAGGGGGTTGTTTCACCAAGCTGGTCGTAAGCTAAGAATGACTTTACGCATGACTTTCCCCTTTACAAAAGTCTGCATGGATCAGAAGTATACCCTAACGATAGCATGTGTGAAATTCCACAGTAATAGCTATATGAACCTTTTCAAGAATCGTGAAAAGATATCTTTGTTTCATTATTTTGAGGCGATTCCCTCACATGATGCTAAAATAACCAAAGAGCTGGACCTGTGGCCATGGCACATGGTTCTGACATTATGATGTGTTTAAGTATCTAAGTAGAACCATCTGTATTAGCAGAACAGGGAGGTTTGAAGCCTAAAAGTTAAAATTTATGTGTCCCACCACTTTACCCGGGCTATTTTGAAATCGCATAGCCCGGGGGAGGGGGGGGGGGGGGCAAAAAGGAGCGCCCCCCCCCCTAAGATCTCGACCGTTGATCGTGCGATCGCGACAAAAATTGGCAGGTACATCACTGATGACGTAATCTCCACAATTCAATTGTCAATTGCACCAAAATTATTTTTAATTAATTACCCTGTTATTATGCTAATTAAATGCATAAAATCATAATTTGGTTGTAAATCTTTAAATATGGCCCCAAAAGTGCTAGATTTCAGTCCAGACACTCTTCTTAGGATTATTAACAAATTAGGATTTTAAAAAATGGCAATATCAATGTTTTTCTTCTGTATTTTATTGTTTTTTGAATTTCTTATGTATTTCTTTGTTTTTTTTTTACTTCATGGTTTTCATTGTTTTTTCGATGGAAATCGTTGGCAACACTATTTCATTCATAAATTACATGAAATCTATTGTTTTTCATATGTAAAAATAAAAATAATGATAGGCTAGGTACAGAATTTGCGTTGGATTTGTACATGAAATCAAGTTTTTGAGCAATTTTTGGTTTGACATGCACATACAAAATGTTACATAACTTCGGAACCGCGTTCCTCCGCGTCACAAATTTGGTCTTAAAAGTTGCGTGAGACTAGAAGGAAAAAGGTCATGAAACGTCTGTTTTTTGCCCCCCCCCCCCCTCCCCCCCCATTTTGTTATCGATATGGGTTGGTGTGATGGTTCAACTTTTGTTTGTGTCAAATAGTATTGTGGCTTCAGGAAGTTGTTCTGATCTCTGTTCCTTTATACAAATTGATTGTGATTGGTGTAATATATGGAATTCAAACTAACAAATCTGTGAATGTAATACTGCTGAATACATGTACCGTAGGTGTTTTGAGACTGATCCATCAATCAAATTTATTTGATATAATTGCACATGTTTGACATGAAATGTGTCAGAGCTTGAAAACAATGAGGTTGCATACATGAATTAATATAGGCATTAATAATCAAGAAAAGTATAATGCACATCACTTATATTAATAACAAAGGTTGATGTTTTGTTTGTATAAACAAACTAACATCTTTCTTAGTAGGCGAGGTTTGTGGGGTTACAGGCTCCTTGCTACAATGCATGAAGTGATATTTGTTTCATGGAACTGTCGTAAATAAAGTCTGTATTTTGTGTCATTGGCGCAGGCGATAACTGAGGGTCAGGCTGAACTGCAGAGGAGGCAAGAGGAGCTGGAGAGAAAAGCTGCTGAGCTCCAGAGGAGAGAACAGCAGATGAGAAGTGCACAATACAACAGTAAGTCCTTGGAGGGTGTTTCACCAAGACGTGCATTTACCGTAAGCAGGAACTATGCTTCAGCGTGAGATTAGTTATGTTTCAGAACTTATTGTATGATGTTGAATAATAACGTTGAATCTTGAATCTTGAATGTGTCAACACTTGCTTTAAGAATAAGGGAGCTTGAGATCAACTTGGTGGATGTGACAGTAATTCTCGCTATCAGTATTACAGCAAAATATCTGGATGCAGGCGTCACAGCATGATCGCAATGCACTATGGGATAGCTTTTGGGACTCGTGCACTCCCGAAAATATTAGTGCCTACGTGTATGTAATGGTACGATAAGGGCTCACCCCTCACGGTGGCCCAGGGGCCAATGGCCACCTAAAACTCCTGAAACATCAGTTTATTTGCCTTAACAGATACAAGTGTAAAATACTCAAATATATCTGGGCCGCCTGAAAGTGCATTTGGCCACCTGGATCTTACGGGGCCTTAAGGGCAAGCCCTGTGATTGTAATACAGAAAGGATCTCTCCTCCAGCAAACACATGTGTTTTGTTCAGATTGAGTATAATGGTCATTATAATCAAAGTCACCTTTGAGTTCCTACACTGTATAGTCTGCGGAAATTCTTAAACTTCTTCCATTCACCAAGGTATTTACATAACTTTATATTCTGACCTGCAAAAGAGATACACCCCTTATTCTGAGGGAAATTCTTAAACTGTGTTTTCTTTTATTCATCGAGATATTTACACAACTGTATTTTTTGACCTGCAAATGGGACACACTACTTACTCGAAAAGAAAGTTCTATAAAGCCGTGTTTTCTTCCATCTACCATCGTATTTGCACAACTTTATCTTTTGACCTGCAATTGCAACATGCTACATTTAATATGTCTCTTTTCTGTCATGGCGCAGCCCGGGACAACAACTGGCCGCCGCTGCCCAAGTGGTTCCCTCTGCAGCCTTGCTTCTACCAAGACTTCTCCGTTGACATTCCCCTTGAGTTCCAGAGAACAGTCAAGCTGGGTTACTACCTGTGGATTGGTACGTTAACCCCCACTCCTCCTTTAAAAATCAGGGGGCGGTCTTCTGAAAATTGTTGTATATTTGGTGGAGCCTGGTATCAAATGCACAGAGATCGCAATCAAATGCAATCAGCTCCATACATTGACTGCAATCTGACTGCAATTGATTGCAATCAGCTGTGACGTTGATCTCAGTCCCAACTGCATTTTAAGAATTGTCTTTATCTTTTGTTGTATCTTTTCTCTTTTCAGTTAAGATATAATTAGCAGATGCGCATGACTCATGCAAACTATTGCATTAATAAGAGGTTTGACTGATGACAATAAATGTACTTTTCTTTGCCCATTTAGATGGTGAGCGTGAGGAGGAGGACCGCTCAGTAACGTTAAGCTTTCAGCCCTAGCTAGCTGGTGCTGCATCAGCTTAGCTCTATTCTCAATTGTCTCTGGAGTTTAGTTTCTATCTTCACCATTCAATTCAAGCACAGACTAATGCTACAATCACACAGAAGCGGTTTTATGCTGCTGCTTGCCGCCTTACCTTTTTCGGTAGCATTTTTCTGAATTAATTAAATCTGAATCAATCGAAAGTCAAATCTCTTAATTCTAATGTACAGAGTAACAATTCATATCAATCGCAAGTCCAGTTGTGATAGATTAAAAATTTTTATACGGCAGGGCCCAGATGTATGGTAAATGGGAATGACTGTAGACACTGTCTCATTAACTAGACTAGGGCTGTCTTGCACTAAAGTAAATTATGATTCAAAGCACCTTGCATTTCATGCAAATATTTAACTCGACTTGCGTTGAATATTTATCACACATAGCGTGTAGAGAGTCGCGATTTAACCCAAAGTTGCGTTTAACCTTAAAGGAGTTACGTTTAATTTTGGGACTTCCGATTGATCGTAACTTTTAGTGGAAGACGGCCCAGTTGTATAAAAGAGAGTAAATTGCAGAGAGTTAATCTTCAGGGGGGCATTTCATCAAAGGACTTGTCGGATATTTTATCCGACAAGTTTGCTCTCGGCCAATAAGATGCAAGCATTTCAGTAGCTTATAACAGTTTGTCGGATAAAACGTCCGACAAGTCCTTTGATGAAATGCCCTCCTAATGTGGATTATGATTGATGCATGCAAACTATAGTTTTATATGACATTTGTCCCTGATGTCCCCAGCGTATGTCATTCTGCTACTGGTCAACTGTATCTTCTCGGTGGTGTACCTGGCAATAGGGGGTGGATCAGCTGCTGGCATATGCTTTGGTCTCAGTCTTGTTGCTGTCTTCGTATCAATACCTTGCTCAGTCCTTTGCTGGTACAGACCATTGTATAAGGCCTTTAGGTAAGACGGTGCTGCTCTATATGTGCAGTGTGTCATCGAGGCCGGCCTGGTCAGAACTGCATTGTAGCAGTCCCGTTCATACAACATCTCATATCTCGTTAGATGCTACCATGATGCAGGTCATGACTGCATTATAGCAGTCCTGTTCACACCACACTCATATCTCGTTTGTTCTATCCTGTGCCGTTTTTGATCCATTCAAGGACGACTGCCTCTCTCTGTACTTGCCCAATTTCTCTATGTATGTTGATCCTCTCGGTACCATCCATTCATTGTCCCATGTCAATTGCAACACAGTGTATTGCCTATGGGACTGAGAGGGTTAAATTCAGCTGCCATCTGTTGCACATTCTGTGTCATTGTGTTTCAGGCCCGATTAACTTGTCATGTGAATGTGAATGTACCCTAAGCACCCCTCCTTCTTCCTTCTTCCCCTTGTGTGGCTGAGCGTGGGTTGAGAGATGTGAAGCTAGTCTGGGAGTCCAGACTTTTAATAGTCCTGGACTGTACTGTGGAAGAAAGAAATACATGGAGCTTGCAGTTAGGGTCAGAAGTAGGTTTTGAATAAGGTTTAGGTTACATGATAAAATTTGTGGTATAAAAGTAGATTAGCGCTAAGCTTGTCTGGAATGTGTTGGAAGGTCTTCCTATATTGGTAGCACTCTGTGCAGATGAACATCTACACCAATGGTGTTGAGAGGTTCACTCAATCAGTCCTAAGTGGAGAAAAGAGAACTTTGTAATGAGCAATATTGTCCAAAACTGTTGTGAAAACATCAACAAATTGTATAATTCTTCCCAGTTAGATGCTTATTTGTCCGCCTTCATTTTTCCTTCGTCTTACAATGCTTGTCATTTTTCCGAAAAAATATGAGCACAGTGTATAGGTAATCCTATATATATTTATTCAAAAGAAGTTGTCCACCATCTTGTGAACTGTTTTCCACAGTTGATCTGATATCAGGGCCCTGTTCTGTGAAGACTTGCAATTAATCTGAATCAATTGTAAGTCCAATCCCGTATTTCTAATGTACAGATACTTCACAATTAATATCAATCCCAAGTCCAGTTGTGATATTACACGGCAGGGCCCAGATGTATGATAAGTGAGAATGGCTGTATACACTGTCTCATGAAACTAGACCAGTTGTATAAAAGAGAGTGAATTGCACAGCATATCTTCAGATATGGTTTACGATTGATGCGTGCAAACTATAGTTATATATGACATTTGTCCCTGATGTACCCAGCGTATGCCGTTCTGCTGTTGGTCAACTGTATCTTCTCAGTGGCGTACCTGGCGATGGGGGGTGGAAGAGGAGCTGGCATATGCTTTGGTCTCAGTCTTGTTGCTGTCTTCGTATCAATACCTTGCTCAGTCGTTTGCTGGTACAGACCAGTGTATAAGGCCTTTAGGTAAGACGGTGCTGCTCCATATGTGCAGTGTGTCATCGAGGCCGGCCTGGTCAGGACTGCATTTTAGCAGTCCCGTTCATGCCTACATCTCATATCTCATCAGATGCTACCATGATGCAGGTCACGACTGCAATAAAGCAGCCCTGTTCACACCACACTCATATCTCGTGTGTTGCTATCCTGTGCCGTTTGTCATTCATGCAAAGTTGATTGCCTCACTCTGTACTTGCCCAATGCTAATCATAATTTAAATTTCTCTATGTGCGTTAATCCTCTCAGTACCATCCATTCATAGTCCCATGTCAATTGCAACACAGTGTATTGCCTATGGGACTGAGAGGGTTAAATTCAGCTGCCATCTGTTGCCCATTCTGTGTCATTGTGTTTCAGGGGAGTGATCTGGTGTCGTCTTGTTGAATCATAAAAATGGTGAACTACACCTTCAAAGAAGGTTGCTGCCTTGAATGAGAGCAGAAGAATTTACGAATAACAGATTAGTGAGAGTTTCATTCCTTTCTGATGTGTCTTTTCTGAATTTTTACATTCAAAGCAATGTTCTTTGAAGATGTGGTTTTTGATTAAATGATAATGTACACATGGTTGTATGATTGTACAGGAGGCTTCATGGCATAAAATTATGCTGTATACAATCTGTATGTGTTTTGTTATTGGCAAGAAATGCATTGTGACATGCTACATTTCATATTTATTCATGTTATCAGAAGCAAACATGCCCACAGAAATGTATGGTAAAATTGTTAAAGGGCATATAATGTACTGGGAAGACAAAAGGCCTTCAAAAGGGTGATCGTGAGCAATCTTTTTGCCAGTGGTCTTAAATTCGAGTATTGCCCATTGTAGAAACTTGCTGAAAGTTATTTGCCCTTAAATGGTCCACATTTGGAGTAATTAGTGATTAAATCACAAGTCCTCAAACTGTTCGGCCCGAACATTTTGAGGATATCACAAATTTTGACTAATTACTCCAAATGTGGATCATTTAAAGGCAAATAACTTTCAGCAAGTTTCTAAAATGGACAATACATGAATGTAAGACCATTGGAAAGAAGATTGCTCGCGATCACCTTTTTGAAGGCTTTTTGTCTTCCTAGTACAATATATGACCTTTAAAGCATCACATTCAGCGTTCAATACCACTCAAGCAAGCACTTTGATGGCCTAACAGTTTTGAACCTTTCCCGTGCCAGACGAAACACTGTTCAATAAGAATTTTATGCGTTTACAGATTTTGAAAAGTTGACATGTGGCAAACAAAGAGGTGATTGGCTAGTGTCAAGCACTCTCAGTAAGGCTCACCATTTTGATCACTCTGGCTTGGTCCAACCATATAGTGTAGAACCAATTGTGATGAAGACATGCTGGTTTGAAACCACATTTTGGTACTCTACAGATGTTCTCACGGATTGCTTTTATGCAGTATTTGAATGAAGAAAGAAATCATACCAATCATGCTACACAAAGCCCAACAAATATTCATACTTATTTTTGAATAAGCCAGTTCGTAATTACAATTTGCACATGAGCAGATGAAGGTCATAGTGACCAAACCAGCTTGTTGGTTTTTAAATCACTGAGATAAGCATCATCATTAATAAGTTATTTTAGAATATGCTTGTTATCCAATTTATAAAAGAACACCAAGGTGTTCAATCATGGGGTATTTGACAACAGGCCAAACGACAACAATTAGTTTACAACAAACAATGTAATAGAAGTTTTCCCAATTGTTCACAGACCGTAGCCTACTATTCTTGTCACCTGTTTTGAGATGGTTCCTTTATTAGAGGTTGAATATCGCAAATTGCTATGTCGGGTAAGCACATTACGTCACATCTCCTTTTGAAATGATATATTAATCAACTGCTTATCCTAATGAAAAAGGGAAAGGTCATAGTGACCAAACTTGCTCCAGAGCTAACTACGAACTGGTGTATTGTTACTGCTGTAGACAGACCAGTTTAGCCATTAACATTGTAGGTGTGGTGAAATATAAGTTACAACAATTGTAAACTCTGTGCAACATTCCAGAGATCATGCATAGTACTCTTAATTGTTAAGTTACATTTGGTCTCTCCCATCTCTCTTCTTATCTCCTCCTGACTCCTATGCCCTCTCCCCATTACCTAAATTCTTCTACATCTCTATATCTCTTTTGTCAATTTCTCAATTTCATTCAACATTTTCTGTGTATTCACTGGTGCGCTTTGTTCAATTACATCTGTTCCTTTTTATTTCATTTCATATTTTTGTTCTCATTTCCCATCTGCTCTATCACCTCTCTCTACCCTTCTCACCCCCCCCCCCCCCCCCCTTACGTAAATTCTTCGACATCTGTATTTCTCTTTTGTAATTTCTCACTTTCATTCAACATTTTCTGTGCATTCACTGGTGGGCGTCATTCCATTACATCTGTTTTTCTTTTCATTTCATTTCATATCTTTGTTCTCATTTCCCATCTGCTCTATCACCGCTCTCTACCCTTCTCACCCCTCCCCCCCCCCCCTTACCTAAATTCTTCGACATCTGTATTTCTCTTCTGTAATTTCTCACTTTCATTCAACATTTTCTGTGCATTCACTGGTGGGCTTCGTTCCATTACATCCGTTTCTTTTCATTTCATTTCATATCTTTGTTCGCATTTCCCATCTGTTCTATCACCTCTCTCTACCCTTCTCACACTTCCCGTGCCCCCCCCCCCTCCTCCTGATCTTCACCCCCATTTCTCACCCACAGCGTATACCTCCATGCTGCTCCTCAATCTCTTTATGACGCTAGCATACTTCTGCGCGGGAGGAGGAGAGAAAGCAGGCTTGTGTTTTGGATTGGCAATACTCTTTTTGGTGCTTAATGCGCCCTTCTCATTCATCTGTTGGTACCGGCCAATGTACAAGGCTTTCAGGTATGGAGTATGGAAATAAGTTCACTCTTACCACAAGCAGGGGCTAGAGACAGATAGACAGACGAAACATTCAGATATAGACATATATTGATAAACAAAACAGACCTTAATGGATGGGAGATGACGTGTACTGTAGCCCTATTAGAATCAAAAGATACAGACTGCAAGCAAAGTGACATCATCGCTTGTGACAGAGGTATGTGGGCATTATGCATATTGTAGGAGAGGAGCAAAACGGCTTACGAGATGAGATCAACTTCATGTTGGATTCCATTGTGTTTCAGCATAGAATATGGATTGGCAAGTAAAAGAAATCACATTCCTCAGTTTTTGTCTCAAATATATGTGAAGTGTTGCTCATGAAAAAACATCTTGAATTTGTCAACTGCATTCATATTGTATCAATCCCATTCAAAGTCCACTATGTAACCACCAATGTGTGTTTCCATGTTCTTATGCAAATCATAAACATTTCAATATTAATGTCTCATTTGTACAGCTCATGTCAAGTGCTATTCACAAAGTCTTGTGTGTTCAAATATTTGTTAGCTATAAATTATGGAAGCATTTTGCAGGTAGTTATGAAGGCATTGTACAATATTCGCTGGTGACATACTGGTACTAAATCCCATACAGGGTTTTGATAAATTCGTAGATTGTAGAACACTATCCTATGAAACAAAATCTATACATTAACCTGAGTTGTCTTTGTAATGTTATTTCAGTGATTTAAGTTGTATGAATTGTATCATCCCATTTTGTAAATAATTAATTAATTTCCTATGGCTATTAGGAATTGTGTTAAATAATATTAATCGATTATGACTTTGTTCAACCTTAAAGCAATGGGATTGATCACTGAGAATCAATAATTTTTCTGTGATGATTTTTTGAATATCATTGTGGGACGTAGGAGCAATGTATCTTGTTACCATTACTTTTGTAATATGTGGCCCAAAACCTTGCATGCCTTTTATAATGAAATATTTAAAGAAGCAACTTTAATTGGACAATCCTGTGTATGTGGTGTCATGAATTGATTTTTCCCACCTTAATACATTTTTTGTTTCTCTTTCTGTCTTTGCAGGAGTGACAGCTCGTTCAACTTCTTTCTGTTTTTCTTCATTTTTTTCTTCCAATTCATTGTCACCGTGGTGCAAGCAATAGGCATCGATCAATTTGGGACCGTGTAAGTATTGCCCATGTTTCTCAGTGTCATTGTGGGTAGGACGTTAAATGGATGTACCTTGTATAGGAGAGCCGCACTCTATTCATGTTGTAGACTCCACTTCACTTCTCGATTAAGAGCAGGGTGAAAACCCAGTGGAGTGGACAGAAAGCATTGTGGTGGACCCCAGACGATTAATTAGCCTACCAACAGTATTAAATAGGTATTAAAAGTGCCATACAAAATGATGTGATATCAATGGAAGCAAGCTGGTGATTTGAATATGCTGAATTCTTTTTATATTTTACCTTTGGATAATTTTTAGGGGAAAGGCCATGGACATTAAAACGAGTTCCACATTCAACATCATTGTTGTTCTGAGATAGCATTGCAGAATGTATTTCAATTGTTTGGAATCTTATGCATTAAGAGATTCATAAGCCTGACCCCCATCACCCTGTAACAAAGTTCATGATAATTGTTAATGAAAAGAGGGCATAATTCCATCATCAGTACACTGTGATATAGAGAATTGCTTCTACATTTTGCGGTCAGTTCTTTTTGTGAAAGTTTGATAAACTTGTGTGTACTGGTATTTATGAATAGAAAAAGAGCTCAAAAATCAGATGCTCGAATGAAATCCTTTAGCATGTAAACTTTTCAAAAAGGGGGTTGGGGAATGGGGCTTGTGAGCTGAGACATAACAAGAATAAGATAAAATACAGATAAAGATTGCTCTGAGGTACATGGTCAAAACTATAGGCACAAGGTGATTTCAAAACCATACTTTGATCACGAGGCCTCAGCTAGAGGGATAAGAGTGTTGTTTTAAGATCATCGCTGGCCTTTAGTTGAACCATATCCTGAAAATCAGAGCAGAATGTATTTGTTTTATATACGGAACAAACTAATTGTGAATAACAGTTGTATTTTCAGCCCTCAGCCAGAGATCTCATGAGAGATGAATTCTACACTTTTTTCATCTATCAACAGCCCATGTTAGCAGTGACGTTGGATGACACTGCCTATTTGTATTGCCCATTGTTGCAGATTCTTGTAATCTGTGAACACTTCTGTTATTTTTTTAATAAGGGTATTTAAATTCAAGATTCTGAACATTCAGCTAATTACGATTTGCTTTATCATGAAACATGCATGTATTCATGGTGTTCTTTGGCCGTACAAAGACCCCACACCGATATCTGAGTGGTTCGTAGGTGCCGTGCAGCAAAACATTTGGTTGACTACTGCATGCAGTGAGGTCTGTAGAAGTGATAAATCTGAACTTATTATCACCACATCCTGAGCTATTTATAAGTCCTGCTCGTTCTAAGGGACAGTTCTAATTTGAGACATAAGAATAAGATGAAGCCAAGTATTATGTCACATCAATTTTCTTTGGAAGACTGCTGTATGCAGTTAGGTCCATAAATGAAAATAATAAATATGAACTCGTTATCACTTAATAAACTCATTAACACTATATTATTACCCTGTGCTACGTAATTCCTGCTAACTCCCGCTCGTTGTTTTGTATTACCCCTCCAGTGGCATTTTAAATGGTTTGATATTCACGGGGAGCAGTGATACTGGCCAAAAGATTTTTGGCGGGCTGATGTTTCTGATTGGCGTCTTGTTCGCCGTGTTGGCTGTGCTGGACATTTGTTACCTGATCAAGGTACAACGTCACTGTATCAATCACGCTACCACCATGACAGTGTGTGTTTCCACTCAAAAGCCATGGATTCAACACCAGTCTCGCCATTTTCATTCCAGTGCCGAAGCTCATTCATTGCTGCTGATTACTCAAACTCACGTTTTTTGTGATGTACATGACTATGAATGTGCAGGTCATGTACCATCTGTATACCTCTGTACGTGCATACTTGAGGTACTGTTAGCATATGGCTCTTGTGTTTCTGCTCAAGCATATAGCTAATAACATCAGTGGTTCCTTCTTACTACACCAAACTCTCTTTTCTTGCTCTTGTTGTATCCAAATTTTGTGTGGTGTACCAATCAAAATCATTTTAATATATGGAATCAAAATCATGTTTGTGTGATGTACCCATCAAAATCATTTTAATGTTTAAAATCAAAATCATATTCATATGATGCATAAATCAACAACATATATAGGTGCTGTCACATGACTTCCACACATGAAATTCATATTTTTAAAAATGACTCGCCCCAGTCAAAATGTGCTCTCAAAAAGCCCAGTCAGGATAGGCATAACAACAGACTTGAAATAGCGTGGGTATTTTGGCTGTTGTTGAGAAGTCTCGGATGAACAACAAGATTTTAACTGCAGATATCATGATATCATCAGTTTATCTTTCCTCTCTCTCTCACTCTTTAGCAGACTGAAAGGAGAAAACAGCATGCAGCCTTCTCTGTGCATTGTCCCACATACTGCCATTTGATGTATTATCTCATATAATTTTCTCCTCTCTCTCTCTCTCCTTCTCTCTCTCTCTCTCTCTTTTCCCATCTCTACCCCACATCATAGAGGATGAGTAAATGGGTTCCGTGGATAGGTGCCGCAGACAACATTTCAGAAGTATCTGATGGACAACAAGATTTTGATTGCATATATCATAATGATATCATCAGTTTATTTTTCCTCTCTCTCTCACTCTTTAGCAGACTGAAAGGAGAAAACAGCGTGCACACTTCTCTGTGCATTGTCCCACATGCTGCCATTTGATGTATTATCTAATATTAGTTTCTCCTCTCTCTCTCTCCAGCAGACTGAAAGGAGAAAACAGCGTGCACCCTTCTCCGTACATTGTCCCACATGCTGCCATTTGATGTATTATCTAATATTAGTTTCTCCTCTCTCTCTCTCCAGCAGACTGAAAGGAGAAAACAGCGTGCAGCCTTCTCTGTGCATTGTCCCACATACTGACATTTGATGTATTATCACAAGTTGTATTCTCTCCACCATTTCCTCCCACACTATAGAGGGCGGGTAAATGGGTTCTAGCGGATGGGTGATGCAGATGTTTTAGAGGTCTCTAATAAACAACACGATTTTACTAATACTATTTAGAAAAATAGTAAATCTTTCGGTAACACCATGTGGTTGTATTCTTACGGATAATTGGCCCACTTATGGGGTGAAGAAAGGAAAGGAAAGCGAAAGTGAAAAAAGAGAGGTGAATTTTTATATCTTATAAAACTTACGCAAGACTATTTTTAGCTTTAGTTTTCAGTGTTTTAAACCAAAAATAAATGGGATGGAATGGAGGTAGAAGAAGAGGGTGGGTGTTGATGAGAGTTGTGAACTAGTCACAAAGTAGTGATAAAGAGAAAGAAAAGGAAATGAGAAAAGTGTAGAAAAGTTATAGTCAGTTTGCAGCTAACTATAGGTTTCTTTCACAATCTGGAATATGATTACACAAGATTTTAATTTCATATATCATGATATCATCAGTTTATCTTTCCTCTCTCTGTCTCTCTCCAGCAGACTGAAAGGAGAAAACAGCGTGCAGCCTTCTCCGTGCATTGTCCCACATACTGCCATTTGATGTATTATCCCATGTCATCTTCTCTATTCTCTCTCTCCCCATCTCCGCCCTTCATTACAGAGGATGGATTAATGGGCTCCAGAAGATAGGTGGTGCAGAAAACATTTCAGAAAAGGCCGTGGCCGGCTGTATGCTTATTAATGGCGCCCTCTTCACAACATTAGCTGTTCTCGATGTCATCTATTTGCAAAAGGTCAAAAGAACATGCCTGCTCATGAATGTTTTGGTGTTTCCTATTAACCATGTACCATGTCATAACCATGTCTCATGTCATATTCTCCATTTTCTCTCTCCATCTCCGCCCTTCATTATAGAGGATGGGTTAATGGGTTCACGATGATGGGTGGTGCAGAAAACATTTCAAAAAAGGCCGTGGCCGGCTGTATGCTTATTAATGGCGCCCTCTTCACAACATTAGCTGTTCTCGATGTCATCTATTTGCAAAAGGTCAAAAGAACATGCCTGCTCATGAATGTTTTGGTGTTTCCTATTAACCATGTCTCATGTCATAACCATGTCTCATGTCATATTCTCCATTTTCTCTCCCCATCCCCACCCTTCATCATAGAGGATGGATTAATGGGCTCCGGAAGATAGGTGGTGCAGAAAACATTTCGGATAAAGCCGCGGCCGGCTGTATGCTTATTAATGGCGCCCTCTTCACAACGTTAGCTGTTCTTGATGTCATCTATTTGCATAAGGTTAAAAGAACATGCCTGCTCATGCATATTTTGGTGTTTCCTATTAACCATGTCTCATGTCATATTCTCTATTTTCTCTCTCTCCATCTCCACCCTTCATTATAGAGGATGGGTTAATGGGTTCGAGAAGATGGGTGGTGCAGAAAACATTTCGCAAAAGGCCGTGGCCGGCTGTATGCTTATTAATGGCGCCCTCTTCACAACGTTAGCTGTTCTCGATGTCATCTATTTGCAAAAGGTCAAAAGAACATGCATGTATTGGTGTTTCCTATTAACCCTTCATGTGACAGACTAGATGTGGGATTTATGTTTATTACTTGTGCAAAAATGCATGTTAATGTTCTCTCGCTTCATTCATATCTGAATGTGTCAATTGCTTGTGCATGTTTCAGTGTTTTCCTAATATTTTCTATTGCGTTATGCATATCTGGATGTGTTCATTTTCAAATCTGTCTAACACACAAGGGATTATTTTGAAAGATTTATATGCCTCCGCCACAAGTGCTAGATGTCATTTTTTGGGTTGTCTGTCCATCTATCCGTCCGTCCATCTGTCCATCCAGCTTTCTACCGGCTGTTTATGCAATATCTAAGACAGGGTAGCCCTCGTACGGATCAAAAAGTTTGTTAAAAGCACAGGAAATGGAAGAAAATCCTGGATAAGAACTGCCCTCTCAATAATGTAAATAGAACCTGACTTTTTAGCGGAGTAATATTGATCTTCATACTCTAAGTAGGTTTGGGATGACCCATTCAAAACCTCTGCAGTTTCTTCAGCCTAGTGACCACGGCTACAATCGGCACAGATCTTGCCTCTCCAATCCCAACTGTCCCCACAGAGATCAGTGATAGTTTGCGGTAATGTGAGCACCAGATAGACAGATAGATGGATAGATAATGGTTTATTATGATAAAAACAACAGCAAGACAGAAACACTTCGCGGCTCGCAGGCCGAATTGCGTGTGACTTAACAATACTGTACACAATTCTCTATAAACATATATAAACATTAAAATAGTATTCTGTACATAATTATCTACAAACATTAAAATGTAATTTACTATTTACTACAGGTGGCAAGAAAGTAATTTTATCAGCCACTGGCTGCTGTAATGCAGTATGTGAATGTAGACTGTTGTCGCTACGAACCTGACGTTTCAAACATAAACAGGGAGAGTTTTTCACTTTTCCTGAAAATGTTCTTGTAGCCTTAAGTGTAAGATTTAATGCATGTTATTGTTAGGGTATGCTGCTAATCCATGGTGCGTATAATGATTTTTGCAAAAGTGCTACCTTGTCTTTGAGCCTCACAAAATATTTTCCTCAATAAAGTAAAAATCTAATCAACCAATGTCAATCAACTATAGAATAGAAAAAGGATCACTAAATGGACATGGACTGTTGAGCTTTGAGGTTATGAAGATTGTAAACAAGATTTAAAGAATCACTTTAAATTACAATGTATGCAAATTATATGAGGTAATAAGGTAAGTATTCCACTACAGATTCAATTTTTCGGTCAAAAAATAAATAGCTTTTTATTAAAATAAGAATCAATCCAAACCAGATGAATGTAACAAAGGCAGAGGCACATAAATTGACCTTGTACACTTCATTGTCTCTGTTTTTTCCCTTACATACTGAATTTTTTTGCCTATTTTTCTTTTTCATCCATCGTGTGCTCCACCATCTTTCTCAAATTTCTGCTTCTACATTCTTGTGATTTTTGTCCTTTTAGTTCTGTTTTCTTTGGTTTTTCCCCTTATCCCTTCTAACCTTTCTCACTGCACCTCTTCTCTCCTTTTTTATTTTCATCATCAGTTTGTTCTTTTATTTCCCTTCTTCCTCTCTTTTTTTTGTTTTTTTTTCTTCCCATTTTTTCTTTTCTTTTATTCTTTTAGTCTGCATATCTCACTTCACAATAACAGGAGATATAATAATATAAACAATAAGAGGTATAACTTTAGATGGCATTTTTTTTTTTCCAATGGTTTATTTCATTTTCAAGTATATAAGCACTCAACATAAATACCTCCCATGCTTTCACCCATCATGCCCATTGCAAACTTATGTTTTATATTACCCCAATACACATCATTATATTTTAAAGTTGCCATGTTTTCCTTGTTCATATATTCATTAGAAGTCTAGAATGAAGCTGTCAATATTTAAGAAACCTTATTTCTATTTTGACATCTCTAGTAGTAGTATTGCCATGGTGACAACATGTTTTACATCTGAACATAAATCAAAAGTAAGAGAAAATAATCAGATGAAATAATAAAGTAATCAAATCTTTGTTGGAATATAGACCAACAGTGATTTAGTATGTTGCCCATTAATGAGGCACAATTCGTGCTACAAAAATCAATCCTTTACCTATTAAGTTCTGACCTGCCACTTCAGTTACTTTCTAAAGGAACCTAACAAACTAACAAATTAACACATTTTCCCCCTGGAAATATTAAAGTTGCTTTCTCTGAAAGCAGGGCAGATCTGTGAAGCTTTGGGCAAAATAAAAAAAAATAATCAAAGAGGTTGGGGTTTATTCAATCCGTAATATCATCACCTGTTTGATGTGTACACATATTGAGGACACAATTTCTCACATGAGTATGGTACTTTCTTATACTCTGAAGAACAGCTTTCATGTAATTTTGTTTCTAAAGACTATCAGAATTAAAGACATTTATTCTCATAAAGCATCGAGAGCCATTATTAAGTAAAATATTAAAGCCTCTTACCTAAAATTTTCATAAATTTTAATGTGCTGTTATTGCCTTCAACTGATTATAGGGGTTGGCTTTCCATTTAACAGTACAACATAATAATAAGTGAAATTCAAATTATCAAAACGTGCAAAGTAATAGAAAAGTGCACCTGTGTGGTCACTTCCTCATGACCGATTTGCAAATTTGCCTCCCCTAAATGTCAATGTTTATACTACTCAAACAGTTATACATGTATCTGTTGTCCAAGTTTCCTGATTTTTCTTCACCAGATTTTTCTGGTTCTATTAAGAGCAACTTATTTTGGGACTGGAGTGCCCCCTCAAACACCAAATCACAAACATTAATTTGCTTTTCTGCATGTCTTATTCCTCAGGTGCACGCCCTGTACCGTGGAACAGGGGCCAGCTTCTCCAAGGCGCAGCAGGAGTTTGCGCGGGGCGTGGTCACAAACCCCGGTGTCCAGACAGCCACGAGGGAAGCGGCCGCCACCGCCGTCAGCGGCGCATCGGCGTCCATGTTTGCACCAGCTGGTAACAACAGGATGTGAGCTGGCGTCTGAGCAGTGGGGACACACCCCTCTCTCATGGTGATCTTGTCCCTGTCTTATAAAGTGTTGCGATTGATCGCAACTTGACTTGCGATAAACATGAATCGTTACCCTGTGCATAAGAGATAGGGGATTGGTCTTGCGATCAATTCAGATCAATTGCAACTCTTTATAAGAGGGGCCCTGATTTCATCACCGTGAACACGTCGGCAGTGAGCATGCACTTCTGCTACGATGATCACATTCTCCCTCATCAATGTTGAATACGCTGTAGGGTAAATTTTCTTATTACCATAAACCATAGGGTGTAGAATTGAAGAATAACATCATCGATACACATGCATAACATTTGAGCATTATTAACATTGATGATTGCCAGGTTTACTATGTGGTGTTTATAAAGTTGTGTTGTTGACCCAGATTGTCTCAGAGAAGGGAGTTGTATGTAGAGTGGATGAGGAGGACGATATAAGTCGCAGATTGATTGGACCAAATGATTGATGAGGCTGTCAGATGTGACATGTTGTATTTTCAGTGTTTATAGAAGACTAGGATTCCAGTAGGACTGGGTGGCTATGCATGGAGGGTACCTTACGTGTTTTAGACTCAAGGGGAGAGAACAGATTTGTAAAGTTTGTGTTGTGATGGCATTCATGGTGTACGTGTCCCAATCTCTGTTGTCTTCATGGGACTGTGTTTTGTTGGATTGGTAGGAGTTGTGGTACAGACATTCCTAATTTTGGTGTCATGGCTGTAGGAATATACTCAAAGGATCACAGGATGTGGGAAATGTAGCGCGATCGTTGATACGTCAACCCTTTGGTACCATAGGTGCATATTTTGTGTGGAATATCAATTGGGAATAAATAGCTAGGGACCAAGTGGGTTAAGAAAGTAGAGGATGCAGTAAAAAAAAAATCCATGCTTGTCCCTAATTGCCGTTCTGATTTGATACAAAAAAAGCATTTTCACACCTTTGAGTGGGAATTGACGAATGAATCATCTGTTTGAAATGTGTTAAATTTATTTCTAACTTATACAAACCATCATCAAATATGGAGAAATGGGGGAGGGGGCAGGGGGGTGGTGGGGTGCTCATATGCTCCTGTTTCTAAGTTGTTTGTTCATAAGGAATGTATTTATATTGATAAGGGGGAGGAATCAACACTAACACCATGACATGACATGATCTTTCAGGATTATGCCTTTGTTTTATTTATTGGCCATGTTCTAATATGCCACACGTATATGACCTTGTATTTTTGGTGAATATTCTGTTTTAGTCAAAAGTAAGTCCTTTTTGGAAATGAAATCACTGTTTGATTTGCTGCAATATAACACCCCGTATTAAGTTAATGACAGAGAGGAGAACTGCGAACAGTCCAGGATTGTGATTTAAGGCGCAATGCACAGATATATGAATGAAATTGATATGATAAATGCTGAAGTCATATCCTTACAATTATTACTTTCTAAAGTATATTTGTGTTCTTGTTGAGAGCATGTGTTATGCTAGAATAGACTGGCTTTCAGGTTGTGTGTTGTTTCATCGCTCTTTCTCCCTCTTGCACACACACCAGCACCAACACCTCACACACAAACATGGACGCACACACCCACACACCACGCACAAAAAACACATGCACAGACACAGACATACAAACACACACCCACAGTCCCACACACCACACTAATGACAACAGCATCAACAACAAATCATTTACACTAGGTGACCTTTGTGCAAGAATCACCGGTAGTGAAAGTTTGTAATATACAGTGTGCAGTGTGCCCTGTGAACATTTTATGAAAGAACTGTAATTCTGCCCATTATTTTGATATGATGACGTATGGCTTAGGAAAATGTGCTTATGTTATTCCACACACATGTCTCATTAATGTATGAATATAAGACCGACTAGTTCACATTTCCTGTATGGGAGTTAAATCAGACAGATCTGTTATTCTTTAGAATAGTGTGAATAGTCTTGGAAGAAGCCCAGAAGATCCACACATTTGGGTCCTTTTGTACCAAGTTTAATCATGCTTATGTTGAGATAAATTCTCAGAGAAGCACCCACGGTGATAATTGTTATCACTGTGCCTGCTCTCTGTCAGATGTGTGAATGATGAAATATGTACAAATTCTAATTTTTGTCTTTACATTTGATAAATGCCTCAGAGAGGACAAATCTGTATACAAATATATAAGCATGTTTAATATCGAGTGACTGGAGACGGGAGTGTGTATTAATGTACATTTCTGCATTTGGATTTGTAAGTTATATATATATGAAGAAAAAAAAAAGGTATATATGTATTAAACACATGAAAGTTATTTTTCAGTTTTATGTATTCTGCTCTTTTATAGATGAAGACGCTATATAGCCATAACATAATGTTGTTCTGTGAGCCTTTGTAGTGTACTTTGCAGGAATTTGATGATAATGTGTAGTCCATTTGTATGACTGTATTGGTTTATCAGTGAAAAATGAGAATTTGCAAGTATAGCTGGCTTTAACAATTTCAATGGGCCATCATATTATAGGTGATGATGTTGCAGTTTCGTATTGATGTGTTGCATATTTCTGACCAGCTTTAAAATGGAAGAAAACCCTAAATAACAACTTGAATTGAATAGTAGAACAAATCACAGCAACAAACTGGTACCAATTTGTTTAAACAACTTTTATCAATCATAAGTGACCCTTGGACCTTGCAAATCTCAAACCTTCATCCCCCACCCCCTCATTTTACTTGTTTTACTTTTTTAATTCAACCTTTTTTTCCTTTAACACTATTAGCAACTATTGCGCTGCCAGTTTTGTTTAATGATGTGAACTTATAAGTACCGCTAGATCATCTTCTTTTCCATTATTGTTATATACATTTGAAATGTACAAATGCAAGTGAAGCAATCAAAAGAAGGTTGCTCAGCTCATACCTGTTCTCACTCTCTTAAATGTTTGCGGTAGTCACGGACTTGTCTTCGGTAAAATATATATTTTGTTGATTATTTAACTGTACTTTGTGTTGGTGGTATTAGACTGAAAACATTTTATTGCATAATGGTTCATGGTTATTTGTTGGCTCAAACCATAGCACAATGTAATGTAATTGCTTGTACATGTGTATCATGAGGGACTTACTGTCCCGCAGTAAATGGAAAGGATGACATCAGTTATTCTGATGTGTTGCAACATCAGACTTGTAGATATATTTTTAGGAGTTCATAATTTTTTGTAAGTAGAAAAAACAAAGAAAATATAGTACTATTGTTGTATGAAGATGTAACTGCAATGCATAGGATAGGTCATGATTTTGTGTATATGGTAGGCAGCAATTTTGTTCGACTTTTTTTACCATAATTTGTAGATAGATTTGTTCATTTCTTTCAACAACAACAAATCAACACATTTCTGCTGATGAAGACTAAGTCAAGATATGTATCATATTTTAAGGGTTTTTTTTTTTTTTAATATACTGCCATTAGTTTTAAGTAGCAGTTAGCATGTACTCTCTGTATGAACTGTCATGTTAAATTGGTAATACAAGTGTTGCAATGTTGTGTCCTTCAAATAGGCAATATTTCTCATGTATCAAATATTTTTTTCTCAAGAAATTACTCTAGTGGTCTTCATCCAACATGTATTTCATTTGATAGCTTGCCTAGTTTGTTTTGTCTCTTGTTAAAACATAATTTACTGAATTACAAAACCAACAATCAAGGCTAGAACCGGTATAATTTCATGAGCAGATTTGTAAAAATGACTTGGCCGGAATGGAATTCTTGTCTTGTTTCAGTCTTTGCCAGTGATTTCTAAAGTGAGTTCATAGCCAGATGAAAATGATAAATGTAATTTTGACAAACAGTGAAAGCAGTTGAAATGAATCCGAGTAAACCTATATGTAAGTGTGGTATGTATATACAATGTCAGTGGAGTGATGGGTGAAGGGGCATGTTAGCAGGGAAAAGCTCCGTCTCGCAGGAGTCCCACTAGCTAAGTTCCAGAGCATTATTTCCAAAAAAAAATGTATTCTTTCATTGTATCCCATTAAAGAGACCTACATAGTTCTATCTCATGGAAAAAAAACTATTTGTGTGAAGTTCCCTTTATTTTCTCTGTCTGTGGCTTGTCTATACCTTGACAATATTGGAATTGGATTGGCCATGTGGCTTTGATGTGGGTAGCCCTCATTAAGTATTCAGTGTAGAAAATGTGTCCCCAGGTCCACTTGGGCAATCAAAAGGATTTTGGGTTGCCTTTAGGTTTCCCACAAAGAACAAGCCATGCCTCTAAAAACTTGCTTGCCTTGTGAGTTTATCTGTATGTTTTTGGTGTGAGAGGCAGAGAGAGAGAGAGAGAGAGAGGGTGGGGGATCAGAGGGTGTGTATGAATTTGCATGTGCTTGAGAGAGAGTGAGAAGCTAGAGGAGGGGTGGGGGGGGGGGGGTGCATGTTGATAGAGATCTTGAGATAGAGCATTATGTAGAAGTGGATCAATATTATGTGAGAGAATATGTGTGTGTGAAACAACATTTGTGTGTACATGAATGAAACCATGGATGTATTTGCAACTGTTGGGGCTTATTGATAAGTGTGTGGTATTAAATGAACTTTTGTTTTTTATAGCAATGAAATTTTCTTCGTATTTAGTAAATTTGAGTCCATCCCGCACCATTGCAAATGCAGACCACTGATCTTAAAATAACTATTTTTTTTTTAGTTTAGTGATGCAGACACCTTAATTTCTATAGCTGCTGTTCATGATTTCTCTTAAAGTCAGAACTCAAAAACTGGCTCCATTACTCGATGCATTACTATTAAGATAAAAATAAGCGATTAGTTTTAGCATTTCAAATTCGATGTAACTACTATATCACCAATGACACAATCAAATCTTTCTATGTAACAAAGCCCCCATACAAAAAAAACCCTTGTTGCTGCTGTGTTAAAAATGTCTAATCCCATCAGAAAAAAAAAAAAATGTTTTTCAAAGAAAATTCCTCCACATTCTCCACAGAGCATGGATGTGACACAAGCATGATTATGGCATCTCTATCAAACAGGCGCTTATGTAGGTTTTTTTTTTTTCAGCGCTTCAAAATTTCTTGCGTCATACAATATTACGTAGACTATCGTTCGCCTACCAGGCCGACTTCTCGAGAGACAAGCAAAAAAATAAAGAAACGAAAAAAGGGAAAAACAACCAAAATGGAAAGGGGGGTTCAACCCCCAACCGCCCCCCCCCCTCCCCCCCCCCTGCATACGCGCCTGCTATCAAATATACCCCGCCCCCTCCCTCCTCCAACGAACACAACAGATGCTAACATCACACATATTTCATTCCTTCTTCGAGCTCCATTTGAAGACACCATAGTTGTGCAATTTTTTTTTCAGGTCACTTCCGCATTTGTTTTCATCACACGAATAGGTTTCGAAGAAGATTGTAACTATTTGTAGGTTATTTCTGTGAAGCAAGGACTAATTCGCAAGCACAATGTCAGCTCCATCTCGACCTGCACCTCCTCGGCCACAACCAAAACCTGGTGAGTAAATGTTTAGACATTTTTGTAAAAATATTTCTTAACTCGAGTTTAGTTTCGATCAAAGTGTTTCGGCTGCTTCGTTCGGGCTGCGGCAGGTCCAGGAAGTTCCACCGTAAATCGTGTGAATGGCTCCCCGGAACTATGGCGTAGAATCCTATAACCCGCTGCCTGGATGTGCGTGGCCCCGATAGCCTTGGCTGTATCAAGCTCAAGAGCTCAAGTCGCCGCGCCCGTCGTTATTGGCACAAGTTCAAGTGTCAGCGCATCTAACTTTTTAGACATCTCAACATTTTGTGGGTATTTTATACTTCATCGGAAATGTCGGACAGCGATTTTCCTCATTTTGATTCACTTTGATGGTTTCTTTGATAAATTAACAGCTTAAACTCTACAAAATTAGGTTAGCAGGCCGGGTTAGGATTCGGACTAGAAATTCTAATCTAAGAAGATTAGGGGGCCGCGATTCTCAACACGATGACAACCATACATGCCATATGACAACTCTAACCTCAGCTTCAACTCCGATAGTTTATAGCACTGAGGTGATTTTCGAAGCTATTACAACTCTAATTTCAGCACTAAATGCTGGAACTGCTCGGACCCTGTCATATCTATTGTTCTCGATCTGTCGATCCTTGAGAACAATACTATTGTCAATAGTGACTTTGAAAGCTGAGTTGCATAATTAGGACTGTGTAAAGTTAATATATTTGTATTAAGCGTTCTATGATAACATTTCTGCTGCATTTTGTCAGAATTCGTTAGGCATTAAATCAGCTGTGGTGGGGAAATGGGTTTGCTTGTTTAACATCACTCCATGAAAGGTGAGATTCAAGAAAAAGGTTAATAAATATTTCAAAATGTTGAGGATCATTCGAGCATTTCGTAGATCAGAGGGCTAGTCTAAGCAATCCATCATTTTAACACTGTTTAAATGTTGAAAATTCACTTGTGTGCACTTATTTGTTTTTGAATAATTAATTCTACGTTTGATTGAGATTTTTGCATCAGTTGTGAATATTAACAAGCATCTGATATAAAAAAAAAAAAAAAACTTTTTAGATATTGAGACATTTATTTTAAGATTGGCATGTTTGCCTAGACTATCATTAACATGGCATCTTTAAACACGAATATGACCAAAATGGAAAGCATGAAAGAAAATGGATGAATTGATTAAACAGAAGAAAATGAGAGATTGATATCATAACAATCTTCATGAAAATGATGTGTTATACACTACAGCTCAAAGGTATTGGCATGGGTAAAAAGAAGAAAGGGAAAGAGCCACAATTTTGAACCGTGGTATATTTTGTTCACTCCAGCATGAAACAATGCTTTTTAGGCTAAAGCATCATGTTTCATGCTGAACTGGACAAAATTTACAGTGGCTTAAAACTGCGGCTCCTTCCCTTTCCTTTTACCTGTGCCAATTCCTTTGAGCTGTAGTGTACATCAAGCCATAGAATTATCAAAGTTTTAGACAATATGTCGCCCCAAATTTAACAAAATTACCATTATTTCAACCTAATGTTTTGTCAATTATTGCAGAGTTTCGTGAGAAAGGCTATCAGTTTGTCTGAAAATTCTGATCCAGTATCGAAACATGAGATGTCTTTGATATCTTACTATTCTCTTTGAGAAATGGTTTCATCATTAATGCTAGTGTGAGTTCCAAGTGGGATGTCACTGGCATTCTGATGCAGAAACAAGCCCAGGGTCGACAGTTAGAAAGTTAGGGTTAGGCGACTTTGTACTTTGGGTAGGGTAGGGTTTAGTGAGGTTAATAATGTGATTTTAGAGCAATATTGTGGCCAAAAAATTGCAACAGCTTACCTTATTGATCATGCACTGCAACTCTCAGCTACATCACAGGTTTCAATCACTTTTCAATAGGTGCGCACTCTGCGCACATACCCAATATTTCACATGTCCGATAAATCCCCCCACTTTTCTCCATCGAACAGCTACATAAAAAAAGAGTATACATGTAGCTCATGTGTAAAATTAGTGGCAGGTGCTAGGACATTTTTACTGCACATGAGAATTAATGTAACCCTCAAAAGGCAATTGTGTTCAAGAATTCCAGAGAAGTTTATATGCATGGAATATATATTCTGTGTACCACAAAGCTTCATTTTTTTTTTAATTTGACATGGTTATTTTTTAAATTTCTCAGGCCAAGTGAAAGTGTTCCGAGCACTCTACCCCTACACAGCCCAGCAGGTAAGTCAAGAGTTGAAAGTTAATGCTTCATCTTCTAGGGTGATCTGTTTCCTTCATACTTGAATATGGTGTGTTCCAAGCTATAAACAGCATCATTACAAGTAAAATAAAGTACACCCTCTCTGCTAAGTTGTCACACATTTTTATTTTGATCATTATTTAAGCCCATATTTCCTCTCCATCCCTCTCCAAACAAATCATATGCAGTATACATGTATAGTCAACAAGGAAAGAAAAACAAATGTCCATTAGTGAGCATACATGTAGAAAAGAGAGGAGCAGTTTCATTGCCATTCTACAAAGTACATGAAGGAAGTTGCTACTTGCACCACAAGCACAGATCTGTTTAAAGAATGAATCCAGGAAGATGCCATTTCTACACCATCAGCATAGCACGTAGCAAATAAACACTGCTCAAAGTATGAAAGTACTCAATGTCAAGAGGCAGGTACTTCAAAGAAAGAAGAATACATAAAATGTGAGTGTATGGTAAAACCACAATGGACCCTAAAAAAAGGTTGCCTTAAATGCATGCTCCTGCGTACATTGTATTCCCATTCCTTTAAAAAAACAAATGGAGTGGGACATCAGTTGAAGGCTGCAGTAGTTAGCCCCTGAATTGAAAATTATTGCACAATTATTAACAAATTTATTTTCTCATGTACATGTACCTGTTGTTGAGAGTGAAAGGGATGATTCACCCTGAAATTATTTTTGTTTCAATAGAAGCAGACACATGAAAGAAACTTTAGTGAAAGTTTGACGAAAATCCGCCCAAGGACAAGAAAGTAATGGTCTTTTGAAATTTCAATATTGTGATGTCACATGCAAAGTGCTCTCCCATATTTGTGTACAGTATAATTACATTAATTGCTCTTTTTATTTCTTTTACAACATACAGGTATGTGTTTAAAAACATATTTTTGATGATGTATCAAATGCACAGGAAAAGGGATGCATATTTTTTAGAACATGCACATATTCGAAAAAAATTGTACACAACATATCTGAGAGCACCTCGCGCGTGACGTCACAAAATCAAAACTTTAAAAGATCATAATTTTCTAGTCCTGTGATGGATTTTCATCAAACCTTCACTTAAATATATGTTTATTTCATGTGTCTGCTGTGATTAAAACCAACTTAATTTCAGGGTGGACTATCCCTGTAAGTGCTTTTATTGTGTGCATTTTAGTGTGAGGTTTCACTCTCTTTTCTTTTCTTTCCTAATGACTTGACAATTGCAGACTGATGAGCTGACTTTTGATGAGGGAGATTTAATTTACGTCACAGAAATGGTGAGTAAAATCATACTTTTACTAATGACCTAGAGGTCCCTTTTCTATTCTTGTCAGTCTGCCCTATTGTGTTTTCCACACCATTCTGTACTACTATTTGTATTGTTTTTCTTTGCTGTGTAAACCCCTCAATTTGTTATCACTTATGTTGCAATGTACTGTACGTCATAACTTGAAACTTGAAGCTTGAAATATTTAGATCTTAAAGGGGTAGTTCACTCCAGTATAAAGTTCTTGTTGATAAGAACAGAAAAATAAGAGAAACATATTGATCAAGTTTGCATAAAATCTAGCAAAAAAATGCAAAAGCTTCAATGTCCGTATGACATCACACTTACATGTCTTGTCCGTTTCAAGAGTGGTAAAGTTTAAAATGGCCGGAAGTTGTTATTACCTGTCTCTTATCTGTTTCCTTGTTGTTTCTATAACTTTTGAAAAACACATTCTTTCATTGTGAACTGCCCCATTTTTGTGTTATTTTCCCTTATCTCTCCACTGTTTGTATTAACACTTTTATTCTTACGATAAGGATATTGACGTCTGGTTATTGTTCTTACACCGTAATTGAATAAATGCAAACTAGTTGAGGCACAATGTGTTGACAGATGTGAGGAAGTAAAAAAGAATGATATTTGCAGTAAATCTGCTAAATGTGTGTCATAAATGCAACAACGCGTCTTGACTTGAATATTTTTTAGTAAGATCCCTATTGCCTCTTCAAGTTTGGCAGGAAGTGGGGGGGGGGGTGCTAAACATACTGAAAATCTCTAGAAATAGTCTCAGATAACTTCAAACATATGTTTGATTCTTCTTTTTTCATGAAATAAGGTAGAAGATCCATTCATGAACAAATCTTGATTTTGAGCTTAGACTGTGTGTCTGATTTTGTGAGACTAATCAGTGTCATCATTGTTTGTGGAATTGTCTATGGGAGAGACAGTATACCGTATAAGTCATTTCCCTTCTTTTTCTCAGTGTGAAGTAGCTCTCATGTGAATTGCAATATCATGCCCAATCTTTTCCGCAATATTACATGCTGCTGTTTTTTTAATTTTTTTATGGTGTCATGTACATGTAATGATGTAAGTTTGCTGAACAGATTTTAAATTGGGTTCAACTTCCACTTTTACAGATATTGTCTTGAAGGAAGTGTATATCAACACCACCACAGTATCAAACAAATGCTGTGATGCTGTTTTTTTGACAAATTAACTGCACAAATTAGGCCTCTAGACTTAGGGTTGGGATTAATGTTAGAGGCTTCAAGTTCAAGTTCAAGTTCAAGTTCAAGTTCAAGTTCATTTTATTCATTCCAAATCATAAAAACAATAGCGATGTAAAAGGTCGTGTATCAATTGATCATATAAAATATTGAAATATCGGAATAGGAGGCTACAAAACCTAAATACATGTACTTGTAAGCAGTAGCCCCATTTTATACACACAATGATTTTTCAAAATTGACACATGGTTTAAAGCATACATGACACACATACACACATATTGCTTGGGCAAGAACACGTGAAAAGATCAATGATCTCTTCAGTTTGGCTTTGAATGCAGACTGCAGGGTGCAACTTCTTAATTCATTTGATAATTTATTCCATGTTATATTTTCATATTTGATCACATTTGTGAGATGCGAAAGCACATCATGCAACATGCTTGTATTGATTTGCACACGTTGCAGTGATAGAGCCCACAAACTAAGAATCTCTCCTTGCCTTGTCATGGTACAAATGTACACTGCAGCAGCTATTCCAACAGTGGTGCTGATATAATCAGGCTACAAAGTATACATACCCATACATTTAAAATGTAATTTTCTGTTGCATTTATGGCATGGGTTTTGACTCTTGACCAAGTTCTGTTGACCTAATTCTTCAAATTTGAGGGGAAATTTCTACTGATTACAGGAAATTTGTAAAAGGAAATAGGCCAAATTTAGTCCAAGGTTTGATTTGAATTTAGGTCAATGTGTACTATGCAGAGTTTGGACAATATTGTGTACATAAAAAAAAGTATGTATTAGAGGATTGGAAGGATAATACCTACCAGGTTGAATATGAAGTTTCTACAGTATACAGTGCCTTTATCACAATTTGTTTTCTCCACTGTAATATTGTAGGATACTCATGTGTGATTAGAACAGAGTACCTGGAATGATATGCTGTGCTGCTGAAACTACAAATGCATTGTTATTTATCGCTCAGGATGCACTATTGTGGGGGTAGGATTGTGTTCATAGTTTAGAGGGAATTTGAATAAATGGGATAAATTGGATGCATTGTAATGTTTATCCTTGTGAATGTATTTGTGGTTGATTTTTTATCCCTATATGATCAAGGGCATTTAAAAGACAAGTGCTGTGTTACATGTGAAGAGATGTCTTTGTGCCAATAGAAGGGTTTGCATAGATTTTGACACATCAACTTGCACAGGGAAACAGCAAATCGAATTTAAGATCACACTTCCACTTCCTCTTCCTGCAAAGATGCTGAGTGCATACACCTGAAAGGGAAATACCTCACATACTCTACATATTATTCCCTTTAGAAAAGCCAAAAAAAACTGTAAGTTTACATGTACTGCAATCTACAAAGTGTCAGGTTCCTGTAAGACCAGGAGTAATGCATGAGCCTGTTGGGTTGACTTTAAACAATGGGCATCAAACATGTGAAACATGTCCTTGTTTGAAGTACTTTCATGGTGTCTCCTATTACACATGCAGATGATGAATGTTATCAGTCGACTAGATGTCAAATACCTCCATGTTCAAACATTGAGAAGTGAGTGAAGTACTTAGGTCAGCATCATAGAATTGTTGGTGTAATATTAATTATGGATAATTATAAACACTGATTAATCCAGATTAGTCCAGTGCAAATTGCAGTATGTAGTGGAATGTGCAAGTAATTAAATGTGAAAGCAAATCTTAATGCTAGTTATTGAAATTCACACAACTTCCAGTTACTCTTAGCCAGTGCTGTGGACTGATTATTAGTATGCATTGTAAGATCTGTTTTTATATCATATTTCATATTGAGAGGTAGAGAAATGAAATGAAAAATAATTAAAAAATAGGAATGACTCGTGGAATAATCTAACTTCCAATGTGGTACAATGTGGTTCAAATTTTTTGACTTACATACACCCTAGCTCAAAGGAATTGGCATAGGGAAAGGGAAAGGGAAGAAAGAAAAGGAGCCACAGTTTTAAACGCGGTATATTTTGTCCAGTTCAGCATGAAACCCGATGCTCTAGCCTAAAAAGCATCATGTTTCATGCTGAACTGGACAGAATATACCGCGTTTAAAACTGTGGCTCCTTCCCTTTCTTCCCTTTCCCTTTCCTTATGCCAATTCCTTTGAGCTGTAGTGCAGCATACTATTGATTAAAGGTATAAGGAGTAGAAGTGGTAAAGACTACTTCAGCTGTAATTGAAGGGAGCATAAATTCGCATATCGAGATGTTCTGGAGCGTCGTCTAGCTTGGGTAACATTCGGGATCTCTGTACAACTTTGGTAAACTAGCACGCAATTCCAGTGATACAGGCGACTTTACATGTGATATGTGGTCATTTTGTGTACATGCACCATTGCGTGTCAAAGACTGCTGCTAGTAGCACACGCATGCGAGATCGCCACTATTGAAGTTTTGCAGATGTTGAGGGTGGGGCTGATAAGACCGCCGTTGATTGCAGCGCCCTCTATAAATGATATCGCGTCATAAGAGCTTAGTTCTATGCGCCTTTTTATTGAGTGTCATTCTGCCATGACCAAGGGTCCTACTCTTGTATGATTTCACGATACTAGGAAAGAACCAAATCTGATAATGATACCATCAATGAAATTAAACATGATCCTGACCCGGTGATGACAGCAGTATGGTTCTGTGCTAATTCACTCCAAACTCATTACCCCTTCTACCCCTTTATCTTAAAGGTGATATTCATAGGAAATGAAATCAAATAAATATAGTTTATTTCAGAATTGAATGAGTTATTAAAGCAATTTATGCAGCTAACATGCCATGAAAGTGTTCAGTTTTTTGTTAAATGAAAGTAAAATTTTATTAAATTGACTATCTTCCTGACCTACGAAATCGCCTCAGGGAAAGTGGCATTGTGTGTACGTCACAGCCGGGATACGCTTCACAATGACCATTGTTTATCACACCTGTTAATCCACTAGCAACTGCCATCACAGTTTCATTAACAATGCATGATGCTTCTGGCGGAAAAGAAGCTGCGGATTGGCATGTTTGATGCACAATAACGCCTCCCTTTTCTTACGTCAGACCTAAAGGCCGTTTCGGATGACAGTAGGGCAAATTTGTCCCCGAGAATACGGTGATTGTTTTCACCCTAATTTCGCTTTTTGGAAAGTGATATATTGTTTGAATGTCATCCGAGCTCATTGTATGGCTTATAAGCCTTCTGTAGATGAATATCTTCATATTTTTGGATTTTCTATGAATATCACCTTTAAACCATCATCCAGGTGATTTTTTTTTGAACTTTCATAACAAATTATTGATTACTATGTTTCATATTTTATTCTTGACAGAAAGACGATGGTTGGTGGAAGGGGAAGTGCGACAACAAGAGTGGTCTCATCCCCTGCAACTATGGTATGGCCCAGTAATCAAATTATAAAAAGTTAGAACATACACTACAGCTCAAAGGTATTGGCATAGGGAGAAGGGAAAGGGAAGAAAGGGAAGGAGCCACAGTTTTAAACTGCGGTATATTTTGTCCAGTTCAGCATGAAACATGATGCTTTTTAGGCTAAAGCATTGTGTTTCATGCTGAACTGGACAAAATATGTCGCAGTTTAAAACTGCGGCTCCTTCCCTTTCCCTTTCCCTATGCCAGTTCCTTTGAGCTGTTGTGTATATTTTCCATACAAATATTTTCATGACTTTCAATAACCCTAACCATTTCTTGAGCACTTCACTTAGCTGGCCCATCTCAGGCCCACACAAAACACAGGCCTACAAAGTAATACTACAGGAGTTGGAAAAGTTACATTGCATGAAAAAAAAACCTCCATAAATTGTCTTTTTTTTTCATTCCCCTTCTCACTGAGACAACAAGACTGGCCTTATCCCCTTCAACTATAGTATGAGTTGGTAAGCAATTATTTATTGGTTGGTTTCTTGTCCCATTTTCCAACCACAGTGGAAGAAAGCATGGAGTCTGTGGACTTCCCGCTTCATGAGGCTGCAAAGCGTGGGAATCTGTCGTTTCTCCAAGAATGCTTATCAAATAAGGTAAGGAAGGAAATAGATATTTAGATTTAGAATTCAAGTACCAGGAAATTCATTTAAGCTCATTTGTAAACTACCACGAAATATCATCATATAAAAACACATCAACATGGAATAGATTGACAGTAAATAGAAACACATGGAAACTGATTGAGGAGGGCTTCATCCAACAATGGTTGAACAATGCCTGATGATGATGATGATGATGACGATGATGAACTACCATTACCCTTTCTATGTCATTTACTGTTACAGCTACCACTGCTTGTCGTGTTGCTTGTGCTTGAAATATATGTACTGATCTGAACCATAAAATTAATACATTTATTCACAGTGTGCAATCCACTTTCTCAATAATGGTACATGGAAGTGTCTCCAACAGTCCAGAAATAGCAGACAATGTAAAGAAATGATCTACACAGTGAAACCTATTTTTAGCAACCAAGTGTTCAGAAAGATCAGTGGACTGTAAAGCCCATACTGTGAGTTTTCCTTGAAAAATATTTCTCATTTGAAATCTGTATCAAAATAAACTGTACATACACAACAGCTCAAAGGAATTGGCATAGGGAAAGAGAAAAGGAAGAAAGGGAAGGAGCCGCAGATTTGAACCGTGGTATATTTTGTCCAGTGCAGCATGAACGCTTTAGCCTAAACAGCATCATGTTTCATGCTGAACTGGACAAAATAAACTGTGGTTTAAAACTGCAGCTCCTTCCCTTTCTTCCCTTTCCCTATGCCATTTTCTTTGAGCTGTAGTGTAAAGACCACCTGCTCGTGAAGACCAGAGGTCCTGTCTCCACTGAGCGGTCTTTATAAGCAGGTTTCACTGTACTCTTACTGTTGTTGTGTTCCCATAACCAGGTGTCGGTAAACAGCCTGGACAAGGCAGGAGCCACGCCTCTGTACTGGGCAGCCCACGGAGGTCACATAGAGGTCATGAAGACGCTTATAGCCAACCCAATCTGTCAGATCAATGTGCAGGTTAGCTGTAACTTAATTCACTGTATTATTGTCGTGACATCAGCCTATTCAAAGATGTTTCAGGCATTTCAATATCTAGTTTCAAACAAAATCAATTTCCAGTATTCAGGAGGACTGACACACAACTTGTATACATTGATTGTTGCCATGTTGGTTAAGCCTTAGATAATCTGTGGACTTATCATTCGTCATGTTTGTAGTGAGATATGCAACTCATTTGTACTTGTATGTAAACTCACCAGTTTTCAACACCTCCACACATTGTGGAGAGTGGTTAATGAAATAGCGCCATCTAGTGACAAGTTTCAATACGGCTGTTTCTTTGGAGTTGCAATCTTCTTGAGTTTTATACTGACACTGGAAGCATAGTATGTCATACATTAGGCCCAATTTGTATTAGCATCAGCATAGATGAACAGAATCAGTTCTCGACAATATTTTGACAGTTCTAAATGTGAACATGTTCCAACACCATGACTCACACTACAAAAATGTGTGCATTTCTATGTGTCTGTGTTTCACTTTGCACTTTTTTATTGACAGATTTACTGCAAGTCTATTAATAACTTTGTTTTATACAATGTATTTTCATAAGTGCACCACAGCTTAAAGGTAGCCCGTCCCTTTTGCAGACCTAATTCTGAAAGTTCCCTGACTTTGTCATCATTTGAAAGGGAGTGGCTATATAACCTTTCCCTGGAATTGACAAAGCGTAACATTCGGTTTTGAGGAAATAATCTTCAATAATGGATCTCACTCAAATCTCAGTGAAAAATAGTTAGATTTTAATTTACTCTACAAGAGTTATAGTACCTCTGACCTTTAAATTTCACAGTTTGTATCCCAAAGGTATGTGCTTAATATGTGCAAACTTTCATGAAGTTTGCAAGTTTGTAAAAGGGACAGGCCATCTTTAAATGCAAAGGGGAGTAGACCTTTAAATTTCACAGTTGGTATCCCAAAATATGTGCAAACTTTCATGAAGTTTGCAGATGTTTATAAAAGGGACAGGCCATCTTTAAATGCAAAGGGGAGCAGTGGTAAAGACTATGGGACCTAAAATGAATGTAGTGCTGTCCCGTTACGACCATGACTCCTAATCTTGTTTGATTACAGGATACTAGGAAGGAATCATCTAAACATGATGGAATGAATGAAGTCCTGCTCAATGATGAGGGCAGAATGGTACTGCCATATACTGTACATGGAAGACAAAAAGCCTTCAAAAATGTGATCGTGACCAATCCTCTTGCCGTTGGTCTTAAATTCATGTATTGTCCATTTTAGAAACTTGCTGAAAGTTATTTGACCTCAAATGATCCACTCGTGGAGTAATTAGTGATTAAATGGCAATCCTCAAACTGTTCGGGCCAAACATTTTGAGGATTTGTTTATTCAATCACTGATTTCTCCAAATATGGATCATTTGACGTTTCAGCAAGTTTCTAAAATGGACTAAACCTGAATTTAAGACCAACGGCAAAAAGATTGGTCACGATCACATTTTTGAAGGCTTTTTGTCTTCCCAGAACAGTATATTCCCTTTAAAGCCTGAAATCATTTTCCCTCCTACCATTTTTTCTGTATTTCAATCTGTGGCTTACAAGAACAATGACACGTGTGTTTAATCGTACAATCTTGAAAACACTATGGTTGATTCTCATCTCTCTAGAACAAGATTGGTGATACAGCGTTACACGCAGCGGCCTGGAAGGGGCACAAGCAGGCAGTGGAACTCCTGCTACAGAAAGGTAGGTCGGACTCAGAAAGACTTCAGCCAACTCTCCCCAAGACAAACACCATGGTTACATCCAGTTTTCTGAGCTTGAATCAACGTTTCTGAATGTGATGAGTGAAATATTTGTGGATATAAAGTTTGTAAATGCAAAAATGTTCTTTGATGATTCAAACCACTGGAAAATGTGGGTTTGTATCAGCGCATCCGAATGTGATGAGTGAAATATTTGTGGATATAAAGTTTATAAATCCAAAATTGCTCTTGGCTAATTCAAACCACTGGAAAATGTGGGTTTGTATACCGGTACATATGTACATATTTTGTCATATTAAAGGCAGAATCAGCAGTGGCAGTCAATTTAGAAGTGTATATTGCCTGTTAAATGTTGTTATAAAGCTAGAGTAAATTTAACCCTTAACGTGGCATTTGTCATTGATTTCAGACAAATTACATAAAGTAGTTTTTGTCTGGCACACAAAGGGTTAAAGGGCATATACTGTACTGGGAAGACAAAAAGGCCTTCAAAATGTAATTGTTAGCAATCTTCTTGCCACTGGTCTTAAATTCATGTATTGTCTATGTTAGAAGCTTGCTGAAAGTTATTTGCTCTCAAATGATCCACATATGGAGTAATAAATGATTAATGATTAAATCCTCAAAATGTTCGGCCCGAACATTTCGAGGATTTGTGATTTAATCACTCATTACTCCAAATGTAGATCATTTGAGGTCAAATAAGTTTCAGCAAGCTTCTAAAAGAGACAATACATGAATTTAAGACTAGTGGCAAGAAGATTGCTAACAATTACATTTTGAAGGCTTTTTTGCCTTCCCAGTACAGTATATGCTCTTTAAAGGCATTTCTACTGACATCAGCTCACTCTCTACGTTCAATCTCTATGGTAGTGAACAACAGGTTATAGAGTCACAATACTGATTCTAAAGGAAATGGATGTAAACGCACAGTAAGTCTACACACTGTACACTGTGCACTATGTCAAGAGGGGATGTGTGTATGTGAGAACGAGAGAGAAAGAGAGAATTTGGATAAGAAAGAAATAGCAAAAAGAGAATAGGAAGAACAGAAAAGTAAGAGGATAATAGAGAGCAGTAAATAAGTAATGATATGATCATATTAGTATGACATTGATTTGTATCACATTTAAAGTGTTTCAAATCTCGTAATTGACATAATTTGTCTCATACAGCAAATTGATATACAGCGCGGTACAGTGTGTTCCTTTCATTATATCTGGGCTTCATCTTATAAAGAGTTGTGATTGATCTGAATCTATCGTAAGTCCAATCCTCTATCAGGGCCCCGTTGCAAAAACCCTACCATTAATGGTAGCTCTGTCATCAATGGTAACTACCATGGTAACACCGCGCAAGAGCCAATCAAATTCAAGGTTTGCATAGAAGTTGCCATTGATACAAAGTTACCATTAATGGTAAGTTTTATGCAACAGGGCCCTGTACTGTATATAGTTACGATTGATATCAGTGCCAAAGCAAGTTACGATTAAGTACAATTCTTTTTGAGACAGGGCCCAGGCTTGAGGATGAGGCCCCGCTTGTAACTGTAATTTCTCCCATGTGTTCAGGTGCCCGGACAGACCTAAGGAACAAGGATAACAAGTTTCCCCAGGACTTGGCCTCCAGGGACCCTGCCACCGCGGCCCTACTAATCCCCCAGATCAGTGAGTACTCTCTCTATTTTGTGCATCACGTGGGCCCCGTTGCATAAAACTTACCACTTATGGTTACTCTGCCATCAATGGTAACTACACAAGGACTCTGCACAGCCAGTCAAAGTTGAGGTTTTCATAGAAGTTACCATTGGTAGCAAAGTAAACATTGATGGTAAATTTTATGCAACAGGGCCCTGACTGAATGTAGCCTGGACCCTGTTACATATATATTTTCAATTGTTGTAACTTACCATTAATGGTCACTACTATGGAAGCAGTCAATGGGCTTTCAGTATTACAGCTGCTGCTATGGCAATTACCATCAATAGCAAGTTACAATAGTTGAAAACAGATACAACATGGCCCTGGGGTGGTATTTCGAAAGTTTTCTCCTAAGTTGTCTCCTTTCCCCAAGTTAGGAGGTGGCTAGGAGAGGCCAAGATGTTGTGAGTATATCTTATGCAAAGTATTTATTAAACTGGTCTGCAGCAGATTTACCATGACCAGCATTTTCTTCTTCAGCTTCCCCGAATGAAAAGAAGAGGAGGATGGAAAAGAGACTAGTCTTGTGGGTACTAGTGCTTTTTTTTTTTTTTTTAGAGTTTGGATTAGAAATGTGCAACAGCCTTGAAGCGAGGCTAGTATGAAAAATTCAAGGCGAAATAAACCATGATCACTCAGTCATGGAAAATCCGGGAAAAATTTGTGGTCATGGAAAGTCAGGGAAAAGTCGGGGAATTTCGAAAATTTGTGAAAAGTCATGGAAAATTTGGAAATAGTTCAAGGAAATCTGTCAGTTCAAGAAAACTACATGAGTTTGTGTTCAAAATGATTTTGAATTTTGGATCTGGGTGAAACAAAAATGGTTCCCTGGTCAGTAACAGCCCAGAGACTAATGATGTACGTGTTATGAGTAAGATAGTGGGTGGAACGGATGGCTGTGAGGGGAGGTGGAGGCCATCATAATGTGTCTGATTTGGGAAACCGTGCCAGAAAGGAAGTCATGGAAAGCAGCAATTTAGTCATGGAAATGTCATGGAAAAGTTGTGGAATTGTATTTTCAAATTTCTGTGGGAACCCTCTTATTAGTGGAATTTGATAAAAGGAAATTCAAAGGAACAAAGTAGCAAAAGTTTGAGAAAAAGCAGACGATGTAAAGAAATAATTTTTGAAGATGCTGATTACTAGTGCTGAATCCTGATTCTTGATATTCATTGGTCTGCAGCAACATGCTTTCCAAGTTTATCTTTTTTCTTGTGCATCATGCAAAGACAAGGCGATAACCAAAACCAACACTCCTCTACCTTGGAGTTAAAGAGTGTAATTACAGTGCTAGTCATCAGGATTTTTGAGCACAATTAACTTCCTTAAAATATGTTTGTTTGTTTTTTTTAATTTGATGTCACTTTTAAGTTAGGTATTTTACAAATTTGACCTATGTTCTGTTCTTGTAGTTCACTCAGTGTTTTTTTTACAAATTAGTTTTTGTCATCAAAAAGGGATATGCTGCCTTTTTTTTTTAGAACAAGCAGACAATGAAGAATAATCATGATTACTAGCACTGAATTTTTTTACAAATTTGGTTTTGTCTGCAAAAGGGATATGCTGCCTTTCACTCAGTGGAGGCCATGTAAACTGCTTCTCTATGGAAATGATGTGTATTACCTGCTAAACATTGCATTGAGTGGCGCATAAAGACTTAAATCACAAGGGAATTTAAACAGATGGATATGTTACCTACATACCAAAATATATACCTTCACAATTAGCAATATTACAAAGAAAGTGGATTGCACGCTGTGAATAAATGTATTGGTTTTACGGTCCAGATAAACAGAAAGGAAACGAGACGGAAAGGGAGAGAGAAGAGAGAGAATGAGAGTTGGCTCATTGAACATATGTACATGTACATTTGTGATTGGCCTTTTAAGCTGATCAATCAACTTAATTTAGCATTAAAATGGGTTGCAATTATATTATGTATTATTATCTCTTGTGTACTATTTATCCCCTTTTACCTGAATTAAACGTGCCTGTACATGATGTATTCTATTTCCTGAGGTAGTGATTTATAAGCGCGGAAATTGTATCATTAAAAATTCCAAATTTGTTTATCCGTAAAAAGTAGTTTTGGTGATATTTAGTTTGACATGAAAAATTTGGAAGCCAATTCAATGTTAAATTACTATCATGCGGTTCATGTAAAATTGTGAAGTATGTGTTCGTTTTAAAGACATCGCTGGTGTTGGATGACGCTTGAATGTTTGCATGGTGGTATAATCAATTGCGGAAGAGGTTTACGGTACACAAGGTGTAAAGTCCTTTGAAGGACTGAGATAAGAAAAAAAAAGTGGATAGAATTGGAGGTGCATTGGAAAAGCGAGAAAGTGTAGATACTTTTGTACAATTAAATGTCATTATTTATTTACGCTTATTGCTATGGGCCCCTGAGATTTCGTTTCATATACTGGAACATATTTAAAAAATACTTGTGACGTTGACATCAGTTTACTATTCTACCATGATTTATGTTATGAATTCATCTATTATTTGTCAATTTTCTGACGCACATTTTTTTTCTAATTCAATTATCTAGGTGTTTTTTTTTAACATACTGCGCAGTGTAGTCAGCTTCATGTATGTCTGGATTCAAAAGTAATTAGCCTTTACCAGTTTTAACATTTATAAATGCTGTAGACTGATCACTATCTCTGATAATCAGGACAAAAGAATGAGATGACCTTGAAACTCTGTGCCCATGCAGTCTTTTCCTGATTACAGTAACCTGAATGGAGACACTTTACTGAGAAAGTGGATTGAACGCTGTGAATAAATCTATTAATTTTATGGTCCAGATAAACACAAAGGAGGCGAGACAGAAAGGGAGAGAGAAGAAGAGAGAGGAAGAGAGAATGAGAGTACTGGCAGGCTCATTTACACTAACAAATTATACTAACTTGTGAATAAATCATGATTTTTCATTCCACCGTTTTTCACTGGTTTTAAAAAATATATGGATTTTGACTGTCAGCAAAACTCTAGATTACTTAGTGAGTAATGCGCATGCACCAACTGTCTGCCAGACTATTGCACTTGTGCAGAAAGCATGAGTTACATGCAAAAGTAACACATTTTTTGTGTGTTCAACCATTTACATGTACACTGGCCAAACATTGCGGGGCTAAACTGTTTTCTAACAAAATTACACTCCAGAGTAGGATGTTTAAAAGATTTTTTTACCTGTGCTTGGGGGTAGTTGCCTAGCAACTTTGGTGTTACACTGGCCGATGTTTGTATTTTGTTGTTGCAAGTGTTCATTGCCCTAGAGAGAAAGAGAGAGAGAGAGAGGTGGGGGGAGGGGGGGGGGGGGGGGTTGAGAGTGTGAAATTGGCAAAGGGGTGAGATACAGGGATAGATACAAGATAAGAGAAAACACTTGGAATTTATCAATATCTGTATCAAGGTGATGGGTGATTAAATACCCACAATGTGTAAGAGACCCTTATGGAACAATCACAGTGTTGCCACAGTGTGTTCACATAGTTCACTATGTGTTCACAGTGTTGTCACAGTGTGGCAACTATGTGTTCACAGTGTTGTAACAGTGTGGCAACTATGTGTTTACAGTGTTGTCACAGTGTGGAAACTATGTGTTCACAGTGTTGTCACAGTGTGGCAACTATGTGTTCACAGTGTTGTCACAGTGTGGAAACTATGTGTTCACAGTGTTGTCACAGTGTGGCAACTATGTGTTCACAGTGTTGTAACAGTGTGGCAACTATGTGTTCACAGTGTTGTCACAGTGTGGCAACTATGTGTTCACAGTGTTGTCACAGTGTGGCAACTATGTGTTCACAGTGTTGTCACAGTGTGGCAACTATGTGTTCACAGTGTTGTCACAGTGTGGCAACTATGTGTTCACAGCATTGTCACAGTGTGGCAACTATGTGTTCACAGTGTGGAAATTATGTGTTCACAGTGTTGTCACAGTGTGGCAACTATGTGTTCACAGTGTTGTCAAAGTGTGGCAACTATGTGTTCACTGTGTTGTAACAGTGTGGCTACACTGTGTTCTTTCCACGTATTCCATAATGGGAGCCCCTGTGAATGACTAAAGAGCCCCAGTGTCAAATGAAACACGGTGTTCGCTTCATGACAATAAGTTGAAAAACTAGCTCCCGCAAATAAATGTGTAACTTTTTCCCCTAATATCCATTAGCCATTCAAAAAAAATGGAGAATTAATGTTGATCACCATGTGTTGGTGGGGTAGGAGTAACAAACACAATTCTAGGTTGGTTATGCTCTAGTTGGTTTCACCTCACGATGACTAACCTGTAGATAGGGCTGTCGCCATGGAGACCCCTCCGCTGGGCCACGCTTTTGAATACTCTCAATCCCCCCTGTCCCCTTGAGACTGACCCAGTCTGTTTTTAATAATCGAGAGTAGACACATCTATCATCATATTTATGGGCATATGTGATGTTAATTGGGTCATGCTGTTTAACGGGCTGACTTTCACAATAGGATGGAATTGGCAAATTTTTTTAAAGTTAAATTGTGATGAAATATTTACCCTGTATTTCTCTCGCATCTTTATCCATGCGTGAAGAACTAGGAATGATGATATTGATGACATTTATTGTAGATGGTGAATACGAAGAAGAATAAGTGATGTTGATGATGAGGATAGTGATGATGGTGATGTTGTTCCTGAAGATGATAATGATGATGTTCATGTTGATGAAGATAATTATAATCATTGATGATGAGGTTAATGAAGATAATTATGATCGATACTGATGAGAAATCAAATGATGTTTCTTAATTATGATGAAGTTATTGAGGAGAATGATAATCTTTGATGATGATGAAGTTTAAGATGGTAATGATGATAATGACGATACTAATAATTATGATCATCTTTAATGATGATGAAGTTTGTGATGATAATGAATTAATAAGGATCATTGATGATGAAAAAGTTGAAGATGATCATTGTGATGATTGGAGCTCTCACGCAAGAATAAAGATTGTTTTTTGCGCATGGTGAAAAAAGACTTGTTGGCACAGAAAGTAATGCTCTGCACACTCTATTTCTCCCAAAAAACATACTTGGTGGATTGGGCCAAAACAGTGTACATTATAGATTAAATCTACACTGACAAGAGTCTCATCATTGCGTGTGTTTAAAATGCATCTTTTGTTCAAAATCTAATTAGATGATAATATTAACTAGTAACCCACAGTTCTTCCTAATCATTCTGGGCTGTACTTAATCAATGATAGTGTGTCCCTTAGGAAAATTATCAATTCAATTCAATGCAGGTTTTCATCAAAAGCATGTTGAATTGAATCAAATTGAATCATTTATTGTCCATTTTCATGGAAATTTGTTTTGCTCATAAAAAATCATACATACATCAATGAAATTGCGTATGAAAACTTGCAGATTTGATGATCATATGTTTGGATCGGGTGGAAATAATCAAATAATGATTATGTGTATACATGTACTTGCTGTGCATGATGTTGTAAACATGTAACGGATATACCTGCTAGTATTGTATAGATTGATTACATTCTGAGTCCCCAGTAAATCTACTACACTACAGCTCAAAGGAATTGGCATAGGGAAAGGGAAAGGGAAGAAAGGGAAGGAGCCACAGTCTTTAACCACGGTATATTTTGTCCAGTTCAGCATGAAACATGATGCATTAGCCTTAAAAGCATCATGTTTCATACTGAACTGGACAAAATATACCGCGGTTTAAAACTGTGGGTGAGTGGGTCCTTCCCTTTCTTCCCTTTCCCTTTCCCTTTCCCTATGCCAATTCCTTTGAGCTGTAGTGTATGTAGCAAAGAAAAGTGATTGATGAGCTGTAACCCATTCCAGACGTTAAATGTTTTAACATATTATTGGATGTCTTTCTTAACTGTTGACTGAATTTTTCATCAATAAGTTAACACATACTTTACATGAAAGCACAATGGGAAAATATTCCATTGCACTTAACCTAGAAATTAAATTGCATCCATTGCATCCACGTGCTGATCCAATCCTGTATTCTTGATTTCTGTAAAGATATAGACCAGAGTCAATTTTGAGCAATCAATTATCGTATGAAACATCCATTCCTTGATGTCATTATAATCTCTGTGCAATGGCATTCATGCCGCGGCTATACGTGCACAGCGCACTTTAATAGAAACTCATGGAAACAAAATGTCTGTTCCAGTTCAGCACAATGACTTGTGTGAGTGCTCTGATGTACACAGCAGTGCTCAACGAAATTGTCTTATTTAGAACATAATGTATATGTACAATGTATGCCTAAAAAAATCACAATTTAAAGGACAGTTATTTAAACTGATATACTGTACTTACAAAAACATCAAAATATGAGATTGATTTAAGGAATGAGTGTTCAGCTTTCATGTGATACCTCTCTCTTGCAGCATCATTGTCATACAAAGCTGGGCTCAGTATTCTCAAAAATGAATGTGCAAGCCCAACTTTTTGCAAGTATTGGGAAAAATCAACAGTTCTTGTCAATCAGAAGCAATATGGATGAGCACACATCTGTCCCATTTTCATGACATACTAATATTCTATCCAAATGAGACAATAGGGAGCAGACATGGAAGTAAGACAATTGAGTTATGAAAAAAAATAGTAATAGCAGTAATAACAGCAAATTGTTTAAACCTGAAATATTCAAAAACTGCAAAAACTTACTTATTTGTAAGGAATTTTCTTACATTGCACAGGAATTATTGTGCAAATGTGAAAACAATTAATAGTAAAATCTATAGTTTGGAAAATGCTTGCGTAATCGGCCATGTTATTACAGTAATTCTGCTCTTAGAATCTATTGACATGAATAAATGATGTTTTATTCTCATGAATGAAGTGTGCAAGTGATCCATTGCTTTGTTCAAAACCCATCTCTTGACGTCTTTGCTCTTCTCTTCTCTTCCTTTCTCTCCCTCTCCCCCACCCAGGGTACGACGACGATGATATGCTGGATGATGACGACTCTGACTGAGGCCAAGACTACTTTCTCTCTCTCACTGTCACCCTCTTCTCTGATGTAAATATTTATTTTTGTACAAAAGGCAACAGTAAGACAGGCTTTCTATATATATTTAGGAATTTAGTGCCATCAGTGGCAAATATATTTTGAGACTACGGTTTAAGACTAAATAAAGCGGTACTGCGATTATGTTTTTTATAGATATTATCATAGAATGTTTTTGCTTGTATTTAGAACTTTCCTAGAGCTTTCAGTGGCAAATGACTGAGATGATAATCTCACAATGCTGGTTGCGATCATTCCAAAATTGATGAAATATCACGGATGAATAGACAGCCTGCCATGATGGAAATGGATGGGTTTTTTTTTGTAATTACTGGGGGGTGTTTCACCAAGCTGTTCATAAGCTACGAACGACTTTACGAACAACTGGTGACCCCTTCTTGTGCTAAATCACATTCTCAGTAATTTTGATTCCCATCAGCTTAAGTGCAAATATGATGTTTATAAATGAAAATTCTTGTTGTGAACAAGTGTCTGAATACAAAGCATATTATTTGTCAAATTTTATTGGGATTGTTGGAAATAAACTCTTAACATGTTAAAACAGGAACAAAGTGTGGTACCGCATTTAGCACAAGAAGGGATCACCAGTCGTTTGTAAAGTCGTTCGTAGCTAAGGAACAGCTTGTTGAAACACCCCCTGGGTTGTTTTATAAGTCAGTCTAGAGTTGCCAAGTAGAACTAGCCTGGCCTCACGACTGAGGGTATTTACAGACCAAATGTTTCCATCGGCACATTTGGCTGCAGTAGCCTATTCGATCTCTGGTTCTGCGTCGGCTCACTCGTAAGAACACAAGAATGAATCTTTTGAGGCTCAGACGAAAATATAAACTCGGATTTGTAATGTCCATCAGCCAGGAGCTCACTGTAGACATGGACACTAATTTATGATTCTGAGTGACCACAGGTCATCCGGGTCAGCCATGGGGATTATTGAAACCGTAAGATGTTGGACCATGTTAAAGTCTTGCCTGAACAGCACCTTAGCAGGAATATTCTGAATACATCATTTTTTATATTCATATATGCAGGTATGCAATACTTTCCCATGAATTTCAAACAATACGCCACACATAGTAACCCCAAAGCTTATCCGACGTTTGTGTGACCAGCAACAACTATTAGATTGGCTATTGAGATCAAAACATGAGGGACAGGTGAATGTTTTTAATTAGTTACTCAATACATACTGTTTACCACATTTCTCGAAGTCATGTCGGCAAATTATTTGCATTAACAAATTCTGTTGAACTTTGGCCTTCTGTAGTAGTCTTCATACATATATGGTATATCTTGTACTTCTTGGGGGACAGTGCCATTGGCAATTTGAATATTTGACTTTTTGAAGTGGCAACAGTATTATACATTCAACCACTTTTTCAAAATTATTTGCTAGATTATGTAGAGATGCTTCTTCCATATGTACATTACGCAGTAGTCCTCACATCATTCAATTGTGTTCTTGAGGTTAGCGACCCCACTAAAAGTTGACTTGACGTGAAGATTTTTTGTGTAAACCAACCCCTCAAAGAAAAGCATCCATCCTACAGGAGAGAGTATTAGGAATAATGTCTCACAATGTTAACTTTTTCATTATCATTGTCATAATTATTCATAAATATGTGTAGTAAACCAATCAGGGTTAGACAACAACCCACTGAACTGCAGAGCTCTGCCCTACCTACTCTGACAAAAGGAAGCAACTTTTCTTGTAAATGAGCAAAATGTGTCTGTCACTTGCATTAGCATCAGTGCAACACTACATCATGTTAGATTGAATATCTCGCAGCAAGATGAATATTTTTTGTCCAGATTTTGGCCGTATGTGGGGAATGCTGGGTACTATCTAAGAAGACCAATAACCCATATTTGAGTGATTTGCCACTTAATTCCTTTTGTCAGAGTGGGGCAGAGCTGTAGACCTGAGATCGGAAAAGGTCCATTCCCACTGCAGTGGTTTCTTCGATGTTGTCGGTGCTAGTGTTAGGTTATTCACACAGCTTGTTCACTGTCCCATGCTTCTGACGATCGTGGGATTTAACCCTTTGTTTGCCACATTTGCCCTTTTTTCACAAATAATACATACAAATCCCATAGAGCAGTAGTTTATCTGATGCACAAGGGGTTAAAAAATCAGTCTGCAGAATGCTTTTCTTGTATTGCTCTGGGGGTAGGAAAGTGGACAATGTGAACAGAGATGAAACGCTTCAAATTACATCCATGTGAACAGACCTGGGCCCCGTTGCATAAAACTTACCATTGATGGTAACTTTGCTACCAATGGCAAATTCTATGGTAACCTTGAATTTCATTGGCTGTCAAGCAGTGTTACCTTGGTAGTTACCATTGATGCCAGAGTTACCATTAATGGTAAATTTTATGCAACAGGGCCCTAAAGTATCCCTGTCAAACCACCTTTGTGTGAACATGCTTTCACCATTCCTCAAGCCATTCTTTAGTTGGATGTACATGCAGTCCATATGCTATGCTACACCACTTATACAACCAGTGATGCTTAATTCATCCTGGGGTCAACTATGGACATTTGTGCGCATGGATGAAAGTACATTCATCAACATCTCAAGAGTTTGAAAGTACAAGTCCACCTCACTTTGATGAGTTGGGTTGTCATTTACTGTGCCATTATTGTATGATAAGTATGAATCATTCCAGATTATTTGAGATCATAGACTTTCAAGTACATTCAAGTGCATTTGCAGACATTTAAAGAGTTTGAAAGTAAAACAAATAGGACACATGGATGAGTTGGAAGTGTCCTGTTAGGACTTTATTTTCATTGTGGATATAAATCATTCCAGATTATTTGGGATCAACTACAGAGTCAGTCACATGTATAGTATATATATATGATTGATTTATTGTTGTACAGAAATGTGCCTTAAAGTTATTGTTGCCAAAGGCAAATATTTCAGTGTCAATCAAACATTATTATCTGTTTACACAAAATTTTATATTGAAATGACTTTTACCCAGTGTTTGTTGTCTGTGTAGCCATGATATCTGGGTAAGTACAGCACATGAGAAATTGGTGTGATTTACAATTTTATTCTACATGGTGGATGAAATATATTTTCTATTTTAGATTGTTACATTTTTTGAGAATCTGTTTGTGGTATGGCGATATATGATGCTTAGTAGGCGCTATTCCACAGGCTCACTTTCTCGTTTTTTGTTTCCATTTTGTCCGTGCTTGTGGAAAGTTTGTGAGTGGTAGAGGTTTTGGGGGCACATATGGAAAATGATACATGCACAGTCAAACCTTTATAGAAAGACCACTCAGGGGGCGACAAGAAATGTGGTCTTTACAAGAAGGTGGTCTTTATGCACAGGTTACTGGAACGCAGACTTCATTTGATGATATCAGTAAAAGGGATAGCAATGTTTATGTACTAACTTGGAGGCTTTGTGTAATGGGTCTTGCTACACTTCCCTATTCTGACAAAAGGAAGCAACTAACAAAAGAGACTTTTCTTGTTAGTGAGCAAAATGTGTCTGTCACTTGCACTGGCATCAGTGCAACATCACATCATGTTAGATTGAATATCTCGCAGCACGATTCATATTTCTTGTCCAGATTTGAGTGATTTGTCACATGCTTCCCTTTGTCAGAGTAGGGCAGTACAGTGTCAACCCATATGGAATATTGTCACTATTTGATGCACGTTACACTTCCTACATTAATGTTACTTTGTTCCCAATGAACATTAGTAATTCTGTTCCCAATGAACATTAGTAATAAGGAATATAATATGTATACTTTATACCTGTTACTTTTGGTACGTCTTATGTATACACAGAAACACAGTGGGATCATGACATACATTTTACTACCTGACTAATATGAAGAGCGGCAATAACAAATATGTCTAAAAAGTATATATACATATATACGACATTTACACGCATACTGCAAAAATTGTCATGATCTTGGAACAATAGTAGCACACAACTCAAGAGTCAGTGATGGTGAATGATGACAATTTGAAATTATAGACAAAGAAATAACATTTATTCATGTACTTCTGTATAAGTGCGTCATGTTTGATGTACTGCACGTTAATATCTATTATAGTGTACATTAAATTTTTGTTTTATGTAAATTTGCATCGTTTGTCAAGGTCTCGAGTTTTCAAGTAAAAACTGGTTCCTAAAATATTCATCAATATACAGATTTTGTTGAAAAAGAAAGAGGGAAAAGAAGACGCATAAAAAGAGGAAGAACTGCATGTATGATAGAAGGTTGGAGGAAGCGGGAGGATATGGAAAGACGAAGCAAAAACGGGGCGAGAGGGAGAGAATGACCAGAGGGAGAGAATGACCAGGTGTGCGTATGCGTTCATTTTTGTGGGGGATTCTAAGGAAAGAGAGATGGTAGAATGAGGGAGAAAGATATTGAGGAGGAAGAGTGAAAGAAAGGGAATGAAGGCATCGAGGAGGAGGTAGAATGAGGGAGAGATAAGGGGAGAAGAAGAGTGAGAAAGAGAGAGGGTAAAAAAAAAAGAGATAGAGAGTTGGACAAGGAAGAATGACAGAGAAGAGTGTGAGAAAGGTGTGTGTGTGTGAGAGAGAGAGAGAGAGAGGGGGGGCTTGCAAATGAGAGAGGGTGAGAAGGTAGGTAGGAGGGATAAGGTAGAGCGAGAGAGAGAGAAATGGAGAGGGGACTATAAAGTTATGAGGATTGATAGAGATAGCAAGATGAACATGGGAGAGAAAGACAGACAGACACATGGGAAAATATCCTTTCCAGCTAGCCTGGACTAGTCGCACGTGCGGCCCATCCCCTCGTCTGTCATCACAGCCACCAAAGCCGGCGCACCCTACCCATCACCGTACCCATCCTACCCATTTACCCGAATTATCGAGCTGTGCATGCTATGCGCAGGTCCATCCCAATCCCCCATTCCCCCTTATTTCATCGTCCCATCTTTAAGCGAATTAGCAGGAGACTTCTCTCGACATAACGACTTCTTATTTCTCTCTATTATTAATCACCTAACGGGGTATATCGATTGTTTATTGCCCCTGCTATAGTTTTACCTCTCGGCTCTGCCTTGGTCGGTGGCGGGCCGAGGCGCGGCTGTTGTGCTCTGTCCATCTTCACCGCTACTCACAGTATCGGCTACGCCGCGGCCGAAACCCGACACGATAATGACCGGTCCCACCGGTAGCCGACGACGAATCGACGAAAGTTGACTAAAATGTTTTGGTAATTGCCTCAAATAGCGTGATTCTCTTCATCTTTTAACGTCTTCCACCCCTCTCTTTGTTTTTGTCTTTCTCTCTCCGGCTCTCCCTCGCTTAATCTACTCGACTGTTTGATGTGCGGACTATCTAGCGCAGGTCGCTAGGGAGACGGAGATGTTGTTATTTCGCTCTGAGCCTGCGGAGCAGGGAGGAGAGGGAGATGAGGAGGAGGATGAGGGTGATGGCGGTATGATGATGTACTGGTATGATCGTATGTCGTCAGGGCGACGGGAGGATGGGAGGGACGGGCGGAGTATGGAAAGTGATGATGAAAGATGACGGACAGAAAAAAGGGGAAAAGTTGAGACGTATAACAATACGACCTAAGTGATGAACGGTGTGGAAAAGTTTACAACAGTCATAAACCATATTCAGTTGATAAAATTCAGAAATTAATTCTGCTATAAGATGAAAGTGGAAGTGGAAGAAAGAAAACCACTGCAGGCCATTATGACGCCAATTTACAATATTTTGTATATGGTGATGATACATATTATATTGATAAATGGTTCGATCGTGGCGATTGCAATACAGCAGTGAAAGTGGAGACGGCATGATGATAGTGGTAACCTTCTTTCTTATGTTTAACGACATTGCCTTTTTTATATCGTTAGCTTCATCTTACTGAAAGTACATGGATTAAGTAGCCATTTGCGGTAAACTACTATGGGATCTGGTTGAGTATCTTGCCACTCTGTTCTCATCGAGAATTGGAGTGTTTAGCATACATTACTATAACTGTCCTCGTCCTCGATTTAACGTCCTATCCGAGGGACGGGTTAACTCTCTCAGTACTAAGCCAGGATACCCCCAGTGACTTATCACATATTGCGCGCACCTTTGTTACCGAAAGGGTTGAGTAATCAGTACAGGGTGGATGTAGTTATTATTGAAATGGTGTTGATGTTTACTGTATTGATGATAAGAGTGGTGATAATGGTGATGGAGTTATTGATAATAGCGATAAAGACGATGGTGATGATAATAGTGATAGTGATAATCATGGTTGTCGTGGTAGCCATGGTAGCTGTGATAATGATAGTGGTGGTGGCGGTGGTGGTCCTATGGGTGAAAGGTAAAGGGTAGAACTCGTCATGTTTATGACCGCATTTATGTTGACGATAACGGGGATGAGGACAGGCATGGGGTTGATGGTACAGTGAACGAGGTGCTGGTGATAATGATGGTGGTTGCCATGGTGGCAAAGACAACGGTAATGAAGACTATGATGGTGACTATAATGATGTCAATGATGGTAATAATGATATTGATGGTGACTTTAATGATAGCGGTGATGATGACGTTGATAGTGATAATGATGGTGACAAGGATGAAGGTGATAGGGATAATGGTAATGGTGATGGCGATGGTGGTGGTGGTGGTAATGATGGTGATGGTGGTGGTGGTGGTAATGATGGTGATGGTGGTGGTGGTGGTGGTGGTAATGATGGTGATGGTGGTGGTGGTGGTAATGATGATGATGGTGGTGGTGGTGGTGGTAATGATGGTGATGGTGGTGGTGGTGGTAATGATAGTGATGGTGGTGGTGGTGGTAATGATGGTGATGGTGGTGGTGGTGGTAATGATGGTGATGGTGGTGGTGGTGGTAATGATGGTGATGGTGGTGGTGGTGGTGGTAATGATGGTGATGGTCATGGTGGTGCTAATGATGGTGATGGTCATGGTGATGATGAATTTTATTATAACAGTGATGGGGATAGTGTTGGTGATGGTGATGATAATGAAGGTGATGATGTTTTTGGTGTAAGATTATGATGATGGTGATGGTAACATAATATGACTGGAGGTGATATGTACAGCAGTAGTGATGATAGTAGTGATGATGGTGATGATGAGGTGATTGTGGTAGTGGTGGTGATGGTGATGATGAGGTGATTGTGGTAGTGGTGGTGGTGGTGATGGTGGTGGTGGAGGTGATTGTGATAGTGGTGGTGATGGTGATGGTGATGGTGATGATGATTTTTATCATGATAGTGATGTTGATAGTGTTGGGGATGGTGATGATAATGAAGGTGGCGATGTTATTGATGTCAGATTATGATGATGGTGATGACGGTGCTGAAGGTGTGGATGACAACAGTGATGATCATGATGATCATTTTCCTTAATGCTTTTTCCATAGCTTTAAAATGGGAACATGCGGAACGACGGCTAGAAACTATTTAAACTAACTAACCAGAATGACAAATATCAAACAAATAAACGAAACCAACAGTGAATCTTAGGGAAAGAAGTAAAACTAATCAAAGAAAACAAATGAAGGGCGCAATGAATGTTTGGTTGATGATGAGGATGTTGGTGACGATGAATATTATCTCAAATGTTATACTTATTCTTAAAATGGCTAGTGCAGGGATTATAGATACAAAGATAGCATGTGGTTAATCCGCCTAGAAGTGGATACATTCTAAAATGAAATACATCAGTCACGTTTTTAGTTTAATGGATTAACCCCTACTTCAAAAGCAATATCAGTAAACAATGAAATCAATTTACAGGCCCAGCATGAACTATAAAATGGAGTATACAATCATAACAACAGGCAAGATACTCCCTCGACGGAATCATTCATTTATCGGTGTGCGTTTAACGTCAGAATCCAAACCAGACCCCGTCGTGTTTATTCCCTGCGGAGATAACGTTACCAGCATTAATAGCGAGCAAGCGGCGCAATTAGCGGGCTTTTACACGGACATTGCGCCCGCCTCAGCTCAGCTCAGCCGGCCCGCGCCCCGCTCCCACTCCGCCCTTTCGCGCTCGATCGCTATCTCTACTGGTTGTCGTATATTTCCCCCCGTCTCCACCCCATCCCCACCCCCTTCTCTCTCCTCTCCTCTCCAATCCTCTCCGTCCCCCTCTAGCAGCGACTGCTCTGCAGGGACCCGAGTGCGGAAAGATACGATAATTAAAGCGAACTTGGAGCTGCGATTAAGCCCACCGCCTGTCAGCCCACATTGTAATCTTGACTTGATTCTATGAAAAGCGGTAGAAAGCACGGGAGAGCATGGGGCTACTCCAGGGAGAGGGGGAGGGGGTGAGGGAGAGAGGAAGAGATGAAGAAAGAGAGACAGAGAGAGACAGAGAGAGACAGAGAGGGGGAGAAAGAAAGGGATGGAGAAGAGCGAGGAGAGAGAGGGGGGGGGGGGAGGGAGAGAGAAGGAAAGAAAGAGTGGGGTGAGAGAGAACGAGAGAGGGGGAATGGGTGAGGAATTAGAGAAATAGAGAAGAACAAGAAAAGAAAGAAAGTGATACAGAAGGAAGAAGACAGAGAAAGAGAGGAGAGAAATTAAAATGAGGAGAGGAGGACAAGGGGAAACGAAACAAGAGATAGCTACAAGAGATGGGGGAAAGAGAGAGAAAGAGAGAGAGAGAGAGAGAGAGAGAGAGAGAGAGAGAGAGAGAGAGAGTATGCGTATAAATATAACACGAACAGAGAGGGAAAATAGAGAAAGAGTAGGAGAAAGTCAAAAAAATCTCCCTTTTCTTTTCTTCATTGAAAAAACGGCACTTTGATGAGAATATCAGCCGCAACTCTTCCGGGTAAACATTACAAGGTGGAGGGTGCCCCTTTCGCGAGTGCATCACAGAATCTGCTTCTAGTTTTTGCTCCATGTTACTCATTACTTTGATAAAATAAATTATCAATGGAATGTTTGTCGATATGTAATGCCACTCAGGGTGATTGAAAACCAAGCTTACATTTTTCACACAGGGACAATCGGTAAGCATACAATCGCCGCCTACTTACCTCAACAATGCACTATCATTACGATCTTCCATTTAACATGATAGTGTTTAATGATAATGTTGGTCATATGTTTTGTTACATGCTAGTAATTCTCCTATATAGGTGTTCAATTTTGAACACACTTGACAGTACACACTTTCTCGAATCAAGATGTAACTTGCACATTTTATAAATGGTGTCATTTATTCAATTATTTATGACGTTTGCATTATTATTATTACTATTATTATTGTTATTATTATTATTATTATTATTAGTAGTAGTAGTAGTAGTAGTAGTAGTAGTAGTAGTAGTAGTAGTAGTAGTAGTAGTAGTAGTAGTAGTATTGGTGGTGGGGGAGGGGCGCTTATTAAATATCATTCATCGAATTCTTGCAATTACCCTTTGGCTATCTAAATCGAGTATCACTTTTTGTCCAAATTAGATACCATTTATTTGTATCAGATGATAACATCCGAATAGACAAATACCGCTTTAGCACTACATGCCTACCCACCACACATCATCATTGTTATGGGAAAATGTCTTTCTCTGACCAGTTTTATTTTTCTTTACTGAACTAGCGATGAATTGACTCAAATATTCCAAAAAACGCCCCGTGCGAAATGCTTAAACATAAATGCTTAAACCATTGGTGACCATGCTTGCTGATATGCGATAATGGACTGCAAGTATGGTGCACAAAGGGAATCTGATAGGCAACATTTTGTTCAAAGGATTAAGGGTATTGGTAGATGAAATTTCACAACGTTGCGCCAACAAATCACATCTTTCAGTTTTATCATGCGTAATTGTCAATTGGCTCGAGTTGTAACTTTTGAGTTATCATCAATCAACAGTACACTGTTTCAAATGGTACTTGTGATTGATTGTTCTGTTTTGACGAAAAAGGGTAATGAATAAATGAAAATCCCATCACAATTGTTTTCACATCTAAACAAACCATCACAGCGTCGCGTACGTGCGTGCCCGGGGTGAAGCTAGCTGGCCAGTGCTGAATAAAATTCGCATAAAGATAATTTACCGATTTGATGATCGTACGGCCGAATCGGGTGAATATTAATAACAACGTACATGCACCTACATCGCATGATGTCGTATACATAACGGATTTATCTGCTAGTTAACTGTAATAAACAGATATACCCATTTCACCGTATCTTGTTAAACTTCATCCAATTTGCTGAGCCGTGTTATATAAAGTAAGCATGTTCCATTCTTTAGTTGCTCAATTCTTTACTTATTCAGTGTTGAATATCACACTATTCATAGCGTCAAAATGCTCGCAGAGAAAGAGAAATAAAACGTACCGCAAGGTTGTTTGCGGGAAGCTACGGTGTATGGACCCCCGGGGTTACGGGGAGAGCCGACCGTGGTAGCGCGCTTAGAGCCGCAAGCGAAGCTAGATAATAATTCATACATTGTTGGGTATAAGTGTGCATCATCGTTATTTTGAGGTGTAATGACGGGCGATATTTGGTTTCATTGTCGTTCAAACGATCTCTCTTCTTTCTTGGAACTATTTGAACAGGGACTGAATTTCTCGGAATATAAAAGGTGGATGTAATTCTCCAAGGTCAAGTACAGTATAAGTTCAGTTTAGGTTATAGATATTTCTTGGAGCAAAAACATAAGGGGGGAAAAGTGCGCATGAATACGATATGGGGACAGTATTTTCGGAAACTTCTTTCACCCATGCATCAAAATAATGAAATGAGATATAAGTTTACAAATGGTTTTGACAGAAATAAAAGGATGTTTCATGCATATTTAGAGGGTGAAGAGCCCCCCAAATGCATTTAAAAAGTGCATAATAAGCAAGTCTGATTTTTTTTCTTAGGCGGTCTACAAGCCAGCTTGACAAGCTAACGTGTTCAGCGTGCTTCCCAGCGTCATTCGATATCTAATAGCCCAAGCAAATCATCGCGTCCGTTTATTGAAAGCGTGCACTTGAACTATGAAATATAACACCGCGGTCGCCCACGGCTGCGACGACGAAGGAAGGAGAAGACATCAGAGAGAGGGGATAAATGGGGGATAGAGTTGAAGGAGAAAGTCTGCAATTGATATGATTTGGAGTATTTTACCACCAGAGGTAAATCTATACCATAATTGATAGCGATATAGCAGGTCGTTAGCGGCTGCCGCATACCATGTAATAATGTATCTGTAATTGCCGTCAGCTATAGCAACATCGTTTATCTGCTCCACGTCCATGATTTATTTTCTCTTCATCTTCTTCATCTCTCTCTCTCTCTCTCTCTCTCTCTCTCTCTCTCTCTCTCTCTCTTTCTTTCTCTCTGTCTGTCTGTCTCTCTCTCTCTCTCTCTTACCCCTTTCTCTCCCTTTCTCCCTCTCCCTCTTTCCCCCTCCCTCTCTCTCTCTCTCCCTTCCCTTCTCCCCATCTCTTCCTAACTCCTTTTCACCTCTCCATCTCAGTCCCTCATTTTACCCCCCTCTCCCTCTGTCACACACACTCTTCGTTCTCTCTCTCTCTCCCTCTCTCTTTTTTTCCTCTCTCTTCTCTCTCTCTCTCACTCTCTCTCTCTCTCCCCCTCCTTCCTGTTTCCATATCTCTCCATGTCTCTCTCTCTCACTCCTCCCTGTCTCCCTATCTCCCCATGTCTCCCTCTCTCACTCACTCTCTCTCCCCCTCCTCCCTGTCTCCCTATCTCTCCATGCATGTCTCTCTCTCTCACTCACTCTCTCTCCCTCCTCCCTGTCTCCCTATCTCTCCATGTCTCTCTCTCTCACTCGCTCTCTCTCTCCCCCTCCTCCCTGTCTCCCTATCTCTCCATGTCTCTCTCTCTCACTCACTCTCTCTCTCTCCCCCTCCTCCCTGTCTCCCTATCTCTCCATGTCTCTCTCTCTCACTCACTCTCTCTCCCTCCTCCCTGTCTCCCTATCTCCCCATGTCTCCCTCTCTCCCTCTCCCGTCTCTTCCTATCCCCCCCCCCGTTTTTTATTTCTTCTCCTCTTCTTCTGAATTCCTTTATTTTCATCGTTTGTAAAACTCTCGTTTATTTTTTCATATAAAATAGGTAGTGAATGAGTTCGTCCCATGTTCTTTCCTGATTCGTTTATTTTTTTTTTGAGAAAGGTTGCGAGAAAGGATGCACAAAGTGTGTGTGTGTGTGTGTGTGTGTGTGTGTGTGTGTGTGTGTGTGTGTGTGTGTGTGTATGTGCGTGTGTGTGTGCGCGTGTGTGTGAGGGTGTGTGGGAGTGGAGGTCATGACAGGGCGGTGAAATGCTGAGCTGAGGAATGGAGTATTGATCACAGCAAAGAAGGAGCTAATGGAGAGCGATTTCAAGGACAGAATATCATATTTTAAGCGATCAAACGACATTTCAGAGCATACTGAAATAATACCATAGTTTTAATCGGCATGATGAGCCTCATCATGAAAGGCCTAGAGAATTAAATCAACGACCCAAACAGCGACGAGAGTTGTAATCCGCCAGTAGCGCCATCTTCGCTTAGTTTATCTGCAGGGATTTAGGGTTAACGGTTAATAGGTCCGTGTCACGATACTTCCTCCTGAACATTCCGCGTTTAGAACGAAACCTAGATTATGTTTATTTGATTGCCGCCTTCGCCTGTGAGTTATATTTCGTCTTACGACGATGAAATATTAAGAATAATGGCTCTTCTTCTGGCGTCTCTTATTTTAATCGGAACATCTCGCTCTTGTTTCCTTCATCTGTTGCTCGTGGCAGAAGGGATCATTCTTTTTAACGATCCACAATCGGATTAATCCCGCCATCTTTCACGGCGACAGTAATTATATTCCATGGGATTTAAGTGAGCGGTAAGGAAAATGTCGCCCAGGATAGTTAACATATGCAAATTGGATTCAGTCTCTTTGAAAGGGACTGAGATTAGCTCCGATGATCATCATTAGAGGGTTAAAAAATCTGGCGAAAATGTTGAACCTCGCTTTGTGCTGGTTGATCGAGACATTATAATGGACGATTATGATGTTTGATGGCATCGGCATTGGCAAGTCTGCACGACTCCTCGATACGAGAAGAAGGAAGGAGAGAGCGAAGTGTATAAGAGAGCTGCCTTCGCTGTTTGATTAAAGTGGATTTGATGCAGGCATAGATGGATCATCGGAGCAGGGCTCATTAGATATTCATAACCGATTGTTCTAGCAGCGAGAGTCTAATGTTATTACTGTAATTAGGACCTTATTCAATAAGCCCCTCTGTCTCTGCTGCAACCCCCAGTAGACGACGTGCCAGCCCGCCCGGCCCAGCCGCCTGGATGCGGAGAGCCCCTCGATCAATCACTCCCTCCAGCCGCCCATCTGTGACTTGATTTCACCGTACCCTCCGTGCCCTCCCGTCTCTCCGTCATAGCGAGCTAAAATCTAGGGAATGTGCTGGGAAAATCCCACCCTTAATAACTCTCTCACTATCAAGCCAGGAAAGGCCCACTGACTCATTACACATGCCATGGACCTTTAATGGTACTGAGAGGGTTAACAGCACGGTATGTCAGTGAAACACTAACGTCGTAGCAAAAATATAACATAGGCAGAGACATTATAATATCATGACCGTCCATAATACTATTGAAATGCATGTTATTTTAGGAGCTTTTTTCCAGTCGGACAAGCCTCGGACAAGCTTTGAGGTTACTAACATTAATCTTAATATAGACTCGTATTGTGCTTATGGACATGATTGGAAAACATCCTCGCCCTGAAACCTTCATTCCAATGTACAGTTCTGACACAAATACCCCCCCCCCCCCTTATAACAACACACAATTAACAGCCCCCTTTTCTGTACAAACACACCCCCAAACACTCACACACACACACACACACACACACACACACACACACACACACACACATACACACACATACACACACACACACACACATACACGCACATACAACGCACATCAACACACGTTAACGTAAATAAAGGAATAAACATACAAAATACAAACAAATATTGCACAATGTGTGTGGACATCTTATGTTTAGACGCACAATACACACACGTTTAAGTAATAAGGAATAAACACTCATTTTAGATTTAGTAATATTTTGTAGCTTCTTCTTTGGAAATGTGACAGTAGGTAAGAGTATAGTAAATATGGTGAAGTTTTGAAAATGTTGTTTTGATATGAATGGCTAAAATATGCTGGCATTCAATGTGTGTTGTAACTTGAAAAAAGCTTGTTTTTTAAGGTGAAGACGAATCAAATCATTCTGATTCTGAATCCACAGATGTACACGTCACGGCACAAACACACACACACACACACACACACACACACACACACACACACACACAAAACACACACACAAAACACACACAAAAACACACATACAAGCACACACACTCACGTACATGTGCCCCAAATCTGAATTAAATGGCTAATAAAGAAACTCATTACGACGCCATATTTAGAAATATACCTCCTCTCTTTGAGAAAATTAGCCTCATTATCTGATTCTCTTTCCACTTAGTGTGCCTCGGTTGTGTTATCTCTCCTCTTCTCTTATGTAGCTTTTTCTTCAAGTTTGATGTAGCTTTGATAGCGAAGGATAGTCACAACGACTTCGCCATCCTTGTTAGTTTGACGCAATTAGCCTCATTTGATTGCTCTTTATATCCCGTCATTTCATCTCTTCCTTCCCCAACCCCCCCGGACTCTTTTCTTGATTCTCCTTGTTAACATAAGCTCGATCAAACAGACAAAAAAACATGCCAATTTGCCATCTAAATGAGCATGGGATATGTGGTCATTAAAAGCCCTCTCTTTATTTATCCGTCAGCTGACAGCTTCCCTGACGGGATATGTCTTAAACCTCTTCTTCAATATGTCAACCTTTAAGAGTTCATCTGTTTTGCTTTACTTTACATTTTTTTTTTGACAGGATAGTCAGCAATGCGATGCGATGTAATGCGATTTGTGCATATTATGACACATGAATTACAGCACGTCATCATTAGCCTGTTTCGAGTCTAAATTAAAACATGAACTTCTACGTCAATACGCATAACCCCGCCCTTCCTTCTCTTCTACGTGCAGTGCACCCATCCTCATATATTTCTCGCCATATCCTAAATCATGATGATCACCTCATTAACCAATCAATGTTTTTAAAAATGCACCAATAATTGTACACTTCTATATTCATTTCAATGTATTTCCTTCAGAAAATCCTAGCTATGCAGCGAAACAACCTTTTGGCTGCTATTCGCTGTTCTTTTCGGTTTTTAGTATAAACCCCAAGAAAATGATCAAGCCAACAAAATAGAGTTTCTTGCTTTCATGTGATTGATATTTTCATCTTGTATGATCTCATGATTACGGTCATATTCCTCGTATTACAAAAAACAGGGCCTTTTGAATACATGCCAAGTAAAAGCTTCAAAGAGGAATCGATTCTGGACGGCCCATGTTTCGAAATAAAGACATCGATCAACTTTTGAGTGGTAATATACATTCTTTCATTTACGTCGACGTCATGAACTTGAAATAGGGCGTATGTTTAGTGATTTTCAGTAAAATATTTTCTTCTTTACACGTATACAGTTACAGTGAAACCTGCTGAAGCGATCACCTGTATAGGAACACTGACTGTATGGAAAGACCACCTTTCTAGTAAAAAAAACATTCCTTATTTTCTTTTAACCATTTTTCGGTGAAACTTCTATTAAAGTGACCTGTACATAAAGACCAACTTCTCATAAGGGCCACAATTCTTTTATCCATTGAGTGGTCTGTCTATCCAGCTTGTTTGAATGTACCTCATAAATACATGTTTCCCGCTTTGTTTGTCTTTATTGCGCTACGGTTTTCTTGCTATACAAACAAAAATCGCAAACATGAATATGTGTTACTCTGCCGAGGAGCCGTTATACGTCGCTAACCTTAAAATAGCTGAACTAAGAGACCCGGTATCTCGTGACGTCGAGTTAGAGAAACCGCGTTTTAGCATTGCCGATTTGATAATTGATTCCTCCCCGACACGCATAGCATATCGCATCAGAAGCAGACGCAGTTTAGGCGCTGAGTGTCTGTGTTGTCAGGCCTGTTTCCGTTGAGTGTTGAACACAACGCATCCACTGCTCACGGACCGGACAGCTTGTCTTCCGCTTGGCTGGCGCCCTCAAAGCATTTGCGTAATCATGAGAACTTGCCGCCTTGCACATCCACGATGATACGGATGGATACGGATAAAGACGTCAGGTGCATGTATGTATCATGTCCCGGTCTAGGCTACTGCCTAGCCAAGTAGTTGGAAATCGTTCGCTCTCCACGCCTGGATTACAATAATTTTGTCACGGTGGACACCAACAGTCGTTTAACCCCTTGTGTTTCACACAAACCGCCGCTCAAAATAAATTGTGTGTATTGCATGTACAAATGAAGGTATCAGTGGCGGGCAACAATTTAATGAGTTTTATTGACAACTTATGATAAACCAAATGACGATGTACATACAATTATGGATGATACCAATCACACAGAAATGATATAGTTCCTCTTTTACCCCCCCCCCTCTCTCTCTCTCTCTCTTTCATTTCTTTAACATACAGATTCGTGCTCATACAGAAACATACTCGAACGCAAACATAATATTCGACGAACACAAAACCACACACATTCTAAAAAAATGAAAAAAATCATTTACATTATTTTTTTTCAATCCTTTTTTTTTTGTTCAGAGGGAGGGGGTGCTGTTTGTAAGTGCTTCTACGTCATTGCATTTTCATGGAAAACAAAGTGACCAACCCCAAATAACAGGAAGTGAAGTACATGAATGTAATAAAGAGAGAGAATTCATCCCAATTCCTCCCCCCCCCCTTTCCAACAAGTCTCTCACATCGGAGACAGTAACGGTACAAGTGCAAGACGTGTGCTTTTATCTTTTCTTGACGAGGAGCCTTCCAGATACCTTAGCGCAGAAGAGCGTGCGTGAGAAGCAACGCGCCTTGATTGTGCGTGTTCTTGGCGTGATAATTAGCGCGAATCTGTCAATTATATCCTTCCGCCCGGCCGCCTTGACGCGCGCCGATGCGATCGTGCCGGAACACCACGACGGCCACCCATACGAATTAATAGTCTGATATGCGTAATAATGATTACAGGGTAATGACAATGGGAAACAGGAGCGAGGTGGGATGGGGGTACGGGGGGAAGAGCAGTGGGCTTCGTGGATGACAGGATGGTGGTGGTGGTGGTGGTGGTGGAAGTAGGGGTAGGGGGTGGGCGTCAGCTTGCGCATCTAATGATGGTAGTGGGGGTGGGTGTGGGGGTTGAGAGAGCTAGCAATGCACACTGAGATTAGGTGGAAGGAAAAGGTACTGGTGTTTGTGTGTGTGTGTGTGTGTGTGTGTGTGCGCGTGTGTGTGTATGTGTGTGTGTTTGTGTGTGTATATGAGGGAGTGTGTGTGCGTGTGTATATGTTGGTGTAAACATGTGTGTATGATTGTGATGTATGTGTGTGAGAGAGTGAGAAGAAGAAAGAGAAGGGGGGTTGGACAGATTTCAAGAGTGTCGTTTACTGTAAGATACAAGGGTATTAGAGGAGGGATGAGGGGGGGGGGGGGCGGTGCTCATCAGTAGGGGTAGACATAGAGAGAGTACGGTAGTTCGTGTGTGTGTGTGTGTGTGTGTGTGTGTATATGTGTGGGTATGTGTGTGTGCGCGTTGCGTGTGTTAGAGAGACAGAGGTCGTTGAGAGAGAGAGAGAGAGAGAGAGAGAGAGAGAGAGAGGGAGAGAGAGAAAAAAGGTGTGTATGTGTGTATGTATATGTGTGTGTGCGTGTGTGCGTGAGAGAGAGAGAGAGAGAGAGAGAGAGAGAGAGAGAGAGAGAGAGAGGACGATATCATCTATTTGTATATTCAGGGATGTGTTATGGAAGGATATGAAGCAACTTTCTTCCTTTGAACCCATGTGCCAAGCCGCTGAAAAGTTATGTGTTCTCAACAGGTGCTGTTCAGGTGTTTGAACAATTATGAATATGATTGTGTGGCAACGGCTTCTTGGAGAGAACAAAAGAAATGTACAGTCTCATTTCGCTTGTCCCGTTCTGTTAATAGCATTAATACTTCTATGAGCATAACAGGTATCAGCAAACACAAATAAACAACTTTTTCAAGTGAAATATCTCTGTTTCACGCAAACACACACAAACGCCGTTAATGATAATACACAGCTTAATATATCATTTTGAGAGTGGTTGAATCCCCCAAATGCACAAGTTGTCGGAAAGTGAAGAAATTGGCCCATTTTGTAAGTAATACAAATAGCTTATATGTCCGATTTTTAATGATTACTCAATACTTTTCGAAACAAAAGCAGAGTAAAGGATCTGTCATTATCTACCGTTAACTTTCTTAAAGTTTGCAAACAAATTTGTCAAAAACAAAACGTCTACAGACAAATGGGAAATTAAAGAAATTTCTTTTCAAGTTGACATCAGCTAAATGTCGGCACGGCACATGGAACATCAAGGCATTGTCATGATTATGGAATGCTTTTGACATTCATGAGCACGCTTTAGAACCAATACAGATGTTTGAATATATTATGCTCGAGTTTCTACTCCTTCGTAACACCTCCCTGGTATATTGAACCTTAATTTCTCGTACCAGCTCTGCAGCGATCTAATAAAGATGTGGACTTACGCTAATGTCACTCTTGTCCTATCTGTACGTTCTCCTGCTGCTGTTTTGTATTTGTCTCCACCTTAACGCGTTCACCTTTTCTTTGACACTCTTTACAATCTGTATAGGTTAAGTCATGTTTATGAGCAATCACACTATATTACCGGGGGGGGGGGGGGGGGGTCACCAAGCTGTTCGTAAGTTACGAACGACTTTACGAACGACTGGTGATCCCTTCTGGTGCTAAATGCGATATCACACTTTGTTCATTGAGAATTTAATTTAGCACAAGAAGGGATCACCAGTCGTTCGTAACTTACGAACAGCTTGGTGAAGCAACTCCATAGCTCTTTATTTCATTGATTCATTTATTGATTACTTTATTTACGCTTTCTTTCAAACTATAGGGTAGGAGTATTCAGCATTGCACGTAGTGTATGCTACTTTCCAATGATTCCTTAGTTTGTGTGTTTGTGTGTACACATCTGAGCGTTTATGAGGATATGAATAGATTTAGAGAGAGGGGGGAAGAGAAATAGAGAGAAAGAGAGAGAGAGAGAGAGAGAGAGAGAGAGAGAGAGAGATAGCGAGATAGATAGAGAGAGAGAGAGAGAGAGAGAGAGAGAGAGAGAGAGAGCAAACAAGATAGAAGGTTAAGTAGGCTATTTGAATTCAAATTTGGAGATATTTCGATATTCGCCAGTGTGTTTACTAAACTTTGAGAGACAATCCTGTTAACGCAGTAGTAATACATAGCACATACTGAGACACACTATTCATGTCCTGTTAAACGAAACGAGAACGCTCGTGGGTATTAGATAAAGATAAATCTCGTAACTCCTCTGAATTTATACATCTTGAAGAGTATCTTCAAAAATATTATCGAATATTGGTTAGATCCGATCTATCACAATCTTCCAGTTTCTCATGAAGTTTATCAGCAGTAATCGGATTAAGATCTTGTAGTTTAGTTTAGTTGAGTATAGTAGCGAGAGGGAGATGAGGTGGAGGTTGGGGAGGGTAGAAGGGGAAAGAGGAGGGGGGGGGGCGGGTAGTGCTTGATTTACTGTGAGGCGAGAGTTTTGTCATCCTACATGTCCTATTGCAAGCCGCCCTGGGATCATCTGGCACACACCACGAAATGTGGTGTGTTGTAAGCAATAATGGGCAGCATTTATATATATACCCGGAGCTGTTTGTCCCATGCCCCCCCCCCACCCCCTCTCCTCTCTCTCTCTCTCTCTCTCTCTCTCTCTCTCTCTCTCTCTCTCACGACACCCCCTCACTTTCTCCCTCTCCCTCGCCCTTCCCCCTCTTCCCCTTCTCCCTCTCACTCTTCCACGCACACGCACGTACAGGAAGACAGGTTGACTGTGAAATACATGAAAGTTTATGCCAAAGAATATACAGCAAGCACTAATGACATTGAATACAGATTTGTATTTGTATTTGTTTTTCGCTTGACCTGCTCTCATTCAATTATGCTTTTTTTTATTATGACCATTCCTATTCAATTACAAAAGTTAAGCTATACCATGTATCATCCACATTATATACAGGCTCGTATATAACAACAGTTGTATAACATAAATTCATATCCGAAACATGATAATCAAACAAGAAAATAATAAGATTGATAACGTTGACATCAATCATTAAGCTTTCATAATCATGATTTGAATGTAAGTGAATTTCCTTTTTCATTCGAAATAAAAATAATGCGAGGATACAGTAGTACAATAACAACAATGATTATAACAACAATCTAAATGAATAGAATAAAAATATATCCATATGATAAATATCAAATTATGCAGTAATTTTTAATGGTAAGATTGAAGTGTCAAGGTAAAAAAAAAATCTCAGTGAAGTTGAGCGTGTTGGACGAGATTCCTGAATAAATAAGTAATAAATAAAATTGATAAGACAATGTATTCATTTAGATGGAGAAGGAGAAAAATGAAAACTAAGCGCAGAGAATATGTCGTTCGGAAAGTGCCAGAGGAAGAGTCCTACTTATAGATTAGTTCCAATTCATCTTTTCTGGAGAGGAAAAAGTTAAACTTTCAGAAAGGTAAATGAAACAAGTCCATTCCCTGAAAAAATAGAAAGCTTCCCTTCCCCCTCTCTCTCTCTCTCACACACACAAACACACACACACTTTAATTTAATCCGCCATTCTCTCTCCCTCTCTCTCTCCCTCTCTCTCTCTCTCTCTCTCTCTCTCTCTCTCTCTCTCTCTCTCCCCCCGTACTACCAGCAGTGTTAAGTGCCGCCTATGGGACCCGGTATTATCGAACATGTGTTTAATAGGCGAAGTAGAAATTCTCCTTAATTCACCACGACTCAATGATACTTCTATTGAAAAAGCGAGACAATTAAAACATCGGGTCTTCTTATCAGCGCTTATTCATTGCTGACCGCAATCTCGGGGGACGTTATTATCCAAAACGTTCGTAGATTATTGTCCATGTTAGCGGAGTGCGTTGCGTTGCTGATGTTGATATGACATAGTCGTCGTATCGAACTCCATGGCTATACGGGGTATCCGGTGGGACGCAATTTAGCGCACTTTAGAAACTGTAATTGAGGCCGTAAATAGATTTTTGCCATTAGATCACGAAGGAAATATGTTGGTAGATGTAGATGAAATGGAAAAAATAACGTCAATGGAACATGCGGTCAGCGCGGCAAGCATGATATTTTCTATATATTATTACATAATCTATATTATGTGATTCTAAAACCACACCAACACGTTTTTCGTGAAAATGATGGTGTCATGACAGCATTAGAAAGCAGAGGATTTATCATTATTTTGTAAGGGCTCCAAAATTACTCTTTTGTCCATTGTCATGATTGTCTTATCAATGATGAAGTTCGATATGGAAGATTAAAGTATGGAATCGACAAATCAGTTGCTATCCATTTCAGGTAAATGACTTTACTGAAAGAGCAACACCTAATATTTGTAAATGCAAGCATTTCAACAATCATTATATATGACATGGTGTGTTCAATTGGTTGCCGTCTACATGGTCTAACAAAGGTTCGTAAATCATTAAGTGACAGAGTGGACGCGCATTTAAAGAGCTCATCAAAACAAATTGTTTCTGATGGCTTATTTGATCATAATATTTGAAACGTCAGTATTTTTTAAACTTGGGTTGAATATGTCGATAAATGGAGACTAAGAGAAATTACTGAACAGCGACAAGTAACACATCTTACAGATAATGATGATGGAGTTACGTACTACGTAAAGTAAAATCCGGATTGTTGTAATTACTTGATAACGTTGAAGAGCAGCGAATAACTCTGAGCGTCAAAACATCATTGTTGATTTAAATTTCGTACTCTTTCATTAGATCCACATATATGTATACTATACCACAGATCTCCATCCCAAACAAGTGTAATTCTTATTGCACATTCTTTTGTATATAGCTACTTGTTTTTTTTTTGTCTGAAAAGGAAGTTTAAACGTGGGGAGTATGTAGTTTGGAATTGTATAATATATTATGTACTGGAGGTGCCAACCACCTTTCATTTATTATGATAGATACAGAGTTTGCGCTTTAAAAGAAAAGAATATTAACGTTCCGCGCATAAGTCCTCTGCAAAAGTAAATATTTTTTTAATGGTAACCACATGCCAGTGGCCGTTACCACTGTCTAATATCGCCGCCCAATCTTTATATAAATTAATGTTAAGTCAACATTGAGATCAAGAGCAGTGAAAAGTATTCATGCTAATGTTGAAGAAACACTCAGTAAAATGCTGAATCAATATTTCATGTTTCAGATAAAATGGCAGGAAATGTAAACAACCTGATCTCAAAATACGGACCTAGTTTTTGCAGAATCCGTAGCTTGCACAGACGATAATATTCTCTCCTCTTGTGTGATTGGTCGGAGCCCTTTGGGTAATGAAACTTGCGCACGCTATACTCAGCCAATCAGCGCTCGTCGTTCGTCTCTAGCGGCTACGCGCTTATAACGACCAGGGAAAAACCAATCACCAGTGGCGATCGTAGTAATTAAAACGAAAACAAAATACTCACCGAATCCCGCATACATCTCCCACGGTTCTATACGAGATGAGAGCTTCATCGCCCTTCACCACCAGTGTTCTACCCGGCTCGCATGAAACTGTGACTTATCGCATGGGAGTGCGGTCGAGAAGCGATTAAAGTTTTCTTTCGCCGTCTGATTTGAAAGCATTCGATTGGCGTCGACAATTAGGCAGTTATCGCGGCGTGAAACCTGACTGCCTCATTTCGATGCGTGTGTTGTTAGGACTTGTGCGGCAGAGCGTTGAGCGAGGACTTCTACCGGCTGACTGTCAGGTTTGCGGCCGGCGGTGCAGGCGGCCTTATTGCTGATCAACACGTTGTCTCCATCACTCTACGACCTGACTGATAGGTTTCATCACCGGCATCGCGTTGGATCGATTCAACGGACCGGGTCAGAAAATACATCAAATTCAACCCTAGTCAACTGTTACAAAGGTATGATGAGTATTTGATTATAATGTGTAATGGAGAGTGAATTATGGCTTACGTCTGAAAACGCAACCGGAAACGAAAGCACAATAACCAGTACCTCTCAATTCAGTGCAGTGATTGATGAAATTCTAGATGAAGCATATACTGGTAACCACTCGTGATCCAACAAGTTTATTAAAGAACAATAAATCTATCCGCTTCATTATGACCTAAGTGCGCTAATATATATTGTTAACTTGAGTAATCATGTAATCATAATTTGGATACTGTAATGAGTAGTTCAGACACTGATCTTAGCGATAACTCTTCTCGTTATTGCTTGAGTACACGACTTTATCATGGACAATCGCACGTAGTTATCTTCTTTTCTACCTGGTCAAACAGACTGAGAAACAATAAACAGTATGGACTTGATTGAAGCATTTGCAGAAAGAAACAACACCTGAAATAGATCTAGATCCATCATTATTTGGAATAGTGATGTCCGAATGATCACATTGTTTTGATAAAAGAAAATTATATATAGCCTTTATAGGGCCTACTAGACTAGTTTTAACATTTTAATGTAATAATTTATTTACATGGTAGTAGATTCTTAGGCTATATAGTAATAGAATGTTGAACATTGTTGAATAATTGTACAATGTATCATGTGTCATGGTGTATATGCCTGTGATTATGTACTGCACATCAAGTTTTTAGTATTGTGTGAGTTTGTATATGTTTGTATGTGCGTGTTTGCGTTTTTTTTTAATTTATGTGCGTATGTGCACGTGTGTGTCCAGGAAAAACTAAACTATATGTGACCATAGTCTTTGAACAGCCTGTAATACAAACTATATCATATTAGCGAAACAATACTTTAGAGTTTATATATGTGAGTATATACTGTAGGGAGTGACGAGAAATAGAGACATAATGTATGATACATGTTTGCATTTCCTTTTCTTGAAACGTCAATGAAATGTGGGAAGTGCACATTGTTTTCTTTTCAGATGAGCAAAACGTTAACATTGTGACAACCTCGTTCAATTTAGGATAAGCATTATAACATTGACATGGTTTGTTAAACTCATTCATTGGTTTGACCGAAAACATCTAAACGTGAAAGTTATAATGCTGTCCAGACAAGATGAAGGCCTACAATTTTCTTTGAAAGACCAAAAATTTGAGATGATATCATTAGGTGACAGCCTCGGGTCAATATAATGACCCTTTTTGTACCAGGCAGAGTCACGTTCCTGATTACTGGTGCCAGGAGGATTAATGACACAAGAAAGTAGAAAGAGTTTCTTAGAATGATAAGACTGAGAAATGTATAGTTTGAGGGACATTGGGCAAATCAGTATTAAGGAGATATTTAGGTTGAATAAGATTAAATGATTTCATGCAAGCACTGGAATTTCTTGGAATACTTGAAATGAGATTGTTGCTATCTTCAGTAGATAGCAATATATCCAATGAATACTGATGTCATTAACCATGTATTCGCCACGCAAACTGCGCCGCTATGGGGTTTATATTGTACTACTGGTACCAGAATGTGACAGTGGCACACAAAGGGTAAACGCTTTAACTTCAAGGTGTGACAATTTGACTATCCACATTTTTCTGAAATTCAATTATTCTCCCTTGGTGTTTATATCATCCCTGACATTAATGTATTCCAGGGCGATCATAGAAATCAGCGTTTATACTAATAAGACTACCCTGGGAAAATACGACGACAGCATGACTATTACAATCACCCCCATTATCATGATTACCATTGTTATCATAACATCAATATATTTCCTATATTAAGATGTTCTTCACAACCTTGGCCATTAATCTGACTTGACACGATAAAAATTAATTAACTGCATCGTATATTCAAACTGCTCAAGAAAAGACAATGATATTTTGCACTTATTTGAAGCCCCGCTGGAGAAAGACTACAAAATAGTCAAGATGCCCTTTCCCCCCTCTAACCATGGTATGTCTTTCTGGCTGCAGTGCTCCCATCAGGTGAATATGTAAAATAACCGGATCATGATTCCGACGGGTCCCCCCCCCCCCCCCCCCCCCACTTCCCCCGCCACCGACATCATTCTGGCACGGTGCATTCCACACGTTGCAACATACGGCGCACCCCTGCCACACTCTCTCTCTGCAATGAGAGATTATGCTGATTCTATCAATGTGATTTCATTCGAACACTTTGCATAAATTACTGTACCATGATGAATTTCGAGCACGTAGTCAGTGCAAGGAGGCACCGTCTTTTGTATCCATTTTAAAATGATTTGAAGACAGATGGCAATTAACAAATTAGGCTCGGAAACAGTTGTCGGATCATGCCAAATCGTGTCCGAGATTTGAGCTACTGCTTTCAATAAAGATGAAAGTGGCACTATACTGTAAATTTTATCCTATGTGTAAGGTAGCTCCATAGGCGCTGCGCCTTTAAGCTGCATGGGCAGATTTACCGAATCACAACGGGAGAGTGCCGGCGAAGCGCGTGCCTAGGTTTTGCCTCAATATCCGCATTAACCCGCAGTAATACTTTTATACACCACCAGTTTAACCATGTGCCCGGTTTAAGGCGAGTGCTTATGGTAATTTCACTATGTTATTCACCTGATGTTTCAGTGCGTAGCATGACCACCAATACAGGAATAAAGATAATGAAGGGTGAGATATTGCGGTTCTTCAAATGAATGAAAACAAGTGAGACACCTAGGGAAGTTTCCCCACAACACTAATTAATCACGTATTTTGCTTCAGGCCTAAATAATTTTATCCGAAGATGTTTGTATATTTGTCGGTTGTATTCATTAATTTCATTAATTTTCCGTGTGAAATACATAACACAAAATACGATTATATAAAAATGAAAATCAAATTTGACGGCTGGATTGCCCTGGGTCAGCTATGCCTTAAGGGCTTATCTGTTCTTTCGAGGAATCCAGGGGTAGTTATTATCATTTTAACCACAAAAATATGTAAGAAGTATAATATCAAAAACTTAACAAACATCTTAATTTATATTTCTCACTCAGAAACACATCTCTCCTCCTTCCGGCCAAATCTCCACTCCTAAAGCCTCCACATCTTCGGACTTATTTTTGTCTTCATTAGGAAATGGGCTCGGTGTTAAAGGCTTAATTTAACTTATTGTATATCTTACGTAAACGTTGGTATCTTTGCTTCAAGCGATCAGCAATGTTTAAAATAAGACTAAAGTTGAATGGGAGATAGCTATAATACTCATCCCCGGGCGGGAATGAAAACAATATGCGACACTTGTACTTTTGGGGCTTAGATCATGAAAGGTTTCCGATTGAACAAAGTGAATGCGAATATAAATAGTGATATAACAAACTCTTACGTAATTATAATCAATACGAAAAAAATGTTTAAACAAAGAAGATAGAGATGAAATTAACATTGTAAGTTATGAAGAAGAATTACTATCAATCTGTGATTCTACGTCGTTGACTTGAATTCATCTGTCTTCTTTATTTTTGGTAGTTTTTATGCATGAATAGGAAACAATCCCATCGAGGGAAGTCACAGTGCTCACAGTTCTAAACACGACCTTGGTGAAATGATATTAAGATTCCAGTGATAGGCTTAAGTTGACACGACTGTATGTTGATGCATACTCTGCAAGGGTTGCACAACTGGAAATGGGTAGAAGTGGCAAAGACTTTCATATATTATATCACTCAAAGTTTTATTTATCCAGGGTAATATTTTCAATCACGAAGTCTGCTCTTCCAAAGAACCCTGGGAAAGCACGAGGCCCGTTATCAATGGAGTAGCATTCTGCCGTGACCTCATTATGACCCCACTTGTGCTTGATTTCGGGATACCCGAAATTTGAAGTCACCTCAAAATGATCTACCAGAGCAAAACTCGAACCCAATGATGATGCTGGACAGGGATTCATTACCACTACGACCACGTTCTTCTAACCTGTTAAATACCACACTAGGTAGGCATGCGTAATCGTTTGGAACAAGCGGGATGATCGGCACGCTAGTGTTAGAGAAGTAAGAATAAATAAACCAAGCATATAGATTTGTCTTCTCCGATGGGGAGACAGTGTAACACATATTTTGTCAAGTAGGCAGAGGTAAGCATCTAAGGTGTTGGCTATCAGATATGTGAATCTTCCTATGCCAGATAAAATGCTTTTCAATAATATTTCTGTACATTATTGGTAAGAAAATACACACTCGGCACATGAATGGTACATCCATTTCGTCGACATTTTCCGTATTCAGTGAAACCTGTGAAGAAATGCCGCTCAAGGGAGTCTATAATATGGGCCCTGTTGCATAAAACTTACCATTGATGGTAACTTTTCTATCAGTGGCAACTTCTGTGGAAGCCTTGAATTTGATTGGCTGTCCAGCAATGTTACCATGGTAGTTACCATTGATGGCGTAGTTACCATTAATGGCAAGTTTCATGCAACGGGGCCATGGTCTTTATGAGCAGGCGGTCTTCATGTAAATGCTACTTTAATACAGTTTTCAGTGAGAAACTGAAACGGTGATGAATTACCATTATGGACAGATGGTCGTTCTAAACAGGTGGTCGCTCAGGCAGGTTTCAGTCTACCTCGGAAGAAACCTATCCCAGGAAGCTGCATGGGTGGGGTGCGCAATGGAATTTGCTATAGGGAAACCTAAAAAAAAAAATCATTGTTTTATACATTATGTTATGATGCAATTACGAACTATAGCCACTTCAGGTATCAAGGAACGAGGGCTTGGACGCGCTAGCGGTCTCTTTAAGCTTTTTGATACCATGTCATTGAAAGCCCATTGATTTACGACACAGCATTGCACTTATGATACTGGAAAGGCTAAATCGGGTCATAATGGGCCCATCAGATCACCGAATTTAACAAAAACAAGTTCAACCTCTTCCTCAACTGGAACCAATTATCGGAATGAATAATTTTATAATGATATGATTACACAGGTTTAGAGTTAAACACTTTCCAACGTACTGCGCCCTTTAGGGAAAGTTTATTGTTCTCTTTTATGTGCGTTGGGCAGTTAAATTGAATTGAATTGAAATGAAAGGTTGAATAAGATCGAACATCGCAGCCCGAAGGCCGAATTGAGTTCAATGTATGATCATGACAATTTGGGCTTATCGGGTGTGGCTCTTCATTATCATGGAACATTCAATATTCTATCGCTGAGATGCAACGACAATTTAACTCACATGTTTCAATTAAACTAAATAAACGAAACGGTCACACCATTAAATGTCAATTGACAAGATATTCATATCCACTTGGCCTGTAGTCACGATAGTTGCAGGCGTGCGTATAGGTTATTTTCAATTAAAAGAAGGCCACGAAACATTAGGAACATCCCCGTGATTTTCTCTGATTGTTCTGTTTTAGTAGAGTTTACTAGGAGGGATTTGATCTCCTTTAGACATTAACATGACTATATGGATATGGTTAATATAGCGACGGTTCCCCGAAGGCGAAGGAACAAGATACAATGTAGACCACAATACGAAGGTCGTTTCACCCCTCCCCTCACCTCACCCCTCCCCTCCCCCTCCTATACCCTCTCCTCAATCGCTCGAAGCGGAGCCATGTTTTCTTAAAAGTGGGTGCTAGCGGTAGGAAAGGAGATCTATTTCATCCTTTTCATTACCATATTAATGTACATTCCTCACTCCAAAATCCATGAAAGCAAAAATCTGTGAAAAAGCTCCTGCGCTGGAAGCATATGAATGTGCCGTATAGCTGGCAGCTAGCACGACTGACTGTGATAGCGATATTTAACAGACTAATCCAATAAGTACGCAATGATCCCGTGAAGTGGGAAAACGTCATTTTTCTTCCAGCTTTTTTTCTTTCCCCTTAGATGAATATTCGAAGATTTGCCGATAACGAAGAAGTAAAGTTTATGTAATTCTGACAAATATAAATCAGCAATCTATTTGGGATCGCATCTCTTATTCAAAGGCGAGGATATTGCTACTCCATTTCGTTATCTCATAACAAATGCTACGGATTACTCGCGCTGTCGCGCGAAGCATTTCTCCTCACCTTTTCGTATGGCAGGGACTTAAGATCCCATGAATATCCGCAGCAAGCCTTGAATGTTAAATTTTTCCCTCTACTTCTCTGCTTTGAAGTGTAATGTTGGGCTTAAGAAAAGAAACGCGGGGTGAAGTAATCTTGGGCACAATAGACTCCTCCGAACGCGGAAATCTCATAAGAAAATATTGCGGTTCAATTTATTTTCTGTAATGAAACTTCCTAATGACATGCGCTTTTCCATGCCTGTCGCCGTAAAAACAAAGTATTCCAAGGTATTCAGCGGGATTTACCCTGAGCAAGCATGCTTTCTCAAGATTACCACCCGGGCAGAATATCAATAGAACGCGTTAATTCGACGTTGATTGTAAGCAGTAAGCTAAAACACAACGGAAGATTATCTCGGGTGATTCTCGTGATAAAATGGAAAATTTTACAGCACGCCCGTGATCGTTTAAAGGCGTGTCGTAGTTTAAAGCACCTTTACAGATAGTTGGACCTAACCCTGTCTCTTGATGTGATGATGGTGTATAATATGTATGTGGAGGGTGGGGTGGGGTGGGGGGGGGGGGGGGTTACCCTATATAAGGATTTTCTCCAGTCTATCCTTTCCGATAAAGCAACAGCAATAATATGGATGACAACCATGCCGTTGGTGTAGGGGGTTAGCATAGGGGATGGGGGATGATACAGTGCCCTGGCACGTCCTTGCAATGAAATCATATCTGCTAAACCGAATTTCCGTAATTCCTCGTTTCTGCCATGAAACTGCAATAAAGAAATGAAAAAAAAAATGAAATGACTTGAAGTGACCACCCCGATCACATGGTTTATATCATCGTTGATATTGTGATGCCTCATGGCGTCATCATGGCGGTGAAAATTCGACTATTGTGCGTGTTCATGCCTGTACGATGTCAAGCGTATTATTCGGGACACGGCTATCATTATTACATGTCATGTAATCACACTAATTATTCATAAGAATATCTCGTTTTAATGATAGATCTTTTTATCGTAGTGTTGAATAAGTTATGGCGGGAGTAATTATTAACGTTAGACTAATCAAGCGTCCCTGAATCTGTGACTTTGTCAGCCAAGTCCCTTAGCCCGAAACGGCGAATCAACTACATGTACAGTATTATCCATTATTGGAGCATATTCGGTGATGCTTAAATAATTCGATGCGAACGGCTCGCATTGAGCCGTTAGATCGTATTCTCCTTCCAGGCTGCCTGTACTATTCGAAATTGAAAACTATGTGTGCGCGCTGCGAGTTTGAAGCCGAAGTCCCTATCACAACACGACTAAAATGCTTGCAGCAAGCCTCACATACAAAATAGGAATAGTGCCGCTTTTGGGCTGCTTTCAGAAACCACGGGTTTTCCTCGATAAACTCACTTTTGCTTGGAGCGGGCAATTTAAATAGAGCTACGAAGTTCGACTGCAAGCAAGCGGCGCAAGCGGAGCTGACAGAGACAGCACCCCGGCGCTCCCCGGTAGCTGTTCCTTTGGATTCCGCTGCAGATGTGTTTTCCTCAACTGTGTACGTGCAGACTCTGTGCGATCGATTGCAGCACTTGTTCACTGAAGAATATTTCCCATCAACTGATGTTTTCATGTTACGAAAACATCATAAAATAATGGATCATATTTCCAATAGGACTGTAGCTAAAGCGATAATACAAAGAAAACTGAATAACTGCTAACGATCAAGTAGGATTGCGATGCTAGCTTCGGTGAGTGGGCTGGTGTGCATAGCGCATGCAATAACCGCTACGGTAAATGCGTATGTGTATTGTACGTGTTTGACGAATAATAATCCCGACGTATTGAATAAGGCTATCTGCAACACAATTTGAAAATTGAATGCTCAATAACAAAAGTTCCACCGGATAGATCATCTTTTAATTTTTCGTGATGAAACCTTAATACTGTTTAGTTAACATACTTCTTTTACACGATAATCTAACCGGTGGCATTTTTAATATGATTTTTTCAAATCATTTATTTGGATAACGGTCGCGGTTTGCCATTCACTTTGCACGCGTAGGCGAAAGTAGGTGAACCGAGGGAGGCTCGATGATTGCGACATATTCTCCATTTTCGGAGAACTTGTTCATTATCCGATAACGGAGAACGGCTCTGACTGTTTGTAGGATCTTACAGTGTATTTACCGCGCAATAATGACGGGCAATAAATCAAAATAATCCTTTTGTTTTTCACTTGAACAATATGACAAGCAAAGAACTGAAAGCGCATAAAGTAGGCAGATAGACACATAGATACTATACTGTATCCATGGTCAAACGTTGATTAATGAAGAAAAGTTAGCAGAGCAACTGTGAGATGGTTCAGGCCTTAAACAAATTGGGAACGCACGGTCGTAGTAATTAAACCTGTCGACTTGCTTGGAACAAAGAAGGGCATCATTTTTAATGCATTTAGGGTATTTTCCCTGCCGATGCAATTCATATTTCTTTCATGACCTGCTGAATCAATGGGTGAATGGATAGAGACATACGGGAGAATATCGTTACCGAAGAACAAGAGTTCGTGAGCGGATCGAAACTGAGCAGGATGTCACCCCACCCCCCCCCCCCTTCGCTCTCACACACACCCTCCCCGCCCCATCCCGCCGAGGAAATGATGACATTGAATGAAAAAAAAGGAGCCGGGGTGGGGGATGTATACACATTCATAGAGAGGAGGAGGGGGATGGACGGAGAGAAATTGATAGATGGATTAGATCCAGACATATAGGGAGAGAGACAGACAGACAAAGAGAAAGATAGACAGAGAGAGGGAGAGAGAGAGAGAGAGAGAGAGAGAGAGAGAGAGAGAGAGTGTGTGTGTGTGTGTATATGAAGAGACAGAGGATGGACAGAAAGAGATCACAAATAATTTATATGGAGAAGATGTAGTGATTTATTTTGTAGAAAAAAGAGTGAAGGAGAGAGAGAGAGGGGGGGGGGAGAAAAATAGTGAGAGAGACTTAGTGGAGGACAGAGAGTTAATATTGACTTTGAAAAGAGGAAGGAGAGACAGAGATATAGTGTGAAGAAGAAGAGGCAGATAATTATATAGGCCTAAAGAAAGAGCAAGTGAAGGAGAAAGAAATAGGGGGGGGGGGGAGGGGAGGAGACGGGGGGGGGGGGGTTATTGACCATGGAGAGACAACGAAAGACATTAAAAGAAAGAGCTAAACAAAGAACGGCAGAGTCCAGGAGGATGAGGGGAACAGTTCTCGATGCGTAAAACTTCGGAAACCAACGAAATTAAAAAGCAATATTAAGACAAATCCAAATCTTACAACTACTGGCAAAAACCCAGCCCGATCAAACATCGCACCAAAGATGATTGACGGAAAGCGGCCTGGCGGAACAAATGGGGCAGACATAAAATAAATCCTTTTGACAGAAGAAACAATCTACCAAGATTTACTATGCGGTCAGAAATTAAAAGAGAAATCGTTTTATATGGCCCATCACGACAACCTGGACGTTGATTTTTCTGTACTTTTTTTTCTAACCGGGGCGTGGTTTTGCTGCTTTTGTACATCGCACACTGATAGCTCGTTGAGAAAGCATGTGCGTCCGCTCAGCCGAGTGTATCTCTTTTGCTACGCAGTCGGTCGCTCATCGCTGCTATACAAAACAACTTGATATATTTGGACCGGAACACAAATTATGCGTGCAGTACGCCCGTAATAATTCAGCGATAAAAACCACTTGTTCGTTTCGTGGTCAAAATACGACCGCTGATTGCTCCTTAATAGTACCGCTGGTGTTTATCCTCAGACAATATGATTTAATTCATATTTATTTACTGCGTTTGTCATCCAAATCCATTGATCTGATACAATAATATTTTTTGCTACCGATTGATTTACGCACTAGCAGAAAGTTTGAAAAGTGTAAATCCGTGCATAAAGAAAAATTTAACATGTTGTGTATGTATGTCTGTGTGTGTGTGTGTTCTGTGTGTGCGTGTTTATTTGAGAACATGTATGGCCATGTGATTAAGTGCGTGTGTACTTATGTGTATACGTGCATTTGTGCGTATGTTTTTGTGTGTGAGCGTTTGTGTATGTGCGCACATTGGTGTATGTGTGTGTGTGTGTGTGTGTGTGTGTGTGTGTGTGCATGTGCGTTTGTTGATTTTATTTTCTTCTAAAAACATATTTCCGCTCTTGAATCCGTTGTACGCGTGCGCGCACACGCGCGTGTGTTTGGGTGTATCGTGTGCATTGTATCTTGAATACGAGCCCGTTGTCCCTTTGTAACGGTTGAATAAATTTAACAGTTATACGCCGCCAGAAATAATTGATTAATGGTCATTTCCGTTTCCCAGTTTAATTCCAGCTTAATACTACAAGAAAAGGGAAATTGGTGGTCAGTGGCCGAAGCTTGTGTGCTTGACTGGACATCACCTGCCTTTACGGACAGTTAATTTCCAATACTGGTGCTTGACCGTTCCAGGTGTATAGTTACTTTTATAATTTGTTTCATTGTTTGGTCAATACTCCAATTTATTGCGCTCATCAAAAACAGTGTAATGCATTCAAGGAGGGGAAGGATTTGTTCAGAAGCCAGAAGATATTGTAAAATTGTATTCATGAACAGCTTAAACCTTGTATGTCACTTCAAAATTAACCCACTAAGTACTAAGCCAGGAATAGCTTATTGATTTATTACACAATTCACGCACATGTATATGGTACTGTTCTCTCTTTGGGGTTGTGTTTTGTAAATTCAATCTGCAGACAGCGCAGTATTATCTTAGGAATGCCTCGCAGCGGGTATTTGTGAAGCTTTCATCTTGAGTACATCGTAGATCTATTCGCAATATACATCGATGATACATGAATAATGAGTTATTTACAATCACTGTCTTCTGAAATCATGTTTTCGCAAAATGCCATGTATGATACGATCCTACTTAGCTTCATTCTAACAGGTCGGATCGCTAAATGTGATTATATTATGGTAACGATCAGTATTCAATTGTGGCTTGATGAGATCCAAATGACTTAACATTGAAATTGTCTGATTATTCATCAAAATAAAACATGTAGCTATATGCCTATATCATCTTGGGTAAAGCTATTTTGATGTATTTTAACCGTTTGCCTCCCTACCCCCCTCTCTATATCTCTCTCTTTTGCTTTATGTCTCTTTGTATCTCTTTCTCTCTATGCCTATCTCTCTGTCTATCTCTGTCTCTCTCTCTTTCTCTTTCTTTGTCTCTCTCTCTCTCTCCCTCCTTCTCTCTCTCTTTCTCTCTGTCTCTCCTTTACATAAACCATACTCCTCCTCCTTCCCTCAGCATTATCATGAGTATTTTTTTATATTGTATCTTTGAATTATCTCTCTTCCTCTATCCCCATCTCTTTCGCTCTTTGCCCCCTTCTCCACTCTTTCCCTCAATATACTAAACCCTTCTTCTTCCCTCTCTCTACTATCGAATACATCATATCCTCCCTTTCTTCCTCACCATCGTTTCCTCCCTCTTTGTCTTTCTGTCTCTTGTCTCGTACCCGCTTTCTTTGTTCCTCCCCACCTCTCTCTCTCTCTCTCTTTCTCTCTTACACACACACACACACACACACACACACACACACACACACACAGACAAAATACACACATGTAAATACACCCTCCCTCTCTAACACCCCCTTTCATCTCTTAAACTCTCCCTCCTCTCCCCTCCTCTTTCTCTCTCGCTCCCTCCCTCCTCATTCTCGTTCTCTCTCTCCCTCATGTTCTCCTCCACGTTTTGTCACCATCTCCCTCTTTTCGTTTTCTCTCTCTCTTTCGCTGTCTCTTCATTTTCTTTTAATTTTCTTTTTTTTCTTTTTTTTTCATTTCCTCTCACATCTTTCCTTTCTTCCCCCCTCCCCCTCTCTCTCCCTCTCTCTCTCTCTCTCTCTCTCTCTCTCTCTCACGCACTCTTTCACTATCACTCTGTGATCTTTTAACTTAGCAAAACGTTTTACTACTCAACGCAAGAGGACAATGTTTGAATTAAATGTTCTCTGTAGGTTTCCATGGTGAGATTGTACTAACATTTAGAAAAAAAAATCAGCAATGTTCAAAATTATCATATTCAGATTCAGACTAACAGTGGAAATACAAGTTGATGCATAATGCTCAAAAATTCCGTGCTACGTTTTTTAATACTTGTCCTATGAAACAAAAAAAACACCCTCGTATTTGCTGCTTAAAGTACTTGAGAAATTCAAAATGATCCCCGACCTCTTTATAGTGGCCCCTAATGCATAGTGGTTAATTTTACCATTTCATATTGAATATATATTTTCACTATAAGAAAGGTTTGACTGTACTTCTAACTTTTCCAGTATACAAAACGAAATAGGGACAGAAACTGATACCTTAAAACATTTATGTCTCAGCGATCCGATGCCCATGCCGCTCACATTCGATTGATTGAACACACCATCTTCAGCAACTCAAAATGTGGTATTTCAATTCGTTTGAAACAAACTCCCACACGGGAAGAGTAGACTCGATCTTTTCTCACTCATCCCTTCAACCTACTATCCTGCCCCTGAGCCACGTACGCCGCAGCCGCGCACTTCTCGAAAACCGAAAGGCAATCTTTAAAAAACATCGACGCTTAATGGAAAGTCGTCATCACGATTACATAATGTTTTGCAATCAGTTTGCGGTGTCGAGTGTCCCCTTCGAGGACCAAGTCAGATTTAAGTGCATATCAATTGCGGGTTTGGCCGAGAGGCAAACCGCGGAGGGGTACTCTGTTAGACGGCTGGTAAGGCGATACAAGGCCCGTCCTGCGCCGAAACCCGAACCAACGTGGGGCTGATTGGCCGTGAAAGCTATTAATTATGGGCACTTTGCGCGCTTTGTGTTCCGAGTATACGCCATCCTGTCTAATAGATTCTATTGTGTCAGCCAGATGCATTATGGGGTGTGATGAACAAGGGTCTGGTGGTAATTGGTGTCTGATCATATGCAAAAGGATGGACTATGACAGTTTATCTTCCGCCTTCCCACCCCTGCCTCCACCGCTACCTTCTTAGACGTCTCTCACTTCGTCATCCTTTCTTCCTGACCGTCTCACATTTTCTCTTTCTCTATCTTTCTCTTACCTCACATTTTCTAAAACCAACTACAGTGAGACCTACTTTAGCGACTAACTGTACAGAAAGACCCTCCGCTCATGAAGGCCACATGATTGCTTCCCTTCAACAAGGTTTTTCTATATTCAAATATGTATCAAGACCACTTGCTCATAAAGGCCTCATTAATATTATGCCCCTTGAGTGGTAATACTATTCATGTTCGACTGTATTCCAAAAAATCCCTTTGAATCAATCATTGAGGTACAGTGTGTAATTTGGATTTGGGGTTCTATACTATGGAGTGTGTGTGTTTTTTTTTCATGTCCCGCGGATTCCATGATTGGACAACTCCAGTCAGCATGGTCAGAGTGCTTACTTAATTTTGTCAAGTTTGATGTAGAACACGAAATTCAAAATATCTTCATTGAGACGATTTCAGTGTTCCAACTTTTAAAGACTATTATAGGATTTCATCAATTGATGTTCGTTGTGCGTTCTAGTTTGTACCTTCTTGGGTATTTTGTGTTTGCATGAGCAATGTTATATTATGTACGCATTTGTACTTTTTTATTCATGTGACCCCACGGATAAAAATACAATCACATTGATGTGGCTACCTTGTCATGCCTGTATAAAGAACAATGGATGAATGAATGAGTAAATAAACGAAGTTTCCCGATCGAAAAACATACGTTATGACTGAAAAGAAATTACTTTTGCTCAGATGATATTTTCATCCGTAATGTGTGTAACGAACAGAGTGAAAAGGAACGTCCATGGGCATGATTCATTTAGTCGTGTGGTAGCATTCTAACCATGCATATTTCTGTATTTCCCCCTTTTTTTCTCTCAGATCTGAATGGACGAGGTGTTCAGCGAGTCATCCCCGTCATGCAGCAGTCCGCTGGGCATGGAGGGGGGCAACCACCACGCCCCGGACAGCCCGGGATCGCCCTCGTCGCCCCGTATCCCTGGGTCGACCACGTGCTCGGCCACGATGTCGCCCAACCAGTGCCACACAGTGGTCCTGTTCGGCATCCCAATCGCCGCTATCTACATCGACGGTAAGGAGCGGCTGTGTCTGGCTCAGATCTCCAACACGCTGCTGAAGCGCTTCAGCTACAACGAGATCCATAACCGCCGCGTGGCCCTAGGTATCACGTGCGTGCAGTGCACCCCTGTCCAGCTAGAGATGTTGCGACGAGCCGGTGCCATGCCCGTCAGCTCTCGCCGATGCGGCATGATCACCAAGCGGGAAGCCGAGCGTCTCTGCAAGTCGTTCCTCTTTGAGTCGCGCCCGCCGAAACTCCCCGAAAACTTCGCCTTCGACGTTTATCACGAGTGCGCGTGGGGCTGCCGAGGAGACTTCGTGCCTTCCAGGTACAACAGCTCGAGAGCAAAGTGCATCAAGTGCTGCTACTGCGGACTCTACTTCTCCCCGAATAAGTTTATCTTTCACACGCACCGTGTCGCGGACTCCAAGTACCGGCACCCGGACGCGGCTAATTTCAATTCATGGCGGCGCCACATCCACCTGGTGGACGGCAGCCCGGAAGACGACATGCTGCAGGCCTGGGAAGACGTCAAGGCCATGTTCAACGGCGGCAGCAGGAAGAGATCTAACCCATCATCGTCCACCGCCACGTCGCAGTCCTCGCCTATCCAGTCCAGCGAGTCACTCTCGGCTAGTCCGCCTCTGGCTAAGCGCAAGCGGCAGTCCTCCTTCAGCTACCAGGACTCGGACCAAGTCATGCAGCTGCGCCAGAACTCGCTGGATCCTCGACTGGACTACTTTCTCTCTAATGCGTCGGTCGGTGGAAGCAATATCCACGCACCCCAGGTGAAACGACCAACCACGCCCTCTATGGATGACAACGCCATGACTGCGGCGCAGCTGTACGCCAGCAGCGCAGCCAAACTTCGCCAGCAGTTCTCTTCTCATGCTTTCGCGAACAGAAACCTTTATGCAGAGTATCTCTCCACCGGAGGCAAGTTTCCCTACCCGTTCGCCGCCTCCTTCTGGCCGAAGACGCCCAGTCTTATGCCTCCACTCGCAGCACATATTCCCCGAGAACTCCCTCCTTTCGATCTCAAAGAACTAGCCCATCACCGCGTTCATTCACTCAACAAGGAAGCATTGGGTCTCTCGGATATCGAAGGTAAAACCCGAGAAGGAGATAGTTTTCGTGATTTTGAGAATTGGGAGAAAGAACGATTTTCCTTCGCCGAACGACAATTCAATCTGGGCGATATCAAAATCCCTGGTAAATCGGAATTCAACTTCGGGTCAGCTTTCCGCCCTGTCTTGACCAACGGGATGGACATCACGGACTCCACCGCAGCTCTGCGCTCGCACTCTGGCGAGGCTCCGTCTCGTAGCGACGCCAGTCATGCTAGCCCCTTCATCCACCACATCGCTCGGAAGTCGAACCTTGATCCGATCCCAGCCGATATCTTTCGACTGCCCGAGTCCTTCCCTCTTCGCGACCCCGTCTCTTCGGGGATGCAGCCGAAGCCTGCCGACTTCGCTCGGTACTTCCTGGAGGACAAGCCGTGGTACCGAGACGTCCGCGAGGCCGGCACGGCGTTCCGCTGGCGGCAGCAGCGGGAGAAGAGGCTCGATGATCTACTGTTCCGGGTCGCGCGCAAGGAGTGCGAACGGAAGGCGAAGAGTGGCGAGATGGGAGAAGGGAAGGAGAAGCAGTCAACGGTGATCCAAGACGCTGAGGCTAGCACGTCATGCGAGTCACCAGATGCAAAAACAGGGGTAAGCTGGGCCAATCAATTTACCCCACTAACGTATGCTTAATACCAGGTGTTAAGTACATCTTCACTCACCCCATCTTCGTTCCCGCCCCGCCCCCCCCCCCCCCCCACCCCCCATCATCATTTGAAGATGGTGAAGTGTTGATCACGGTTTCGCATGATACCGTTATAGTTATTTAACAAACTCCTAATGTTCGTTAACTTATAGTACTACTGCTTCCCCTATTTGTAATATTACTTTTGCCATTTCTCCCATTACCATCATTACTGTTGTCATTATTATTATTACTATTAGTAGTACTACTTCTTATACTGTTTCTTCTTCTACTAAACAATCTTTATAATTTCTAATTCATTATTTGTTATCAAAATTTTCTCTTAAAAAAATCACCACAAAATATACAATCACATTTCCTGGAAATTATATTAATCAAACCAATCCGTGCTTTATCATTCTTCCTCACTTCAAGAGGAAGAAGAGGTACTTGCAGAGTAGGGTGGAATTAGAACGAGCTGTCCTCCAGCTAGAGTTGGGTTTGATGAGCCGGCGCGTCAGCTGGAGATCGAGCAAAAAAAGTCCGCGGGTCTGCGTTACGCCTAAAGCCTCGGAGGATGGGGTGGGGTCTGAAATCAGGCCAATTACAGTGCTAGTACCAATACTAATACCAATACCAACACTAACTGGTATCTGATAATCAACATCCCTTAGTTGATTCCCTTCTGCTCATCGCTTAATTATTTTGGTACTACACAGTAATAGTATGTTAGCCCCATACCTACCGGTGAGTTCGACCCTGCTCATAAATGATTCCATTATTTCCGGTTTCTAGGAGGAATGCTTCTAGGAGTCGTTGATGTGAAAACCAGTGCCAGTGATATTTTTTTCGATCGTTGCATGATATTACAATTAAGCAATATCGACAAAGTCAGAGAATCTACGGTTGAACGGAAAGTAATTGTTACCCTCTTAAATAAGAACTTATCATGATTATAGAGATAAGATTATTATCATTGCTATTTTTACCATATAGTATAGCCTAATAGACCATATACATGTAGTGTATTCGTATTGAAACTAGTCTTGGTGTTGGTATTGGCACTGATGCTGGCCCTGTTCCGATTATCTACCAACCGGTGACATGCCTGGGGTGACTTCAAGCTGCACCGCCGACGCCTGGTAACCATCGCAACCCTAAAACCATAGCAACACACCGGAGAACACCAGCATGATGAACGGGAAAGATTTTAATCAACAAGTGGAGCGCGTGCTGCAAAGCGCGTGGCGATTTGGTTGAATCATCATCCGATTTGACAACAGCTTGTCAATGCGAGCTGGCCACTTGAGAACCGCAAGGAGAGGTATTCAAATCTTTAGTTTGTGGTAATATAATCGTGAATGATCGCAGTTCCAGTACCATGACATGATCCCGCTCATAATATCCGTAATCTCCTTTGTCGAGAGCTTTCCGGTTGCTATTTGATCAGACAGATACAATTATGTAACTTCACAAGAATGATTCAAAGATCTTGCCAAGAAACATAAAAAGCACAGAAGAAAGAATTTCACACACACAGAGACACACACACACACACTCATACGCACGTACGTACACACATGTACACTTACACACACCTTACACATATGAAACCAATACAAGCTAACACATTTTATACGGTCACAAATACACACAAACAAAGCACGCATTCTTTTTGTTTTCAATAATCTTTAGTTTGATTTCATTCAAACACAAATATTATGCATACATAAATATACACACTCATACACACACACACACACACACACACACACACACACACACACACACACACACAAACATACGCAATTCAATTCGTTCAAAGCAGGGGGGGGGGGGCGTGGTGAGAGGCTTGACAGCAGCTTTCTGTCTACGGTTGTGGCGCAGAGGCATCAAACTGTACCGGGGTAAATAATAATTTGTCAAAGACGCTCGATAAATAACTACAGTCTGTTCTTGCGACGCTGCAGGGTGTTACAATCCCCCATGGGCTGATGGGCGGGAAGACACGAGACAGGGGGAAGAAAACAGATCGAGAGAGTAAACACGACGTACATGATTGTAGCTCGCCAGACAAGACAACTGTTATTCAACAAGTAGATTGTTCAGGGGCGTATTAGGACGACATTTAGACGGCTCCGAGCTACCGATGTAAATAATTGAGTCGGCAGGGAATAACGGCGGTACAGCGAACGCGCCCGGTTTTCCCCCTCGCTGACAGGGCTGCGGCACAACGCGCCGAGAGTTATTATTTATGTTGCAGAGGGATTGTCTCCGCAATTAATGATGTGAACATGAAATATTTAGCAGAGTGGATTTGGCTATCAAATCGTGATTATAATATGTCGTCCTGCTCCTGGAAAATTGCTCAGTGTGGTTTTTGTATTGATAGAAGCTGACACAGTCAGTGGTCGACCGCAGAGGGAGGGGCGGTGGGGTGGGGTGGGGGGGGGGGGAGTGGTGGTGATGGGCAGGCATCTGTGTGTGAGGGTGTGTGGGGGGCGGTGCGTATTAAGCCCATTCTATCGTTTATGTACACACATATTTAAAAAAACGTCAAGTTTGGATGAAGATGCAAATTGATAACGCACTGCGTAACGTCTTTCGCTGATAATAACATTGTGTACACCTCCATATCAATACATCAAAACAAACCTCTATAGAATGATTTTATTATAAAAATATACCAATTGTATAGTGGAAATTATCTATTTCAGGGGGGACTGGCATAGAACTATTTTTTCCGAGGGGCGAAGCCCCCGAGGAAAAAATAGTAACTTATGCAAGTCCCTCCGAATGATGGCGCCTGGTACATTCGTCGGTTTTATCGGCTTGGTCGAATCTTTCATAATTCACATAGGCCCCTTCTGTTAAGCAAAATAAGCTTCAGAAATATTCGTTGTATACCCCCCCCCCCTCCCGCCTCCCCCTCCTCCTTCTCTTTCCCCCGCCGTAATCCATACAAGACAGTTCGGACTTATTCCCATGTCATATCAGTACGCTTATTACCATGTAAGCAACTTTTAGTGACTGCAATTTCATACTTTGACGCATTTGAATGGAATTTATGCGTGAACATTGCGCGAATGGTTTTGTATAATGTGATTCCCAGCATGAATGGAGTTATATAATTGTTCCCTGTGTGGGTAATTTAGCCGAGTCTTGTTGTGTCGCTAAATAGGGCTTCTTTGTCGAGAAAAGTACTATTGAGCATTAATCACTGATACACAGCGGTGAATACCAGTGGCGCTTTCCCGCGTGCCCGGTACTCGAGTATAAGTGCAAGCGCGTGCAACGGCGCGCGAGCAAGGCGGTTTGATCAGCGGGGGGCCAGCATTAGCCTGTCGGCCTCGCATCGGCCCCAGCCAGCCAGCCAGCGGCGCGTGCGGGCATCGTAGGGATTCCGCTGCTCCGCAGCCTGTAGCGCCTAGGGGGCCTGACGGTAATCAAAATGATTGCGCGCGATGTACGTGTCGCGGGGGGCGGGCGCGCGTTGAGGCAGCGGAGAAAGTACAAAATGGATTAATCAAGTGTATTAAAGTTCCGTTACAGGACAATGATTGCGAGTTCCGTATGTGGTGGCGGGCTGCGCTACATTTATTTAAGCGCTGTACGAAACGTCATCACTACTTGGTGCTTGGAAAACGAAATACCAATCTAATTTATTTTTGATATAGGCTATCACGAATTCAAGAGGAATGATTAGCCCATATAATTCGTTTCTACATTATGTAGGGTAATGAGGGAACATTAAACTACAATGGCAGCATCGCAAAGTGCCATTAATCAACATTATTTTATACTGACATGTTAAATAGGATGAAAAAAAGTCATTGGACTATTGATCTAAAATAATCGTAAAAATGTCAGCCTCCGTATATTGTCCTGTATTGTCCTACTTGTACCATCCTGTATGCTATTATTACAGGAATCCACACATACACACACACACACACACACACACACACACACACACACATACACACACACACCAAACATTGAAATAATTTACATTAATAATAAACATGATTACAAAATGAAATTGTATGGTGTGTGTGCACGCATGCGTGGGTTTTATAGACCTAATGATACTACTTTGCAAACTTGTTGTAGAGTTAAGTCCTACTTATGCTCTTCTTGCATTATAACCCCCAAAAACCTTCAATTCGTCCTAATTTAAAATGTCTGTACTTTTTTCCAAAACACATGAAATAGCAAAGACAATGTGCGTAAAATTTGGTTAAAAGTCTTCTCTTCGCATGCACATCAGGTTTGATAGGTTTGATATTCCAAAACAATACAATCTGGGCAATCATTAAGGGAACTAAGTTATTAGCCTATTGGCATTGTTAATAATACTAACAACCAATTTGTTTTGTTCTAGTAAAAAAAGTTAGTGTAAGCACCAGTGTATGGTAATAGTTGGCAAAGCATTGTGGTCACATTATAACGATAAATAGTATCGCTGCAGTCACCGAGGTGCTTATGAGAAAATAAATGGTGCATATAGTAAAATGACTTGTAGTGGTTAGGTTATAAGGACTATCCCAAATACAGCGAAAATCACATTTTAGTTTGATAACATTTATGTGAAATTTGCACGACTTAAAATCCCTTCATCACGTATTTACGTAGTTGTAGTGTCCCGTAACATAAAGGTTTGCGATCAATCGCAAAATGGCAATGGCCAATCAACATCATTGTTTGCATGCGCTTTTTGTGAAATGACTGACCAGTAAGCAATCAGAATTTGTCTTTCAAATTTGCAATTGATCGTAAACCGTTATGTTAAGGGCCCTGTTATGTATATCTGATTCTTATCTGGCGCGCTTCCCAACCTTGACAAATTAATATATTTTTGTGCATTATGATTCTCGCCCCAAAATAGTACTGAATATTAAGTGGTGATTATACGATGCCAAGCCTAACGAGACTTTATCTTCCTGGGAGATTAAGAGCCATTGATATGATATACAGTGGGCAGTATTAAGTAATTGAGCTTATTCTAACATCTCGAACCCATGAAAATTTGATGAAAATTATCAGTGTATAAAATTTCTTTCACACCACGCGCGACTTCACTGATCACAGAAAGAAAAGTGACGTGACGGAAACAGACGAACCTACATCGACTGAATTCTATTTAACTAGAAACAGCGAATCAAATAAATTGGAGAGCTAGTTTCGTAGTAGTGTGAGCCGTGGCCACGAACCATGTAACGGTAAACCTCTTTTTGGAATGAAAATTCGGCGATGCGAAAAATTAATCAAAGGCGGGTTCGGGGCTGCCAAATATCATATGCATATACACACGGAAGCCGCTGTCAAGAAAAGTCTTTATCATCGAAAGTGTGAGTGCTCACTCAGCCGAAACTCTCCCGTGTTCGCTCAAGGCGGGATCCCATGTTGAATCGCGCTCCCGCGCACGAAATAGTGTATGCTCTCGCGATGAAAATACGTACACACCAGCGGTAAAAGTGTTGCTACTTGCCGTCTCATTTATTTCTTTTCTCCATGTAACCAACACTGACATGATGTGTTTTACGTTGATTAAACCAAAAAGCCGCCCTTACTCAAAGTTTTAAATGTCCACTGACGCGAGAAATTGACGAATTAAAAGATTAAAAAAGGGCAGGATGATCAGAAATGATGAGGTATGCGGGGTTGGGGCATACAGTATTAGCTAAACGTGATTCAAAGATAGATACTACTTTGGCAGTAATGTTGAAGATAAAACTGATTATCATAATCATAGCCATAGTACGAGTTATGGTAGTTACAACGAATTAACGATTAACGGTTTTTATGTTCTTGCTGTCATTTCTGTCCTCAACTAATCTATCCCCTCTCCCCCATCCCTCAAAACCATTCTCTGTCCCACTCTCACACCCCTTTCCTGTTTCATTCTTTCTCTCTCTGTCTATGGTTGTCTGTCTGTCTGTCTCTGTCTCTGTCTCTGTCTCTCTCTCTCTGTCTCTCTCTCTCTCTCTGTCCCTCCCTGCCTCTGCCACTAAATGTCTGGCTTTCTCTCTCTCTCTCTCTCTCTCTCTCTCTCTCTTTCTCTCTCCCATTGTCTGTCTGTCTGTCTCTCACTTTCTCTCTCTGTCTTCTCTATCTCTCTCTCTCTCTCTCTCTCTCCATCCTTTTGTCTCTCTTTCTCTATAGTCCTTCTTTCTCTGTCTTCGTTTCTCTTTCACACCCTCACTGCCCCTCTATACCTCATGTATATTTCTCCCTTCTATCTTCTCCCTCTATTATCTTTATCTCTATAATTTTCATAGTAATTACTCTGTAAATTTCGTGTATGATGTATGTTCGTACGTGTATGTGCGTGTGTATATTGTCGAAAGGAAAAGGCCAACATTCAAACAGCCAGAAAGGAAGAACAGTGATATGAGGATAAAGGAGAGAGAGGGGGGGGGGGGGGGGGGCGTAGAGGGGGAGACACTCAGGGCGGGTGGGTGAGGGTTGGAGGGGGCGTTCTCGTCATTCGTTACGCCTCACTGGCCGCGCACTCTCACCATGCTCACGGTAAGTAAAGACGATTTGTCCGAGATTATGGTCTACAACCAATCGAGAAAATGGGTTTCATGCATGTTTAAAGAACGCTACCCATATTCATAATCGACCGATCACCGCAGAGATGGTGTGATAGACTGGAATAATGGTACCGCGATGCAGCCATCACAATCATTCCTTAAAGGGATAGTTCCCATGAAATCAAATTGGTTTCATTAACTTTCAATCAAAGCAGAAACATGAAAGAAACAATCATATAAGTTAAGGTTTGATGAAAACCCGTCAAAGGGTAAGAAAGTAATGCTCTTCCATATGTTGTGTATAATTTTTAAATGCCCATTTTTCACAAGGATATGCATAATTTTACTTGTGCATTTGTGATTTAATACACCATTATAAACACACATACCTCTATGACAACAAATCATTCCTTAATCAGAAAAAGAGCAATTTATTGAATCTCACAGCACACAACATAATGGGAGAACATCTCGCACGTGACATCAGAAAATTAAAACTTGAAACAATCGTAACCATATTAACTATTTTATCCTTTGACAGATTTCCGTCAAACGTTTACTGGCATGTTTCTTTCATGTTTCTGCTTTTATTTAAAACAACTTAAAGGGATAGTTCACACTGAAATTGTGTTGGTTTCAATAAAAGGAGACACATGAAATTAACATATAAGTGAAGGTTTAACGATAATCTGCTTTTATCAATGTAATTGATTGTAGGGAAGAACCTTTGATAGGTCAATGGCCTTTGTTCTTCCCTCCACATTGAATTTTATTACATGAACCTCCTTTACTGTATTCATTCTATGTCTTGATATATCTTATTTGATATTTTTGATGTTTTCTATTTCTTGTATTTCTTGTATTGTTTGTTTGTTGTTTAAATTCAAGATGTGGAAGTAAATGAATTGAATTGGATTGAATCAAAACCAACGTAATTTCAGGGCGGACTATCCCTTTAAGGTACGTTCACACGGGTACTGTTTTCATGTTTACGGCCACGGCTCGGCGTCTGCGCTTTGACGCGAGGGCTTTCCCACCGCGGCAAAACCTGAAAATCCTGTCCCTAGTAACAATAATGTCAAGCTGATTCATCCGTTCACAGGAGGCGAGAAAATGTGTGAAAATGTTCGAGAATGTGTGATCTCAATCATGGTTAACGACAACGGAAAAACGCCTCCGTGTGAAGGTCAACATCAGTTTCTGCGCGACTCTCGCGTATAATAAACCAAGCCTACGTATAAGCTCCCAGGAAATTCGCACTGAAGAAACCAGAGGTTTGACCGACGCAGCAGCAAACAATGTGCGCAGCCATGTGATTTTCTTCAGGACCAAAATAATGAGATGTTTTCCGATAGATAATTCAATACCAAACTGCGTGTATAATTATTGGAAAACAGAGGACAAATCATGAATGCCATTTTTGTCCAGAAAACACTTTCGACACTGTATTAAATGAATTACAACTGATATTATAAGACAACTGGCCTCGTCTGAGTGTATGCTATATCCTGAGGACAGTGGTTCGAAGTAGTCATTTATGTTCTATCAAAGAGCCTTTACCCAGACAAATACTGTCCATTTGTAGTGTGCATTTATTGGAAACATAATGCACTCCGGATGGCAAAATACACAAAAATATGCCCGGAAAGAGATCACTCACGCTGTAAACATATTGTCCGTTCTGTCTAGAGGATTAACATATTAATCATGGTCTGCAAACCATCTATGCATGACACCGTGTATTTTTAACAGCATATTTCACACATATTTTGAGTGGAATGAATTTTACATGTGATATCATTCACAATCAACGCTCAATGTGAGACTTGGGATGAAAATGGAAAATCACCTTTCAAAAATTAATATTACAAAAGCCTTCGCCTGCTCCCTGAACAACGAAATATCGTTCCCTATGTACATTGCTATTCCCGTTAACCTTCTGCGTGCATCATGTGCTTTTTCCACAAGTACTGCACACAAATCCCACAGAGCAGCAGTTTATCTGGCACACAAATAGTTAAATATACCTCAATTTGTTTTCTTCAAAATTACCTCAAATCGCAATTCATTCATCGCTCATAGTTTAAACATGTTTGGGATGCATATTTCAGGTAGCCTTGCATGCGCTACACAGCAGGCAATCCACTAGCATTGATCTCGAGGTGATGATTAAATATTGCAACCATCCGCCCCCGCTACTTTGACTAAGATCATTATTAGGCCAGAGGGATAATAGGTAAGCGATGGCCCACGCGGCTCACGTCACGAATCGTTGAATAGCAAATCGAACATTTTTTTTATCTGTCATCATTTTTGCACGCCAACATGCATTTTGTAGATGTTCTAATTGATATGCATCGTACATGGCGATAAAGTTTCATGCATGCTTATCGTTCATTCCATTTGCATTATGCTGATTACAATTACGATACAAAAGAGCCCGACCTATTAGTTGACTTTATTCCAAGTGAAGTACTTAAGTGATATCTGTGGTCGGAATCCGATACTTTGAACCGAGCAACATTCGGCCCAAACATTTTAAGGATTTGCGATTCAATCACTAATTACTCCAAATGTGGATCTTTTGAGGACGAAAAACTTTCAGCAAGTTTCTGAAATGGACAATACACCAGTGGCATGAAGAGTGCTCATGATCAACCTTTTTTGAAGTTTTTTTTTTGTCTTTCAGTACAGCATTATTCTATTTAAAAAAATTACAACTCCATCGACTATCTACACTATCTACTGCCATTACACGTGTCATTAACCCTTTGCGTACTAGATAATATACTGCTCTATGAGATTGTGTGTGTTTCGTATGAAAAATTGCACCCATTACACAAAAAGAGTTCATAATACATGATGCTTCTCGAAGAAAGACCTTATGGGTTGATATATGGGCTGCACGATGGGCATTTTTGTGTATTTAATTCAATATTATTCGATGCACAGATATGTTTAGGTCAAAATTTGTTCAAGTAATATTTTAAATATTTGAATATCACTTATTCCAAGTATTCATACAAAAATATAATTGATAACAGGACACTAAAACTGCTTCCAGAAAATGACACCCTTTGCCATGGAGTTAAAAGAAATCTTCTTAATTTGAGTTGTGATTTAAAAAAAAAATCATTTTTCCAAAGAATCAATTTTTCACATCTTGTGTAAAGGGCTCGGTTGTCACTCATGGCGCTATCTTGTGTCACGAACCTGCCAATCTACCTGTTGATTGCAGTCACGACTCCATGTGTATGGACTATTATTATATTGTCCAATCTCGTGTTGCAACATTAACCAAAGATAGAAACACGAACAAGATATCATAAGATAGTTAGAATCATATTCATTGGAATTAATAATTCAACGCACCCAGTTATATTCTATTTTCGCCACGGAGGACTAGGGAGCAATGCATCGAGCTCCCATATTGAAGTTTAGAATTAATCATGCAACTACGGCACAGACGCATGCATTTTAAAACCTTTTTAGTTATCCTATTGTTGATCGTAACACTAATAAGATCCCAGAAAGGGAAAACCCCTGATAACAAGAAGATTTGAAAAGAAAGGCAGAGTGTTGGCAGAATAACATCGATTCAAAGGTCAACACAAAACTCAGACAAGACTTAATGATGATGGTTATCGGCGCTTTTTAATTTGTGATACGGCGATATAGCCAGAGATACGACTTCTTGGTTGAACAAGAATGCATACTGATACTTTAACATGAACTTTCATTAATTAACATTGGCGAGTAATGGACATGCTACCAAGCTTGTTAATTTGTGGTAATGGCCTCAGTCAAGATTGCGACGTGATAATTAATCAAGGTTGAATGATGATGAGTGAACATACTTTCCCTTCAATATGACTATTTTCCTGGAAAATGATCTATGCAATGCCATGATGGGAAAAATTATATGTGTAGTATCGACAAATCTCATGGCATGTTACGAATTATCAAAGTACATTCATCACTTATGAATAATTTAACTTGACAAAATTTTAAATGTAATCAATAATTATAATACAAGGAATATTTGGAATGTAGGGGGAGAAACAGGTCGAAAATGATTAGTCTTCTGCCGCCAGACCTTTTCATTGAATAATTTGGTTTAAAAACGCCCACACAGTCTGGAAGCCGTTGAAGGCTATACACAGACGGCAGCAGTAGGGTGCAGTTGTACCAAATGTTTCTCTCATAGACTGACAGATAAGTTGCCGATTGCTGACATTTTTGGAAATTGATCTGTCTGTCCAAATTGTCTTTTTTTATGAGCAACACGTTTCTTTAGACATGTTTCGTGATATCTCCACACTTTTACAGTCTTATATCGCAGGTTTAAATAATGCTAATACACACACCCTATGACATGATATTTTGTGCGGCAGAGATAGAGGTGTGTGTTTTTTTTCACTGAAATGAACTTTAATTTTATTCTCCAGAATAAAATAAAAAAAACATGCAGGCAAGCAACACAATGATGATAGGCCTATGCCTATAATTAAAAAACAAATAAAACATATCATATTCAAACGAATAAAGGTTGAAGGAATCTTTTAGACGTTTAAAACACTATAATCAAGAGATGAACCTGAAGGCATTTACGTGTACTTATATGTTTGCGCTTTCGGTATAATCTTTGCAGTCCGCCGGTTCGCAGTGCGGGAGCCCGCCGGCGTGCCCGGGGCCGGAGCGGGAAGAGGGAGGCCACGACAGCAAGGGAGACACGTCACCCGACAGCTTCCCAATAGAAGGTAAGCACGTAGATATCAGCAGATGTGCCGTGCGTGTGTTTGGGTGGGGGAGGGGGAGGACTAAATTGTGTGTGGTGTGTGTTTGTGTCTATGTATGTGTTTGCGTGTGTGCCACAATCGTGGATACCATTAATGCGGTTATTATGATTCTCTTTCATCAAATTATTCACTTAGTGGCCTGAGTATTCACAAAAGCCTGTATGGACCCTTAAGTGTAGTTTGAGACATATTGCTATGGTATTTCCTATAGTTTGTGCGTTTTGGGTTGACATAAGACTAGAGTTAAAGAATAGCATAGTTATATAATAACTCCATGGTTCAATCCTCGAAAAGTAGTTTGATATAGCGTGCCATGATGAGTGATAGGATTGGTTATCATAATGATACAACAATAGGAAAATGAAATATGTGAATATGGTCATGATATAAACTGAATAATTATTGTATGATATCAATAATACAAAATAATAATATTATCACACCAATGATACAAATAAATCGTAAAGGTGAAAAACAACAACAAAAATTTGAAAAGCACGTCATAGTTGGATGCGATGGGCAAGTGGAGTTTCTTTGAAAGGTTAATGGCTGTACGATAGTTATTATTTTCACTCAAATATTCATAACTCGCTTACATCGTGGTAATCATTTCAAACTTGTATAACATTTCTAATTCCCATTTAAATCTGCCTGCGTCGCCCACCATTCTCAACATAATTATTGGGAGATTGCAATGACATTTTAAAATACCTCTTTTCTATCTTGTCCTATATATCGCATTCTGTATTTCACTTGATGTATATATTATTTTCAAATTAGCGGGGGAGTAGATGATTCTATATATTTCAGTGATGTATTTGCACGCGTTATTTCTTTCTTTTGCATAATCTCTTTAGCCGATACGTAACGGCATCTTACATTGGCGTTGTAAATGACAATTCGTTATCTATAACATCTCTACTTGTGCCAAGTAATGATCATTAACGGTCGCCTTTACAAGGATCAATCAGTACTTTTAAGACATTTGTTCCCATGGTAACTGATTCGTCCGGGCTACTGCTGGACGGTTTGTTCGGACATTATCCTTTGATAATTAGATCTTGGTGGTGACGGCTATTACTGGACCAAACATAACAAGCCAACAACTATAGCATGCAAAATGGGGACAGCTTGGCGTGTCAAACATCACTTTCTTCTGACCGAATTTCACTGTGAATTCATAGTTTCGTTTTGGTTCAGATAATACATGGGGTACTTTGTAAATTGAGTATTCCATAAACCTCATGATCAATAATATACTTATCATTCTGTTTAATTTACCATTTTAACATACTTTTTAGAACTTTATGAAATCTGTGAGTAAATCTGGGATGAGCTTTGCTTATATCTAAGCATACACGGGAAACTATTGCTTCGTGGAGTATACATGGCAGATAGCTTCTTGACACTCAAACTGTTTTTTTTTTAAACAACAACAAAACACCCCCCGAAACACATCACTGACCACAACTACAAATACGAAGGAAAACTGGTGTCAGCATGCAATTATTGCGTATTATTAAGACATACTGTAACTACCACTATCCAAAGTCAAGAAAGAAACCTTATTATATCAAAGAGAACTATAGTACCCAACATCAAGATACCGATATTGCAAAAAGGGACTTTGAAGTGCGCAATAGCTTTATTACTCTTGGTTATTCCTCTTTTTAATTCCGATGATTATTTTTCTTCTGCCAAGCTAGATATAGCTCCGGGAAAGGATGAAGAAAAGGAGTTTTTTTTAATGAAGCAAAGACCCTGGGGTTAAACTAGATAACGTGTGTAGATCATGATTAGTTCATACCAAGGAGTTTTTACTTATTGTTTGTCGACTAATAACTTGCTCTTGAATAATGATTACAGAATACGTTTCTTCACTTCCTTTTTGTTACCTCTGGGTGATGTCTGAGGAATTTATCCGACATCCAGACCTCTAATAACAACTGCCCACACCATGCCCTCTGGACCTGGGGGGAAAAGGGAAAATCAGCGAGACATTTTCTTTGAAAACTACACAAAAGCATCTTAACAAATCTATAAATATTTGTTGCAAACAACCTCGCTTTTTGGATTCTCAACTCTTGAGGCAAAATATATGCTCTATGTATTCTTGAGCAAAATGTGGACACCTGAAATTAATTAGTTGTTAATATTATTATATTATATTATTATATTAATGAATGAAATGGTGCGATTTCCAAGGCCAGGCACGGTGCATTAAAAACTATATGAAATACATTTTAATGACAATATTGATGAGAAGAAGAAAGAAGAGCATTTAGAGGTTTCTTCTGATCTTTAAGGTCGAAGCTGTTGGGCTTTATCAATATGATTAAAGCGCGAAGTTATCTAGTGTGAATATAGAATGCAAGCAGTCATTTGCCAATGCTTATATAAGTATTCATTTTGCCTCTTATAAATACGATCTTACACAATGTACAATAACATAAAAGATAATAAAATACAATTCAGAAAATAGTAACATTTGCGGTAGCATTTGTGCCATGGTATACTCGTTTGTGACAATTGAAGATTTAATAAGGAACATAAATGAAACAAAATAAAGAAATGGATTTTATTTGTTTTCTTTGTGCTGTCTACGAAGTGTATCGTTTTCACAGGCACAGCCTACATAATCATATGCTACCTCATGTGTAATCTTTCATTACATACAGGCAACATTTAAGTATTGTTTCCAATGCACAGTGAGCTAAATATAGGGTATAGAAGGGATAGACTGTCTTGAGTAAATTAACCAATCTGAAGGATTAGAGTTGACTCATTTGAAAAGGCATTTTTCTGTACATTTTGCAGGGTCTGATTCGAGCGCAGATTCCATCCGAGATGCCAGACCAGAGAGCAGCGCTGAGCAGAGCACTAAGGAGGTTTAAGGGACTCCTCCGCGGGCCCAGCCGACCAGAACCGCTCCATGAGATGGAGCATACCCGCCATGCCCGCGATACCTCCGCGTCGCAAGCCTAGCTGTGCGGAGAATGAGCGCGGTCCCCGGGGGGAACGTCGGGGCAGAACTGCGCTGCATGCTGCCCGGCATGTAGGAGTAGCGGGCGCTGAATAGATGAACTTTTCAGGACTTGCTGGATGGAACGATAAGCTAGACGTGATGTCAGGAATATAAAATAACCGTTGGACTACCCCCCCTTTCCTCATCAGCAACCACTGATTATGTACAAAGTGTCATGGAAATGGTTTTTAGGGGTGATGCAACGGGTCTTGGTCTACAATGACTTATAATCGGCTAGGCATTGCATCGATCCCGTAGCAGGGGCATACCCCTCAGTACAGCCCTGCGCCCTGGTGCAGGCAATCTAGTTTTCGTGGTTCCTTTATTGTGTGTCATCAAAGAATTAAAAGATACGTGAGTGATAGATGTTATGATGGGTATAGGCCCTTGAGTGTTTTCTTCATCACAATAATCAGTAGTGGACAGGTGGCAGAGTGCAATTTAACGTTAGGCTATTATGCACTTTTTCGTAAAAAATATCACACAGACGTAATCCGCCCTTGCCGATTTCCATACTGACAAACCTGTCTTTTCCATTCCAGCGGAGTGGTCACCCACCTCCGCGTGTTTGCACTTAAAAACCGCGAGTTCGATTGATCCTAAAACGATCGCAAGGCCATTAATCCGTATCTGTCATGTACCGATTTACGATCAATATCAATCGTAATTCTTTATAAAACAGGGCTCACTTGTGTTTCTTGATGTCTGTAGGCCTACTACAATCGGCATTGAAGGAATACTAAATAAACAATGTGCAAAATAAACACGGATAATGATTATACTTTATCTTCAGGATCATCTTAGTTTGCCCTCCTCACCTGCCCACGTGCTGATGATGGGCTATTATTATACCCGATATAGTGTATCCAAAAATAGGGCTCTTTATAATCCGACAATGAAGTAAGGTTTGTTCCTTCGAAAATAATCACTACATTGTAATTTTAGAAGTTTATTTCATTTTAGGATTGACGAAGCCTTCTTCAGATTTGGATTACCGATCCTTTTTAATAATTTTCCGATTAACGTACCCCAGGAATAACGATTCGTCTCCATAGGGATGTATTGAGTCTGGCAGAGAATGAGTTAAAAAAGTTTATTTCTTTACTGGATAAACGACCCCTATTAAATTTTCGGTGTAAAACACATTGTGGTAATAACGAACCTAAATTACAATCATATTGTTCTGATAAACGAATTTTCTTTTCCCCGTTCAGGTGAACGAGATTGGTGGGTTATACATAATTTGTTTGTTCGGAATAACAGCCTTTTGGAATAATAAGCATCACCCAATGAATCATTTCGTTGTGTATGCAAATTCTATGCACGTTGTTCAAACAATACGTTACTACTGGTGACTCCAAAGCCCTGTCCAAGGTTTGTCCAAGTAGCAAACAACTAATATCTCCAAAGTGCATTCCCCCATTATTGAAACTGAATCTCTAGATACAGGTGAATGACATAGCTCTTTACTACGCAGTAAGGGAGAAATAATAATGAACATATTATGAAAATGGATTATTCGAAATAAATGTTCTGGTCCATTTCACGGGTAATGTCTGCGTCCATGTTTGCATCGCATGTAGTAGGCTACTCATGCATGGTGGACCCAATCCCCATGTCATGTCCATTGAGCATCCGTGCAGAAAAAAAAATCCTCACGTTCATAAGAGCAGGGATGGATTGTTATGAACATAATTATCCTGACACTAAGTTGATCGACCGTGAATCAAAGTGAATTTGAATTTTGAAGAAGAATGAAAACCTGGTGATCAAACTAGATTCTATAAAAACTGTGAACGCGTGAAGGTATCTTTAAGCGGTAGGCATACAGTTCGTGCCGCTGAAGGAAGCAAGCTCGTGGCACGTTCTCATTATCCGGAGTGGGCTCCATGCTATTTATTTCATTAGTTCATTACTTAGATGCGACTCCTTCTTTTTCCCGAACAGGTATTAAGTGAGATACTTTGTGTGTACGTGACTGTGACTTGACGTCTGGGATTATTGAGGGAAGTGTAATCGTGAATAGTGAAGCGAACTTGAGGAGTTGTGTGGTGGATCATCAGTTCAGTTGATTCATATTTCAATACACCTTATCAAGGGTTCTGAATAAGTTCCAGTGTTCCATTGAAATAAGAAATGAAGGATTAAAAACTGCCTCCGACGAGAATAAAACCTGGGTTTCTACAAGGCTTCATAACGCCCCTGCATGCCTTAACCACTAGGCTGCGGAGACGCTATTGGTTTCGACAAGACTGAATTCAAAAGACTGGCAGAATTAAAGCTTCTAACTCTGATTATTCTGTTGGGCATGGGAGTTAAGAACAACATGTTCGCATTGAATATAATAGTCAAATCATAGCAAAGAATTATTCTATTATAAATCCGTCACCGTTAGTGTTATGTTTAAAGAACGTAGCCTATTTTCCCCACAAAATCCTATGTACCACGTTGTAGACCACAGAACACAATTTGGTGCTAGTCCTTGTTGTGCACATTTAACCGGTTGGAACAACAATAATTACAGGTAAATTTGATCTTTTTTTAAGGCTTAGTCCGCAGTTCCTACTTGAATGTGCCCATTAACAACACATTTATACCATACCGTAAAGGATAGAACATTTGAATATGGTCATACAGACAGGTAGATAGATAGATATAAAATAAATTATGTAACACGATGTATCGGGTGTATGCACTGTTCTCACGAAAATGCTAAAAAAAAAAATCATGTTTAATGAGAGTATCTTTCCTGCTACTGGAGAAGTGTCGGGAGAGCTATTGTATATGTTCATAACTATATAATTAATTCACTGTACATAATCAGTAATGTAAGATGTCAGTTATGTATTAACAAGCGTAATCTATCATATTTTTTGTTGAAAAGGATGTATTCCTAGCACAATTTTCTTCGTGTTAATCAAATATCGCTTACTTCTCATCGTTCTTTGCAGTTAGCTAGATGAATGGCTGTCACTCTTGAAGCTTTGTTTCTATTCGCTTTATATATCTATATAATGTAAAATATGTACAGATCTCCCCCCTCTCTCTCTACACCTCTCTCTCTCTCTCTCTCTCTCTCTCTCTATTTATACATATATTTTGTATCTATTGATCTATCCATATACACCCGTTCATCCGCCCGCAATTATCTTTGCATATTAATGCAATTATTCCCTGTACATATCCCATTAAATGACAATATTGACATCAAAGAGTGTATCAAAATATTGTGTTAATACCTGTGATTTTTCAGATCAAGATGACGTGTGTGTGAGTTTCAGGCGTATTTGGTCCAAGTGTGTATGGAAAGAGGGAGTTCGAGGCGAGCAAAATCTAAAAAAAGAAAAGAAATTCGTCTAGATTAATAGAAAGATAACATAGGCACACTAGTGAAAGGACGCTTGGTAGGCCTATCTAGGAAGATATGACATTCGCACGCTTTAATTCTCTCCAAAACATTCTTTGACATAATATTTTTCATTAAAGGTCGATCGAAAATTTGGGCTTTATCAACAAAAGGCCAGCTTATATTTTGCTCATAAGTCGGACTCAGTCATTCTCTTTTCCACCAGTCAATATCATCCCCCCCCCACACACACACACACATACACACTCTCTCTCATCGGCTCTCGATCTCACTCACTTTCAATACAGCACATATACACACACCCAAACACACATACCAACACACACATACCCAAACACACACACACACACACACACACACACACACACACACACACACACACCAACCTCTACACTTACACATGGATACGCACCACCTCTTCTTGAGACACGCACACACACGCATACACACGCGCCTTCTTTAAAGGGCCCCTGTCATCAAAATGTATGTTGACTTCTGGTGATGTAACTTAATATGTATAGAACAAAATCACTTACTTTTCAATGGAAATATGTGTCCTTTATTTCAAAATAATTTTTCTATATTTTTTTCTCAGCACTTAAAGCCCCGCCTCCAAAATATCCTCCAACTCAAGATTCCCCCTGTGACATCATCAAGGGTAGAAATTAGCAGGATAATAGACATAATTTATGCACAATCTAAACATTGCAATGACTACCAGCAAGTGCTTATTATAGCATCACATAGCTAGCACATTTCTGACATAAGGAAACAATTATTCCCACATGAAAGGTTGTTAGATGGTATAGTGTGAACACATGTGATGCTCTTGTGGGCAGGTTCAGGTAGTCATTGCAATGTTTAAGTTGTGCATAAATTCTGCTTATTATCCTGCTACTTTCTACCTTTGATGATGTCACAGGGGGAATCTTGAGTTGGAGGATATTTTGGAGGCGGGGCTTATCAGTGCTGAGAAAAAATAAAGACAAATTATTTAAAAATATAAGATACATATTTCCATTGAACAGTAAGTGATTTTGTTATGTACATCTTATGTTGCATCAACAGAAGTCAACATGCATTTTGATGACAGGGGCCCTTTAAAATGCGACATTTCCGAGCGTGTGTTAAATAGTACCTACTCTTGAGTTAGGGGAATGAAGAATGCTTCAGTTTTTGGTCGTATTGAATACTGACTTTCATTTGTGACGTACCATGCCTTTGATATCCTTTAAAAACTCGGGTCGCTTTTATTCCGATCTCTTATCACGTACACAATGAATATTTCAGAGAATAAGTTGACAATCGGTCCTTACCTTTTTAATGATTTTGATTGTGACCAACGCGAACTTAGTGGCGCACAGGGTAAGGCATGTCATGATAGAATCTTGGCGGCAGGCACGTTCATGTGAGCGACGCGTTGCCAATCTACGCCAGTAAGTGCCCTAACTTTAATGAACTTGTCCGGATGTCGTTCGAGATGAGACGCTGTGCTTACCTTGGAATCCGTTAGTGGATGCTGAAGTTATTAAAGTTGATGTAGGATGATGGGTGCGGTTATGTGTGTGTGTGTGTGTGTGTGTGTGTGTGTGTGTGTGTGTGTGTCAGTGTGTGCGCGCGTGCGTGTGTGTGTGTATGTGTGTGTGTCATTCACCTGGTTCTGGTTCTCTCACTCGGGGCATAATCTAAGCATTTCAACAACATGTCTGGACGCGGAAAAGGAGGAAAGGGGTTAGGCAAGGGTGGCGCTAAGAGGCATCGAAAGGTTCTACGTGATAATATCCAGGGAATCACCAAGCCTGCTATTCGCCGCCTTGCTCGTCGCGGAGGTGTCAAGAGGATTTCTGGGCTGATATACGAAGAGACGCGGGGAGTGCTGAAAGTCTTTCTCGAGAACGTCATTCGAGATGCTGTTACCTACTGTGAGCACGCCAAGCGCAAGATGGTCACTGCCATGGACGTGGTTTACGCTCTGAAGCGGCAAGGTCGCACCTTGTACGGTTTCGGCGGTTAGTCCGACTCGGCTCCAACGGCTCTTTTCAGAGCCAAAAAAAAAGAAGAAAAAAAAAGTGTGTGTGTGTGTGTGTGTATGTGTGTGTAGTGTGTATATCGTGTGTGTTATGTTCTTATGTTATGAGTTCTTGTGTGGACAACATAATAATGAGATAATCTGCACAGAGATCTTAAGTAGTGTCTGGTTTAATAAACGCCATGTTTGAACTCTCTCGCGCATGCGTACAAGGTGCCTTGAAGCTACAGCCTGTAGTCTTCATTCAATACTTAACATTCCTCCCCCTTTAATTGGGAGCACGCTCTGCTAAATTATACTGCTCTAAAATTAGCCATTTACACTACCAAAGTAATGCATGTTAAAACAAGAACACTGCATGCAAATTACAATTATCCTTATGTAGCTATTGTAATAGGCAAAACCTTACATAACAATTTATTTGGTTAAATCATCAAAACCATTTTAACCTTGTGGCTATTTACAAATAACTTCTCATTTTGTTACACCGGTAAACTATCAATTGGCTGGAGTTTACATATTCTGTTTTCTCATATGGCTGTAATTGTAATGTTATCCTCTAACACAACTATTCTGTAACCACTTTAAATTCAATTGCAAGCTTCACACTTATATTGAAGTTTCAAGCTGAGCAATTCTTACAAACCTTAATTCAGCTGTAGCAAATTAAACCGTTAATATGCACTTTATCATGCTATAAAATGAATTTGCCTAATTATTGTACCTTCATCAAATGAGTATACACTTCTTCAATTAATAGTGATCACAACTCATATAATGTGGCTGTAATTCTATACCTTGACTGACAATTGTAACCAATCTCAGACTTATGTATAATTCAGTGCAACAGTTGTTTCCTATTCATTTAACTCTAATAAACAAGCTTCAACAATATAACACTTTGTGAATGTGTCATTCTTAGTGTCCTTCTCAACCGATTAAACTGTATTTCTATCTGCCTGTGTAAAACTTAATCCTATTTTCTATCTTCCACTCAATTGTAAGTTTTACTTAAAGACACTTGTCTAATCTGTTAAATGCATACCTAATGTATTTCCTTCTTTCTTCTTTTTTTTTTTTTTTTTTAAACTAAATACATGTATACCAATGAACATGAATTACTATTCAGTCATGTAGTAATTCACTTACAACTCATAATTGTTAATCTTAATTCAGTTACCATTGTATACTTGTAACACTGCTTACGTAATCACTTTTTTCTTTAAACCATACAGCCTTTAACTTGGCTGTGTATCCAATATAACACTATCAACCAATTATGACTTTTGCCTAAAATCTCATGTTTTCCTATATAACTATCAATAGGTAGTTGTTTATGTGTTTGCATTTTAATGATACACAATGAAATCCTTGAACTTTGAGGGTGTCGTTGACTTCCGAGTTGACACTCTCCTCCCTGACATGACATTCTCAGGATTTACTATGTCTGGAGCAACAGCTCCTCTAGAGTCATTCAATGACTCTGATTGGGCAGGTTCTGATATTATTGCAGTATCAGTGCTAGATTGTTCAGTATTTGAGCTCAGGGGTTCACTAGTTGTAGGTACCGCTATAGGATTTTCTATTTGGCTTGGATACCGTGCCTGTCGAGTCAAAATCTCTGGTTGTGGATTGGTATCCTGATGCAGCATTTCTTGTCTGGAACGATCATCTTCACCCGATGGAGTGTAATGTCGTATGTGATCCACGTGGCGGCGTACCTCTCTACCATCCTGTAGCTCTATTATGTACATGACCTCATTGAGTGTTTCGGTCACTTTCCCTCTGAGCCATGTAGGTCCTGCTGCAAAGTTCTTTACCAGGACAGTGTCATTTAACCTGAACTGTCTCATCTTCGAGTGCTTGTCTGCTGATCGTTTCATTGCAGATTGTTGTTTCTGAACAGACTTGTGCAGGTTTGGACGGACATGGTCCATTCTACTTCTGATCCTCCTTTTGAACATCAGTTCACTTGGGGTTTTCATGGTAGTTCCTTGAGGAGTTATCCGATAGGTCATCAGAAAAACCTGGATGCGCATCTCCAAAGATGTTCCACTGGTTTTCTTCACTCCACATTTCACAGTTTGTACAGCTCTCTCAGCCAGGCCATTGCTGGCAGGGTGTTTGGGAGCTGTCTGAACATGCTCTACATTGTTGCTGAACAGGAAGCTTGTGAATTCTTCCGAGACAAACTGGGTGCCGTTGTCACTTACGACCGTCTCTGGAATACCATATGTTGCGAAGAGGCGTCGCATGGCAGTGACTGTGGCAGCTGCAGTGGCATTGGCTACTCTGACAGCTTCTATCCACTTGGTATAGGCGTCAACAACAATCAGCACGTTCTGGTTATCGATGTAGGCATAATCGATGTGAATCCTACTCCAGGGTCGTTCTGGGAATTCCCATGGGTGTATTGGTGCAGGCGGTGGGCTGCGTTGGTGCTCCTGACAGGTTGGGCAGGTCTTCACCTTCTCCTCCAAATTCTTGTCAATGCCTGGCCACCATACATAGGATCTTGCTAGTGCTTTCATCTTGACAATGCCTGGATGAGTCCCATGAAGCTCATCAATGATCCTTTGTCTCATTTCCTGGTTGTCTGGAATGACCACTCTATGTCCCCAAAGTACTATGTCGTCCTCAATTGACAGTTCTTCTTTCTTTTGAGCATAGACTTTGAGCTCTGGTGGAACGTTCTTGGGGTTTGGCCATCCATTCATGATGTTTGCCATCACTCTTGAGAGAACAGGATCTCTTTTGGTACATCTCTTGACCTCATCTGCTTCTACGGGTCTAGTGTCAATATCAAGCATATTGATTTGAACTGGAAGCTGCTCATCCAAGTCCGAAAGGCTCTGGTGCGACCACACTGTTTGATCATCTGTCAAGGGTAGGCGTGACAGGGCGTCAGCATTCTGGTGCTGTTTACCTTCCTTGTGCATGATGTCGTACTCGTATGCTGATAGGATCATGTGCCATCTGGCTAACCGTGCAGAGGCCATCGGACTTGCGGGCTTACTGTCACCGAATATTCCTAACAGCGGCTTGTGGTCTGTTACGATCGTAAATCGTCGTCCGTACAAGTACTTATGAAATTTCTTGAGACCGAAAATGATTGAGAGTCCTTCCTTTTCATATTGAGCATAATTTGCTTCACTCTTGGAAAGGGTACGCGAGGCGAAGGAAATGGGCTGCTCTAGACCGTCTGGTCCAACATGGCTGATGACTACACCTAGACCGTAGGGGCTTGCATCACATTGCAACAATAACGGCTTGCTTGGGTCATAGTGCGTCAAAACTGTGTCGCTCTGGACAAGTTCCTTCGATCTCTGGAAGGCTCGTTCTTGGTCTCTTCCCCACCTAAGCTTTGGATCTGGCTTGTTCCGACCTCCACGCTTCTTTGGCTCTGAAGCGTACTCTGCCTTCAAAAGTGTTGTGAGTGGGGCAATCTCCTTTGTCAGATTTGGTATGAATTTCCTGTAGTAGCCAAGAAGACCTAGATATGCTTGTAGCTGACTCTGGTTCTGGGGTCTTGGTGTCTTCTTTATGGCTTCGATCTTGTCTGCGAGCGGGCTGATTCCTTGATGGTCCAGCTTGTGGCCCAGGAACTCCACTGAGTCCATCATGAACTCACACTTTTCCCTTTTCAGTCGAAGTCCATTACTCTCAAGACGATGTAGTACAGCTTGCAAGTTGGCTATGTGCTCATCATCTGTCTTCCCGCTTACGATAATATCGTCAAGGTAGGGGCGACACATTGGTATGTCAGCTAGAAGAGATTCCATAACTCTCTGAAAGTGGGCTGGGGCTGTTGCGATGCCAAAGGGCAACCTGGTATACTGAAAAAGACCTCTATGCGTATTGATCGTGGTGTACCTCCTTGCCATTTCATCCAACTCTATCTGATGATAAGCATGCGACAAGTCGAGCTTGCTAAATCGCTTACCTCCACCCAAGTCCTGGAGCATATCCTGGAGCGAAGGGATTGGATAGTGTTCGACTTGAAGTGCCTTATTGGCCGTCAGTTTGTAATTGCCACAGATGCGGACTTTCCCGTTTGGCTTCTTCACCACCACTATCGGACAGGCGTAATCAGCATACTTGACCGGTTCAAGTACACCTTGGTCCAACAGCTCATCAATGGCTTCGTCGATTTTCTGACGCATTGCATAAGGGACTGGTGCAGCTTTGAAGAACGGCGCTTTGTCTCCATCTTCCTGAGGATGCACCTTTGCTTTATAACCTTCCAGTTTACCAACTCTTGTACAGTCAAACACTTGCTTGTGTTGTGTTAGCACATCTTGTAAGGTAGCTTGTACCTTGTGTACAGCTTCTGTGGCGTTGGAAACATCCAATGAAAGGTTAAGGCGATTCTGCAAGAATCCATCAGGTGCTGCTTGCATCCAGTCTCTGCCAAGTAATGCAACGCCTTTCTCGACAACAAGAAGGGGCAACTTCTTTGGTGGTTGGTTGTCAACGAACTGGACTTCTACCATTGCTTCCCCAACGACTGGTACTGTAGAGCCTGTGTATGTTCTCAAGGAAACGTTGGTTTGCTTCATATCAGCATGGTGTCCCAGTTTCTTGAATTCTTGCTGCGACATCATCGTCCAGGGGCTTCCTGTGTCAATTTCTAAGTCAACTTGGATTCCATTTAACTTTAGGCTTGCTTGAAATGGTTCACTGTACCTTGCCATCTTATTTACAGTTCCATCCCTGATGTGTCAGAGTTCACTATCTGGCAGATCTTCGTTCTCATCACCATCCAGGTGGTGTGCCGCTTTCTTCCTAGATCTGTACTGCTTGATCTTCTCACACTGGCTTCGAGTATGACCCATGGCGGAACATAGAAAGCATTTTTCATTCTTGAATCTGCATGCTGACGGGGCGTGGTCACCGGAACCACATCTCCAACATCTTGAGGCAGGGACTCCTTGTTTATCTTGTTTCTTAAAGCTGGGCTTTCCTTTCGTGTCCTGCTTCTGTTTGTGATGCATTTTCTGATGCGATGAAGAAGACACGTTTGGTTTATGCTGGCTTCTGCCTTGCAGTTTCTGAACTGTAGGTGACTCGGTCCCTTTGCTCAATACTTTGAGCTTTTCAACATCCTGGTTTGCAACCTCCATGGCTGTGGCGGTTTCCAGTGCATGCTTGAAAGTTAGTGATGGGTCACTTAACAGTTTTCGTTGAATTGTGACATCTCGGCAACCTACAACCAAGCGATCCCTGATCATGTTGTCCAATTCTTTAAAGTTGCATCCTTCACTTAACTGGCGCAAATTTGCAACAAATTGCGGTATGGACTGATCTTGTTTTTGGATGCACATGTAAAATCTGTATCGCTGCACTATCTCTGTAGGCTTCGGTGCGAAGTGTGATTTCAGCGTGTCTTTACATACTGTGTATGTTTGATCTGTAGGTTTATTTGGCTGCAAGAGAGCGCGCAGGGTGTGGTAGCTCTTGCTCCCTAAATTCGTCAAAAATATTGCTCTCTTTTTTCCCTCATCCTGTATACTGTTAGCGTCAAACCATGCTTCTAACAGTTCTAGCCACTCATCAAAATTGTACCCATCTCCCAATTTGGGAACATTACCAATATGATGGCTTGCCATACTTCTGAGTTTTGGTATTGTACAAATTCAAACTACTTGACTGTGACTGTGCATATTAAGAACAAAGCTTATTTGCTCATAAAGTACAATGGGCGTCAGTACACTCAAAGCTAGATATACAAGCATCAACTGCATGTGTACACACAAAGTACATGTAGCTTGGACTAGCTGTAGTCCAATACTGTATCAACAATGAAAACTCTTCATGAGGGGCTACACTAAACTATAGTACAGTGTAAGGCTGTAACTATTCAACAGAATAGCAACAAAAGGGGTTTGGTCCTACCTGTATAGATCTGTTCCTAATTACGAAGTCTTGGACCAACTCAGACCTATCTTATCCTAGAACTGCTTGGACCTGGACCTGCAATTTGGTCCTATCAGTATTAAGATTTGGTCCTCTTTACTTGCTAGGCTTACACCTGTAACTCCTTGAGCTGGTCTTATACCTGCTTAGGCTTGGACTTGCATATGGTCCTGTAATTGCTTAGACCTAGTCCTACTTGGTTAGGCTTGGACCAGCTATGTGGTCTTATAACTGCTTAGACCTGGTCCTACTGGCTTAAACTTGGCTTAGTTTATCTCGGGCCTGGTCCTGTGAAGGGTCTAGGGCTATCTAAACGACCTACTTGAACCAATACAAGAACAGTGTATGCTGTTACACTGCAGCAATCAACGAAGCGAGTAATGTATAATCATATGGCACATTACTTACAATGACATTGATCCGTGGCTTGGAACTCTCGATAGTCTGGGACCATTACTTAGTCTTAGACTATCAAGACCTGGACCTATTAAGGTTAGAACATAATGAGTATCATGCATAAATTCACCTGTACTTTAGGTCTGCTATTTATATAGACCACACACATCTACAACATTAATAAATTTCGCAAACTGGACCTGGACTAACTTTAGTCCTTCTTGCATTCATCAACTTAGAGTACAGTTCATAAGTCCAAATGATTAAAGTCTTTGTCCATATGTTTGTGTCTTTATTTATTTCATTGGGCTTGGGCTTGGGCTTGCTGATAGGCTGGGCGCTACAACTTCGTCCTTTCTTGTCGACTTGGAACTGGACTTGTTGCTTGGCTGGGCTTGGCTGAAACCCGATGCTGGATCCTCCGCTTGATCCTAGGCTTGTGTACAATATTCACACTGTCACTTGCTGCTCGGTTTGCTGGCGTGAAGACTTCGGCGTGAAGTCGGCTCCAATAAAGTAAAGATGTAGAACATCAACGACAGGCGGGGCTATTCATGAGCTGCAGACGCGTCTTAGACTTTCTAGTCTAGGTCTCAACAACATGAACAAGGGCTAGGCATGAACGGCGTGAGGCTTCTGCGAAGCGTCCATTTAATGATTTAGCTTCTCTCACCCGTCATAATTTTGTTGGCGTGAAAATCATTAACTTCGAGGTATCAGCGAAGCGTCCTTAAACTTAGGCCCCGTTTAGGCTGGTCTAGACTTGGCTTAGTCTAGAAACTATGCATCGATTACCATCGATATGTCAGTGGGAGGCTACAGCAAAGCGTTCATATTAAAACGAGCCTCTCTCACTTCACAAGTATGATAATTAGCCCTTTTCTTTTACAGCAAAGCGTCTTTTGAATTTGAGTGACTTTAACTGGCGTTATTCACTTACTCATGCACGTACGGCATAGCGTCCATTTCGTAAACGTGCGAACTATCGATGCAATGGCTGAGGCTTGGTTCTGGCACTGTGCTGTTTATACCAGATCTCCGTGACTGGGCTTGCGGCTGCGAGTGCTCCATCCACAGTGGACGTGCGTAATACTGCTGGCTTGCAGTGTGTTTACCATTGCATTGCGTTCTCTGTGCGGGCTGTGGTGTTGACCGTGTGTGCTAAGCTATGGCTGCTCAGCGGCTGATGATCCAATGTCCGCGGTCAACTTCCAAAGTTGTCCGAAGTGCAGTTTAGTCACTGGACAGAAATTCCTAATTAATCTCATTTTGATGTATCCCATCCTCGTCGCCAAAATGTTATGTTCTTATGTTATGAGTTCTTGTGTGGACAACATAATAATGAGATAATCTGCACAGAGATCTTAAGTAGTGTCTGGTTTAATAAACGCCATGTTTGAACTCTCTCGCGCATGCGTACAAGGTGCCTTGAAGCTACAGCCTGTAGTCTTCATTCAATACTTAACAGTGTGTATGTAGGGGGTGTACATGGAGACGTTAGTGTGAGTGTAGTCGAGTGTAGTGAGTGTTTATTTAAAACTTGATTCCGGAATCTATTCGTTCAGTTTATCTTATTAAAACATCGTTACCTGATTACATCAATGAAGTAATCATGTTTGATATTGTCAGCTAATTAATTGTAATCCATGTACTTTACAGATACACGCATGTCTATTTGCACGAATTTGCTCATAAGTCGGGCTCTGTCATTCTCTTTTCCACCAGTCAATATCATTTTGACTTCATTTAAAAACAACCACCCACACACACACTCTCTCTCTCATCGGCTCCCGATCTCACATACAATACACACATCACCTCCTTGTTTTGTTTGATTTTGTCAATACATTTAAGTTTGTACAAGTTTAATTTATATATGGAATAAGCAAAAAGATCACTGGGGAAAGAATGGTGTGTACGTGAGAGAGAGGGAGAGAGAGAGAGAGAGAGAGAGTGAGAGAGAGACGGAGAGACTGAGAGAGAGAGAGACTGAGAGAGAGAGAGAGAGAGAGAGACTGATAGAGAGAGAGAGAGAGAGAGAGAGAGAGAGAGAGAGTGTGTGTGTGTATGTGCGTGTGTCTGAGAGGGAAATTAGGAAGGGAGATGGGATACACATTGTGTTTGTGTGTGTGTGTGTGTGTGTGTGTGTATGCATATCGAAATTTAAGAAATATACAATTATGTTATATATATTATCTCATATTCTTCAATCATCCAAGCACCTTTGTTCTCAAAGTAATAATAATAATAATAATAGTCCATTCTTATATATAGCGCAATTTTACAGTTAAGTCTCAATGCGAGAAATAGAGAAAGAAGTAGAACCTTATTTAAGCGAAGATAAAGCGATTGAAACCTACAATTCACTAAGAAACAAAAATGTCTTCAATTTGGCGCGAAACTGATCCTCTGTTTTAGATTCTCGAATACAGTCTAGAAGTTTATTCCACAGCATAGGTGCGGCAAAATGGAAAGACCTCTGACCGTATGTCTTGGTTTTAACGGAGTACTGCTCTAAAAGATTCTTTGAATTTGAACGAAGGACCCGAGGTGATTTATACAAACTAATAAGTTCTTGAATATAGTCAGGAGAATTTCCATATAAACATCTATATGAAATGACTAAAATCTTAAACATAATTCGCTTATTTACGGGCAACATTTGCTAGCTCAATATCACAGGTGTACCAGTTGAAAAGAGACCGTTGTGTTTCGTTGGACTTGTCGTATGGTTTGGTACCCTTGGTGAGCGAGCGAAGCAAGCGAGCTGCCAAAATATCATTAAAAAAATCGCATTTTTCGTCATATCTTGTCCGCGCAACGGATTTTGTCATGAGCATAGTGAATATGGTGTATGTAATTCCGTTGGAAGGCAAATTTTCCACGTGATTATTATTCATTCCTTCGTTCATTCGTTCGTTCGTTCCTTCGTTCCTTCCTTCTTGTCGTATGGTTTGGTACCCTTGGTGAGCGAGCGAAGCAAGCGAGCTGCCAAAATATCAATTAAAAATCATATTTTTCGTCATATCTTGTCCGCGCAACGGATTTTGTTATGAGCATAGTGAATATGGTGTATGTAATTCCGTTGGAAGGCAAATTTTCCACGTGATTATTATTCATTCCTTCGTTCATTCGTTCCTTCCTTCCTTCGTTCCTTCCTTCCTTCATTCTTTCATTCATTTATCCATTCATTCATTAATTCATTCATCACCAATCGATAAACGAAGATGATTTCGAAACATATATTCTCTGATAAGTGTGTAAGCCCTTGAAGAGTTACCTAAAACTTGGTAAGCCCCTATCAGGAATCTACTACAAATTTTTTTACAATTCTAAGACATTTTATTCCCTCAATAAAAAAAGTGTCGCGATGCATTGACATCTTATTTTGAATGGACCGCTCAAAGACACCATACATTGATCGCTGAATTTGTGTTGAGAGATCAGTGGTCCTTCAGTCCCATGTATGCATTTCAGTTGAGTTAGCTGGCGATGTTTACGTTGATTTGGTTCGGCGCTAACGTTGCATCCCTCGAAGCTCGCATCATATGAGACAAAATGGACACCGATGACGCTGAAGATCATGAACAAAAGAGGAATGAAGAGAAAGACTCGATTCTGTATGACCTTTTCTTTCCCTTCGAGTGGTCTCAGGAATCAGAACCATTGGTAAGACTTACTCTAATTGACTGTTGATGAGATAAGTTGAGATGATTGCCGTACGGTCGGTAGTACGAGAAGTCGCGTACCATACCCGTACGCTAAACAGTGCAGTCAAACAGAGCTAAAGAACGGTCTGTATGTGATTGTGATTGAAGGGTTAAGAATGACGCTTTTGAGTTCACGTCAGACACATGAACTGACCTCGGGAAAGATGCTCTGTAGTAGCATGACTAGCAGGTTTTGTCATTGCATATTATTTTAATAGTCAGCATATTTTTTATTGCAAAGACAAAAGAGCAGTTTTTCTGAAATTCTGTTTTTGTGCTGCGGAGTGTGAGGAAAGCTAAAGTGACCCCAAAATTCACTCTTTTCATTAATTGAACTGTAAAAAGTAGGTCTAGGGTTAGGGCTAGAGTCAGGCACATGATTAGGGCTCCGGTTAAGGGGAAGGGTCAGGGACAGGCTTATGTTATTCTATTAAAATTGATCAACTTTGATTTAATTGTAGGGCAGACAAAATCACAAGTTTCTCAGGCAAAGTGTTTACTTGCGGGACCGGGTACTAGTATTACACAATAATAAAACCTGCTACAATGCTTCTTTGCTCAGAACTTCTGATCATGACTAAGATAAACATGTTTATATCCCCAGCTCTGCCATTTCATTTGTACATGTAGTCTACCATATTTCTCATTTTTCAGTTTCATGATAAGCTGTTAAGTCTGGTTTTTGAGGTTTGAAGTTGATACATGCAGTAGTATTAATAACTGTTATCGATGTCATCAGTCTTGTATATGGAATAACAGTGACAAAAACATTGATAATGATGCTAGTTCTTGTTGTGGTATCTTTCTTTAGACCAATGTGATTGCCGAGAAACACAAGGGCTCTGTGGTAGGGAAGATATCATCTTCTGCAGCAAGTAAGTAGAAACTGCAATGCATTGCAGGCGTGGCTCATGTTACAGCTCTTGACAGCTGTAGTAATCATCATCATCTGGGCCCCGTAACAGGAAGGTTTGCAATCAATCACAAAATAGCAATGACCAATCAACACCATTTTTACATGCGCTCTTCGTTCAAAAGACTGAACAGCAACCAATCAGAACTCTTCTTTAAAATGTGCGTTTGATCGCAAACTTTTTTGCTCAGGGCCCTGGTCCCTGTTGCCTAAAACTTACGATTGATGGTAACTTTGCTACCAATGGAAATTTCTATGGAAACCTTGACTTTCGTTGACTGTCAAGTGATGTTACCATGGTAGTTACCATTGATGGCAGAGCTATCATTAATGGTAAGTTTCATTCAGCAGGGCCCTAGATATGAAGAAAAGCAATCTGGTAATCCTCAGTCAGTTCAGTTAAAGGGTTGGCTGCTTTGTGCTTCAACGTCTCCAAACCAGTTACTCGACTTGTTCAACTTTGGGCATGCATATTGGATTGGATTACTCAAAAGTTGAAATATTCATGCCGCTAGTGTTGGTTTGACGGAGGTTGCATCTTGAGCTTTTTGTGGGAGATTGCACTAGTGGTTCACCACTCTGTTACTGAGGAAGCACTTGCTGCTACAGTGCAGCCTGGTTCTGTAAATACTGCTCATGGGACACAAGAACTGTGGTCTTTATGTATAGGTTATGTTAATACAGGTTTTAAATGAAAATTTCATCTTTCAAAGGAGACCGAGTGGTCTTGATATGCAGGTAGTCTTTCTATAGATATTCCTTGAAAATAATTTTATTAAGGTGTGATTTGATAAAGTAAAGAAGTGGCTTGGATCCAGTCTTTCCATATTATCCTTCATGACAGATCTCTTATGAGTTTATTCCATTAGGCCAAAGCAAACAAAAATTTAGTTTAACAGAATGTTTTTGTTAAGTGCAATTTAGTAACCCTTAGCAGTGAAATATATACAAATAAATCATACTACATGTCGATACAAAACATAAGACAAAGTGTATAATAAATATATATAGCACTTCTGTAAACAGACATTCCTAACATTCCTAAAACATGTTTTTGCTTTGCAAATTTATATTCAGAAGTACTATTAGTTATTAGTCCAGGTTGCATGTATGTGCTGTCTTCCAACAAAAGTTGGTTGGTATATGAAGTTCATGTTAAGGTCCATTTGCTTATAAGAAAATGTTAATTATATGGGAAACAACACAATAGGGGTGGTTCATTAGAAAGATTTACAAACACTTGTAATATTTCCAATATCTATCGCAGGATCTCTATGGACCTTTGTTAGAAGCACAGGAATACCACTGGGGTAAGTATGCCTACCATTCATCTTTGTTTGCTGTACATTGTGTTGCAATCTGTATCCATGATAACATGTTTCTTAGGACTGTGTTCTCTTAGAAACTTGAAGGCTATAGGGTATATTATATATCTGTCAAGGATAAATCAATTCATTCCATCAGATTATGACAAGTATGACACAGACAGCCCTTGGACCACCCATACCCATTATTTCACATAAATCCTTAAATGTGACAATATTATGAATTTGAAATGAAGTAAATCTGCTCTTGAATAGCTATGTTGGAATGTATATGACATCATCGGAAAAACACAACCACTTTTAGTGTAATGCATGGGTTAAATGATGATATCCTTTTGAAAAAAATTGACATTTAGAAAAAAACAAATAGTACACAACATCTGGGAGAGCAACCCGCATGTGATATCATAAAATGAAAGCTTCAAACAATTGTAACTTTTTTATCCTTTGGCTACACTGTAATGGTCATCGAATCTTCACTAATACATGTACTGTATGTTTCTTATGTTTCTGCTTTTATTAAAACCAACTTAATTTCAAGACCACCCCAATAGAAGCAGTAAAATCAGTTTGAATTACAGCAAAGCCTGTTAATAAAGACTAGTCAAAAGAGACAAAAAGAAAAGTTGTCTTTATGAGCAGGTGGTCTTTCCATACAGATGGTCGACAGCAAGTTACAATGTATGCAAACTGGGGTGGGGGAGGGGGTGAGTTTAAGTGGTCTTTGTAGTCATGTTTGACTGTACTTGTATTTACTTGTGTTTCCTCTGTGTACACACACACACACACACACACACACACACACACACACACACACACACACACACACACACATACACGTTCCTCAGGTCGTCCACCACCTGTTCTCTACCAGCTACGCTCATCAAACTGGTCAACTCACAGATCAGCTGGCACATTGCAACAGCAAGGTACGTTTCAAGTCAAAGTGATGACAAGGTACAGGGTAAGGCGTATTAACATGTGTTTCCATCAGGCTAGGTATATTTTGGTACCAATGTGAACCTCAGTAAAAGAAGTATATGGATCTCTAGAATGAAGCAGTAATACAATTGAAAATCTTATATAATGTATAAGTGGGGTTCATGGTACACAGATACAAAATAAAAAGTATTCCAGAACTCATTATAATAAGGTATGATTGATATAAAACATAAGGAGTATCATTCTTACATCTAACTTCCATATTCTGTTTACACTAGGATAAAGATGATGATTTTGACTTAAACAAATAAAAACTGAAAAGAACCTTGCTGTATGAATACCGGTAGATGGTGGTGTATACCTGTTTGTTGAAGTTTAACCCAATGTATGCTTCAAGCTAAAAAAAATAATCACAATCAGCACACAGTCAATGAAAGGATAAAGGGGATATTTGCCATCTGTTCAGAAGTATCCCTTCAAAATTTTGCACATAGAGAGTTAAAAAAGGTGGAATTATTAGATGAAATGTTAATTTGTTTATTGTGCAGTGATGGCAACCTGGTAGCCGTTCTTCAAGACACTTGCATCGAGGTGAGGTCTTCAAGGGACAACTTCCAGACATGTGTGTGCAAGTGTCAAGGTATGCAAGAAATTTTATCTGTCACCTGTTGTAATTTTTAGAACATCAAATCAAGTGTGACTGAGGATTTGTTGAGAAGTGTACACCATATTATGTAATTATTGGATGAAGGCGTATGGAAAGGTAATACACTGTTAACTGTGAATGTGTAATAAGTTAATTGCTTACCTCATTTACAAACTGGTCAAAATCTGGAATTTGCAGCTGCTGTGCAAACTGTCAGTGAGGTCAGTTTTCAGCTAGATTTTGGTACAAATTGTGTTCTTTTTGTAGAAAATTATATTCAACAAACTACATTTTTTGTTGTGTGTTTCACCATATTTTTCCTGCTATTGCGTTTTTTATTGCCCCAAAACCTCATTGGATGCTAACAAGTTATGTAGACAAGTCAATATTCAGCCGGATGTTGAGACACACTTTATTTTTTTCCTACATATCTATTTGATAAAGAGCATTTTTAATGGTTTTGTTTTCTCTGCCTTTGTTTTTTTTTTTTTTTCAGTGCCCAAAGACCCCCACCCCCAGTGGAGACAGCTAGCCTGGAGTCCCGACTGGGCCCTGGTGGCCTCATCAGACAGCAGAGGCAACATCAGGGCCTTTGACCTCTTCGGCACACTGCTCTTCACCATAGAGAGGGTGAGAGTGCACAGTAGTTTGATAATGATAATAAAGCCCCTCTCTCATGTAGCAAAACTTTACACTGAGTCTGAAATATGGGGACTAACCTCTGTCTATTTGTACAGGCATCTCCTGACATGACTTGCATAGAGAGGGTGAGAGTGCACAGGAGTTTGATAACGATAATAAAGCCCCTCTCTTATATAGCAAAACTTTACACTGAGTCTGAAATATGGAGACTAATCCCTGTCTATTTGTACAGGCGTCTCCTGACATGACTTGCATAGAGAGGGTGAGAGTGCACAGTAGTTTGATAACGATAACGATAATAAAGCCCCTCTCTTATGTAGCAAAACTTTACACTGAGTCTGAAATATGCAGACTAACCCCTGTCTATTTGTACAGGCGTCTCCTGACATGACTTGCAAGTCAGGTCTAGCCTGACCTTCCAGACACATATTTGAAGGAAGTGTCATAGTAAAAGGGGATATACTGTACTGGGAAGAATGCCTTCAAGAAAAGCCTTCAAACAGGTGATCGTGAGCAATCTTCTTACCAATGGTCTTCAATTCACATATTGTCCATTGTAGAAACTTGCTGAAAGTTATTTGCCCTCAAATGATCCACATTTGGAGTAATTAGTGATTAGTTGTTTTCTGTAATGCCTTTTGATATTTTCTGAACATTGGATTAAATCCTTTGTGCCCCAGTCAAAATCCTGCTCTATGCAATTTGTGTGCATAGCGTCTGCAAAAATAGATCAATGGCGCATAAAGACTTAAGCAACCCTGGAAACAAAATCTGAATAGTAACAATATTGATAAATTGTTGTCTGCCCTGTCATCTTGATGGTGTTATGATCAAAGGGATTGAAGACACTGTAGTGAGGATATTACCATTGGAGATGTGGCGTCCCCTCCTTGCACAAATCATATGACCGGATCCTGCAATTCAGCCGGTCGTAGACTCGTATGATTGATGGGATTGTTTCATCTGGTTGCCTTAGGAGAATGCTTTCCATAATTAGAGCTTGAGAAGCTTAAATGCTAATGAAGACAGGGGCCTGCATTACCAAGGGCTATGATTGATTATACAATTCATGGATCAATTATACAGCTAATGTAACTTACAATTGATATTGTTCATAGCTTGCGAGGGTCTATCATACCTATATGATTGATTGCAAAATCATGTGTACTGGTAGGCTTGAACTTGCAATGAATAGCAGCTTAATCCAGTTCCGGTGATATGGTTGCAACTCTGCAATCAATTTTAAAGTTGCTAATTATTACAACTCACCCTTTGTGGTATGGGGGCCCTGACGGTGTTTCACCTTCTTACATTGTCCTTCAGACCAAACCACACCCCCTGGACAGCCCTGCGGACTACAGCTGTGCGGTGGCCTCCCTCCTCTTCACAGACTACAAACAGACCGCCCAGTGGTGAGAATCAGCATTTCCTTGAACCCTTTGCTTACTACTAGATTTTCTGGCCTTGAGAACCCTGGTCCAGTTAGGATGTCAAAAATTGCCATGGAACTGCAGTAACCAAAGGGTTAAAGGTAGCCCGTCCCTTTTCCAGACTTAATTCTGAAAGTTCCATGACTTTGTCATCATTTGAGAGAGAGTGGATATTTAACCTTCCCTGGAATCGATAAAGCGTAATATTTGGTTTTGAGGGAATAATCTTCCATAACTGATCGAGCTTTCTTTTTTCGTACCACGAAAATAGTCACATTTCAGTGAAAACCAGTTAGATTTTCATTTATTCTACAGGAGTTATAGTACCTCTGACCTTAAAAATGCGTAGTGAAGCCAGTGGGGTTTTGAAGGCCTGGTAATGTAATTTGTTAACTCAATCGGTGTCGGACAAAAGTGCTGCTCTTTGGGGCGAACGTGTATTCTTGGGGCCAGAATGTGACGGGAGCTTTCAAAGAATTAACTTTTTCTGTAATAGATGTAATTCCTGCTCTATGGGATTTTGTTTTCATGAGAGGGGCACTAACATCAAAAATATGACAGTCACACACAATGAGTTAAACATATTTATATTTTGAAGCTCTCAACATATGTGGGATTATACACTTCTTTAAAAAAAATGTGAACCAAACGAACAAGTGGGAAGATTCATATCCTTGTTAAAAGCACAAATCATACCTGTTATTTTATTTGTTGCATTTGTGCTTGCAATTGACAATGAGGTTTCGCTTGTGTGATGCATGGTGGAAGCATCAGTCCTCCTCCTTCTTTTGTTATGTTTCACATCAGTTAATATAAAATTTTTTGTTGCACTTTGGTTTAAAGCCTTGTCATAAGCATTTGTTTGTGTAATCTCTGTTCATGTTACTATTTGATATTGTGCTATTTGTACACAGGGCCTCCAGGGAGAACAGTGCAAGCTCGCTGATGGGGCTACCGTGTTTCAAAAAGACTGAATAGATAAATAAATAAATAAAAGCAGTAGGGCGTTGTACAGCTGTAGTGTCCCAAAGTAATGAGATTCTATTTTCATTTAATTTGAATTATTATTTCTTTTTTATAGTAGCAGTATAATTTATGAACAGAGGATATTCATTCAAGTCAGATAAACCCTTTGTTTGCCAGCCTAATGCTGCTCTATAGGATTTGTGTGTGTTACATGTACCTGTTCATAAATTCACCAGTGGTGCCTAAAATGTTAAGCTACAGTGTAACCTTAAAGGTGGAGGCATGTGTCTTGTCAGTGTGTGGGGAAAATATTCTGGTTTTTGCAGAGGAATTTATAATCAGATGAACAATTTCTGTTTTCAATTTCAGGTCAGCAGAATTGCTAGTGATCAACTACCATGGAAGCCTAGATTCATATCTTGTGAGGTAAGGCAGTTTTCAAGTCTCTTTAAAGTAAAATGATGGTATCATCCTTCGTGATGTTTTTGATTGCTCTGTGCTTTATTCATGCTTGCTCTCTTGATTCTCCATCTCCTTCACTTTATGTTATCTACAATATATATTATGAGGTTAGACTGGACATGGATGTCAGTTAAAATGTTTTATTATCTTGTTGTTAGGTTTTATATTCAGTGATATGATGTATATTACTTGGATTTATGTTGACTATCTTTTTATGTACTCTCATACCCTGAGATGGGATTGACAGAGTTGAATAAAATCTACAAATCTACAAATTTTGTATTCAATTACATTTGTTATTTTGTAATTCAAATTTTCATACTGAGTCTATTTTTGATATTCCCATTGTCTTTTGAAGATTATTTTAAACAGAGTATAGAAAAGTTTGAAGTCCAGCCGTTATTCAAATCTTCAATGTTTTCTCAATTTTAGTGGTCTTTGTAATATATAAAAGAAGGTAATTGTGGTATTTCTAATAAGTCGAGAATATAGAGGCAGTGTAATGTTTTCATACCATTGTAGATAAGCCCATGGGGTGTTTAACCAAGCTGTTTGTATATGAACGACTTTATGCACGACTGGTGACTTGTTCTTGTGCCAAATCAGATACCTCAATTTTTCCAGTTTTAACATGGTGGGAATTCATTTCCTACAAACCTAATCAAATTTGACAAATCATCAACTTTGTATTCTTATGAACAGCTTGGTGAAACACCCTCCAGAGCTTTAAAGTGGGTGATAAAATAGTCAGCTTACACTTTTCTTTGTAATAATGCAGCTCGTCGGGAGAGTTCCAGTACAACCACACCTTCCAGTTTGGCAGCCATTACCCACAAGGCATCAGCTGCGCCAGCTACGACAAGCTTCACTCCCTGCTGTTCATAGGGGGCGCCTCGCAGGACGACACTGCTGCCCCCAACGGCGTACCAAGCACCGCCAGTAGCCTGGGGCTGACGGCGTGGAGGGTGCTTTCCATCCCACCGTACTACAAGCTGGTGACTGACTATGAGTCAGAGTATGGCAAGGTTATTACTTCTTCTTCTTCTTCCTTCGAAGTACTGGCTTGTTGGTAGAGTATTTTCATACTTTGTTCAGTGCTTATGTGCTATACTGGTGGTGTGGATGTGGTGTAGTCTTTGGTCTTGCAAGTCCTACGGATGATTAGTTTTGTAATTTTTTGCGTTCATATTTCAAATCTATAAAACAGGAATTTGAATTTACTGCATGCAAATTCCAGTGTTCATTGACACATGAAAAAGACTTATTTGTTTTAAAGAACTCAGTTAAATAAAGAAATATTATATTGTTTGCTACAGTGGCATTCATATAATGAAAAAGATAGGTCTTATCAGATTATAGTCCCAGTAGTTCAGTTTGGTATATAAAGAAAATTAACTCGAAGTTAAACAACTAGAACATGTTCAGTGATGTGATATTGATTCACAGTTGCATATTCATATGGCAGAGCTTCATGGATCAATGTTTTCCAGTATATTGTGATGTCTTCAGATATCTGATATATATACATTGTCTCTTAAAAGACCAGTTTGCAACCAGAAAAAAACCCAGATTCACATAATTGTACCCAAGCTTTTTCTCGTCTGTATCTTAATTCTTTTCCTGGAAGCAACTTTCGGTGGGTCCTGCTACTCCTTTGATTTGACAGTAAAACCTACTATAATGACCACCTGTTTGAATTTTAAGTTTCCCTTAAAAAATGTTTTTTTAATTGAAGCCTGTATTAAAGGGGGAGTAAACTGTGTGTGGTCTCTCACTGACTGTGTGTTATAAATACGTAGTCTTAAAATATACATTTTCAGATAAGTATACTAATAATGCAGAGAATAATGATACTGTCGTCGAGGATGAAGCTCAGATGGCAGATATTTTCAATGATTATTTTTCCAATGTTGGTTTTAACCTTGCCAGGCGCATACCATCAACACATTGTTCATTTCACCACTACCTGGGGGACAGCAATGAAAGTTCCATATTTTTTTCTCCTACGTACCCGCAAGAAGTAATTGAAATAATTTCTGGCCTAAAATTAAATAAGAGTGCAGGATTTGATGAAATTGATAACAATCTTTTACAGAAAACTATGAATTATGTAGTTGATCCTCTTGTACATATATTCAATTTGTCATTACTATCTGGACATATTCCAGAATCAATGAAAATTTCAAAGATAATCCCAATTTTCAAAAAGGGTGACAATGCACTAACGAGTAATTACAGACCCATCTCACTGCTTACAACATTATCAAAAATCCTTGAGAAGTTGGTCCACATACGAACAATAAAATTCTTTAAAAAGCACAACATCCTTTCTGATACTCAATTTGGCTTCCGGGAAAAGAGTAGCACTACACATGCAATACTTTCTTTAGTTCAAACAGTTGCCAAAGCTACTGATCAGTCTTCTAATACGGTTGGTTTGTTCATAGATTTTTCTAAAGCATTTGATACAGTTGATCATGATATCCTACTTTACAAACTTTCACACTATGGAATTCGGGGAAAACCGTTGACGTGGTTCATGAATTATCTTAAAGGGCGCTCCCAGTTCGTTTCACTGAACGATCATTTCTCTGAACCTAAACCTGTCCTTTGTGGAGTTCCGCAGGGCAGTATTCTTGGCCCACTTCTATTCATTATTTATATAAACGACATTGAGAAGTCATCTGATTTGCTTCAATTTATACTTTTTGCTGACGACTCGAATATATTTTTGTCACATAGCGATCCAGATCAATTGACGCAAATTTTAAATAACGAACTTAAAAGTGTTACAAATTGGATAAAAGCTAACAAACTGTCGCTTAATTTAGACAAAACTAGTTACATGCTATTTAGTAATAAGCTTGCGACCTTGCCAAATGATATCATATTTGATGGTACTCTCATTCAAAGGGTCCGATCAACTAAATTTTTGGGGCTAATCATTGATGAAAAACTATCTTGGAAAGCACACATTGACAATATCTGCAAAATCATTGCTCGCAACACTGGTATTCTTAGCAAATTAAGACAATTTCTACCTAAGTATATTATGTTATCCTTGTATTCCACGTTAATTCTTCCTTACTTGAATTACGGACTTATCGCCTGGGGCAGTGCAGCAACTTCCCAAATTAATAGACTCTTTATATTACAAAAAAGAGCAATTCGTATTATTTATAATGCAGATTTCCGGGCACATACGAATAATCTTTTTCTTAATGACAAGACTTTGAAAATTAAAGACTTGTATATTTTTCAGCTTGGACAGCTAATGTACAAGCTCAGCACTAAACAATTACCTATGCCTCTTAATGATATGTTTGTAAAAAATGATTCGATTCATAGTTACTTCACTCGCCAGGCGAGCTCCTTCCATCTGCCACTAAATAGAACATCGTTTGCTCAAAAGACATTCGTTTTTACAGGTCCAAAACTCTGGAATTCTCTTCCAAATGATATTATACAATGCAATTCAATACAAAGTTTCAAAAGGAGACTTAGAGGCTTTCTTCTGTATAGCTACTAGGTACTTGCTTTCCCATTTGAATATAATTTGTAGCGCGCAACTTTGATGTTTGTGTACATTTAATGTTTGTTTTTTGTATATAATTATCATTGTTTTGCGTCTTAAAATGATTTTGTAATTATTTAATCAGTTGTTATTGTTGTTGTTGTTTTTTTTTTATATAAAATAATAGTTCATGATATTTACTTTTATAGGGGGGCCTACACCCTACAAGCTTTGCTTTTTAGTCGGTCCTCCTTCCCTTTCAATTTGTATTATCTATTGTATTATGTAATATTTTGTATTATGCAAGTTTATTTATACGTATGTTAACCTGTAAAGTAAACTGTACCATCATTGTAAAAATTGAAAGAGGAGAAATAAATGAATTGAATTGAATTGAATTGAATTGAATAAGATAACCTATAATTGTATTTGTATAGAAAAACTAAGATGTTTCAAAAGGAAAAATAGTTACTTTGCTGATTATTGTGATATAAATGTATTAAGTAGTTAATAAGCATGTTATCATTAAAGCTGGTCTGTATTACTAGACTACATTAGCAGTATGGGTAAAGAAACTGGCCAGGTATGAGTACTTTATGACTTGAGATGGCGCTATTAGTTCGTATCTGTTTTAAAGTCACTTGTACATAGAGACCACCTGCCTATGCAGACCACAATTCTCATCTCCGTTGAGCGGACTGTATGAACAGGTTTCACTGTATACTGTAACCTTGTGATGACTTGAGTATGGTGATGTGGTTTGCAGGTTGGAACGTCCAGGAAGCTGCTGCGACGGATGACCACGGGCAACCTCCTCTTCAAGAGATCTCAGAAGCAGGTGAGAAGTGCAGACCACCAGAATCATGAACCCTTTGTGTGCCAAGTGTGTATTTTGCCACAAATAATACACATAATCAGCCTTCTCAAAGCTGGAGAAAATCCTAAGAAACAGGACACTCAGAATGGAGACCTGATTACGAGTACTGAATTGTTGCATCTACCCTGTGCTGATGTATGGAAGTGAAGCATTGTCAATAACATCAGATGTGAGAAAGCATTTGGAGAGTTGTGAAATGTGGTTCCTCCGACGCATGATGAGGATTCCATGGACTGACAGATTAACCAATGAAGAGGTCATAAGAAGAGCTGATGTGGAGAGAAAGCTGATTATAGAGATAAGAACTAAGCAAATGAGTTTTGTAGGACATATAATTAGAAAGGACGGTCTTGAAAATTTAGCATTGACAGGAAAGATAGAAGGAAGGAGGGGTAGAGGAAGGAAACGGATGAATTGGATGACCAGTCTGAATGCATAAATAAAGTGGGTCAGCGGGAGGTGGAGCTGATCCAAACAGCTAGGAACAGAGATTTGTGGCACCTCTCTGGATATGGCACTTGAGGAGAGAAAATACACACAAAACCCCATTGAGTAGCTTTTTGTCTGGCACTCAAAGAATGCAATTCTCCCTTCGCGATACCGATATCTGATCAATTGCTTTTGGGGCGTATTCTTCCGGTATTGCGGCGCGCCATATTCTGGTATCGTAGGCAAAGATTCAAAATGTACAGAAGTTGTCATTTCAAACATTGTTAATCTCATAATATCTCTTCTTACATGAGCAAACATGGATGGCAGAAGCATTCCAAATGGAAAGTTAGAGATTGGAAAATAACTTTATTATTTGTGAGATTATAACTAGAATATGGCATGATTTCTAAGATGACTTTGTAGTTCAATGTGTAAAAAGCATACCGAAAAAAAGCGTGTGTTACATCCCCAGAATTAAAGCTAAAAAACTTAGAGCGCCACAGACGGTCAGATTTGGAGAGCGATATGCGATAGGGAGAATTGCCATGAAAACACAGACTTAAAGCTACATGCCATTGTTCTCATGCATATTATTTGCACTATGGACATTGAAAAAAATGTTTTGTTCTTGTATGTGCAAATAATGAAATTATGAATAAAATGCATATTGCACGAGTGAGAATTTTATTTAGATTTAGTGCTTCTAACGTATGTTTTGACGGGACTCCCAGAAAAAGGGTATAGAGTGTGTGTGTGTGTGTGTGAGAGATCTTAGACACCAGTCTGCTCCCTTCTCTCATGACAGGATGGTATCTACAGAATGTGCCTGTCACCCAAGGCAGGCTATCTTGTGACTGCACACCAGTCTGGGATGCTGTGCTTGTGGGAGGTGCCCTCCTTGAGAAAGAAGAATACCTGGCCGCTGGAAGAACAGGTATAGTATTTTAATGTTTTGTAGCATTTTTCTGTCCTTCACAAGAAATTATCTTTCCAATGGTTCATGCGTACCTAAACATAACCTTACATAACCTTAACACAGCTTTTTTAGACCTAACCTCTTCAAAAGAATATTCTAATTTTTACCCTCTTCACTCCTGATTTTTTTCCTTTCTCACTTGTATTCACAGTGTACTATGAAAATATCTGTGGTCAAATATCAACATATTAAGATAAATTCATGAAACTTAAGCGTTCAATATCAGGATCAACTATTAGTTAATCATTCTACTAAATGCACTGTAGCAACTGGATAGGCTTTCAATGTTTCATGATTATATGGCTTTAGTGGCAATGTTTGTTGCTGGGTAAGCTATAATTGAAGGTTTGTCTTGTTGTACTTACAGATTGATCTGTCCAAGCATATTTCAACCCTTTAATTATCAAACCATGCAACCCACATTGGCTTTGTACACGTTTCCATTCCAATGGTAATGAGAGAGTTAATTGAGAGTAATGGTATTAAACAAGCAAATATCAGTATGAATGATCACAACGTATTGCTCTGATTCAAAATTCTGATTGTATATGTATAATCTGCTGCAAAATCGTTTAACGTGGTGTACATGACTTGTGTAAATTACATTTTAATGTTTGTTCTTTTCTACAGCCTGGTTTCAATGAAAGCAACCCAAATATTCTTGTGCCGTTGAGGAAGAAAAGCAACGATGGTAAGTGTTAGCATTAGGACTTTTCAATACTTATTAAGTGAATCATTTTACAAAGAAAATGATAGATTTAGATAAGTTTAGAATCTATACTCCAGAGATGAACATTTTGCATGGGTGTCACAAGCCATTCAAGCTACAAATAGGGCCAATATGCTCCCGCACTTCTCACTTTCTCTCTTCAAAATGACATTTCATGCACAACCCAAGAGAAAGGAACAAATCCAGATTGAAAATTGTATGCACAGTATGATTTTGTTACAAGAAAAGGCTAACATATGAAGTTTACAAGGGACCTAAATTCTAATGGGATCGTAATTATTTTTTTTCATGAAAGCAGATGAATCAGAAAAGAGCAGATAATGGAAGTTAAAAAAAAACCCCACATTTTAAAGCATCCATAATAGTTTGTAACTGTATTAATTGTGGAGACAACTAGTTACCTAATGGCCTTCTGATTATCCCCTAGAGCAATTTTCATTTTTCATTTTCCTTTCATTCCTCTCACAGCGGCCTCCTTCTCAAATCTTCTGATTGACATCAACTTCTGGTCAGAAGAGGTGAGATAATAATCTCGGGGGAAATCAAGTTTAAACTTAAACATACGTCATCAGTTACCTGACCTTTTTGTGATGATTTGTGCCTGAAGTACTGCAAGCATGAATGTGTCAAAGGCCTCTGTTTCTTATAATGTTAGTCAGCTCAGTAAGAAGGCTAGGAGCTTGTGACTTGATAACCAATATCTTCATATCAATAATGTAATGTCCTAGAATATTCACGCTATTTACTGATTGACACCTGTATTTGCTCTTGTATTTTCATATAATGTATTTGAAATCAAGCAGAAACAAAATAAATCTACCAGTAATTAAATGATTGGTATATATTCAATTCTAATATCTTTGCACCAGGATTGGTGATTTTTTGAATTATTCAATTAAATCACAAATTAAAAATAAAAAAATCCACACACCATGATTTATATCGCCAACCCTGCTTGTTACTGTTTGCTTTGTTCTTTCTTTGTATGTGTGAAGGCTGTGATCCTTGCCAGATGTTCCGGAGCAGTCGCCGTGTGCTCGGTTGCCAATTTGAGGAATCTGCTGGGGACGTCGTGTGAGTGGCTGGCCCCAGCGCCGCGAGTGACTCTCGCCTCAGACAAAGGCTTCATGGCCCTTGACGTGAGTTCTGGATAAGAGACTTCAAATTGTACTGACAACTTGTGTATATTTGTATATTTTGTGGTGTTTAAATTTATGTGAATTTTGGGATTGAGCATCAAACCGCAAGAGTTAAAGTACACACAAATTTTGTTGATTGTTTATTGATTGTTCTTTTCTTTGTGCAAACGTATACTCCATCTATGTGAGCAACAATACCCAACATATGGATGGCATATAATGTGCTATCATTTTTAAGCACCGCGATTATCCCTAGCTAGCTACCTACTATTTCGATGCATCTCTAAAATATTTAAAAAATGTAGACCATGGTCTCCATCCTATAAATGAGAAAAACAAGTCATTTACAGGAACGAGCATTTAATCTTTAGTATTGGGTGTATGCCTAAGATTTCTTTTCAAATAAGAATTACCCCAGAAAACTCTTTCAAATAAGATCAATATCAATATCAATATTACTGCTCTGTAATTATGATTTCTCTTGTATTTTGTTTCTTTTAGTGTGAAAGTCGTTCGGTGCCTATGAAGCGCCCTCGCAGCCCAGACAGTGAACGTGACGGGGACGGGAGTGGCCTGGCTGACAGAGAGGGAGAAGATGACATCGAAGACGATGACGATGATGACGATGAAGACGCCCCGCTCCTGACTAAGACAGCCAAGTACATGAAAGAGGTGAGAGCGAAGGGGTGATATTTAGATCAAGTTGATACTGTTCAACATCATACAATTAAATCGTGATATATTGTTCAAAACATACTGAATAAAACATTTTGAAGACCTATATAACTCAATTTATAATTAAAACATATGGGGTAGAACATCGAATAAATAAGTACAGAGACACAAAAAAGTATATACGTATACTATGGATCATAAAGGTGTATTATAATTAAGTATCAAATTATCCATCTGTACTTTAAACAAAAGGAATGAAGTGTGGAAAGAGGCTTTTCTCTATATATTTAATTGTGTCAGGATGTCACTTTATCTGCTTGCAAGTCAATACAGTTTTTCCATTTTCTGTGCCATAATCTTAAACTTTTCATGTGTCTCTGTTGCATTCTCGCACCACTTTAGCAGCTTTATGTCTCACGCTCTGGAAAATCACATGTGCAATAAAATCTCATTCTGATTTGCAGGTGATGTACTACATGACGGAGAGTGACCGGTTCCAGCCACCCAGAAAGAAACCAAGGTATATTCCATTCACTGACGCAATATGAAAGTCCTTCTATAAGGAAAAAAAAAATGACTCTTGCGCTTGGTATAATGCCCCACTTGTTGTTTCCCAACTGTCTTATTGCTGGACAGAAGTAACAGATTGAACAATGCTGATTGAAGATACATGACAGAAATAATAGTTTCCATTTTGTCTTGCCTGCTTTTCACATGAGTTGGTCAAAGGTTAACGTCATGGACAATGGCCTTTTGTGTAAATTGTTGTAGAACAGCCATAAACTCTAGCTTAATGTATCATTTGATTTGGTTGCTTGATTTATTTATTGTCATTTGATCAGTTTAGTAGTCTAGAGGAACAATATTTTGCCACAAGCATTTGTGAGGTCATACCAACCTGCTTGATATAAGGCATCAGGAAGACAATTTGTGTCATATGTTCAATTGCTTTAAATTTTAGATGTATTTCTGTATTTTTTAAGGGGTTGAATTCATTTTATTTAACTCTCTTACTTACGTGTAATATTGGAGCATGTATGAGAACCACAGCTTAATTAGATAAAATACATTGATAACATTGATTAAACACGATATATTGTGTATCATTGGACTATGATGAGTGTTGTTCTTGTCTTTTGATATTGTCCTTTCAGAGTGACCCACAGAACATACTGCCTCCTCAGCATTCAGAAGACCACACCGGATGAGCTGTTTCTGAGAAAGGTACAAAACTATTCGAAGGAAAACAAAATCCTTCACCCTTCACCGGCTTTGCCCACCCAGAGATTGTTACCCCCTTTTATGCCAGAAGAGGCTTAGCACGCCCAATAAATTATTGTTGTTCTCGTTGCAGTAGCACAGCTGATAGCACTCAAAAAGTGAATGTGATACCTTTGCATCTGGTGTTTTGCGCCCCTCCCCCTTCCACTCCTTAGATACAGAATGAGGACTATGGAGGGGTAAAGTCTAATTGATTTTCCTGTCATATTTATGGAACATAATTTGTAGTTATTGTTGCACTAGTACAGCTAATACTGCTCTTTAGTGAAATATTTTATATTTGCATTTGCTGGTGTGCTCCTCTCCCCTCTTCCTATGATCCAGAATCCATACTCGCATTATGGAGGGGTGGGGGGCACAACAGTAGATCTAAATGTATTACATTAAAAAAAAAAAAAGTGGTACCAACTTTACTACAGAAGTGCAACAAATGCAACAAAATAAGCTGCTACCAACCAGACATATTTCTTACATTATTATAAATGTAAAATTTGTGAAACATAAGTAGTTGTTATTGTTGCACTGGTACAGCTGAAACTACTCTTTAGTGAAATATTTTATATTTTCATCCGCTGGTGTGTTCCTCTCCCCTCCTCCTAAGATACAGAATGAGGAGTATGGTGGGGGAAAATCAAACTTATTTTCCTGATAATGTAAGAAATATGTCTGGTAGGTAGCAGCGTATTTTGTTGCTTTTGTTGCACTCCTGTAGTAATGATGGTACCACTCTTTATTGAATGTGATACATTTACATCTGCTGTTGTGCCCCCTACCCCTCCAGCATGCGGGTATGGAGGAGTAAAGTCTACTTTCTCTTTTTTTTGCACAGTTTAAAGTAGTACAACTCTTTAATGAATGTATGAATGTAATACATTTGCATCTGCTGTTGTGTGCCCCGTCCCCTTCCACCCCCCCCCCCCCTCCACTCCTTAGATCCAGAATGAGGAGTATGGCGAGGCCCTGGCCCTGTCTCAGCGGTTTGGTCTAGACTCAGACCTGGTCTACCAGACTCAGTGGAGGAAGAGCAGAGTCTCCCTGGCATCCATCCAAGACTACCTGGTGAGCTCAGACTGCATTCTTGCAGTTTTCAATTTTTAACTCATGTTTGATTCTTTCTCTGAAAAAGACATACAGAAGTAAAAATAGCAGCATAAACATGTATGACAGAGTGGAACACCATACTTAATAACAACATCGGAAGTTACATATTTAGAACAAAGGATAACAATATGATAAATACATTGACAAATTCATGTGTGGGAAAAGAAAAAGAGACCCCAAAAGTGTAGAAACTTGTCAACTATGGTCTTCACAAAAGCACATTAAAATATGTAAAGTCAAATACCATATTACTGAGATAAATAAAATTTGAAAAAAACAAAAGAAATCAAAACAATTACTTCAACTCTTCCTCTGCCAAACAGCATTTTTTCTGATGGAATTTGCCTTTATTTCTTGTGTAAAAATACACACATGGCACATAAAGTTAATCCAGATTAAACTTTTATGGAAACAAGTTATGAGTGGGTAAGGTGTTTACCCTCAGCAATGCACTGCTTGGCTCAACGCATCCTTGTGGTGGGTGAGCCGTAATGGACGTTATTGCATTTTCGGGTCTCTTGGCTACAGAAATGGCTGCCATTTGGATGACAGGTCAAAAATTCAAATCAAATTCTAATTATAATATAGTTCTGTTTAAAGTCTGTTCTAATATTGCGAGGGAAGTTCTGATACACCCATTTTCTCTGGTATTTACACATCATTCTTTTTTTAAAACCTGCAAAAGGGCTGCACTTTATTAAAAATGTTAATTGTGTTTTTATCTCTCTTTGAAACCCTGCCCCACAGAGCAAGATCACCAAGCGGTCGTGGGTGCTGCATGAGTGCCTGGACCGCATCCCTGATGACATCGATGCAGCCAGGGAGCTCCTCCTGTACGGACTCAGGGGAACGGACCTTCAGGCTCTCATCGCCATCGGCAACAAGGAGGACCACGGAAGGTACCTCGTCCTAACTCGCCCTGCCTGTCATTATCTTCTCCTTGTCTTTTGTGAGGCGTCTTGTCAAAAAATCAAGACACAAAAGACTGCGGTTATACGGCCGAGCTTTCTTTTTGTTAAAAAGATGTGTGCAGTTCTTTTCCTCCCTATAATCATGGACCCTTCTAGGGTCAAGCTATAATAAGATGAGGCGGAATGAGTGCAAAATACATATGCTGGCCTTTGCGGTATTTTCAACCTTCAGACCGCTATTCAGGAAAGACAGAAGTATAAAGGCCCATCCATTCTGTTGTCTAAAAGATGCGGTGGAGATTGTCAACATGTTTTGACAAGGTGCTTTATGTCTGCTTCTTCTCCATTTGAACACCTGGATCTCATCACTAAAGGCAACTATTTGTATTAAAGGGCATATACTGTACTGGGAAAGCAAAAAAGCCTTCAAAAGGTAATTGTTAGCAATCTTCTTGCCAATGGTCTTAAATTCATGTATTGTCCATTTTAGAAGCTTGCTGAAAGTTATTTGCCCTCAAATGATCTACATATGGAGTGATGAGTGATTAAACCACAAATCCTCAAAATGTTCGGCCCGAACATGTTGAGGATTTAATCATTAATCATTAATTACTCCAAATGTGGATAATTTGACGGCAAATAACTTTCAGCAAGCTTCTAAAATGGACAATACATGAATTTAAGACCATTGGTAAGAAGATTGCTAACAATGACCTTTTGAAGGCTTTTCTGCCTTCCCAGTACAGTATATGCCCTTTAATACAATAGTAGGTACTCTTTGTTTACGTTCTCCACTTCTCTGTCTTTTTTTTCTGACCATTCTTTGTATTCTCTTTCTCCCATATTTTTTACGCCCTTTAGTATTTTGCTATCTTCCTCTGCTCCTATCTATGGGAGAAATCAGACTCCAGGGAATTAAGATCATTAGGGATATGTATTATCCTATCCCCCCCCCCTCTCTTGATGCGGTAACTGATGTCACATGCCAGTGATAATGCTAACTACACAACTGTAATGCCTTTCTGTTGTCATAAACATTCATTGTTCTTCTGACAGGTTCATTCTGTGCTCAGATGACGACATCGATGTCGAGAGGAGCTATGAGAATTTCAGGGATGATGAGGAAGAGGAGACGGAGGAGGAGATCCTTGCAAGAAAGAAGAAAGAGAAGAGAGAAAAGCTCTTGGCTCAAATTGATTTTCCTAAGTAAGCTCAGAGGATTATTTTGCTGAAAAAAAATTATCCAAACAAATGCATTAATTACGGTCTTTTGTTTTACACAGCTGTTGAATTGTATGTAACTTCACAATTCAGTGTTTTATTGTACCGGTATGTTAGTGAAGTTTATTAGATTGGTCTTGAGAACTGTCCATTTATACCTGTAGTTTCTGTGATTTCTTTTTTTTTTACAAATTCACAAGGAACAAGGAAAAAAAGAAGAAGATAAATTGGGATAGAAAAACATTTATAGGCAGTCTAATGATGTATTATGGTCCAAGTAGTGAAAGTGTCTCTCTACTAAATTGTCAGTATTATGCACAAATTCTATAGACCCGCATTTTTTTCTGGCGCAGAAGGAGTTAACTCCTTGCATGTCGCCGCTGCTTTTTTTGCCGCAGAAATGCACACAAATCCCATAGAGCAGCGGTTTGTCTGGGACACAATGAGTTAACTCTTTATGTGCCATTGTGGCGTTATTGCATCAGTATTACATACAAATCCCATAGAGTAGTATTTTACCAGGCACGCAGGGAGTTAACATGGATAACTGCTTCAGAAACAGAGAATAGAGTCAACCTCGTGCCATCTCTGCTATTTGATTCCTGCAGGCTGACGCTAGAGCAGAGAGAGCTGTGTCGATGCCGCACGAGGCTGCTGGGATACCTGGATAGGCTCAAGACCTATGAGGTCAGTTCTTGGTGTTCTGTTTGGTTTTAGTTGCAGGATAAATCCCAAAGAAATGTATCAAGAAGAAAGCACTCATTGTATTTGAATGAAGATGATTTTATTTGAAGGGTGATTGTCTTGTGAATGATATCAGGCAAAACCAGTCCATAGCTTTAAAAGTGTTGAATTTCATAGTTCTTGGGGTTCTGTCTGTAATTATGTTGAACTTTAAGCCATAAATTTAAAAATGAAACAGAAGAAAATGAGAAAAATGAAATAAAAAATCAAAACATTTATGAAAAGGGAGAAGAAAAAAATCGCAAGGCTTGTAAGTGTTAGATGATGTACATACTTTTGTTTGAACTGGTTATAATACAAACTATTGTTTTATTTCAACTGCCAAATGATCCATGACGTTATTCCCACAAGTTATGCTTGATGATGCCTGGACCCTGACTTATAAAGTATTGCGATTTATCGCAACTTGACTTGCAATTGATATCAATCATAACCCTGTACAGTAGAGATAGGGGATTGGACTTGCGATTGATTCAGATCAGTCGCAACTCTTTATAGGACTGGGTCCTAAGCATTGTTCATCTCTCTCACGCTTGTTTTCACCTGCAGGAGATTCTTGGTGGGGGGGAGTCTGCCCTGAGAGCGTACAACGAGAAGGACTTTGAGATGTTTCGGTCAGAGAACATCGTGGAGGCAGCAGTCAGAATGGCAAGGGTAAGACACATCTCAATGGAACTTTCCCCCTTTATGACCAACGGTTACATGAATAGCATGGGAGCCCAAAATTTGGAAAGACATAATGAAAATATGTATGCAAAATATCTTATTTACATATATTTTTTGCAAACGGCAAACTGTGTTGTTTATTTCTCAAGCTTGATATGTTTACAACTGCTGGTGCTACTATAACAGAATCAAGCTGAAATGTACACACTGTAAAAATGTCATTTTGGCATGCTTTAATTGACATTCCATTGATTGATATTCTGGAAATGAACAATAGTGGCTGTAGCAGTGTTGATCATTGTAGCAGTAGAAGTATTAGTAAACTTTGACATGATAAGTTTGTGTTAGTCACAATAGAAGCAGTATTAACATTTCTTACTTTTTAGTAGTAGCCATAAAGTAGAAGGAGAAGATGAAGAAGAAGAAAAAGGAGGAGAATGAGAAGGAGAAGTGGAAGAAAAAAAGGAGAAAAACTAGAAGAAATAGGCAAAGAAGGAGTAGCAGCAGCAGGGCTGCATGTATAACATCTCTAACCTTGTAATACCCTCAGGATTCAGACTGGAAAGCACTGGAGATCCTCTTCACCTACCATGGCAAGGACGTGCTGCCTCATTGGCTGATGATCCTCAACAATTTCCCTGAGACCACGCCCCCTTTTGAGTACAGAACATTGCTGCCAGAGGCTAGGTAAGCCACACCCCTTTTTCAACATCTGCTCCCTCTTCTGGCTCTTAAAAAGTGTCAAAGAAAGAACATATTATTACAAGGGTAAAACATTGACACTAAATGTTTTTCTTTACATGTAATTGGTATTTTCATATTATCATTCATTATAGCTGTGGTTGATAATGTTGCCACATTAATTGGTATTTTATATTATCATTCATTATAGCTGTGGTTGATAATGTTGCCACATTAATTGGTATTTTATATTATCATTCACTATAGCTGTGGTTGATAATGTTGCCACATTAATTGGTATTTCATATTATCATTCATTATAGCTGTGGTTGATTATGTTGCCACATTCCTTAAAGTAGAGCTTAACCTCTTTAATTGCATAGCTCCTTTTCAAGTTCATTTTCAGTCATTCATCATAAAAGAATACATCCTGAAACAGCAGTAAAACGCATGGTCCCGTCTTATAAAGAGTTGCAATTGACCTGAATCCATTGTTTGTCAGAGCAGTCAACTGCTAGTCAAGTTGCAAGCAATCGCAAGTCTTTATGAGACAGGGCCCTTATTAGAGAGTGTGGACAAAGAAAATTTGTAAAAAAAAATGTGAGAATGAGGAACTAGCAAAGAAAAATATAAAGTTTAATTTGGTGCTTACGCCTTATTGTGATTGTGACACCCCTGCGACTGCCCCCCCCCCCCTTGCAGCCACGAGTCTGAGCCAGGGGTGTACTCTTGGGACCAGGACCAACACAGAGAGGAGGACTGGTGTGAGGGCGCGGCCTGTCAGAGGGTCATCAACCCCACCCGCCTGGACTTTGGTGCCTTCCTCTACGAAGAGCACCCCGAGCTGGAGCGATTCAGGTGAATGTGAATCACTCAGCTTAGTCTGGCTTCCAGGCATTTGGATATTTCCAATTCAAACTTTAAAAGAAGAAGATTCTAGTACTCACTATTGTAGTCACTCTTTTAATGCTCCTCTTTTCTCCCACCGAGCCAGAGAAGGCAGTGAGAAGGATTAGGCTACTGCACTGCCCTACTCTGATAAAAGGAAGCAAGTGACAAATCACTAAAATCTGTGTTATTGGTATTCTTATATTGTACCCAGCATTCCCTATATAGGGTCAAAATCTGGACAAGAAATATTCATCTTGCTGTGAAATATTCAATCTAACATGATGTGGTGTTGCACTGAGGCCAATGCATCTGACAGACACATTTTGCTAATTTACAAGAAAAGTCTCCTTTGTTAGTTGCTCCCTTTTGTCAGATTGAGGCAGTGCAGCCAGACCTATTTATTTAATATTATAGTTTGGATTTAAAATGCCCAACAGCCTGGAAGCCAGGCTACACTCTGCTCTGACATATTTTGGTTGTCTTGAGGGGCATTTCATTGAAGGCTTGAGAAGCATAGGGGGAGTGGGAGGGGGCTTTCTTGATCCATTCTTTCTTTTACGGGTGTGACTTCATTCTGTAAATGTAGCAACTTTCTTACATGCACTGTTGGTGTTTAGTGGGTGGAAATGATGATGATGTAGCAGACATTCATCCCCCTTCCCTGTTATACCAGTTTGTGATAGTTAGAATTGGAACGAAATGTTTCAAGGAGAACATATATATTTTATATAAATGATGATATTCTTTTGTGAAGATGGACTTTCTTGTGGCTGATATCAGGCAGAAAACAGTCTGTAGCTTTAACTCTATATGTGGGCCTGTCTACAGTAATGGGTATATTTCTGTTACATTTACTTAACATATGCATAAATCTCATAAATTCCAATCATTTTTTTTGGTCTCTTAAATAAACCAGCCAATAATAATAAAATATCAAAGAAATGTATTGTTGTGCACTTAACAAGGTTTTGTATGCTTCAGAAAATTTGCCCTGTACAAATTTGGCATATCACGTTGGTAACGGGACTGACGAGTTTGTAAGACACTCAAATGAACATTCAGAGCAGGATTATAGCTGAAGTTATTTTGGAGGAAATTAATTCAACACTCTGTCATATTTTGGTGGTGCAAGGTGGTCATAATTTCTAATGATTCAGTTGTGCCAAAATATATCCTTTTACTGTAGATAGACTCATGTGTGAATTTTCAGCTGTAAATGCACATGCTTGTGATAGAGCAGCATTTGCCTGGCCTAGAAAGGGTTAAGAGTGTTGAAGCATGTCACTTTCTTCTCACAGATGTGAAGCAATGACCAAGCAGCTCCTGACAGACTGGGTGACGTACAGGGCGAAGGCCATCGAAGAAGAATCCAGACAGGTTAGTGTCTGTGTTTACCCACGGGGGTAGGGTCTACATCTTGCGCTCATTGGGTGTAGTATAACGACGCATGAAGAAGACATAGCAGTGACAAATGGGCGCTTCGGGTGATTAAGCTCCCACAATGCATAGAAAGGGCCATTGAAGGTGACAAAAGAGCCCCTGTGATTCTGTTTTTATCCCATATTGAATAATGCAGAACAAATTTCAAGGGGTTTCTTTCATGGCATCAAATTTGAAAAAAGTGGCCCCTGCAAATGTAAGTCTTACATGGGGGCTTGGGGGATTTCATCCCCCCCCCCAAATAAAAAAGGGCCCTCTAGAATGACAAAAGAGCCCTTGTGATTATTATTATTTATTTATTTGTTTTACCTCAGATTGTATTTATATGCAAAAGAAAGTTCAGAGTAATTTCTTTGTGGCATCACATCTAAAATTAGATTAAGACCACGGTTTATGCAGATTTTATTTTGTGTAAGTGTGTTTGATTTGACACAGGTATGTATGTTTAATAATGAACGTGTTTGGCAAAGTTTCTATGGTTTAGACCACGTTTTATTTTGATTAAGTCTCTTCCATTTGCCTCTCTTTTTTGTCTCGCCCACCGGAGGTGAAGGCGAGACTAAGGGATCCAAATGGCGTCCGTCCGTCGTCCGTCCGTCGTCCGTCCGTCGTCCGTCCGTCGTCCGTCCGTCGTCCGTCGTCCGTCCGTCGTCCGTCGTCCGTCGTCCGTCGTCCGTCACAAATGTTAAAGTTTACCTGCAAGACTCTCTTATGATCCATAACTTCACATAGGTTGCTTGGATTACAACCTAACTTGGGTCATAGATGCACTGGGGGTACCTTCATGTTATGGTACCGTTGGAGGTCACAGGATAAGGTCAAAGGTCATTTGAGGTCATACGTTAAAGTTTACCTGCAAGACTCTCTTTTGCCAGATAACTTCACATGGGTTGCTTGGATTACAACCTAACTTGGGTCATAGATGCACTGGGGGTACCTTCATGTTATGGTACCATTGGAGGTCACAGGATAAGGTCAAAGGTCATTTGAGGTCATACGTTAAAGTTTACCTGCAAGACTCTCTTTTGACAAATAACCTCACATGGGTTGCTTGGATTACAACCTAACCTGGGTCATAGATGCACTGGGGGCACCTTCATGTTATGGTGCCGTTGGAGGTCACAGGATAAGGTCAAAGGTCATTTGAGGTCATACGTTAAAGTTTACCTGCAAGACTCTCTTTTGACAAATAACTTCACATTGGTTGCTTGGATTACAACCTAACTTGGGTCATAGATGCACTGGGGGTACCTTCATGTTATAGTGCTGTTGGAGGTCACAGGATAAGGTCAAAGGTCATTTGAGGTCATACGTTAAAGTTTACCTGCAAGACTCTCTTTTGACAAATAACTTCACATGGGTTGCTTGGATTACAACCTAACTTGGGTCATAGATGCACTGGGGGTACCTTCATGTTATGGTGCCGTTGGAGGTCACAGGATAAGGTCAAAGGTCATTTGAGGTCATACGTTAAAGTTTACCTGCAAGACTCTCTTTTGACAAATAACTTCACATAGGTTGCTTGGATTACAACCTAACTTGGGTCATAGATGCACTGGGGGTACCTTCATGTTATGGTGCTGTTGGAGGTCACAGGATAAGGTCAAAGGTCATTTGAGGTCATACGTTAAAGTTTACCTGCAAGACTCTCTTTTGACAAATAACTTCACATAGGTTGCTTGGATTACAACCTAACTTGGGTCATAGATGCACTGGGGGTACCTTCATGTTATGGTACCTTTGGAGGTCACAGGATAAGGTCAAAGGTCATTTGAGGTCATACGTTAAAGTTTACTTGCAAGACTCTCTTATCACACATAACTCATCACATGTTGCTACAATGGCAATCAAACTTGGATGATGGATACACTGGAGGCACCTGCATGTTATTGTGCTGTAAGAGGTCACATGATAAGGTCAAAGGTCATTTGAGGTCATACATTAAAGTTTACTTGCAATACTCTTGGTGAAGGCTTCCTAACTTGTGCACAGAATTTTAGAAACTTTATTCCATGTTCAGTTTTCAACTGCAGCACTAATTTTAACCTTTTTGCATTTCTATGCCCCCCAGAGACAATTCTTTTGCGTAGCAACGGAGATCGAGATATTTCTGGTTATTTTCGCAAGTGGGCGAGACACAATATTGCTAATGCCTTGTCTTCTTATTCTCTCATTTCAAATTTGTTTTTGTTCATCATTGTCTCTCTCTCTCCCTCTCTCTCTCTCTCTCTTCTCTCTCCTCTCTCTCTCTCTCTCTCTCTCTCTCTTTCTTTCTCTCTTTTCTTTTGTCTTCTGATTGCTCTCTCTCACCTTCTCTCTCTCGCTCACTTCCCCTTCTCTCCCTCCTCACCCTTCAGGTGGACAATGCCCTGTCTTTGAATCGTCTGGCAATGGAGAGGAATATTCCTGTAAGTAAACACATCAATCCATCTCCAAGCTTTATTGTACTTAACACAACAAAAAAAGTAAGTCCCCCCCAAGCAAAATGGTATAACTTTTTATCGAAGAGGTTTTGGGCTAAATAATTTGGCAGGATTGTTCCTTAACTGATTGACTGACTTCTGTCTGAAAATCACATAAATCCAATTAGTCATGCATGAGTGGACAAATTTGAAAGGCAGAATTGTCATTTTGCTTAGGGGGGACTTACTTTTTTTGTTGTGTTTATTTTTTAGTTTAATATCAATAACCTCCATATTTACTATATGGCTTTTTCACATTTGTTTGTGTACAATACATAAACAAGACAATACACACAGCATCACTACAGTTCATTATTATAGCAAGGCTACCGGGTGGGATATGTGTTTTTTTTTACCCGAATAACTATTAAAAATCATGTTTTGATTTTCTTTCCTCCAATCCATTTTTCTTCTAGATCATTTTTCTTAAAACTGTTGCTTTGCTGTTTCTCTGATCATGATTTTTCAAAAGATAATTTTTTGGTGAAATTTTCAGTGTAAAAATGAGCTTCTTGTTATGATTTAAATCCCTATTAAATCTTGACCACCTTGTCCACAGGATCTGGAGAGCCTCCACCATGACCTCTTGACCCTGGAGGTCGTGTCCTACGAGTGCCAGACGGACCCTGACCTCACGCTGGCCAGCCTCAAGAAGCTCTCTGACCTCAAGGTTATGCAACTCATGGTGTCAAAGGTCAGAACTCCAAACTTATGTTCTCTAAAACGTGACCAGTCACATGTGTGGATTTTATTCAATAATCCGTCATCGTAATGTATTCATAACTTTCCCCTTAACTCCTAGTAATGAGTTATGACATTCACCTGTATCTAGTGATTCAGTGTCAATTGATGGAATGCACTGTGAATCTTTTAGTTGTTGCTGCTTGGACCAACCTCGGACAAGCTTTGGGGTTGCCATTAGTAATGTGTTGTTTGAAATAGTGTTAGTTTAGCGACTTTGTAGTATATTTAAGTGTAATTTTGAGATTTTCTTGAATCAAACCATTTTATGTCTTTAAATTTCAGTCACCATCTGAGAGCTTTGTGAAAGACGTCAAACGTTGGGTGATTCCATTCTTGCAGAGGTGTGAAGAAGCATCAAATGGAAGCAGAGCACAACTAACTGAGGATTTCCTACTTTCCCTAGCTAAGGTAGAAAGTTGAGAATCATGGTGGAGTTGTTTTTTGTGCAGATGAATGGTGATGATTAGGAAAAGAAAACCAGAAATCTTATTTATCATTTTATGAATGAATGCTCCATTTGATTTTACAATATTTTTTTGGAAATGTGAGCAAAATGTGTATAATTCATGAGATCATTTTTGTACAAAAATCTGTAAAAAATTATACTGTTGCCAGTTTCAAACATCTTCATTATACCATTTGATGATTAGGATATTCTCTTATTCTTGAACTTTTCCAACCACGTATATATGTAAAGATTCCCACACGATAATTCACTGATTTAATATCACAATAATTCACTGATTTAATATCACAATAATTCGTTGATTTAATATGCATTAATTGTCTCTCTGTGTTATAGTTCATATGTGGCTTTGACTTTAACAGTAAAGTGCTGCGTGAATGTGTAGGCATTTGTGAACTTTTATTGCAAATTTTGTGTAAATGACATCATTTCTTTACATGCTTTTCACCCCAGGAGGACCTTCCTAAATGCCTGCTGATCTTTGAGAGTTGCAAGCACCCAGTAAGTTCCATGATGGTGTGCCATGAATTGTTATTGACTTTAGTACATATGAATGTTAATGTCTGATGAAGCAAAGCTAGCATTATTAAAGTTTATTTCCTATACCTATTGATTTTTGCCTGAATGAATTTCATGATCTGAAATGTAAACAAAGTACAGTGCAATCGCTCTTCCTCTGAACATAGTGGTAAACACCTTTTTTTTTTCCTAAAAAAAATGTGGACATTATGTACTTGTTGCTATTTTATGCTGAAACATTTATATTAACATCTCTCTTTCTTTCTATCTCTTTGTTTCTCCCTTTTTCTCTTCATTCTTTTTTTCTCTTATCTCTGTCCTTTTCTCTTCTGTTTCTCTCTATCTCTTGTCCCTCCCAATTGTCCTCCTTTCTTTATCTTATTCTATATTCCTCTTTCATTTTTTGTTCACTCTCTCCTCCCTCTCTCCCTCACACTCTCTGTCTGTCCATCTCCCCCCTCTCTCTCCCATTTTCCTCCCGCTTTCTCCCCATCCCTCTCCCCCTCCCTATTCCCCTCTCTCTCTCCCCCTCTGTATCCCTCTCCCCCACCCTCCCTCTCTCTCCTTCCAATCTCTCTCTTTATATCTCTATCCCCATCTCTCTCCACTCCACCTCTCTCCCCTTCTCTATCCTTCTCTCTCTCACACCCTCCTCCTCTCTCCTTCCACTCTCTCTCTCTCTCTATATATATATCTTTGTCCCCATCTCTCTCCACCCATCTCTCTTCCCCTCCCTATTCCCCTTTCTCTCTCACCCTCCCCCTCTCTCTCCCCATTTCTCTCCACCACATCTCTCTCCTCTCTCTCTCTCTCTCTCTCCCTCTCTCTCTCTCTCTCTCTCTCTCTCTTTCTCTCTCTCTTTCTCTCTCTCTCCCCCTCTCTACCACTCTGGCTCTCACACTCTATCCCTCTCTCTCCTCAGAGCCCTGAGCCAATAATCCGAGAGAGGAGTAATGTTCTGTCCCTCGCCCTGCGCTGCATCTATGCCTGTGAGAGAGACGATCAGCAGGAGATAGCACAGAAGATCCTCAAGGCACTACCGAAGCAGAGCTTAGGGTCAGTCTCCAAGACTTATGTGTCCATTTGATATGTGTTCCTTTTTTCATACTTCACATAAATAAGCATAGCCTTGTCCTTCTTTCTGGAGGTCTTCATCATCTTTGATTTTCCTCCAATTTGTTATTTTGTTTTTTGTATATGTTTTACTTCGATGAAAATTGAGTGAATACGCTTGAGAATTCCCTGATTTACTCTTTGTTTATATTCCATATTATAGATAATAATTTTGCCTCAATATGACTTATTTCACACTTGATATGATTTATCCAGAGTGTCTCACCTCTCAAATTGTTTGGATGATTTTCATGAAGAAATTTGAAGAAAGGAGACTCCATACATATGTGGTAATGTGGTAACATATGGTAAGCCAACACAGCAAACTAGTCACGTGGGAACGTACTCTAACATTGCTTTCTCCATTCCATTTGATCCCATCGCACAGTGTGGTACGTGAAGATCTGGCGGCCCTGTACCACGACCTAGACCAGCTGGAGCGCCACCTCCAGGCTGTAGAGATCCTAGCCAGTCACGGGGTTGCCATGCCAACTAGCATGGTGCGCGACACGCAGAGTGACGAGGACGCAGCGGCCAAGCTGATGGTCCGACTTGCAAGACAGGCTGCCAGGAGGTGAGAAGATGACCTCAGAGTAAAGATAATCCTGTCAATACTACTTCAGAGAAACCTGCTATAGTGACCACCTATAGAGAAAATTACCTGAGATTAAAGATAATCCTGTCAGTACTATGACAGAGAAAACTGCTTCAGTGACCATCTGTAGAGAAGATGACCTGAGATTAAAGATAATCCTGTCAGTACCACTACTGACAGTCAAATCCCTGTAAAAAAGGACCACAACAATTTTTTTTCATTGAAATTTGTGATAAAGCAACCTGTACACAAAGACCACCTGCTCAGAAAGGCCACATTTTTTGTATTCCTTGAACATTTTTCAGGCTTGACTGTTCTAGTATGGTGGTTGAGTGTGCTTTTTGTGGGGAAAATAGTATGACCACTTTTATGAGATAATGAGTTAGGTACTGGCTGTGTATGGGGAAGAGTAACCCCCATCTCTCTCTCTCTCTCTATCTCTCTCTCTCTCTCTCTCTCTCTCTCTCTCTCTCACTCTCTCTCTCTCTCTCTCTCTCTCTCTCTCTCTCTCTCTCTATATATATATATATATATCTGCCTCTCTCTGCACTTTTCCTCCCCTTTTCTTCCTAACTCTCTTTCTTTTCCTCTCCATCTCTCTCCCTCTTCCAATCTTCGTCTAACACTATACTTCTCTTACTTTTGTCATATCTCTCTCCATCCTGATTTATCCTTCTCTTTTGTCTCTGCCTCTCTCTCCTTCTCTCTCTGCTGCCCCGTTGCCCCCTCCCCCATTACCCCTCTCTCTTCCTCTCCCTCTTCTCTCTCCTTCCCCACCCTCTCTCTCTCTCTACCTTTTTCTGCTACCCCTGTGCCCCCCTCCTTTTACCCCTCTATTTTCCTCTCCCCTTTCCCTCATTTCCACTACCTTCTCTCTCTCTCTCTCTGCCTCCCTCTCCTCCCTATCCGCCCCCTTGCCTCTCTCTCTTCCTCCTTTCTCTCTCTCTCTCTCTCTCTCTCTCTCTGTCCCTCTCTCTCTCTCTCTCTCTCTCTCTCTCTCTCTCTCTCTCTCTCTATCTGTCCCTCCCTGTGCTACCCCTTCCCCCCCCCCCCCCTCTGCCTGCCACCTGTCTCAGGACGCCTCCCATGAAGGAGTGGGAATGGAACAAGCTTGGGAAGGACATGGTGGAGCTAAGACGCATAGTGTACACCTGTCTCACAGCTACTCAGTCCCAGGAGGTAAATCATAACTGCTATATAATTTAATTTATTGAACTATATAATAACTATATATTCAAGATCTCACCACTTAATCATCTTTTCTCCTGTACTTCAACCTGTATAAGCAGATCACTATTTCTCATTCATATTATGAATCATTTTCTAAATATTGCCATCAAGGGGCAACTTTTTCAAACTCTAGGCTGGTAACAAAACACAATATTATTGTCTACAGAGGTGATTTGCAAACTTCTTGTCACCCCTGTTCAGGTTCTTTTAGGGGCTATTCTGTTTAAACATAATCAATCCTTTTGTATGTTAAATGCTGACCAACATGCTCTGACTGATATCTCCATCCTTAATTTCTAATTTCAACATCCGGATTTATGGGAAGACGCTAAGCAAAATCATAGAAGACCCCAAGTCCCAGGTTATATCCTCTGTCAAGTCATGCTCAAGTATCCTGTCCCAAATCTCCATCCGTAATTCTTCATCTCCAATAAGCCATTTCGTAATTGCAATTTGCGCATGAGCAGATTATTGCTTTTAGTAAATGACCTCAGGTCAATTCCCAAACTCACAGAGTAAAATAGGAATTCATTAGATAGTCGACCACATTTCAATCTATTATCATGCAAATATGGCAACAGCTATTCAGCTCTAAGAAGGTAGTGAAAGAACATTCCACCATGTGCATCTGCTTCTATTGTTGTTCCGGGCACACTGTAAAGTGTCTTTACATCTACCATCCAACACAGTCTCATGAAACAATCCCAGTCAGCAGTCTAGTAGTATTTATTCAGTGCATTGTCCGCCCATGGTGTAAGTACGAAATGGTCTATCCCTCATCCCCAGATATTCACGGAGAGTCTGTTGGGGTCAGGATCTCTAGCCAACATCCGGCTTGCTGGTGAGAAACTGACCAGAACCAAACCAGACCCAGCCTCCCTCTCCAGGCCCTCTGTCAAAGCTAACTCTCTCATCCCATACCAAGCCTCCATCAAGTTGGTTCTATCTGCGGCGAGGGAGTACTTCAACTCATCGGCCGATCTCATGGATACAACCATGGAACTAGCACGGTATGTGGCTGTACGGTTAATGATCTCAGAACCACGCTATGAAATCCCCATTGTTTTCTTACATATGTGTGTACCCATGGGACTGTGAAGGTTAAGTCTGTGCTGTCATGAGAGCTATTCAATATGTACTCAATATGCATCACAAGAGAGTGCAACAAAAATAAATTAATTAAACATCATTTGAATTGATGTTCACAGAATAATGTTTCTTTTCTAGCAACATTCCTATTAGATTTCATCTGAATTTGTCTAATGTGCAAATTAACTTTTAGCAGCGTTGACCCAGAATTTTAGCCTCAGTCCCACATGCTGATTCTTGTGTTGCTGCAGGTCATGTCTTCAGCTCCTGACCGATTGTCCAGCTGAGGTGCAAGAGGAACTGGATCTCATTGCGTCTCTCGCTCTGCTGGATGACTTCTCCACTCCCATCCTCCCTCTTCAAGGTAACCGTCTCCACAAGAAGAAGATTGGTTGATTAATTGATTGATTGATTGATTGATTGATTGATTGATTGATTGATTGATTGATTGATTGCTTTATTGGTTGATTTGATGACTTTTCCACTCCCATCCTCCCTCTCCAAGGTAATCGTCTCCACAGAAAGAAAATTGATTGATTGATTGATTGATTGATTAATTGATTGAATGATTGGTCAACGACATCTCCAGCCACATACTTCCTCTCCAAGGTAGCTGTCTCCACAGAAAGAAAATTGATTGATCGATTGATTGACAATTTGTTTCCATCTATGTCCTCCCTCTCCAATGTAACCATCTGCACAGAGAGGAGATTGATTTGTTTGTGTGTATGATTGATGCATTCATTTAGTACTTGATTGATTGTTTGACTGATTGTTTGTTTGATGTCTTCTTCACGGTAATAAGTATATTCTGTTTTTTTTTTTGTTATTCAACAGTACGACTTTGTGAAGACAGACTAGAGCTGGTTGCTAAGGTCATCCAGTCTTCAAAGTCTGCTTTCAGCAATTCACAAAAGGTAAACTATCGTCTCCACACATCGATCTGATAAATGATTGAATGTTTGTACATTTGCACATTACTTTAATGCATGAATTTTTTATACAGAATCCTGTGATCCTTTCCATCTCACATGTATATTCCCTTACCACTTACATGATTGTTACTAGATGAGACAGTTATTGCTTTCAGAAGCGCACTGAAAGCATATCTTTTGATTGAATATGTAGATGTAACAATTTTTTTTGTACTTCATATACACATATTTATAATTGCCATTGTAAACACTTTGGACCTTTTGAGAATACATGATATAAAGTGATTATAATAGAACAACTAACAGACAAGATTACTACTTGACACATAAATATTCACAAAGTTCATTTAAAGTCAGACAGATTGACAGCATTGATGCCATTGTGTTATTTCCTTGAGAATAAAGTCGTCTCTCTGTCCTTATTTCCTTTTGACAGCTTCTGAGACTTGCCAAGCTGCTGAGGGTCTGTGGGGATGACGAGAAGGAGAGGAGGGGCAAAGTCTTGGCTCTCGTGGGCCAAACAGCACTGCGGGTGAGACGAGTGGTGTCTGTCTTCCAAAAGAAGAGCAAGTTGTGTTACATTTTAGAATACTGCTTTATGGGACATTCCTGGTGACAAAGTGCATTCATGGCACATAATGAGTTGTTAATAATCTGTCCTGTCAGACGCTATCCTCATTATATACTATACAATTACCCTCCTTTAAAGGGGGAGCGAACTGTGTGTGGTCTCCCATTGATAGTGTGCTGTAAATATGTAGTCTTAAAATATCAATTTTCAGATGACCATACTAGTAATGCAGAGAATAAGTTAACCTATAATTGTATTTGCGTAGAAAAACTAAGACGTTTCGAGAGGAAAAGTATTTATCTTGCTATTAAGTAGCATGATTATTGCGATATAAATGTATTAAGTAGTTAATTAGCATGTTATCATTCAAGCGGATCTGTATTATTAGACTACATGAGCATTATGGGTAAAGAAACTGGCAAGGTATGAGTACTTTAGGACTCGAGATGGTGCTATTAGTACATATCTGCTTTAAAATGATGAAATAATTTAAATCAAACCAAATCCAGACCCGGTGATGACATCAGAACGATTCTGCCACAATCTTTATTAAACGATTTCCAACCTTTAAGTACAATGCATGTACCGGTAGATGTAGGTTGAAGTTTGGCAAGTGCTACAAAATGGCACAACAAGTTACTCACTGCCCAACTGTCCATATTGCCAATCTTACTCAATGTTGATTGAGATCATGTCTCACAACTCATCCAAGGAACTTCGTATGATATCGCTGGATGATTTGTATGAATCCAACGGTGGTTGTTTTCTCTGAATCTGTAGGAGGCGGACTACAAGATAGCGCTGAGTGTGAGCAGAGAGCTGATTGCTCAGAGCTACGGGCCTGCCTGGGAGGTGTGCAGAGATCTGGCTATAAGGGATGATTTCCCAGACCTACCAGCTAGGTGAGATTTCAGCTTTTAACCTCTTCTAACCTCTTACCCGTCAGAAATCTATGGGATTTGTATGCATTACACAAATTTACGGTGCACACAAAGAGTTAAAGGGAATATACTGTACTGGGAAGACAAAAAAAACCTTCAAAAGGGTGATCGTGAGCAGTCTTCTTGCCAATGGTCTTAACCTCATGTATTGTCCATTTTAGAAATTTACTGAAACTTTTTTGCCCTCAAATGATCCACATTTTGAATCATTAATGATTAAATCACAAATCCTCAAACATTTCGACCTGAACGTTTTTGAGGATTTGTGATTTAATCATTTATTATTCCAAATGTGGATCATTTGAGAGCAAATCATTTTCAGCAAGTTTCTAAAATGGACAATACATGAAGTTAAGACCATTGGCAAGAAGATTGCTCACAATCACCCTTTTGAAGGTTTTATGTCTTCCCAGTACAGTGATTTCCCTTTAACCCCTTCTGTACAGAAACCTTACATTCAGGGACAACTTCACGGACTAACAGGCTAGGTTAGATTTCAGTTCTTAACCCCTTACCTGTCAGAGAAGAGCTTCTCTATGGGATTTGTGTACATAACAGGTGCAAAAATGAAACAGTAGCAACAAAAGAGTTAACTTCTTTTGTGTAGAGACCTGGCAGTCAGCGGCAACTTCACAGACCTACTGGTTAAGTAAGATTTCAGGTTTTAAAATCTTCGCTGCCAGAATAGTACTGATTTACCAGGAATATTGTGCATTACTTGTGGAAACATGAGACAGTGGCACTTTTCAACGTTTAGCGATATCGGTTCTTTTCCTGATGTAGGCGTGAGCTCCTTGCGTTTGCAGCAGCCTACTGTGACCCAGAAGCATTGGTTGCCATCTTGGAAGCAAGGAATGCAGTCCTGACTCAAGTGAGTAACTTCTCTTTCAGGGTATGGGATTACTATTTTTATGCCTCCGCCACGAAGTGGCCGGAGGCATTATGTTTTCAGGTTGTCCGTCCGTCCGTCCGTCCGTCCGTCCGTCCGTCCGTCCGTCCGTTCGTTCGTCCGTCCGTCCGTCTGTACGTACGTCCGTCCGTCCGTCCCGAATCCGTTTAGGCAATATCTTGAGAACCGTTCAGCAGATTTGCTTCAAGCTTGGTACATGTATGTATTGCATAAAACTAATGAAGTGTGTAAAATTGGGGTCAAATCTGATTGAGGTCAAAGGTCAAAGGTCAATGAACTTTGTAAAAATTGCCCCAAAATGACCTTTTCCACAATAAATCCAAATCCAAGGATGCTATTCTCATTAAACATGGTACAAAGATGGATCACTACTTGGGGATAGACTAGTGAAATTTTTGGTAAAATTCCTGAAAGGTCAGAGGTCAAAGGTCAATGAAATTTGTGAAAATTTGCCAAAAATTGACCTTTTTCACAAAAAATCCAAATCCAAGAATGCAATTCTCATTAAACATGGTACAAAGATAGATCACTACTTGGGGATAGACTGGTGACATTTTTGTTAAAATTCCTGAAAGTTCAGAGGTCAAAGTTTAATGAACTTTGCCAAAATTGGCTAGAAAATTGCCCCAAACCCTTAATTTTTCACAATAAATCCAAATCCAATGGTGCAATTCCAACCAAACATAGTGAAACGATGGATCACTACTTTTGGGTAGACTGGTGACCTTGTTGGTGAAATTGCTGCAGAGTTCAAAGGTCAAAGGTCAATGAACTTTGCCAAAAAATTAGCTAAAAATTGCCCTCAAAGTGATAATTTTCAAAAAATATCCAAATCCAATGGAGCAATACCAACCAAACATGGTGCAAAGATGGATCACTACTAGACTGATGACATTTTTGGTGAAATTTCTCAACGGTCAGGGATCAAAGGTCAATGAACTTTGCCAAAATTGGCTAAAAATTGCCCCCAAATAGATATTTTTCACATTGAATCCAATACTAATGATTCAATTCAAACCAAACATAGTACAGAGATGTATCACTTCATGGAGGTAGACTGGTAAAGTTTGGGTAAAATTCCTGAAAGGTCAATGAACTTCACCCAAAATTGGCTAATTTTAAACAAACTTGATACAAGGATAGATTTAGACAGACTGGTTAGATTGGAAGTCAAAGAAGTAAGAGGTCAAAAGTCAATGAACATTGCCAAACTTGGCTAAACTTGAAAAAACAGAATGTGATATTTTCATTTCACATAGGAGCAATGGTACATTGCCCACCAAACATACACATTTTCTGAGAATAGCAAAGAGGCGGAGGCATATTCATCGACTGCGTGGCAGTCGAATTGCTCTAGTTATTTTACAGAATGTGATGAATTTTTAGGAAGAGAAGAAGAAGAGAAGGAGCTGTAAAGTAATTATGTACATTGAATCACTGATGAATACTAGCTGCATGATCAATGGCAGTACCTAGCCTTTATATTGAAAAGTGTTGAGGTATACCTGGCATTTCACCATCTATTGTATCATATTCCCCCTTTGACTGAGCAGGTGAAATAAACATGCATTTTTGTGATACAGTGTGTTCTTTGATAGTTACATTAAGATGCCTACAATAGTGAAAATGTCTTACTCTCTAACTAAGTTTGTGTGGTTGGGTGTGCAACAGGGACTCTAAACCATGTTTGCATGAAGATTTCCAATGAGTATAACTGACCATTAGAGGTAACTGCCATGACAACAGCTGCGGTGATAAGAGCTCATTGGCTGTTTACATAGCAGTTGCAATTGATGATAAGTTACAATAATACCCAAATCTTTATTCAGCACAGCACAGATCTAACTCTTGATTGTCTCGTACTCCTGCATCGATAGATCTTGTACAGTAAATTACCCGTGGAGGTCGTGGAGGAGAAGGAAGGGGACAAGATGGAGGGAGCAGATGATGTTGCCATGGAAACCATGGGTGATGACACTGCTGTGGTAGATGATGCTGCGGTGGAGGATGAAGGAATAGAGGTATGTACATGTGGGCAGAGTGAAATTATTTTGACTTTCATTTTCTCTTGTAGTTCAGCTTACAACCTCCCTTTAACTCTACCATGACCAAAGTCATTCACGAATCCTTCTTTAAAAGAGTGATTAATGGATTTTGGTGCACATTAGAGACATTATGCAAATTGCAAACCACTTAGCTCAAATACTTAAAGGTTTCTGTTCACCAAAAAGGCAGAAAATCAAGTAATTATGTAAATTTGTTTTGTTTTGCTTGTTATTCGCTCATCACATGATGCCTTTGTATGTTGCGACAAGTCTTACATGCTAAATATGCTACTCATTGCGGATAAATCGCTAGTGTACTCATTGCGGATAGATCACTAGTGATAACCATTTTTCTCGTAATGTGTGGTCAACAAGGGATCTAAGATCATGACGTTTCATATGCCGCTGCAAAAGTCTTACATGTTTTGTAATTACATGATGTAGGAAACTACCAGTACATGTATTCCTTTTCATGAACAAAGATTATTTCCATGAATCGACAGTGAATGATTCAATTCAATTCAATTGAAGAATTAATGTTAACAGTAAATATGTTGCCTTTAGTTAGACACTATTGTCTATATGTGAATGTATTAATACCAATCTACACAGTCTTGTAATGTTTGTCAAGGATATGTTTCAATGTAATTATTGTGGTCATAAACTCACTCATTCATTCATAAACATCTTCATAGGATGATTTAGGCAGAGAGGATGGGACAACACCTGTTGACACCATGACGGCCCGTACCCGTCAGATCCTGGCTTCCACGGCGGGCGCAGCCACGTCAGCTGTCCTCGCCACCACCAGCTCCACCACCAAGGCAGTGTTGGCCTCCACCGGTGCCGCTACCTCTGCGGTGCTAGCCTCTACCGGTGCAACCACCAAGGCCGTGCTAGCCAGCGTGAGCCACGCCCAGTGGTGGACGGGCGCGGCTCGGTTCCTGGGCATCGGTGGTGGGGAGGACGGGGGCAGGCAGGGGGGCGGGGACACCAGGGATGTGAGGAGGTATGGGGTGCAGAGGAGGGTGTGTCCGGCCTTCTATGAGGAGTGCTACGATGACCCAGTACTTAGCAAGGTAAGTCCAGGCCCATGCTGCAAACAGAAGGAGATAATTTCCTGAAGAGCACCTTAAGCATATGGTCACCGGTATATGCTAGCTCTCCTGTATTTCATGCCATTAACTCAATTATCTTTGCGCACATGCCTATGTACAATCATCGAATGGGCCCCATGCACCGCCAGCATTTGCTTACGCTATAATTCTTCTGTAGTTTTACGTTTTGAAACTTAAATGTATCTTTCCACATGTGATTATGTACATATTGATATACACTCATACACTAGAAAACCCGGTATCGTGCAGCGGGCAAGGAATACTCCCCATTGAGTATAGGAGGTGCACATGTTACGTTCTTGTTTCCAGCGACCAGGGCTATAATATCCCTATCAATTCAGTCTCCGAACTGCAAAATTGGACCAACCGTTTAGGCCATTCAGCCGTTCTTTACTGAGCCCACATATTTTCAGGCTGGCTTTTCTCCACTCAGATACTGAGCAGTGCAACTCTGCTGTACATGTATGTACAATAGATGACAGGCTATGAATAAACTCCAAATACTTTATCGGTTGAAATTAAAGGGAATATACTGTACTGGAAATACAAAAATGCCTTCAAAAGTTGATCGTGAGCAATCTTTTTGCCGATGGTCTTAACTTCATGTACATGTAGTATCCATTTTAGAAATTAGCTGAGAGTTATTTTCCCTCACATGATCCACATTTGGAGTGATTAGTGATTAAATCACAAATCCTCGAAATGTTCGGCCCGAACAATTTGAAGATTTGGGATTTAATCACTAATTACTCCAAATGTGGATACTTGTAGGGCAAATAACTTTCAGCAAGTTTCTAATATGGACAATACATGAATTTAAGACCATTGGCAAGATGATTGCTCATGATCACCCTTTTGAAGGCTGTTTGTCTTCCCAGTACAGTATATTCCCTTTAAGTCACACCCCTTTGCTTTCTGTGCTTCCATGGAAAATTTTTGACATCCTAACTGGACCGGGGCTTAGAATGCCAGAAGACCTAACCGTGAGGGACGGGTGAGTAATGACCAAACTCTCGCATTATGATTGACCCTAGGATGACATCAGCTACACCAGCTTTGAGTGGTCAGTGAACGAGGAGTCCCACCGGTCACTCAACGAGGCCTTGCTCCAGGCCCTGCAGCTGAGACAGCTGACCAAGGATGACCAGGCGCTTACCCAGCATGCAACTCAAGGTACGAAGGAAGCACGGGGAGACAGACATGGGGGCTGAGGGTGTGTTCGCCCCCCATAGCTACCTTAGTAGCCTCTATAATGTCCTGGATGAGGGGAAGGGAAGGGGGATTCAATTATATTAATAACCTTTGCCGAGTATCCACAACAGCCTTTGTAATTGTGTTACATAGGAACTAATTGTCGGTGTGTATGGCTTGCTAGTAGAAATGAAATATACCCCCTTACTGTATTTTCTGTTAGAATTGCCCTTCTCTTCCACAATAATCACCGTAGAGGAACAAAATAAAACTAGAGCAATTGCAGTCTAAATATAGTCTGTATGTTGGCTTCCTGTGGTGTGAATCAGTAGTCTTCTATGCTCAGAAAATTGGACCTTTGAATGCCTAATTATTGTCAAAGTTCGTTCACCATGGACCTCTGAGGAATTTGAATTCTTATCTCATCAGTTTATCTTCATGAAGTGATCCATCTCTGTTTTGTTGAAATTTGATGATTGTATTTTCATTCATTGGGAAATGACAGACATTTTTTTTTTTTTTTGACAAGTTTGGGAAGGCTTATTGGCCTTTGATCTTAAATCACACAAGCTATTTCTTTGAATCAGGAAAAAACCCAATTCATTGTGAAGGGCAATGAAATACTCTCGATATAATGCCTGAAACCATTGTTGCTCCTGACCAGTTCTGCTGCAGCTTGCGATGGATGCCTTGCAGTCGGACCTGAATCTGGCCCTGGCTTACCTCATGGCTCTCCCCAATGTGAGTCTCAACTCAGCTTGGTTAGACCCTAATCTGTAAACCCGGTATTCAGAAACGTTCCAATCTCGGCTTGTTTTAACTCTTGATTCTCTAACTCTTTCAATTCTGTTCAATAAAGGTTTATTGGCATGACATTTTGGCAGCTGTGGCTGAATTGCAAAGTTATTTACATCATGTACATGAAAAGTTGAAAAAACATTTAAATTGTAACAATTATAGATTGTACATGAATAAGATAAAAATTTTGATTTAACATATAATATATACGATGTTTATTTTTTATTTTAATCTAGCAGTCCCATCAGGGAATTAACTGTGTATTAATTGAGAGAGTTAACGATGATCTTGTTTTGTTTGCAGCCTTTGGATGCAAACCAGCTGTTTGAGCAGGTGCCGCATTCGGCCCTCTCTCTCCAGCTGGCCTGCTACTTCTTTGCCTTGGAGGCTGCTGTGAGGCTGACCCCCCTCACCCCTACCCCTACCCCTAGTGGTCAGCCACCGGCGGCGGGGGGTCCTGACCCCATCTACGACCTTGCTCCGGCCCGGCTCATCCAGAAGGTGCTGGGGCACGCCGGGGAAGCGTCGGCGCCGGCGGCGGGGAAGAAGAAGAGGAAGAAGTCGCTGGCTCGGTCTGCGTCGTCCGATGAGAACGTGGGGGCCTTTGTTGCTAGGCTGAAGCATTACGATGAGTTGCTGGCTGATCTGTTGCAGGCACAGAGTCTCCAGGCATTGGGAAGAGGCAAGAACCATTATCTCTCTCTTGTATGGTGAATTCCATGTGTGTGCTATCTCACAGGCTTGCTACCATAATATTTTTAACTTATTCCTCATTGGGGTGAAATCACTTTTTTGCCCTTCAAATTCGCACAATCATCATTATATTATACCTTTTCGATGTTATGTTTATTTATACGGGAATGTACTTTTATTATAACACTCTCATTAAAAAAAACCCTATCAATTTAGAAGCCAAATAACGATCAGTTTTACTCTATAAAAGTTTTGTCCCAAAGGTGTTTAACCCCTTGTGTGCTAAATGAAGCCTTATCCAATGGGATTTGTGTGTATTGTGTGTGTCAATATGCTCCCATGGCACAGTAAGGGTTAAGGTAGTCTAGTTCTCTTGCAGGTCATTTTTTGTTGTTGTAAATACATGTAACACAAATAAAAATATTGTAAAGGATATACAGCTGACCTGTGCAGAGTTTCATGGCTTAACTGTAAGGGACACACTATCTGGCTGTTCATTGAAAATAGAATTGTTAGAATTTAGTATTTTAAGGAAGCATAGTGCAAGTAGAGTGATCATTTACATAACATGATTTTGAAGCTAATCAGTTTCATGGAATTTTACCTTGAAGTGTGAGGCCAAAAACAAAATGTCACTCAAGTCTCAAGTCTCAACCAAGGAAACCAGTTGTCCAATGCTGCAGGTACATTTAAATCTTGTTAAAAAATATGTGCTTGTGGGAATGCCACCAGCAACATGTGTATGATGTACATGTACTAGTAGTATCAGTAAGCATGTTTTTAAATATGAATGAGATATACCTCATCAGTGTTTTCATGAATTTTACACAGGCATATTTGATATGTTTCTATTGAATATTGTGTAGGAAGTGTGTCCGATAAAGATGAAATATGCCATTTTTTATAGAGAGTTACTGAGCTCAGATTCTTTACTTTGTTTAACGACAGGCGTGGACGTAGTGCGCTTCACCCAGGACAATGAGTACAAGCAGGAGACCATCTTGGGCCTGGCCATGTAAGTTTTCTGTTCTCCTACAAAGAGTTTCATAGTACAGTGCACCATGTGTTAGTCTGGTCTTCAGGCTGTTGGGCATTGTTGATCCAAACTGGAAAATAGAGTCTAGAACTCTAAGACTAGTTGCTGTTTCACACTCTTCTTTTTCTAGCGTCTCGGAAGAGCCAGAGAAAAATTGAGAATAATTAGTCTACTGCAGTCAGACCCTTTTATTGAATAGTTTGTTTTTGAAATGCTCAACAGTCTGAAAACCAGGCTAACTATGTGTCAGTCCTTTAAAGGACTGTTATGCTTTCGGAATATGGTAGCTCTGAGTAAATTTGTAGCTTCATTCTTTATTCTATTTTGTAGGACCAGTGAAGTGTCTTTTGACAGAAAGGGACTTTTCTTTTGTGCAATCCTCAAGCACTGGTTGTTGTTTACATTTGAATATCCATAAAGCACCTTTCTTATTTGTGACAGCATTATTGTTTTATCTGTCCCTTAGAAAGAAATGAATAGATATTAAATGAATGATCCCTTTTGTGCTGTGTTATACCTGTGAAGGAGCCTTGAAGATGATGTGTACAACTTGTCTGTGACCCTGGCCCAGCGCTACCAGATGTCTATGTGGGAGGTGCTCATGGCGCACTTAGAGTTCCTCTTCTCTGAGAGCGGGTGAGTGGGGAAAGGGTTAAAGGTCATGGGTGGCAGATGGCATCGGCTGTAGTACAGTGGAAAGCACACATAAGTGTAACTTGATGTAGTGTTAGGCGTCCATATTGATTGAAACGTATGGCCTTGAAATCTGGTCATAGTTCGATGGTTCAGAATTTTTATCCAGTGGTTCTTCTATAATCCTTCATAATCATTATTGTTACGAGTATTGTGTTTACATGCAATTTTTTTTTATTAGTGACCTAAATATTTACTTTGTACTTGTTCTGTTATATATGATAAAAACATTAAAAACTTTGGTAGTCAGCAGAATGATACCATAGCATTTTCCTTGCAGCTTGTCGACGGCAGCCATAGAGGAACGGAGCAGCCGGCTGGATCTCATCCCCACGCTCCTGGAGCAGCCAGACCAGTTCTGCCAGCGGATGGAGGCCTGCGTCTACCCAACAATAGAGGGCGCCGACCACCAGCGCCTGGTCTACTACTACTCGCTCCTGCAGAAGAGCGGGGCGGAGGTCAATGGTCAAGTGCTGACCCCTGACATGCATGTCAAGCTGCTCAAGAAGATCAAAGCAGCAGCATCCAGTGAGTGCAAAATCCTGCTGTACAGATAATATTTCACTTGATATATTAGATTTGATTGATTCAAATGTATATTTTATTGATGGAAATAACAAATATCACAGTTTTACAATGGGTAATATACATGTATACAAAAGACAAAATACAAAGATATAGCAGCTAAATTACAAATTATATATTATACAAATATTTCATGACCATGAGTGATCTTGTGGAATCTATTTGCACAGAGGTTAAATGGAGGGCGTGCGGTACTATTTTCCCGAGACCGCACGCCCTCCACTTCACAGAGGTGACTAATAGATTCCACAAAGTTCCCGAATAAAGATAATGAAATATTTGTTTCATATCCTTCATTAATATATTCTTTGTAGTACTTACATGCAGAAATGTTGTGAATGAAGAATATTACTTAACAATAAGTGTCTTGAAAGGAATCATTGTACCATAACACATAATGTGTTCATGCAGTAACCCGATGCGAAATCTTCAGTTGGCACACGGTATATGAATACTATTTACCCTTTGTTTATCAATTGAGCACACACGCCAGTACAGCTTCATACTGCTGGCGCTGGTCTATAAATCGTGTAGCAAAAGGGTTGAATTACTTTAGTGTTACTGTGTCATCACTTAGGCCTGGACTACAGACGTCTGATGGATGGCGTCTCAGACCCCATCGAGGTCATCGCACCGTCTCTCATATCATCTAACGTCCACGTCCTTGCCAAGCTTGCTCCCAAAATACCCGCCAAGGTAGGCCACCCACTTCATCTCACTCTGTTCCCTTGTGCAATGTAAATTGTTCATGGGTCACTCTTTTCCATGTTGTATTAGTTCTGAGAAAGCTAAACTTAACCCATTTACTACGTGAACTGGCATATACCCAGTTCCTATTCTGAAATGGGAACTGTGGATACCCGGTTTCTAGATATGTACAGACTTCAGCATACATGTTTAAAATCTGTTTTTAGTACTTTCTCACGTCATTTTTATGGCATTGATGTGTGCCAGCAGAAAGAAAATAGCTCAGCACAAGTGAAGAAGTTGTACGATTGCTATTCACACTTTAGATGCGTCTTCATTAGCCCGATCAGACGAAATAGAAGTGAATGGAAACTGATTGAGGAGGGCTTCATCCAACAATGGTTGAACAATGCCTGGTAATGAATGACACAATGTGTATGCTTAGGAACCAGTATGCAAGGCCTCCATTTCTCTTGCTTATATGTATTCACAAGTTCCCCGTAGGACAGGCTCAAAGTGATTAAAGCTTTTGACGCAGGTTCAAGTCCCACATGGTCCTTTTTTTCTTTGCTTATTTTTGCAACTGATCGTTCAACCAGTCCTACACATACAGAGAGTAAGGGCAAAACAAAGATGATATTATCCATTGTCTCTCCACAACACATTCACTTCATGTTGTCTTATTTGCCTCCTTAGACTGGCGGTAGTCTGACCCCGTCCCAAGTCTTCCTGGCATTCACAGTCAAGATGTTCTGGGAGGGAGACCAGAGCCACAAGAAGGCTCCGGAAACCTCAGTGAGTTTTTTTTTTCAGCGATAAGATATAATTTTGGTTTTATTTTAAGTACCTAGATTATGGAATTCTATATTGCCATCTATAAAAAATTCTTGCTCTCACAATGTTTTACAATTAAACATAATGTTGGTTTTGAAAAAAAAAATTCTGTGTTGATTTGAATTAGAACAGAACTCTTTTCCAAATTTTTATCACTTTATTGTGTTAGGAATTTAACTAATGTGACTAGATATTTAGGTTAGATTATGTGATGGACACTTGATTGATTGATTAAAATTTCATTTAGAACAGAAATTCTTGCATACACCAAATACTCAACCTTGATCTTGTCTTTAAATTAAAAAAAACTGTCAGAATGTCTTTTCTCAAACATAATCTATAAAAACAGTAACTCAACTGATGAAAAGGCAACATCATGAGGACAGGTCTAGATGTATGTGATGTAAACTTGCTTGATTATTTGATTGATTGACGAGTATGTGAACAATGTAACCAGACTTGTGATCAGCCATGATTGAATTGGTTTCCTTGTGGCAGGCTGAGTGGCAGCACCGCTATGAAGCCTGTGGGGAGTTCTTCAACAGACTCACCCTCGCAGATTACCTGGATCTCATCTCAAGGATCGTCTTCACACAGAAGGCTCTAGAGAAGGTAAGTAATAGAGAGAGAGAGAGAGAGAGGGAGAGAGAGAGAGAGAGAGAGGGGGGGAGAAGGGTTGGGAGGGGAAGGACTTTCTTCAACAGACTCACTTTTGCCGACTACCTGGACCTCATCTCAAGAATTGTCTTCACACAGAAGGCTCTAGAAAAGGTAAGTAATAGACAGAGAGAGATAGAGGGAGAAGGGTTTGGAGGGGGGGGGGTCGGGAGGGGAAGGAGTTCTTCAACAGACTCGTTCTTGCAGATTACCTGGATCTCATCTCAAGGGAGGGAAGGGAATTGTCTTCACACAGAAGAACATAAGTAACAGAGAGAAAGAGAGAAAAGGGGAAGGGAGGGGGGGGGGGAGGGGGGAGGGGAGGAGGGATAGGAGGGAGGGAAGGAGGGAAGGAGGGAGAAAGAGGGTTGTCAGAAGATAAAAGGGGGGGGGGGTGATGTCACTATGTTCAGTGATAATATCACAAACTAGGTGATGTTGAACACCTACTTGAACAAAAATAAATCATAACTTGGCAATTGGCAGTGATTGTATAAGTATCACAGGAAATGAAAAGAAATACTGCATTTATTTCAGCTTATCTATTATTATTGTTTGAAAAGCATAAAACAGACAACACCTGTACGAATCGATGACACTTTGTCTTTAGTGGGTTAGATGGAAGTTGAACACAAAACACGATTCTGTGCCCTATTGTATAAAAAAATGACCATTGATGGTAACTCTGTCATCAATGGTAACTACCATGGTAATACCGCTCCACAGCCAATCATATTCAAGGTTTACATAGACGTTGCTATAGATAGCAAAGTTACCATCATTGGTAAGTATTACGCAACAGGGCCCAGTTGTTCAATTAGCATCGCTTCAAACACCACTCCCATGTTTTCTTTTCTGCCCCCAATAGCTACCATTGGATTGCAGACAGAACCTAGTGAGCCGGGCAATCAAGTTTGCCCGCCAGCAAGGCTCTGGCAAGCAGAAGTTTGTCGGGGAGAGCAGTGAGAATGAGGTCGAGGCAGGCATCCAGACTCTGCAGCAGTATCAGAAACATCTCCAGACGCTCAACACAGAGGGCGCGCTTCAAATCAAGCAATTTGATCAGGTAATTTGAATGGATTTATTCCTATTTCTACATCGTGTGGGTGATGTACTGCTTAGAATGTGCAAGTTTGTAAAATGTGAAAAGGAATTTCTGGTGTCTTCCTACATTGACAATTTGTTTTGCTTCCACGATTGTGACATATATTCAGGGTTTTCCATCCATTAATCCATTCATTCATCCACCCTCCTGCCTCCCTTCCTTCCTGCCTCCCATTCGTGTTTCTACCTTCCTCCTTCTCTTTCTTCCTTACTCCTTCCAGATACATTCCACTCCCCATTCCTTCCTTCCTTCCTCTGTTCTTCCCTTCCCTTCCCTTTTGCCGTTCCTGATAGATGCATACTCATAACATGTATTCATTTAGTTCACTGTCTACAAGGGAGTATTTTCCCCTGTTATTGCATCAAATGTTCAAGTATTATGTGGTGATGTACATGGTAACCCTTTGCGACCCTCAGGCCAGTGGGACCAGCTTCCAGGCGCAGTATGACCTTTCCCGTGGGGAGCCAGAGGCTATTAGGACCGTGCTGGTCTCACTGCTCTGCTGCGGGGCGTCCATCTCCCTCCTGGATGCTGCCCTCGCCTGCTCCAAGTCGGCCAGGTGGTCCGTGCTGGCCGTGGTGAAGGGCTCCCTCCAGAGGCTGCTAGAGGCCTTGAGGTAGGTTGTTCACTGGAAACAGGCTTCTGGGTGATAATGACTTTGTGTTATTTGTGGATTTTATACTTGGAAGGAGGTGCACAATAGTGGCACTGTGAGCAGGTTGTACCCCTTATCCACATTGATCTTGATATTGCCAGAAGCTAGCTGTAGGTGATAGCGCCATCGTAATATTGCTTGTATAGATACACATTAGTACCAGCGATGGCCTGGTGGTAATGTCGCTGCCATTCATACCAGGAGATGCAAGGTTCAAATCCCTGTCTGCTCCTCTGTTTCTCTACTTGTTTTTCCTTTCGTATTGATCAATTAGTTTTACTTGTATGGAGAGTACCAGTTAAAGAGGTATAATCAACTTTCTTCCACACTATAACTTAAGAACATGTAAAAAATAACCAGTGATTATGTATTGCTTTTCCAGTACAACTATTGCTCATAAACTTATATAGCTATGACGATTGGTCATTTGGTATATGTTAAAACCTACACACAATGTATGCAGTATCTCTAATCTCTGGTAGAAAGATCATATTTGAAACATTGTAGTTAGGTCTTGATTCAGCATTGACTTTCAATGATGAACATATGTATGAAGATATGTATTTTTTTCTGCATATGTGTGAGTACATAGAGGTTCTCTCAACGTCGCACTTACCTTCCTTCCTTCCTTCTTTCCTCCTTCTTTTTCCTCCATTTCTCTGTTTCTTCCTGCCTACATTCCTTCCTTCCTTCCTACCTTTCCTCCTTCCCTCCACCCTTCTATTTTTTCCTCCCTCCTTCCTCCTTCCGTTTGTTCCTTCCTTGGAATTGTCCTCCTACCTTCCTTCCATACTCCCTCCCTCTATTCCTTCATCCTTTGTACCTTCTTTCGATCCTCCCTCCCCCTTCTTCCTTTCTTCCTTCCTCCTTCTGACCTTCTTTCCATCCTCCCTTCCTTCCTTTGTTCCTTCCTTCCCTCCTCCCTCCCTCCCTTCCCCCTCCCTCCTTCCCCCTCCCTTTCCTCCTTCCTTTCTTCCTGTCTTCCTCCCTCCCTTCCTCTGTCATTTCTTCCTCCCTTATCTCTCCCATCCTTCCTTCCTCTTGTCTTTCCTGTACCCAGGAGTGGAGACCCAGTGTCTGGTATTTCTCTGGAAGGCACGCCCATGGACTTCTTGCGTCGGATCACAGAGGTTGTCAAGACACACACTCAAGAAGGGTAAGCAGGCATTGACATGACTAGGGACTAATGGCAATTATTCACATGCTGTTAAAAAGTCAGCTCGTTGTTAATAACTCATTCGGGATGATGGCCTTTTTAGAGCCAAACTCCTCATTGTTTGCTTTTAAATTGGCAACAGTTTATTTTTTCAATGAGATTTTTATAAAAAATTAAACACATATTCTTTTTAAATAATTCATGTCAGAAATATACAATTTTCGGAGGAATGATTGTCCAATTTGAAGAGCAAAAGTTCAATGTTAACCTTCTCACGGTGTTTCCAAATCAGTGATCTTATGATCCTTATCATGCTTTGAAAATTCATTAGAAAGGTAATACATATCACTATTTCCCCAGGATGAATTCATCTTGTGCAGAAATATATGCTCTTCATGTGGTGCATCTTCTAGTATCTTTTTAATCATCTGTTTATATGTTTCATAATCAAATTGAATCACAACGTTTGCAAATAATTAGCTGTCATTTTACAACAGGAATTAATAAAAAAGAAAATGTGTCATAAAAAGATGCATTATGACAGAGAGAATCAACTTGCTAAGTTCATTAAAGTCATTATAGCGAAATTTAAGACATAAATTGATCCAATTTTTTTTTATAGGCCTATGTTATAAAATGTAATACATTGCTTCTGTGAATACTTGTAAATATTGCAAATACTGTTACATGTACAAGTATTTCGAAACTGTTTTCTTTTCTTTTTCTTAAAGAAATCATATGTGTATACTATAAATTGTATTGTCCAAGTTACTATGTATTTCTCATACCTCGAAAGGGGTCGTCAGAAATAATAAATAAACTTCAAAACTTCAAACCTTGATTTAGTTACATCCAAGATAGCACAGATCATATAACACCTGCATGGAAGAGTGGTTACCCCATTCAAGGATCTCTTTTATTATTTTTCATAGTGGTTCAGTGGTTCTATCAACAAGTACAAGGGTTCATTAACTCTCTCACTACCACGTGAAGGAAATCTTATGAAGTTAGGACACGTTTTTATTCCTCTGGGAATGAGAGGGTTAAAGACGTCTTGCACTGGCTCTATATTTCAGGGGCTCTCTTGTCACCGATGACCACGTGCTGGATGAGCTGCGGCCTTTCTGCAGCGACACGTCGGTCGCGGCCGAGCCCCGGATCAAACTGCTGCAGCTGCTCCAGGAGGTGAGGAATAAACCGTCTGCCTGACAGCTCAGGGGCCTGCTTCACCAACATTTATCTCGTGCCATGGTCACAACCGGCAGTGCGTGTCCGCAGCTTGCGTGCCAACTTCTGTGATCCCTTGTGCGCGTCCTCCTGCGTGCTAGTACACGCCTCCAAAAATGTGCACCTCCTTGTGTCCCATAGAAGAATTTTCTGGGAAACCCGACGCAGACCACATGCACGGCTGGTTGTGGCCATGGCATAAATGCTCATCGCTAAATCCCTTGCAAGCTAAAATTCAACTTTAGAACATTACTAATGTTGTGTGCAAAGGATTTGCATTTCAAGGCCATCGCAAGTGGCGACGACAACAAGTAAATGTAGCATTGATGAACAAGCCATTCGTAAGGTTAAGTGGCATGACAGATGATTATCATGATCAACTAAATGGCTGCTCCAAGCAAGAGACGAAAGAGATTGTAAAAATATAGATATGTCAGTAATAAAATAGCTCTAGATTTAAGATATCTGAACTTAACAAATTGTAACCATGTGATAATGTAGCAATTTATATCTATTTATTGATGGATTTGCCTATTTTGTGAGTGCCCATATGCATCTGTTAGCCTGCTTACCAAAGTAAGTGATGTCTCAATTCATTCATACCGTTTAGTGTCAGTGAAATTGATTTCTATAAATTGGCTGGCAAATAGAATGCACTATGCACTCTAGCGATGAGTATCAACGATAACAATGAATTTCAGATTATTAAATTGAAATAGGTCTCAAGCCGGCGTTCATTCAACTTTTTTGATATTTAATTAAGAAATCTTAGTATTTTACTGGGGTTTTTTGCTGATGTAAAATACTGAGTCAAAGTCTGCATTCAATATGCAAAGTTGTTATTTTTTAAAACTTTTGATTATGATTCTGACTTAACAAAATATATTTTTCCAAGTTTCATGTCATGTATTGTATAATGAAAAAAGGGCAGAGGCTCTTGACCAGAGTAAGGCTCAAATTCACAAATGTGTTTTAGGTTCAGTCTTTGGTTCACACATAATGAATTCACAGTGGTTGCTATGGTTTAGACCACTTTTAACTCTTTTTTAAACTGTGATTTAAGCTTTCATTGCATTCACTATTTGACCTTTTTTTGTGTAAACATGTAAGCAAATGCACTTATCAATATACGCCATGAAATCTGTGTAAACCATGCTCAAAATCTGTAACTTCTAGTGTGAATTTTAAGGCCTAAGAGTTTGTTGGTGTTGTATTGTAGACAAATAAAGCTTTTGTTTGACTGTTTTGCCTGGCAGACTTTCCCTCTGAGTGATGGTGACAGTGAGCTGCTCCTCTTCTACAAAACACAAGCTATCGTCAGCACTGGTTGGCCTAGCAAGCAGGTGAGAAGAATAGGCAGTGAGAGGGGGTGGGGGGAGTCGAAGGAGGGGGGAGGAGGTACATTGCCCCCCCCCCTTCCCCGTTTTTTCCACATGTACTCATTGACATCCACTTGAATGAACATACTGACATGGCTCAAAGACATAACATGCACATGCACACAAACGCACATATTTAATACAACACAGGATGGTGTACAGTAGCAATTGAGTGAGAAGAATTAGGAAAGAGGGGGAGAAAGGGTGGAATATGGGGGGGGGGGGTGGTACTGTAGGCTTTAGCTACCCCCTGCGCACACACAAACACTGGCACAATATGACCTCACATTGGGTAAGGGGAATAGATCTAGGAAGTGAGAGGGAGAAAGGGGTGGAAGGAAGGGGAGAGGGTGGGGAACAATTTTACCCCAAGAACAACACATAGACAGGCACAGCCCCTATGATATAGATCTACCCTTATAAATCAATTGCTGCTCTATTCAAACCCATTTACCTGCCCCTGCTCATTTCCTCTATTTAATTGTCTATCATGTTGTCAAGTTGCTGACATCATATGAATTTACTATTGATTTTACAGGTGTTTTTTTAAAGCTCTTTAGGCATGAGTCATTGCCAATTGCACTCCAAGAACGTAAAACGTTGATGTATTCAGACCAGCGTATCAATCCACCTCTCAGATCACCCAGGAGGATGTAGTCTCCGAGACCAGCCGCTTGAACCTGTACCACTCCCTGCTATCATCCTGTGAGTCTATGGATCAACTGCTGGCTCTAACCAATGTACTCAAGCAGTGGCCTGGGTTTCAGCCTAGCCAAAGGTATACACGTCATGTCTTGATCAATAGTCCTTAGTATCCCAATATAATTGGTCCTATTGGTGACTTTTGTTTGAGGGGCTGCTGGCATGAGTAGTTGTATTTTTCTCTTAACAAGCTCAGCATCAATGCCTTAAAGGCACATTGAGTTATTACACATTATATGCTTCAATGGGACTCAGAGGGTTAAAGGTGATACTTATAGGAAATAAAATCAAATAAATATAGTTTATTTTATAATTGAGCGAGCTATTAAAGCAATTTATGCAGCTAACATGCCATGAAAGTGTTCAGTTTTGTGTTTAATGAAAGTCAAATTTCACTAAATTGACACTCTTCCTGACCTACGAAATCGCCTAAGGGAAAGTGGCGTTGTGTGTACGTCACAGCCGGGATATGTTTTACAATGACCATTGTGTATCACACCTGTTAATCCACTAGCAACTGCCATCACAGTTTCATTAACAATGCATGATGCTTCTGGCGGAAAAAAAGCTGCGGATTGGCATGTGTGATGCACAATAACGCCTCCCTTTTCTTACGTCAGACCTAAAGGCCGTTTCGGATGACAGTAGGGCAAATTTGTCCCCGAGAATACGGTGATTATTTTCACCCTAATTTCGCTTTTTGGAAAGTGATATATTAATTGAATGTCATCCGAGCTCATTGTATGGCTTATAAGCTTTCTGTAGATGAATATCTTCATATTTTTGGATTTTCTATGAATATCACCTTTAAGGCTTGAAGCAGATGGCATAATTTTGTCTTAAAATGATTTTTCCAATAACACATTCTAAAATCTTCTTTTAGTTGGAGCTATGACTGTTTTCACAGTTTTTATATCTCAATTGTTCAATTTCAAAAGTTGTGTTTTTCTATTGTACAAAATTCATGAATGCACTTCATTTGAATAAATACCATTAATCTTGGCAATTAGTGAAAATAGTCATTGGCGAGCAATTAACAGTTCACATGAATCAAGCTGGACAGTACTTTCCTAGTACTCAACTCTTGGCAGAACGCATAAATATTTGTTATTGGAGGGTTGATTTTTGTTTCCTCAGTAGAAAGATCAACTAGCTATAAAGCATATCCCTCTGCGTATCACCTCCCTAAAAAAAAAATGATATCAATCAGAGAGAACTGATTTAAATTAATTCTGATGTCTGTCTTTCCTCTCTGTTGTTGCCGTGCGTAGTTCTCCATCTGAGGAGCCCTGGGTTAAACTCGTTACCCGGATGGTGGGTCATGCAGAGTTCAAAGGTCAAGTGGTGGTTGACCTGGTCAGAGAGCAGCAAGACACGCAGCCACTGCCCTCACAGGTATGGGTCAGGGAGGATGGGCCAGGAACGATGGGGCATTTGTCAGTAAATTTGTGTCGAAGACACCTCTCGGCTCATTTTCTCACAGGTGTATTACAAAGGCATGTGTTGAAGTAATGTATAAAAAACACATAAAGCAGCATTTTGTCTGGTGCACAAGGGTTTTTTGTAAATTAAATAATAGCACATTTGTCTCTGCCCATTGTTCACTGATATTGGCTATTTTTAACACTCTATTTGCTACTGTGGCGTTTTTGCACAAGTATCCACACATTCTGTAGAGTAGTATGTTGACAGTTCATGAGCTAGCTGGTAATTTGGCGAGTAATTATTTTATAACTGGGTATTTTCTGATCTAGATATAAGTTACAAAGTCTGAATATTCAGAATAAAAAAGTCTTGCATGTTCAAGAAATATGGATTGAGTGATGATAACAGATTTAATCCTCTCTCCCTCTCTTATTCCCCTTTTCCTGATACCTGTTCCGACATCTTTACCATCTCTTCTCTCCCCCTCTTTCACCGCTTTCACTCCTTTACCTTCCTGATTCCTCTCTCTCCTCATTCCTTGCCCCTGCCTCATTCTTTTCCCCATGTCTTACCATATTACCTCTCCTTCTCTAACCTTGCCTCTCCCTTCCTTTTTTCACCTCCCTGTGCCTGCTCCCCTTCCCAATCTTCCTCCTCACCCTCCCCATATATCTTGATATCTTCATCATCTCCCTCATCATCTCCCCTTGTCTCCTCCATCTTCCTCCTCACCCTCCCCATCTATCTTGATGTCTTCCTCATCTCACTCTTCATATCCCATTGTCTCCTCCCCTCCTCCATCTTCCTCCTCACCCCCCCCCCTCTATCTTGATGTCTTCCTCATGTTCCCTCATCATCTCCCCTTGTCTCCTCCCCTGCTCCATCTCCCCCTTATCCTTCTCTCCTCACGATTCTGCCCCTCTTTCCATCTTTATTTATTTTGCATTCCTCTCTTTTCCCCTCTCTCCTTTCCTTTTCCTTTCCCACATCTTTATTATCCATCGTCCCCTCTCTTTCTTTCTCACTCATTCTCATTCTCCTCTTCTCCTCATTCCTTGCGTCTGCCTTCTCCTCTTCCTCATCACCCTCCATATTCCCTCTCCCTGCTTCCCCGTCCTCCCCTCCCTTCACCCCTTCCCCTCCTCCCTCCACCTCCCCCTCTTTTCCCTTCCCTCTCACTCCTTCTGACCCCCCTGCCTCCCCCTTCTCCTCCTCCCTCCACTTCCACCTCTTTTCTCTTCTCTCTCATTCCTTCTGACCCCCCTGCCTCCCCCTTCCCCTCCTCCCTCAACTTCCACCTCTTTTCCCTTCCCTCTCATTCCTTCTGACCCCCCTGCCTCCCCCTTCCCCTCCTCCCTCCGTTTCCCCCTCTTTTCCCTTCCCTCTCACTCCTTCTGACCCCCCTCTGCCCGTCCTCCCTCCACATCCCCCTCTTTTCCCTTCCCTCTCACTCCTTCTGACCCCCTGCCTCCCCCTTCCCCTCCTCCCTCCACTTCCACCTCTTTTCCCTTCCCTCTCACTCCTTCTGACCCTCCTGCCCCCTCCTTCCTCTTTTCCCTTCCCTCTCACTTCTTCTGACCCCCCGGCCCCCCTTCCCCTCCCTCCACTTCCACCTCTTTTCCCTTCACTCTCACTCCTTCTGACCCCCCTGCCTTCCCCTCCCCCCATCTCTCCCCCACAGAGCATCTCCCTGATTTACCAGGGCCTCTTTGAGTCAGGGCACCGCCTAGCTGCTGTGAAAGTGGTCCTCATAACCAGCCACACTCAGCTCTACCAAACCATCCTCGACTTCCTGAAAGCTCCAGAAGAGGTAAGATCCAAACTCCTGTAGAATAAAATGCTTCCTTATCACTGCTTTCTGAAATATGATTTGGAATGAAACCAACTATTCCATATCATGGAAATTTGTTTTAATAAATGTGTGCTTCACATAGAAAGATATACGGGACAAAGACTATAGACCTCTGTTGCAGATTGCGCTGCACCCTATTTATTCTTCCAGCTTGCCTTTCCCAACCTATCATAAATATATTCTACAATACGTTTGAAATATTGTATACAGATTGTGCGATCAGGACCATGTAGCTAGAGGGCAATAAAAATTTTCTCCAAACTCATTGTTTTCGGAAACTCCATAGTGGATAGAATTGAATTAACAGCATGATCACGCTTTCTAGGGGGGAATTGGGGAAACAGTTTTTTTTTTATCTCTTTAGCTTGGAACTTACATTTCATGTTACAATTGTGTTTTCCTCCTCAGTTTTCCAAAGACTCCTATGACACGGACCTTCTCCAGCTGTTCCTATCAAGATCCTTTGCAGACAGAGTCATCGACACCCCTTTCTACCCGCCCTTTGTGGAGTTCCTCCTCACGTCTTGCCAAGGTCCTGAGCTTCAGACAGTTGCCAGGCAACTGAGGGATGCTGGGAGGACGGCAGAGGCATCGTCGCTGTTGCTACGGCAACGCAGCACCCACCCGATGCTCGGGACGCTGGATGTCGCTCTGGCAGCCATGAGGTACTGGCTCAAGAAGTGAGCAGGCCTGGGCAGGGTCCACACAAACTATGAATACCCCCCTCTAGGGGCTACAGAGTGCAATCAAAGAAAGATGATGAACTCATGAATTTGTTGGTATTAAGTATGTTACCATCTTCAATACTGCTACGATGTTGCCATCGATGTTACCTGGTGCCCATACTCCATTCTTTGCCATGGAAGCTGTTCATCACCATCTGCTTCCTGCTGATTTTCAGGAAAGGCTCACCAATGTAACAGGCACAGTGTGTTTATCTTTGACACGTTTGACCTGTGACAGAAACTAGGGTGAGTTTCCCACACATGAATCTTGATCATGTATTGCAATATTGTAATTTTGAAACCTGATGTAACTGATGTAACTCAACACTGTATTTATTGAAAGATCATATGTGTCTGTGTAATAAATGCAAGTTGACCTGATGTAACTCAACACTGTATTTATTGATAGATAATAATGTGTCTGTATCAATTTGTAACTACCAGTGTCCCCTCCTCATATACACTCACACACATATAGTTCGTTAAGCATAGGAACTGGTGATGATATATATCTGTCAGAAATCAAGATTGTGAGCACAAGTCTTTATCTTTTTTCTTCCCTTTTAAATGTTTAACATGGCATGTTGTTAATCATGAGTGGCCTTAGTGGGTGTCATCACCAACTGTCTATCATTATACTGGAATGTTCTTTGTTTAAAGAGACAACAAGATGTAATTGTTTAATTCCTTTAGTTTTTTGTTTGATTAATAGGACATTCAAACATTATTGAAACAAACCAGGTCATTTGTGTCATACGATACATGACATGAATGTTTAACCCATTTTCTATGGGAACCAGGTATTTCCAGTTCCCAAGTATTCTACCGAGAAAAGGGAACATCGCATACCGGTTCCCAGAAACGTACCTGCCTAAGCTTGTTTTAGGTCCGTTTGAAGTACTTTTTCATTATACTTGAATGTTGTTTATACATTAACTCTTAGCTCGCTTCGTTCGACTTGCGGCACATACAGCGGGCTGCCAAGTTCGACTCAAGTCACATTTCGCGCACAATGCATACGGAACGCATTTAATTGTATTGTGACCAGACACATACAATAGCGACAAACTGCTACCTCCCTATATAACAATAAGAGGATCAGAGTATCAATAGGCAGGAAGTCTCCCAGGACAGGAAGTCTATTGAGAAGTACCCAGGGTCAATTTCAATAGAGGAGTTTAGTTCGTTGTTAGCTTATTCTTTTTGAATGCCCCATTTAAATCTAAATCTAAATTGCTTGGTTCATTATTCCCATAAAGACATGGGTTTGGTATGTAATGAAAGCTAAAGAACACATCTTTTCTATGAACTAACTTAAGAGAATAACCTTCATTAGGAAATATTGAACATAAGAGGTATAAGTTAGCCTCCAAAACGATAATTTGGAGACAGAATATAAAGTTATAATTCTCAGAATCTATGATATTATACATGTACATGAAAAAATGATACCATTGGCAAGAGTATTAATTTCTCTTAGACTTTGCTATACATTTTTTTTTCATCACGACAAGCCAATAAAAAGTTATTGCAAGTTGAGTAAGACAGTGCATGCAAAGCCCCTCTGAATGTGGCACCCTGAAATTAATGTGGCGCAGGGGAGATAGTGTGCGTGGCGGGCAAAGAGTTAAAGGGCATCTACTGTACTGGGAAGGCAAAAAAGCCTTCAAAATGTAATTGTTAGCTATCTTCTTGCCAATGGTCTTAAATTCATGTATTGTCTATTTTAGAAGCTTGCTGAAAGTTATTTGCTCTCAAATGATCCACATGTGGAGTAATTAATGATTTATGATTAAATCATCAAAATGTTCGGGCCGAACATTTTGATGATTTGTGATTTAATCACTCATTACTCCAAATGTGGATCATTTCAGGGCAAATAACTTTCAGCAAGCTTCTAAAATAGACAATACATGAATTTAAGACCATTGGCAAGAAGATAGCTAACAATTACATTTTGAAGGCTTTTTTGCCTTCCCAGTACAGTAGATGCCCTTTAAGTGCAATCACTAGTTCAAATGTTAACCTATATACATGTAGTTCAAGATCATATTTGTAGAACTTCTTTGGAGAATAGATGTTTGAGAAGGATTTGACTCGTGGTAAATATTGTCTATCCATCGTCAAAGAAAGTCTTTATACCACATTACACAGTACACATTGCATGCACTAGCAGCATATTTTTTAGTAGCAATGCAAAACATCCAGTGGACACAAGGACAGTGCTCGTTAGAAACCAGTTACGATGGATATTCAACCGTTGTTTATCAGTAGTGTGCACATACACGGTACACAGGTACAGTGGCTTGGTAGCCCCAAATAATTGTGTTTCTGGCCGTGAGCGCTGGTCTAAGATTTTCATGGTGTACGGGTTAAGTTATATTTTATTGTTTAGATATTTCACAATGGTAAAACCTGTCACACATTGGTTTTTAAGGCTAATCTTGCCCTGCAAATGTAAAGGAAAAGTAAGTGATGTCGTCATGAACATGCCTGAATACAGCATGAGGGGTTTTGTTTGATATCTAATCAGGAATCTCACAGTTTAAATGTAGCGCGTATTCATGGAAGTATCATGCTGAAAATGTATGCATGTAGCTAAAGAGAAAAAAAAATAACATTTTGCATAGCAACGTTTACACTAATGATTTATTCGTACTCATGATTTGTATGGTTGAAAAGTGTTACACCATAACATGTAGGAGCTTATTTCTCAAGTAGGATGTGAATCATCAATACAGCATTGACGGAAGGACCATTGTCAGATTTAAACTATGAAGGCTTTAAAAGGCAAGGTAGCATTTTTTAAAGTCAAAAGATATAAAATTGTGTAAATATCACAGAAAATGGAAACAAATATTGTTCAACTTCCCTCACAATAATAGAACTGAAAAGTGACTTTGTGTGGAATGATATTTATTGCTAGATTTTGAGTAGGTTTTGAATGGGTAATGCAAGTCCTAGAGGTCCCTGTAGCCTTGAGACCAGACACCGCAATACGCCATATAGCGCACATCACTACTTTTCACACTGTAGTGAAAGTTTAAGAGATACTGGTATTCAGATTATACAAATATATGGTGAAGTTATTCTCTGATATTTCCAACAATTGCGCGATTTCATGCCTCAATTTTTTTAATGTATTATGTTTTAAGTTTTGATTTATATTTACATATTTTGGAGGGTGGAAAGGTACAAAGATATGATCATTGCTTACTAAATCGTCAAATTCGGACTGCCCTGTAAAGAAGAAGAAGAAATGTTGATTGTGTGAAATAAAAATATATATTATTCATCTTTATTAAAGAAACATTCCCTCTCAATAATTGACAAGTATAGTAGTATTACCTATTGTGATATATAGCCTTGATGCAAAGTGTATTACTGCATGAATTCTTTATGATAAGTAAATGTGATCAATGGAAATAAATAAACACGAATACAAATCTGCTTTCTTATTATTTGCATGTTGCCTTTTAAGCGTACATTGATTTGTGAAAGTGGTATAAGTTTTCATGTGAGTGTGAGAAAAGCAGGATGTAATTATATGTCACAGTTTTAGAGAGATTGAGGACCTCAAAGCATTTTTTGTTGTTAGCTATTTGCTGCTTTCAGATTGAGTAACCCTTTTGCAGGCAACTAAAATTACATGTAATTGTATAAATGTCAAAATGGAATATGGAAGAAAATACTGTTAAAGAACTTCTCTCACAAAATTGGAAGTGGAGACTGACTTTGAGTGGAATTACAGTGGAGCCTGAGATCAAATGCACAATGATTGCAATCAAATCCAATCAGCTCCATACATTGACTGCAATAGATTGCAATCAGCTGTGACATTGATCTCAGGCCCAACTGTGCATTGATTGCTAGATTTGGAGGTGTTTGATGACCCATCAAAACCTACAGTTCCCATAGCCTAGAGATTAAGACTGCAACATTGTACATTGTGGCGCTCCGCTCAACAGTGATGCATTGATGTGAGCAGTGAGCCACCGATTGCTGTAATATGGCCATGAATGAAGACTATCGGCGTTATGAAATTGGGCATTGCAAACATATGCAAGAAAGGTTTTCACCTTTCCTGAAAAAGTTTGTGAAGCTACAACTAAGATAACATTCGTTATCGTTAAAGGTCTATTGCTGATCCATGCTAAGTTTCATGGATTTTTTTTAAGTGCTACCCTACCTTAAATCTTCTTTTTGAGTAGGTCCCAGACGGGAAAAAAATATTGTCTTAAATATGCATAATTTGTTCTTGTACGGCTATCTTTTGGGTTAACCCTAATACTCCCGGGGGGGGGGGGGGGGGGGCCTCCCCCCTGTCGAAGTTTTGTCGGTACTTCCTAACGCCTCAATATTTTGAAACAAAATTTCTTGACATTTTTCTCTGATCCTTCCAGCACATTTAAATACCAAATTTATGGCGATCGGACCTACCATGCGGCGGGTGTCAGATTACGTTTACCGAACACATGTCACTGAAATTTTGCTTTTTCTCTATGTGAATGTGTATAACCCTATCAGGAGCTTTTCCAATTTATGTAAATACTTTTCTAAGTGTTATCATTGTTTCAAATAGTGTAAATAATTACCACACACACCCACACCCACGCATACGCATCTGAATCTTGACGAAAAACAAAGAAATACATAAAAAAATTGAAAAACAATAAAATACATAAGAAATAATTACCACAACCTATCTTTTTCTTTCAAGAATTGATGAGGGAGTTATGAAAGACATTTGTACCAAAAATTACAATTCCTGAGGCTTTATTTAGTGAGAAATACCAAAATCTATGATTAAATTAGCATAAATTAATGAGTTAAAAAAAAATAAAAGGACTTTCGTAAATTTAGCTATACAACTTTGTAGATTACATAATTCTTTACCCTTGTGCAAAATTTTGAGGCAATCGGGCGACCCATGGCCGAGATCTCAGGGGGGGGGGGGGGCCATAATGCCCCCCCCCCCCCCCCCCTGTAATAACAAGCTTTGAAATACCCCGGGAGTATTAGGGTTAAGGACCAAAACAGAAGATAAACAAAAATGTGGCAGAATAAAATCAACCATGTGTTAATGTGTTACTATGTCTTCATGTCTTGTTTGTCCATTGGAACTATCCTGGTGGTTAAGTCGCTGCCCAGAAGGCCTTAGATGCATTTTTTAATCCATCGGGTTCCAAGATTTGCTTTCTGACTTGACATTTACAGGATGGAATGCAAAAATATCCTTACCACTGGGTGTATGCCTAAAATTTAAATTCCAAATGAAAAAAAGTATTTTTTACTAAAATATAGCCAATATATTAATATCCCTGGTTATAACAGCTACTGTAAGCGATCAATAAGTTTATCACATTCTACAGTAGACCTAGTAGGCCCTATGTTATAAACTATCACGCCATGTAGTTGAACAATATCACTATACAAGAAACATAATATCGTTCCTCTAAGGGCTATGATATGCCATATTTCTGCCTTCCCATTTGTCTGAATATCTTAATTGATATCACTGAAACATAAGGTATACATTTTGTAGATATTAGGCTACTTGGATCTGTAAGTGTAACATTTTCCTGTATCATAAGTGGTCCACAAACCGGCCCCTACCCTTGAAACCGGCCCCCGCGTATTTCTGCGCAGTGCGCGTTATCGAAGGTTGGATGCGCGATTTATTATGTATTTACGCATTAGTAAACCAAATGCAAGATTTTCGGAAGCAAAATTAGACAAAATGTGCACTTATTTGGCAATTGCACATTTTCGTTCGAAACATCTCCATTTTTCAACTTGCGTTCGTACTTCCGTGATTTTCTCGTCGATCGCCGAAATTTTCCCGTCATTTTTTCACTGCACTGGAACGAGCATGATCGAGACGCAATACTGGTGAAATGTCGGCACTGTACTCGTCGGATTGACGGAGATATCGCACATTATCGGTAGGGGCCGGTTTCAAGGTTCATTGATGTGAATGTGCGACGATTTATAGAGCGATATTCGAAGCGCAATTTCTCCGAAAGTTTATCGTTAATCTTCAATCCAAAAAAGTTTTTGAAAGAGCATTATTTTGCTGATTTGTGTGTGAAATTTTAGAATTTTATTTGGTTATCTTGGAATGAAAATATTCCAAAGAAAACAAGGGGGCCGGTTTGAGGCACCCGCATCATACACACAAGAACAAAATAATTCATATGTCCATTATGTGAATTATGAATTCAACAATGGAATGCGCGTAACAAACAAAACATCTGATCTTCCATAGTTTGTCTCGGGTTTAGCTTTTTTTTCGAAATGGAAAGGAATTGTGGAGTTTCCAATGATATTAAACAGTAATACCTGAAAGAATAAACAAACAAACAATCTTGAGCATATTGAATTCCCTCTACCCTTTATCTACGCCGTGCACCTTTAAATGCAATGTATTGTGCAGATATCGCTTATCGAAACACGATGAGAGCGATCGCGTAACCATAACAACCACAAGCTGACGCCCCTGATTTTTGAGGAATTCAGACAGTAGACGACCATAAAACTCATCATGAGTGAAGCAACTTCTTACAGATTTGAATCAAACACGGAAAATAAGAGTCTCCAAAGGGCCCTGCATCGGCAAAAGGAGCGTATCAAGGTAAAATATGTTATATTTTGAAACATTTAAGCATCAAAATCGCAGCCCCAGGTTAGCTAATTTTTTTTCAGTCCCACATATGATCTTTGGCGTTATGTGTAATGATATGTATACGATTTGAGACGAAAACAAACAGGCATTTTAATTTACTTTTACTCCAATTCGCACTTACATTGATGCTACATACTTTCAAAATTGAAATACTAGAACATACTGAATAAATACTTAATAAAATAAGTATTTTTCAGGGCAAATCTACGAGTAGGATCAGCCAGTCTTTCAATATCTAGTATCATTCACTCTGTGTCTCGACTCCAGCCCAGGAGACGCACATTTTCGGCAATAAATATTGACAAATGCCGCAGCGCTTAAGTGTATTATCAACGAGCTTTTCCTGATCGAATTTGTGTTTGAGTGTATGGTGACTTGGTGATTGCTTGTTCATGTGATTTATGTTTGCGAAGAAGACTCTTAAAATAGCAGAATTCTATTTGATATTATATCCCTCATTAATATATTCCAGTTCGTTGATTGGTTGAAAGGGTGTCACATGACCACAAATAGATGAACTATTTGAAGGAAGAGAGCTCAGAGGGAAGAAAAGTACTATTTCATGACGTCAGAGGGAAAAAAAGTACTATTTCGTGACGTCATGTCAAAAATAGTCTTTTTTTTCCCTCTGGGCTATCGATATCGGGTTATCGGTGATCGATACAATTTTCATCATTCATCCCAGGTAAATGCGCGACACGCAAAATCTACGCGATACATTTCTTTCCAGCTGGTTTTTGGCGTTTTAGCGGAAAATCATTAGGCGCGCTGCCGGAACTCCCGCGGTGTTGCGGCCGAGGTGCAACTTGAATCTCCGTTGGTTTGCTCAAGCCGCAGGAAATAACAAAACATCTGAGTTGGGCTCCTGCGTTCGGAGCTTAGAGCATGGGCACTGTATTACAAGGTCCATCGTAAGGATTAGATTAATGGACAAAGAATATATTAATGTAGGATATAAAACAAATATTTCATGATCTTTATTCGTGAACTTTGTGGAATCTATTGGTCCCCTCGGTGAAGTGGAGGGCGTGCAGTACCATTTTCCCTCGACCTGCGGTCTCGGGAAAATAGTACCGCACGCCCTCCACTTAACCTCGGTGCAAATAGATTCCACAAGATCCCTCATGGTCATGAAATATTTGTATACTAGACTAGAGTCTATTCTGGAACTAGCCACTGGGTCCAAAAAAGGGGGGACTGCCACGAGAAACAAAAATAAGAGTGTCTTCATTTTGATCATATTTTTGTGGAACATGCATGATGTAATGCTGAAGCCTGGAGGCATGCACATTGCGATCAAACTAACATCTCCAATCTTTATGTTATAGTGGGTAGTAAGTCAGTGGTCCACAAGCTCAGTTCAAGCATCAGTGATCTGAATGTGTGATGTTTTTGCAAGTAAATCGAAGTGCAATTTCTTTAAAATGTTCTTGCCCTCATTTTCAACATTTTTCAAAGGCAACATTTTTTATTGATATGTGAGTGAAATTTCTGTAATATAACTGATCATCTTGGTATGAATGTATACAACATAGAGCAAGGCAGTCAGTTTGAGGCACCCACATCATACAAATATTCTGTTGTTTGGGTTTAAAATGTATTAAATTTAATTAAAACAGTTTAAAAAATATAATTTTTTCCCTTTGTGTTTCATTTCTCAGTATGATGAGCTCATGGCTACAAGAGAAGGTGTTGTGAAGAAGTAAGTCTTAATGCTTATCTGCAATCAACATGCTCTTAGAAATTAACATTTCACAAACACAACTTAAAATAGGATTGAATCTTAAAAGTCTGACAAGAAATACATTTATCAATTTTTACCAGAGCTACCCACCATCAGGAATGTGATAAAATGGCTTGCTATGTCAGGACATTCTTGCACATGCCTGACATCCATAGGACACAGGGATGTAGATTTCATACAGGATATGTTTAGAATAAATCTAGTTGTAGAAAAGCCACAGAAGAATGATAAATTTAAAACCGTTAAAATATATTTTACAATAACCTGTAGCATAGGGGCTAGGAAAAGTAAATACTTTCTCATTTTATGAAGAAGAAAGGCTCAGTGACATGCACATGTAGTGTACCAATGCTAAATATTGTGATATTAAGATACATGACCAATTGAACAAGTCTTGTATTCTACCTGAAGTCATAGCGATTTTTTTTTTTATAGTAAATATCTGGCACTTACATTATAAATCAGTGTTCTGTTTTGCACACATACATTTTTTATTTTTACAGTTATTCAAGTCGTGTTTCAATCATGTATTATTTTTCAGTGAGCTTCTAATTAATCAAAAGGCTGAATGGACTGAGAAGCTAGAAGAAGCTAGTGCAGCTAGGAGATTGAAAGGAGAGAAATCTGCAGTTAAGAGTGAGATTGCAATTGCCAGCAAAACACTTGTAGCGGTAAGTCCAGGCGGGATATTATTTCACACATGAACGATATTAGTTTTTTCATGTTTCTTCTCTCACTTGTATTCATTTTCCTGCAATTACAATTTCTTCTCAACAAAACCCTCCTTGGAGTGTAGAAATAAAGAGTATTCAAAGACCATAATGTTTGTTATTATACTACATGTATATTGCAAGGAAAGTGTTTGTAAACTTGCTTATACATGCACAATAAATGCAGTCATAACGATGCTCCTTTAATTATATCAAGGCTTTAGATATTCAATGAATGTGCTCAGCTACTAATTCAGACATAACTTAAATGCATACTCAAGTTTTTTATCCACATTTTTAATATCTGTACATTCACACATGTGTACTTCTTGTAGTCTTCATCAGTGTTCAAGTTACTTTTCATCCAGTTAATACTGTAGTGTATGCACTGGCCCATCTTATCACTTTTTTAAAACTTTATTTTATCAAATTTGTCAATTAGGTGAGGAGAGCAGCCCTGAGACAGCAAATGGAACAGGAGTATGCGATGTATGAACAGGAACTCAATGCTCAAGGGAAAGCATTTTATTTCAAACGTGAGTGACAGCTTCAGCCATGGGCAGACAGACATTCAGACAATGTTATCATTAATGAACTGTATTGAAAAAAAAATGTCAATAAGACGACACATCTGATATATGTGGAGAACGGGATCAGAAGTATCTCTCTGTGCGTTAACTGCCATCAGACTGTAGAACACCAATACCCTTTATGACCTGACCTTGTCTCCTACATGTAGCTGATGCAATTGAACTGCAACTTGGCTTGTGGGGGATTCGTCGATGCAAAGACTACAGATTACAAATAGAGGGATCTTTATCTGACACTGCTTTTAGCTTTCCTGGGCGTCCCCGAGAAATCATTTAAAATATGTGAATAAAATGCTGTATTTTTATTAACTACATAAACTTTTCACTTATTTATCTAACATTGATAATTGTGGTCTTCATCTACATGAATGTGATGAGGATAAAGTATTTTGTTAGAACTCTCAAGGAAGAGTTTCTGTCAAAAAAAGAGTTCTCATAATATTTGTACTTATTTATAGCTGTAAGTAAAACTTCAGCAAATGAGTTTTAACTTAACATTTGATATGTGGTTTCACAATTGATATTCATTAATAAGAACATGTCATATCAAAGTATCAATACTAGTTTAACAAAAATGCCAATGTCAGGCTCACAGTAGAATATCTTTGTGTCTTTATCAAGGAGGGTACCTACATCAACTTCTGTGTTTACAGCAAAGTTGTGCAGTTTTGCAAAATATAAGCTGGTATAGTGTAGTTTTGCTCTCACAAAATAGCACAGTGAAAGAATTCTGGAATTACATCATAAGTGTTTTTTCCTTATAACGCCTTAATACAATGACCACCGATTAGTTTTTTTAATGCATTACTGTACAAAATTTATTCTGTGTATTTTGTATGAAAATTATTGTTAAATGAATCATCAAAATTGTTGAAATCTGATGTGTCCAAGCTTTTAATGAATGCAGATATATATATTAAATAATTTGTGCAAAGAAAGTGTTGGGGGCCCATTTACTAACTCTGCAATGTGTGTAAATTTGATGTGAGGTGGGATTTGGGGAAACAAGTATCTGTTTGTGATGTGACGCTGCGTAATGTTAGTTATTGAATAGTAAATCATACAATGTTATTAAAAAATTTATATATGTACAAAAAAGGCCCTGTATCTATACTACACAATCTTTACATTTGAAAAAAAAAATCTGTCATGTGCACATATCAGGTAGATAAAACATTCATGTTTTAGTTTAGGGAGCTGCAGGAGTTGACTGACTGAGAGAGTTGGAGAGAGACTTCAAGTAAAGAGATGTGGCAAAATCATAGAGAAAGAAGAGTGAAAGAAAGAAAAATAATGAGAGGGAAAACGCGAGAGACGATGTATGCAGGCATGTGATTTTAATGGTGAAACCGTGAAAAAACTCATCAAAATCCTGAATTTCTAAATAAGCTTTATTTTGAAACTGCCACCAGCTATTGCGATGCAAATCACAAAATGGTGTATCTTTTGATAAGAGCTGGCACAATGGCACTGCTATTTGCATGTAGGTCTACAGCGCACGCTGCACATGTGACAGTGATAACGATTTTGACAATGACAGTGATTTATTTTCTCACGCAAAAAGGCACAAGCATTTTACGCCGAATTTGAGTAAGGATGGTACATTTTCCAGGTCACACAAAGCTAAACACAAACCCATATCATGCATAGCCAGTCTCAGTGGTGGAGTAAAGGGGGGGGGGGGGGGGCACATCTGGCCCCTCCCCCCTTTTGAAACCTAAAAAAAAGAATAGCCTTGCCAAACCGACCTCAAGTCGCCAGTTTATTGCAAGATGAGGCAAAAAAAAAAGAGTTAAATCGGTAAGCCAATAGTTTTTCATCTAGTGAAACCCCATCCCACCCTCGTTTTCTTAGCTCCCTCGCAATATCAACCCAAAAATTACACTACAGATTTTATGTCCCCCCTTTTGGCATTTCTTGTTTTTGTCTCTTTTTTTAGATTTATGAAGGATAGGTTTACCCATGTCATCATTTCCTATTTGAGTACTATTTCGGGCTATGGCTTTCCTAGCAAGATGTTATCACTATTTTAACGTCTCCCTTTCATACCGTATGGTACTTCAGAATGCGATTTAGATGTATGACGTATGTCATCTTCTGGCTTGACTGCGACACACTGCTATTGAATGTGATTATAAACTGATGAGTAATTTCCCATAGTAACTTCATTTTTCATCATCCTGGTTTTGTACAACAAAGAACAAAAGTAGCATTTGTATCATACATTGGTCCGAGCACCTTCTCCTTTTCGTCCTTCATTAATACAATGCACTGTCTCCTTTCCTTTCACTGATGTGCATGAGAATATGTTGCGGCAAATTAAGGAGAAAGAACAGGGTAAGTGGTGAAAATAATGGTGCAAAATGCAATTTCAACACCAAAAAAGGCAAAGGTTCCATTTCTTTCGTGAGGATACAACATGGGTCTTGCATAGGTGTAAATGCTGCAATTCTTGCTTCATGGTAACGATGAAAGATGGAATGCATTTGAATGATGTTCAGGCGATCATTGATGAGGTACATCTCTTTGTTTGGAAGATGAAATTTGCCTTGGATAATGCTTAAATGTGAGTTATAGGGCTGCAATTTACATAGAGCCTATCTCACTGCCCTGGAGAGCTACTTCGCGACTTGTTGGCGACTCACGTTTCCGCTCATTCGCGGTGACGTTGCGGCGACGTCTCCTGGAGACAAGCCTGGTCTCCGGGGAGGTGGGGAACTTTATACATGTTTAATTTTTTTAATGACTTTTTCCAGTCCCCATGACGTCGTGGAGACTAGCCGTCCATGACTTGGGAGACGTCTCCGAAACCTGCTGGAGACCAATGTGAATGAGGAGAAAAACGTATGATAGATTTATGTGTAGATCTAGGTACATGTATACAAGCAGGAACAAGTCGTCGCGATTTTTGTCGGTGAGATAGGCCCGTAAGATGTTGCTTGTAAGATGTACAGATGCCTGCATGCTTTTCCTGCATTCCCTCAAGGACTAAACCATTGGACTACACAGCAGTACCCCCAAACAAAAATCCGGCCCGGTTTGGGCGAGTGCCTGTATATACGTATCAAGATTGCGGGAAAAGCTTTGTGAAACTAGAATGCACTGCTGAAGGGCAGAGTAGTTCATTGTGGTATTACAGAACGATAACTTAGGAGAAATCTTATCCTAAGTCTAGGATTCTCCTAAGTGGTATTCAGAACGATCTCAACTTTTCTCCTAACTCCGCTCCTAAGATTTCTCCTAAGTTTTCTCCTATCTTTATGCAAATTTATGCAAACCATAAAGTTAGGAGGATTGGTATTCCAGAATGCGTGTACGAGAGGATTTAGGAGAAAACTTAGGAGAGCCTCCCCCCTGTCTTAGCCATTCATATAACACACGCAATAAAAAAGAGCAGCATTTATTTGCGCAAGTGCGCGTACATGATTGATGTGCGCGCACATATTTGCGCGACCACAAAGTGAGGATCAATCCTAGGGGGACGAGGGCCCGATGAGATGCTGTGATGATTGGTTGTTCATAAATGAAACACTTCCCTCCATTGGCTAATAAATGCGCTCTGGGTGGGGTCAAACCCTCCCCAATTTACATTAAGAGAGTCCTAAGAGGATGTTCTGTAATACCAATTTATTGCTCTATAGGCACCTCCTAACTCGAGGACTTAGGAGAAAACTTAGGAGAAAACTTAGGATAACTTCTGTAATACCACCCCAAGTAAAGACATTTTGCAACAATTCATTTTAGATCTTGCAGCAGACTCCGAGGGTCTGCATATTCAAGTGATCAATTGTATCTAAACAAAAAAAAATGCTCCATCACCCCCCCCCCCCCCCACACACACACACACACACACACCCTCTCTCTCATACCACAAATTACAAAATAATGCAAACTACCGTAGTCAGTTTTGCAGCTTGAAATAAAAGAATGTGTTAAGGGTAAATTGCTCACAATTTGGATACACCCAAGGCATAATAGTTTTGTGGGTCTAAACTCTAATGCATATAACACAACATGCTGAAAGATTCTTAGAAGGATTGCACTGAATTTGAATCTGAACTAATAATTGAATTAATAATGCAATAAAAAAAGGCCTTGATTACAAATAACTAGGTACAAAACCTGTACAATAGTAATGCACATACCGACATATATAAGAAGAATATAGGTTGCAATGGCGATGATTTCTAGGTAAAGACAAACAAATTGAATGAAACGCCGGTGTTACATTCAATTTATTTATCTTAATATATATATATATATATACATACAGTGAAACCTGCCTATAGTGGACCCCCGAAGGGAAATAAAAATTGTGGCCTTCATAGACAGGTGGCTGCTATAGGCAGGTGGCCACTAAGACAGGTTTAACTGTATATATATATATATATATGTATAAAACTGTCTTAGTGGTTTATATATATATATATATATATATATATATATATATATTTATATACCACCTATGCTTACACATTAGTTAAAATGTAATGATTGTAACATGCTGAAAGATTATTAGAAGATATTGTAGTGAATTTGCAAACCAAAGTTGAGTCTAAAGAACCAATAATTGAATCAATTATGCAATAAGAAAGGCGTTGATTACAAATATTGTAAATAATTAAGGCGCAAACCCTGTACAATAGTAATGCGCATACCGATATATATATATGGTATACAAATACACTGCATCATACCACCTATGCTAATGTAGTTACAATTTAATGATTATATATACATTTACCAATGTCTTCTCCAAGACCACTGACAATATTGATCATTCCATATTGTTAATTAAATTGTTGCATTAGATGATGACGGTGTCAGAGGTAATGTTTTGAAGACACGTCTTCCCCCCTAACTGTGTAACTCGTTATAATATTCCAGTGCGTCTGCATGGAGCTCCTGTTTTGTCGGAACCACTGCCACACATTTAATCTGTCATTAGCCTGTGGTAAATTTCCTGATGAGGTGAAGACATAAAAAATAACCCCACTTTTTAAGAAAAGCAGGACAGACTAATATCAGTACTCCCAGTATTAGGTAAGGTCCTAAAGAAGATTGTTAATATTTGTCTCTTACGTTTTCTTGAAAGTTGTAATATCTTATACATGTTTACCGACATCAGTATGGGTTTGGAAAGAAGTACCGGTAAAGCACAAAGTTATCCCTTGTCAATCTCATGATTGAATGAATGAAGGTCAGTTAACACTCAGAATACTTTGGGATTTCCAGAAAGCATTTGACACGATTGATCATGGGATATGATATTATTTTGGTAGTTATCACATTATGGTATCCGTGGTCTCCCACTTAAATGGTTCTTAAGTTATTTGAGAGATCGTTATCAGTTTGTGAAATACAAAGAATCTTCTTCAGAGAAAAGGCTGATAAAATGTGGTGTTCTACAGGGCTCTGTATTAGGACCTACGTTATCTTTGATTTACATATTAGACTTGTCGTCTGCAACTGATTTCTATAACTTCAGATTATTTGCTGATGATTCAAACATTTTCCATACTTTTTCAAAACAAAAAATTAATATAGATCTCAATGAAGTTTATCACCATGTATGGAAAATACCAGACTAGTGTGTTGCAAAAAAACTTACAGTTAGTATCACAAAAAGAAATTACATGTTGTTAAGCAGCCAAGGAAAAAAAAATACTCTCAGGATAGAGTGGAATTATATGGGCAGGAAATAAAAGAAGTAGATACATTGTTATATTTGTGGTTGTGGGCAAACACATTGATAAACATTTGGTATGGGATGCCCAGATCCATGCTGTAAACGAATCAATCAGAAGAGAGGTTCAATTGGTAGTTTATTTAAATTAAGGTACTTTGTACCTAGGCATACTCTAATTATGTTATACAAAGCATTCATTCAACCCCACATTACATATGGCATTGAAGTTTGGGGTTTTACATATAAATCAAATTTTAATTGTATATTCTATATGCAGAAAATGAATGTATTTGTCATAACATTTACTAGCTTATATCGTGCCCATATTCAACCTCTTTTTGAAGAACTAAGATTGTTGAACATATATCACCTCCACAAGTTATCTGTATGTACATTCGTGTTTGATTTAGTTCATGACAAGTTGCCACATGCTGTTAAAGATTATTGTAGAACATGTACTATATTATACACTGTACAGCATAATTATTCATACGACAAAAAGAAGACCAACAACCTCGTCTCCCCCTTTTCAAAACAATGCAGGGGAAATTCTCAAGTCAATGTCCTTTGTACAAAGTAGTTTTTGGAAAGCAATCCCGCAAACTTTGAGAGCAAAAACATCTCGGTGTGGATTTCGGAAAGCTATTTCTGACATGTTATTGAGCAAAAAAGTAATTGGTTCTTTTACACATGTTTTCCCTAAAATTATGTTTCATTATGATGAATGAATTTGCACATTTACTTTGATTTTCATTTCACTACAAATAACATAAAGTTTCATTATATTTAATATTTCAGTATCCACATGGTTTCTTTCAGGTAAATCATACAAAATACACCATTTTGTTCTATGAATCATTAACTAAATTGTAATACAAACTACTTTTGAATATGATGATAAAATCATTTTAATAAAAAGGTAAAAATCTATATACAATTCATGCATGAATCTATTTGTAATCAAATGCGAGCCAGGCTCGACTAGCACATGTACGGTTAAGTATTCATGTATCCATGTAAGTAATGTAATTGTCAAGAGAAACGTCATGCTAAGTAGTTTAATATATTCTTGTCAATGATGATGATGGTAATAAAACAATCAAAAAAAGGTTCACTTGACTGTTGTGATTCAGTCTCAATGTGTGAAATGCACTTTAAATTTATTCAGTGTTGCTACTAGGACAAACCTTGTACAAGCTTTGGAGTAACTACTAGTTACCACAAAAATGTGCATATTTAACGAAAATGGTCTATTTTAGGTCCCCTTCTATTGATCTTGTACGTTAACGACATATGCAAATCTTCCAGTTTTACTACTTATGCCATTCGCAAAACAACTCCAACATATTCTTTTCACATTCAACCCCCGACTAACTAGTAAATGGCAAGAATAAAGAAATCAAAATGATCAACAGCTCGATAATAAACTTTCTCTAATATTTTGACAAAACATACTACAAACTATTCAGTATAAATCTTTCACTACTCCCAAACCCCATTTTATTTGGTTACTGTTCGATATTCCGAAGGTTTGTTTATTCCGAAGGTTCGTAATTCCGAAACACGTAAATTGCCCATACCTCGATGCTTGTTAGTCCAAAAACGAAAAAGGGTTCGTTAATCCGAGCATTTGTCGCGTAACGTTCGGAATAACGAGTGCCTCCCTTTTATTCAACACTACTGTCTTACAAAGAGTATAATTACCTCAATTCCTATGTGTTTATGTTGACGATGCCCTCACATGGACTCTCCATGAGTTCTGCAAGAAAACCTCCAGTAACATCAGAATTATTAACAAGCTCTGAACAAAGAATTAAGCAAACAGTGTACTAAACATGGACTAACTTGGTGGGGAGCAAAATTAATTTAATGCTACCACAAAATCATTGATTTGCATCACAGAATCACAACCCTGCATGACTGATATGAATTATTTGCTGTAGCTTTCATGTGGACAAAGGTAATATACCATAGTGATTGCTCGGAAAAAATCAACTACATTGAATCAATAATAATGTTTCATGTGGCGTCACATAAAGTTAGTCCAGGTTTAGTACACTGCTGCCATTACACCCTTGTTCAGACTAGGGGCCCACGTTTTGAACTTGGAAGAGGGGGTGAGTGTAAGACTTATGTCTAAAAGGGCCCCTCTCATCAAAATGTACGTTGACTTTTGTTAATGCAACTTTTTTTATTGTTCAATGGAAATATGTGTCCTATATTTTAAAATAATTTTTCTATATTCTTCTCAGCACTGATGAGCCCCGCCTCTAAAATATCCACCCAACGCAAGATTCCTCCGTGACATCATCAAAGGTAGAAATTAGCAGGATAATATACATAATTTTTGCACAAACTAAACAATGCAATGACTGCCTGCAAGTGCTTATAATAGCATCACATGATGTGTTAAATGGTATTGTGTAAAGACGTGATGTTCTTGTGGGCAGGTTTAATGACAGGAAATTAAATCTGCCGTGGAATTATCTACTTGCTGTTTGTGGAGAATCACAAACCCAGTGAAACCCTGGCCTGTTAAAGAATATGTTCCTCACATCGATGGTGTCCGCGCTGACCAAAACACATTCTTCGCTCCGTGTTCACTAATGAAAGCCTACGGCTTCCAGTACGACGTTGGTCCAGGGCATTGGCTGAATGGCTCTCCATTCCATGCCTACAAGGAAAAAGGGATAGGAAGTCACATCGTACGGTATGTCTATGGAAATCTGCAGATCCGATTTACAGGGTTGAACCAGAGAGGCGTTGGGAAGGCGAAACAACTCGAGCACAATAATTATATGCAAACATTTGTATGGATACTAACGCTTGCTGTTGAATGTCAAAAGCAGTCCACAAGCATTACAATGCTTTGACAAACTGTGCTCAGTGCAAAATTTAGTGGATGTCAACTCTTTTGGCGGTGATGAGCATGGGTTCAAAGAAAAAAAAAATGTATATCCTTCGATAACAGTATCCCTGGTTGAATGTGGAAGAGGCTTTGATTTTGCAGAAACATCGCTAGCATGTCTGGGATTTAGGCCCAGGAAAATGGGGATGGTGATTTAGGGAGTGGTTGCACATTTGTCTTGAAGTTAAAAAGACATATTGAAATTGGTGGGAAATGTCTTTTTTTTTTAAATTCATAGTTTTCTTCAACTACAAATAACCTTTATTTTGTAAGATGCAGAATCGAGTACAACCTGTTTTCAATAGTGTTTGAAAATGTGTTATATTGACATCTAAGGCATGATTTCCATGGGATGAGAGTCATACATGTTTAATCAAGACATTTACAATAACATCTATCATGTTTAATGCGTTTTACTGTGGTCTCTGATGTGTGTTTTTCATGCAGACAGTACTGTCTTGACAATATATAAACAAGGCATTAGCAATATTGTGTCTCGCCCACTTGCAAAAATAACCAGAAATATCGCGATCTCTGTTGCTACGCAAAAGAATTGTATCCCTGGCTGATTGTGAAATATCTGCCATAGAATGTAACATTCCATAAATGAGAAGGGCTATTTCACGCAATGCTACTTCCTCTATCTACTCCCCCTCCCCCACCTTTCTCCTTCTTTGAGATGGAATAAAAAGCCTCCACCAAGTTCTATTAGATTAGACAAAGACAAAACAGGATGATAATCAGTTGCACAATAGAGGCGAAGTAAACTTTGTCTCTGGGGGGCATAGAAATGTAAAAAGGTTAAAATTAGTGCTGCAGTTGAAAACTGAACATGGAATAAAGTTTCTAAAATTGATACGTTTATATAAGAAAATTTGTCAACAGACATGAATAATGCTGAACATTATGATTGTAATAAGGCATGCATGTAAAGTGAACAAAGAAGAATAATTTTTTTGGAGACTTGATAACCTGTCAGGGGAAAAGTGAATGATTAGAGAGAGTTTAAAAGCAACAATTTTGAACAGATATGAGTAATATTATGGCATTGATATTGTATATGTGGGAAGGTTAAATATGTTTGTGGTTGCAGTCCAGCTGAGGGTTTCTAGATGATTTGTACAATGTAGTGTCATAATGAGCTTATTATTTAGAGAAACATTTCTTGAAAGCATTAGTGATTAAAACCTTTTAAGGCAAATTGAATAGTGCATATAACCGTATAAGTAAAATGCATGCGTAAAATTGAAGAGAACACAAAACACTGTGATCCTTCAGCCACCTTGCACTGAGTATTTATGTATAGTTTTAAAATTCAAGTTAATATTCTTTCAAGTGCAAAATGTTGCCCAGCACCCGCGACACGGACGCAGATCACATATCATATTATTCACAGCAGTTTTTGTTTTGTATTAAAACTCCGCACTTCATACGAAAGTAATGTATGGACATTTGCTTATTATTTTGGATGTGTTTTCTGTAATATTTTACATTTTGAATAATATTAGTAGATAGTGAGAGATGAAAGATTGCTGTGAAGTATCTGATGGGTGCCAAGTGGCTCTAACTTTGAGCCTTTTTTTTTATTTTAACACATGAAACATGTAAGTAGAAAACAAACACCAGTCAAGAAAAGAAAAACACTTTTAGAGAGCTTTGTTACATGGTACATGTACAAGCTCCAGGCATTTTCATAAAAAAAGCAAAATTAGATACAAAATAAAGTTTTGTTGTTTCATAAAGTATAGTATCACTAAAAATGGCAGTGAGCTAAAAGTAAGAAAAGTGAAATAACTGTTCTTGTATATCAGTACACCAATTTATATAAACAGCAATAGAAACTAGAGCAATTCCACGCAGTCGATAAATATGCCTCCGCCTCTTTGCTATCCTCAGAAAATGTGTATGTTTGGTGGGCAATGTACCATTGCTCCTATGTGAAATGAAAATATCACATTCTGTTTTTTCAAGTTTAGCCAAGTTTGACAATGTTCATTGACTTTTGACCTCTTACTTCTTTGACTTCCAATCTAACCAGTCTGTCCAAATCCATCCTTGCATCAAGTTTGTTTAAAATTTGGCAATTTTCATTGACTTTTGACCTCTTACTTCTTTTACTTGCAATCTAACCAGTCTGTCTAAATCCATCCTTGTATCAAGTTTGTTTAAAATTAACCAATTTTGGGTGAAGTTCATTGACCTTTCAGGAATTTTACCCAAACTTCACCAGTCTACCTCCATGAAGTGATACATCTCTGTACTATGTTGGGTCTGAATTGAATCATTAATATTGGATTCAATATGAAAAATATCTATTTGGGGGCTATTTTTAGCCAATTTTGGCAAAGTTCATTGACCTTTGATCCCTGACCTTTGAGAAATTTCACCAAAAATGTCATCAGTCTAGTAGTGATCTATCTTTGCACCATGTTTGGTTGCTATTGCTCCATTGGATTTGGATACTTTTTGAAAATTATCACTTTGAGGGCAATTTTTAGCCAATTTTTGGCAAAGTTCATAGACCTTTGACCTTTGAACTCTCCAGCAATTTCACCAACAAGGTCACCAGTCTGCCCAAAAGTAGTGATCCATCGTTTCACTATGTTTGGTTGGAATTGCACCATTGGATTTGGATTTATTATGAAAAATTAAGGGTTTGGGGCAATTTCTAGCCAATTTTGGAAAGTTCATTGAACTTTGACCTCTGAACTTTCAGGAATTTTAACAAAAATGTCACCAGTCTATCCCCAAGTAGTGATCTATCTTTGTACCATGTTTAATGAGAATTGCATTCTTGGATTTGGATTTATTGTGAAAAAGGTCAATTTTTGGCAAATTTTCACAAATTTCATTGACCTTTGACCTCTGACCTTTCAGGAATTTTACCAAAAATGTCACCAGTCTATCCCCAAGTAGTGATCAATCTTTGCACCATGTTTAATGAGAATAGCATTCTTGGATTTGGATTTATTGTGAAAAAGGTCAATTTTTGGCAAATTTTCACAAATTTCATTGACCTTTGACCTCTGACCTTTCAGGAATTTTACCAAAAATGTCACCAGTCTATCCCCAAGTAGTGATCCATCTTTGTACCATGTTTAATGAGAATAGCATCCTTGGATTTGGATTTATTGTGAAAAAGGTCAATTTTTGGCAAATTTTCACAAATTTTATTGACCTTTGACCTCTGACCTTTCAGGAATTTTACCAAAAATGTCACCAGTCTATCCCCAAGTAGTGATCCATCTTTGTACCATGTTTAATTAGAATAGCATCCTTGGATTTGGATTTATTGTGGAAAAGGTCATTTTGGGGCAATTTTTACAAAGTTCATTGACCTTTGACCTTTGACCTCAATTAGATTTGACCCCAATTTTACACACTTCATTAGTTTTATGCAATACATACATGTACCAAGTTTGAAGCAAATCTGCTTAACGGCTCTCAAGATATTGCCTAAACGGATTCGGGACGGACGGACGGACGGACAACCCGAAAACATAATGCCTCCGTCCACTTCGTGGCGGAGGCAAAAAAACACAACAGAAAACTACTTGACCTTTTGCATATATAGTATATGTGAACAGTATCTTATTATGATACCTTGGAATGAAGTAAGCATAATAAAAATTTACATGACACACTGCATTCATTGTCATAGTTCTTGGTAACACAGCACCATAACATGAAGGTACCCCCAGTGCATCTATGACCCAAGTTAGGTTGTAATCCAAGCAATCTATGTGAAGTTATTTGTCAAAAGAGAGTCTTGCAGGTAAACTTTAACGTATGACCTCAAATGACCTTTGACCTTATCCTGTGACCTCCAACGGTACCATAACATGAAGGTACCCCCAGTGCATCTATGACCCAAGTTAGGTTGTAATCCAAGCAACCTATGTGAAGATATTTGTCAAAAGAGAGTCTTGCAGGTAAACTTTAACACAGAAAAAGAGAGTCTTGCACATATATGACCTCAAATGACCTTTGACATCATCACATGACCTCTGACAACACCATAACATGAAGATACCCCTAGTGCTTCTATCAACCAAGTGTGGCTGCCATTGCTGTAACAGTTGCCAAGTTATGGATCATAAGAGAGTCTTGCAGGTAAACTTTAACATTTGTGACGGACGACGGACGGACGGACGACGGACGGACGACGGACGGACGCCATTTGGATCCCTTAGTCTCGCCTTCACCTCTGGTGGGCGAGACAAAAAACCAAGATGTCAAATTATACTAGCAGAGAATATACGTTCTCAGAATGTAATTTTTGGAATACCTAGTGCATAATTATGACCTACCGTAATTCCTTGCAGCCACACCTGAAACTCATACTTATATTCAGCAGTCTTCATGTCATGATGCTTTACTAGAGCTTTGCCGACATCTTTTGGAGCTGCAAAGAGGAATAAAAGTTGCATCAGAGAGAAATGCTTTTAACCCTTCCTGTGCCAGATGAATTGCTGCTGGATGTGATTTGTGTACATTGCTGGTGATAAAGTACACACCTGACACACAAAGAGTTACAGGGACATTAAAGGGGAGAAGGGGGCTATGAGCTTCAGTTGATTCATTTATCGAACGCGAATCCCCCCACCCCCCACCAACCACCCACCCCGGAAAAAGGATAAAAAGGGCATGATACCGTTTTCTTTGCAGAATCAGTTTGCCGTCTCTGAATGGCCGAATTTCAATACTTTCCGGGCAAAGAACAATTTAATTGTTCTTTGAATGTTTCCATGGTGAGAGTGTACTAATAAATACTATTTATTAAAGAACAATTTATCGTGAAGCAGTATGATTTGTTGATGTCAAGTATCTCATCTTTCATGAACTTTTTGGACACTCAAAGGCGGATGGTAATCTTTTTTCTTATTATTCTGACACATCTGTTTGAATTTAGCAGCAAGCGCTGACAACATTTTAGAGTTCAATCAATTGATCTCTCATGCTCATTGCTGAAGTCACCCTGCGGATCTGGAATTTGATATTAAAAGAGAGTATATCCTTTCTTTTGGAGCGTACGTGTAATTGCATTCCTTTGTCAGACCTATCATCACGTTTAAAGAGATAAGCGGCAGTAGTACAGCTTACGAGAAGAGTCGATGTTGATGGTCACTGTGACATTGAGCGGATTGGTGAGTCCACTTTGGCTGGTCACCGTGATCACCTCTTCCAGGCTCGCCGCATTTACAATGATGTTCCTCAGCTCACAGTGTACATGCAGAAACTCCGCCTCGGTTGTGTCGTAGCGAACCTGTGAGCATTTGTGGTCCGCAAGCTCGCCGGTGAAGGTAGCGACCATTCGAACACCCAGAGACGCCTCAAAGAGCTTGAAGATTGTCGTTATTGAGTCATTTAACTTCGGAGCATAGGTATAGTTGTGCGGCTCGCTCCTATCCAAGATCTTTGGAACTGAGGATACAATAACCATGATAACGTCATAATCTAAATATAACGGCTTCATGTGTACGAAGGTCTTCGGAAAATCGGAAAAACGTCAGTGGCAGTTGGAGCCAGGAAAGAGACAGGATAGTAAAATGTTTCAGTTGTTTGAAATATCGAGTTTTATATACAACCTGGCAGCAAATGTTTTGTCGTAAAAGAGGAGATGTTTGTACAAAGAATCAACTTATATAGATATATAGATATGATAAGAGATTGTTTATCATTTGATTTTGGTCTCGCCAAGAAAGTAGCATTTCCGTAGCCTAGAGGCCATGGCTAAGTCAAACAGTTGCTTTCCTTCAGATAAAGGATATTCACTGTGGATCGAGGCGCTTTATTCAAGCTGCACTCTCACTTACCCCTTAAAAGACTCCCCCACTTCTTTCGCTATCGATTTCACATAGGAATGATATACAATACTGACAAGATGCAAACGTTTCCTGAACTATATTATGTACATTTGTGAGTGGCATATGCAACTCTGCAAGTTAAGTGCAGGCATGTATAATTTTGCAATTGGACACAATACTTTGCCATGTCTCGTCATCCATAAATCATATATAATATTTGAGAGATGGGCGTTCTTATTGAGGTAAATATGCTGTAAACTTACCTGAGTCCAGAGGGTACTTAAAGGCACAGTTGTCTACCGTGCCATACAAAGAGGTCTGGTGTATCTGCAGGTTACTCACTCCATAAGGCCATTTCTTCTCGACGCCCTACATTTTCAAAGGAAAATGAAGAAAAGAGGTATACAGAATATCAAACATATTTTTGTCGCTGTTGCTGTTCAACCACACTTTTATATGTGATAGTTCCACATCATGTCCATAAGTACGTGCCTACAAATAAGTTTATTGGTACATGTAATATAAAAAAGAACTTCATACTTGGAACAATTATTTCTTGTACTTGTAAATTATGTTGGTGGCGTTTTTTAAGAATTTTGAATATTTGCACTTCATTCTGGATGATATACGACGGTTGGAATTTTGAAAGAAGTCTTAACCCCAAACTGTCTTACCTTATTTGTTATTCTGAAAACTGACAGAATTAAAAAAAAAAACAACTGCACTAGTTATCTAATCACAGTTGATGATCATTTTTAGAAAAACTTTCCAGAATGTTGTGGAAATTAAACAAAATATGCACAAGGTCTAAAAGAATACTTTGGACACTCCCCGAATCAAGCTGATATTTACCCTTCCTAAAATCAAATGATGTTAACAAATTTTTGAAGCAGGTTGCTGGACATCGTATCAATTATTGTTCTTGTATTAATGTTTTGGATATTGAATCGGTTTTCACTTCTAGGCAAATCTGGGCCTAAAAATGTGTATCAAACAATTGATTCAGAACACACCAATGCCCACTGTGCATTACAGCTGTCAATCCACCAGCGACTACCACCACAAAGTGTCATTAACAATCCAATTAGCTTTTTGACATAACAAATGTTGTGGATTAACATGCACGATGCACAATTGGCATTGCTGTGTTATGAACTAATTATCTGAATTGTTAGGTCCCAATTTGTCCAAAAGTTACATATAAATGTAATTGTAATGTAATGCACCTTACATTATACAACGGTCAATCTCTCGTTTTGAATGAAAGTATTCACCATATGTGCAGAATATGCTGTAGCTTGAGTGTCTTATATAACTGGTCACAATCCTCAAGATCAGGGTGTAATGAGATTATTTAACCATTATCGTGGTACTTTTAACTTCCATATCGTTCTGGGGTGGTATTCTGAAAACAAAGTTCTGACTTAAGTCCAATGTGATCTCGAACTGTGATTGAACAATTGCGCAGTTCCCAAAATGTCGACAGATTTGGTGGATCATAGTTTTGATCACCCTGTAATGTGTTGGAGAGGTCCTTTTACTCAGTGCATGGGAACATAAACAAACTGAATGGTATCAAGAAACTTTTGACCAGGTCGAGGTGGCAAAACCGCAAAACTGTGAATATATTTTTATTCAGTTATGGCATATATATGAACGGTAAAGTGTAAACCATCAGTTCACTATTGCAGGGATATGAAACAGCGTACCTGTTTGTCACTCAAATCTGCACTGCGCACGGATATCGTATTCTTGATGATAGCTTCAGTAGATGTAATGTTAACTATCAAGATTGTCCTATCATCTGGAAAAAAAATGAAAGGAAATGGTCAGGAACTGTTAACCCTCTCAGTACCACGCACCGACAATCGCATATCAAATAACAAATAAATATCTTGCCTATGGGACTGAGCGGATTAACCCTGTACCCGTCATTGATGTACAGGTGAGGCTAAAAGTTTACATACACCCATGGAATTCAGTGAAATTTGTTCGCTTGCCAAACATCGTAAAATTTACTATATCGTCAGAAATATAACTACTACCATGACGACTTTGGTATCAAATGAAAGAGCGTATTAAGCTCTTTCACATGATTGGGATGCCGTTGTAATAAAATTATATTTCAGGTGGAATTTTCTTTGAAGAAAACAATGATATTCGTGCCAAATGTATTCTATTGTTTGTCATTATATTTTCAAACATTGTTTCATAGAAATATATAAATGTCAAATCTATGATTCATATTACATTTTCTATGATGATATGACACCAGTGAACAAAAAAGTGTAATCTGAATGTTTGTGTTGAGAAGTAACTAGCACAAATTTGAAACGTTTTTGTCAAGTTTTTATCGTTAGTTTGTCTAAAATATGAAGATTTTCTGGGGAAAAATGACACCTAAATATTTTTCAGCTCCTGATGACAAAGCAATGTGATGAAGGGGCATGACATACTCATTTGATATCAACGTCGTCATGATAGCACAAATATCTTATAAGATACAGTAAATTTTATGATGTTTGGCAAGTGTAAACTTTTCTTTGAATTTCCTGGGTGTATGTAAACTTCTGGCCTCAACTGTATATCACAATAATACACACAAATCCCATAAAGCTCTTTGCCTGGCACACAGGAGTTGGTCAAACAAAAAACAAAATAATACGTACCATGCTAATGAAACCAAGTTGGCAAAACTCTATGTCTAGTAGATGGCTGTAATTTTCACCTCTCATTTGGATAAGGGATTGGATATGAGGTTTGTAATTCAAAAACCTGTTAGATTATGTACCTTCTTCTAACATTGCAACCAAATAAATGATCATTTGCACGTTGTTACACATTGACTTTGTTCATTATATCATCGCTATTATTTGAGACCGTTTGAATCATAGTAAGCCAGCAGGTATTCCCTGGGCCTTGCCACATCCTAGATTTTGCAAGCCCTGTCCTTAATACGGGTCGAATTTCTAGTACACCTGTTTCAAAGGAGGTATGAACACGATAGCATAAACATTGATATAATCACTTCCATAGTAATTGTAGAATCTTTACTTGTTCCAATGGCCACCATGAGATGCGTGTCCGTATCGTTGTAAACCTCCAGTTGGCTTCCGTGGACACCAGGAAACACGGCCAGTGGATTATCTGTCGACCTGCGGTAGTTATCGCATGTTTGGCCGAGTCCACAGTTTTTGGCATTTGTGTTGATGAGCGGAAAATTCTCGATGTAATTGTATACATTGCTTGGAGATGGATATGCAGTCAAGCACTGGGGTAAAAAAATAATGAAATCAACATGCACAACTTTCCTGAGATTTTAGATACAAGTATTTCATAACCAGAATATGTTGTCAAATTGAAGTTTTACAGGACATAGGTTTTGACCTAATCTGTACTTTTATTCAGAATATTCAGAATATAAATGAAAGATTCCTTCAAAAAATTGCTTCGCAAATAAAATTGACGCAGGAAACAAATCTCATAGGTCTACAACTTTATTCTTTTCCATCTCATTCAATCTTCTTTTTCTTTTCTTGTATGCACACCCAGTATTGTGGATAAGTATGCCATTTGTCACCCCTTATGTGGTAGGATCATTTTGCATTTTCAATCTTAAAGGGTGTCCCTGTCATGCAAAAAATTAATGCTAATTAATGCAACTTTACTACATAGTAGCATATGACATTAATACCCCATTTTATACTTTCTTTCGTTATTTCAATGTACAGTAAAACTTGCTGTTGCGTCTACCACCAGTTCATAAAGACCAATTTTTTTTTTTTATCTCCCTTCAGCAAACTGTACATACAGGTTCACTGAATTACACACTTTTTCATACTCACGTTCCGTTGTGACTCTGTATCTTCCGCATTGATCGGAATTGGGTACCACGCCTTTGTATCGTCGATGTTGAAATTGTCGGTTGTCTGACCACGCCTGTTGTCTTGGTTGAAGAGGGAGTCGAGCTCTTGAAGATTATACCGACAGATGGCCGAGCTCACTTGGCCAGCGCTACAAAGTGTGACAACATTACACAAGCCTATATATACAACAGTGGTTTAGGAAAAATGTCTCTGTCGCCGGTCACTTTCATTGTTATTCATTCTGTTTATTCTACAACAGCTGGCTCGCCATCAGCGAACGACCTTGCATAATACTATTTTTTAAACAGCATACGCAAGCATATGTTCAAATGTTTACATTATTCTAAGATGAGGTTGTACGTCCACGTTTGTTTAGAACATTTTTCTCAATTTGTCTTTGCTGGTTTCTTTAAACCTATCGATTCTATTTTTGCCTGTATTAACAGTGTTCACATTATTATGCAAGTATTTGCATTACTTGTACACATGGCCCCAATGGATAATTGTACAAGCCTGCTGATGGAGCTATCCTTGTATAAACAGAAAACTCAATTATAAAAAAATAATGGATAGATGCTTATGAATAATATTAAGAAAATAGTAACACTTTCCTTGTGCCATTGACAAAACTTGAGCCTCTACCATTTAGAAATACAGTTAGTTGTCATTTAGATCTTTGGAGTATGCCAAACATTTTCCATTGCATCTGTCAGGGTTACCTTCCCAGGTAAGCTGAAGGACTACGGGCTCCCTGTCTAGTAGGAACGTCATGTGGGGACCAAAATAACAAATGGCAATAAACCTTTCTGGAATCGTGTAAGGATGTCTTACTTTGGTGTTGTGAACAGCCCGTAGATGATGCTTGCATCATTTGAAGATTGCTTCATGTCTTCTGTTAATTGAAATACATAAAAGCAAGTAAGTCGGTAGGATGTTATGTTATTTTCAAAACAGTTGAAATTAACTGTGTCGTAACCAAAGAGCGAGTAATACTCACTATCCTAGAAACAGAACTTGTATACTTATAACATCGGATTTTGATATAACTTGTGCAAGTGGATTAGAAAAATAATGAACAGTGTTAATCAGGTTGTTTTGTGATCACGCACGGTCTGTATGATATGTCACTCTTTGATTATAGGCAGTATGAACTTACGAATTTCATTGTAAAAGAATGGGTACTGGTCTCCACGTGAACAGGCAAGTCTTGCCTTCAGGAATGTTGTAAACTTTTCGTCGAGAGGATTTGTATTTCCTCCAGCTTCCGCCTGTTGAAAGGAAATATGAAGACACATACACAACAGCTCAAAGGAATTGGCATCGGGTAAAGGGAAAGGGAAGAAAGGGAAGGAGCCGCAGTTTTAAACCGTTGTATATTTTGTCCAGTTCTGCACGAAACATGATGCATTATCCTAAAAAGCATCATGTTTCATGCTGAACTGGACAAAGTATACCACATTTTAAAACTGCGGCTCCTTCCCTTTCTTCCCTTTTCCTTTCCCTATGCCAATGCCTTTGAGCTGTGGTGTCTCGACTTCTACCAGAGATTACTTTTCGAGATATATATTGTTTTGATCTGGAACCTGATGCTATGACCATCAATCAGCCTTTCTGGGATAAAATATTGTACTTTCCAGTGTTTATTTACAAACAATTAATTATGCAACATGCAAATTATTAATATATGTATAATATACGATGGATTAATTACAAGTGTTCCAATTTGTTCATTCTTTATTCTGAGACAAACTACCAAGTGGACCTTATTCAATAATGACAAAACTTTCCCGTCACCATCCTCTCTTCACTCAGAACTAGCAAAGGGCGTGAAAGCTGACAACTCTGAAGCAAAGTTAACCCCTTCTATGTCAACCTCCACACTGCACTATGGGAATAATATGCATTATCATTTCCAAAATGACTCAATCAGTGTCAATGGTGTATAATAGTTAAACACTCCTTACCGTACAGATCCGTGCTACTCTCGAGTAGATGACTGCCTCTATGGTCACCTCAGCAGCCTTTTCACGGAAGAAGAAATACGTGAACGCCCCGTACTGAATAGGCTCGCCCACAAAATCCAAGGGTGCTAAACGTGTGAGAATAAGTGTGAAGAGGTGAAACAATTGAGAGATTGTTGATAGCTTACATGTTTTATGACAAGATTCTTGTTGCAAAGTACAAATTAACATGTTCAAATACACAACTATGGCCGTATAGGTTTATCACAAAAAATCACTAAGATCAAGGGAAGAAGGGATACAAAAATGAACGACCTCGTCAGATTCCAATGACTTCATCATTTTGAAATTATTCCTTCCTTTGATCCTGATTTTGAACAAAAACTTAGACCTAAGGTCACGGTAGAAAAACAATTCTTTGAGTACATGTATATTTATCCTTACCATTAACTTGAGTAATACATGTATATACAATCTTTCCAACAGATGTAATAGTTTAATGATATTCCCTTGGCCCCCATGAACTTAGAATCTTGCAATGGAATATGTGTTTTCATTGTGTTGCATTCTGGGTAAGATGCTGTTGATCTTGTATGTAATGTAATAAGGAGACGGCGTGGTTGTCATCATTCTGACTCAAATACAATTGATTGCGGAATCGAGTCCTGCAACAGAGCAGTTAAAGTTATTCCTGCCTTCCCTTTTTAAAGCCGCTAAAATATCAACATTGAAATCCCTTTCAATGGACAAAAAGGCGATTATTAGGATATTTAGCATTAGTTGATACCATTCGTCAGTTTCTACTTACTTGTGAACCAATTGTCGACTGTGTCTACTGCGACGTCTATCAAGCCTTGTTTATCAAGCCTTGTAAATCTTGGAGTCAATTTACCCGTAATAGGTATAGCTCTGCCAACAAAGTCTGCGTCATTGGCAGACTCTGAAAAGGTAAAATAATCACATGACTATATTATACACAACACAGAGTGTGTCAGATGGGTTGACTTGATTGGTTCACAAAAGGCTGTCTCGGAGCAGCGTCCATGCAGCACAAAGACCTCATATATACAGAAAAAAATCATTTCATACAGTTTTGCCAAATGGAGCCCTGCAGTCGGGTAGAACGGGCTAGGCATGAATGAAAGGAAAAACTTCATGACTTTCTAACGAGCACATGGTATGAATGTTAACATTGGACATTGACAATGCCTCAAAAGTTGAGCCATGTCTATTATCTTTGTGAAGGTGTCTCCTTTAGATCATGATCAGGCTGTTTTCATTAATAATGTCATACTATACACCAATAATAAGCAGGTTCATAACAGTCCAGGGTAGTTAAATTATATGATATCACCCTGCTCAATAGGCAAGATGTAAATGCTGTTTCTCTGTATGTACATTCGTCAGAAAACGCATAATTCCATTCTTGCAAACTAAATTCTGTTAGCCTTTCAACTAATGGAATAGCTACAAAGCCTGTACTTACTGCCAACAATAGCGGTGAAATTCTGATTTGGTGTTCTTGGCATTGCTTCATTGGCGGTCCTACCATCACATTCAAGGCTATCATCTGCATTCTGGTCAAAAGGTATAATTACGTACATGATTATGATGTTGTCTATTGATTTATTTCATAGTGGTTAGTGAATAATGACCAAAATAATAAATCTACTCTTACAAGACTTATGAAGCAGCAAGTATTCTGTAATAATGAACTTCGACTAAAGGGAGCTTGATAAAAGTAGACCAGCCGGGCATATCATTCAATTCTTTTCTCCCTTCTTGCAAAAGTTGAAAACCCGCACTTATTGGTTGACTTGATGTCTGCATCTCATTTTGCCTGCTTTGACGAATCCTTCAATGGATGAGGCTCTTAGAGAACTCACTCTTCCCTTCCACTTCGAACGTTGGAGCAGACATCACAAATATGAGAACAGACCAGTGAGACCACGATAGCAATTAAAGGGTGTCGCAAAGGGTGCTAACAATCAAGCAGTTTATCTGATCATAGTTTGATTAGACTCGAGTCCAAAGTTCCAAGAAAGGACCGCTATCTATAACTTGTAAGTTACAGTGTTCTTTATGAATAGCGATGCAATTTCTTGCTATGAGTATCAGACCTGGACGTATGAGAAGTTACACGTTATGAATAGTGGTTCTATTGATAGTCATCCTCACAAAATGAATTAATAAAACCATTTTGATCTTACTAATTGGCAGTCCCAGCACTGTGCTGTAAAGGTGTCATATGTCCCACACACACGGAAGAATGTTGCATTGACATGAGTGCCCGCAGTTATGTAGTTCTTGCAGGCGAAGTCATCATTCTGATAAATGAGAATATTAATTGATGCTGAAGAATAAGTCAATGTAGTTAGCACTACATTCAGATTAGGATAATAATCACGCCAGAGAAGAATATCCTTATTTTGCATTTTGAATCAACATTTTCGTTGCCATCGCAAGCTCTTATATATCATATATATAAAAGAATAAATCAAAAGACTGCCATGGCGTATTTATTACCTTCAAGTTGTATTATGTACATCATGTATACAGATGTATACTATATAGGTGTTCAAAAAATTACTTTTAAATAATAAAAAATAACTTACAACCCGGATCAAGCTGAACTGTACACATCATACAGTCAAAGGATGTCAAGTCTATAGAGGCTTGTTTTGTGACATATAATCAATTAATATCATTCATTTGATCACCGTTGGAATATTGAATAAGACTTTACATGTGGAAAATTGGGCGTATCACATTATTACATCAGAACACAACAGTGCCCAATGGGCAACAGATATATCAACCCACTAAGTATTTTCTGCCAGAAGCATCATCAATTCTCCCTATCGCATATAGCCGATATCCAGCGATATCACCTCGCGATACCGATATCTGATCGATTGCTCTTGGAACAGATACTTCCGGTAAGAGTTTGTTGTCGGCGCAAAGTGATCTAGAAATCGCTTTTTTTGGATGAATTAATCAGTGAACAATTTATTTAGGGTTAAGGTTATGGTCAGGGTTAGGTATAGAATTAGGTTTAGGGTTAGGGTAAGGGTCAGGGTTAGCTTTAGAGTTAAAATTCATAAAATTAGTGGGAAACCGTGGTCCCTATTGTACGGGATGTACGTGGACCGGAAGTTCATATCCCAAGAATTAAAGGTAAAATAATTAGAGCGCCACACACGTTCAGATTCGGAGGGCTATATGCGATAGGGAGAATCATTAATGACACTGATGGGAGTTATTATCCACTAGCACTAGAAGTTGCTAGTGGATTGACAAGTGCCATGCGCAATATGCCGCTAACCTGCTAACAATCTCGAGGTTTGTAATTTAAAAAATGTTTTGTATTACATGTATGTTGTACGCATCATGAGTATGATTATTTGTTGATTGACTTGGGAATGAAGGGTTATTCGTGAAGCAAACATAACAGGTTTCAATTATACCGATATTCAGCATTGTCGCAGGTAATATGCAATAAACTTACCGTGCAGGGTAATGAACCATATATTGGTGTTGATGATGTCATCATCTGAGGGAAAGATAGACATGGATGAATTTCAAAACAGTGTTTGAAACAGGTGTTTCAATAAATACAGAGAATGGGAAACCTCTATCAATACCAAACGCCAATAGTCCTAACATGTTTGGATTATAGCCATATTTATATTTCAGGCCCATCAACAAGCAAACACAGTTTCCCTACATGGGCCATCTCCACAAAATTTCAAGTTGAAATAAAGAGATTCAATTTGCAATAATTTGTTTCTTAATACTCCTATTTCTCTCTGAATCTATGTGGTTGGAGGTACGTTAAAAAGAGTATTACGTTGTCGTACCAGGGCCCCATTTCATAAACAGTTGCGATTAATCTAAATTAATTGTGACTCCAATCCCATACTTCTAATGTACAGATTTACGATAGATATCAAACGCAAATAAAATTGCATTCAATTTCAATGTATCATAAGAGAGGTCCCAGATTAGTATCAAGAAGAGGCACTTAGTACTAATTGGGTACGTGCTAATTGCATCAATATATACCATTTACGTTCAGTCAACGAGCACGTTTGTAGTAAGTTCAGTATGACGTTGTCTTACCAGATTTGTATCCAGAAGATAGAGGCACTCGGCACTTCCAAGTAGGATGCTCTCATTGCTAACAGAGAGAACTCTGAAGATTTGTTGCAGTGTCGTATTACATTTGGTCTGAGTCGTGTTCGGCACGGAGAATGTGCCTGCATTGAGAGACGTAGACATGGTATAGAGCAATCTAATTTTGGCTCTTTGAAATATTGTACATATTGCCTATATCAACATGGTTAAAGGCTCCCTTTTCTATGAACAATAATTAACACGAATCTCTGTCTCTTTCAAATAATTATTGCAAAGATATATGTCTGCTAAGCATAGACTAACACCAAATTTTTGTCACCTGTCAGGCTCCAGCTAGGTTAATCTGCGATTGCCAGACCCAAACAGGCATATTACACACAAGAATATCACTCAGGAAATGGCTTGCAAGAGTCATAGTGAAAGAGAGAGAGGGAGGGAGAGAGAGGGAGAGAGAGGGAGAGAGAGAGAGCGAGAAACATACACACACATATAAAGAGAGAGAGAGGGAGAGAGAGAGGGGGGGGGGAAGGGGGTTGACAGGTAAGAGGGGGAAGGGGGGGGGGGGATAAGAGCGGAAACAGGAATAGAAAGATAAAACCCATGAATTTGTATTCTCATCTGAGAATTGTCTGCCAAGTCAATATGTATGCCAATAATACCTATGTTGAACTCACATTCTGCCTCAGGCATGGAAGATCGAGAGTCGCTATTAAATTATCTTTCACTTCCTTTTTTGTACAATACCATTTCATTCTCAATTGATTTGGACGCAAATGTTCTCTTATAAATTTCATACCACAATTGTACATTTCCCCAAACCAACCTGTAAGTGGTATGCATTTTTTGTATACATTCAATTGCATTTATTTAACTAGCAGCACATTGAAACGTCTTCCGCATTGTTTTGGCAATATTACATCATCTGGGCTCATTTACACGATCATTTTGTGAATAATTAGTGAAAAAAAAGTAAGATTTAGAATCAAAATTATGAATTCAAAAGCAGTATCCTTCAAGTTTTCACCGCATACAATATATGCTCTTAATTCTTTAAGTGGCAGACTAAATGCTACTCTACGGGATTTATGTAAAAATGTAAAAAATTTATGCAAAAATACACAAGTGCCCCATAAAGAGTTAATATAATATGATTTCTCCTTTTGGATAGTATGACATTGTAACATTTCTCTATAAATGTTTTTGGTAAAATAGAAGCCAATGTTTTTTTTACATATTGCATTCAATTATTCAAAATCAATGCTAAAAAAAACTGGCAGTATTTCTTTATAATCACCATTCAAAATAATTCTAAAGATCTTTCTTGATTGGGGATAAATCAGCTTCTGTATATTAACTTTTTGCTTGTACGTCGTATTTAGACAATGCTGTCAAAATCAAGCACTTGACACTGCTAGTATACTCATAATGATGCTTTAATAAAACAGCATAAAGCATCATAAATGGGGGGCTACATACATTCAAACACGTATTCATGTGGGTGGGAAGGAATAGGTACTTACATGGGATGGGTGTTGAGATGCTTTTATTCTGGGCCTCAATGAGTACGCTTTCTCCTGGCACGCAGCAAGCCAGCAGGCACATCAGAGAAGCCAGGATGATCCGACAATGACATTGACCAAGCAATGGCGCCATCTTTCTTGCAATTGGCGTTGTGTTGTATGTGATTCTGTTGAGCGTTTATACAATGCTATCATTATCAATCATAACAGTTTATGGTGACTTCAACAAATCTCATAAAGGTCTACGCCTAGCAATTGGGATGCTTGACATACATGGCATTGGCATCCAAATCATTTAAATCCAATGCTTATGTGCTCAGACAGGCGTACAGTACACACTGATCACGTCTTACGCAATGAAACCCCAAAAACTTTCTTCCTTAATTATTTATATACACTAGAGTTCAAAGGAATTGGCAAAGGGAAAGGGAAAGGGAAGAAAGGGAAAGGGAAAGGGAAGGAAGGGAAAGGGAAAGGGAAGAAAGAGCAGAAGCCACAGTTTTAAACCGCTGTATATATTGTCCAGTTCAGCATGAAATATGATGCTTTTTAGGCTAAAGCATCGTGTTTCATGTTGAACAGGACAAAATATACCATGGTTTAAAACTGTGGCTCCTTCCCTTTCCCTTTCCCTATGCCAATTCCTTTGAGCTGGAGTGTATGACATCAATCAAGTTCTATCTTACAACATGTAGAAAATTTAGCAAAATAATGAATTGGCAAAAGCCTGAAGTGAACAAGTAAATTATTATGTCACCTATATGAATACTAACATTACGGGTGTGGGTGGGAAGCAATTACGTGTTCTTCAGACATACATACATGATGGGATGGCAGAATACTCATAATGGTGCTTTAATAAAACAGCATAAAGCATCATAAATGGGGGCTACATACATCCTAGACCGAAAAATCAGTCTCTATAGGATGTTGGATCCGCTGAGATTGCATCTGGCTCCTCTGAACGCCCTATTTAGAGACTGAACATTGCACCTGTACACTGTATGGCGATCGATGCGAGTCGCCATTTTGAATATGAAAACGCTAATGATAATGCATATATGAATAAGTAACTTCACGCATGCGCACATTTTTTTCCCGCTCGTTTGCCGTGTGCTGTTTTTTTTTCGTCGAACCGATTGACGATTTAAATATTCATAGCCAACAACCCGTCGAACAATCGGATTGGTCAAATTTATGTCAGACTCGAGCAGATTGAAAATGTCTGCGATAAACATGTGATCGGCAGAAAGTAAGTCTTTAATTTTCATCTTTCTATACATTTGGTGGAATCTTAGACCTAGAATTTATAAATATATAATATAGATCTAATTTTGATATAAGTAAATTTGTTGCATCATAGCTTGAAAGATGTTACATTTTTAAACGAAGTCGCTATGTCTAGTTCCAAAATCCGTTTTCCCATAGACTTTGCACTAATTCCTCTAACTTTAGCGGAAACCTTGTATTTGCTTGTACACATAAGAACCTGGCCACTGTGCGTTCGGTGTGGATGTACCGTCTCTATTCGGGGGGTATGTCCAAAAATGTCATTTTGATTAAAGAATGCCCCCGAATGAGACGGTTCTTCCTGTCTACATACATCCAAGACTTTACACACGTAAACACGTCAATACACGTAAACATTATAATTATCAAACATAACAGTATATGGTGACTTAACAAATCTCATATAAGGTTTATAACGTCTAGCATTTGGGATGCTTGACATACACGGCATTTTATTTCCATGCTCGTGTGCTCAGACAAGCTATTCAAGTCTTAAAAATTAATGAAATGCAATGCAGCCCACAAACTTTCTCCAAAAAATTAAAGCAAGTCTATGTTGTCAAATGTCATAAAACTATTTACACTATTTTGTATGAACTTGCATTGTTGCAAAATATTGTGACACGTATCTAGACTAGAGCATGCGTCTTAATCTGCGTGCCTAATTTCGTGTAAGATTTGAATTTACCACTAGACTCAGAGTCAGAGATTCGGAGTGAACGTTACCTCGTTTGTTATTGGGCGATAAAGATAACAATACAGAAGCATTGTCATTGATACCCTACCTCTATGTAGCACTATTATAGCACTGTAATTAAACCTGTCTTAGTGGCCACCTGTCTATAGCAGCCAACCTACTATAGTGGCCACTAAAATAAGTACCCCGGACTGGCCGGAGAGAGATCATATTTTAAAGAACCTGTCTATAGCAGCCAACCTGTCTATAGTGGCCACTAAAATAATTCCCCTGGAGAGAGATGTGAAAGAACCTGCAACCACCTGTCTATGAAGGCCACAATTTTTGCAATTTTTATTTCCCTTGAGTGGCCACTAGTCTAAGTTATATAGTATACAATACAGTACTAAGTGCATTGAATACCTGTGGCTGTGGAGACACCGCCGCGCCGTTTGCCACACCAATGTCGGGTCCAGAAAGTATCGATTACTAAGTAGAAAATATGATTCACCCTTCTCCAAATAAAGAAGTGAAAAGTGACAATCCTGACGCAGGAGCTTCGTGTTCTGTACTAGAGAAACAAGGGCTGGGCGCGGCCGGCCGGGGCGAGCGAGCTGCGTCCGGACAAAAATGTGCAACGAAATTTGAGTTAGGCACGCACTCGTATGCTGCCCTCTAAGACTAGTTGTGGCCAGTAAACAAACATTTTCTGTGCACATTGCCTTGATAGCAGCATTTTATAGTGAGTGCATGGGCAGGTTTCTACGGAAGCTTAGAAGTGCCCCCAGAAGACGAGATAATTTAGGACGTGAAGACGAGAAGACGAGACGAGAAGACGAGAAAAAGAGTCAAGAAGACAAAAAGATAAGATCTTGGATCTCGTCAAGTCGACTTCTGGAGGACGAGAAGACAAAAAGACAAGATCCTGAGAAGACGAGAAGACGAGAAAAAAGAGTTAAGAAGACAAAAAGACAAGATCTTGGATCTCGTCAAGTCGACTTCTGTAAGACGAAAAGACAGAAAGACAAGATGTTGGATCTCGTCAAGTCGACTTCTGTAAGACGAAGTACGGAAGCTTAGAAGTGCCCCCAGAAGACGAGATCCAAGTTCTTGTCTTTTTGTCTCTTCGTTACGGAAGCTACGGAAGCTTAGAAGTGTACGGAAGCTTAGAAGTGCCCCCAGAAGACGAGATAATTTATACGGAAGCTTAGAAGTGCCCCCAGAAGACGAGATAATTTAGGATGTGAAGACGAGAAGACGAGACGAGAAGACGAGAAAAAGGGTCAAGAAGACAAAAAGACAAGATCTTGGATCTCGTCAAGTCGACTTCTGTAGGACGAGAAGACAAAAAGACAAGATCCTGAGAAGACAAGAAGACGAGAAAAAAGAGTCAAGAAGACAAAAAGACAAGATCTTGGATCTCGTCAAGTCGACTTCTGTAAGACGAAAAGACAGAAAGAAAAGATGCTGGATCTCGTCAAGTCGACTTCTGTAGGATGAGAAGACAAGAAGACGAGATCTTGGATCTCGTCAAGTCGACTTCTGTAAGACAAGAAGACAAGAAGACACGATCTTGGATCTCGTCAAGTCGACTTCTGTAAGACAAGAAGACAAAAAGACAAGAACCAAGGATCTCGGCAAGTCGACTTCTGTACGGGCGAGAAAACAAGATGACAAGATCCTGGATCTCGTCAAGTCGACTTGATGAGGATGGGAAGGCAAGAAGACGAATTCGAGATCGTCGTTCTATACGACCGACTCTAGGCAACGTTTCATATTCACACTCATAGCATCGTTAAAACGTGTATAAAATCTACCAGTTGGTGTGATGGCTGGAACTGATAAGGTTTGGGCCTGATCTGGCGAGGGTCAAAGGTCAATGAATAAAATATACACCCTACAAAATGTAGTTTAATGCAAAAAAATAACAAAGTACTCAAACAGCAATAATTGCAGAATGCGATGAAGCGGAGGCATACCAGTCGACTGCGCGCAGTCGAATTTTTCTATTTTTTATTTCTTTTATTATTATTATTTTTTTTTTTTTTTTTGGGGGGGGGGAGCTTTTGTATTACAAATATTTCAGGTTTTTATTTAAAAATTATGTTTTTAGTATTTACCCTCCTTTGGTAGATGTAGAGGTTATTTGATACATTTTTATGAGATGTCTTTATGAGATGACAAAAAAAATGATGTGTGAGTGCAGTTGGTTTCATCGTGGATAATTTTTACATTTTATAAGAGAATACATTAAAAACTTGCAATTGCTAGGGTTCAGATTTGTGTATAAATTTTGATGATAATTGTCATACAATTGTTATATTTCAGCATCAAATGCTTTGACTCAGGCTAATACTATGCTAAGATTTTTGAAGCTGTTTGAGAAGGTACATGTATGGTTGCATTGTATTTTGTTATGTACAATTAGGTGTTTGAGAATTTGTTGAAGGCTGACGAATCTTGCCCCATTTTTGTCATTTATGAAAAAAGACCCAGAATTTTGTCATCTCCAGTTATTGTACATGTTGAGGCTATTTAATACAGTTTTATATGGTGACAAACAAATAAACATGCAGTTTTTGTTTTCATTGTTGATTACTGCTGTGTGGAAATTTGTAGAATACATTTTGTGTCGTTGTGGTGTGATTATGTGAAAAGGAACAGGGAACGACATACTTACTAGGCTTTAGACCTTTTGTATTGAAATTATGATGAATTTCATCATGCAATTATTTTACTATGTTATATTTCATCCCAAGCGCAGCAGAACGTATTTTGATTTGGGGGGCAAAGTGAAAAAATGACACTTTCATGATGAAATCGAGCTAAATCGAGCTGGGTTTTTTGACGATATAATTATTCTTTTCAAAATATGTCTAATTTCCAGCAGGGAGGTGTTACGAAGGAGTAGAAACTCAAGCATAATATATGCAAACATCTGCATGGGTTCTAAATCGTGCCCATGAATGTCAAAAGAATTCCATAATCATGACAATGCTTTGATGTTCCATGTGCCGAGCCGACATTTAGCTGATTTTAAAATTTCTGAAATTTCTTTAATTTCCCATTTATCTGTAGACGTTTTGTTTTTGACAAATTTGTTTGCAAACTTTAAGGAAGTTAACGGCTGATAATGACAGATCCTTTACTCTGCTTTTGTTTCGAAAAGTATTGAGGAATCATTAAAAATCGGACATAAAAGCTATTTGTATTACTTACAAAATTGACCAATTTCTTCACTTTCCGACAACTTGTGCATTTGGGGAATTCAACCACTCTCAAAATGATATATTAAGCTGTGTATTATCATTAACGGCGTTTGTGTGTGTTTGCGTGAAACAGAGATATTTCACTTGAAAAACTTGTTTATTTGCGTTTGCTGATACCTGTTATGCTCATGGAAGTATTAATGCCATTAACAGAACGGGACAAGCGAAATGAGACTGTACATTTCTTTTGTTCTCGCCGTTGCCACACAATCATGTTCATAATTGTTCAAACACCTGAACAGCACCTGTTGAGAACACATAACTTTTCAGCGGCTTGGCACATGGGTTCAAAGGAAGAAAATTGCTTCATATCCTTCCATAACACATCCCTGTTTCCAGTGTCTACAAATGCGTTTCCTCGAATGGGTGCGTTGAGCTAGTCTTGGAGGCCAGACTTGATTTTCTCCCCGTCATAGTTCTCGAGCGGGACTATAATAAAACATGCAATTTCTTCAAAACTACACACACTCATACACACACGTACATACATATACGCTGCTTGATTCTGCTGTTTTATCTGATAGGATTTCACACACACACACACACACACACACACACTCACCACGCACATACACACACGCACGCACACATACACATAGACACATGCATGCACACACACGCACAAAACACACACATACACATACACACATACATACACAAACACACACACAAAACCCGCACTCACACAATTTCTTCAAAACCACACACACTCACACACATACATATATATACGCTGCTTGATTATGCTGTTTATCTGATAGGACTTCACACACACACACACACACATACACACACGCACACATACACATTTGATTTGTAGCTTTAACTCTCCTTTTTTTTTTTTATTAAAGACAAGTTTTTCTTCGGTTCGACTTTCACTTTAAGGCTCTCAAATACCCCAGCCAATGTACGGATTGGCGGGATTTGTTTGTGTGTGTGTGTCTGTGTGTGTGGGTATGTCTGTCTTTGTGTGTGTGTGCGGGTTTTGTGTGTGTGTATGTGTTTGTGTGTGTGTATGTGTATGTGAGGGTGTATGTGTATGTGTGTGAGTATATATGTGTATGTGTATGTGCGTATGTGTGTGTGCGTGTGTGCGAGTATATGTGTGTATGTGTATGTGCGTATGTGTGTGTGCATGTGTGTATGTGTGTGTTTGTGTGAAGTCCCATCAGATAAAACAGCAGAATCAAGCAGCGTATATGTATGTACGTGTGTGTAGTTTTGAAGAAATTGCATGTTTTATTATAGGCCCGCTCGCCTATATATAGCCTAGAGTCGGTCGTATAGAGCGACAATCTCGAATTCGTATTCTTGCCTACGGAAGCTTAGAAGTGCCCCCAGAAGACGAGATAATTTAGGACGTGAAGACGAGAAGACGAGACGAGAAGACGAGAAAAAGAGTCAAGAAGACAAAAAGACAAGATCTTGGATCTCGTCAAGTCGACTTCTGTAGGACGAGAAGACAAAAAGACAAGATCCTGAGAAGACGAGAAGACGAGAAAAAAGAGTCAAGAAGACAAAAAGACAAGATCTTGGATCTCGTCAAGTCTACTTATGTAGGATGAGAAGACAAGAAGACGAGATCTTGGATCTCGTCAAGTCGACTTCTGGAAGACAAGTAGACAAGAAGACAAGATCTTGGATCTCGTCAAGTCGACTTCTGTAAGACAAGAAGACAAAAAGACAAGATCCAAGGATCTCGGCAAGTCGACTTCTGTAGGGCGAGAAAACAAGATGACAAGATCCTGGATCTCGTCAAGGTCAAGTCGACTTGATGAGGATGGGAAGGCAAGAAGACGAATTCGAGATCGTCGCTCTATACAACCGACTCTAGGCTATATATAGGCAAGGGTGTTTGTCTATTGTGATCAGGCTTGACGCACCGTTTCATATTCACACTCATAGCATCGTTAAAACTTGTATAAAATCTACCAGTTGGTGTGATGGCTGAAAATGCAGTTGAGAAGGAGGGCGACTCTCCTTCGTCGACAGAGTTTAATGACGACGACAACGACAAAACTGAACCTGAACCCATCAAGCTTCTATGTTTATAGTCCGGGAGCCCAGAAGATTTATTCATGTGAAAAGGGCCGGAACAACTGACCCCATAGGTCGAAAGGATATACCCTGGACATCAAATGTTTTGCTGGCAAGGTGTACCCGATGCGTTTCCCCCCAAATCACCACAAATATGACGTCACTACCGGAAAGCCTTTTTTCAAAAATGGTCAGAATATAATACATGGTACCATCATAACAAAGGTGTTAACACACATTTTTTATGCCCAATTATCAAACTTGATTGGTATATTTTGGTTGCCTAGTAAATGTGCAACATCATCATTGACTTGTTTTGGCAATGGCAGGTCTGTGGGCGACGTCGACGACGACGACATGTCGCGACGACGTCAGCAAAATGCAACACTTTTGTTCGTTTTTTGTGCTCTTTTTCGGTTAAAACTTTTTCAATTCTTGTAGTTCACAAACCATTCCAAATATTTATTTTAAACCTAGTTTGCTGTGTTTGGCATCTCTCAAGCTTTTTAAAACATATAAGAATGTGACATTTGGTCACGCTAATGGCCATCTCCTGACCAATAATAAAGCGTAGTGTTTTGGAAGAATGCACGTTAAGTCGTACAAAATATTGCCTACGTCCTGTACACGCGTATATTCTGGATACGTGCTACTGTTTGGTTAAAACATTTAAAATCCTTGTAATCATAGAACCATACCCCATATTTCCTCTTGATTTAGCCTTATGTTTTTGGCATTTCTTCCATTTTTCAAAACATATATGGATGTTACATATTGTTACACCTATGGTTATCTCCTGACCAATAATGTAACGGAGCATTTTGGAACAACTGCGTGAAATTGGACAAAATGTTGCGTATTAACTGCATACGTGTATACTCTGTATGCGTGTTACTTTTGGATTGGAACTTGTTAGATCCTTGTACTCCAAGAACCATACAACATATTACTTTCCGACATGTTCTGGTGATTTCGGCATCCCTTCCACCTATCAAAACGTATATGGATGTTACATATTGTCACGATAAATGTCATCCACTGACCAATAACATAACGTAAGGGTTTTTTCAAAGTGAAATCGGACAAATCACTGCGTATACGTTTTATATGTGTCCATTCTGGACAAAATTATGCTGAATGCGCGTTACTTTTTGGTTGATTTTTTTTTTTATATATCCCTATGGTTAAAAAAAAAAAAAAAACATCCCACAATATATTTTCCGGACTTGTTCTGGTGTTTATGCATGGATGTTGCATATTGAAACCCTAGCCTTATGGTCATCTCCTGGCCAATAATGAAACGCAACACTTTGGAAGAATCCGCGTAAATTGTATAAGATATGGAGTTTATCTTATAATCCTTCCCTCGATTGAGAGTCCTTTGCTTGATATATAATTCTCTGTATTATAAACTTCACGATATTTGTTTAAAACTTCAGTTGTCGTCGTCTCTATGAGCGTATAAGGATATTTGTGATCAAGCTTGTGTTCACCTACGGGTCATCGTATTATTTTATGCAAAATAATGTGTGCAAATAAAACAACCTACACTGTAGTATGTTGCTCATTATACGAGATCTAGCTCAATGAATAATTTATCTAGAGTTTTACATCGACAGCCCTGACGGTTTGGGTTGGGTTGGAGTGTGTCGACCAATTATGTCGATAAGGAAATTACATCAATTTATAGCGGAAATCTCGTAGATTACCCTCCAAAATGACCCAATTGTTATTTGTGGCATCACTACCGGAAAGACCGGTGGAGGGTCTGTGAAATGGCATTATCATATTAAGTAAGGTACTCAAATTAAAACATATACATATATTTACAAGTTACAATATCTAATTTTGTTCACCACGCTTGTCTTTTCAAGGGCAATATCGACATTCATTTTTTTTCCTGGCGATGGATGGGCACTGTTCGATGTTAACGACGGCAGGCGGTTGCCGTACCCTCGGCGAAAAGCAGTTTTTTCTCATGTTCACGGGATTTTGGTGTAAACTGTGCCAAAACATTGCATCTAAAAAGCATTCGAAGCTTCTATGAAGTTTTGGCTGGTAGCAATTAGAAAAAAAAAATATTACTTTGGTAAAATATAAGTTGGAAAGGATTTGATACCGACGGCTGAATAATGGCAAAGCATATTCTATTTTGTCGATGAGTTTCACAAAAATGAGTTGCTGCATGGCGGGTCGTGCATACAACCGTGGTCTCCCCGCCAAAATGAACTATACGGACATCACTTTTTTATTTGCGCAATAAAGTAAAATTGTTCATATACATAGTGACACCATACAACATGTTACATTGTAAAATTTCGTTAGATTACTCAGTTTGGTTTAACTCTGCCATGTCAGTCGACTAGTGTGTGTGCGCAACTACCCAAGTGTGTTGGCAATGGCAACGCTCAGGGTGATATTGGCGACGGAGACATGAAATAGCGACGCCTGCGAAATTTAATTATATTTGAAATACCCTTTTAAGCTTGTAGTGAAATTTGGCAAATTACTTTCACAAACACATTAGACATGTTAGATGTGAGCCTCCAGTAGATATTTGCTTCCACGAGCATAATTGCCAAACTGACGCAAACCAAGAATATTTGGTAAGATTCCGGAAATCTTTCGAAAAGTCACTTTTACATTCTTCAAAAGTGCTGTAAATCTATTTAAGTGTGACAATGTGTGTGGTGGCTAAACTACCCTTCCGGCTCCAGCTTATGCTTATAATCGTAAAACACAGATACATCATTATTCATCATCGATCAAGCATTTCGTTCACGTACGTGTAAGAGTTGGAATATTTGTTTACTTATGTAATTATGTTATAATGCATATTCATGGATTTCGGGTCGTCGATTTGATATAAATCCTATAACCCCCTTGATCACAAACTCAAAATCATGCATTGAAGAAGGCTCACCCCACACCTTAATATATGCTAGTCAAAAAATAATAAACGAATCATGACTGGACCGTTTTGTATCATAACGGGTTTGATCTTAACTATTCCATAATTTCAAAACAATTTAAAGCAGTCATGAAATCTAACAATAATTTGGAATGTAGTCATGGTCCCGTAATGTGGCCCCGTAATCCTTACCACAATTAGCATTAGCAGGGCACCCACATGTGGACCATACTTGATTATAGTATGAATGGAGCATGCTAAACGGATTATGATAGATGTACATGCAAAATTCCACCACCAAAACAGACATGGCCGCTGCATGCCTTCGTCGTCGATGTCGCCGGAAAACACATGAGCTATTGCGCCCATACCATGCAGGCAACTGAGTTTAAAGTTGGGGTTACTATCATCACGGGCCGTTATCATGGTAGAACCATTCTGCCGTGACTGGGTCTGGTCATATACTTTGGTACTTTTTGGGGGAAGGACATGGCTATGTTCACAATCTTCCATGTATCAACACATTAATGTACACAGTGCACCTCATCGACAAAGTAGAATCCAACATACTTCGGCGTTATTCGGCCATCGTTCTTGAATTGTAAGCAACCTTGACATTTCGTAATTTATAGTGGGTTTCATCCCCCACCCCCCACCCCACCCCCCCCCCCCCCCCGAAAAAAAAAATCCAAAAGTTCAAAGAAACTTGGAAAGCAATCTGTCGAACGCAACATTTTCACTTAATTCTCATCAAAACCAGCAATACTTCCAAATGTTAAAAAAAAACCGCTTTCACAGACGGCACCGCGGCAAGCCGTCATCTTTGACGTAGCCCAGGGTGCTTCCATCGCCAGAAAAAAAAAATTGATGTTGATATTGCCCATGTACAAGGAAAGCAAGATCAACATAATGTGTGTTTTAATGTTAATACCTTATTTACAATGATATCCTTACTAAATATTACAATAGGCATATCTAAAAAGCAGACAATAAGCAAAAATATTAGTACAAGTTTCGAAGAAATATGTTGGATGATTTTTTTTAACAACAATAAGTTTAATGGTTTCGTGCAAAAAGAAAAACGGGCATAAATCATACACGTGTGTCATCGACACACTATTTTGTCCGATTTGACGCGCATTCTTGCATAATGTTTCTGTATATTATTAGACATTAGAGATGTTAGATGACCATAAGTGTAACAATATGTGAAATCCATACATTTACTGAAAGGCGGAACAGATGCCAAAACATTAGAGGAAGTCTGAAAGAACTAAGTTCTAACTGATTTTCAGCAAAAGGGATATAAAAAGTTTCAAACAATAAGTATCAGGCATCCAGAACACGTATACCGAACACAGAAGGTATACGCAATATTTTGTCAGATTTTACGCTCATTTTCCCGAAACGATACTTTATGCTATTAGTCAGGAGATGACTATAAGCGTGACAATATGTAACATCCATGTTTTGAATGGCTAAAAGATGCCTGAAACATCAGAGCATGTCGAAATGTGATATGTTATATGGTTCTTGAAGTACGAGGATCTAAAAAGTTTCAACCATCAAGTAACACAAATACCTAATAATACACGTATGCAGTTAATACGCAGAATTTTGTCCGATTTCACGCAGTTGTTCCAAAATGCTCAGTTACATTATTGGTCCGGTGATGACCATAGAGGTGACAATGTGCAAAATCCATACATGTTTTGAAAAGTGGAAGAAATGCCAAAAACATAAGGCTAAATTAAAAAGAAATGTGTGGTACGGTTCTTGGATTACAATGATTTTAAAAAGTTTCAACCGAAGAGTAACACGCAGCAAAATATTTGCGTTTATAGAACGTATGCAGTATTTTGTCGGATTTTACGCTCGTTCTTCTAAAATGTGACATTATGTTATTGGTCAGTAGATGACTATAAGCGTGATAATATATAACATCAATATATGTTTTGAAAGGGTGGAAGAAATGCCAAAACCACCAGAACATGTCGGAAAGTAATATGTTGTATGGTTCTTGAAGTACAGGGATCTAAACAGTTTTAAGCAAAAAGTAACACGCATACAGAATATACACATGTGCAGTTAATACGCAACATTTTGTCCAATTTCACGCAGTTGTTCCAAAATGCTCCGTTACATTATTGGTCAGGAGATAACCATAGGTGTAACAATATGTAACATCCATATATGTTTTGAAAAATGGAAGAAATGCCAAAAACATAAGGCTAAATCAAGAGGAAATATGGGGTATGTTTTTTGGATTACAAGGATTTAAAATGTTTCAACCAAACAGTAGCACATATCCAGAATATACGCGTGTACAGGACGTAGGCAGTATTTTGTACGACTTTACGTGCATTCTTCCAAAACACTACGCTTTATTATTAGTCAGGAGATGGCCATTAGCGTGACCAAATGTCACATTCTTACATGTTTTAAAAAGCTTGAGAGATGCCAAACACAGCAAACTAGGTTTAAAATAAATATTTGGAATGGTTTGTGAACTACAAGAATTGAAAAAGTTTTAACCGAAAAAGAGCACAAAAAACGAACAAAAGTGTTGCATTTTGCTGACGTCGTCGCGACATGTCGTCGTCGTCGACGTCGCCCACAGACCTGCCATTGCCAAAACAAGTCAATGATGATGTTGCACATTTACTAGGCAACCAAAATATACCAATCAAGTTTGATAATTGGGCATAAAAAATGTGTGTTAACACCTTTGTTATGATGGTACCATGTATTATATTCTGACCATTTTTGAAAAAAGGCTTTCCGGTAGTGACGTCATATTTGTGGTGATTTGGGGGGAAACGCATCGGGTACACCTTGCCAGCAAAACATTTGATGTCCAGGGTATATCCTTTCGACCTATGGGGTCAGTTGTTCCGGCCCTTTTCACATGAATAAATCTTCTGGGCTCCCGGACTATAAACATAGAAGCTTGATGGGTTCAGGTTCAGTTTTGTCGTTGTCGTCGTCATTAAACTCTGTCGACGAAGGAGAGTCGCCCTCCTTCTCAACTGCATTTTCAGCCATCACACCAATTGGTAGATTTTATACAAGTTTTAACGATGCTATGAGTGTGAATATGAAACGTTGCGTCAAGCCTGATCACAATAGACAAACACCCTTGCCTATATATAGCCTAGAGTCGGTTGTATAGAGCGACGATCTCGAATTCGTCTTCTTGCCTTCCCATCCTCATCAAGTCGACTTGACGAGATCCAGGATCTTGTCATCTTGTTTTCTCGCCCTACAGAAGTCGACTTGCCGAGATCCTTGGATCTTGTCTTTTTGTCTTCTTGTCTTACAGAAGTCGACTTGACGAGATCCAAGATCTTGTCTTCTTGTCTTCTTGTCTTACAGAAGTCGACTTGACGAGATCCAAGATCTCGTCTTCTTGTCTTCTCATCCTACATAAGTAGACTTGACGAGATCCAAGTTCTTGTCTTTTTGTCTCTTCGTCTTACAGAAGTCGACTTGCCGAGATCCAGGATCTTGTCTTTTTGTCTTTTCGTCTTACAGAAGTAGACTTGACGAGATCCAGGATCTTGTCTTTTTGTCTTCTTGACTCTTTTTTCTCGTCTTCTCGTCTTCTCAGGATCTTGTCTTTTTGTCTTCTCGTCCTACAGAAGTCGACTTGACGAGATCCAAGATCTTATCTTTTTGTCTTCTTGACTCTTTTTCTTGTCTTCTCGTCTCGTCTTCTCGTCTTCACGTCCTAAATTATCTCGTCTTCTGGGGGCACTTCTAAGCTTCCGTACTTGCCTTCCCATCCTCATCAAGTCGACTTGACGAGATCCAGGATCTTGTCATCTTGTTTTCTCGCCCTACAGAAGTCGACTTGCCGAGATCCTTGGTTCTTGTCTTTTTGTCTTCTTGTATTACAGAAGTCGACTTGACGAGATCCAAGATCTTGTCTTCTTGTCTTCTTGTCTTACAGAAGTCGACATGACGAGATCCAAGATCTCGTCTTCTTGTCTTCTCATCCTACATAAGTAGACTTGACGAGATCCAAGTTCTTGTCTTTTTGTCTCTTCGTCTTACAGAAGTCGACTTGACGAGATCCAGCATCTTGTCTTTCTGTCTTTTCGTCTTACAGAAGTCGACTTGACGAGATCCAAGATCTTGTCTTTTTGTCTTCTTGACTCTTTTTTCTCGTCTTCTCGTCATCTCAGGATCTTGTCTTTTTGTCTTCTCGTCCTACAGAAGTCGACTTGACGAGATCCAAGATCTTGTCTTTTTGTCTTCTTGACTCTTTTTCTCGTCTTCTCGTCTCGTCTTCTCGTCTTCACGTCCTAGATTATCTCGTCTTCTGGGGGCACTTCTAAGCTTCCGTAGTTCTCGTCCTACAGAAGTCGACTTGACGAGATCCAAGATCTTGTCTTTTTGTCTTCTTGACTCTTTTTCTCGTCTTCTCGTCTCGTCTTCTCGTCTATCACGTCCTAAATTATCTCGTCTTCTGGGGGCACTTCTAAGCTTCCGTACTTCGTCTTACAGAAGTCGACTTGACGAGATCCAACATCTTGTCTTTCTGTCTTTTCGTCTTATAGAAGTCGACTTGACGAGATCCAAGATCTTGTCTTTTTGTCTTCTTGACTCTTTTTTCTCGTCTTCTCGTCTTCTCAGGATCTTGTCTTTTTGTCTTCTCGTCCTACAGAAGTCGACTTGACGAGATCCAAGATCTTGTCTTTTTGTCTTCTTGACTCTTTTTCTCGTCTTCTCGTCTCGTCTTCTCGTCTTCACGTCCTAAATTATCTCGTCTTCTGGGGGCACTTCTAAGCTTCCGTATCTGCGTATTCAAGTGACCAACTGTATACATATACCAACTGTAACTGTATACATATAACAAAAACAGCGCGCAATCACCGCCCCCCCCCCCCATACACACACGCACAACCTCTCCATCACACCACAAATGAAAAAAAATAGAAACTTGTCAGTCTTGCAGCTTGAAATATAACATTTTCATTGTCATGGTTTTGTTTTACGGGTGAGTTGTACACAATTTGGATATACCCAAGGTATAATATTTTAGTGGGTCCAAATTTGAATGCATGTAACACAACATGCTGAAAGAATATTAGAAGATATATATTGAACTGAATTTGCAAACTTAAGCTGAATATGAACTAATAATTGAATTGACAATGCTAAAAATAAAGCGTTGATTACAAATATATCATAGTAGGTGCAAACCCTGTACAATAGTAATGCACATACCGTTATATATATACAAATACACCGCATCATACTACCTATGCTTACACATTATTTAATGATTGTACATACCAGTATGTTCTCCACAGCCATTGACACAAGTGGTCATGGCATATTGTAAATAGATTGTCGCATTTCGGTGTCAGAGGTTATTAGGTTTTGGAGGCGCAACTTCCTCCCTAATTGTGTAACTCGTTATGAAAATATTCCAGTGCGCCTGCTCAAAAAATGGAGCTCCTGTTATGTCGGAACCACTGTCACATTATATTTAATCTGTCATTAGCCTGTGGCAAATTTCCTGATGAGATGAAAACAGCAATCCCCATTTTTTTAAGAAAGGCAGTACAGATGATTCTGGAAAATGCAGACCAATATCAGTACTCCTAGTATTAGGTCTTAGAGAAGATTGTTTGTATTCGTCTTTTCTTGAAAACTGATATGTACCGACATCAGTATGGGTTTGGAAAGAAATAAAGCACAAAGTTATCCCTTGTCAATCCCATCAATTCAGTATTAAAGGCAATGGATGAGGGTCAGTAGGTTCTAACACTTTTTTTTTGGATTTCCAGAAAGCATTTGACACGATTGATCATGGAATATTATTTCGGAGGTATCACGTTATGGAATCCGTGGTCTCCTACTTAAATGGTTCGAAAGTTATTTGAAAGAACGTTATCGGGTTGTGAAATACAAAAAATCTTGTTCAGAGAAAAGGCTGATAAAATGTGGTGTTCCACAGGGCTCTGTATTAGGACCTTCATTATTTTTGATTAACATAAATGACTTACCGTCTGCAACTGATTCCATTAACTTCAGATTATTTGTTGATGATTCCAACACATCCCATAAAAGAAATTGACATAGATGTCAATGAAGTAAATTACCACGTACGGAAATTACAAGACTGGAGTGTTGCAAAAAAACTTACATTTAATATCTCAAAAACAAATTACACGTTACAAGTAGCCGAAAAAAAAGGTTTACCATTCAGGGTAAATTGCAATTAAATGGACAGGAAATAAAAGAAGTAGATGTTGCTACATGTGTGGGCAAACACATTGATAAACATTTAACATGGGATCCCCAGATCCGTGCTTGAAATGGATCTATCAGAAGGAAAGTTGGTATTTTACTTAAATTACGGTATTTTGTACCTAGGCATACTCTTATTATGTTATACGAAGCATTCATTCAACCCCACATTACATATGGCATTGAAGTTTGGGATAGTATATATAAATCAAATCTTAATTGTATGTTCTATATGCAGAAAATGGATGTACGTGCCATAACATTTAGCTTATATCGTGCCCATACTCAAATTTTTTTTTGAAGAGCTGAGATTGTTGAACATAATATCACCTGCAAAAGCTATCTGTATGTACATTATGTTTAATTTAGTTCATGGCAAGTTGCCACATGCTGTTCAGGATTATTGTAGTATCATACAAAATATTCATTTAACGCGACAAAAAGAAGACCAACAACTTCGTCTCCCCGTTTTCAAAACAATGCAGGGAAAATTTTCATCGTCATTTGTAGGAAGTAGATTTTGGTACGCAATCCCACAAACTTTGAGAGCAAAAACATCTCGGTGTGGATTTCGGAAAGCTATGTCAGACATGTTATTAAGCAAAATTAATTTATTGTTTCGTATTCCCTATAATTATTTTTCGTTACGATGAGTGAATTTGTTAATTTATTTTGATTCACCATGAACTATAAAAACCATATAGTTTCATTATATTTCATATTTTAGTATCCACATGGTTTCTTTCATGTAAATGATACAAAATACACCATTTTTTGTATGAATCGTTAATCATAGTGTCATGCCAACTACTTTTGAGCTTGATGATAAAATCATTGGATAAAAAGGTAATAATCTATATACAATTCACGTATGAAGCTATTTCTCTTTATACATTTTTTTCGACAGGTTTGTAATCAAATGCCAGTCAGGCTCATGTACGTTTCATATATTCTTGTCAACGATGACGATAGTACTAAAACAATAAATTAAAACAAGTTCACTTGCATGTTGTGATTCAGTTTCACTGGGTGGAATGAACTTCCAATATATTCGGTGTTTCTACTCGGACAAACCTCGGACAAGCTTTGGAGTTACTGCTAGTTACCACAAAATTTGCATACTTAACAAAAAAGTATGTTTTAGGTTTCTTACTATTCATCTTGTTCATAAATGACATGTGCAAATATTCAAATTTTATCATTTATACCATTCGCAAAACGACTCCAACATATTCTTAACACATTCAACCCCCGACTAACAAGTAAATGGCATGAATAAGGAAATAAAAATGAACAACAGCTGGATAATAGACTTTCTCTAATGTTTAACAAAACGAACTACATACTATTCAGTATAAATCTTTCACTACTCCCAAACCCATACTGTCGTACAAAGAATATTATCAAGTAAATTCCTGGGTGCTTACATTGACGATGCCCTCACATGGAAAATCCATGTTAATGAGTTATGCAAAAAAAACCTCACGTAACATCAGAATTATTAACAAAGTCAAGCACTTTCTCCCACGACACGCACTTCTTTGCCTGTACTGCGCTTTGGCGCTTTCACACTAAAATGTTTTTAGTTTGGTGTCAGGTAACTGTTTCTCGTCACAAATAAATTAGTACTACTGCGATAAAAAGCAATGATAATGATACGTGGTTCAGGCTACCAAGACCACACACATGATTTATTCGTCCAAAATCGAGTCCTAAAATATCACGATTAAACTTTCTTAGTCTACTTTATTTCACGTACCAGCTACACGATCTAAAAACTTTCTTAATTTATTCTGAGGAAACCGAGACGTTCACATCTATCCCACTAGACCATCAAGCTTACATCATCTTCCAATTAATCAAGCATTTTCTCTGCAGAGAATATTCTTACACAGGACCACAACTAGGGAACTCAATGAGCAGTGAACTGCAGCCATCCTTAACCATCCACACGTTTAAACGTACATTAATTAAAGTGCAATCTGCTTTTAATGCGTATATCTTACAGTCCCTGGTGACGCAGTCATCGGGGTCTTTTCTCCCCCATATGCCCATCTCTTACTCTATCACTTAATTTCCCATATATAATGTTTTTATTTTGTTACTCTTCGCAACATATTGTTTCTTCTTAAAATCTCTTTGTACTTACATAGCTGCCAGTACGCATGTATTGTAATCGTGAACCTATATCCCCATAAGGTTTGCCTTTTATTTTCAGGCTTCCCCACATTGTACAATATTTTCTATATATAAAACAGATGTTCAAGTCATTTTTGTAATTTATTTTAGCTTTATTCATTGTATTTATCTGGATTATTATTGTTTCTATGAATTTAAATATGCAAACGTTCTTTTATAATGTCCTTGGATATTTAGGTAAAATTGGAAAACAAATAGATTCAAATTCAAATTCAACATGAATTTCATGCCAGCAAACATTATGACCCGTAATCTGAACAGAGGTTTAAGCAAAATAAATTTAAAGCTGTCACAAAATCATTGTTTTTCATCACAGAATCACAACCGTGATCGCTGCAGTTATATGTGGACAAACTCAATATACCATGGTGATTCCGCGGACAATTAAAATCAAGTACATTGGATTAATAATGATGCTTCATGTGGCTTTCCATGAAGTTAATTCATGTTTAGTACTCTGTTTGCGTTGAACCCTTGCTCAGAATACGGGCCAACTTGGAAAAGGGGATTAGTGTAAGACATAAGGTGCGTGAAGAAATGAAGTTCTGCGGTAGAATTACCGACCGGATGGGAAAAACGAACCTAGCGAAAGCCTGACCTATTAAAGAATATGTTCCTCACATCGATTATGATTTATTGTACAGCAAAGTTTGTAAACGTATTCTTGTTTGGTTTCAGTCAGAGCTCTACGATCTTTAGAGCACGTATGGTGTCCGAGCTGACCAAACAACATTCTTCGCTCCGTGTTCGTTGATTAAAGCCTAAGGTGTCCCGCACGTCGTTGCTCCAGGGCATTGCTTGAATGGCTCTCCATCACATGCCTACAAGGAAAAAGGGATAGGAAGTCACATCGTACGGTATGTTTATCGAAATCTGCGAATCAGATTTACAAGGGTGAACCAGGGAGGTGTTGGGAAGGAGAAACAACTCGAGCACAATAACTATATTCAATCATTTGTATGGATACTTAAGCATGCTGCTGAATGTCAAAAGCAGTCGACAATCATGACAATGCTTTGATATTCCGTGCTCAGCACGACATTTACGGCGGATGTCAACTTTTTTGGTGGTGCCGAACATGGGTTCAAAGAAGGAAGATTTATGTATGCCCTTCCATAACAGTATCCCTGGCTAAACGTAGGACAGGCTAGCATGTGTAGGATTTAAGCCCGGGAAAATGGGAATGGCAATTTAAGGAGTGGGTGCACAATTGCTGAGAAATGTGCTTTTCTAAAATTCATGGTTTTCTCCAACTACGAATAAGCTTTATTTTCTAAAATCAAATGCGATCTGTTTTCAATAGTTCCTGTCTGAAAATGTGTTATATTGACATCTGAGGCATGATTTCCATGGGATGAAAATCATACACGTTTAATCAAGACATTTACAATAACATCTATCATGTTTAATGCGTTTTACTGTGGTCTCTGATGTGTGTACTTCACGTAGACAGTAAAGTCTTGACAATATACATGTATATATATTTTTTAAAATGTCAAATTATACAAACAGAGAATATATTTCGTCAGAATGTTATTTTTGGAATACGTAGTGCATAATCATGACCTACCACACTCCCTCGCAACCACTGCTGAAATGCATACTTATATTCAGCCATCTCCTTGTCGTGACGCCTTACTTGAGCTTTGCCGACATCGTTTGTGATGTCACCTGCCAAGAGGAATAAATGCAGCGTCAGAGTGGAATACAGTGTGTTACAAATGTGTATAAGTTATACATATATAGCCATACATGTAGCTCTTGAATTAGCTGCACTCTGGGTGCTGGTGACATTCCTCACTGGTGAAATAAACATTTAGCAATGTGTACTGCCCAGAAGAGTCTGGAATGTTATTTACATGAAAGAATGTTGCAGCTAGCTGAGACTCATTAGCATAATAAAGGAGCTCAGATGGGCTAGTAATGACTCATCAGTGTAATCTAGGTCAGGTCAATATTGTTTGTCATGTTTACAAGCATAGGTACAGTATATGTACAATGAAGAGCTTACTAGATATATTGAGAAATCTCTAGAAGTACAAATAATAGAACCTTCTGGAATGTACAGTTTGTAGTATATATATGAGTTGTTTGAGATAGGAGCTCAGTTTCATATCATCTTGCTCCAGTCACCTGTGATAAGAGTAACCTGCATCTAAGATATTGTTGTGACCCTGGCTCAATACCTACCTGTGGATTTATACGAGGACTTTCTCTACGTGGATAAATACCTGCCTGTGAAAGCGTGAAAGCTCTGTGGATTAACATTTGACCATCTTGGATCATCTATTTGGACTTGACTATCTGGAATACCTGCTCTTCAGCGTACAACATTGGGATCAACATTGCGATCATAATTTGGGAATACTGGATCGGATTATCAACTGGACCATCAGCGAGAGCCGTGGATCCATTGGACTTCAGTATCCTCCAGCACTGTAAGCTAACCTGTATCCATACATTGTAAAATAATCTATATACATGTATTTATTTCTTGATGTATTGAAAGTGAACGCTTGTCTTGGTTTTTGAAGGGGAAAATACCCCATATAATAAAGAACACATAAACTAAATATTGGTATCATTTTGTGCGATCCTTTCTGGCGTGAACTGATCGTAACAAAATTTGGGGGCTTGTCCGGGAAATGAACATTGTTAATAAGCCAACATTGTTCAAAATTCAGTGAAATTTTGGTCATAACTTTGATTGATCTATCCTAGAATACATCAGACAAGCTTTCACATATTTTGATTGTGTATGTTGTATACTGTGTACAATCATGAGTACTTTCGATGTTAAGGCGTTTGCCGAGAGGACAGATTTGTCCTACACAGATTTGGAAAGATTAAGAAAGTGTAATTTGATCGCTATTGCCCAACATTTGAATGTTGAATTGACACAGGGTATGAAGAAGGCAGAGATACTTGATAGTGTAGCTAGTCACATGACAGTTAGACAACAAACCCAACCAGCTGAACAACCCCAAGCTATGGGTGGTTCAGATCAAACACAGCTTGAGCTTGCTAAAATGGAATTTGAAAGAGAGAAGATGAGATTAGAATTTGAAAGAGAACAAAGACAGCAAGAAGCTGAAGAAAAACAAAGACTGCGAGAAGCTGAAGCTGAAGAAAGACAAAGACAGCGAGAGGCAGAAATTGAAATGAGAAGACTAGAAATGGAAATGAAATTTCGTGAGCTTGAATTATCTCAGACTCGTGCACAGGACAATAAGTCCCATACATTCGATGTGGCAAAGAATGTTCGTTTGGTGCCAAAATTTGAAGAGGATAGAGTCGACAAATATTTTGTCTCGTTTGAGAAAGTGGCTAGTACGATGAAATGGCCACAGGAATTTTGGCCGATGCTTCTCCAAAGTGTTTTTGTTGGTAAAGCAGCAGACGTGTACTCATCTCTCTCAGCAGAACAGTCATGTAACTATGCTACTGTAAAGAAAGCAGTACTGAATGCATATGAATTGGTACCGGAGGCGTACAGACAGAAATTCAGAAATGCAAGCCGCAAGCCAGGTCAGACACACGTTGAGTTTGCTCGTGAAAAAGAAATGATGTTTGATAGGTGGTATGGTTCATTGAAAGTGGGGGAAGATTTTGATAGCCTCAGAGAGGTAGTGTTGTTGGAGGAGTTCAAAACGAATGTTGCCTCCAATGTGAGATCCCACTTAGATGATCACAAAATCACAGATTTGAAAAAAGCAGCTCAAATGGCTGATGAGTACGAGCTAACTCACAAAAATGATAACAGACCATCGTTCCGAAATTTCTCTGGTTATAGAGGTAAAAATCAGAATGATGCACAAAAGGGTGCTGGCCAAGCAAAAGACGTGCAAAGTAAAGGCGGCAATACTAGCAGTGGTTCACCTCCGGCATCCAAAAATCAGTCTGACAATTCAGGTACGGCAAAACCACCTCCAACTTGCTTTCATTGTAACAAGAAGGGGCACTTAAAGGCCCAGTGCTGGAAATTGCAAAATAAGGAAAAGAAAGAAGTTGGGTTTGTCATGCCAAAAAGTGTCCTCCCAGAAGAAAGTGTCCCAGGTAGAGATAGACAGGTCATTGAAAATCGTCCGTTCAATTTTGACGATAAACTTACGCAGGTTGATCACAAATATCGTAGCTTTTTGTCTGAGGGAATAGTGGCCCCTAGTTCATCTGGTGAGGCAGGTAAGCCAGTGGTTATCCTTAGGGATACAGGGTCCAATCAGACATTGTTGGTGGAAGGTAGTGTGACTTTACCACCAGAGAGTGCATTGAATGCCAAGGCATTGATACAGCCTATTTTTGGCAGTTGTATCACCGTCCCCTTGTATAAGGTGGATTTGAAGTGTGACCTAGTTTCTGGTCCTGTTACCGTTGGAGTCATCCCAGAGTTGCCCATGCGGGGTGTAGATTGCTTGCTGGGTAATGACTTGGCTGGCGACAAAGTTGTTGCGTCGCCAGGTGTTTCAGAGCAACCGGTTGAGGTTACTGAAGCTGAACAGTTACAGGTGAAGTTCCCAGGAATTTTTCCGGATTGTGTTGTGGTTTTGGAAAAACCAGTTGAGGTTCCGGAAACTGAGAACTTACAGGAAGAAGTACCGGGAATTTTCCCAGCCTGTGTTGTTACTAGGTCTCAGGCTCGTAGGGATGCGCACGATGATGCGGATTGTGTTGACGTGGAGGAGAATACTGGGGTTTGGTTGGCTGAAACCTTTTTCAAGGATTTGAATGAAGGGGGTGCTGTTTTAGGCTCCGAGGCTAGCAGTGGTGAGCTGTTTAGTAAGTCTTCCTTGGTTCAGGCACAACAGGCAGACATGGAATTGAAGGGCTTGTCTCAGACTGCGTGTTCTGAGGCTGAGGCTGTTAATGTCCCTGAGTGCTATTATGTCAAAGATGACATTTTGATGAGGAAGTGGAGACCTCCCCTTAGGCCAGCTGGTGAGGATTGGACTGTTGTCCATCAAATTGTTGTCCCTCCCTGTTATCGCAATGAGATTTTGAGAATTGCCCACGAGTTACCTGTTGGCGGCCATTTAGGTGTCAGAAAGACAAAAGATCGAATCATGAGGCATTTCTATTGGCCGAAGTTGAGTCGAGATGTGGCTGAGTTTTGTAAAACTTGTCACACATGTCAGGTGGTTGGTAAACCACAGCCGTCGATCAAGCCGGCACCATTGATTCCGATACCCGCATTTGATGAACCATTCACTCGGGTTCTAGTTGACTGTGTTGGCCCTTTGCCTAGAACTAGGTCAGGTCATAGGTTCCTCTTGACAATCATGGATATGTCTACCCGTTTCCCAGAGGCAATTCCACTCAGGAATATTACAGCCAAGACTGTGGTAGAGGCCCTAGTACAGTTTTTCACTAGGTACGGTCTGCCCAAGGAAATTCAGTCTGACCAGGGATCCAATTTCATGTCAAACATATTTCAAGAGGTGATGTATCAGTTGGGTATCAAACAGCTGAAGTCGTCAGCTTACCATCCCCAATCTCAAGGTGCATTAGAACGCTACCATCAGACCCTGAAGACCATAATTAGGGCATATTGTGAGGAGCACCCTGAGGACTGGGATAAGGGCATCCCATGTTTGTTGTTTGCTACTAGGGACTCCCCGAATGAGTCAACGGGATTTAGTCCGTTTGAGTTGGTGTACGGTCACGAGGTTAGGGGCCCTCTTAAGCTCATAAAGGAGAGGTTCATGTCCCAGGATGATGATGTAAACCTCCTTGACTACGTGTCCAAGTTCCGTGAAAGGCTATTTAAGGCATGTGAGGTAGCTAGGGGACATCTGAAAACGTCCCAAGAGAGCATGAAGAAGAAAGCAGACAAACATGCTAAAGTGCGTACTTTCAAGCCTGGTGACAAAGTACTTGTGTTGCTACCATTGCAGGGTGAGCCACTAAAGGCCAAGTTCAGTGGACCGTACTGTGTTAAAAAGAAACTGAATGATGTCAATTATGTGATCGGTACTCCAGACAGGAGAAAAGATCAAAGGGTGTGTCATGTGAACATGCTCAAAGAATACTTTGAGCGAGAGACTAGCCAGCCAGTTGGGGTGATACAGGTGGTGAACGATGAGGAGGTAGATGTGGTGGAATCAGATGTGGACATGTCTGAATCTGATGTAAACATGAGTGAGCCACCAAGTGTCAGGCTGTCTAACACAGAGGTGTTAGGGAAAACACAGGAAGTGTTGAGTTACCTCCCTGAAGATCAGAGAAAAGATGTAACTGATTTGTTGCATGAATTTGGGGACGTTTGCAAAGACAAAGTAGGCTGCACCCCACTGACTGTGCATGATGTTGATGTTGGAGATGCTAGACCAATCAAACAGCACCCATATCGGTTAAACCCCGATAAATTGGCGAAGGTTAGGGAGGAGGTTCAATTCATGTTAGAAAATGACATAATAGAGCCAAGTCAGAGTAGTTGGAGTTCCCCTATCGTCATGGTACCAAAACCAGATGGTTCACAGAGATTCTGTATTGATTACCGGAAGGTAAATGCAGTGAGTAAGACAGATTCATTCCCAATTCCCAGATTGGAGGACTGTATTGATAGGGTTGGTAACTCTGCCTTCGTCAGTAAGATAGACTTGCTCAAGGGCTACTGGCAAGTGCCAATGACCGACCGTGCAAAAGAAATATCTGCCTTTGCGACCCCAGATGGTCTGTTTCAGTGTAAGGTCATGCCTTTTGGGATGAAGAATTCGCCAGCGACCTTTCAAAGGTTGACCAATCAGGTGATAGCCGGACTTGACCACTGTGTGGTGTACATTGATGACATTCTTGTGTTCTCGGACACATGGAGTGATCACATCCAACACCTCAGACTACTGTTTGACAGGCTCCACAAAGCCAATCTTGTGATCAATCTCGCAAAGAGTGAATTTGCAAAGGCAAAGGTCACCTATCTCGGTCACATAGTCGGTCAAGGGCAAGTACTGCCAAGAGAAGCCAAGGTTGAAGCTATACTCAGCTTCCCCATCCCCCAAACAAAGAAAGAGTTGCTCAGATTTCTGGGTATGGCTGGGTTCTACAGAAAATTCGTGCCGAATTTCAGTACTGTAGTGAGCCCACTCACAAACTTGCTGAAAGGCAAAGTCAAGTACATCTGGTCAGACGAGTGCCAAAATGCTTTCGTGAAGTTGAAATCTATCATGGCAAATGAGCCGGTGTTGGCTGCACCCAATTTCTCCAAGCCCTTCAAAGTGGCTATTGATGCCAGTGATGTTGGTGTAGGGGCAGTTTTGCTCCAAGATGATGATGATGGCATAGAAAAGCCTGTGAGCTACTTCTCTAAGAAGTTGAACAAGTACCAGAAAAAGTACTCAACAATTGAGAAAGAGGCACTCAGTATGATCCTTGCCCTTCAGCAGTTTGAAGTGTATTTGACAAACAGTAAAGGGGAGATAATACTGTACACAGACCACAATCCCCTTGTCTTCCTGGATCGGTTCAAAACCAAGAACAGTAGAATATTCAGGTGGAGTCTGCTGATCCAGCCCTATGCACTCAAAATTGTGCATGTATCAGGCAAAAACAATGTCATAGCTGATGCATTGTCCAGAGTGTGAAAAAAAAACAACAACAAAGAAGTAATAAGTTTTGTCACAAGGTATGTGATTATGTGTAAAAATGTTATTGAATCAGTATGATGACAAATGAAAATTGCCATATTTCCAAAAGACTTTGGCAACAAGATTTTGAAGTTATTTTCATGTGGAAACATTCAGTGCAAGTAAGTGCCTTGCTGGTTGATTATGGTGTTGAAACTGTTTGTTTGTTATTGAAGAAAATATTGTTTGGATGATACATGTCATCAAAATGGTTGAATAAGAAATTCAAAGTGACAAAATACTCAAGACAAGTTGTCAAGGTTAAATTATGAGTTGTCATAAATGAGACATGGAAATATGATATTGTAAGTGTTCAAACATAAAAGTATGATTGTTCATAATGCAGAGAAGGTGAACATGTTTATTTAGGTAACTTTAAATGTTTGAAAATGTAAAAGAAAAATTTGCTACGGCAAAATTTTCTTTTTTCCATGGGGGAAAGTGTTACAAATGTGTATAAGTTATACATATATAGCCATACATGTAGCTCTTGAATTAGCTGCACTCTGGGTGCTGGTGACATTCCTCACTGGTGAAATAAACATTTAGCAATGTGTACTGCCCAGAAGAGTCTGGAATGTTATTTACATGAAAGAATGTTGCAGCTAGCTGAGACTCATTAGCATAATAAAGGAGCTCAGATGGGCTAGTAATGACTCATCAGTGTAATCTAGGTCAGGTCAATATTGTTTGTCATGTTTACAAGCATAGGTACAGTATATGTACAATGAAGAGCTTACTAGATATATTGAGAAATCTCTAGAAGTACAAATAATAGAACCTTCTGGAATGTACAGTTTGTAGTATATATATGAGTTGTTTGAGATAGGAGCTCAGTTTCATATCATCTTGCTCCAGTCACCTGTGATAAGAGTAACCTGCATCTAAGATATTGTTGTGACCCTGGCTCAATACCTACCTGTGGATTTATACGAGGACTTTCTCTACGTGGATAAATACCTGCCTGTGAAAGCGTGAAAGCTCTGTGGATTAACATTTGACCATCTTGGATCATCTATTTGGACTTGACTATCTGGAATACCTGCTCTTCAGCGTACAACATTGGGATCAACATTGCGATCATAATTTGGGAATACTGGATCGGATTATCAACTGGACCATCAGCGAGAGCCGTGGATCCATTGGACTTCAGTATCCTCCAGCACTGTAAGCTAACCTGTATCCATACATTGTAAAATAATCTATATACATGTATTTATTTCTTGATGTATTGAAAGTGAACGCTTGTCTTGGTTTTTGAAGGGGAAAATACCCCATATAATAAAGAACACATAAACTAAATATTGGTATCATTTTGTGCGATCCTTTCTGGCGTGAACTGATCGTAACAAGTGAAATGCTTTTAACCCTTCCTATGCTAGAGGAATTGCTGTTGGATGTGATGTGTACAGTGCTGGTGACAGAGTACACCCCTGACACACATAAGGGACATTTAGATAGGGGGAACATGGCTGAGAGGGTTATGAACTCGATTCATTTATCGAGCGCACCACCTCCCCCGATAAAGAACCCCCCCCCCAAAAAAAAAAAAAAAAAAAAAAAAAAATCATTTCGAAACATCAAAAGTGGGTGGTAATCATTTCTTTAGTATTCTGACACTTTTTTCTGCTTTAATATACGAACGATGATAACATTTTAGAATTCAATTAAAGAATTGTTACTAAAAGAAAGCATATTTCCATTTGGAGATATTTCATTCCTTTGTCAGATATATCGTTAAAAGAGATAAATGCCAGTGGCACAGCTTACGAGAAGAGTCGATATTGATGGTCACTGTGACAGTGAGCGGATCGGCGAGTCCCCTTTGGCTTGTCACCGTGATCCTCCCTTCTACAACATCCTGGCTAGCCGGATCTACAGCGATATTCCTCAGCTCACAGTGTACGTGTAGAAACTCCGACTCGGCCGTCTCGAAGCGAGTCTGTGAGCACTGGTGGTCCGCTAGCTCCCCGATGAAGTTAGCGACCATTTGAACACCCGGAGACGCCTCAAAGAGCTTGAAGACTCTCGTTAGTGAGTCATGTAAGTTCGAAGCATAGGTATAGGTTTGCGGCTCGCTCCTATCCAAGATGTTTGCTACCAAGGAGTAAGTAAGTAAAACGAAGAATTCGATGGGACTTATGGAACTTCAATGACCATGATAAAGTAAATGTAACGGTTTCATGTGTACAATCCATGTGAGCTACAATACAAGGACTAAACATGGAAAACTGATAGACCCATGTACAGTTCTTTAAAAATACAGAACGAAATCCTAAAATAGGTCACATATGTACAATTCGGAGCTAGGGAAGACAGAAGCGATATCAAAATGTTACATTTGTTTAAAATATAAAGTTTGACAACCTGGGAGTATTGTCGTGAAAGAGAAGATGTTTGTACGTAGAAGCAACTTGAGTCACTTAAGGAGAATTAGCCTTCACTCTTTATTGTCAGAACTTTGATGATAGATTGTTTGTCATTCGATGCTTGTCTTGCCGAAAATGGTAGCATTCGGGTAGCCTCGTGGTCATGGCTAAGTAATACAGCTATTTTGCTTAGCGTTCCTTCAGATAAATGAAATGCATTGCGGATTAAAGAGCTGTATTCAAGCTGCACTCTCATGTTCTCCATAAAGGACTACCCCGCTTCTTTCCGCAGCGATTACACATGACATTGGATCGATGTGCAATTCTGGTGAGATGTAAAACGTGTCATGAGCTGTATTATGGACATTTGCGTGTGCATAACTTTGCAAGTGAAGTGCAGGCATTTGCAATTTTTGCAACTAAACAATAAAGGTTTGCCATGTCTCGTCATCAATGAATCCTATACAATATTTGATATCTTTAATATTTGATATCTGAGAGATGGATAATCTTATTTAGGTAAATATGTTGTAAACTCACATGCTGGTACGTCCAGAGAGTACTTAAAGGCACAGTTGTCTACCGCGCCATACAGAGAGGTCTGGTGTATCTGCAGGTAACTAACCCCATACGGCCATTTCTTCTCGACTTCCTTAATTTTCAAAGGAAAATTAAAAAAGAGGAATATATCAAACATATGCTATGGCTGCTATTTTAACCACACTTTTATATGTGATGATTCTACATCATGCCTATAACCAAGTAGAGTGGTAGCACAACAAGCATACAACAGTTGTTAGTTATTATAGTTAACATGGTTAATGATGTTCCCGGCGCTTTTTAAGAATTTCGAATATTTGCGCCTCATTCATATTGAAAGACAAGGGTTGGGATTTTGAAAAAAAAATAAACCCAAAACTGTCTTAGTCAGTACATTCTAAAAACTGACTGAATTAAAAAAAAAAAAAAAGACTGCACTAGTCATCCAATCACAGTGATCATTTTCAGAATAACACTCCAGAACCTTGTGAAAGTTAAAAATTACTTAAGTCCCATGTGATCTCGAACTGTTATTGAATGATTGCGCAATTTCGAAAGTGTCATAAGGTTTGTTTAACACCTAGTACATGCCCTGTTTGGTGGATCATAGTTTTGATCACCTTGATAATGTGTGGGAGATGTCCGTATTATTCAGTGTATGGGAACATCATCTGACTGGATGGTATAAGGAAACGTTTGACCATTACATGTACAACATAGCTTCTACCGGGACATCGTTTGTCCTGCTTCAAGATGGGCGGCATTGTCGCTGTTGCTTATCATAATGTCATCTTTTCCAAGGCATTTCACGTTTTCTCGCCTCTTAGGGATGGTCAAGTCATCTTGACATTCATACATTGCTAGGTGATAGATTGTTAGGCTTTGTCGAGGTGGGAAAATCGCTTCAGTGTGAAAGTGCCTTTATTAGGTTATGGCGTATATATGAACGCTATCTATTGCTGGAATATTAACTAGCTTACCTGTGTGTCACTCACGTCTGCACTGCGCACGAATATCGTTTCCTTGATGACGGCTACAGTAGATGTAATGTCGACTTTCAAGACCGTCCTATCATCTAGAAATAAAATGGTAGGAAACGGTTAGGAAGTGTTATCCCTCTCAGTACCGATCACCGACAACCCCATATCAATAACGAATCAATACCTTGTCATTGGTACTGAGCGGATTAAACCTGTACACGCCATTGATGCATTTTAGCACAATTAATACACGCAAGTCCCACAGACCATCACTTTGTTTGGCACACAGAAGTTCAAGCAGAAAACAAAATAATTAGCACAATGTGACATCAGAATTGGACAAACGTCTCCAATTTTTAGTACACCTGTTTCAAAAGAGGTATGACCACATGAGCATAAACATTGATATGATCGATTCCATAGTAATGTAATTGTAGAATCTTTACTCGTTCCAATGGCCACCATGAGATGCATGTTGTTATCGTTGTAAACCTCCAGTTGGCTTCCATGGACACCAGGAAACACGGCCAGAGGATCATCTGTCGACCTGCGGTAGTCATCGCATGTTTGACCGAGTCCACAGTTTTTGGCGTTTGTGTTGATGAGCGGAAAATTCTCGATGTAATAGTATACATTGCTTGGAAATGGATATGGAGTCGAGCACTGTGGTAAAACAAATAATGGAATTAACATGCACAACTTTCCTGATAGATTTTAGACGTTTTTCATAACCAGAATAAGTTGTTAAACATAGATATTGCAGTGACATAGGTGTGTAACTCATCTGTACTTCTATTCGTAAATAAATGAAAGAATACTTCATGAAATGCTTCACAACTATGAAAAAAGCAGGAAACGAATCTCGTAGGTCTACGGGTATTATTCTTATTTCATCTCATTCGATCTTCTCGGTCTTTTCTTGTACGCACATCCAGTAGCGTGGATCTGTCACCTAGCTCTCATGGTGGATAATTTGGCATTTTTGATCTTATCAATAAAAAAAAATGAATTATAGATCAATGCCAAAATTCACACGAACTTTATAACATATTAACATGTGACATGAATACCCCTCTTTAATACTTTCTCTCGTGATTTCAATGTACAGTAAAACCTATTGTAGCGTCTACCTGTACAGAAAGACCCACTTTTATTTTTCTTAAAACAGTGTTATTCTATCATCGGAACGTGTGCTTACGTAACATTGGCTGTACCCCAGGTCATAAATACCATATATATATATTTTTTTATCTCCCTTAAGCAAACTTTATACACACGTTTCCCTGTTTCACACATTTTGTCATACTCACGTTCCGTTGAAGCTCTGTATCTTTCGCATCGATCGGAATTGGCTCCCACGCCGTCGTATCGTCGACGTTCAAATTGTCGGTTGTCTGACCACGTCTGCTGTCTTGGTTGAAGAGGGCGTCCAGCTCTTGGAGATTATACCGACAGATGGCCGAGTTCACTGGGCCAGCGCTACATGAAATAAGATTACATAAGCCTAAAAAGACAGAATACTGGTTTTGGAAATATGTCTCTGTCGCCGGTCACTCTTGCCATTAGCAAACGACCTTGTATAATATCATTTTTTTAAGCAGCGCATGCATACATTACGTTAAAATGTTCACATTATTCCATGATGAGGATGTGCGTCCACTTTTGTGTAGAATGAAGGTTTTCATCAATTGATCTTTTCTGTACTTCCTGGCTTGGAGCCATGAATCTATGATATGTATTTTGCCTGTATTCACAGTGTACACCTGATTATGTACATATTTGCGTTCTTTGTACTCAGTGTCCCGAGGAATCATCGTACACGCCTGGTTTTCAGAATAAAGAACAATGATTAATAAAGAAATAATAGATAGATGCTTATGAATAATATTTAGAAGAAAATAACACTTTCAGGAAGACCATGTGGCAACAGGGAAGTGTTATAGGAAGGAGTAGAAACTCGAGCATAATACATTCAAACATCTGAATGGGTTCTAAAGCGTGCTCATGAATGTCAAAAGAATTCTATAATCATGACAATGCTTTGATGTTTCATGTGCCGAGCCGACATTTAGCTGATGTCAACTTGAAAAGAAATTTCTTTAATTTCCCATTTGCCTGTAGACGTTTTGTTTTTGACAAATTCGTTTGCAAACTATAAGGAAGTTAACGGCACATAATGACAGATCCTAATATTTTGCTTTTGTTTCGAAAAGTATTGAGGAATCATTAAAAATCGGACATATAAGCTATTTGTATTAATTACAAAATTGGCCAATTTCTTCACTTTTCGACAACTTGTGCATTTGGGAGATTCAACCACCCTCAAAATGATATATTAAGCTGTGTGTTATCATTAACTGCGTATGTGTGTGTTTGCGTGAAGCAGAGATATTTTACTTGAAAAACTTGTTTATTTGTGTTTGCTGATACCTGTTGTGCTCATGGAAGTATTAATGTCGTTAACAGAACGGGACAAGTGAAATGAGACTGTAAATTTCTTTTGTTCTCTCTGAGAAACCGTTGCCACACAATCATGTTCATAATTGTTCAAACACCTGAACATCACCTGTTGAGAACACCATAACTTTTCAGCGGCTTGGTACATGGGTTCAAAGAAAGAAAGTTGCTTCCTATCTTTCCATAACACATCCCTGGTGGCAATATGCTTTTAGGATAGCCTAGTATGACCAAAGATGTTTAAGTACATGAATATACATCCCTTTGAACAAGGTTTGATTCCGCCACTTTTATATTCATGACTAGCAGCAGCTCTCACCAATATGATTCATACGCGATTGCGTCACGTTCACCTAGATTTTATATTAGGTCATACACATTGCTATACATGCATACATTTCAGCTTTCGCTGCTAAACTTTGAATTTTGTCATTAAGTGCTAGTTATGTAATAATGATAACAAGCTACACGAAGTTTGATCCTTTTTGAGATGAAAATACGAGCTTGGGCGCAGCTTGGAACGTTTTAAATCTTACTTTGTCTTGTCTGAAAAGAAAATATCTGAAAGTAACTTTTCATGCAATTTTTTAATGGAATATGATGCGAAACATTATGAAAAGGAAACTTTTGTATTGCAACTTGATATCACGTTTAGAGCATTTTTTCCCATATTGTAACAATATTCCTCGATTGAATCTTTATAGATGCATCGTAGGTATAACATGTCACAACTGCGCAAGCATATTATGGGATGAGGATATTTCTCCAAATTATTCTGCCCATCCGATTTTGTTTATACGTTAAAATATAGGCAAAAATCAACCAGAGAATCGGCAGCATTCAACATATGAGATCAAATATGATTTTTTTTTGTAAAGCATTCTTGTGTGACTAGAAGGAGATTACAATGAAACTGCGTTAATTAAACGGCCGATGGTACTCCATGTACTTAAACATCCTTGGTATGACCCACTTGTGGGGTCAACAGAGTTAATGTGCCCAATGTTGTAATATCTTTATTTAACTTTCAGAAGAGTGAAGTGAGCATAAAGCTTTAGATGTCGTTCAGTTATGTCAACAAGCTTGCACTCGTGTCGTTGACAGAATTTGAGCTTCTACCATTAAGAAATACGGTTAGTGTTCATTTAGATCTTTGGAGTATTCCCAACATTTTCCATTGCATCTGTCGGGGTTACCTTCCCAGGTAACTGAAGGGCTACGGGCTCCTTGTCTAGTAGGAGCGTCATATGGGGACCAAAAGAGCAAATAGCAATAAACCTTTCTAGAATCGTGTAAGGATGTCTTACTTTGGTGTTGTGAACAGCCCGTAGATGATGCTTGCATCGTTTGAAGATTGCTTTATGTCTTCTGTAAATTGAAAAACATAAAACGAAGGAAGTGTTCAGGATGTTAATGTTACTTTTCAAAACAGTTGAAATTAACTGTGTCGTAACCAAAGAGCGAGCAATACTCACTATTCTAGAAGCAGAACTTGTATACTTATAACATCGGATTTTGATATAATTTGTGCAAGTGGATTAGAAAAATTATGTACAGTGTTAATCAGGTTGTTTTGTGATCACGCACGGTCTGTATGATATGTCACTCTTTGATTATAGGCAGTATGAACTTACGAATTTCATTGTAAAAGAAAGGGTACTGGTCTCCACGTGAACAGGCAAGTCTTGCCTTCAGGAATGTTGTAAACTCTCCGGAGAGAGGATTTGTAGCTCCTCCAGCATCCGCCTGTTGGAAGGAAATATGAAGACACATAGTTTATATCTTGTATCGACTACTACCAGAGATCACTTTTCGAGAAACCAGTATTGTTTTGATCTGAAACCTGATGCTATGACCATCAATCAGCCTTTCTGGGATAAAATACTGTGCTTAACGCTGTTTATTTACAAACAATTAATTATGCAACATGCAAATTATTGATATAATGGCTTGATTACAAATGTTTCAATTCATTCATTCTTTATGCCGAGACAAACTACTATTGTGGACACTATTCAATATTGATAAAAACTTTGCAGTCTAAACTGGACCACAAGTCAAACTCTCAGCACCTGAGCAGTAACCATCCTCTCTTCACTCAGAATTAGCAAAGGGCGGGAAAGCTGACAACCCCTTCCATCTCAACCTCCACACCGCACTATGGGAATAGTATGCATTGTCATTACCGTACAGATGCGCGCTACTCTCGAGTATAAGACTGCCTCTATGGTCACCTCAGCAGCCTTTTCACGGAAGAAGAAATACGTGAAATCCCCGTACTCAATGGGCTCACCCACAAAATCCAAGGGTGCTAAACGTGTGAGAATAAGTGTGGAGATGTGAAACAATTGACAGAATTGTAATAGTTTTACATGTCTTATGACGAGATTCTCGTCGCAAAGTACACAGTAACGTGTTCAAATACTCAACTATGGCTGTATAGGTTTTATCACAAAAAATGTACAAGTCCAAGGTGAAGAAGGGATACAGAAATGTTAACGACCTCGTTACATTCCAATGACTTCACCATTTTGAAATCATTCCTTCTTGTGATCCTGAAATTGAACATAAACTTAGACCTACGGTCACGATACAACAACAATTCTTTGAGTACATGTAAGTTCAAGTTATTCCTGCCTTCCCTTTTTAAAGCCGCCCAAATATCAACATCGAAATCTCTTTCAGTGGATGGCTGTACAAAAAGGCGATTATTAGGATATTTAACTGTACATGTAGTTAATACCATTCGTCAGTTTCTACTTACTTGTGAACCATTTATTGTCGACTGTGTCGATAGCAGGGTTATCGAGCCTTGTAAATCTTGGAGTCAATTTACCCGTAATAGGTATAGCTCTGCCAACAAAGTCTGCGTCATTGGCAGACTCTGAAAAGGTAAAATAATCACATGACTATATTATACGAAACACAGAGTGTGTCAGATGGGTTGACTTGATTGGTTCACGAAAGGCCGTCTCAGAGCAGCGTCCATGCAGCACAAAGACCTCATATATACAGAAAAACGCATTTCAAATGTTTTGCCAAATGGAGCCCCGCAGTCGGGTAGAACGGGCTAGGCAAGAATGAAAACGAATGAAAGCTTTCTAACGAGCTCATTGTACGAATGTTAACGTCGAAAAATTCACAACGCCGCCAACGTTGTACCATATCTGTTATTTGTGTGAAGGTGTCTCTTCTAGATCACGATTATGCTGTTTTCATTAACAATGTCATACTATATCGTACACGAGTATTGAGCAGGTACATAACAGTCAAGGGTAGTTACATTAGAATATTGAGAGCGCTATATTTTCTTGTATTTTGATATACTCTTTCTATACCAGTCATAATCAAGGTGCAAATGTTACTTCGCTGTATGTATGCTCGTCAGAACATGCAGTATTTCGTTCCCACTCTACTCGAATCAGTTAGCCTTTCTAAGAATGGAATGGCTGCATAACATCATAAAAGCCTGTACTTACTGCCAACGATAGCGGTGAAATTCTGATTTGGTGTCCTCGGCATGGCTTCATTGGCGGTCATACCATCACATTCAAGGCTGTTATTTCCATTCTGGACAAACGATGTAATTGCGCGTTTATGATATTGTTCAGTATATATTGTATGCTGGCGAATGAATAATGACCACAATAATAAAACAATTCTTAGAAGACTTATATGAAAGAGCAAGTGTTCGGTAATAATGAACTTCGACTAAAGGGAGCTTGATGAAAGTAGACCAGACGGTCATATCAATTCTTTCTCCCTTCTTGCAAAACCCACACTTATTGGTTGACTCGATGTCTGTATCTCCCACGAGTGCCTTGACCATTTTCCTCCTTTAAAACTTATCCTTTAATGCATGAGGCTCTTCGAGAACCCACTCTTCCCTCCCAGTTCGAAAGTTTGAGCAGACATCACAAATAATGAGAACAGACCAGTGAGACCACAATAGCAAGTGGAGGGTGTCGCAAAGGGTGTTAACAATCAAGCATTTTATCTGATCATAGTTTGATTAGACTCGAGTCCAAGCTCCCAAGAAAGGGGCTTGATCACTATATGTAAGGACCGCTATCTATAACGTGTAACTTAAGTGTTTTTATGCCTTAAGAATATTAGCGACCCAATTTCCTGGTATGAATAATAGACGCACATGGGAAGTTACACGTTATGAAAAGCGATTCTATTAATGGCAGTCCTTACGAAATGAATTAATAAAACCGTTGTCATGATTCTGATCTTACTAGTTGGCAGTCCCAGCACTGTGCTTTGAACATGCTGAAGGTGTCATATGTTCCGCACACACGAAAGGCTGTTGCATTGACATGAGTACCCGCAGTTATGTAGTTTTTGCAGGCGAAGTCGTCATTCTAATCAATGAGAATATTAATTGATGCTGAAGAATGAGTCAATGTAGTTTACACTATTTCCAGATAAGTCCGATTAACATACCATCTCCGGTGTGTTAATTATTTTGTATTTTGCCTCTACATTTCCCATCACCATCGCCACCTCTTCAATTCGTATACATACAATGTTTATAAAAGAATAAATCAAAAGGCAGCGATAACGTGTTTATTACAGCGTAAATCTTATAAACTGTATACAATATATATATATATATATATATATATACACACATATAGAAAGATGTATTAACATAATATCAATCATTCCATTCATATCATTTGATGAAGGTCTTCCATGTCTTGAATGTCAAGCTTTAGCTCGTTATATACCAGGTAAACTGCTCTAAGGGATTTTTTTTAGGAATTACCTGTGCAAAAGTGCACCAGTGGCTGATTAAGTGTTAAGTATTTTGGAAGAGCCCTTAGTATACTTAATAAGGAGAGTGATATGCCGATGTGACATACAGAATATGGAAATACAGTCACTTCGGTAATCCGTAATTTATATTCTCTCTATCTTTTTGAATAACCATTGCTTCATGAAAATATTTGCATATTTAGAGAGAAGCATCGCCCTTACTTTCATCAGATTGTGTGGAAGCAAGGAGGAGCTCTCAATGATATTGACAGTGGGAATAATTTCCCTAAATGTATTGTGTTGATTGACTAAACCTTAAAGGCCCGATTTAAAAGATGCCGCTACCCTGCTAACAATCTCGCGGCTTGTGATTCAAAAAAATGTATTCATATCCTGTTCTAGGCATCATGAGTATGATTATTTGTAGTTGACTGATTTAGGAATGAAAGGTTATTCATTAAGCATACATAACAGGTTTCATTTATCCCGGAGATATGTTCAGCATCACGAAATATAATTTGAAATAAACTTACCATGCAGCTACTTACTACTGTACCGATTATTGGTATCGATGATGTCATCGTCTGAGAGAAAGATAGACATGGAAGACGTTCCGAGTGTTTGAATCATGTGTGTCAATTTATATGGAAAATGGGAAACCTTTATCAATACCAAACGCCAATGGTACTAACGTGTTTGGATACTGTAGTCATATTAACATTTCATGCCCATCAACCAGCAATCCCAGCTTCTCTAGTTAGGCCACTTTCACAAAATATCAAGTTAAAATAAACGGAACTAGTTTGCATTAATTCAATATCACGTTTATTAATACTCGCATTTCTCCAACACATTTTGTATGATTTATTCATATTGAACATACAATTTGACTTTGACTTTGAATTACATTATGCTTACCAGTATTCTAACACTGTTCCATGAAAGTCTAGTATGGTTATAAAAATGTATGATATTAATGAAATAACGCATAATGCTGCACAATAAATATATATGTATGGCAATTTTATCATTTGCATTCTACACAAAACGCTGCTATGTGGGACTTGTGTGCATTTCTGGTGAACAAATACACACTTGGCATAAAGCGACCGTCCTCCTCAAAATGATTCAATGTCCAGGAATTGCAGCACCGTGAATACTCTCTAATGTGCATTCACATTTTTAGTGCCAATAAAGCTAAAATAGCGCCATCTCTAGTTCTCTTGTTGAAACTGAAAGAGGGGCGAACTGAACTTAAACAATGTGAAAGTTTTCTATTGGACGATAGGCTGATGAGAATCGTGTAAATCAATGTATTCGGGATCCGGAGAAGACATATGATTTTTCAACCTTCTTCCCACTTCTTCCTCCTTCGAACTTCTTTTGAATACTTCATGTTATTCCACTTCATTGTTCCTCGTTCGATTTGATAGTTGTGTTGGGACGCAATGGGACGAATAATAATAATAATAATAATAATGATAATAATAATAATAATAATAATAATAACATTCAATTCTTAGAGACGCATAATACCATTCAAATAGTCTCTATGCGTGTGAAAGTAAAAATTGATTATGTGAGAATTTGAAAATAACTAATAATTATCAAACAGATGCGTCTTTAGTCTTGATTTGAATTGATCGAAGTCTGTCAATGATCTAATGCCTTGGGGAGGTTCTTCCATAATTTGGGTGCCGTACTTGCAAAAGCTCTATCACCGAATGTCTTAGATTTTACACGAATTTCAGAGAGAAGATTTTTTGATTGAGAACGAAGATTACGAGTAGGCTGGTATGGTTTGATTAGTTCAGTAAGATAGACGGGAGCATTCCCACATATTAAGCATTTGAATACAAGAGTGAAGATTTTAAACTGAACACGAGCTCTTATAGGAAGCCAGTGGAGACTACGTAGGATCGGAGTTATATGTTCAAATTTCCTTTTTTCGCGTTACAAGCCTTGCCACTGAATTCTGTACACGTTGTAGTTTATCTAGTTGAGTCTCAGAGATTCCCAGAAACAGACCATTATTGAAATCTAAATAACTAAATATAAATGCGTGAACAAGCCTCTCTATGGTCGCTTTATCCAAAAAATGTCTTATCTTCCCAATCCTATGTAGTCCCTTGGCAGCCGATTTAAAAATATTATCAATGTGAGTGTTCATACGCAGATCATCTTGGACAATAACTCCCAGGTCACGTGCTTTTGAAACTGACAAAACTGGAATATCAGAAACTGTTATTGACAGCGATGGTTGTAATTTATCACGAGGTTTTACATGCACAACTTCAGTTTTTCCGAGATTTAACTTTAAACTGTTTTGCAGTGACCACTCCTGTATTTCACACAAACAAGATTCAATTTGAGTTATTACTGTGGCACGACTAGTACATTTTGGTATTGAGACATAAATTTGGGTATCATCAGCATATATCATTTTGCCGATGCCACACTTCTCTATTACATTTTCCAATGGAGCCGTGTACATAGAAAAACATAATGGTCCCATAACTGAACCCTGAGGAACCCCCTCACTTAAAACACATGGAGCAGATGCAGTGCCCTTGATAGACACACTTTGAGTGCGATTGCTGAAATATGAATGAAACAAGTTCAATGCAGTACTTGTAATCCCATATCTTAACGAAAATCGATTAAGCATAATGTCATGGTCAATAGTGTCAAATGCGGAGGAGTAATCCAGCATCACCAGCACCGTCTCCTCCCCCCTATCTGCTGCCAGGAGTAAGTCATTGTAAATGCGGACCATAGCTGTCTCAACACTGTGGCTTTTCCTATAAGCTGATTGTGTTCTACCATATAAACCGTTCAGATCTAGATATGCATGTATTTGGTTAGCAGATACTCGCTCAACTAATTTCCCAAGAAATTTAATAAAATGTCACTGAACTGTCAAACATTGAACATTGGGATTTTTGTGCATGGTTAATTTTGAACGGTCGAGCGAACGAACGTAAGATGTTGATGGGACTAAGGGCTAAAGGAGTGTTAGAACTAGAAGCGCGATGTGATTATGTACGTGACTCAAGTGAATGGAGTAATAAAGGCTGGATCAGGGACTTCAAACATAATCATTTAGTAGATCATTGGTCCTCGCCATTGCGCAGTTGTTCTACGAATACATTGTGATTGATACAAAAGTGCATTTTGAAGCAACGGCTAATTAGTAGGGCCTACATGCTGATCATTACAATGGTTTTTACGGTGATAATTCACATTCATTATTAACGTTTTTACAACACACTTCTGGAGCCATATCAAACTCTCCAGAGATGAGGGGTGGATGTGATGTAAGCTCCTCTTCCTTCCATCCCCTATCGCGTCCAATTGCTGGGTAGGAGAATTGGTATGTGTGTGTGTATGTGTGTTTGTGTGTAATGTTTGTAGTGGTTGTAGTGGTGGTGGTAGTGGTGGGAAGAGGGGGGGGGGGGCTCTGAAGCTATTTACTTGAAGTAGTTATGAGCACTATGTTGTCGTACCAGGGCCGCATTTTATAAACAGTTGCGATTATTATAAATCTAAATTGATCGTGACTCCAATCCCATACTTCTAATGTACAGATTTACGATGGATATCAAACGCAAATTAAATTGCGTTCAATTGCAATGTATCATAAGAGAGGTCAGAGATTAGAATCAAGAAGAGGCACTTGGTACTACTCGGGTACGAACTTATTGCATCAATATACCGTTTCCGTTCAGTCAATAAGCATGTATGTAGTAAGTTCAGCATGACGTTGTCTTACTAAATTCGTATCCAGGTGATAGAGGCACTCGGCACTTCCAAGTAAGATGCTCTCATCGCGAACGGAGAGAACTCTGAAGATTTGTTGCAGTGTCGTATCACATTTGGTTTCATTCGTGCTCGGCACGGAGAATGTGCCTGTTTTGAGAGACATAAACATCGCAGAGAGCAATCTAATTTTGGTTCTTTGAGATATTGTACATATCGCCTACATTATCGTGATAAAAGGCTCACTTTTCCACGAATAATGATTAACACGAATGTCTGTCTCTTTCAAATAATTATTGCAACGAAATATGTCTGCTAAGCGTAGACTGATACAGAATTGTGTTCACCTGTCAGGCTAGGTTAATCTGTGATTGTCAGACCCAAACAGACATTACACACAAGAACAACACTCAGGAAATGGCTTGCAAGAGTCATGATAGAGAAAGAGAGAGACAGAGAGAGAGGGGGGGGGGGGTAGGGGTTTGAGAGGCTAGAGGAGGGGGGGGTAGGGAATAAGAGCGGAGACAGGAATACAGAGATACGCGTGAATTTTGATTCTCGTCTGAGAATCGTCTGCCAAGTCACTATGTATGCCAATAATACCGATGTTGACGTCACATTCTGCCTCAGGCGTGGAAGATCGAAAGTCGGTATTTAATTATCTTTCACTTCCTTTTTTGTACAATACCATTTCTGTTCATCTAAATATCGTACTAGTTTGATTTGGAGGCTAATGTTATATTTTAAATTACATACCATAATTGTATAATTCCCAAAACCAATCGTTTCTGATTTTTTCTTTATACATTCAATAGCATTTATTCAACTATCAGCACATTGAAAATCTTCCGCATTGTTGTTGCAGTATTTCTTCATCTGGGATCATTTACAACGATAACTTTATTAAAAATTATTAATGAAGAAACGTATGATTTCGAATCGAAATTATGAATTCAAAAGCAGTCTCCTTCAATTTTGAACCGCATACAATATGCTTTTATGCCTTTATTCGGCAGATTAAATGCTACATTGTAGGATTCATGTGTAATACTTGTGCAAAAACTACACAAGTGCCCCATAAAGAGTTAATATAATATGATTTCTACTTTTGGATAGTCTTTGACATTGTAAAATTCCTCCATATATTTTTAGGGGTGAAATTAAAGCCAATGCTATTAATCATATTGTATCAAATTATTCAAAATCATTGTTAAAAAAATTGACACTTTTGATGATCACTTTTGATGATCTTTATGATCATATTCGAAAATAATTCTAAAGATCTTTCTTGATATAGGATAAATCAACTTCTGTATATCAACCTTTTGCTTATATAAGACAGTGGCAAAATCAAGCACTTGACATCACAGTATACTCATAATGGCGCTTGTTTTATAATAAATATAATAAATACAGTATACATACAGTTGGGGCTAGAAGAACATACACCCAGGAAATTAAAAGAAAAGTTGACAATTGCCAAACATCATAACATTTACTGTATCTTAAAAAGTATTTATGCTATCTTGACGAATTTGATATCAAACAAATGAGTATGCCATGCCCCTTCATCACAATGCTTTGTCATCAGGAGCTGAACAATCTGTAGGTGCCCTTTTACCTCCAAAATCTTCATATCTTAGACAAATTAAAAATAACGAACTTGACAAAAGCATTTCATATTTGTGCTAGTTACTCCTCAACACAAACATTTCAGATTACACTTTCTTGTTCAGCGGTGACATAATAATAGAAAATGTAAAATAAATCATAAATTAGACATTTATATATTTCTGACGATGTTTGAAAATAAGGTAATAAGGAATAGAATACATTTGGCACGAATATTATACTGTTTTTCTCCAAAGAAAATTCCACCTGAAATATGATTTAATCCCTACGGCATCCCAATCATTTGACAGAGCTTAATACGCTCTTTCATTTGATACCAAGTTCGTCATTAGAGTATTTATATTTATGAAGATATAGTAAATTTTACGATGTTTGGCAAGGGAAAAATTTCACTGAATTCCATGAATTCCATGTAAACTATTGGCCTGAACTATACGTCCAAACACGTATGATTACATTGTGGGTGTGGGTGGGAAGAAATGTGTACTTACATGGGATGCTTGTTGATTTGCTCCTATTCTGAGCCTCAATAAGTACGCTTTCTCCTGGCACGCAGCAAGCCAGCAGGCACATCAGAGAAGCCAGGATGATCCGACCACGACATTGACCAAGCAATGGCGCCATCTTTCTTGTAATCAGCGTTGTGTTATTTGTGATTCTGTAGAGCGTTTGTATAATGCTATCATTATCAAACATAACAGTATATGGTGACTTCAACAAATCTCATAAAGGTCTATTTTGCCTAAAAAATGGGATGCTTGAAATACACGGAATTGGAATCGTTTAATTTCCATGCTCATGTGCTCAGACAAGCTGTTCAAGTCTTACAAATGATAGACCGAAATATCAGTCTCTGTAGGACGTTGGATCCGCTGAGATTGCATCTGGCTCATCTGAATAATTTCGATTAAAGGATGCCCCGAATGATGAGACGGTCATTCCTGACTAACAAATGGAATGCAATGCAACCCACAAACTTTCTCCCAAAGTTAAAAGCAAGTCTATGTCATAATACACAATTTTGCATGAACTTGCAAAATATTGTGACATCTATCTAGACTAGAGAACGCATGTTCATACCCAATTTTGTGAGGTTTGAGTTTACTGAACTCAGAGATTCGGGGTGAACGGCGTTACTTATCTCAAGTTTGGTATTGGGCATTAATTTGCAAAGATAACGATACTTTTGAATAGGGTCGGAATCGTTGATACACTACCTCAATGTGTCACTGACACGACATACAGACGTGCAGGTGGTATACGTACATGATATGTGTTACCGAAGAGTGACGCGATGCAAACGGCAAACTGCGTCCAGGCCAGCCAAGGATGTATGAAGCATGGCTCTATTCATACATTCCTAGTCCATCGACAAAATTATGAACGAAGTGTACATTCATTGTCGTATTAAATCTGAATTATGTTAATAAGTTATGCATTACCTGTGGTCACACAGCCGTTTGCCACATCGATGTCGGGTCCAGAAAGTATTGATTACTTAGTATACAATACGACGCGACCTTCTCCAAATAAGGAAGTTAAGTGAAAAATGACAATCCTAATGTCTCATACAGGTATGATAAATACGCATAAGACCACATAAACATACGCGAATGTTGCATTGAGGTTTCTATGCAGGAAATTACGTGTTCTGTACTGTATGTGATAGAGAACATGGAGAAAGGGGATGGGGCAAATATATTTCCTCAGTTCATCTGTCGATCATGTCAATAGCTACTTCAGTGTTTAGAAACAATTCAGGGCTGAAAAATGATGAATAACTAAAGTATTACTATCCCAAGATGTATCTATAGCAAGGGACTCTTTCATTGATATTCATTTGAGCAATCATCGCGAAATCCATCGCAAATTAAAACCTGTCGCTAGATTATCGCACACCTTGAGGTTATGTTGCTGCCTATGCCTTAGTCTACGTCCCAGACGTATGTTATCAGCCTGCATTCGTACACACAGCGAGCGACGGAACTCAGCGAACTATTCAAGTGATCGCGCGATTGCAGATTTCGTGCTGGCGGGATTCCAATTCTCGGCGATCAAGTGATCACTCGAATCGTTCCGCTGAGTTCCGTCGCGCGCTGTGTACACGAATTCGGGATGACAAATTACGTCTAGAAGCTAGACTATATATGGCTGCACTATAAATTCTCAGCCGTACCCAGCTATGTGCGGCAAATCTGAAGATAGCAGTCGCACTATTGCGTATCTATATTAGCTCGCGGACAGCTCGTTGCATACAGTTTGAACATGTGGTAGGGTCCATGGTTTGAGATACATGTATGTATTTTTAGGAACGTAGAGAGAACCTGTATGCGCCACTGGGTCGAACTACTGCATTTTCCGTTTTAAGTCCGTTCATCTCATTTTAAATACGTTGTCACTCAGTGTAATTGAATAACGGGATGGCTGCCGGATAATGATGAGCAGGCTCAAAGTTCTAAGGCACCTTTTCGTAGAAAGACGTACATGTCCATTCCGTTTGCATAGTTTGCATACCGTTTGAGGTAGACCATCCACCCCTTGGACTTTATTTAGCAATCCGTCGACAACGAACGTTGGTGGCGCATCACATACACACATTTTCACCCTGGCGGGTGGATTAGTGGAGTAGCCCAATCAGTAATCTGGCGCGGTTTGTGTACTATGTGAATCAGTGGCGTAATATGTGTGGGATAAGCGGACGACAAAAATATAGGTTTTCCCGCCCAATTTCGTAAACTCAGCAGCCGAATTAACTATAGGTTCATTCAATTTAGAACGAAATTGAATGAAGGTGTAGATCATCATTCAAAAAGCAAAATTTGTCGTTTTATTTCATTTTAGGAGCATGCGATTTCATACTTTTGACATACAAAAATGTAGATCGAGCTTTCAATTCCAAAAACGTGCAAGGAGCATTCAAATTCGCGCCGGATAGTCTGCAGTAAGAATTCGGTTATTCAATTTAGTGAACAGGCATACATTTTTGACATTTGTGCAATGGTTTTCATCTAATGCTTATTTGTCAATTTGTGCATTTCTGTTAGAATGATTATATGCACAATTTCGCATGAAGAAAGGTGATGTGATTCATTAGCTTGTACCTCTCAATTCACCGATAACAGTCGTCAGAGAAGGTGGGCTATTTCTGACTTTTCCTATAAGTTCAACGGCAAGCTACATACAAGGTCTGCACCATCCTGAGAGAGGTTGCAGTGCAGTACATCGACACCATAACCCCTGCAAAATGCACCCAGTGGCACAACCATTCTCAAACATATATGCCTAGATGCCTGAATCGCCAGGAAATCGACGGATGAAGCAGTGCACATTTACCATGATGAAAACAAGAGCGTACATGATGAATGATGAAAAAGATGTAAATGTAACAAAACAAATAAAAAAGACAATACACTTATTCTTAAAGATCAAATGAAAACAATTATATCCATCATATTAACCCCCGAAAATAAACTGTATGAAGCAACGTATAGAAAATGAAATACAAAGAATATCAAAAGAAAAATATGAATGAACATGAAATAAAAAGAACTATGAAGAAAAAGAAAAATGAATAAAATAATATTTAAGAGAAAAATAATAACATATAATGTGAAATTACATAAAAGTATCGACGTCCCCCCCCCCCCCCACCCACCCCCCCCCCCCCCCCCCAAAAAAAAGCCTCACGGGTCCAAAAAGTAAGGATGTGATTTTTTTTTAATTGAATGACCAAAATGTCAAAGACGTTGCCTATAGGTGAAATTGAATACGCAATTCGGCGATAATTCCCCTTGTAGTAAAACTTGAAGAAATTGAATGAAAATTACGAATTTCGAAATTGAATGAAACTCGCTCTTATTTGAATGTAAAAACTAGAAAATTAAGTGAAACAAAATGAAATTGAATGAAAAAAGTTTGAAATTGAAGCGCGGGAGTGACAAGTGGGCCGAAATTTCCCGAACATGAATGCATGTTGATGAAATTGATTGCTGTTTTGACGAATTCGGCCGGGAAAACTTATAATAAGGCCAGTATCTGGACTAAGTTTGAGCCCGTCCGGCAATATTTTTTAAAACCCGTGGTAGTGAGAACTAGCTTGGTGTTATTGGGATATGAATCCTGTCCACACCAAAGTAGTTCTCAAAACGTCTTAATTACCATGTCCTAAAAAAATATCGTAAAAGGGACTATGGTCGGGCAGAAATGTGTAACATTGACTTAATAAATTCTAGAATACGATTCTCACCAAAACATAAATACAGAATTTCATCATTAATTCTTAAGTGCGGGTATTTGCTTATTTTTTTCTTCCATTTAGCTGTTCTTGACGGGAATCTCGTATATCTGTGTCAAAAGCAAGCCCGAACGTGTATGAATTCATAATTTCATTTGTGTTTCTCTTGACCGAACACAATGCTCGAAACGTCTCTTACAGACGAATCCTTGCAAAAAACACTGCTAATGAATCCAAAGTTAAATTTAATCAACTCATAATGAAATTATATAAAATACATAATGTAATAATAGAAAAACGTTGATCATTTGGGTGCAAAACTTGTACAATAGTAATAAACAGACCGACATTATACACTATATCATACCTTCTAATGGATTCACTTTATTTTGAATTCGGGGAACGAATTATTAGAAAAAAAACTTAGGTTATTTGAATTTCCTGTATTAGCAAATATCTGTTCTTCTGACAATTTCTTCAGACTCCACAAATGATTCATTATCAGCAAAAATAGAAATTAGAGGAGTAAATCAAGACAAAAACGAATATGTTCAAAGCATGTTATAGTGTGCGTCTTCTTGAAAGATAATGTCTTACACAATGCAAGCAAGAAGAATCACAGAATATGATCAAGAGTGATAATATTTTTTACCTCCCACATTATTTATAATTGAATAATTGTTACACTACTATCTACAATACTTTTTAATAATCACCAGTTCTGATCATAAAGGTACTTATCAAAAACACATTACAAAACGTCCTTACCCGCAATCGTGGGTAATTGCTGATACATTCAAAATTTCAAAATAGAGTTTGAAAAACTTCACTGAATATAAAAATCATTTCCATTCACCACGTAAGAGAATTATATGTGGTTTATTTTGATGAGCTGCTCCGAATACTGCAAAAACAACTTCGTACTTATGATATACGAAATGAATCATCAACACGTTTATAGTACATACTGACTCAAAGAAAATTAGATGATAAATTCACGTCAAACCAAGCAATCACCCTGGACCATCAAAATCCTTATAAGATCAATCAACCGGAAAAACAACTTATACTGAAAATGTAAACATAAGTCTTATCCCACAACCCGAGCTAAAAAAAAACCCCGACGTATAAAAACATTATGATAGAATAGTGGACGAGACTACTTTACAAACAATTTTCACAATAACAAACACATCACAAATGATACGTTGAAGACTCTGAACGTCATCCGATAAAACAAACACACACCGCAAGATAACTGCAATCAAACAACATTATAGAACGAAGTAATAAAAAGCAAAAATCAGTAGCACATCACTTTAACGATTACTTTGTAAATGTTTGTCAAATCAATGATGTTTAAAGAAATGGATATCCATCCCTTTGAACACGGTTTGAATATTTATCACTGGCAGCTGTTCTTAACAATATGATGCATACGCAATTGTGTCATGTCCACCTGGATTTTACAATACTCGGACCTCGGACAAGCTTAAGGTTACCATCGTTACATATTGTTTGAACGACGTGCATACAATTTGCATACGTAACGAAAATGGTCAATTACATAATCAGTTTGTTCAATCAGGGATCTCAGATCTTTAGGCTACACAGTATGGAGTGTCCAGGCTTGTTCCGTGATCGTTGGTGCATGGATGTTTAAGTACATGGATATCCATCCCTTTGAAATAGGTTTGATTCCGCCACTTTATGGCCATATTCATGACTAGCAGCTGGTCTCAACAATATGATGCGTATGCGATCATCTAGATTCTTTAATAGGTCGTACACATTCCTATACATGCATACATTTTAGCTTTCGCTTGCTGAACTTTTAATGTTGTCACTAAGTGCTTGTTATGTAATTAATAAGGACCAACAAATACGAAATGTGATACTTTTTTAGATGGGAATACTAGTTTGGGCGCGGCTGGACAGGTTTCCCATGTTACTTGTCTGAAAGGAAAATATCTGAAAGTAACGTTTCATGCAATTTTTGAATGGAATGTGATGCGAAAAATAGTGAAAAATTCAGACTTTTATACTGCAACTTGATATCACATTTAGAGCCTTTCTGCCATATTGTATTAATATTCCTCGATTGAATCTTGAAAGATGTATCGTAGGTATTACCTGTCACAACTGAGCAAGCATATGGGGTGAGGATATTTCCCCAAATTCTTCTACGCATCGATTTGTTTACACGTCACATCCAGACAAAAATCTTCCACAGACTCGGCGACATTGAACATCGAGTTCAAAGAGAAAATTTTTGTAAAGCATTATTGCGTGACTAGAAGGATAGTACAATGGATCAACATTAATTAAACACCTGCTGGCACTCCATGTGCTGAAACATCTCTGGTGTGACGAGGAGAGTACAATGAATGTGCATTGATTAAATGGATTAAATGGCTGATGAATATCCATGTACTTAAACATCCTTGGTGAGAGCCTAAGGCGTCCCGCACATCATTGCTCCAGGGCATTGGTTGAATGACTCTCCATTGCATGTCTGCAAAGAAAAAAGAGGTAGGAAGTTACATCATACTGTATGTCTATCGAAATCTGCAATTTACAAAGTTGAACCAGGGAGGTGTTAGGAAGGAGAAACAACTCGAGCATAGTAATTATATTCAAACATCTGTATGGATACAAAAGCGTGCTTTTGAATGAGCATTCATAGTCATAACAATGCTCCTTCGTTCCGTGCTCAGCACCGACATTTAGCGGGTGTCAACTTGAAAAAAAGAATCTTTAATTGCCCATTTTGTCTCTCGAATCTGTGTTTCTTTTCACATTATTTTACAATTGTCAAGATATTTTTATAAGGGAAACACCATCAAAGATACTGTACTCAGCTTTCTTCTTTAGGAAGGACTGGGGAATGATGAATAAACGGAGATACAACACATTTTTCTTACTGACGAAATTGACTTATTTCATCACTTTCCAGATTGCGGGATTCAATCATTCTTAACCCCCCTGATGCGCCATTGATGCATTTATCCAAGTAATTAGCACGTAACGCATGTAGAGCAGCAGTGAACCTGTCACACGAAGGATTAAGCTGTGTCTAACCATTATCAGTGTTTGCGTGCATTTGTGTGTAGCTGAGACATTTTACTTTAAAACTTGTTTATTTTTGTTTGCTGATATCTGTAACACTCACAAAAGTGATGATTCCATTAACAGAACTGAACAAGCGAAATGAGACTCTACATTCCTTTTATCTCTCTGAGAAGCCGTTGCCACATAATCATGTTTTTAATTGTTAAAACACCTGAAAGGCTTATGTTGAGAACTCCAAACTTTTCTTCGCTGCCGAGCATGGGCTCAAAGAAAGAAGATTGATGTACATATCCTTTCATAAAATTATCCCTGACTTAGGATGTGGTTGCAGATTTTTCTTAAAATTATACATGTATGCGTAAATTGAATTGAAATGTGTTTTTCTATAATTCATGATTTCCTTCAACTACAAGTAAACCTCATTATCTAAAATGCAGAATCGAATACAATCTGTTTTCAATAGTTCCTGTCTGGAATTGTGTTATATTGACATCTGAGGCATGATATCTATGGAATGAAAATCATACACGTTTAATCAAGACATTTTAAACATCTATAATGTTTAATGCATTTTACTGTCAGTGGTCTCTGATGTGTGTTTATCATGTAGACAGTACTGTCTTGACAATATATTAAAAAACCCCACAAGATGTCAAATTATGCTACCAGAGAATATATCTCGTCAGAATGTAATTTTTGGAATACGTAGTGCATAATTATGACCTACCACATTCTCTTGCAGCCACTGCTGAAAAGCATACTTATATTCAGCCATCCCCTTGTCGTGACGCTTCACTCGAGCTTTGTCGACATTTGTCATGTCAGCTGCCAAGAGGAATAAAAGCAGCGTCGGTGTGGAATACAGTTAAATGCTTTTTACCCTTCCTATGCCAGATGAATTGCTGCTAGATGCGATATTTGTACATTGCAGGTGATAAAGTACACACCTGGCACACAAAGAGCTAAGGGGGTTATGAGCTTGATTCATTTATCGAGTGCGAATCCCCCAACCACCCCCCCCCCCCGGAAAAAAAAAGAAAAAAGGGCATAATATTGTTCTTTTCCACAATCGGTTTGCCGTCTCTGAATCGCCGAATTTCAATACTCTCTGGGCAAAGAACAATTAATCAGTATGTTTTGGTTGTGTCATGTATCACATCTTTGAAGAACATTTCAAACCTCAAAAGTGGATGGTAACTTATTTCTTATTACATGTATTCTGATACGTCCTTCTGCTTTGATATACCAACGCTGATAACATTTTAGAATTCAATCAATTGATCTATATCATGCTCATTGCTCAATTCATCCTGTGCCTCTGAAGTTGTTATCAAAAGAGAGTGTCCTTCCATTTGGGGAGAGATATTTCCTTTGTCAGATCTATCGTTAAAACGAGATAAGTGGCAGTGGTACAACTTACGAGAAGAGTCGATGTTGATGGTTACATTGACAGTGAACAGATCGGCGAGTCCACTTTGGCTGGTCACCGTGATCTTCCCTTCCAGGCTCGTCGCATCGATGTTCCTCAGCTCACAGTGTACATGTAGAAACTCCGACTCGGCCGTCTCAAAGCGAGTCTGTGAGCACTGGTGGGTAGCTAGATCCCCGGTGAAGTTAGCGACCATTTCAACACCGGGAGACGCCTCAAAGAGCTTGAAGATTCTTGTTACGGAGTCACCTAAGTTCTGAGCATAGGTATAGTTGTGCGGCTCGCTCCTATCCAAGATGTTTGGAACTGAGGATACAATAACCATGATAACGTCATAATCTAAATATAACGGCTTCATGTGTACGAATGCATGAGATCTACAAAGAATAAACATAGAAAACCAATAGACCCACACAGAGATATACATGTACAGGCCTTTGAAAATAAATACATACCAAAATCGGAAAAAAATAAGTCACATAGGTTACATTTGGAGGTAGGGAAGGCAGACAGGATACTACAATATTACAGTTTGTTTAACTATCGAGTTTTACAACCTGGCAGCATATATAGCCATTAGAGACAAGTTTGTACTAGAATCAACTTACACATGCAGACAGCCTTAAGTGACCATGGTCTGAACTTCGACGAGAGAGTGTCTGTCTTTAGATATTGGTCTCGCCAGCAACGGTAGCATTTGCGTAGCCTAGTGGACATGGTTAAGTTATACATTTTGTCTTAGCTTCTTAGCTTCTTAGCGCTCCTTTAAATAGAAAAGGATATTCAGTGTAAATCAAGAAGCTGCAGTCAAGCTGCAATCTCATTTCCCCATTATCCCCTGATTATTCCCCCATTTCTTTCCCTTCAGGAACCACATGCGGTACGTACACAACGTCAAACGTATCCTGAGCTGTAGTACATTTATGTACATTTGCGATTGGTATATGTAACTTACAAGTGAAATGCAGGTATGTGCGATTTTGCACTTGAAAAAAGGTTTTGCCATGTCTTGTCATCATCAAAAACTTTGTAGATATTTGATTCCTTTAAAGTAATATCTGAAAGATTGGAATTCTTATTTAGGTAAATATGTTGTAAACTCACATGTCGGTTCGTCACCATCCAGGGAGTACTTAAAGGCACAGTTGTCTACCGCGCCATACAATGACGCCTGGTGTATCTGTAAGTAACTGATTCCATACGGCCATCTCTTCTCGACTTCCTTGAAAGGAAAATGAAGGGAAAAATGTTCATACTAAATATATCTTTGTTGTCTTTTCTATCGTAACCACTATTTTCCACTAGATTCCACGTCCTGTCTTTTATAGTTAAGAGCCTAAATTGTAGAATCGTAACTAAAAAAAATGCGCTTCATACTTGGAACAGTTGTTAGCTATTTTTGTTAATGGTTTTGGAAGTGCTCTTCAATAATCTCGATTATTTGCGCTTCATTCATGTCTTTCGAAAGTCAGTTGTGATTCTGAACACTGGCTTAAAAGTTAAAGAAAAAGTGCGTTTATCGTCCAATCACAGCTTATGATCACACGGGTCTTTGGTCAAAACTTAAGTTCGTTTTTAGAATACCACTCCAGAGCAATGTGAAAGTAACAACAAATACGTACTAGGTGGTAAGAGAAAACTTAAGACCCTTCGGAAAAATAATTTTGAAAAGGTTACAACCCGAATCATGCTGAAATTTATACATCATAAAATCACTTTTTTTGATGAATTTGGACATAAAAATGTGTTTGTATCAGTTTATCAATTCAAAACACACAATACCCGTTGTGTATTACAGCTGTCAATCCGCTAGCAAGTACTACCACAGAGTGTCATTAATGATTCAAGATGCTTCTGGCATAAAATATAAAAATGCGTGATGTACAATTGTCATTGTTGTGTTCTGAGGTATTACAAACACTTTTGACATTTTTGAAAAATAATTAATAAAAACTAGTTACAACTCGACTCATGCTGAACTAGACACATTCTAAAGTAAAGGTATGTCACATTTGTGCAAGCAGATTTTGTGACATTTCATCAATTATTCTTCTTTTGCTAATCATGTGAATATCTAATGAGATTTTCTCTTTTGAACAAAGATAGATCTAAAATGTGCGTGTATCATATACCAGGCTTTGTCGAGGTGGGAAAACCGCTTCAGTGTGAAAGAAATTTTATTCAGTTATGGCGTTCACATACATTGCTGGGATATGAACTAGCTTACCTGTGTGTCATTTAAGTCTGCACTGCACACGAATATCGTATCCTTGATGACAGCTTCAGTAGATGTAATGTCGACTATCAAGACCGACCTATCATCTAGAAATAAAATGAAAGGAAACGGTCGGGATTTTCTAACCCTCCCAGCACCGAGCACCGATTACCTCAAATCAATAAAAAAAAAAGATCAATATCTTGCCTATCTTGGGACCTAGCGGATTAGCCCTGTATCCGCCATTAATGCATTTCATCAAAAGTAATACGCACACATCCTGTAGATCAGCAGTGTGTTTTGCAAATAGAATTAGGCATGCAGAAAACAAATTATTATGCGCCATGTTGCTCCTAGTAAAACAAAGTACGCCAAACCTTACGTGCAGATGGCTCTGATTTTCACATCTCACATAGATAATAGTTTTTATGTGAGGTCTGTAATTCAAAACGCATTTAGGCTATGTACCTTCTTACATACATTGCAATCAGACAATCATCATTTGCACGTTGTTACACATTGACTTTGTTCATTATATCATTGCAATTATTTGAGACTGGTTAAAGCGATTAGATAATTTCCTGGGCCTCGCCAAATCCTAGATAGTGCAAGCCCTGTCCTTACAGGTCTAATTTCTATTACACGTGTTTCAAAAGAGGTATGACCACATGAACATAAAGATTGAATTGATCACTTCTATTATGATCGTAGAATCTCTACTCGTTCCAATGGCCACCATGAGATGCGTGTCGTTATCGTTGTAAACCTCCAGTTGGCTTCCATGGACACCAGGAAACACGGCCAGAGGATCATCTGTCGACCTGCTGTAGTCATCGCATGTCTGACCGAGTCCACAGTTTTTGGCGTTTGTGTTGATGAGCGGAAAACTCTCAATGCAAATGTATACATTGCTTGGAGATGGATATGCAGACGAGCACTAGATTAAAAAAATAATGGAATCAACATGCAAAACTTTCCTTATATTTTAGACAAGATTCTCATAACCAGAATAAGTTGTTAAATATAAAATAAATTATTATTGCAGTGACATACAGTAGGTTTTGACCTCATCTGTACTTCCAATCATAAAATCAATGAAATATTACATCATGAAATGCTTCGCAACTATGAAAAATGCAGGAATTGAATCTCGTAGGTCAACGATTTTATTCTTATTTCACCTCATTCGATCTTTTTGTCCTTTCCTTGTAAGCACATCCAGTAGCGTGGATAAGTATGCTATCTGTCACCCCTCGTGTGAGATAATTTTGCATTTTCGATCTTATAAAATACAAAAATAAAACTAACTATAGACAAATGCCAAAATTCACAATGACTTTATTACATAAAAACATGCGACATCGATACCCCCTTTAACACTTTCTCTCGTGATATCAATGTACAGTAAAACCTGTTGTAGCCTCTACCTGTACAGAAAGGCCACCCGCTTATAAAGACACTTTTTTTGTTTCCCTTAAACAATGTTATTCTATAATCGAAACATGTACTAACGTAACCTCGGCTGTACATTAAGACCACCATCTCATAAAAAAAAACACATTTCTGATCTCCCTTGAACAACATTTATACACAGGTTTCACTGTATCACACATTTTGTCATACTCACGTCCCGTTGAAGCTCTGTATCTTCCGCATTGATCGGAATTGGGTCCCACGCCCTCGTATCGTCGACGTGGAAATTGTCGGTTGTCTGACCACGCCTGTTGTCTTGGTTGAAGAGGGAGTCGAGCTCTTGAAGATTATACCGACAGACGGCTGAGTTCACTTGGCCAGCGCTACAAAATCACGATGTCAAACAATGTGACAACATTACACAAGCCTGGAAATACTTGTCTTAAAAATATGTCTCTGTCGTCAGTCACTTTCATTTTGATTAATGTGTTTTGTAAATTCTGCAACAATTGGCTCGCCATAATTGAAAGACCTAGCATAATTTACTTTTTAAACAGCACATGCACGCATTTGTTCTTATCATCATTCCCTGATGGGTTCGTATGTCCATGTTTGCGTAGAATGAATATTTTCAGCAATCGATCTTTGCTGTACTTCATATAATATATAATATATAAATTTATAAAGTGCAGAAACTATTCAATTAGGTATATATTCTACTGCGCTTCATAGGACTCTTAATATGCTTGTTATCAATTAAAAAGATGTTTGTTGAGCTTTGATTTAAAGTTGTTTACGGATGGTGCTTTCTAAACCTCCAGGGGTATAAGCTATTCCAGAGATTGGGGGCTGCACAAGCAAATGCTCGATCACCTAGCGTTACTTTTGTTTTGAAGGATGGAATCTGTAAAAGCAGGGGATCCGTTGAACTGCGAAAATTGCGACTATGATTACTGGTTTTATACCTGAATAATTCTGTAATGTAGCCGGGAGCTTGACCAAGAAGTGCTTCGTATACAATTAGTAATACTTTGAATGCTATTCTCTGCCGTATTGGTAACCGATGTAGGTTTCTTAGTATTGTTGTGATGCGTGTATATTTCGCACAACTTCGTAATTTATGGTTTTTAGATTAAGGCCTATTATATATATATTAAATTCTCCATAAACAGTGCTCACGACATCATGGACATATTTACATTGTTTGTACACAGGATCTCCGTGGATAATAGTATAAAACTGCTGATAGGGCTACCATGTATAACGAATACTGAATATTAAAGAAATAATAGGTACATGCTCATGTCTAATAGAAAATTAAGCTTTCGGTAAGACCATGTGACAGTATTTCTTCAGGATATATGACCCACTAACGGGGTCAAAGTAGTAGTGTGCACAATGTTTTATTCTCTCGCAAGGGCGAAGTAAGCGTAGAGTTAGATGCCAAATGTCGGCCAAATATGAAATTGAGATATGCCGACAAACTAGCCCCCATGCCGTTGACGGAACTTGAGCCTCTACCACTTCGAAATACAGTTAGATGTCATTTAGATTTTTGTAGTATGCCCAACATTTTCCATTGCGTCTGTCGGGGTTACCTTCCTAGGGAAACTGAAGGGCTATGGGCTCATTGTCTCGTAGGAACGTCATATGGTGACCAAAAGAGCAAATCGCAGTAAACCTTTCTGGAATCGTGTAAGGATGTCTTACTTTGGCGTTGTGAACAGCCCGTAGATGATGCTTGCATCGTTTGAAGATTGCTTCATGTCTTCTGTAAATTGAAATACATAAAACCAAGTCCGTAGGATGTTATGTTGCTTTTCACAACAGTAGACGAGATCGTTCCATATGATCTCAAGTTCACATTGATTGTGCGTAATCAAAGAGCAAGTAATATTCACTATCCGAGATAAAGAACTTGTAAACTTTTGATATAGTATTTTGATATGATTCGTGCAAATGGATTAAACAAATAATGTGCAGTATTAATGAGGTTGTTTCAAAATCATGCACGGTATGCATGATATGTCAGTATTTAATCAAAGGCTGATAAGAACTTACGAATTTCATTGTAAAAGAAAGGGTACTGGTCTCCACGTGAACAGGCAAGTCTTGCCTTCAGGAATGTTGTAAACTTTTCACTGAGAGGATTTGTTTCTCCTCCAGCTTCCGCCTATTAAAAGGAAATATGAGGACACATAGTTTATATCTTGCATTGACTATTACCGGAGATTACTTTTCGAGAAATATATTGTTTTGATCTGGAACCTGATGATATGACCATCAATCAGCCTTACTGGCCGGATAGAATATTGTGCTTACCGGTTTTTATTTCCAAACAATTAATCATGCAACATGCAAATTATTAATATATGAATTATATATAATGGCTTAATTACAAGTGTTTCAATTTGTTCATTCTTTATGCTGAGACAAACTACCATAGTGGACCATATTCAATATTGATAAAACTTTCAGCACCTTAGCCAGGTTAGCCCTCGCCATCCTCTCCTCACTCCAAATTAGCAAAGGGCGGGAAAGCTGACAACTCTGAAGCAAAGTTAACTCCTTCTATGTCAACCTCCACACTGCACTATGGGAATAGTATGCATTGTCATTGTCAAAATGACTCAATGGTGTATAATAGTTAAACACCCCTTACCGTACAGATGCGCGCTACTCTCGAGTAGATGACTGCCTCTATGGTCACCTCAGCAGCCTTTTCACGGAAGAAGAAATACGTGAACGCCCCGTACTCAATGGGCTCGCCCACAAAATCCAAGGGTGCTAAACGTGTGAGAATAAGTGTGAGGAGGTGGAAACAATTGAGAGATTGTTCATGTTTTACATGTTTAATGCCGAGACTCTATTGCACAGTACATATCAACGTGTCCAAATACACAACAATGACTGTATAGGTTTTTTACCCCAAAACATACAACTCCTAAATGTGAAGAAAGGATATAAAATTGTTAATGGCCTCGTTAAGAGTCAAACGACTTTATTATTTTGAAATAATTACTTCTTGTGATCCTGAAATCAAACAACAACTTAGACATGCGGTCAAGTGTTCTTTGAGTACAGGTATAATAATCCTTACCCTTACCTTTAATAATACAATTGTTTGCAGAAGATGTAATAGTACCATGAAATCCCCACGCCCCCATGAACTTCGAATTCTGCGTTTTCACCAATTTGCATGTTGTTGATCTTGTACGTCATGTAATCATTCTGACTAAAATACAATTGATCGCGGGTTCGCAACAGAGAGCAGTCAAAGTTATTCCTGCATTCAGTTTTTAAAGCCGCGCGCCCAAATATCAACGTTGAAATCTCTCACAATGGAGGGCTCTACAAAAAGGCGTTTATTAGGCTATTTGGCATTAGTTGATACCATTCGTCAGTTTCTACTTACTTGTGAACCAATTGTCGACTGTGTCAACTGTGTCGCTAGACGGTCTATCAAGCCTCGTAAATATTGGAGTCAATGAACCCGTAATAGGTATAGCTCTGCCAACAAAGTCCGAATCATTGGCCGACTCTGAAAAGGTAGAATTATCACGCGACTATATTATACGAAACACGGAGTGTGTCAGATGGGTTAACTTGATGGGTTTACGAAAGGCTGTCTCGGAGTAGCGTCCATGCAGCACAGAGACCTCATATTTACAGAAAAAAATGAATTTCATACAGGTCTGCAGCATGGAGCTCCGCAGGACAAAATAATCATCTTGATTTTCAAGGATCACATGGTACGAATAACAAGATCGAAACATTCTAAACGCCGCCAACGTAGAGCTATTTCAATTATCTGTGTGAAGGTCTCTCCTTTATATCATGATTAGGCTGTTTTCATTAATAATGTCATATCGTACACGAGTATTGAGCAGGTACATAACAGTCCAGGCTAGTTAAACTATATGATGTCGCCCTGCTCAATTGAGAGCGCTATCTTTTCTTGTATTTTGATTACTCTTTCTATGCCAGTCATAAGCAAGATGCAAATGTTATTTCACTGTATGTATGTTCGTCAGAACATGCAGCATTTCATTTCACTCTACTCGAATCAGTTAGCCTTTCTAATAATGGAATGGCTGCATAACATCATAAAAGCCTGTACTTACTGCCAACGATAGAGGTGAAATTCTGATTTGGTGTCCTCGGCATGGCTTCATTGGCGGTCATACCATCACATTCAAGGCTATTCTCTGCATTCTGGATAAACGATGTAATTATGCGTTTATGATATTGTTTATTATGTTGTATGGTGGCGAATGAATAATGACCACAATAGCAAAACAATTCTCAGAAGACTTATAAAAGTTTGGTAAAACTTGACTTTGACTAAAGGGATTTTGAAGCAAGTACTCCAGCCAGTCATACCAAATCTTACCGCCCTTCTTGCAAAACCCGCACTTATTGATTGACTCGATGTCTGCATCTGCCAAGATCGCCTTGACCCGGGGCCTTGACCATTGGTAGTTTGCCTGCCCATTTAATTCATCTGTCATGCATGAGGCTCTCAGAGAACCCACTCTTCCCTTTTGCCTCGAACGTTGAAGCAGACATCACAAATGTGAGAACAGACCAGTGAGGTCACGATAGCAAGTGCAGAGTGTCACAAAGGATGTTAACGATCATTGCAATTTAGTTGACTATAGTTTGATCAGAATCGAGTCCATGGTTCCAAGAAAGGGGTCTGCAATTTATGGTCACTATTTATAAGGACCACTTTTCATAACGTGTAACTTAAAGTGTTATTATGCTTGATGAATATAGCCACCCGATTTCCTGCTATGAAGATCAAACGTATGGGAAGTTACACTTTGTGAATAGAGCGATCCTCACGAAATTGATTACTAAAGCTTTTTAAATCTTACTAGTTGGCAGTCCCAGCACTGTGCAGTAAAGGTGTCATATGTCCCACACACACGGAAGGATGTTGCATTGACATGAGTACCGGCAGTTATGTAGTTCTTGCAGCTGAAGTCATCATTCTGATAAATGAGAATAAGAATTGATGCTGAAGAATAAGGCAATGTAGTTTACAATATTTCCAGATTAGGGTGATTAACATACCTTCTCCAGTGTGTTTATCATTTTGTATTTTACATCTACATTTCCCATCACCATCTCCAACCGCAACCTCTTCGATTCTTCATTTATACATATAACATCTATGTAACGCTTAATACTCTTAATAATATCGACATACATTTATACAATCTATATTGTATATACAAGAAGAAATCAAAAGCGTGCGATAGCGTTTTTTTCAACTTGTGATTTGTATATAATGCATACTCTCTCTCTCTCTCTCTTCATATATATATATATATATATATATATATATATATATATGTATGTATATATACATATAATGTATATGTATAACACACATTATAATCAATGTTTACAGTTCCATATATACTGTTTACCGCGGAGCTTCCATGCCTTGAACGTCAAGCTTTATCTTGATATGCCATGTAAACTGCTGATTTTTATGAATTACCTGCGTAAAAAGTGAACCAGTGGCGGATACAGTGTGAAATATTTTGTAAGAGCCTTTTGCATCCTTATAGGGATAGTCCACCCTTAGAGAAAAAGTTGGCTTCAATCGAAGCAGAAATACAAAAGGAACATAAAAGTGAAGATCTGCCGGAAATCCGTCAAAGGATAAGAAAGTTATGATCTTTTTGAATTTTAATTCTGTGATGAGGTGCTCTTATTTATTTTTGGTATGATTCCATAAATTGCTTTTTTTTCTGTTTGATGAAGGAATATATTTATCATAAAGGTATGTGTGTAAAAACGTGTTTCCAATGATGTTTCAAAGGCACAGTTAAAATGATGCCTATCCTTTTGAGAAAGTGGACATTTTCAAAATTTAAATCACTTTAAAAAGGACGGGGATTTGCCGATGTGGCATGCAGAAGATAGAAATACAGTCTCGATACGTACTGTTTATTTTCTACATCTTTTGGGAATATATATTGCTTCATGAAGATATCTTCAAGCAAGATTATAAAAGAGAAGTGTCGCCCATACATTTATCGGATTGTGTAGTAGCAGGAGATTGCTCTTAATGATATTGACAGTTGGAATAACTTTCCTTAAGGTCATGAGCACGATACTGTCAAAATGCCGCTAACCTGGAAACAAGATTGCGGCCTGTAATTTGTTTAAATATTACATATTACGTTCTAGTCGTCACGGGTATGATAAGTTGTAGTTTACTGATTTAGGAATGAGGGTTTATTCGCGAAACATACAGTACATGTTGCAATTATAACGGAGATGTGTTCAGCATCACCAAAAACGATATGAAATATACTTACCGTGCAGCTCAATGAACCGTTTATTGGTATCGATGATGTCATCGTCTGAGAAAAAGATAGACATGGAAGAGTTTTCTGAGTATTTGAAATAGGTATGTCAATAAATACGGAGAATGGGAAACATCTATCAATACCAAACGCCAACAGTATTAACATACTTGAGATTGTAGCAACATTTCCATTTGGGGTCCATCAACCAATAAGCATTGCTTCCTAAATGGGCCACATCCATACAACTTAAAATGAGAGTAAAGGTAATTCATCTGCTTTTTCCCCAAGGTCTTTTCCTCTCATCACATTTAGTATCATTTGTTTGAATGGAAAATTAAATTTGACTATGGATTCAATTTTGTACAACATGCTAGTTCAAATTCATTATCATTTGGTTGCACGCAGTTTAAAAAGTATTACGTTGTCGTATTAGCGCCCCGTCGTATAAACAGTTGCAATTAGACTACATTGATAGTGAGTCCAATCCCATATTCTCTTGATATTGATATTACTCGCAAATCAAGTTGCGATCAATTGCAATGTATAATAAGAGAGTTCCTAGATTAGTATAAAGTAGAGGCACTTGGTACTACTCGAATACGTGCTTACAGCATCAATATATACCGTTTTTGTTCAGTCAACGAGCATGTTTGTAATAAATTCACTACGACATTGTCTTACAAGATTTGTATCCAGGAGATAGAGGCACTCGGCACTTCCAAGTAGGATGCTATCATCGCCCACAGAGAGAACTCTGAAGATTTGTTGCAGTGTCGTATCACATTTGGTCTGAGTCGTGCTCGGCACGGAGAATGTGCCTGCATTGACAGTCGTAGACATGGCAATGATTACAGACATGATAGAGAGCAATCTAGTTTTGGATCCCTTAGTCTTAGATATTGTACATGTTAGGTTCCTGCTGGGTTAATCTGTGATTGTCAGGTCAGGCAGATCCACAAAACAACAGCAATCGGAAGTGGCTCGAAAGAATCATGAGAGAGAATGAGAGAGACAAAGAGAGGGAGAGAGAGGGGGAGCGAGCGAGAGGGTAGGGATTTGAGGGGGTGGCGTGGAGGAGGGGGCGGTGGTGAGTGAACGAGAGCGGAGACAGGGATATAGAGATACGCGTGAATTTTGATCCTCTGAGAATCGTCTGCCAAGTCACTATGTATATCAATAATACCAACGTTGACGTCACATTTTGTCTCATGCATGGTAGATCGACAGTCGGTAAGTATCTTTCATTTTCTTTTTGATTACAATAACATTTCTATTAGTTTGTATTTTGTTCGTGTTTGATTTTGGGGCTAATGTTCTTTTTTGTATTGCATGGTATAACTGTACATTGCCCCAAATAAATCGTTTCGGCTTTTTTAAACATTCAATAACGTATATGTTACTACATGTAGCAGCAAATTAAAACAATGAGACGCCCACATTCTTTTGGCAGTATAATGTCATCTAGACTCGTTTAAAACGATATTTTTTTTAATGATTAGTGAGTAAAACGTATTATTAAAAATAAAAGGTCTGAATTTGACAGCAGTCTCCTTTCATTTAAAAACCGAAAACAATATGTTTTTAATAAATTTGGATAGTCGTGACACTATTGCAAATATTCTTCCACACACTTTTCTTTACAATCACAATAAACGTTATTTTTCTTGAAATTTTCTGTATACAGAGATTTCAGATGTTGGTAATAAGCCTATATCATATTTTTAATGATATCAATTGTTTTCGTCATATTGAGTTCATAATCATTGTTCACTGATACCGTATATCGTTTTCTGAATAATCCCATTCGAAAATAATTCTCAAGATTTCTTGATTAGGGGCAATACAACTTCTGTATATAACCATTTTGATTGCACAATATTGTCAAAATCAAGCATTTGAAGTCGCAGTATACTAATGATGACGCTTGTCAGAAGCAATATAAATAGGACGCCTCATACGACCAAATACGAATACTAACATTATGGGTGTGGCTGGGAAAGGACGTGTCCTGTAGACATACTTACATGGGATGCGTGTCGAGATGCTTCTATTCTGGGCCTCAACGAGTACGCTTTCTCCTGGCACGCAGCAAGCCAGCAGGAACATCAGAGAAGCCAGGATGATCCGACCACGACATTGACCAAGCAATGGCGCCATCTTTCTTGCAATTGGCGTCGTGTTGTATGTGATTCTGTTGAGCGTTTATACAATGCTATCATTATCAATCATAACACTTTATGGTGACTTCAACAAATCTCATAAAGGTCTAACGCCTAGCGATTGGGATGCTTGATCTACACGGCATTGGCGTCCAAATCATCTATATACAATGCTTATGTGCTCAGACAGGCATATACACTGATCAAGTCTCACGCAATGAAACCCATAAACTTTCTTCTTAAATTAAATATGACATCGTCTTCCGTAGGTTAACATTGGCAATTAAGAATGGATATTTGTGGTTTTATCTAACTTATCTTCAAACAGTTAGACAAAAGTTATCAATTTTGTGCCCTGTTTGAGTTCCACAAGTACTGGAATTATGATCGTCCTCAGTTTGTGTGCGTGTGTATGTGTGTGTGTGCCTCTCTCTCTCTCTGTACACATGTCATTCTTTCAAAATATATCTTATTCTTCACCCAGCCACTTGTCGGTTTTGTCTTTTGTAGGTTAACATTGGCAATTTACAATGGATATTTGTGATTTTGTTTTACTTGCCTACAAACACACATTGTGCTATTGGCTATTACCGCACATAAAATTTGAGACGAGAACAAATAAGCATTTTAATATGCTTTTACACCTAATCACACTAAATTTGATGCTATGTACATTCAAAATTAAAATACTAAAACACTGTGGGTAAACATCTCCTACAATAAGTATTTTGAGGGTGAAACTATCAGCATGTTAATAGTAATTTTTCGCCGAAAATGTATGTCTCCCGAAATATCGCAGCTTTACGTGAATTATCCATGGGCTTTTCCTGATCGAATTTGTGTTCGATTTTATAAAGGATTGGTGATTGGGAGAAAAAAGGAAGAAACAAAGGAAGTTGTCGTTTGATTGTTGATGTGTTTTCAGTTTGAAATTTCAAATTTATTTGAGGCTACCCAAGATGTTTAATGGAACCGGGTCCAAAGAAAGGGGACTGCCATTAATTTAAAAAATAACAGTGCTACATTTCGATCGTATTTTCGCGGAACGAGCATGTTGTGTGCTGGAAGAATGTACATCGCGATCAAACTGACATCTCCAGTCGGCGACCGAAGCAAGCACCGAGCGGGTGGCGTTAATTTGTCCGTTACACTAACGCGTCAGAATTGCCAATAGTGTCACTTGAGCAAAGACTTTCAATGTACTAGATGGTTTTGTACGCATGCGCATGGACTATAAAGCAACATTGTGTGCGTTCCATCCGCAGAGTTGCATGTATGTTTCACTCATCGGCATCGTGCATATTCCGGAGTTCCCCTTTAACAATGCATACATGTACAGTATGCATCTATGTGCCAGTACTGGCATGTATTCTAGCTTAATTTGTCTGAGATATTGATGTCGATTTTCTTTTCTTTTTTATTTATTCTAAATTAAATCTTGATTGCAGCTGCTGGCTAAAATGGGCCTATATCAAAAACGAATACATTTGATATCAAGAAATAGGAATCAAAACGGCTTGCCATACGGACGCCCGATCACACTACTGTGTGTACTTTTTATCCGCGCTTCTGATTTGCCAAAGTATCGCTGCCTGGCAGGCATCAACCAATTAGAGCTTTGATAAAGAATATTGGATTTAGCGTCTTTGGGTTGAAATCTGAAATGGACTTAGCGCCTTTTGGTTGAAAGTTGAAATTTCACATAATCCTTTATTGTATGTTTGTCTTGATATACTCATAAACCCAAAATATTTCAAATAAGAAAACTGTACAAAGATGTGACACCTCTTTTTTACTCACTCAGTACAGCATGTTCATTTGTTGGAATTTGGGGGTGTGCCAATCTCCAATTTGGTATTTGACAATATTTTGCAAAGATAACAATACATTTGAATAGGGTTGGTAGCGTTGATACCCTACCTCAATTTGTCAATGACACGACGTACAGACATAGACAGGTGGAATACGTGCTTAATATGTTATCAGCGGGTCACCGATTAAAACGGCAAACTACGTCCAGATTCCGGCGATAAGAAGTACTACCATAGTTCATACTCAGCATTATATAAATCAGAATTATGTAAACAAGTTATGTATTACCTGTAATCACACGGCCACCTGCCACATCGATGTTGTTTAGTAGTATGAAATGCGATGCGAACTTCTCCAAATGAGGAAGTTAAGTGAAAAATCAAAATTTCAATGTCTGTATGTTGAATACGCAATCACGCTTGAGCGAACCACATCACAATACGCCGATATTGCATTGCGGTTGCTATGCTGGCACTACATTACCGTACTGTATGTGGCAGGGAAACAGGGGGGTGCGTAAAATACAAGTTTTCGTTCATCATACCGATAGCTAGCTAAGTTTTTGCAAACAATTCAGGGCTGACAAAAAGATGAAATAACTAAAATAGTACTCTCCCACAACCATTAAACAAGATTTATCCAGAGCAGAGGCATATTTCAGTAACATTTATTTTAGCGATCATCGTGAAATCCCTCGCAAACTGCAATTCATCGCTAGATCATCGCAGGCCCAGTCACACCTTTGCGTATGTTGTTGCTATGGCTGCACTATGCGGGGGGTATCCATTCGCAGCCGTGCCTAGCAATACGCAGCAAATTGAAAGATAGTAGTCACACCATTACTACGGCCTAGCTCGTGTGTAGCTCGCATGCCGCTCGTTGCATATGGTTTGATCCCGTTCGGCAACATTTTTAAAGAACGTAGAGAGAACTAGTCTGGTGTGACTGGGGTATAATACCACAGTCACATGAAACTATAGCTCTCACTCCTTTCTGGAAAACGACTGCAACGACTACCTCGAGGATTACCTCGCGCATGCGCAGTCAGGCTGATATCCCCAACTCAGAAGATTCTACGTCATGGATGAGAAATCTACAGCTCCCTAATATTAACCCCCCTTTTATAGTAAGTGGAGAATTGGTAGGATTTGACAAACTGATTTACGATCGCTTGACTACTTGAGTTAGCATTGTATGGTTATTCAAAATGATATTTACGTATATGTCATCTCCTTGTCCTTCACTGCGACACACTGGTATTGCATGGTCAATATGATCTCAGTAATTTCCCGTAGTAACTTAATTCTTTCTGGTATTGTTGTACAACAAAGGCAAAATATAACATATATTTTTTGCCAATCTTCAGGAATTGGTCTGTATACTTTCTCCCTTCTGTAAATGTCCTGCTCTGACATGATAAATTGTCTCCCTTCCTTACCCTTATATGCATGAGAATACGTCGCGGCAACTCCCCCCCCCCCCCCCTACCCCCTACACACACACACAAATACACACACACACACCCAACACACAAATCCCTTCTGTAAAAAGCGTCATTCGCGATTATAAAATGAGTTTTTCTATTGATCACTTGTGAACCGCGAGTCGGCAACTGGTTTCATGATGCCCTTTTCCTTTACAAAGTAGCGTGACTACAGCTAAGGGACCAAACGAACAACATCTATTAAAACGGTTCACGTTGAATTGTTAACTTGCTTTCAATGCATTCAGAGTACAATCATGATAAAGACGATCTACAATCATCTTTCTACTGTGAGAAGTGTAAGTCCTGATCATAAGACTGTGTCTAATGAAAGAACCAATCAATGAGCATCTTAATATATTAAGAACACAACAATGCGAATTGTGCATCACACCTGTGCATCCGCTAGCAACTGCCATTATAGTGTCATTATTAATCAATGATGCTTCTGCCATAGAATACCTTGCTGGCTGACACGACTGTGTATCGCACAGTATGTATTGTTTTGTTCTGAATTTATTATGTGATACACATTTGTTTTAGGTCTAAATTGTCCAAAAGTGAAAGTCTCATTAAATATTTTAAGAATTATTACACAAAATGTTAATTCATGTTATGTCACGAAGCCTGCTTCTAAGGAAATCGAGACCTTTGCCTTTTGACGTGTAGATTTCACCTCGATTGGAGTTTTAACTTAATTTTTATTATTTGTCAAAAGTGTCAAAAGTTTTTGTGAACACATAAATAAATAGTACATAAATGTAGTAGCATCAAACAACTTGGTAACTTACCGTGATATTGTAACTGTGTCATTTTTAGCTCTCCAGAATATAGGACAAAGTTAATTAAGAAGTAAAATGTTTCAAAATTAATTATTTTTAACTTCAAAAGTTCCATTTCTTTTGGGGATGCAATGTGTTTAGAAGTGACAGTGCATGTCTCGCATAGATGTGAACGGTATAATGTTCGCTTCATCATGGTAATGATGATAGATGGAATGTGATTGAATGATATTTATTGGTCATTGATGAAGTAAAGAGACATGGATAAATGAAATTATCTCTTTGTTTGGAGGATAAAATTTGCCTTGCATAATGTTAACTTGAAAGCCCATCTCACTACCTTCGAAACTAGTTCGCGACTTGTTGGGGACTCAGTTTCCGCTCGTTCGCGGCGACGTCTCTTGGAGACTAGCCAGGTATCCGGGGAGGCGTGGGAACCTTAAAACATGATCGATTTTTAAACACTTTTTTTCAGTCCCCAGCAGATCTCGGAGACGTCTTTGCGATGAATTTGTAGAGCTAGGAACGAGTCGATGCGACGTCTCCACCAGTGAGATATTTGAGTTGCTGCTTGTAAGATGTACAGATGCATGCATGCTTATCCAATTTCCTCAAGGCCTAATCGTAAACCCACACCTCCTCTCCCTCACACCACAAATCCAAAACAATGTAAATTTTTCAGTCTTGCAGCTTCAAATGTGATAATTTTATTGCCATGGCTTTGTTCTACGAGTGAGTTGTTCACATTTGGAAAACACATATATCATAGGTCGAAACTCTTGAATAAGATATTGTTGCAATATGCATATAAAGCAACATGCTGAAAAAATATTAGAAGAGATTGAACTGAATATGCATACCAAAGTTGAATTTGAAGAACTGATAAATGAATTATAAAAAAATACAAAATGCAGTACACATGACGTTGATTACATGAATATCATTTAGGTACAAACCGTGTACAAAAGTAATAGACATACCGACATATATATATTCGGAGAACTATTAATGACCAAAAAAAAAATAAGATATGTGACTTTCTTGCATTAATGAATATATGTTCTTCTGGGAATTGATTCACACGCCAAAAATATTTTATTACCCAAAATAGAAATTTCAGCATTAAATCAGGACAAAAAGACATACACTCGAACACGTTATAATGTGCGACTTCTTGAAAGATAATTTCTTATACAAAGCAAGAAAGAATATGATTTAAAATACGTACAAAATATCTCATCACAGAATGTGATCGAGAGTAATAATAGTGGTGTTCCAGATTTCACATGATTTATAATTCAATAATTGTATATACTGGTATCTACCGTACTATATCATGATCATCACAAACATATTTATCACGTACATCTTACAAAACACCCTTACCCCAATCGTATTTAATAGTGCAGATACATGCACAATTTCAAAATAGAGTTTGAAAAGTTTCACTGAATATAGGAAAATAATCCATTCACCACGTAAGAGAATTATATGTGATTTATTTTAATGAGCTGCTCTGAATATTGCCAAATGATTTGAAATACTTTATCATAATGATATTAGAAAATACATCATCAACACGTTGATAGTACTTATATTCAAAGGAAAATTAAATTCTACATTTACGTCAAACCAAGCACCAGCCTAGATCAGCAAAACCCTTATAAGATCAATTAACCGAAAAACGAGTAATACATGTACTAAAAGATGAACACAACTCTTATCCCACAACCCGCGCTCAATAAACGACGCATAAAAACATACTCACAATTTTAGTACGGAAAGTTGTTGAATAATATGTTACACAACCTGCGTTGTGTCACGTTTTACGCAACAACAACAATGTTCCCTTTTCACGCAGCACGAAAAACATGTTACACTTCCCATTGTGTTAGATATTCCACACAACTGTTAAGTAAATTTATTGGGAAATAATTTACTTAACCTGCCCTGGGTAAAGTTTTACTCCAATGTCAACCATGATCCTTTTAGGTAGGTAAAGCGTATTACCAAATATTGGGTAATATTTTTTCAGAGTATACAAGAGTTAAGTTCTAGAATTACCAACCGGTTGCTCGCGCTCGCGGAGAGTAACGAAACCAGTGAAAACCTGGTTTGTTAAAGAGAAAATTCCTCACATCGATTACAATTTATTCTACAGTAAAGTTTGTAAAGGCGTTCCTGTTTGGTTACAGTCAGGGCTCTTAGATCTTTAAAACACCTCCTTGGTGTCCGGGCTGCGTATTTTTTTTTACACCACTGTCCCGCCATAATCACGATACAATTCAAGAAAACCGGTGGTGAATGAGCCTAACTCATCAGCGCACTAGTACGCAGTCTACGCCTATAAGGTGCTCATACACTTTGGTATCCCACTAAGTTTATGAATTTGAACCCTAAACCTAACCTTGACCCTAACCCTAACCCCAAACCTAATTCTAAACTCATGCATATAGCTAGCAGTCAGCATGCATAACAGGCTCAGCTAGCTCAGTAATCTAAATTTACTGCGGCGGCGAAAGTTAGACTCACCCACCACCGGTTTTCTTGAATTTTATCGTGCGAGTATGGCAGAACTGTGGTGTAAAAAAAATATTTGCGGCCGGCGGGCTGACTATTGGTTCGGTGTTCGAAGATGAAAGCCTACGGCGTCCCGCACGTCGTTGCTCCAGGGCATTGGCTAAATGACTCTTCATTACATGTCTGCAAGGAAAATGGGGCAGGAAGTCACATCATACGGTATGTTTATCGAAATCTGCAAATCAGATTTACAGGGATATGCTGGGAAAGAAACAATATCTGCATGGATACTAAAGCGTGCTATTGAATGTCGAAAGCATTCCACAGTCAAAACAATGCTCTTTTGTCCCATGCTCAGCACCAAATATTTAGCGGATGTTAACTTGAAAAGGAATATCCATAATTGCCCATTATGTCTGTCAAAGATGTGTTTCTCATCGCATTATTTTGCCACTTTCAAGAGAGGTACGCGAAACACTATGAAAGATACTGCACTCGGCTTTCATCTTAAGGTTTGAGGAATGATGAATTTTTCTTAATTACAAAATTTACTTATTTCTCAACTTTCCGGATTTACCCGGAATTGTGGTATTCAATCATTTTCAAACTTAAATTTTAACTCCTAATGCGCAATTGGTACATTTTTGCACAAGAAATTAACACATCACCCACGTACAGCAATGATTAACCTGTCGTAAAAAATTCTAAAAGGCAGAATTGTATACAATCTATTTTCAATAGTTTCTGTGTCTGGAAATGTGTTATATTGACATATAAGGCATAATGTCCATGGGAGTAAAATCATACATGTTTAATCAAGAAATTTACAATAACAATCAATTTTTTAACTACGGTCTCTGATGTGTGTTTCTCATTTTGACGGTACTGTCTTAACAGAAGAAGATGTCAAATAATACTAGCAGAGAATGTATTTCGTCAAAATGCTGTTTTTGATAAACCTAGTGCTCATGACTTACCACATTCCGTTGAAGCCACTGCTGATAGGTATACTTATATTCAGCAATCTCCTTGTCGAAATGCTTTACTTGAGCTTTGTCGACATCGTTTGTGATGTCACCTGCCAAGAGGAATAAAAGTAGCGTTAAAGTGAAATGCTTTTAACCCTTCCTATGTCAGAGGAATTGCTGCTGGATGTGATTTGTGTACATTGCTGGTGATAAAGTACACACCTGACACACAAAGAGTTAAAGGGACATTTAAAAAGGGGAGAACATCGCTAAGGGGGTTATGGGCTTTATTCATTTATCGAGCACACCCCCGATAAAGAACCCCCCCCCCCCCCAAATGTCATGATACTGATTTTGTTTTCACAATATCTCTGAATCACCGAATTTCAAAGCTCTCTAAGGAAAAGAACAATTCATTGTGCAGCAGTATGATTTGTTTGTGTCATATATCACATCTTTAATGAGCATTTAAACATAAAAAGTGGATGGTAACTTATTTGTTATTATTCTGAACGCTGATAACATTTTAGAATTCAATCAATTGATCTATCATGCTCATTGCTCAATTCATCCTGTGCCTCTGAAGTTGTTATCAAAAGAAAGTATCCTTCCATTTGGGGAGAGAAATTTCCTTTGTCAGATCTATCGTCAAAACGAGATAGGTGGCAGTGGTACAACTTACGAGAAGAGTCGATGTTGATGGTTACATTGACAGTGAACAGATCGGCGAGTCCACTTTGGCTGGTCACCGTGATCACCCCTTCCAGGCTCGCCGCATTTGTAGCGATGTTCCTCAACTCACAGTGTACATGTAGAAACTCCGACTCGGCCATCTCGAAGCGAGTCTGTGAGCACTGGTGGGTAGCTAGATCCCCGGTGAAGTTAGCGACCATTTCAACACCGGGAGACGCCTCAAAGAGCTTGAAGATTCTTGTTACGGAGTCACCGAAGTTCTGAGCATAGGTATAGTTGTGCGGCTCGCTCCTATCCAAGATGTTTGGACCTGAGGATACAATAGCCATGATAACGTCATAATCTAAATATAACGGCCTCATGTGTAAGAATGCATGAGATCTACAAAGAATAAACATAGAAAACCAATAGACCCATACAGAGATATAGGCCTTTGAAAATAAATACATACCAAAATCGGAAAAAAAAATAAGTCACATAGGTTACATTTGGAGGTAGGGAAGGCAGACAGGATACTACAATATTACAGTTTGTTTAACTGTCAAGTTTTACAACCTGGCAGCATATATAGTCAGAAGAGAGAAGTTTGTACTAGAATCAACTTATACAGACAGCCTTCAGTTGCCATGGTCTGAACTTCGACGAGCGAGTGCTTGTCTTTAGATTTTGGTCTCGCCAGCAACGGTAGCATTTGTGTAGCTTAGTGGACATGGTTAAGTTATACATTTTGTTTAAGTCTTGGCGCTCCTTTAAATAGAAAAGGATATTCAGTGTAAATCAAGAAGCTGCAGTCAAGCTGCAATCTCATTTCCCCATTATCCCCTGATAATTCCCCCATTTCTTTCCCTTCAGGAACCACATGCGGTACGTACACGACGTCAAACGTATCCTGAGCTGTAGTACAGGTATGTACATTTGCGATTGGTATATGTAACTTACAAGTGAAATGCAGGCATGTGCGATTTTGCAGTTGAAAAAAGGTTTACCATGTCTTGTCATCATCAAAACCTTTATGAATATTTTATTCCTCCAAAGTAATATCTGAAAGATTGGAATTCTTATTTAGGTAAATATGTTGTAAACTCACATGATGGTTCGTCACCATCCAGGGAGTACTTGAAGGCACAGTTATCTACTGCGCCATACAATGACGCCTGGTGTATCTGTAAGTAACTGATTCCATACGGCCATTTCTTCTCGATTTCCTTGAAAAGAAAATGAAAGGAAAAAATGTTCATACAAAATATAACTTTGTTATCTTTTCTATCGTAACCACTCTGTTATTTATATGTGATGATTTCACGTCCTGTCTTTATAGTTAAGAGCCTAAATTGTAGAATCGTAACTAAAAAAATGCGCTTCATGCTTGGAACAGTTGTTAGCTATTAAATGGTTTTGGAAGCGCTCTTCAATAATCTCGATTGTTTGCGCTTCATTCATGTCTTTCAAAAGTCAGTTGTGATTCTGAACACTGGCTTAAAAGTTAAAAGAGAAAGTGCGTTTATCGTCCAATCACAGCTTATGATCACACGGGTCTTTGGTCAAAACTTAAGTTCGTTTTTAGAATACCACTCCAGAGCAATGTAAAAGTAACAACAAATACGTACTAGGTGGTAAGAGAAAACTCAACACCCTTCGGAAAAATAATTTTGAAAAGGTTACAACCCGAATCATGCTGAAATCTTTACATCATAAAATCACTTTTGGATGAATTTGGACATAAAAATGTGTTTGTATCAGTTTATCAATTAAAAACACACAATTCCCGTTGTGTATTACAGCTGTCAATCCGCTAGCAAGTACCACCACAGAGTGTCATTAATGATTCAAGATGCTTCTGGCATAAAATATAAAAATGCGTGATGTACAATTGTCATTGTTGTGTTCTGAGGAAACACTTTTAATTAATAAAAACTAGTTACAACTCGACTCATGCTTAACTAGACACATTCTAAAGTAAAGGTATGTCACATTTGTACAAGCAGATTTTGTGACATTTCATCAACTATTCTTCTTTTGCTAATCATGTGAATATCTAATGAGATTTTCTCTTTTGAACAAAGATGGATCTAAAATGTGCGTGTATCAGATACCAGGCTTTGTCGAGGTGGGAAAACCGCTTCAGTGTGAAAGAACCTTTATTCAATTATGGCGTACACATACACACGTATTGCTGGGATATGAAATAGCTTACCTGTGTGTCATTAAAGTCTGCACTGCACACTAATATCGTATCCTTGATGACAGCTTCAGTAGATGTAATGTCGACCATCAAGACCGACCTATCATCTAGAAATAAAATGAAAGGAAACTGTCGGGATTTTTTTAACCCTCCCAGCACCGAGCACCGATTACCTCAAATCAATAAAAAAAAAATCAATATCTTGCCTATCTTGGGACCTAGCGGATTAGCCCTGTATCCGCCATTAATGCATGTTAGCAAAAGTAATACGCACACATCCTGTAGATCAGCACTGTGTTTTGCAAATAGAATTAGGCAAGCAGAAAACAAATTATTATACGCCATGTCGTTCCCTAGTAAAACCAAATGGGCCATACTCTACGTATAGATGGCTCTGATTTTCACATCTCACATGGATAATAGTTTGGATATGAGGTCTGTAATTCAAAACACATTTAGGTTATGTACCTTCTTACATACATTGCAATCAGACAATTATCATTTGCACGTTGTTACACATTGACTTTGTTCATTATATCATTGCAAGTGTTTGAGACTGGTTAAAGCCAATAGATAATTTCCTGGGCCTCGCCAAATCCTAGATAGTGCAAGCCCTATTATTACAGGTCTAATTTCTTTTTCAAAAGAGGTATGACATCATGAACATAAACATTGAAATGATCACTTCTATAATGATCGTAGAATCTTTACTCGTTCCAATGGCCACCATGAGATGCGTGTCGTTATCGTTGTAAACCTCCAGTTGGCTTCCATGAACACCAGGAAACACGGCCAGAGGATCATCTGTCGACCTGCTGTAGTCATTGCATGTCTGGTTGAGTCCGCAGTTTTTGGCGTTTGTGTTGATGAGCGGAAAACTCTCAATGTATTGGTACACATTGCTTGGAGATGGATATGCAGCCGAGCACTAGATTAAAAAAATAATGGAATCAACATGCAAAACTTTCCTTATATTTTAGACAAGATTTTCATAACCAGAATAAGTTGTTAAATATAAAATAAATTAATATTGCAGGACAAAGCTTTTGACCTCATCTGTACTTCTAATCATAAAATAAATGAAAGATTACTTCATAAACTACTTCGCAACTCTGAAAAAGCAGGAAATGAATCTCGTAGGTCAACGATTTTATTCTTATTTCACCTCATTCGATCTTCTTGTCCTTTCCTTGTAAGCACATCCAGTAGCGTGGATAAGTATGCTATCTGTCACCCCTCGTGTGAGATAATTTTGCATTTTCGATCTTTATAGATAATTATAGATTGATGCCAACAATTCAGACTGACTTTATCACATAGAAACATGTGACATCAATACCCCCTTTAATACTTTCTCTCGTGATATCAATGTACAGTAAAACCTATTGTAGCATCTACCTGTACAGAAAGGCCACCCGCTTATAAAGACATTTTTTTGTTTCTCTTAAACAATGTTATTCTATAATCGAAACAAGTACTATAGTAATCTCGGCTGTACATTAAGACCACTAGCTCATAGAAAACACATTTCTGATCTCCCTTGAACCACATTTATACACATGTTTTCCTGTATCACACATTTTGTCATACTCACGTCCCGTTGAAGCTCTGTATCTTCCGCATTGATCGGAATCTGGCCCCACACCTTTGTATAGTCAACGTTGAAATTGTCGGTTGTCTGACCACGCCTGTTGTCTTGATTGAAGAGGGCGTCGAGCTCTTGGAGATTATACCGACAGACGGCCGAGTTCACTGGGCCAGCGCTTCAAATATACAATGTCAAACATTGAAAATGTAACAACCTTACAAAAGCCTAAAAAGACAGAATACTGGTTTGGGAAATATGTCTCTGTCGCTGGTCACCGTCATTGTTATCAACGTTCTTAAATCTGCAACAGCTGGCTTGCCATCAGTAAACGACCTTGTGTAGTATCATTTTTTAAACAGCACATGCAAGCATAGAATGTTGTTGCGTAGGATGTTTGTGTAGAATGAAGGTTTTCATCAATTGATCTTTGCCGTACTTCCTGGCTTAAAGCCATGAACCTATGACATGTATTTTGCCTGTATTCACAGTGTACACGTGATTATGTACATATTTGCATTGTTTTTACCCAGTGTCCCTAGGAAGTATTGCGCAAGCCTGGTGATGGGGTTTGCCTGTATAAGGAACACTGAATAATAAAGTAATGACAGATAGATGCTTATGAATAATATTTAGACGATAATAACACTTTCCCGGATATACTAATATGACCCACTTACGGGGTCAATAGAGTTATTGTGCCCAATGTTGTTATAGATTTATTTTACTTTCAGAAGAGTGAAGTGAGCAGACTGCTTTAGATGTTGGCCAAAAATAATATTCATTTAAGCCAACAAGTTTGCACTCGTGCCGTTGAAAGAACTTGAGCCTGCACCAATTAGAAATACATTTAGTGTTCATTTAGATCTTTGGAGTATGCCCAACATTTTCCATTGCATCTGTCGGGGTTACCTTCCAAGGTAAGCTGAATGGTAACGGGCTCCTTGTCTAGTAGGAACGTCATATGGGGACCAAAAGAGCAAATCGCAATAAACCTTTCTAGAATCGTGTAAGGATGTCTTACTTTGGTGTTGTGAACAGCCCGTAGATGATGCTTGCATCGTTTGGAGATTGCTTCATGTCTTCTGTAAATTGAAATACATAAAACCAAGTAAGTCGGTACGATGTTATGTTACTTTTCAAAACAGTTGAAATTAACTGTGTCGTTACCAAAGAGCGGGCAATACTCACTATTCTAGAAAGAGAACTTGTATACTTATAACATCGGATTTTGATATAATTTGTGCAAGTGGATTAGAAAAATTATGTACAGTGTTAATCAGGTTGTTTTTGTGATCACGCACGGTCTGTATGATATGTCACTCTTTGATTATTGGCAGTATGAACTTACGAATTTCATTGTAAAAGAAAGGGTACTGATCTCCACGTGAACAGGCAAGTCTTGCCTTCAGGAATGTTGTAAACTTTTCGTTGAGAGGATTTGTATTTCCTCCAGCTTCCGCCTGTTGGAAGGAAATATGAAGACACATAGTTTATATCTTGTATCAACTACTACCAGAGATAACTCTTCGAGATATATATTGTTTTGATCTGAAACCTGATGCTATGACCATCAATCAGCCTTTCTGGGATAAAATATTGTGCTTAACGCTGTTTATTTACAAACAATTAATTATGCAACATGCAAATTATCAATATAATGGCTTGATTACAAGTGTTCCAATTTATTAATTCTTTATGCCGAGACAAAATACTATTGTGGACCTTATTCAATATTGATAAAACTTTGCAGTCTAAGCTTGACCACAAGTCAAACTCTCAGCACCTGAGCCGTCACCATCCTCTCTTCATTCAGAATTAGCAAAGGGCGGGAAAGCTGACAACTCTGAAGCAACGTTAACCCCTTCTATGTCAACCTCCACACCGCACAGTATGCATTATCATTGTCAAAATTATGTAGATGGTGCAATGACGCATAACAGTTGAATACCACTTACCGTACAGATGCGCGCTACTCTTGAGTAGATGACTGCCTGTATGGTCACCTCAGCAGCCTTTTCACGAAAGAAGAAATACGTGAACGCCCCGTACTCAATGGGCTCGCCCACAAAATCCAAGGGTGCTAAACGTGTGAGAATAAGTGTGAAGAGGTGAAACAATTGAGAGATTGTTGATGGTTCACATGTTTTATGACGAGATTCTCGTTGCAAAGTACACATTAACATGTTCAAATACACAACTATGGCTGTATAGGTTTATCACAAGAAATGTACAAGTCCAAGGTGAAGAAGCAATACAAAAATGTTTATTTAACGACCTTGTTAGATTTCAATGACTTCATCTTTTTGAACTTGTTCCTTCCATTTATCCTGAAATTGAACAAAAACTTAGACCTACGGTCACAGTAGAATAACAATTCTTTGAGTACATTTATAGTTATCTGTACCATTAACTTGAATAATATAATCTTTTAAGCAGATGTAATAATTTTATGATATTCCCTCGGCCCCCATGAACTTGCAATGGAATCTGTGTTTTCATCGTGCTGAATTCTGGATAACCTGCTGCTGATCCTGTATGTAAATGTAATAAGGGGGAGGCGTGTTTGTTTTCATTCTGACTCAAATACACTTGATTGCGCGATTGAGTCCTGCAACAGAGCAGTTAAAGTTATTTCTGCCTTCCCTAGCCGCCCAAATATCAGCATTGAAATCTCTTTCAGTGGATGGCTGTACAAGTGGCTGTAGGATATTTAGCATTATATCCCTTCTATGAATATTCATGAGTATTCTGGGAACGTGATTGGTCAATTGATGATCGCAGACTACAAAATAATTTGACTATATCTGCCTCAGCTCCGGATATTTTTCATTATATTCCACATACTAAGAATGTTGCTATATGATTGGTCAAGAGTTGATCACGTGATGAGGCGTAGTTTTTCCTATCAGATCACCTGAGAATGAAAGTTCGTTACACTCTAGGTGATAGTACTTTTTGGTTTCGCTGATCTCTTCACTCCTCACAGTCCTAATGCGTGATTAATATTTTGAGTACGCGCGAAATAAAAGTGCGTTACACTCGGACTATCACTTGACATCTAACGCGTCCTAACGCACGTCCTTACACGCGTCCTAATGCGCGTCCTAATGCGCGTCCTAACGCGTGTTCCCCATGGCAGCGGCTCGGGGTTATGGAAATAAGTAAACATTACCTTTTTTACGTCAAAGTGTCATTTTTGGTATAGATAGTTGGTTCAAGATGTGGAATATAAAGCAAATAATCAACTTTTGGTTTCAAGCAATGAGACGAGCTATCACTTCCTCGGCGATCTGAATGTATACGCTATCTTTCCTCAGCTGCGCTTCGGAAAGATAGCTACATCCAGATCGCCTCGGAAGTGATAGTTCGTCCCATTACCCTCACCAACGCTGATTATTTGCTTACTATTTTTTCATGGGGAGGACTGCGCATGCTCTATTTACTATTTTCTTCCTTGGCACTACTGCGCATGCTCTCTACCTGAGCGGGCGTAAATGAGTGCGCGCATGAATGCAGTGCGCGGTGTGCTGCGCATATACCTGGGATGAACCGATATCGAGACAGAGAAAAAAAAAGGCGACATACAACCACATGGTGTTACCGAAAGTTCTACTATTTTCTAAATAGTATTTATTAGTTTTTGTTTTACAAAAGGGATATAAAAAAAATATACCAAGCATTGAGTTCGAAAGTATAGTGAAAATTATCCATCTTCGGAGGGACTGGCATAAGTTACTATTTTTTCCTCGGGGGCTTCGCCCCTCGGAAAAAAATAGTTCTATGCCACTCCCTCCTCAGATGGATAATTTCCACTATACAATCTCACAGCTTGGTATATTTATATATTAGTTGATACCATTCGTCAGTTTGTACTTACCTGTGAACCATTCGTCGACTGTGTCAACTGTGTCGATAGACGGTCTATCAAGCCTCGTAAATCTTGGAGTCAATGTACCCGTATCAGGTACAGCTCTGCCAACAAAGTCCGCGTCATTGGCCGACTCTGGAAAGGTAGAATAATCACTTTACTATTTTACACGAAACACGGAGTGTGTCAGATGGGTTAACTTGATGGGTTCACGAAAGGCTGTCTCGGAGCAGCGTCCATGCAGCACAGAGACCTCATATATACAGAAAAATGCATTTCATATAGTTTTGCCAAATGGAGCCCCGCAGTCAGGTAGAACGGGATAGGCAAGAATGAAAACGAATGAAAGCTTTCTAACGAGCACATGATACGAATGATAACATCGAAAAACTTCACAACGCCGCGAACGTTGGGCCATTTACATCATCTGTGTGAAGATGTTTCCGTTATATCATGATTATTCTGTTTTCATTAAAGGTGATATTCATAGAAAATCCAAAAATACGAAGATATTCATCTACAGAAAGCTTATAAGCCATACAATGAGCTCGGATGACATTCAAACAATATATCACTTTCTCGGGGACAAATTTGACCTACTGTCATCCGAAACGGCCTTTAGGTCTGACGTAAGAAACGGGAGGCGTTATTGTGCATCACACATGCCAATCCGCAGCTTCTTTTCCGCCAGAAGCATCAGGCATTGTTAATGAACCTGTGATGGCAGTTGCTAGTGGATTAACAGGTGTGATACACAATGGTCATTGTGAAACATATCCCGGCTGTGACGTACACACAACGCCACTTTCCCTTAGGCGATTTCGTAGGTCAGGAAGAGAGTCAATTTAGTGAAATTTGACTTTCATTGAACACATAACTGAACACTTTCATGGCATGTTAGCTGCATAAATTGCTTTAATAACTCATTCAATTATAAAATAAACTATATATATTTGATTTCATTTCCTATGAATATCACCTTTAATGATGTCATACTATATCGTACACGAGTATTCAGGAGATACATAACAGTCCAGGGTAGTGAAATTATATGATATCGCCCTGCCTAATTGAGAGCGCTATCTTTTCTTGTATTTTGATTACTCCTTCTATGCCAGTCATAAGCAAGATGCAAATGCTATTTCTCTGTATGTATGTTCGTCAGAAAATGAAGCATTTCATTAACCCTCTACTCGAATCATTTGGCCTTTCTAATAATAGAATGGCTACCTAGCATCATAAAAGCCTGTACTTACTGCCAACGATAGCGGTGAAATTCTGATTTGGTGTCCTCGGCATGGCTTCATTGGCGGTCATATCATCACATTCAAGGCCGTTCTCTGCATTCTGGACAAACGATGCAATTGCGCGTTTATTATATTGTTTATTATTTATTGTATAGTGGCGAATGAATAATGACCGTAATAACAAAACAATTCTTGGAAGACTTAAGAAACGGCAAGTGTTTTGTAAAACTAAACTTTGATTCAAGGGATTTTGAAGCAAGTACTCCAGCCAGTCATACCAATTCTTACCGCCCTTCTTGCAAAAGCCGCACTTATTGGTTGACTCGATGTCTGCATCTGCCAAGAGCGCCTTGACCATTGATAGTTTGCCTGCCCTTATAATTCATCTGTCATGCATGAGGCTCTCAGAGAACCCACTCTTCCCTTTCACCTCGAACGTTGGAGCAGACATCACAAATGTGAGAACAGACCAGTGAGGTCACGATAGCAAGTGCAGAGTGTCACCATGGTCACAAAGGGTGATAACGATCTCTGCAATTTTAGTTGACTATAGTTTGATCAGAATCGAGTCCATGGTTCCAAGAAAGGGGTCTGGTCACTATTTATAAGGACCACTTTTCATAACGTGTAATTTAAAGTGTTATTATGCTTGATGAATATAGCCAGCCGATTTCTTGCTATGAAGATCAGACGTATGGAAGTCACATGTAATAAATATAGGTTTTTATTAAAAGCGATCCTCACGAAATGGATTAATAAAGCCTTTTAGATCTTACTAGTTGGCAGTCCCAGCACTGTGCTTTAAAGGTGTCATATGTTCCGCACACACGGAAGGATGTTGCACTGACATGAGTACCGGCAGTTATGTAGTTCTTGCAGGTGAAGTCGTCATTCTAGTCAATGAGAATATGAATTAGTGCTGAAGAATGAGTCAATGTAATATATATATATATATATATATATATACTAGGTGTTAAAAAAAGATCACCCTTTTAAATAATCAAAGCTGCAATGTACACATAGAGTCAACGGATGTCACTTTTTTAGAGGCTTGTTTTATGACATGTTATCAATCAATTTAAGTTTTTGATCATCCTTGGAATATTCAATAAGACTTAGCATTTGGACAAATCGGGTGCATCACAACACAAACAGTGCCCAATGTGCAACACACATGTCAACCCACAAGTATTTTCTGCCAGAAGCATAATCAATTATTAATGACAGTAATGGCAGTTACTATCGACTAGCACTAGTATTTGCTAGTGGATTGACAAGTGCCATGGGCAATTGGCATTGTTGTGTTTTAATTCATTACAAGATTAATAATAGGGTGAAAATGGCACTTAAACCGCCCTTACAAAATTGACCTCCTTTGACTTTTTGATGTATAACATTCAGTTTGATCCGAGTTGTAACTGTCTTTTTTTTATTGTTTAAATGTTTATAATTTAAACCTGTAGTGTTACAAATGTATATAAATCAATACATACCATTTAACACAGGGCTTGAATGACTTTCAGGATAAGCTTTAATTTTTTAATGCCAGGTAAACTGCTCTACGTGATTTTTGTGAATTACCTGTGCAAAAGTTCATCAGTAGCAGACAACGTATGAAGTATTCTTTAATATCCCTTTGTATCCTTACAAAGGACAGGAATTTGCTGACGTGACATGCAAAAGATGTAAATACAGTATCAATACTTTGCGGGTGGAATATCTATCATGTCTATTGCTTCATGAAGATCAAGCATGATAATGAAAGCGAAGCATCGCCCTTACTTTCATTTAATCTTTCATTTTATGTTCTTAGCATAATAAGTATGATTATTTGTAGGTGACTGACTTGGGAATGAAAGGTTATTCGTGAAGCAAACATAACAGGCTTCAATCATACCGGAGATAATATTCAGCATTGCTAAAAATGATATGCGATAAACTTACATCGCAGCCCGCTGAACCGTTGATTGGGGTCGATGATGTCATCATCTGAGGAAAAGATAGACATGGATTAGTTTTCAAGTGTTTGAAGCAGGTGTGACACTCGACATTGTAGCAACAGTTTCATTTGAATCAATTGGCTATAATTCGCAATTTCGTCCATTCTCATTCTCACGCTCTTTTCCTCTCATCTTGTTTTGTATGATTGGTTTGTATGGAAAAATGAATTTGATATAAATTTGTACAATGCTGTCCAGTAATTTATTGGTGTGCCATAAAAGTCAAATAATGTTTATAAAGAGGTGTGATACTCCTACAGGCATTGACGACAGTTACACAGAATGCTGCACAATAAATAAACATTATTATAATTTCATTTAAGCGACGGTCCTCCTCAAATGATTCAAGGTCCAAGAGTTGCATATAACATGTATAAGCACCGTGAATATTCTTAATGTGCCATCACATTTTTAATAGATCATAGGTTATCACCATTGCGTAATTATTCTACGAATACATTGCGATTAATACAAAGGGAATTTTGAAATGACAACTTATTAGCACACGCTGATTTTTACAATGACAGTTTTATATTCACTATCGACGTTTTACAACACAGGTCTGAAATGACTTTATTAAGAGCCATGTCAAACCCTCCAGAGAAAAGGGATGAATGTAATGTAAGCTCCTCTCCCTTCCATCCCTTAACGCATCCAATAATTGCCACGGGTAGGGGAATTGGTGTTTGTGTGTGTGTGTGTGTGTGTGTGTGTGTGTGTGTGCGTGTTTGTGTATGTATGTGTGTGTGTTTGTGTGTGTGTGTGTGTGTGTGGCGGTGGTGGTGGGGGCGGGGCGGGGGCGGCTATGAAGCTATTTGGTGGAAGTACTTATTATATCAATATTTAGTAAGTGTGCAGTTAAAAAGAGTATTAAGTTGTCGTACCAGGGCTCGATTTTATAAACAGTTGCGATTTATCTTAATTACTCATGAGTCCAATCCCACACCTCTGATGTACAGAGTTACGATTGAAAGCAATCGCAAATCAAATTGCGATAAATATGATAAGAGAGGTCCCAGACTAGTACCAAGTATAGGCAATACCAGGGTACGTGCAAGCACCATTTATGCTCAGTCAATAAGCACGTATGAAGTAAGTTCAGTATGACGTTGTCTTACCAGATTTGTATCCAGGAGATAGAGGCACTCGGCACTTCCAAGTAAGATGCTCTCATCGCTCACAGAGAGAACTCTGAAGATTTGTTGCAGTGTCGTATCACATTTGGTTTCATTCGTGCTCGGCACGGAGAATGTGCCTGCATTGAGAGACGTAGACACAGCAGAGAGCAATCTAGTTTTGGTTCTTGAGATATTGTACTTATCGCCTATATTATCATGATAAAAGGCTCCATTTTGAACGGATAATGGCTAACACAAATCTGTCTCTTCCAAACAATTGCAATATATATGTCTACTGCCCACGTTAAGCGTAGACAGGCAGGCACCGACGTTTGGTCACTTATCAGGCGCCAGTTAGATTAATTTTTGATTGTCAGACCAAATCAAGCACATCCACAGAAGAACAACACTTGAAAATGGCTTGCAAGAGTCATGGGAGAGAGAGAGAGAGAGAGAGGGGGGGGGGGGAGGAGAAAAAAAGAAAGAAAGAGAGAGTGGGAGAGAGAAAGGGAGAGGGCTTATGGGTTTGTGGGGCTGTAGGAGGGGAGGGGGTAAGGGAATGAGAGGAGAGACAGGGATACACAGATACGAGTAAATTTGAATTCTCGTCTGAGAATAGTCTGCCAAATCACTATGTATGCCAATAATACCGACGTTGACGTGACATTCTGCTTCAGGCATGGCAGATACAGATAGTCGCTATTAAATTACTTTTCACTTCCCTTTTTACAATACCATTTCTGTTCTTGATTTCGTTCTCGTTCGATTTCAGGGGCTAATGTTCTCTTTTATGTTCCACACCATACATGCCACAACTGTACATTTTTGCTTGTATAATACAATACTGTCAAAATGGAGCACTTGACATGCTTGACGGCGCAGTATACTCTCATGATTGCGATTCTTTAAACAAGGAATTACCAGAAGCATCATAGAAAGGACGCCTCATACGACCAAATACGAATACTAGCATTATGGGTGTGGGTGGGAAGGAATATGTGCACTTACATGGAATGCGTGTTGAGATGCTTCTATTCTGGGCCTCAATGAGTACGCTTTCTCCTGGCACGCAGCAAGCCAGCAGGCACATCAGAGAAGCCAGGATGATCCGACAACGACATTGACCAAGCAATGATGGCGCCATCTTTCTTGCAATTGGCGTCGTGTTGTATGTGATTCTGTTGAGCGTTTATATAATGCTATCATTATCAATCATAACAGTTTATGGTGACTTCAACAAATCTCATAAAGGTCTAACGCCTAGCAACTGAGATGCTTGATATACACGGCATTGGCGTCCAAATCATTTAATTTCCATGCTCATGTGCTCAGACACGCACATAGACCGATTAAATCTTACAAATGGATGGCAATGTAACCCACGCATTTTCTTCCAAAATGATATATGATATCAATCAAATCAATCCTAGTACAAAATCTAGCAAGATAGTGATATGGCAAAACAATGGAATGAACTTGCAAAACATTCATGTTACCTATCTAGTGATTAAAACAATGTCCCATCTTTTTAAAGTTGTCTTGTATGAAGTATGAACCTTTAATAATGGGTTTATGATTATATCCTGGTAGAGTGGTCCTTCCAGAATATTTCAGTAGCATTTTCATTTCGATCTTTGCATACATGACTGAACAACAAACAATCTGCAGGAGACTGCACAATCCTACTTGCGCCAAGTGGCTGGGTAAGGAATACAGGAAATTGTGAAGTAATTTATCAATTGTATGCACACAGAAAGACACACGCACACTCACAAACGTAATGCCATTCTATCTCTCTCTCTCCAACATACATGCCCACTCTCATTTAAACACACATACTTTTTTCAATGATTTTTATTCTCAGTCTATATATTACAAATGGAATTCATACAATCAGTTTAGATGTATTGACAAAAATTAAACAATACCATCATGCAAATTATATGTATACATGCTGTGTAAATACAAATCAATAACGACATAATAGCTGAAAATATCAAATATGATTACTCAGTTGTTGGATACAGGTAACGATGTTTAATCAAATAAACTTAATAGCTTCCGGAAACAGGTTTTAAATAAACAAATCGACTGATAATTCCACCTCTAAAATTAGTCCTTACCATTCCTAACTCCCATCTGGACATCCAACCCTCCCATTTCCCTGATACCAACCCCACCCCAACCATAAACATAACCGCCTAAAGTACCCTTCCCTTAAATTCGCTGTATACCCCTCCCCCAAAACACACACTTCTACACGTTCAACCCCTCCTTTTTACCCTCCCACATCAACCCCCCCCCCCTTTCCCCAACCTGCTCCCGCTCACCTCTCTACTCCCGACTTTACAACTGTCATAGTAAAACAAAAGACATCTTTCCATAAGCCTACCAAAGCAATATCATTGAACCTTTCCCATCATATTTTTAAAAACAATTTTATGTTACATGAATAACCTATATAGTGTGTAATGAGCTAATCTTTCCCGTTATTTATATTGTGAATAATTATAAATGCAATTACCTAACACAACCTACATGGTCTTATTAATCAACATGTCAACATATTCCCAGTTTTGCAAATGTAGTCCCAATTTACCCCTTTAAAATGACAACTTCTTTTCCATGCAGACCTCCTCTCTATAGTTCAAAATCTCGCTTTGCATTTTCCCGATGAGGGAGGGATAAATCCTGCTCTAGATTTAAATACGATATATTTTGCCATAACAATTAACGGTTTAACAAATCGTATTATTTTGAATTTACCTGGAAGGCAAGGAGTATATCCTTCCATTCTAAGGTTGCAAGTTCCGTTAATTCATATAATTTAATCATAATTTGCCAAACTTCTATAACTTTTGGGCAGTTTAAAAACACATGAATATATGTCTTAACTTCCTGGTGACAAAACGAGCAAAGATTATATGTTACAAACCCAAATTTTGAGAGCCGCTCTTTCGTTTACATAGCTCTATGTAATAATTTGAATTGAAGGTACCTGTGTTTCCTTAATAAGAGTCACGCTTCTCAGAGCACTATATGTCTCTGTAATTTGCTTTTCAGTAAACTGAATAACAAGTTCGTTATCACTAATCGGCAATACAAATAATCATCTTAATTCTTTAACTAAGTAATCATACACCTTTCAGGATGGTATGTCTCTGAACATAACGTTTTGTTTGGGAAATGTTTAATGTTAGATCAAAGTTCGCTATATCAACCTCGTGAAACTAAACCAAAATTGTGTCACTTTTTAGAATTGTTTTTTTCATTTTCAATACATCATTATTTAGAAGTAAATCTTCACAGTTAATCCCCAAGTTCTGAAAATGTTTCACTTGTCTCATCCGTCCTTCAAACACAAATCCTAAATTCCCTTGTAATATAAATAACTATATACCGTTTAACCTTATAGGTACATGTATATACATGTATGCCTATTATTATCAAGGAATATTGTCGGATTCAAAACATTCCCTTTTCCCTGTCGCAACTCCCTCAAATCCTGCCAAGCCTTTAAAATCTTTACATAAAGTTGCGGAATATTTAATTATAATTCATTTAGTACTGACCAGCTAATCTAATAGTCGCATAAAAAGATAAAACTTTCTCCTACTAATTTGTAACAATAGTCAAAATATAACTTCCAGCCCATTTTCTTTTCAAATTCACCCAATCACCCTACCTGATAAGTACATTATAATAGAACTTATATTGAAAACCATTTTGAATATAGCGGTTTAAAATGGGTCATGAATATGTACCTATAACATGTTTATTGCACTTCTAAGTTTCTTTTTGAAAGTTCTTAATGACAAACAATTTTGGATGGAAATAGGAAGATTATTGAATAATATACTACATATGTTTCCCAAACTTAAATCCTTTGATCCCAACATATTTTCTAGTTGCATAAGCTTACAATTCAATTACCAATCAAAATAAGTAAGGTGGTAAAGGATCACCCTGTCGAACACCTCGCTCTATTTTAAAATTTCCTGTTGAATGACCTTCATTCATAACACAGCTGTTATAATACTCTTCCACGCGAACAAAAGACAAAAGCTCTAACATGTCTAATACTTGAAATAAAAAGTCATCACTAACTTAATCAAAAGCTTTTGAAAAATGTATTGCGACTAGAGAACTATTTGTTTGACTTAACGAATGAAACAACATGTCATCGACCAGTCTCACCGCTTCCCAATAGTCGTATCTTTATATATCCCACCTGATCAAAATGGAGTATTTGACTTAGAACTTCTTTTATTCTATTACCTAACACCTTAAGTAATATTCTATAGTCGACATTTAACAGCGCAATCGGCCTATAATTTCAAATGTACATTGAATCTTTTCCCACTTTCCCAATCAAAGTTATCACACCTTGTTTTTTTTTAGGCTGACAATTACCCGCTAACGAATGCATCATTTAATGCAGCTATAGGACAGGCCAAAATGTTTGATACAATTTATTAGTAAAGCAATCACTTCCCATCACTTTCATTTCCTCTAAAGCTCAAAAACATTGTTTTTAGTTAATTTGCCTTCACATGTATCTCGAATTTCGTTTTCCAATTTTTAGACCTCATCGAAGAACATGAATTGATTTTATTCAGTGTTCTCTTTCTGAATAAAAATTTTCATAAAACGATTTTATCCTCTCCACAATATCATTTGTTTTCCTTGCAACTTAATTAATTTCATTATACAGTTCTGTAATTACACTTTTCCTCTTATTAGACCTAAGCAATTGTTCAAAATATTGTATATTAGTTTCTCCCTCCTAATACCACTCGGCAACATACCCTTATTCCTTATCGTGAATATTCGGATAATCTACTTAAATTTACTTACATTTTCTTAATACACGCACGCAGACACTTTACAGACACATAAACTAATAGTGTTTCATAATGCAGTGTAAACATTAATTTCACTTTTATTTTTATGAAGATCGTTGACTGTTTAAGTGGAAATTACCTGCCAATCTGACCCATAACACATTAATCATCACAACCACCACATCATCATCGTCATCATCGTCAACGCTGTCACTGTCATCATCATGATCATCAAGTGACGTGCTCCTGAGTCCAATGTGCTATCTCAAAACGTAGGTACAAGAACAATTGAATAATAATGGATCTTGTTTTGTCTTTTGTTGGCAATTTACAATAAATGTCTGTAGTTTTGGTTTACTTGCTTATAAATGGTTGGACAAAAATACTAATGTTGAGCCCTGTTTGAGTATCACAAGTATTGGAATTATGGTTCGTCCTCAGTTTGTGTGTATGTGTGTCTTTCTGTGGGCACATGAGTCGTACATTCTTTCACAATGTGTCCTATTCTTTATCCAGCCACTTGGCGCAAGTAGGATTTCGTAGTCTTCTGCAGATTGTTCGTTGTTCATTTATGCATGCAAAGATTCAAATGAAAATGCTACCAAAATCATGCTGGAAGGATCACTCAACCAGGATACAATCATGAACTCATGTTCATAATTCAAACAAGACCACTTTAAAAAGATGGGACTCACTCTGCATAGCATGTTCTTCCGTAATTTCATGTTAGGTTTGAACTTGTACCACTTCGTGTCCGCTTACTTACCTTCAATTGGGTAACTGACATTATTTTGCAAAGATAACGACCCCTTTGAATAGGGTTGGTAGTTTGGTAGTGTCGATACCACACCTCAATGACACGAGCTTTGATATATACAGACATGGACAGGTGGCATACGTGCACGATATGTTTTATCAACAGGTGACGCGATGCAAACTGCGTCCAGCCAAAGATGCATTAACCACAGCTCGCTTCATACATCATTGGTCCAACGAGAAACGTAGGAACGAAGTGAAAGCTTATTGTAATATAAATCAGAATTATGTAGATAATTGATGTATTACCTGTGGTTACACAGCCGTCAGCCACGTCGATGTTGGCTCCACAAAGTGTTGATTAGTTTTTAGTATGGAATGCGATGGGACCTTCTCCAAATGAGGAAGTTAAGTGAAAAATGAAAATCCTCATGTCTGTATGCTGAATATGCAATCACGCTTGAGTGAACCACATCACAATACGCCGATATTGCATTGCGGTTGCTATGCTAGTGTACTTTGTTAGAGAAACATGGTGATGGGGCAAATTATGAGTACATTTTCTCGGTCATCTGTCAATAATGCCAATAGCTTGCTCAGTCTTTGCACAGAATTCAAGGCTGACATGATAAATAGCTTAGATATTTTGAATACACAATGCATTAAGCAAGATTTATACAGGACAGAACTATACGATTTTCATCGGGCAACGGCGCAAGTTAGCGTTGCCGTTTGATTGCGCTGCGTATTTGCGCATTGTTCATTGTGTAATTTATATCGCATGTACATTCATTGCTTATTCTATTAAAGTTGCAAAAGGCGCGCAAACAAAAAGTATAAACAACAAAACAAACACTGAAGAAGGTTTTTCACAGTTGGTCGCGCCAAGGATGTTTAAGCACATGTATATACATCGCTTTGAACAAGGTTTGATGCCGCCACTTAATATTCATGACTAGCAACTGTTCTCAACAATATGATGCATACGCGATTGCGTCACGTTCACCTGCCTTTTATAATAGGCCATACGCATTTCCATATATGCATACATTTCAATTTTCGCTGCTGAACTTTTAATTTTGTCACTAAGTGCTTATTATGCATTTTATAAGGACAAGCGAATACGAAATTTGATACTTTTTGAGATGGAAATACTAGTTTGGGCGCGGTTGGCCGCGTTTTTCATGTTACTTGTCCGAAAGGAAAATATCTGAAAGTAACGTTTCATGTAAAGTTGTAAGCAGGTATGATGCGGAACATTGTTAAATTGAGACTTTTATACTGCAACTTTATATCAAGTTTAGAGCCTTTTTGCCCTAGTGTAACACTATTCCTCGATTGAATCTTCATAGATGCATCGTAGGTATTACATGTCACAACTGCGCAAGCATAATTATGGGGTGAGGATATTTCACCAAATTCTTCTGCGCATCCGATTTTGTTGATACGTCAAATCCAGGCAAAAATCATCCAGACAATCAACGGCTTCGAACATGGGGATCAAAGAGAAAATCTTTGTAAAGCGTTCTTTTGTGACTAGAAGGAGAGTACAATAAATCTGCATTAATTAAACGGCAGCTGGATATCCATGTGCTTAAACATCTTTGGTCGCGCAAATGAGTTAACACCCAAACTTGTACAGGGACTCGAGAAGTAATTATATCATTTTTGTTTATACAATTACTATTGACGGCTATTTATGCTAATAGAGTGTTTTTTGACCGCTATCCATACACACGATTCTTTTGCTCGGGTGGTTAAATCTAGTTCATGCCTGTTAACCAATCAGGTAACGGGATTATCAAGCTGAGGTTTTTCCTGACTATAATTTGGCTGAAGTTGTGTGTGTGCCCGTCTGTTTATTTGAAATCGTTTTTCCCCCGTGATTTTCCACGGATCAATGGTTTGGGGTGTTATCTCTCGACCTCTATTCTCTCTCTCTCTCTCTCTCTCTCTCTCTCACTAAAAGCTAATCTTATATATGACGTCACTGGTAATTATACCTAATTTCATAGTTTGGGTTTATATGACAGCTTGTATCATCTGTTCTTAGAATATCATGTGAAGTTTGAGGTACTTGGTCTCTGATATAACATGTTCTAACGTAAATATTGGCCAAGTATGTAAATGAATGCCGATTTTCTTTCCCTTTTTTTTTTTTTAACCGAAAAGGGTTATTTAGGTCAAGAACTGTTAAACACCATACCTTAAATATGAGCAGCTTTAATCTTTTTAAACGTGTGGTTGACTAAGGTACATGAAAGCTCTCATTTGAACACATTTCTCATCAGAAAATCACTTTGGTCACGAACAGGGATCGATATTTCTGGAGAGGTCAGTACGTTTCTGAGAACCGGGTTCTCGTTCATGTCGTTTCTTAAGACGTCAATTTTTGCTAAATCATATAGTGAGACCAAAAAAAATAAGATGGCAACAACTAGGGTGAACTAAGTTAGGGTGCTCATAGGCTCTAATATTTAGGGGGAGGGTGATAATGATATGATATACGTACATTTTAAGAGCACTTCAGTGACTCTGTTACAGACCGAAATGATTGAAATCCAAGTTGGGTAGATACCCCCCGTTCATTCGGACCTTTCACGTTACATTTTGAGCCGACATCTAGTGATTCGACACAACCGAGAAACCACGACACAAATATTTATACTCTATGTCAAGGCGGTATTTTTTCTGGCGAATTGTTATCACTTATTTGAGATTGTATATATTTGCTAGTTTTACATCCACCTTTTGTCATGCTCATCATTCACTCATTCACTTTATTACATTCTCTCTCTTTCATTCTCTAATCTCATTCTCTGTCTGTCTGTCTGTCTGTCTGTCTGTCTCTCTCTCTCTCTCTCTCTCTCTCTCAGTCACTCTGTCGGATTTCGCCTTCTCTGTTTTTTTTTCACTCCCACCCTTCTCTCTTCCCCTTTCCTTTCCAATCTTTGAATACTTTCTCCTTCTCTTTTGTTTCTTATCAAAACAACTTTAAAAAGGAATAGTTTGTCCTAAAAACATGATTCGGGCTCTTTCGATGAATTGATAACACACATTACTGTGTCAATTGGACTTTGCACGTGCACTTTGGGTCAATACAAACATACGGGACAATCTCAAAATGTGTATATACCGTGAAGTATTACCAAGAGCAGTATTACTAAGAGCGTACAATTAAAAAAAATCTATTTGAACACATGTCAAAAGGCCCTAGACGTCACAATGCGGTTTGTTATTATCCCTTACTTTTTCCCCATATACATTTTTACTGCTCTGTGTACCATACGGTGGCGAATCAGCGCTCCATACAACGTGAAAAAAGTGGAAACTGCGCACAAAGTCCCGTGAAAGAAGGCATGGGACTTGTTGATGCGTGAGAATATGGTATTGATATGCAAATACCGTAAGACCCCAGTTCTTAGCGTACTTTGTATGAATGTTCGTGCGGTATGATATGACGTGCGATACATAACTTGTACAGATTATGCGTTCTGCATACGGTAGTGTCTATGCTCCTGCAGTTGCGAGAGCACCATTTCTTCTACATCGAGCCCGTGACGGAAGCGAATGGAAATAGTTACGTGCTATCGGAGGAAGCAAAGTTCGCTGAAGAGCAATATCGTCGTTTAGACATCTCTTCAGACTTGGGAGAAAATGTTAACTTAATACAGGTAGGCGTAAATGTATACATCGTACTTTTCTGCTCTCAATTATATGCACTGCCACACCACCGTATCAATTATGCATGTTCACTTCGGTATGTCTCTATCCTTCTGTCATTGTTTAGACACTTTTTGGTGGAAGTTGTTCACATCAGCAATAGCGCGAAAATCACATCAAGAAGGCGTTAGATCCGCCAAGTCCACCTTGCCGGCTTGAATAAAGTTTGTTTTTATTTGACGAAATTTCACACAGCGCCTGCCATTGCCTGTCATGCCCGTGGGAAATTTTAATCAACATCCACAATGATTTGCACGCGCTCTTATGATTTCAATGAACTTTTTTTTGTATTGATATTTCTTTTCTCTCTTTCAAAGCTGGCCTATTGGAACTAAACTTTCCAAGTGTTTCGTATACACTTTTGAAGTCAACCGGAACTTTGAAAGGCCTGCATGTGGCACTTTTAGAAATGGCTGGGTCAACCAGGAATCACTATGCGGATTTCTATATGTACAAAATGTATTCAATGTATCACTTTTTACACGGTATCTTGATAATAATGTCATTTGATGGGTTGACAACTTTAAAAATACATTTGACAATCTTGCTTTTGACCGGCCAATTGTAGACATTTGAGCATACTTTTGCATAAATTAATGGCGACCAGCTGTAATACTGAGCAAAATATTACGCATTTGGGGCAGATTTTCCGATTGCCCAAATACATATATAGGGTCCTAATGTACCTACCCCTTGTGCCACTTTACCAAATATTTCTACAGTCTGTGCCAAAGTCAGAGTTAACACTATGTGGGCAAGATTATATCTTGCTTTTTTTAAACTGTGTCAAAAACGTGTGAGAATGTGGCTCTCAAAGAGTTGACATTTTTCTTCATGCAGGTCCTTGTATGACTGTAGATAGTGACGTCAGTGGTCTGGAGTAGCCATGCAGCACATAAACACACAAAAGGTGTCCAGGGGAATATTTCTGTTTCTGCTGGGTGCATCTGGGTTCGTTGCTGTGAATGGAGGAGGATTGGTGAGAAACAACTTTGAATTGAATTCGAATAGAATTAAGTTTGCTTCTCTTAACAAGAACAATAATAACAAGAACGATAAAGAAAAATTTCATGAACATAACAAGATAAACAAAGACAGAAAGAAAACATAAATTTCGCAAAAGTGGCTAGACTGCAAGAAATAAAGAATGTCACATGTGAACATTTAATTTCAAGAAGTCAAGGTTAATAATAAAGTTGTTAACGGGAATCAGAAGTGCTAGTCGGCCTGAGTCACATTTTTTGTACGATGATAAAGACAATACGTTTGGCCATGTCGGCCTTGATTACCATATACTGTAATAGTGATAATTATAAACGTATAAAGAATGTTATGTACAATACATCTTATCTCCTAGAAAGGAGTGTTAGATCTAATCATCTATATGCACTAGTCTAAATCGTCCATTACTGCCTGCATTCACCATTCCTGCCAGCAATGACGAGTGCACTCTGTAAAAAAATATTAAACAGCAATCAAAGAGAATTAGAGGCAGTTACAATAAAAGTTGAAAAGGAAGAGAGATGAAAAGAGAGGGATGGAGGGATGAAGAGAGAGAGAGAGAGAGAGAGAGAGAGAGAGAGAGGGAGAGAGAGTTAGAGAGAGAGTGTGGCAGATATGGGTGAGAAGCAGAGGGAGAGTGAGAAAGATGAGAGTGGTGGTGCACGATGATCATGTGTCCGTGAATGATAATGATTATCATGAGCAAGTCATAATACATCTGTCTGTCTCTCTCTATCTCTCTTTCCCTCTCATGATCTCTCTCTCTCTCTCTCTCTTTCTCTCTCTCTCTCTCCCTCTCTCATACTCATCTCGCTATATATTTCTCTCTCTCTCTCTCTCTCTCTCTCTCTCTCTTCTCTCTCTCTCCGTCACTCCCTATCTCTCTCTCTATATATATATATTTCTGTCTCCTATCTTTCTCTCTCTCTCTTTCATTCTCCGCCCCATTTTTTTTTTATCTTCTGAGAGGAAGTCCATCCTATAGAAATTTTTGATGAATAATATAATAAGAACATGAACCTGATGAAAAGAATTGCTCTCGTTCAGGTAAATCGTGAAAATCTGACAGGACGTAAACAAAAGTTATAGAGAGGGGCTGTGGTCAATGATGGTGTCCCCTGTGAGCATGAAATGTGTTGATATGTTTCAGAAACAACAATAAGCTGGTTTGTTTTGATCTAACCGCTAACCTTGCGTGATAATAGGCAATTTAATGTCAATGCATACATTTTTTTTCCCCTGTGCGCGACAGTCAGGCCAATTACTTATCACATACAGGCACATATTTGCCGAAAAATACTATTGTGATTTTGACGGTTGAACGCACTGACATGCGTCATAATTTTGCGACTTTACCATGTATACAGAGCATACGTGTTGATTCCTTTATTGGGAACGATTGGTGCTGGAAGTCCCACAGAGAGGGGGAGGCGGCAGACCGGGAGCGTGTTTTTTTACACCCGTTGTCTAGCCCTGTTTGTCAAAAATACAATGGACCGGCCATTGTTAAAGTTAACTACAAGACTTGGGTATTTTCACCACTGGCGAACGTGATAGCTGATGTCGATGTAGTTACTGGGAGATAGTCATAGTTTCATGTTATCTTCATTTATCTCTACGAAATTCTGACATTGCAGACACTGCAGTAGTGTCACCTTGTACATCCTTTATGGACATTATCTATTCCATATATCTGAGAAAACAAAAACATTGGACATACAATGTACACTCGCCGTCACGCAAGCTCGCAGTGTTCATGTACGGCCGCGTAGATTCTGACTCTAAACAGCATGAATCATTGAAATTCATGTCAAAAATGGCTAGACAACTGTGTAAATACGAAATAGGCGTGAGCGGGTTAGGGTTTCTCCTGTCATGGTAGGATCTTAGAACAAAAAATGATGCAAGAAAATCCCATTTAGAGTATACTTAATTAGATGTAGTCCTCAATAACTCTAAAGATAGCAGAACATTGTGTTACATTACAAGTTTCCCTCAACTTTCTGCAAATTCAAGGCCTCTAGAAGTGGAGGACATACGGTGTGATACCTATTTGCGAGTGACTTTCTAATTTCTATTCTATTCTAATCTATTCCCATTAATTTGTCGATTTTTTTGCTGATATACCAAATTTATTTTATATTACGAACTTGAAATATGCGTGTTTATGTGTTTGGGGTGGGAAGGGGGAGGGGGAGGGAGTTGTACAAGCCATATTTATATCCCCCATCTGAATGTTGTATTTTTTTTTTGGTATTTTGTATTTTGAATTTTGTATTAATTTTTGTATTTTTGTATTTTTGTATTTTTTTTGTATTTTTTTTGTATTTTTTTTTTTTTTTTTTTTTTTGGGGGGGGGGGGGGGGGGGGTGGTTTATCCTCCATTCTCCCAGGATGGGATTCTATCTATTGTAGTTCATCGTAGTTCACAAATATGACTGCTATATATATTATAAGTCCAAACCTGTTTTTACAATCAATCATAAAGTTACAAAAGCTACGATCAATATCAATTGCAAGTTACTATCGATATCAATCGCATGCTCTTTGTGATGAAAATTTACGAGAATCGATATACCAGTCGTACGATTGAGTTACCAATTGAAGCCCTCTCTGATACGTACTCCTGATATCGCGAAGAAATAATAACTTACTTATCACTCGTCTCATTTTGGTCAAACTTTGAATACATTCGAACAATTTATATCATTATTCAGAATCTCATGGACGCCGTTTTAAAGCACTTCCTCTTAAAGGGCCCCTGTCATCAAAAATATATGTTGACTTCTGTTGATGCAACTTGATATGTATATAACAAAATCACTAACTGTTCAATGGAAATATGTGTCCTATTTTTGAAATAATTTTTATATATTTTTTCTCAGCACTGATAAGCCCCGCCTCCAAAATATCCTCCAACCCAAGATTCCCCCGGTGACATCATCAAACGTAGAAATTAGCAGGATATAGACATAATTTATGCACAAATTAAACATTGCAATGACTACCTGCAAGTGCTTATGATAGCATCACATAGCTCGCACATTTCTGACGTGAGGAAACGATTATTCCACATGAAAGGTTGTTAGATGGTATTTTGTGAAGACACGTGGTGCTCTTGTGGGCAGGTGGAGGTAGTCATTGCAATGTTTAGTTTGTGCATAAATTCGGCTTATTATCCTGCTAATTTCTACCTTTGATGATGTCACAGGGGGAATCTTGAGTTGGAGGATATTTTGGAGGCGGGGCTTATCAGTGCTGAGAAAAAATGAAGAAAAATAATTTTAAAATATAGGACACATATTTCCATTGAACAGTTAGTGATGTACATATTATGTTGCATCAACATAAGTCGACATACATTTTGATGACAGGGGACCTTTAAATTATAGCACCATCCCTCACGACGTAAGTTTGAAACGGATGACGAAATGTTGACCCGTCACGTACAACATTATCCTCTTTGGAAAATGTTCTATTAAAGCGAGCGTAAAAGACACACGCAATGGCAGAATTATTATTCGGGTTTTACCTTCGGGCGAAGTCTCAACCATTCTTTACGTCCTTATCTGCGGTAGGGATACAATGAAAATTCAATGAACTTTTCCCCCTCCGGTTAATTCATACAAACTATTTAGTTGCGAATCCAAATTGTGTACAATGACGTGTGTGTGTGTGTGTGTGTGTGAGTGGGGGTGTATGCCTCTGTGGTTTTCTTGCCAAAAGTTCTGCTGAATATTGTGATTATCATCGAAATCTATTCACACCACTCCTCAAGAAAAAGAAATATACATATCAAGCTTCAAGAACAAAAACAGAAATGTATAATCCGTTTTGACATTATTTCATTTCTCCACTGAAGTTCCCCCAAAAGATTCCATCCTCCCTTTCACTCTTTGTCATTTTGGGAATTTTTTATTCGGAAACAAATTGCTTGAAAATACATACGGTGTCACCATGAATCGTTAAAAATGACCACGAATCCGCAGAATTATTGTTTTTGGATCGGATGCTCGTGACGTGCTCAATTGAAATAAAGGGTACCTTTTCCTAAATGATGAATCAATGTATGCTGAAAGATGAATTTTCATCCTTCACGGTGACTTATATAAAATCCCACCAAAATGTCTGAGAGAGATAACAATTACGATATTTTTAGTACAATGAAGGCTCATGCAGCACGATATGTACGTCGCCATTTTCTTGAACTTCCCGCGATGGCATGATGTACTAGGCGCAGTTGCTCGATCACTGATTTGATTGGGCGATGTCCAATTCATAAGAAAAATGTTTGTACGTATCGTTTATTTTCTTCCTTTCATCTATTTCCCTTCCTTGAAGCAATTTCCATTTCCATTTTACTAAGACGAAACCTGAAATGAGTAGCTAATTGAAATAAACACAAAAAAGTAAGGCCCCCTTAGCAAAAAACATAACTTTTTATCGAAGAGGTTTGGAGCAAAATAATTTGGTAGGATTGCTCCTTAACTTATTGATAAAGTTCTAAGTGAAAAAAATATTCATTAGTCATGCATGAGTGGGCAAATTTTAAAGGCCAAAATGTCACTTTTCAAAAGTCACAAGTGTAATGTTGGAATTCTGTCATATGAATTTGTGATGAAATCCATTTCTGGTGCATAATTTATGTCCTTACATTGTTTATCATCCATCTTTCGATGTAGTAACACCTATCCCGACACTCAACCCATTGTTCTGGTTAAGTGAGCACCGTTCATCCCTCTTGAGTTTGAAACTTTTAAAAACCCTTTATTTTTGTGAAAAAATAAAACTCTAGATATTTTATCAAAGATGTAACATGACCTGTTCATCATCCTTTTCGTGTCATTGTTGAGTGAATACACTTTAAAAATTGCATAAGAAATGTCAAAATGTACTGTTCAAACGGCATAAACAATAACCCTTGTTACTTATGAAAAATGACATTTCTGCCTTTAGAATTTGCCCACTCATGCATGCATGACTGATTGGATTTATGTGGTTTTGACACAGAAGTTAGTCAATAAGTAAAGAAACAATCCTGCCAAATTATTTTGCCCACAACCTCTCCGATAAAAAGTAATGCTAAATTTGCTTAGGGGTTTTATATATACATATATATATATATATATATATATATATATATATATATATATATATTCCCCTCTCTCGCCTGCCTTTCTATCTTCGTATACAGTTCTGTCAGAATCCCAGCCCGCCCGTGTGTGCCGATGATTGTGAGGGCAATGGCTACTATCTCAGCCCCGGTGAACAGACGTGCATCCTCTGCCCGACCTGCGGACCAGGATTGGAGCTCAACAAGGTAGGTTGCCATGGTTACAATAACATTGTTTTTGTAATGCATTTTGCTATGACATTTGTTCAGTAGATGCACACATTTCAACCCTTTTTTTTATTGTGAGAGACATGTCGGGTCTGTACGGATACGTACTTATAGTCGATGTATAAAAGGGTTTATGCTTTCGTAGTTTGTACCGCCTCCATTACTGTAAGAACCCCTTCCGATTTGTTAACATGCAACGAGTTATACACATGTTAATGTGGAGAAAGAGAGAGAGAGCAAGAGAACGTGTGTGAGAGAGAGAGAGTGTGTGTATGCGAGAGAGAGAGGGAGATAGGGAGAGGAAGGTTAGAGACAGAGAGAGGGGGGGGGGGAGGCAGAGACAGCGAGAGAGACTTACACAATAAATCCACAGAATAAAGACCACTCATCTGTACACTGTCGGAAGTTTCATATTCTTAAAATTTTAGACATATCAAATAGTGCATTAGTACTTAGAAATGCTCCTCGAATAATGTAAACTAAAGAAAAATGTAGAACAATCATGCAATAAAGGTCAAGTTAAATAGCACAGACATAACGATTGCTGAACTTGTAGTCCTCCAGAGCAGGTTGCGTGTAATTACGCTTGATCATGAATACAAAAATTATTGTCCAAGAAGACCGCTCGTTCCGTTTCCATCGGGAAAGTTTTTATTATAGAGAGGTTTGACGGGAATGTTCTTGTCATTATTTGGGCTTTCATTTTTATCGAATTTATTTGAATGTTTTGATAATAAGATGAAGACATGGTACATGGTGATAATAATATGTAAACACATATTGAATATGACGGACAAAATAGCAATGATTGTTAATGAAGTATAGTCCTGCGTGACATGCATATTAGGCCTAATGTTGGCACCTCCAAAATATCACACATTCATGACAGTAATGCAAAGCGAAATAATATAATATATTAACCGTTTGAGAGTCCAGCAAAATGTATTCCTATGGGAATTGTGTATATGATTCGATAAAAAAAATCCCAAATGGCGCATTAGAAGAACAAAGGCAAACAAACATACAAGTCATCTTCGAAACTGAATGTTGAATGCCTTTTCTGTTCGCATGGTTGGGGTGCATGCAGGTATGCGGGAACGGGGTAAACGGAGACGCAACGTGCGGGGAGTGCGGGGAGGGCACCTATTCTACGGAAGAGTCCCGGGCGTGTTTGACCTGCGCACAATGCATCAACAGGGAGGTCGTGCAGTCGTGTTCATCGACCACAAACACGGTGTGCGGCTCGTGTCTACAGGGGTAAGCCTCATGTTTTGCCTGAGATATATGAGCTAACCCAATTAACAAAAAAAAACGTTTTAAAAACATTTTAAAAACGTTCCTAGTAGGTTTTTTGGACGTCTGTGAAAACGTTTTATGGACGTCAATATATGTGGTAGATTTTAGACGTTTTAAAAACGTTATTTAAACGTTTAAAGAACCTTAAAAAACCTTTAAAAATCTTTTGGAAACTCGAGAAGAACAAAAACCTTTTGAAAACGTTCCGTGGACGTTTTTAGAACGTGCATAAAATCTTTTAAAACACGTCTAAAACATTCATTTTTGACCAGTTTGAAAAAAAGTTTAATATAGTGGAACATTATCTCACATGATTAAACATGCATGGATATAAACGCACACACAACCCTAACCCAACATTAATCCTATCCTTCTCCTATCGTAACTTTAACACGCTCAATTTCATAAATATATATAGTACTACGGTAATATACTCCAAAAATATATTTGGTAGTAATTATTGTTGTCTGCACTCAAGTAGGTGGCATCTATTGTTTTAATGTCTAAATGTCTAAATGTTTATTGGAATGTATGCTTAAATATTCCTTCTATCTAGTTTTGTGCCGTTTTGAATCAAAATACAAAAATATGACACAAGTCAATACGCCTAATGCATGCATGAATATTCATGAGCATCTGAGTACGAAGACTTACAAGACCTACAAAAACGTACAAAACGCTTTGTAAACGTCCTACATCAAGCGTTCTGTAAACGTCCGATACAAAACGTTTCATTTTGTAACGTCCAAAAAGCTTTTTAAAACGTTCTCAAAAATTAAAAACAAAGTCCAAACTTTAATGTTATATAAACATTTTAAAAACGTTCATTTAGGACGAAGACGTAAAGGACCTAAAAAAACGTTTTGAAACATTCTGAAAACGTTTCGTGTTTACTGGGAACAGAGTAGATACGTGTCCTTTCAACCGTACAAATATTAATTCTCCTTTGCATTTTGAAATGAGAAAAGTGTCAGCAAAACTTGATCAGTCAGCCTTTTAATGTAAACTTAAAACGTTCATGTGAGCATGAAGTGATTTGCTTATGATTTGAAAAATGGTACATTTTGTAATTTATCTTTTCAATCATAAACTATTTTCATTCAAGGCAGCTTATCCTTTTTACTGGCAAGCATCATAGAGCCTTCGTATCATCAAATAAACATTATGTAGAATATTAGACAAATGCATGCAGACAAAACAAAATCTTTCTGTTCATACAACATCCTCAATCTCATGGTTAATTTACTGGTGTACCACTCGACGTCTGCTAGCTTTGCTCAGAGGCGTGGGCGCTTTGTAGCGGACCCTGAGGCCTGCCCGGATCGCTGCGCTGACCTGCCCCCGGACGAGCCGCAATGCCTGACGTGGTGGGCCCGTCAGCTGACGGGACAAACGGAGGACCCGTCGTCAGCCGACACGGCCGGGGTGGAGTTTAAGCCCGTACCCATCTGGCCGCTGGATGAACCAGAGGTAGTGTTTAAATATCTTAACTCCCATACATGATGCATTTTCCAGCATTTTTTCTTTCTAAATGTCAGCATTTTGTATGTCTGACTGATAAGATTCACTGCTTAATTTATAGATCGATGTATGTACAGATATTTCGTTTTTGTATGCTAGTAAGCCGAACTTTCATTTAGCCAAATTAATCAAGCCAAATTTAAGTATACAGTGGAACCTGCTGTAGTGTCCATCTGCGAAGGACGACCGTTTTTCCACAAAGACCATATTTTGCGTTTCCCTTGAAAAATATTAATAATTTCGACATTTATATAAAAAAATAACCTGTATACAAAGACCACATTACACCACATTTCTTGACTCCACTGAAAATTAAGCCATATCATACAGGCTTCATTATATCTAATACGGATACGGTTACGATCGAGTTTCAAGACCGAAACATAATCATGTGCGTGTATCACATAATGAATTCAGAACACAACAGCACTCATTGTGCATGGCACGTGTCACTGCCAACACAGGGTCGTTCAAATGGTTTATGATGCTTCTGGATGAAAAGACCCCGTGTGATAAATGATAATCTCATTCCCTATTCAAAGGAGCATGACAAGAATAATGATTGCTGAAATGTCACGAAACCTGCTTCTCAAACAATGGCATCCTTAATGCATGACTTAATGATATGAAAACTTCAAGTTGGTTTGAGTTGTAACTTTTTAAAGATTATTTCTCAAACACCTTATACTTGTTAATCCGATGCCGTCCCCGCTAGTTCTGCGAGCCGTCCCCGCCAGGCTGCGCCGATGATTGTCTGGGTGACCGCTACTACCTGGGGTCTGATGGTTTATGCAAGATGTGTCTGCAGTGCATGCCGGGCCAGGAACTCGACAAGGTAAGTCGCAGTGCAGATCTTCCCTCATAAATACACTCCCGCTAGCTTTCGGTACCACAGGTTCATACAATTATAAATCAAACGTTTTTCTGGCTTGTTGATGAGAGAGTTAATCAAATCAATTTTCATTCGTGATAAAGAGCAGTTAACATTTGCTAAGACGGTGTCACATAACGTAAGGATGGATTGGTAGTAAAAACTACCAAGGTCACATTAGACATGTTAGGCGTACAACTGATTGTAAGTTGATGCCTGGTCACGATGCCAGTGATAGCGTTGCTTCAGTGAAAAGTAGTACAGGTTTGAAGATTTGACGCCTTAGCCATATTAACCCTTTCGTTACAATAGATAATAGCTTGTAAGAATTGGATAACCATTGTTTGGGTTTGGCACTTAGATGCATGGTTAAAGAAAAATAAACTATCCTCATTGGCGGCTCCTACTAAAATCTGGCAAGTGGGGCCAAGGGCATCCAAAGGTTCGTGATCATTTTAGCTGCCGCCAGGTATAGGCCACTATAGGCTGTCAAGACCTTAACCCGTAATCCTTCTGAAAGACTGATTGGCTTCACCAAGAAGCCATTTTAGCAGTCTTCAAGAGACCTACCATGTGCCTTCGGTGTCTCCTGGTGTGTCAACGGGTCTGCTGCTCTTGGCTGCCCTTGGCGGCCATTAAGTAGGACCGCCAATGGCATGCGGGATATGCAGGGTGTAACCTAACCTCAAATCATCCTGGTTCGACAGATCTGCGGCAACGGGAAGAACGGGGATGCGGTGTGCCGGAACTGTCCCAAGGGCTCCTTCTCCGTGAACGGCAAAGGCCAGTGTACACCGTGTCGTATCTGCGACCATACCGAGATCTATGTCGAGTGCTCGGCGACCACGGACAGATCGTGCGGTCCCTGCCTGCCAGGGTAAGGGTGTTTCTTGTTTGTTTTTAACAAATGCGATTAGAAAAGGGCCTGATTACCGAGTTACCAATTTTCCTCCATTTGCAAGCGATCTTCGTTTCAGCCAGGCTAATGCTGGGAACTCCTTTAGTTAATGGACTGTCCGATAAACCTTTTCTCACACTTTCTCTCTCTCTCTCTCTTTCTGTCTCTCTCTCTCTTTCTGTCTCTCTCTCTCTCTCTCTCTCTCTCTCTCTCTCTCTTTCTTCCTCTCTGTCTCTCTTTCTATCTTTCTTTCTCTCTGTCTCTCTCTCTCTCTTCATGCTCTTCATACTTCAAAATGAAACTTCTTTTTATCGCTCTTCTTTAAAAATTTGGTTATCAGCTACTACAAGGAGTCCAAAGACTTTCCCGACCCGAGTGCTTGCCCGAACAGCTGCGTCGACTGTCCGACTGATATCCCACAATGCGAGGACTGGTGCGAACAGAAGGCTCGTGATGTAGCGCCCTCTAATGCCTCCAAGCCAGTCGTGCTTCTTCCTGTTGGAGATCGAATAGATGACACTGTAGACTTTCCAAATGACGATACTGGCGAGAATAACGGGCGTAAGTTGTGACCCTTGAATTACTGACAGTGAGCAATAATGAAACTCTTCTGAGTATAGAGCGCTCTCCAAGTTTTTTAGTTTCAAATGTGGACTTTGCTGAAGATGAGATAAAATGTAAGAAGAGGGAGAAATGAGAGAAGGGAGGAGAAAAGAAAGAATCAGTCACAGAAGAAGAAGAAGAAGAGAAATAACAAGAAGAAGAATACAAGAAGGGGAAATAGTAGAAGAAAAAGGAAAATACAAAAAATGATGTCCAAGATAAGAGGTACTAGTGTAAATAAAAGAAAAAGAAGAAGAAAAATAAAAATGGTAATAATCATAAAGAAGGAAACAAATTATTTTCTTGCTACCTACTGGGTCAAGCAGGCTTTTGCTTTTCTTTAGGTTCTCCCACATAACTTATTATATAACTTCAGATGAATTAAATGTACATTCTGTAGATTAATTTATACATTCTGCATGTGAGATCGTTAGTTCATATTATCTATATACTTCATTTTATGTATACATGCGAGTAATAATTTTGTTTGATATTGCTTCGATCTCCAGATATATGTTACAAATATTATTTTGTGAAAAAAAATATTTTTGTGAAAAAATTGAAATTACAGAATGCGTGATGTGCAATTACAAACACTTATTATTAAAAAGATATTAATGATATAAGAAAAGTATTTAATTTATGCCTTAAATTTGATGAACTTATCCATCTTAAAGTCGAAGCCGGAGCCGACGACGAAATCTCTGCTTCCCATCCCGCATCTTACATGACTATCATCGCGGTGCTCGCGTCGCTCATCGTGGCCATGATCCTCCTGTTCGTCGTCGCCCTCTTCGTTATCCGCTTCTTCTGGCGCCAATCGGATTCGCAGACCTCGGTGACGGGGGAGACGACACAAGCCCTGTTGTCCCCTCCGAACACACCGTGCGGTAGCTCGCAGCCTTCTCCCCTCCAATTTTTACCTTCCACCTTATGGAAGTCTCCTAATGGTAAGGGACTAGTATAGTTTCTAGGTGCATCTTTTCAGACCGAATGCCAGTAAATAACCACGCCACAAAATTCAGTGCAACTCGTCGAGCGGTGGCGCTATCCCCGACAAATCAGCAAAAGCCCTGAAATCATTTTGGTTTCAATAAAAGGAGACACATGAGAGGAACATATTAGTGAAGATTTGAAGAAAAACGGTCAAGGGAAAATTTGATATTAAAATTTTGATTTTGTGACGTCACGTGAGAGCTGCTCTCCCATTATGCTGTGTACATTCTTTTTTTTTTTGGAAAATGTCCATTAACTCAAAAGAATATTTACCATTTCATCTGCGCGTTTGATATATGATTAGACACATATTGTTACCCACATATCGCTATGAAAAGAATGCATTTCTTCATCAAAGAACATAAAAAAACGCAATTTATGGGAAAAGTAAAACACAACATATTATGGGAAAGCAGCTCGCAAGTGACGTCACATAATCCAAATTTAAAATCAAATAACTTCTTATCCTTTGACCGATTTTTCATTCAAACTTCCGCTAGTATGTTCCTTTCATGTGTCTCCTTTTATTGAAACCAAAATAATTTCAGGGTGAAGTATCCCTTTAAGTATATAAAGGGCTCTGCAGTCGGCCAACACGGCTTGGCAGATTCTCGGGGATAGCGCCATCAAACGACGAGTTGCACTGAGTTTTTGTAGCGCGCTATGTACTCGGCTTTGGATACAATGCGTCTAGAACCTAGATTAATACGCCGTATGCTTGGTCCCTGGGATTCTTGGGATATGATTGGCTTTTCAAGTTATTATTGTCTCGCCCACCGGAGGTGAAGGCGAGACTAAGGGATCCAAATGGCGTCCGTCCGTCGTCCGTCCGTCCGTCGTCCGTCCGTCGTCCGTCGTCCGTCGTCCGTCGTCCGTCGTCCGTCACAAATGTTAAAGTTTACCTGCAAGACTCTCTTATGATCCATAACTTGGCAACTGTTACAGCAATGGCAGCCACACTTGGTTGATAGAAGCACTAGGGTATCTTCATGTTATGGTGTTGTCAGAGGTCATGTGATGATGTCAAAGGTCATTTGAGGTCATATATTAAAGAGTATGTGCAAGACTCTCTTTTTCTATGTTAAAGTTTACCTGCAAGACTCTCTTTTGACAAATAACTTCACATAGGTTGCGTGGATTACAACCTAACTTGGGTCATAGATGCACTGGGGGTACCTTCATGTTATGGTACCGTTGGAGGTCACAGGATAAGGTCAAAGGTCATTTGAGGTCATACGTTAAAGTTTACCTGCAAGACTCTCTTTTGACAAATAACTTCACATGGGTTGCTTGGATTACAACCTAACTTGGGTCATAGATGCACTGGGGGTACCTTCATGCTATGGTACCGTTGGAGGTCACAGGATAAGGTCAAAGGTCATTTGAGGTCATACGTTAAAGTTTACCTGCAAGACTCTCTTTTGACAAATAACTTCACATAGGTTGCTTGGATTACAACCTTACTTGGGTCATAGATGCACTGGGGGTACCTTCATGTTATGGTGCTGTTGGAGGTCACAGGATAAGGTCAAAGGTCATTTGAGGTCATACGTTAAAGTTTACCTGCAAGACTCTCTTTTGACAAATAACTTCACATGGGTTGCTTGGATTACAACCTAACTTGGGTCATAGATGCACTGGGGGTACCTTCATGTTATGGTACCGTTGGAGGTCACAGGATAAGGTCAAAGGTCATTTGAGGTCATACGTTAAAGTTTACCTGCAAGACTCTCTTTTGACAAATAACTTCACATAGGTTGCTTGGATTACAACCTAACTTGGGTCATAGATGCACTGGGGGTACCTTCATGTTATGGTACCGTTGGAGGTCACAGGATAAGGTCAAAGGTCATTTGAGGTCATACGTTAAAGTTTACTTGCAAGACTCTCTTATCACACATAACTCATCACATGTTGCTACAATGGCAATCAAACTTGGATGATGGATGCACTGGGGGCACCTGCATGTTATTGTGCTGTAAGAGGTCACATGATAAGGTCAAAGGTCATTTGAGGTCATACATTAAAGTTTACTTGCAAGACTCTTGGTGAAGGCTTCCTAACTTGTGCACAGAATTGTGTTCTTTTGCGTAGCAACGGAGATCGCGATATTTCTGGTTATTTTCGCAAGTGGGCGAGACACAATATTGCTAATGCCTTGTTTGATGATACAGAGCGCGAATATTAAACCGCTCAGTACTAAGATACATGTACCAAATGACATCAATTAATTTCTTCACTCGTGTTCCTAACTGCAAGGAGTTCTCATAATTTCAACAATATTCTTAAATTTTGTTAAAATCGTTTCATATCGCGCATATCGAAAGTTAGTGGTATTTGCCTTATCACATTTGTTCGACTTTTGTCTCCTTCTCTGACTCTTCCGCTTTTTGTTTGTCAGTCAATGTGGTATGAAGGATTGCCTTCCCTTCTACATGTCTTAAAGGGAATATACTGTACTGGGGAGGCAAAAAAGCCTTCAAAATGTAATTGTTAGCAATCTTCCTGCCAATGGTCTTAAATTCATGTATTGTCTATTTTAGAAGCTTGCTGAAAGTTATTTGCCCTCAAATGATCTACATTTGGAGTAATGAGTGATTAAATCACAAATCCTCAAAATGTTCGGGCCGAACATTTTGAGGATTTAATCATTGATTACTCCATAGTGGATCATTTGAGAGCAAATAACTTTCAACAAGCTTCTAAAATGGACAATACATGAATTTTAGACCATTGGCAAGAAGATTGCTAACAATTACATTTTGAAGGCATTTTTTTTTCTTCCCAGTACAGTATATGCCCTTTAAGGCGAGTTATTTGGAATCTTGCTTTCCAGGAGTCTATAACGAGACGGTGTACCCTGCACCTGGATCAGAGAGTCCTGAGTTCATGAGCTTTCTTCATCAAATCTTGTGAGTCGGCCAACATTTAAATGTTCAATGACGTCAGGCTACAAAGAATGCATTAAGCTCTACTCGAAGTGACCTCTTTTATGCAACGGAACCATGGTAACTCGCGTTTATAGACACATGATATGCCGAATGAAGGCCATCACGAATCAATCTTTAATGTATCATTCATTCTTTGGAGTGCCGTAACAGATGCACGTACATGTAACAAATACGTTAAAATCGAATGGCAATGCATAGCTGGTATTTTTGTCGGAATTGAATTGAATTAACTTTGTGTTGTCTTACATAGCCATTCCAGGGACCTGACAAAGAGAAGCAATGCAACGGGCAGCTTAGGTGACCAGTCATCGGGTGCCTCCACACCTACACTGGAGCTGAATCGAAAGCTGATGGAAAGAGAACGAGAGAGCCAGAGTGTCCAGCTACCGATATATCTCGGACCGACGCAACGTAAACCACACACCTATGGCTCCGCAAAGGGCAAGCCGGAATCGAGCGTTGTTGCAAATGGCCGGGATACAGACTTCCAAGGGCGTCCCGAATATCTCTGCTCAGTTGAGAAGACTGAGAAGACTTCGTCCAAGCCCAGTAATGCTAACTCGAAGGTGGAAAATCAAGTGGAAAGGCACACAAGGCCATCCCGAGCCCCTAACACCCATGTCATCATGGAGAATGAGAAGGGGAACGCTGTCCCGTACATACCCGCTGATGAGGACTCTCTGCCCCGCCTTCCCGTGGAATTCCCGTCAGGTATGAACTACATCCGGTCGCGTTCTCTGTCCAACGAGGACGTAAATGTACCTGTACAAATCAAACGCCGTCGTTCTTCATGCATCTCGTTTGACGACGAGCCCGGCGGCATTCGCAAGTATAGTCTAACTGAGCCTGTGCGCCGACGGTCCAGCCAAAGCAGAATGGAGCCTGAAAAAGAAAAGGAAGATCGGGATGCCTCGGAAAGAGTTGGTAAGGGGCGTTCGACGGGAAAACAACCTGTGCCCGGGAGGCGCTCCCCCGAAGCAGTTGCCGAGCTGTTCCCCGTGGATTCGAACACCACCGATGCTGACGGGGACCATTGCATTTGCAACAATACGCCTGGGAAGCGTCCGGGGAGCCCTGCTAAGGAGGGCAACCAGGGTCAGGCCTACTCGCCAGACGCCGTGATCACTGAGCCACCGCTCTCGGGGACACAGAGAGAGCAATCGCCCAAGGTCAAAACAACCACCAGGCCAGCTGAGGGTAAGGGAGACATGAGTCTCGGGGGGCCCTCCCAGGAGAGCACGACTACGGTCACCATCACCACGGGCGGTGCGGCCAGCACAGGAATCAAGATCAGCATGCTCAAACCCGACATCAAGACCTTCCACGTCGGTGACGAGCACACCCACAACCACCACCACTTCGAAGCTAGTCACACCCTGCTCAATCACCAGCAGATAGAAGGTCGCTATGGAGACAAGGACAGCGACGAGGAAGACGAACAGGAGGGCGATCACCTCTTGTTTCAGGAGTCTTCCTAGATGTACCGCAAATAGGGTTAAGTCATACACTCGTGCCTTTAATTAGCTTAAAACGTGTAATTATGATGCCATACTTCGATGAAGTCATAATGTTAGCCGCTCTTTGTCATGTTTGTGGCACGTGTGACTTTGTACCCTTCCACTCCCATAGGTGATGAAGAGGGCTGTGATTGACATGCTGGGACTATCATTGTCTGGCACTAAGGGAGTGAAATAGGCCTTTGCGTGTACGACATGTATCTAGTTGAAAAATGGCACATCAAAATTTTCTAGTCCTGAAATGTGATGCGTGTACATAGCATGGCATATAGAAGAAGATAATATTCAATTAGCTCCCTCAGAACTTAGGAACAGTAATAAGGTTTTTAATTGGTTTATATTGATTGTTATGTTTCAAATGGATTTTTCTGCGGGTCATATACAGATATTCTAGACGCTAAAATTCCCCGCAGACGACACGACGTTGCCACCATTCTGCAGTCGTAAGGGCCTACAACAGAAGATACGCCGTCACCATGGTCACCATTTTATACAAATCCAGTGCCCGGGTCCTGCGATTCAGTCACTCGAAGTGTCGAACTCCTGATCGGATCGTGTCGTCCGCGGTAGCCTTTACCCAGCCACTGCCATTTTTAAACATTACAATTATTACAGCTACTTAAATTCATGTTAGATATTCATTCATGAAGCATATTGGTCTTTCATAGTCAGCCTTCAATTTCGTTTTGTATTTAACCATTTGAGTGCCAGATAAAGTGCTGCTCTATGGGATCTGTGCGTCTTGTAAATATAAAGTTACATGTGGCACGCAAAAGGTTAACAAAGGAGCTCATGCTGTTTGTGGAGCAGACTGCACTAAGAAGTATTTTTATGCATTTGCTTTATTTTCATAATGATTACACTGTGAGTTCCATATTCACAATTGTAACTATTTGGTTGTATTGCTGGTCATTCGCTATTTCTAGAAATGTTGTTTGGGCTGCGAAAAGTATATCCTACTGTACCTTGAAGAAAGACAATGAAATATTTTCTCCTGAAATATAAGTCACATTCAAATGTCTACAAAATGCGTTTGTGATTCAAGAAGTACGCATATTCCGTTTCCAAAAGGAGAAATATGCATTATCCAAAACATTACATAATTATACCATCCAGGAAAATACTCTGTACATAAATTAATCAAGAAAGAACACGAAAGATCTTTAACGTGGGGCATACTGTGTGTCATTTTTGTCTCTGGCATTGTTGTCTCAACCTTGTTTTTTTTTTATTGCAATGACCTGAATTGTTGGAAAATATGAATGTTCGATCATGAGTGATATTTTGAACCCGTTGAAAGGTGAACAATGAGCTCAAAATACAATACATTACATTGTATGCTAAGCCGTACATATAGAATGAGATATCATACGGTAGTCTGTGTCGTTATTGTAACTTGAATACTGTCGTTCACGGTTAATTAGTTTCTCCGTGGACCCTACTACGAAAATGCAGGGTCCATGGGTTCTCTGTTCATATATACGGACTGAAATATGTGAAATAATACATGCAGCTGGGTTTCTTTTTAACTTTAAATCATTATTTTTCAGAAGTAAAGATTCTTGAAGCAATATGGGTTATTTGTGGTGAAGTTTTAATTACTCTTTGTCATGTTTGTATATTTCCATTGCAGTAACTCGCTGTAAACAATGAGACTTGTTACTCGATAAGTCTGTCCTACTTAAACAAAAAGAAGGAAAGCAGAAAATTCATACAGTTTGAGTTATTCATGTTTTTAGATTTAAGTCAACATTCCCTTCGTTTATACTTGCATCCTGATGTCAAAAAGACCGTTAAATATTCATCATTAGTTCCTTCAGAGTTTCATAGTTTGAAAGTATCTTTTATACATTTGGTGATGATATTTGCGCTGATATTTGTTTACAGCAAGGTATTTATGTATCCACTTTTTCATGGTGATTGAAATGCCAAGATGATATTTGATTATAGAATTTTCATTTAGGTTTAATGTTTCTAAAATACCTCCTCTAAATCAAACGCACCTACATAATACATGTACTATAGTACATCAGCTGTCCTTATCATGACAGCTAAATGTTCTTTTCTCTGAATGAAAATTATACAATCGCAAGACATGGATTTTAATGCGGCTTTAAAATAAAGAAAATGGCAACTGGTTTTGATAATGGGACATCGGGTTGTTCTGTGTCTTCATGCATGCATGATGATGTTTGTTTTTGTGTGTATGTGTGTGTGTGTGTGTGTGTGTGTTTATGACTGCATGTATGAGCTCTACACGTTAGCGTTTGTGTGCTATGTGTGCACTTTATATTTGTGTTTGTGTTTGTGAGTGTGTATGTGTGTGATTTTGTGTGACACGGTGTATGTGGTGATTATATTATGGAACAGTGGGAAATTACAGCGGATAACACAGGGCCTCAGCTAAATTACAAAAGATGTAGCTCATCGTGAAATTTTGTAACTTCAAGAACTGAAGGGGCTCGGTCGGTGGGAAAAGGCATGGGGGCCGAGGCGGGGGCGGGTTGTGCGGTGGGGAAAGGAGTTACTCTGAACTCTGGATATAATTCAGTACTAAGACGTTCTTGATTTTGTTCAACCACAAATTTATTTCACAAGAATGCCTTTGAATTATTAGTTAGCACAAGGATGTTTAAGCACAAGCATAATCTAGTGTTATATTTACGTAACCTGTCAATGTTTGCACTCATGTTCAACTGATCAAGGTACTTGTCAATACCATTCACGCGTTATATGCGTTTGAAGTATCATTCATCACGATATACTAGTAGGCCCCTACTGTTGTGATGGTGTCAATGTTTGCACGCCTGTTTAAGATAACAAATGATACGACTGCTCTTAAGCTTCGAACGACACTACGCACGACTAGTGACCCTTTGTTGAGCTAAATAAGATTCTAGTCAATAATTTTGATTCCCGTCATTTTATACTGAAATCTTATCTTAATTAATTAAAATTCTTGTTGTTAACAAGTACCTGAATACAAAGTTTATCATTTTCAAAGTGGATTAGGATAGTAGGAAATTAACTCCCACCATGTTAAAACAGGAATAAATTAGGGCATCTGATTTAGCACAAGAAAGGGTCACCAGTCGTACATAAGGTCATGCGTATAGCTTACGAACAGCTTGGTGAAACACCCACGTCCTTTAAAGGATAAAGAAGTCATTTGAAGCTCTCAACTTGAAGAAGTGAATGAAAATGGAAATGAAGTAGAGAAAGAAAAAGGAAGTCTAGAAGATGGAAAAGAAAAGGAACAAAACATAGGGTAACAAATTATTGCTATAAAAATGATACACAACAAATATGTATTACACAAAGCAGTACGTCATAAATGTTTCATTGAAAGATCAAAGTTAATTGATCCATGAAGAATGCGAGTCTCACTGCCTAGAATTTTGCAAGAAGTGTGATATTATATTACCTCTAAGTCAACATAGTCATATGCGTCATATCATGTTTGCGAAGGCCACATCCTGTAGGCGTACAATAGCGCAGATGAATGAACTTCGCAGATTCAATGAACCATTACAAATGTTAAAGCATTTGTATTTGTCTGTTTTTTGTGACGTACCAATGCGTGTATACACGATACCCGACTCTATTGTGTTGAGCAATTGCAGCTATCCCATTGCTATCGAAGCGGTATATCGCAGTGGTGTGAATATAGTTGGGCCGGAGACTGCAGGCGCGGACTCCATTGTACCTGTCTCAACAGTTGTGTCTGCAAGATATGGCTAGCGCCTGACTTGGTGCACATGGTACATGCGAAAGTTTCTACATTTTTAGACTACTCTATTCAGGCTAACTAACAGGCTGATAAGGGTCTGTACGTGCCTGCCAACTAGGCCGGGGTGCCACGGACATTCTGTCGCTGGGTCGAGGCGTTATGATTGCCGGTTTAAACATGACGATCGAATGAGGTAAGCCAGCACTTGCTAATATTTAAACTTTTCTGGTTCTCCATTATCAGTTCACGATGTCTACTTTCGCGTATTAAGACTGTATTTCACAGAAACAATACAATCAATTTTGATTGTTTAAAATGATACTCACAATCTTCTGCACAGAATAAAGTATACGAATACAGATTACGTATTTTAAACCTTTCGTTCCACGAAAATGATTTATTCATGAACATTGACCATTTGTTTCTATGGGGAGACTACCTCGTGTATTGCATCCCGACTGAAACAACTTCGGGATTTAATTTCTCAGTGAAACTTTGAATTGGGTTACATTAATCTATTCATGTACTTTCTTTGTAGATTTTTGTTTTGTTATCATATTGAACTTTATTCATTTCCATCAACATAAAATCCCACATATTTAAACACATAGTAAAATATGATACAAATATGAGAAAACATTTCATAGATGATAAATAACAAGTGACATTTGACATGTATTAACGATTTGAATATAGAATATATGAATGGTTACAATTGGGGGAAAAGGGACGTCTGTAAAGGCCGTAGATGCTTGATAGGTTAGGCGCACCTAAAGGGCAAGAATACATAAAATGGCTAAATATTTATTTGGCATAACATGATTTACTGTTAGCAGTTGAGAATGAAAACATTTAAATTAGTATTAAGCGTAAAAGCTGGTCCAATATATCGTAAAGATGATTTAATAAACGTAGATGTAACTTTCCATTGGTGAAATTTATTGGTGTCATGGATCGAAATATTTAAAGATGGCATGTGCATTACCTACGGTGGCAGAGTGCCGCGGAAGAAACGATGAATTATTGAGGAAATTTGCATTTTGTTAATTTCGTAGACATGCAAAGTGCGAAACTTTTTTTTCAAATAAAAAGCAATGAATGGGCTCGAATATCGTAATTAGAACAGATGCGTGACGCTCTTTTCTGGAGGCGATGCAATTTGTCCAGTTTAGAAGGATGTTTAGTGGATCAGAGAGTGTTACAGTATGTGATATGAGGCAAGACAAAAGCATTATATAACATGAATAATATCCAACATGGAAGACTAAATTTCAAATGAATGATAACACCTATATTTCTCGATAATTTCGTAGTTATGTAGTCAATGTGGGAATTCCAAGAGAGATTGTCATTTAACAGAATGCCCAGATAAGAAAAAAAAAGATTACACTGTTGAATACGTTTACCATTAATGAAGAGCGAAGTATTGTTGTAAATATCATTCAGATTTCGAGAATTTCTGAAGACAATGAATTTAGCTTTAGAACATTCAACGACAATCTATTACATGATAACTAGTTATTCACATATACTAAATTAGCATTCAATCGATCTGTTAAAACATCAAAATTTTCATGAGAAGCTATACAATCATCGTATCATCTGCGAATAAGACAAATTCACAATTCACGATATCATTTATATAAATCAAGAATGAAAGAGATCCTCAGATTGAACCTTGTGGTACTCCACAGTGTGGAATTTCGCAAGGCGAACTGACATAAGTATATTGTTTCCTATTACTCAAATAGCTGCTTAACCACTGATACGCAGCACCGCTAACACCGTAGAAACTTAGTTTCAATAGTAATATAGAATGAGAAAGAGTGTCTAATGCCTTTGACAAATCCATAAATACTCTGACAGCATGCTTATCATCATTAACTAGGTGAAGAATTTTATCAAAGAGATGAAAAGTGGCGAATTCAGTAGAACAATGTTTAGGGAAGCCATATTGGCAATCACATCGTATGTCATTTTCATGTCAATATTCATGTAAATACAAGACGCTCTAAAATCTTAGAAAATGCTGAGAATCCTTCTTTTTGAATAATGAGATTACCCGAGCAATTTTCATATTAGATGGGGAAACTCCTGTTTGTATAGAGAGATTAAATGTATGACACAACGGCCTGACTAAAAAAATGATGACAGATTTAACAATCTACATATTTAAGCCGTCATAACGGGAACTGTTATCTTTTGCCATTTTCCAAACTATAGCCCAAATTTCTACTTCAGTATAACAAAGAAAGAAAACATAGAAAAGGAAGGGTAAAGAAGTTTAAGCGATGGTTTTCATTCGGTCAGGTGTCGAATCGCACTTACTTGATGACCCTTACTGACTACCATATAGTTCCTTTCCTTTGACCGATCCATCTCATGTCCCTTCTGCGCTCCTGGGACTCTAGCCGAAGGGGGGGGGGGCACTGACCCTCAAACAAAAAATGTTTTTTAAAATGTTTTGTTGGTTTAGCACTTTTTTTCACAATTTCCAGCTAAGCTCGAATAACTCATCGCCCACACGTTCCCCTCCCCAGCTCTTTCATTCGCTCTGTCGTTCTGTCTTTCATCTTGTTAATACAATTTCTAACGTTTGAAATAGTCCGATTTTTTCAAGTAGCCTTGCTTTTTATCATGTTGTGTTTTGGTCATGCACAGTAAACAAAGTTCATGCCTGTTTCAATACCAGTTGATTTCAGAAGGCATTCTTATTCTACTCATTTGATCAATGTTCTCCTGGGTCTCATTCACACTTTCCCTTCTTTGTGTATCTCTTTCTTTCTTTCTATTCCCCCTCGTCTCTACCTTAATTACCACCTTCTCCGTCATCCCTGTCCCCATTCCCATTCCAAGCAGGTTCATCAAGCCTCCAGCTCGTGATTGTCACATACCTTATCTGAAGATAACGCTGTGTCGTTTTTATACGTTATGTCAGCGTCCAGCCACACTCTTGCCGATTAATTTTCAACTGCTTGACTACGATGGCCAATCTGCGCGTTTGTCGATCCGGGTATCTCTTCGTCATCACACTGCTCCTCTCTCAGTTCCCAGAACACTCTGTAGCTTCTTTCCATGCCAGAGTAAGTACTGTGTATACGTATGTGTCATTCGTGTTAACGTGAAATCAGAAAACGAATACGAATACAATAACTTTTATGCCATGTTACTAACATAATTGTATGCGATGTATTTGATCTTGTTTTCCTTCAAATCAATCTGCTTTAAAATCTAAAACATTAATTTAAGTATTCCCAACACGAACCACTTACGTACCGCTTGTTTGATCTGTTTTCCTTTTTAATTATCTTTTTCCCATTGCAGTGACTGTGTACCATCTCATTATTTCTTGATTTTAGTTTTGCAGTCCACGCCCACCGAACTGTGAATGTGACGTCGGCAAGTTTCATCTGAGCGAGGACGGAAACAGCTGCCTGGCGTGTCCCTCGTGCGAGCCAGGCTTCGCATTGGATAAGGTAGATGAAGGCCGCGCTCGTTTGGTAGGCAGAGGGGTGAGATCACGCTTGAACAAGATGCCGACTCTTTTTGCTTCGCAGATATTTCAGAATTATCGAGTTGGGGCAAGCATGCGATGGGGCCTGTTTTTCGTTTAGGTTACTAGCAGTTTGACTAAGACCGATCATGGAGTAAAGAGTTATGTTTGAGTTCAGCGAATGATCTTAGATAAACATCGTATTACGATATTTTGCACTTAGATTGTACCGAATTCCATGAGGGATATTAATTTGAATCAGACATGACCTTGGCCATTTGACGAGTGAATTACAAATATGTCACTGAAGTCTATGGACATGAGCATAGTTTTCTCTACCTTCCTGCTTTCAAAGTTATTGAATAGAAATTACACGATGCTCGAGAAATATGCCATATTTTGTTCCCCTCTACCTGTAAGCCATGCGGTGGCGGGCTTCATGGGGATGCAGTCTGCGTGCCGTGTGCAGAGGGGACATTTTCTGACCAATGGGCACTAGGTTGCGCCCCCTGCACGGTTTGTACCAACGCCGTAGAGACGAGACCATGCGACGCGACCGGTGATCGGATATGTGGGGATTGTCTTCCAGGGTACGTATATGACTGATCCAACAAAGAACCCCACGGAAACACAATGTATTATTTGTATTATTACTTTTTATATATTTACTTTTATTGATATAGAACATTCCAAATAGGCCTTACATAATGTTATATCACATTATCAACAGTCATTACGTGACAAATTAAAATATCACAAGAGGCATACAGCTGGTATCATAACAAATCGAACTAGTGTGCCTGAAGTTTCACGAAAGTTCGGTCGGATGGTCGGCTTGCAATTACTAGCTCCCTTTTGGGGGAGTTCTTGGGGGGGGGGGGGGGGGGGGGGGTTAAACCCCTGAACCTGCGATCCCTGATACGGGTATAGTATACATGATAATGAGTTCGTAGAGGAGGCCTCTCGGACAGTGATACATCATGATATAGCGCTGTCTGTCTTTCATCATTATGTACATTGATAAGACAGAAAACAAAATGCCGTTCTACATTGGATGGTGTGGCTTGGTACACGAACCCTTTCATTGCCATACTGAATACTGCTCTTTGAAATTTGTATTCATTACATGAGACAAACTGCAGGCATACACAAACACACACACATACACACGCACACATGTCCTTCCTCCTCTTTATGCTTTCCTCACACTTTTTTCCCACAAGCTATCAAACACTTCGTTAACTACTTATTTTCTCCTTTTTATATAAATAGAAAGCAACTGATGAAATAAAATGAGATCGATTGTTTCCAGTTTCTTCCGAAGTACAGACCGATTCGCCGACCACAACGCCTGCCCAAACCGGTGTAGCGATTACCCGGACGCCCCGGAATGTCAAGATTGGTGGAAAACCGAGGTTAGAGGTAAACGAAAACGCGGCGGAGGAGGGCGAAAGAGAGGAGGAAGAAAGGGGGAAATGCAGACTTCAGCGGGTGAAGAGAGAACTGAGGTAGGTCGTACGTTGCTTAAGGAGGAAACCTATCCGTTTTTACGGAGCACGCGAACGATTTGTGAAAGATGTGTATTTCGATAAATGGCAAAGTGTAACGTTATTATTTCGAGAAAGAGATGAAATCTCAAATGTAGTGTGTAAGCTGTGATTTCTTGATTATTTGATGTTAAGAATGTTGTGCCAAGTATCTCAGAACGTGTTCTCTATTTTTCTTATTTTGTTCTTTACATCCACCATGTCTTTTCTACCAGTGCGCCGATCCGGAGCCGCCTCGGTGCGACGACGATTGCCATGGAAACAGATACTACGTAGGGAGAGATGGGCTGTGTAAGATGTGCTTGCAATGTCAGCCCGGCCTGGGACTCGACAAGGTATACATACAAGGAAGCGTTAGACATGGTACTGGTAGAAAACATTCGACTGCGGGGTATCCTATTGGGTTAGGACGAGGCATGGGGAAAGAGAGATTAAACTACAGGGAAACTCGGGGGGGGGGGGGGGGGGCTGGACGGGGTGTGAGACGAGAGAGATTCGACTACAGGGCAGATTAAAGAGACAAACACAGCATTGAACGGACCCCTAGTTACCCAAAACGAACACTGGCCTGACTAGCATCACATCAATACGATTCAAATTGGCGCACTTGAACATTAAATGTATTTGTATTTTCGTTTCCACCGATTAGACTAGACTAGACGGTGTACATATTACACATAGACACGTTTATTGTTATCCGTCCTTTATCCCGTACTGTAGAGCCATCATTCAATCTCATTTATAAATCTTTAATAAACAATAAATCTTCAACAATAAATCTTTAATTCGCAACTACCAACCATCACGAACCTTAAGATCCTCCACATCCGGTCTTTTGCAAGTTCCGGTTTCAAAGAGATCGTGGGGAGAACGGGCCTTTGTTCATGCAGGGCCAAACCTGTGGAATTCTCTTCCACAGAGTTTGAAAACCCTGACGTCTGTGACCTCCTTCAAGGGCAACCTAAAGACATACCTGTATAATGGTGCTTTTTGACATACAAGTTCATACCTGTATTGTATTTTTTTTCTCTGTCTTTAATTTGCTCTGAAGCGCCTTGAGCATCTAGTTAGGATGGAAAGTGCGCTATATAAATTCTATGTATTCTTATTATTATTATGATTATTATTATTTAAATCAGTACCAGTACCAGTACCAGAAATATCAATATATTGTTATTGTTGTTGTAATTTCATAGATGAAAGCGGTTATGGCAGATCGACGATGCGGCGTGTCATTGATGTTGTTGTAATGATTGTAATTCAATGTAGATATGTGGTAACGGAAAGAACGGCGATGCGGCGTGTCTGCCTTGTGACGACGGCACATTTTCGTTCGGCGGTAGCGTAGCGTGCACACCGTGTCGTATCTGCGTCAACACCGTTGAGCTGATGTCATGCTCTCCAGACACTGACGCGGAATGCGGTGACTGTCTCCCGGGGTAAGCAGGGTCGTTGTTGGATGGTGGAGGGGTACATTGGATGAGAGAGGGTTGTTGGAGTGTGTGGAGGTAATCCCCCATCGTCTATCAGGCTGGTGGGGATATGCGGGCAAACAAGTATAAGTTGTATAATAGTAGAAGTAATGGTAGTTGAAGTTGTAATAGGAGCAGTAGTATTGTAAGTAGTGGTATAAATAGTAGAAGTAGTAGTCTCATTTATAGTGACATCAAAAGTATTATGGAGAAAAAATATTAACCATCATGATAAGTTAAACTTGAAGTTATTCGATGACTCACGATAGGCAACGTATACAACACGGCGACGTTTCGGCTGCTACTCTGCTAGCCTGTTTCTAGCTAAATGAACCCGCACCCCTTCCCATCTCCCGTCCCAGGTACTTCCAGGGGGCAACTGGTCGTTTCTTTGACCCCCATGCTTGCCCGAACCGGTGCGCAGACAACCCCCGGAACACCCCACAATGCGAGGAGTGGTGGATACAGGTGGATGCGGCCTCTAGCAAGACGAGCGATTCCTTGACCCCTCCGGGCATGCCGGGAGAGGGAGGGGAGGATGGCACCCTTCTTAGTCCGGATGTCCTACTCTTCAGGGATTCTAAAGCAGAACAGGTTGACGTCGAAGTAGCAAGACAAGGTAGACGCATTGGTTTTGATTCAGCTTACTTTCTTATCACCAATACAGTAAATTATAAAATGATAAAAAAAAACATTTGAATAATCTGACTTTGTGTCGCAACATTATTAAGAGTTATCAATGTCCAAATCTACAGGGATTCTAAAGCAGAACAGGTTGACGTCGAAGTAGCAAGAGAAGATAGACGCATTGGTTTTGATTCAGCTTTCTTTCTTATCACCAATACGGTAAATTATAAAATGATAAAAGACATTTGAATAATCTGACTTGGTGTCTCAACATTATTAAGACGCTGTTCAGCATTATAAAATAACAAGTGAGGTTCGTATTTCAGGCATAGTACAAGTAATATAATTTGATGTCATTTTCATTTTTGATAGAGTCATTTATGAAGTCCGACGTCGAGGCTGAATTAGGTGCATCTCATCTTATCACGATCGCCGTCCTCGCCTCCGTTCTCGTCGCAGTCATCGTCATTTTCGTCGTCGCCTTCGCCTTTCTCCGTCTCTACCGGAAACGCCCAATCGTCAACCATGCCTACAGCGGGGACACGGTCACCACGCTTCTTGGGAAGTCGGATACTTACTCGTCGACTGAGGGCGCTGCTGATGATTCTCCACACGGTTCCCCACCGTGCTCCTCTTCAGCAAGTATGTTCTCGTCTTGTTTTTGATGTGTTTCATTGATTACAGTACAGGAACGTGTCGGTAACTGTGACCACGGTCCCATTCATGTTTGATTTTAGGATCATGTGAAGGAACCGTCTCAAAATGACACAGTCGTTGAAACTAAGTCGGTAGAATGGTTCTGCCATGTTTCAGCGGCCCCATAATATCAGTCAATATATTTAAGGAGCTTGTGGGGGACATTATATAAATGATTATGTGTACCGTTTGAATTTCTATTTTTGTCTATATCACACGGGTTTTTTTATGTCCTCATCATATAGCATTGGAATTATTATCATCTTTATTGTGATATGAGGATGATAGTTTATCTTCATTAATATCATAATCATCATGATCATAGCATAGCAATTATTTTAAATCATCTTTAATCCTTCCTCCCATTGCTTTTACTCCTACCCGGGCTCTTCTCAGGGATGTACAAGGAGTCAGGCGCAAGCACAGCGTCTCTCACGGGCAGCGCAAAATCAACGTATGCCCATCAGTAAGTAAAACATACCAGTTTGATTTATCATCAGGGACATCTCTTTATTCAAGGTTACTGGAGTCGTCAAGAGAAAATAACAATTCGTAGATAGACATGTTTGTTTTATACGTTAAAGTAAATATTGTATTATCTTTGTTAGAGTTGTAATGGTAAAGAAAAGGAACATTTGAAAACAAAGAAATTTTTTTATCTAACCCCATTTCATTATGCATAGCCTTGAGACTGGCTTTCATATTAAGTACGATTCATCTGACTTATGTGCCCAAACCCAAACCTTAGTTCTAACCCCCTACCCCCCCCCCCCCCCCCACACACACACACACAAGGGTAACGCCTAAATACAGCTCTAGTTCCTGGAAAGGAAACTCATTAGAACAAATGGCAAAGTTTTTTAATTCACCTTAGCTATTGAGAGTTTTGGTTAAAACTGTCGGCCTGCAATGGTCAGAGACGACGAACAAGTTCAGTGATGAAAATTGAATCTCTTCTAAGACCATCAACTGAGAATAATCAAAAGGTACAATATGATATTTCCATTATGTATGATAATGTTTAAGTGATTCGAAGACTTCTTATAGTATATATGTCATATATGAAGATTAGATATATAGGCAGTACTGTAATGAGACAAAAAATTACGGTTGACGACGGGTTACGTGTTATTTGAGTCTTTGTCATGTGATTTATTCTTGCTTGTACCACAAGGTCCGTCATACAAGGAATAGGCCTACTTTCCTACGTGCCTCGGGACAATACTCTCAGTTCTGCATTGGACCCAACGCCAACGAACACACCCTCTGAGAGGACACGAACCAATGACCTGCTGCTACCTGGTGACGACAGCATACAAACCACAGGTTCATCTCCTGCAGACCGGTCTGGATGGAGGTGGTTCAAGCAGCACGAGGTACGGGATAGGGACGCGATCGGACAGCCCGGTATTGACCGTATTGTGACGTCATCCTCGACCAAGGCAGACGTAGAGGCAGCGTCCCTGCGGGTGGAAGGTCTAGTAAGTGGTGGTCCGGGGATAGGGCCTCCGGACCAGCAGGGCAATGTGGTCGTCATGGAGGGTGGCGGTGGATCAACACGTGTTGTTGCCTCGGACAGGTCTAAAGGAACCTCCGCCTACAGGCGGTCATCCGTTGTCGAGAACCCCACGGGCATTCCGCAAGCACAGGTCTTTAGGAAAAACAGCACCCATCTGAACCAGTTGGGCGAAGGGAGCAAGGGCGGATATCGCAACGGAAAGCACACTGTTCAAAGTAATGGTAGCAATCCTGTTCAAATGGAACCTGAGGCTGCTCTTTTTCCCAGCGATCCAAGTGGAGACGAACGTCAAAGACCCCGAGAACAACGGGCAGGATTACACGACGTCCCTCAGGCGGAAGCCACCTCTCCCGGAAGTGCAGGCCAAGGGAAGCTGGTGCCCACGCGCCGAATAGGGAGAGACCATATGGTCCGACCAATTAACCAGCAGAATGGACAGACGACCGGAACTACGGTGACCATCACCACGGGCAGCTCGGCGACCGGTATCAATATCAAGATGAATTCCGCGAAGATCAAGAAATTCCAACTCGGTGACGTTAACGAGTACAACTATTTCCACCACACGCGGGAAGGAAATTTGAGGAAAGAAGACGAGGAAGTGAAGGAAGAGGAGGAGGAAGAAGAGGAGGAAGACGACGAAGACGAGAACGAGGAGGACGGGGACGTGGAGGAAGAGAATGAGGAGGAACAGAAGAGATGAGGAAAATACGTCACTACTAATTAAACATGTTAAAGACAGATTGTACTGACTTATTTCAAGAGCTGATAGCTAAGTTTATCATGAAACTAAATAATGTTCGACGTGAACATGGTGAACGTACATTTTATGGCTGTTTGACCCATTGAATTCCCAACTCTCTGAAGTAGAACAAACTGTACAATGACTAAACACCAATTCCAATACTTGTGTACAGTTTGGTAAAGGGGAAAAGAATCAGTTTATCTGTATATGCATGTGAACGTATCATTTCATGTACTTGTACGTTGCATGTTTATGTTTATATGTGGAAATAAATTCAATTCAATTCAATGTTTAGGCAAAAGGTAGTAGTCTCGTTTTTCGTTCTCTACTGTTTGAAGAACGACGCGGCATGGGAAGAATCCCTTTTTTTTTTTTTAAGTAATCACATTTCTTTCAGGCTATCAGGCTATTAGGAATAGTATACGCTAAAGGTGTGGAAATGTTTAATAGAGAATAAATGTCCATGTAATTAAAATGTGTTATAGTCTTTGTTCTGCTCTTATTCTTTTGGCGTTACTTTCCGAAGACTTTACATTTTGTCTCTTTTCAAATCATTCGATTATTTGAATAGATAATTGATATAAACATAACTCCAAAGAAATATGCAATATTGAGTGCAGATGTATGCTACATTGTCTTGAACATACTTCAATGCATATATATTCCATAATTATATTTTTATATTTCCTTCATGACTATTTAAAGGAATAATTCATATATTACGTATACATGTTGTGTTAACATAATGTTTATCAATCATTAGAATAGTAGCCGTAAGCACTGCTGCCGATACAAATTTTTGTTCCTCCTCTTAAATTTGAAGTACATGCATACACATACATTGTATCTACCATTCTTGTATTAAAGATGTCTGAGTATTACTGATACTCCTGTACAAAATTAATGGAAGGTGGCAATGCGTATTCAATTGTTTTCCCTCCTTGTCTAAAAAAAAGTTCTCAAAGGAACTGCATCTAGCGTTAATCAAGTTTTGACGTGGGCTTTATATGTTTACATTCCTCTATTGTTTCTGAATGACTAATCAAGTGATCTGGAAAAAAATATATGTACAATATCTTCCAATATCACTTATAAACTATTCGAAACTAACAGTGTGTAATTTCGCGATCTAAACTTTGGATCAAAGAATCCTTTCAGGTCTCTTTTTCTCTCAAGTCTGTGGTTTATCTAATTACTGTGTTTGAATGAAATGAAATATAAAAAAAAAATACTTCTCTCCCCATTTTAGCTTCGTCAGCACATTTGCATACTGTTTAAACTCTACTTCTAATCGATGAAATCTTCTTTCAGGTCATTAAAACGTTGCCTTTCAGTTGTAAGTAGAGGTGTTTTGTTATATTCAATAAAATACAATAGTATACAAATAATGAATGTTTATGATTGCAATGGAAAGAATATTTTCCATGAGGTGAAAATATTCTTTCTATTGCACGGATGGAAAATTATTTGCTTTGTACAACATCTAAGTAGATTCTTGTCATTTATAAATGCAATATACAAAAAATTCTCGAATGAAGATGAACAAATATTTGTTTTCCTTTATATATATTCTTTATTCAATTGGATCCCCGATCTGAGCTCGATAATTACGAAGGAGCCCTACTCATTTGTTTTTGATTTTCTGCGGCTTGAGCATACCAACGGAAATTCAAGTTGCACCTCGGCCGCAACACCGAGGGAGTTCCCCTTGCGCGCTCATTGATTTTCCGCTAAAACGCAAAAAGCACCTGAAAAGAAATTTGTCGCGTAGATTTTGCATGTCGCGCATTCACTGATAAGGTCGAGGCGTGTAATGGAAAAAATGCATGGAACAAGAATGCACGCTAAACCATGGAATGCAACAAATATTTGATAACACGTGACATATTATCCTCCAATCAAATGGCAAGGATCTACTTAGGTGTTGTATAATTCTTTATTCGGTACTATTTTGATGCTTTGTCGCATTTATGATATTGTAATGTTATGTATTGGAATTGTTCGCCTGAGCGAATACAGGAAACACACTCCCACAACGACCGACTCAACTTCTCACAGTTATTTGACATAATGCCCTAAGATATCTCCATCGAACCCTCAGCTTTAACTAAGGTTGTTTACTCACGAACTTTCTTATCTAGTTTTGTGAGTCTTTCATAAAAAGGCCCCTATTCAGTTTAACAACGGGTGATAATAAAATAAGGTCAAAGAACTTGCAAGAAAACAATGATAAGGAGACATGAGTGTTCATGTTTGATGTTGGTGTCGGGTTAGGAAGATTTTTTAGGAGTTTTCACTTATTCAGATATCGTACAGAAAGCGGTATTGGTCCTCACGTTTATTATTTTCCTCGATGCGAACAAAATTATCAATCGTTAATTGGATTCATTCTTAAAACGCAGCTCTTCGCGAAATGACAACTTTGAGCCAACGATGACAGAACCCCGACGAACTGTCTAATCTATAATGGGGTGAAATCCTTTTTGTCCACACATTATGCAAATACACCGCTTCTATCTGATGTAACAAACATTTTATAGTACTTTATTTGAACATGATGATATCATGTATGGACGCATGTTATTGTAGTCATAATAGAAGCATCGTTTATTTTGCAACCGAAATTGATTCATGGGTTCATGTTTAAGACAAACTCTTCTAAGTCAATAATCCTGTGGTATATAGGTTCATTATACATCATATCTCTTATCGTTTTAGCCTGATCGATATGCGATCGATATCACCCTTAACCCTCACAATGCCATGAACATGATAGTGTGTAAAAAACTGAAGGACCATTGTTTGAGCTTAGCACGTCAAAGGATTAGCATCGATTTGTCTTTCGCAATGATATAAACCCGAGTTAAGAAATTGCATTGTCCAATAAGTGTTTCTATGCATGTAACCAAGACCAATGAAAATAATATTAAGTAAACCACTGCAAACGAGTTGAGTTGTAAACAAATGTTTATGATCATAATTCAGTAAAAATGGCTTTAAGAAATCCACAACTGCCTTGATACGTTGTTTTTATTTTTCTCAAATATTTGCAACTCTGATTTGTATTATGTTGCTTATATTGAACTCAACTGATATCATAATATTATTAGACTTGCAGTCTCCTTTAAACATGTGTCGTGATTTATCTACCTATGAGTTTTCATTTACCAGAGTTACCCCGTAAGTGTATTAACCTTTGTTATATCCCTCATTAATTATATTCTAGTTCGCTGATTGGTTAAAGCTGTGTCGCATGACCACAAATAGTTCAACGATATAGAGCGAAAGAAGCTCAGAGGGAAGAAAGAGATTATTTCGTGACGTCATTACAAAAATAGTCGCCCCTTTCCCTCTGTCTCAAGATCGGTGTATTCCCGGTAAATGCGCGACACGCAAAATCTACGCGATACATTTCTTTCCAGCTGCTTTTTCATTTTTAGCGAAAAATCATTGGGCGCGCTAGAGGAATTCCCGCGGTTGCAGCCGAGGCGCAATTTGAATTTCCGTTGGTTTCCTCAAGCCGCAAGAAATTAAAACAAAACAAATAAATCGGGCACCTAACGATCGGAGCTTAGAGCATGGACACTATCACAAGTCCATGGTAAGGATTCAGCCGAAAGCTGTATTAAACTTGGAACTGTCAGCTGTCCCAGCTCCTAAACACTTTCTTTCTTCACACCTATATATTTATATATTTAAGACAATACACAGAACATTACTTGTTTACTTTGGACATAGCCGAGTAAAAGTGCATGGTTAGTGAATAAGATTTCAAAACACAAATGACTTAAATGTAACATATCTGATATTTCTCAGATTTTTTTCGCAGACAATTTCTATATCTCACATAATACTTACATGAGAAGCAATATATATAATTTAATAATGTGCCAGGACCAGGTAGATTCGGGTGAATTGTAAAGCCATGGCCCATAAGCAACTAATGGCGAATACTTGGTTTCTCATTACCTCGACTCCTTCCTAAATGATGTAACTGTTCTAAGGCATGTTTTCGTTATTATGCACTAAAGAGAAAAGTGATCCAAGTGTAAGGTCAAAGGCAGGTTGTGACTGATCACTTAGGTTCCTTCTCTGCCAAACACCATACCGCCTCATGGGAATGTTGTGTATAGCCAGTGTAAGAATGCCTTGAAAAAGAATTCACCTTATCAATAGACCCATACATATACAGTGCATCAAATTAAAGCTAAGTCCTCTGAGAAAATTGCTTGGAATCGGGGCACATAAATACTGTTGAGCCTTGTTTTAATTCATTTTTTCCAGTTTCAAGTCAAAAGTGAGGTTAAAACGAAACATGGAGCTGTGTATCTCATGTCCACGATTAATGTCTCAGTCAAGTATCTAAGTATGAAATAAATATTATTGTAAATAAAACATACATTACTCTTTACATATTTACCCATGTATCTTTTCCCCTGTTTCTTCATGTCCATTTTATAAAAAAGGAATGATTTTAACGTTACTTTATTACTACTTGGACTCGGTCAATTACTATGTCGGCACCTTGCAGACAATGATCCCTGGGTAGTGTATCCAGTCCATACACGGTCGATGATCAAAGAGTTCAACAAACTTTCGCATCGGTTGAGCTCGATGTGAACGAACTATTTAGCGTGAGCGCGGCTTGAAAATGGTATCCGAACGCAATTCACTTCGTATAGCTGCAGGAGGTATGATATGTGAAAGTATATGTGGTTTGATACATGCAGTGTTGCAAGTCGCTCTCTCCGATTATGGAAACTAAATTTATATTCTCGCAAGGTGACATTGAACGTCTGGCCGAAATCTAAGAAATATTTTAAGTATTGAAATTGACAACCGTTTCACGTACAAGATCGGCATGATCGGAGATGAACTATTTGTGATTGATAATGGAGGATGGATTCCTCGCGCGTTATTGGTGCTTCTCGGGTCGGTGCATCTGTGTTTGAGATAAGGCGGCCCAATGAGATTTTGGCGTGGGCTCAACAACTAATATAGCTTGATTTTCTACCGATTCGTTCATTACCGCTTGAAAACGTTGGAGAAGAAAAGTAGGGAAAATAATCGTATCATTGGCACTCTACCGAAATGATCTATCGGCTGTGACTGAGTCCCAGCCTATGTCTCACGACGGATTCTTGCAAGGAACATTAAAATGTTTTAGCGCTTTTCATTAAAAAAATAAAGATTTCAACGAAGAAGTAGAAAGAGCGTCGGAGTAGCACTTGACCACCCGATCACTGGGACAAAAGGAACTACTTACAGTAAGGTGGAAAGTAACCTCTTAGTTTCGATTCTCCACTATACAATAAGATGGCGACATTACTGTCTGACCGCTGGAACAACCTCACTCATGATGCAATGGAGATGGTGCACATGGATGGGACACGGTCAGCCATACAGCCCCTGTGGGACGGCCTGCGCTATTACGTGGGCGACGAGATCCTCTGTTCGCCCGCCTTCCCCGTCTCCATGGCCGTCGGCTACTACTTCTTCCTCTGCGTCATCTACATGTTCCTCGATGTCTACGGCGTCAAGCACTGGGCGTGGCTGCAGAAGTACAAGCTGCACCTCGACATCAACGTGACCACGCCCCAACTCTACAAGACGCTGGTTCTCACCATGTGGAACCACGCCCTCTACATCATCCCCGCCGGCGTACTGCAGTACATGCACGCCCCGCCCTTCCCGCTCCCCGACGACGCGCCCCTCCTAAGCGAGTTCCTCTGGGACCAAAGCGTGAGCCTCTTCATCTTCGACCTGTCCTACGGCCTCCTCCACTACTGGTTCCACCAGAACCGCTGGGCCTACCGCACCATCCACTCGGTGCATCACCAGTACCACTCCCCATTCTGCTGGGTCACCCAGTACCTGCATCCCGTCGAGCTCATCTTCGTGGGCGCCATGACGGCCATCGTCCCCAAGCTCCTGCAGGTCCATACCTTGAGCTACTTCGGCTTCCAGCTCTTCAACATCTGGATCAGTGTCGAAGGTAAACACCTACTCATCGTTATGTTATCTGCGAAGAAATTACATATGCTTTGTGGCATACGACGTAACAGACAGTTCAGTAAATGGTCAGAAAAGTACTACTGACTGGTGGCGACTTCTTATGAGTGTTAACGATATACATATTTCTTGAAAATAAGCATATATCAAAATATGGAAATAAGAAGATACGTAATACGAGTATATTCGGATGGAAACACTCTTGCACGTTTTTCCTTTTTGACTGCAGTTCAAAACATGCTTGCGGCAAGTCAGTATGTATATTGATTGCTCATTGTGCAATTACAATGTAATATGATTGTAAATTATTCGAGTGTTATTTCAATTTAACTGATTCAGTGAAATAAGTTAAAGTACATATACAGATATTACATCGGAGTCAATTCCAGCCTTTGTAATGTCAAATTTGATTCGGGTAATAAAGCGTGTCGAATTAAATCAATTAAATTTTACGGATATAGGAACTAAACTTATCAAATATGAACAATTTCATTTAATATCATATTGATTAATGAAAAAAAGAAGAAAATAACATTTTTACCATGTTGACCCGTATCATACAAATCAATTTATTTTGTTAAATGTCATTAAACATAAGGCGATTCCATTTTACGTCTGTTGCACATCATTTAAAAAATGTACTGCACGGTAGTTTGATAAGATTCATTTTTTAAAAAGTTCCTTTTCAAGAATTTGTAGTCGATGTAACGTCAAAGCCATAATTTACTGCTTCAATTGATAAAGCGTGTGAACTTAAATCAATGACCTATAACATATTCATGTTATGCAACGAGCTTACATATCAAATATCAACAAGTTTATGTAATACCACGTATGATTTTATTAGAGTTCATGTTCATAAAGTCGATACAATGTTCTTTTCATGCAGCTCACTGCGGCTACGAGTTCCCCTTCTCCCTCTCCGTCATCATTCCCTTCGAGATCATCGCAGGCCCTCGCAAGCACGACCTCCACCACATGAAGCCGATGTCGAACTACCTCCCGCACCTCACGTGGCTCGACAAGCTGATGGGTTGGGAGTTCAAGGGCTACGAACATGAGAAGAACATGAAGAAAAAGAAAATGGAGCAGAAAGCGGCGATGTAGGATTGGTTTCATCGTCCGCCTTACTGGCTTAGTTTGTTGTTGGTATGCTGTTTTTGTTCATCGGATTAAACTGTTCATGTGCGACGTGTGTATTTATTTACCAGTAGAACACACGGATCCTATTGATCATCGTTTTATCTGGTAAAAGAAGGGATGAAATTATATTAGTCTATTGCAGACAATACGTAACCGGCCTACACAGTTGCCATGGAATTCCTTTATACACGCAGGAAAATTACAATGGAGGGAATTTAGATGGTGAGCAATATGTGCTTAAAACAATCAACCCTCCAACAATGGCTAATGGTAGTGAGTGTGTTTGGAGGAAATACTTTGATTACTTTTATTTATCAAATGTCAACGTCGTGATATCGTCTGTTAAAATGTTGGTTGCCAAAAGGAGCCATGGCATTGCACATTGGCAGCTAGAAGGCAACTAGAGATAAGTGCATACATTGCACATGTTACATAACGGATTCTAGTTGTTTCACTCATGAATAATACGATAAATGATCATTAGTTTTAAGCAGCCTGCACGTGCTGCGAAAATATTATTTTTTTATTAGTAAATACTTCTTTTTAAGGAAGGGTTTTATTTGTTCTAGCAGGTACTAGGAACTGAGAACTTCGAATTCATCCGCAGTAATCTTTATGAAATGCGCATTATGTAGAGAAAAAAAATACAGTCCTTATATACGGATGCCAGCTGTTATATTAGATATATACCTTCCAAAAATAATTTTGATTTCATACTTTAAACATGAACCCTCGCGATTAAAATAAGGATGATTACAGAGGTAGGATAAGTCTACGATCGATTGTTGAACGTAGTGTATTGTTTTTGCATGGTCCTTCTATTTATTATGTTAAGATGTATTTATGAGGGTTTTCTGTTTCTCGTTAGCTGGTCATGTTTGGTACTGTTGTGTGTCACTAGGAAATAGCTGTTAAAATCTGAGTCTGATTCGTAGAGATTGGTGTTTCATTTGTACATGTTATATGTTCACGCGAATATATAACGATTTTGTGCTGTATCTCAAAGAGTGTATGATCACAGATAAAGGAGTTAAACAAAATGATAGATTTTCTGTGAATTCAATTCACGCCCCTGCACTTGTCTTGTTTTCTATATTGTTCATTATGAAAGGGGGGATTTTTGACACTTGTTCGATGGAAATTTTAAAATAATTCTGGTAAAAACAAAATTAATGCTAACGTAATCTAATATACAAAGAAATTTCTTACAGACGCCATTCTCGTATCATTTAGCTGTCGATCGGATCAAAGTGAATTTGTTTTTTTGTTCATGTACTGTATATGTTTTCTGTTTTACTTCAAATTGTTATGTCACTTTGAGAGAACTGAGGACAAATAGTTTCAATGGCTTTTGATATTTGATACCTGATAACGACATGGCAGTTGACCTTTGCTGAAAGAGGATAAGTGATAATGAAAGAGGTCAGTTACGTACCTTGATTGGTTACACAATGTAAACAGCACGTTTTTTTGTTGTTTATATATACATGTATAATGAATAACTTGGATGGGTCAGTGTATTTGGATTAGGCTTAATTCTAGGCTGCAGATGTGTTTTGTCCCATTGATTATAATCGTCCCTAGCATTGCTTACACGTGTTTACATATAATCTATGCATAACCATGTCTTGACGGGATAGTCTCTCGTTAGGTACTGAGAAAAAAAGGCGCTCTTGTCAATTCAATTCACAAGTTGTGCCAAAATATGTGTGACATTGCACAAACTCTGTGTAAAATTAAAACACACTATTGGCCCATTCGGTAAATAGCGTTGTGTAGTTATAGCACCACACATCTAACCATGTGCAGCTAAGCATATAATGTCCGCTCATAGGTCTATATGATATACAACGAGAGTGGACAATTAAAAAAATTCGTCATTGCACAGCTGAGAGACGTAATACTAGCAGTGGTCATTTTTGTTTAATTAAGCATGAGTTATTTACCGTATAACATGTATAATGTGCACCGAGGAAAACATCGGGGGCATATTCTATGTAAATCGCTTTATATCGTTTAAGAAGCTGTGTTTTGTGGGTGGGTCGCGTGACATTTTCTATATTTTCAAAGATTCCTCAAAGATTTTCCGTATTCGTCACTCCCCGTTTCATAGATGTGCAACAGATGGTTTTGTATTTTTTTATGATAATGAGCAAACGACACATGCCAGTCCATTTGTCATCAATGACGCATCCGCTCTTAGTAACTTTCATCCGACTTCGGAATCTGCCTGGGAAGCCGTATAATGAGGAAAAATGAAACCTTACATTCAAGAATGGCGGACAAGTAAGAAAAACAGATTGGTAACCATGGTGAAAATGACAAAAATCAGACATACATTAAGGCCTGGGGAAGTTATTTGTGTTTAGCACTCCTAATAGCTATCACTGTGATCTTGCTCTGTAAATCCAAGATATGCAAGTGATAGCCTACTCTGGGTTTTCTCTCACATACCATGTACATACGTGTGGTACATATAAAACAATGCAAGCTCTGTACAGAGATTTATTGCTATCCAAAGTGATCACCAAAGAAGAATACTGATCAGAATTCAGTGCAAGTAATCATGATTTTTAACAAATTCTCAACTTCCCGATTCCTTCCTCTTTGCATGTTTGTTCATAGCGAGAGTTTAGAAAATAGTAAAGTAAAGGTTTAGAAAATAGTAAACACATTTTGTCTGAAAGAGATACAACCACATGGTGTTGCCGAAACGTTTACTATTTTCTAAATAGTATTTAGTTGTGCCAATATGCCATTCCGATTCACCTGCTTTAATTGATTTCAACTTGTCATCAGTATTACGTGTCCCTTCTCCGTGTATGCTAATGTAAGTCGTACACCGTACTCGTACTATCCATGACCCGGTGGCTGCTACTCACTCGTTCCACACTGACTTGCTCTTTGTTTTGGACAGGATATGAAGTGCGGAAGGCAGCCCCGGTGATAACAAAAAAAAAAAAAAAACACGCGTTTGTACTCCAAGTAATGTATACCAACCCCCACGATCATGTTATGCAAATGTTAATGTTTTACTTCATGAAAAGGGTAACATGCCGCTCAGTATTGTTTCTATAGTCACAATATGTTGCTATAATTTTATTTTCAGTGGAATATGTTTCGTTTATAAAAAAATGTATAAGTATTGTTTACGAGACTTCATTCTTTATCATGAAACTCCTGCTAATTATTTACATTTGCTATATTCATAGCATTACATTATGATTAGGTCAATTTGAAAATGTAATTTTACCAAACGATATTCTGTATCTCGACATGGTCAAGTATAATATCTAATATAGCATGGGTTATTCCTTTGCTGCTTCCTTGCCAAACAATGCACGTGTTACCCTTACCAAAATGTATCGTCAAAATTCAAATTATGTTATGATTTGGGAAATACAGTTGGTAATATGTGTATGAAATATTCTTGGAACAGATTCACACGTGCCACATTCCAATGTACTATCTTATTGAATTCAAACATACACTGGTAAATGCTCCCCGTGACGACTGGTGCTAAATACAATCGTGTATAGCATTTCATGCAACCCATATTTATGCAACGCATATGCATTTTCATAACGAATTGTGATCGAATGAGAATATTTCCACAAATTTGGCAAAATAGTAATGATGAACCATATGAGAGTTTTCGTTTGAGGGCTTGAAGGTTCTGATATGCATGACGTTTGTATTCATGTATTGTTTTCTTTAAAAGAGTGTGCTGTTTTTAGCATGGTCACACTCAGTAAAATCGTATTTTTTAAAAGAATAATTCTTATCAAATTGTAATTCCATATATCATAATTGTATTACTTAACTGTTGTTTTGTTGTTGTCATGTTGTTGTTTTTGTTGAGATAACTATGTTCGTAACTATTGATGTGCTTTCCAACTGCTTGTCAACAATGGGCAATGATGCCAAATTTAAGATAAGGCATAGCTCGTTGAGGAAAATAGGATATTGGTTCATGATTGTAGTTTTGTAATTGCGTTGTCTCTGGAAGTCTAACCCAAATACCATTGCGGAATTGTTTATTCTTGTCGATGAGCATATTAAGTACGTACAAGTGGTGTATTAGCTGAAGTGGTATGCAAGATGTGTGTGATATTTCAGAAAACAGTTATCTCGGTACTTTTTACAGGAATGACAACAAAATGAAAAATGCGTGAAAATGTTAACTGCGCCATCAGCAGCGATCATCCAATGGATAGTAGTGCATGTATACCATTTGAACCGAAATTAATGTGTACCAAAAGGCTCTAATATTCAATATGTTAATATTGCATATGCAGCTTTGTGTGATGTAAATAACTGACGTGTGGCGTCATCGCAAAATCATGCGATGTAACTGGACGAGTATGAGAAGGAAGTTGAAAAAAAATCACTTACTGAGTGCGAATCATATTTTGATATTCAACAATGATGTAAGGTGTCATTAGCTAGCGTTATGATAACAACAAAAGTGAATATCGTTAAAATCTTACTGTATTAGTTTACATCATTGGAGGAGTGACTTTGATTGACATGGTAATTATTAATCGTCATTTCATAATCATTTATTGGCGACTGAAATCAAATATGGCAGAACACAAATAAAATACACGAAGAGCTATTGAGGTTTTTAATGATTTCTTATAATTGTGTAAACGAGGCGGTGAGAGAGGCAGAGACGTGGTGAGAGAGAAAGAGAAAGAAAGATGGAAGCAGAGAGGAAGTAACAAAAATGAGTAAAGGGATTATGGATAGAGATAGTTAGATATGGAGACTATATAACTATGAAGATAATTGCTAAAGAGGACACCATTGCAGAGTTTACTTTCCATGCTTCCCCTAAACCCCTCCTGCCCCACCCCCGCCTCTTCTCTCTCTCTCTCTCTCTCTCTCTCTCTCTCTCTTTCTTTCTCTATCTCCCCCTCTCTATATGTATTTATATCTATGATATACATGTTTGTATCTTGCTAGCAAGTTCCACTAGCTTGTAACATAGCAGAAAATGTCCGCTATCACGCCACCGATCAAGAGCAAATACAAGAACGTCCCTCTATTTGTGATAATCTCCTAGTTCAGAACTTCTTCAAACAAAATGTCAAACACAAACGTCAAATTCCTGGGAAAAATGTCAACATAGTCAGATAGGATGAAAGTTCGTGGATCCATTGCTCTCCGATTAGGTGGTTGCGTAATACCATTGCCATTTATGATAACAAAAACAAAAGCAACGGATAGTATCGATAATAGCCACTATTTTCTAAAAAAAAATCTTCATGTTGATTTCGTATCACAGTAAGTATATATGTAAATATTGGGGGGTTCATGTTGATGGAAATAACAAAAGTTCAATCAATCAATAAAAAAGTATTACTTGCGTTACTATGATACAGTTGAGGAGGTGGGGGTGGGATGCACCCCCTTCCCTTAATTGACTCCGTCTGTAACTATTTCATTGCCGGTGAAATTGGAATTGGTCACCATACAGACCAACCATATCACGTTTGCCTCAGAGACAAACATGTGATGCACAACCAATCCATCTCTACCAATTATTCTTTATCAATTGAATGATTGTCAGTATTTCTTACATTTTCATCGATCTGTTGAGCATTTTCACACACGGAAAAATAACTACCGCTTTAAAATAAAACGAGCAGGTGCGGTCACACAATCAGACACACATACAAACACACAAACATACACACATCTTTCACTCATACCCATGTATGCAAACGAATATCGATTATTCCCATACCTTGTTATGATTTTATTTATATGCATTTACATGTTGTCTATCTTTTATTTTATTTACATTTAATTCATTGATATTCGTGTACACACCATGGGAGGTGTCTGTCGCTATATCGTATGTGTCATAGATTTCAATAATAGTGCGTAAAACCAATATTGCATGTAAATATTCTGTTTATTTGTAGGGTACATGAAGGGTACAAGAAAGTTCGAAAATCAGGGTTTTAAATGCACTTACATGGTGATGTTTAATTGTGGTCTCATTGTTCTTGTATTTTGAGATCGAAGACAGCCCGGGAAACAATCGTGTTGACACAAGTAGAATTAAAGCAGAGCCTTGAATAAACAAATAATGGGTGAGGGATCTCAGGTTGGACTTTGAATAAACCTCATGGGGTCAACGATCTTTGGTGAACTTTATAGCGCCCACCTACGCTTGTTTCAGGTTATGAATCTTGAAAGACATTTCATTTATACCGTTTAATGAAGCAGTCGACAGATTATGACATTTTCACCTTTCACTTACTCCAAACCATTTTGGATAGTTCTCAAAGAAACATATTACTAAAACATGCAGATGTGAACATTGTTATATGATATTGTGTAGCTCTGTCACTACATAGCTACGAAATGTGTAACAAGTTGTTTGGGTTTCCCGGCTGACTTCTAAAGGAGGGTTGAAAACATCTAGTGGCAATTGGGCGTGTTGCTTTCTAATACCGTTCAGTGGGAAAACGCTTTTTCGAGATGTTCTAGACATACATTATGCTAAATAGTCAGGTCACTCTCTAAACTAACTCACTCGGGAAGCAAGTATATTTCGAAGTACTGGCGGCGTTGAAATGTGATTCACTGTAGCCAAGCATGCTATGAAATACCGTCCATACGTGCCTCGTTGCACTTGTCATGACTTAGATGATGTTTGAAGGTTTGCATGGTGGTATGATCAATCACGAGAGAGGTTTACGGTGCACCATGTGTAAAGTCCTGGGAGGACTGAGATGAGAAAACGTGGATAGAATTGAAGGTGAAATGGACAGGCGAGAAAGTGGAGATGTGAAAGTAGAGTATTCTTTCGAAATGTGAGTGTAGTCCTGAAAAGGACTGTACACCAAAAAGCGTGAAGAGCTGATGAGTAGAGAGTAGAGTCCTCCCAGGACTTTACACATGGTGTACCGTAAACCTCTCTCGTGATTGTCATGACTTGTTTTCTAAAGTTCGGATTGTAGTATCCATTGGCATTGGTCACGTGGATCGAATCAACAGTGCAATGATATCATGAAGATGGATAAGAGATGATATCAAGGTCGATGTACGCAGTATGTCGATCAAGGCAAACAATTAATTGTATAAATGACGATTAAGTAGATCCCTTATTGCCATTCATGTCTTTCATACAAAACAGGTCTATTAGTCAAAAACAATTTTATTGTACGAATCAACAACGTGGAACGTATGTGTATCAACAGGACGCGGTACTTCCCTTGTTAAAGCTATTGACGTCATCATGATAATGCTGACTAAAGATTATGATTATGATGATGATGATGAGGAGGAGGAGGAGGAGGAGGAGGAGGAGGAGGAGGAGGAGGAGGAGGAGGAGGAGGAGGAGGAGGAGGAGGAGGAGGACAATGATGTTGATAATGATTACTACAATCATAACTATTGCGATGAGACGATAATGATGCTGCTGGTAATGAAGTGATTACAATTAATGTGCCAATAAACACTGCAATAATGAAAGAAAGAAATATGACAAACGAAGAAGAATAATTCACTTTCGCCATCAACGAGATTTAATTATATTCATTGAGCTGAATTACGTGCATCAGAATATCAAACGTATTTTGCAATACCTAAGCGAAGATACATGTACTAGTGTGTTCTGACTTCACCCTGATATCCGATTGACATAATTTAGCTTGGCAATGCTCATTATTATGTTATCGTTATGCTCTTTTAGGACCGTTCTTGTTTTGAAATAATGAGGGGGGGGGGTACGAATTCAGATTCTATAAGCTCTCTATCGAAGAGGGCTTGCCCGATTCCTGAGGCGTCGCCTTTCATGCCCCTCGTGTATTTCAGGATAGCGGGGGCACACGAGGGTCCTGAACGATGGTGGTCATTCTGGATGAGGGCAACGAGGAACCTGCAACGGAGAGGATGAGAGAGAGAAAGAAAGAGGGAGAGAGAGAGAGAGAGAGAGAGAGCGGGAGAGAGAGAGAGAGAGAGAGAGAGAGAGAGAGAGAGAGAGAGAGAAAGAGAGAGAACAACGCATGAATATTAGGAGGAATAGGGGGAGAGAGAAAAAACAGCGAAACAAGAACGAAATAAAGAGAGACCGAATGAAAGAGACAAAGAGAGATAACGGGAGAGGGGAAGGAAGAGAAAGAGTGAGAGACGAGAAAAAAAGAGGGGGGAGGAGAAGATGGGGGGGGGGGGGGGGGAATGAGAGAAAGATAAACAGTTAGAGGGGGGAGAGATATTTGTGTCGTTGAGTGTGGGGAAGGGGAAGTCGATCAGGGGGTGGAGAATCCTGATCGAAATCTTGACATTTAAATTTGATTTGGTTATTATCATTGTCATTTTTGATGTCATTTTTATGTGATAGTGTCACATCATGTTCCCCACTCACATTATGTACATGAAGTATGAATACGTGAGGATCTGTTTTAAAAATAACTGAGTCACCATGACACTCTCCTGGACTCGTCCCGTCCATTTTCGCTCTTTCAAGTTCAACAACACGAGCGATACCGCGAGTTTAGTTTTGATAGATTATCGCTAATGAGTAAACACTGCACTAATTCATAATCAGTTCGGAGTGTCTTGCTCAATATAAAAAATAAAAGCGTTCACGCTGATAACCGATATTTAGGTTTCTATCCCTGTCGTGTCTTTGCCCGCGTCCTATTGTGAGTTGAGCGACGAGTTCAAACAAAGCAGGGGTAATGAACGATGAAATTGAACTTGGTTAGCTTATTTCTCTAAGTTCGTCTGATGGCAAGGCTGCTTAGAGTATCATGATAAAGTTTGTCTTCTAGCTCAGTTTAAGATTTTAATATTTCGAACAGTGTTGCATATTGTCAGGTACATATTTGCAGAGTCGGTTGCCTGTAACAAACTTTTTATTTTCATCTCTTGAACCTACTCCAGGTCATCATGTCAATAAAGAAACACACGTGACCTCGTCTTATATCACTTACCATTGTATATAGTATCTATCACATATACATGAATTGCATGATTACGTGGATAAGGAGCCTGACTGTCTGGTAAGTAGAGTAAGGGGCTGTTTACCACGACGTAGGGCTGATACAAAGAGTTCAGGACAGAGAGTTGTAGCTTTCCTGTCACAGGATACAGCATATACACGAATAGATTCCAGATCATGTCAATATATCTCCCTAACTATATGTCACAATTTTGCCACGATTTTGCAGTCGAAAAGGCCTACGACCGGAAATATGACGTCACTTATTTGTTCAAATCCAATGCAGTGACTGGGCCCTGCGATTCAGCCAGTCGCAGAGCCGTACGACTGATTGGATCGTATCGTGTGCGGTGGTCTTAACGAGGCAAACACATGTAGTTCTCAGTGCAATTAATGATTAAAAAAAACCACAATGTACTAGGTGTTAAAAAAAAACGTTGACACTTTTGAAAAATAATTAGAGGTAGGTTACAACTCAATTCAAGCTAACATTTACACACCATCAAATCAAAGAATGTTCATATTTTTAGAAGCAAGTTTCGTGACATTTCATTAATCATTATTTTTAAAATAATCACTGGAATGTTAATTGAGATTTGTACTCTTGCAGGAATTGGCACCTCAAAATATGTGTGTATGAGATCATTGATTCAGAACACAGGAATGCTAATTGTGCACCACACATGTGGATCAATTAGCTATTCACATTATAATGTAACTAATAATTAATGAAGTTTCTGGCAGAATAGATCTTGCGGTTTGGCATGTGTGATGCGCAGTAGGCATTGTTGTGTTCTGAATTAATTATCTGATACGCACATAATATTCCAGTTATTATTACAAAAAATTATTGGTAAAAAATCACAAAGTCTTCTATTTAAACAAATGACATCCTTTGACTTTATAGTGTGCAAATTTCCGATTCATGTGAGTTGAAACTTACTTCTTCTTCTTCTTCTTTTTAAAAGTTTTACAAAAGTGTCAAAATGTTTTTCTTTAACACCTCGTACTAGGTGTTGGTACTTCTGTAAAATGATTTTAACGTTTTAACTCGAATCAAGCTGAAATTTATATATCATAAAGTCAAAGAATGTCATTTTTTAGAACAGGTTTTGTGATATGTCATCAATTAAAAAATCCTTTGAATATTTTACGAGATTTTCACTTTGGGACAACTTTGGAAATAAAATGTGTATCATATAATTGATTCAGAACACACCAATGCCCCTTGTGATTTACACATGTCAATCCACACCGTTATGCAATTGCTAAAGGATTGTCAGGTGTGGTGCACAATGGATAACGATATAATTATTCTGAATTAATCATCAGATATCTTTGTCCAAAAGAAAAAAACTATATTCAACGAATGATAAAAAGAATGATTTATGAAATGAAACGTTGTTTTATTTTCTGCTTAATTCGAGCTATAATTTTTGTTAAACTTATTGTTGAACAGTGACAAAAGTTTGTACTATCATGTGTCATTACATATTATTATGTATTCCCTGTGATACCTTTCCCTGAAAGCTTGTTTCTCTGGTTATGTTGGAGATGATTCGATGTATACGTATTGGTCCTCGAAACTCCGATTTCTAAACCTCCAGATGATGATTAATCGGGAGAGGCTGCTTAAGATGCCAGGGATGTTAGGAAGCTGGAGATATATATCATAAGGAGAGAACAGGAGGGGAAATGAGGAGTTCAGAGAGCAATACGCAATAAAGTCTTAAACAATGTCTTACTTCTTATCATTTAAGATAAAACGATATTTATTTATGATAATGCATAACACAACTTAATCTGTAAATATTATTGTTAATTCGATTATTTTGATATGTTTTTTGTCCATACTTTTACTTTAATCTTCAGACTTCAAAATTAAACCGTTGTTACATAGTCAAACATTGGCATGCCATGGCTATGGCACGTTTTCCTCGGTTTGATATATTTTTGAAAGAGGTTGGGGGAATAGGGTGCCAACATAAAGTTAAATAAGATTATGTCGACTGGGATTGTTGTTTTGTTATCATTCTTTAACATCATGAACACCCGGTTGCCATGTTAGGCCATCATGCTGATTAATGGCTGGCTATGATGGTAGAGCAAGCTATATTCGCAATTGTATGTGCCGACGTGTTCCTTACCGCTATGAAGATATCACTCATGAGAGTGCCGTAAGTCAGCCACAGGGAGGACGAGACCAACGTCGCAACGGTCAACGGGGTCGACATGGTCCTGGCTGACTTAGCGCGTACGCAGTGGACCTACGGGGAGAGAAAGGAGAGGAGAGAGGCATGACGGGCGGGTGGTGAGGGGGAGAAGGGGAAGAAGGGGTGACAGGGGCCATGGGGGAAGAGGGGGAGAGGGGAAAAGGAGGAGAGAGGGAGAGGGGAAAAGGAGGAGAGAGGGAGAGGAAGAAAGGGGAGAGAGGGGAGAAGGGGAAGAAGGGGAAAAAGAGGGATTAAAGGGAAGAGAGGGAGAGGGGGGGAATTAAAGGGAGAGATGGGCAGAAGGGGAAGAAGGGGGAAGAAAGGGAAGAGAGGGAGAGGGGGGAATAAAAGGGGGAGATGGGAAACAGGAAAGACATGGAAGAAGGGGAAGAAATGGAAGAGAGGGAGAGGGGGGATGGAGAGAGGGGGAGAAAGGAAAGAAGGAGACAGGGGACAGATGGAGAGACAAGGAAGAGGGGAGAGGGTGAGACACGGGAGAGGTAATAGAGGGGGGGAGTAGACAAGGAAGGAGAAGGGGAGGGAAATGTGGGATGGGGGAAACTGGAAAGGACGGATGGGGGAGATGGAAAAAGAGCACAGGGGCAGAAGGGTGAATGGGGATTGGGGGAGGAGGGAGGAGGGTAGAAAAGGTGGTAATGAAGTGTTCGTAATGGTAGAGGTGAACGAAGAAAGAGGATATGGATTTCAGCAGGCAATGGTTTGCAGGTTACATTTTTTAGTGCTTATACAACCCTACCATATCAGACGACATTAAACATACCATCGGTCGATTGATCGATCGAGAGAGATGTAAATGCGCTCACCATATCACACCCATCGAGAGAGAGAAAGAGAGAGTGTGAACAAGAGAGAGGGAGAGAGAGAGAGAGAGAGAGAGAGAGAGAGAGAATTAGAATGAGGGATGGAGAGAGGGAGAGAGAGAGAGAGAGAGAGAGAGAGAGAGAGATAAAGAGAGAGATATGGAAATGCGCTCACCATATCACAAATTGGTGAAATATACATGAGAATGGTGACGATGCTGGCAATGAGGCCGACTTGTTTGAGAGCCGCAGCCCTCGATGAGACACCCTGAGTGAGGTAGATATAGAGCCCGACCAGGAAGGCTATCCCGGTCATGGACTGCTGCACTGGGCGAAGCTGCATAAAGGAACGTTGTAGAACACAACATTCAGATAGTAAACACTAGTAAATCAACTACAATAATGATGATTAAGAGAAAAAATGATCATGACCATGATGACCATGAAAAATAGGAATGGAATTTCTATTTTATTTTCCTTAATTTTCTTTTAACAAAATACAAACTATGTCATAATTTGGGGATTTTTTTCCTTTTTTCCTTTTCACATAATTTTTATTTATAACAAACTCATATGTTTTTACCACGGAGAAAAGAAGAAATCTATTTAATCCCTATCATTTTATTTTATTTCCAATAACAAGAAAAACCTTTCAAGGACCATGGAAAGAACGTGGTTTATGTTGATTTTAATTTGATAAGAAACAAACAAATTAACGATATGTGAACTGATATAGTGGCACAGTTATTAAAGGCTCATAAAGACGTGCATACTATTATACATGTACTGGTACGAAATAAATATACAATACAATTCATTACAGTATACAGTGCAACAAGAACCTAACATGAAGATGGTAAATTCACTTTGATGATGTCCAAGAAGAATGGAATTCTTTTTCATATCAATTTTATTTTATTCCCACTTTCAGCGGACAAACATACACAAAATGAAATAGTAACTAAATCATTAACGAGCTCGGGAAGGCTTAGGTACAAATTACACCGATACGAAATCAATATGCAATATGATACATTTCAGTATACAGTGCAACAGCAACCTTACTGTTACTGAAGGCTTTGATCTTTCTCAGTGGGCTAATGCGGAATGACTCAATGCTGTGGAGAAAATATTTAGCGCCTTTCGGCAACAAGGTGATTACCTCTCAATAATTATATTCATCCATGATGAGACCTTATAGTTAGGCTAAACCATCTGGTGCATTGGACAAGTTACTGCAAGTATGGTAGGTAATACATGTATAGCAACGGTGTTACTCAGAACTTATCGCTGTGTTAATGGTAACTAATGCACTAGCTGCCCATCAACGGTCAACCCTCAAAGTACAATACCTTGTATATAACACTGTCTCATCACACATCTTCGTGCTAATAGTAACATTATAGTTATAAAGGGATAAACTGTACACAAAATGTAATTGTAAATTAAAAAGATGTGTACAGTAATATGTTATACAAAAACAATAACAATGTTTCATGTGTTCATGTATTAAATAATTCCGTTGGCGGAGAAATCATATGATCAAAAAAGAAACCTGCCCTTGTTCATGACGTCTTTTATGATCAATCGGGAAAAAAAAACTCAAAAAAAGGGTTGTCGGTGTGATACATCATTAATTTTCTGCGCCAGACAAAATGCTGCTTTACTGTAACTTAAGCGCAACTATAGCTGCCCATCGGCGGTCAATGCCTCAAAGTACAAAACATTGTATATAACACTGTCTCACTACACATCTTCGTGCTAATAGTAACGCCATGGTTATAATGGAAGAGTTCACCCTGAAGATAAGTTGGTTTCTATAGAAGCAGAAACACGAATGAAACATTAAGTATTGGTTTGACGAAAATCCATCAAAGGATGAGAGAATTGTGATCTTTTTAAATTTCGATTTTGTGACGTCACGTGCGAGATTTTATGATGGTCTCTCATATTTTGTGTACAGGATAATTCCGTAAATTGCTCTTTTTTGTTTTTGTTATCGAGACTATTTGTTTTTGTACAGATATGTGTGTAAAACGCATTGATAATGATATATTACATGCACAGGTAAAATGATGCATAGCTTTTGGAGAAAATGCAGATTTTCGAGAGAGCAAAAAAAGTGTGCACGACATATGGGAGAGCAGCTAGCACGTGACGTCATAAAATCAAAAATTTAAAAGGTCGTAACTTTCTTATCTTTTGACGGATTTCCATCAAAACTTTATTTTTATTGAAACCAACTTAATTTCAGGGTGAACTATCGCAATGAGCAGTCACCTTGTTCTTCGTGAAGTAGATGTAGATGGCGATGTATGTTAGTTGGACCGTGAGTCCCACCACATTGACAATGATAATGGCTGCATCCGGGCACAACACGCCGTACGTCCCCCACATTACGATACTAACAAATAAAATGATATCGATTAACTCCTTCTCTGCCAGTGTCCATACTGCCCTATGGGAATACTGCGTATTACCAGTGTAAAAATACCTTAATGGCTCATAAAGATTTGAAGGTATTTTTAAGAAATAAATATTAAATCCCTTCAATGTAACTAGCTCACATAAGTACTCCAAGTAACATCACGAATATATATGTGATTGTATTCTTAAACAAATGATCAATAATATTTCATGACAGTTCATCTTCCATTCATGCAATTATGGCGCAATAATCCCATACAATATTTCGATAATATCACATTAAAATATCGCAAAAATGATGTGGCTAAACGTATAAACATCTACCTCAAAACGAAATAGATACTTTGAAATGGCATCATGAAATGTGATGCGTATCTACGTTTGGCATGTCTGGTAGTATAAAAACAAATACGTCTTGTTGAAAGATGAGAGCAAAGTTGCTCAAACAAGTCAACGGTATATAAAACGGAGAAAGAGGGGTATTCATTTTGAAGATAGCAAGTTAGTTTAAGGCTTTCCTAAAAGTGGATGTGTTTGATGTTGTTTGTTTTCTCGACCGAGAACTACAATGACGGGTATTCAAGTTAACCAAAACGTTAAAGCATAGTAAGTCTTCTCGGAGTGTTGATTCAGGTCAAGATGATAATCAAATGACTCGTGTTTAATTACAATTTAGTACATGTACAGGTGTATGAGAAGTATCCTCAAGTGCAACCAAGCACCTACCCATTGATTTTGGGGCACATGAATGTTGCATTGGGGGGGGGGGGGGGGGGGGTCAATTTTCAGAGCTTTCATATGATACAAGTAAACGAATTATTGTTCAAAAAACTTATGATAAAGTCGTCTAGTGGCATGAGCGGTGTACACATGCGACAAACAATATGAATAACATATTTAACATTTGTAGTCCGGTACCGGTTCTTTTCTTTCTTATTTTTTTACAATCTTTCAAATAAATCTACCGCTTTAGCACAATACAACGTTCATTTTAGGGTCCGTTCCCTTTCAGAAAACGTTTTCGTTTTGTCAATAACTTCAACAAAAACAAAACGAAACAAAGACGAACTTTGAAATCATTCCTGTCAGCATAATTTGTAAATAAGTTTGAACGGAGCTGACGCTGCTCAAATTCCGTGCACAATGTTCGCTATCATACTCACGCACGCCACGAACTTACTTTACAGTTGTGGTGATGAACGGGATGAAAGATATGTTTGATGTGGATCTCACCCGGAATAGGAGGGAACATGTTGATCTGGAAAGAGACAAAGATATTAATAAAGGAGGGATGATCGATGGTGGAGGTCTTGATATTATTTTGACGCATGCAGGAATCCACTAAGGCAACTCACGTCAGCTCACTTTATAGGCCTATAAATACACGTAAAATGAACATGTGACCTACATTGTATTATCTCTAAAAATATTTACATCTACAAACCGACTTTGCCTCCACAATTTTTACTAAAATATATTTTAATGATTCATCCCGCCTTGCTTTAAGAATATTTAGCATACTTACATGCCGGAGAGGTACATGTAGACTGTGAAAATGACAGTCAACCAAGAAAATAGAAAAAGTGCATCCATTCTCTGGCTGCTTTGTCGGGAGTTTTTCATTATTCTGTGTGTTTGTATATGAGGCGAAGACGGGTGTGTTAGCCCAGTTGAGATGGGCCTTTGATTTTGTCCTAGGCGAGTGAAAGCCGTAACCGGACAGGGCCGGGGACTTGTGCTATCTGTACCGCGGCCAGTCCATGTCGCCTTGTCGCACCTCTGTACTGTCACGCCAAGAATGAATTGAATCTTTGACAGCCTGTTTTATTACTCAGCGTGTTTGTCATTCAGTGTTTACACGCATGCGCATTAAGCATTAAAACGTCAGGCTTAAACGACCAGTCGTCTTGCAAACAGGTGTTCATGCGCGCACACGCGCAATATCTATTGTGACATCACAATAAATTAATGGTTAAAATAATGCTTCTATGAGCTGAATGTGTGATTGCTTTTTCCTCTCTCATTTTGATTTGCTCCCTTCAGACATATTTGATTTATCATCTATTCGTATCAATAATCATGTAAAGTATTACGATTTCGTTATAACTAGGATGTGTCTCCCAAATAGCCTACTTAATGTTTGGATGACCATTGTAAATTATAAACACAACGTGTAGCTAAGTGGTTGGGGAACACTCGTGAAAATTCAGAGCTTGACTTTTTGTTGTTTCATATAGGCTACGGCCACAGTATTTGCAAATATCTCAGTTGTTTAGGAAAGCCCATTGCAACAAAAGGCGGTCATTATCGGTATCCCACTCTTTCTGCATATTATGTTGGATGGAGTTGTGAATACATCACGTAAATGGATTATCTACTAGAATAAACTGCATTATTAATTAATGATGCTTAATTCTGACGGAAAATATATTTTAGATTGGGTATGCTTGTGTTTTAAATATTATTGTCTGACAGGACAATTACATATTTTGATTAATCAAGAACTCACGATATGTCAACTGTGAAAATCTAATTAAAATACAAAGCCTTACTTAAATACATGCACTGAGGGAGCAAGTGTCACCATACCTGCCCCCCCCCCCCCCCCGCCCCACCCCCTAAACTGACATCTTTTGACAGTGGATTCATATTTACATTGAGCTCGATTCACAGGGGCGGATCTAGCTTTTTGCGAAGCATGCTAAGGAGGGTGAGAGGGGATTTACCCCCCTTCCCCCCTCCCTCCCATCACCATCCCCACACACACACCGGTTATTTGGCGGAATAAACAACACTGTAATTTTTACTTCGGGTTTTTAATCGGGTGTGATTGTTGAACAGCACATAAAATCAACCAGCAATAATGCAACAACAACTACTCCAAATTTTGTCGCGACAAAATACTATTTTTACTTCAAAGCTACCATACAAGAAAAAACTTTTCTTGGCTTATCAATATTCAGAAGAGACAAATCTTACTGATATTGTTGAATATAATTACGAATTCTTGATTTACTGCAAATTAACGCATGTGCTGTTGATAAAACAAGACATGGCTAATTCCATGGGAGACGATAGCCGACCGAGGAGGATTCTAGCTGATCTAAGCAGTGCATTGAGACGGGATCCAAAAATGTGAGTTGACTCGGATTTATGATTGAGACGACGACGAGTGACACAGCGGCCAGCTGCAACCAGCCCTGCGCAGCCGGGTACCGTGCTTGCAACTGAGTGACAGTGTCCGCTGACAATGCCACCGTTTACAGTAAACCGATGTCATCTAACTCTAATTAAATGTTCTTTGAATGTTTCCATGGTGAGAGTGTACTAATAAATACTATTTAGAAAATAGCAAAATTTTCGGTAACACCATGTGGTTGTATTCTTTCGGATAATTGGCCCACTTATGGGGTGAAGAAAGGAAAGGAAAGTGAAAAGTGAAAAGGAGAGGTGAATTTTTATATTTTATAACACTTACACAAGACTATTTTTAGCTTTAGTTTTCGGTGTTTTAAACCGAAAATGAATGGGATGGAATGGAGGTAGAAGAAGAGGGTGGGTGTTGATGAAAGTTGTGAACTAGTCACAAAGTAGTGATAAAGAGAAAAGAAAAGAAAAGAAAAAGAGAAAAGTGTAGAAAAGTTATAGTCAGTTCTGCAACTAACTATAGATTTCTTTCAAAATCTGAAAGAGGGAGTATCAGTCTCGACGTTTCGGGCAGTGTGCTCTGTCCGTCATCCGGAGAATAACTCGAAGAAACTAACGAGCGCGCCGGGTATTTATGTGATCCGAAGGGATCCGAAATAACCCGAGAGTGTCCGAAATCAGCCAATAGGAATATAGCGTTTCGGCGCGAATGTGCTGTGTGCACTAGAGCGTGAAACAGCTGAATAGGTGCGAAAAGTGCGGCGCGAATCGCGGTGTGCACTGGAGCGTGAAACGGTGCGAAAGTGCGGCGTATTCAATTCCCCGAGCTTTCGGGTAGGTCGTCGTCCCGTGTGCGTTGTGCGTGGTGGTGCTGCCGGTGTGCGTGGTGAAGAAGTGGCATCCAGATATCGTTGATCACAAGTCCGCTCTCCTGTGGTACCGTGTCGTGTTGAAGAATCTCGATGGCTTCTCTCACGCGCCGGGTGTGCCAGTGCTTAATGGATGTGATGAGTTCTGCGTTGGACCAGTCGATGCGATGATTCTGTTGCTGAGCATGTTTGACGATAGCTGATTTCTCCCACTCGTTCCGTCTAAAGCTGGTCTGGTGTTCCTTGAGTCTGGTCCTAAGGCTTCTTCCGGTTTCTCCAACGTAGAACTGACCGCATTCACACGGTATCTTGTAGACTCCTGGTTGAGTGTCCGGCGGCTTCACCCACAAAGACAGGAAGCCGCCGGACACTCAACCAGGAGTCTACAAGATACCGTGTGAATGCGGTCAGTTCTACGTTGGAGAAACCGGAAGAAGCCTTAGGACCAGACTCAAGGAACACCAGACCAGCTTTAGACGGAACGAGTGGGAGAAATCAGCTATCGTCAAACATGCTCAGCAACAGAATCATCGCATCGACTGGTCCAACGCAGAACTCATCACATCCATTAAGCACTGGCACACCCGGCGCGTGAGAGAAGCCATCTAGATTCTTCAACACGACACGGTACCACAGGAGAGCGGACTTGTGATCAACGATATCTGGATGCCACTTCTTCACCACGCACACCGGCAGCACCACCACGCACAACGCACACGGGACGACGACCTACCCGAAAGCTCGGGGAATTGAATACGCCGCACTTTCGCACCGTTTCACGCTCCAGTGCACACCGCGATTCGCGCCGCACTTTTCGCACCTATTCAGCTGTTTCACGCTCTAGTGCACACAGCACATTCGCGCCGAAACGCTATATTCCTATTGGCTGATTTCGACACTCTCGGGTTATTTCGGATCCCTTCGGATCACATAAATACCCGGCGCGCTCGTTAGTTTCTTCGAGTTAATCTGGATGACGGACAGAGCACACTGCCCGAAACGTCGAGACTGATACTCCCTCTTTCAGATTTTGAAAGAAATCTATAGTTAGTTGCAGAACTGACTATAACTTTTCTACACTTTTCTCTTTTTCTTTTCTTTTCTTTTCTCTTTATCACTACTTTGTGACTAGTTCACAACTTTCATCAACACCCACCCTCTTCTTCTACCTCCATTCCATCCCATTCATTTTCGGTTTAAAACACCGAAAACTAAAGCTAAAAATAGTCTTGTGTAAGTGTTATAAAATATAAAAATTCACCTCTCCTTTTCACTTTTCACTTTCCTTTCCTTTCTTCACCCCATAAGTGGGCCAATTATCCGAAAGAATACAACCACATGGTGTTACCGAAAATTTTGCTATTTTCTAAATAGTATTTATTAGTAACTCTAATTAATTGAAAACTACAGTAGACTATTATGCCGACCAATAAAGACAAATACATGCAGATATGTAGGCATTAATGACACTATTTGTAGCATTCATTTTTAAGTAACTTAACTGGCATAAGTTATGGCATGCCAGTCATGCCAGTTAACTTATATGTTATGGCAATATTTGGGGGCCTTGGCTTTGCAAAATTTAATGTCTATTTCGTATTGATTTGTTTCAGATCCATTTGATTTCAACTTCAGTCGTTTAGACCTATTTAATGCACAAGAGAACAGCTTGCAGTGAGGAGATTTTGTTCTATAATTAAGAACATAAGCATAAACAAGAATTAGATGCAAAAGGTCCATCTCAAAAATAGTCAAAATTGTGAGCGTGTTATCTGACTAAGTCTTCTGGCTGCAAATATTCAAATAATGTTATTATGTCATACACGTATCTTAATTATTCTTATTAGCCAGTATTATATGGAGATAAATGTTTATATGGATACAAAGGTTTGAATTTGTTTCCTTTTTCAATCTTTGGCAATTGGCAGTGATGAGTTTGACTTCATCTACTGCCCTGAGCCGGTGGTGAATCGGAGCCCTGTTGTGCTAGAGCACCACAAACTGGGTCTGGAGACTTGGAGCATCAAGCTTCTCTACCCGTACGTCTACAATAACCTCATGAAGAGAACTGCAGCAGTGAAAGGTAATAGTGAGCGTGATACTACAACTGTAAATGCAGAGGCTGATGTAGGATTTGGAGATGCAGACTAGACAGGAATACATGTAACCGTCTGATTCGGAGCACTCTTTAATTGCAATTACATGTTTTGACATCTTACCCCCGAGGCATTTTAGAGGAGCCAGGTGCAATCTCAGCAGATCTGTATGTGCTGAGCAGCGCACACACAAACATTTGTTGAGAACTTCTTTGCTGGCTGCGATTGATTAGATTATCGTGAGGTGGTAGCATTATTGGACAGAACTATTGAAAAGTGATATTAAAAATGATTCCCTAGCAGTTTAGAAAAAAAATAATATCTCAAACGTGTTATGTATGTTCATTTGAGATACATCTTTGATAAAGAGAATAAAATTTTTGCCTGGTGGTACCCTTTAAAGTTGAAGTTTACTACTCACAATTTGCGGAGCTTCCTTGACATTATGTGAATATGTTAGTATTTTGTTTACCTGTAGGTCAAATGCTTATTATTTATTGCTTATTGTCTATTATTGTTTATTATTGAATGCAATCAATATTTGGCATCCAATGTTGTTCTCCCAATCCAGATCTGAAGTCTTTGCATGAGTTTAGCCGTGCTGCTCTGCTGCTCAATCCAGAGTGCTACACTATATGGAATATGAGGTAGGTGTAATGCTGAGAGGACAACACCTCACTTCCTTGCCCTCCCCCATCCCCATCCCTCTACATCCCACCCTCTTCACCCAACCCTCTTCCCCATCTTCAACTCTTTGTGTATGTGTTTGTCGTTTAAACATGAGTTTATTTTATTACAATTTCGGGAGATACAAACATTGATTTACTTCATGCATTTGAAAGTCATGAAATACAAAAAGTCAGTCTTAGGTGCGGTATGTCTGTTGTCTGAAACCATTTAAACTATATTAACCCCAAATAGTCCCTTACTTTTGTCTACAGCAAATTCTACTTAACTTTCTTTATTTTTAAGACTGTGACATTGAGGTTAAATATCCAACAATTAATTCGATGATTTTATCTACAACCTGAGTACTTAAGCACTTTTCATTTGGATTTAGACTTAGGGTGTTTTTTTTTCCTTTAGATTCTGTATTCCTCTAAAATCTGATTCTACAACATTACCACATGCACTTTTCATTAAGATGTTCATGGGCTAAAAAGTGTATTGCACATCCTGGTACATTCAGCATATCATGACATTTGATGCCATTAATTGTTTGGCAGCAGCTGCAATGCTCAAAGTTCATTGGCTGTTTCCGTGGAGAGTTACATGCTGGAAGGCCCTCTGCCCGCTCTTATGAAATATTGTGATAAATTACAACTTGTTCTTTATTTTTGCCTTTCACCGACGTAGATAAGCACCGTATGTTCAGTCCATTTGAGTCACTGTGATTTTTTAATCACAGTGACTCAAATGCACACGGTGCTTATCTACGTCTGTGAGGGGCAAAAATAAAGAACATTCTTTAAAATTATTCATCCCGGCGCAAAATAAAACAACCTTTATAAATTGCAACTTGACTTGCGATTGATACCAATCAAAATTCTGTACATCAGAGATGGGGGATTAGCCTTGTGATTAATTCAGATCAATCCCAACTCTTTATAACATGGCGCCCAGATGAACGTTTTTTTCTATTGTTATTTAGGAAGGAGCTTGTGATGAAGCGGTACGTTAAAGCTGAGGATGAGCTGACGTTTGCCTCCGTCATTCAAACAAAACACCCAAAGAGCCCAGAAACTTTCATTCAGAGGTAAGATTCGGATGGTCTTATATAAACCAATTGTACATTAAGATCATTATTAGATATTCTGTAGTAGTTTACTTATTGGTGAGATGATCATTATAATGCTTTTTCCCCGCAATATATACTGGTAGATGTAAGCTGCCTACTTAGTTTGTAATTAATTGGAAAATTTGACATGAATATTTCTAGATTTTTAGATCATCTGTTAATGGCATTACAAGTCTGTATTTTCTGCTTCTTTCAGATGGTCCGGACATTCGTTTTTTTGTGAAACTTTTTTCTGTGTCTGCTTTTTCTGTCCATAGGAGATGGCTGTTGCAGCAGCTTTTTCCATATGCAAAATCAATGTCCACTCAAAGGCACCCACCAGGACACCAGACTCAATCCAATGGTAGCTTGCCTGAGGACTCCCTCCACAGCAACGGGCAAGCCACACCCAGGAGTGAATCCGTGTTGTCTGATAGGCAGAGGCTCGTAGTGCAGGGGGAGATGGCGGCGTGCTGCGCAGCGGCCAGTCGCTACCCCAGCAACTACAATGCCTGGAGTCACCGCATGTGGGTCCTGCAATGTGTCGCGAGGCTCAACCCAGCAGTGAGTTGAACTCTTGATGCGCCACTCATGTATTTTGACACATGTACTAGGTGCCAAAGAAAGCTTTGGACACTTCCGAATTTTTTTTTTTTTAAGTGGTTAATCCTCTAGCAAATGCTGTCAAAGTGTCATCAATAATTCAGGATACTTCAGGCAGAAAAGACTGTGTGGATTGACATGTGTGTTGCACCAGTAGGCATTTGTGTGTTCTGAATAGAGTATCTGATACAGACAAATGTTTAGGTCCAAATCTGTTAAAGAATGAAAATCTCATGAAATATTGAAAGAAGTACTGCATAAAAATAAATGATTGAGGAAATGTCACAAAAGTTGCTTCTGAAATATATAACATCCTTTGACTTGAGATTTCAGCTGCATTTGAGTTGTGATTGTATTTAATTCGTTATTCAAAAGTGTCAAAAGTGTTTTGTTAACACCTTGTACTACACACATATCCCATGGAGCAGGCCCTTCCCTGAAACATAATAGGATTAAAGGACAAAGTGACCCTTACTGATATGTTTGATATTTTATACATTTGGTAATTGCAAATTGGTATTGAAGCATTATTAGCTCAGAATGAAGGAAAGACGATGTAGGTTTGAGATTTTATGGTATTTATAATTATCATAAACATGATGTGAACAATTTCACAAAGGAAAATATTTCATTTTCTTTTAGGTTTTAAAGTGATAAAAAGTGCAACACTTCAGAGACCAATATATGCATGGTGTCTCTAAAGCAAGAATAAGAAAGGAAATAATACTGACACTGCTTCCACGTTTTGTTCGGTATATCAATGCATGGTGCAAATTAGTGAGTACAACGAAATCAATGATTACCAACTGAAGTTCGATTGATTTAGGAGTTGTGATTAAATGATTGAATGATCTTTAATCGGTTCTTAAGCATTTGCATGGAAGTCATATTGAGTGATATTAATTGACATTGGAGCCCCATTGTCCATGCAATATTTCTGAGGTCCACTATTACAGTTTGATGAAAACAATTTTCCTTTCATCTTGGCAAAGATCTTGAAGGAGGAGTTGGAGGAAACGAGTGCGTGGGTACGCCAGCATATATCAGATCACAGCGGATTCAACTACCGACACTACCTTCTGAGGTCATTGTTGTCATGTGACCAATGCCATGGTGACGTGATGCGACTTGTCCACCAGGAGCTAGTTCTCACATCCAGTCTCATACACAGTTTTCCTGGACATGAAGCTATATGGTACCATAGGTATGTATCTTTTTAGCCATCTTTTAAATCTTGAATTGACTATCAACAGTTGCTGATTCAAAATCTCTTGAAATTTACCCCTCAATATACCATAAGGTTACAACAAATCAGATTCATTGTATCCCCGAACCGAGTTCACCATAGAGATTTTCTTGTGAACGCTCTACTGGCTGCAGTTTCTTCAGATCATCTTCAAATTTGGTATGAAGTTGTATTATGGTAAAACAAAGACGCCTATTCTTTTCGGTGGTAGTGCCCTCCGTGTTTTGGGGTCACATATGTTGATACAATTTGTAATCGTTTTTAAATAGAGATATTATAATGACTTTGGTTTGGGTAGATTATCATTATATCTTTAGATAAGCCATGGGAATATGGGTTTGATTGTTGGTAAAAGCTGTACTGATCATTACAAGTTACTTGAAATGATTCTCAACATGTTTATTTTGCCAAATAATTTTTAATAGTAACAAATTGTGCCTTTGAACATTTACAGGTTCAAGTCATTACAAAGATGTTGAGGTTTATTTTAAGGTTTTACTTTTTCATCCTACTTACAGACGGTCAGTCATCAGCACAGGAAGGGACATTGTGCAGGTAACCCATCCACCCCACCACATCTCTCCATCATCTCCAGCCCATCAAGCGGCTGACCACAGTCCAGACCACAGTCTGGACAGCCCTACCAATGGCCATGGAGTCAGTGAGGACCTGACCGACGCTGACCATGTTGTGCAAGGAGAAAAAGAATGGCTGCTTCTCAAGGACTTCTCAAACGCCCGTTACCCACCATGCTCAAAGACAGCAAGGATGACAGCGCAGGCAGACTGCAATGCGTATGAAGCCTACGAGGAAGCAGCCAGTGGGGACGATCCTGGGGGCTGCGCACAAGCATTGTGGACATTGCTGAGTAAAGAGGACCTCTTCCTGGAAACTACCTACAAGAAAGTCAGCAAAGGGGACAGGCCATTACAAGCAAGGTGCATAGAGCGACATCGGAAGTGGTTAGACAATGTGCAATATTGACTTCTTCTTGGGGTGTATTTTGTTAGGAGTGTGCAATATAGTGGTAGGAGGATAGGACCCATCAAGATTGCAGCACTGCTACTGTGTCCTATTCTCATCAGACTTAAGGATGATGTAAAGAAATGAGAACGGCATCTGTGATCACAACAGAATGGTCCTGCTCTGCTGTAATGTTGGGTACCATCATATTACCACTTTTGTGCAGTCCCTGAAAGCCTGTACACATGCTGTACTGTGGTTGGGTAGGCCAAATATTATCTTGATTTAGGCTGGTCTAAAATCTTGTAGTATATGGGTTAACAAACATGGGCATATAATGTAATAGTACATGTTACTTTCTCCCTTGCATGTATTCTGACACTGAATTCTTGTGAAGTTGGTGCTTTTTAATTAGCGATCAAAGTGATAAATTTGACCCACAGTCTGATCCATATCTGTGTTCAATCTTTAGATAAAGCTTGGTTTAAAAGAGATAAACATAATATGTTTATCTCGTTTAAACACCCAGAGAAATTACACCAATCTTGGTGTAGTTTCTCTGGGTGTTTATATTGCTGCATCTATTGCCAGACTTGCCAAGAGCAGATGCATAGCCTTCCCTGTACAGTGTAGCACAAGTTCATCAGTATTTATATTTCTAATTATAACGTTTCCTACAATGTTTGTTCTGTGGGCTCCTTGTGATATCTATGTTATCCCTTTGAGGAACGTCCAAGAATTCAAAAGATAGTCACCTATACAGGATTACAGCTGTGGCTCAGGTTCTTGCTATTAGGTATATCATTGGTATTTTTGATGCATTATGTTTATGTGTGTTACACCATTGATCATTTTGGTGAGTTGCAAATACACTACTCTTTTACAGTGTTAGCAAGTTTGCTCAGGGTGATATATTTCAAATATTTTGCTGAGATTTAGACATGCCTTATTTTGCCACGTGCTGTTGTATTGATGATTTGGTGTGAATCGCTGCCTTACTTTTCAGAGCATTTAGTGCTTGTTATTCTATTCTATGATATCAAGTTTGCTGTATTTTGAGCATTAAAGTATAAGCCGTCTTTCCATTTGGGTTGCGTCCAAAAAAATTTGCTTATAAATAATTCTGGTCCCTAGCATTGTGTTTAAATGCACTTTACATATATACCTCTCTTGTTTCCATGATGATTGTTATATCGATGTGGTGTCTGCAGGTACTTGTATGTAACATCCCCACAGATAATGTTGTTTTGTTCACTCTCCAGCTGAACATTACAACATTCATTACATGTATAAAGGTCGAACATTTCATTGTTAATATTGGTTTGTAATATCCAAGTACCACTAATCAAATCAATGGTATTGCAATGGTTTATGTTAACTTGTGTCACTGTTACAAGGACATCCTGGGCTTGTACTCTTGACACGACCATGTGGAATAACCCATAACTTGAATTAACTTTGCTGGAATAGCTGCTCATGTAGTTTTTCAGGATTTATGAGTAAATAAGTCAGAATTAGTGAGATGCATCATTATTTATGACATACCTACATGTATGGTAAATTGATTTATAAAAAAAGGTTTCTGTATGTGTACATTTGTAGATCATAATAATATGCTATATTCTATTTTATATCTTCATGTACTGATCATGAATGTGTGCACATGGGCTACTCAAAGATATATTTATCAATCCCATATGTAGTATTACAAGTGATGCATCCCTCAAAACCAAATTCTTCCAAGATGTTGTATGAGTCACAAGGACAGCATGAAGATAGAGTGTCTTAAATATAAAATCAGTAGTGACATAAGATTCAAATAATGTATGAAAAACAAAGCACTTGATAGATAGGTAGTGGTTAGAATTGGGAGTTATCCATGCACACGTAGTCTTCAATATTTCGCGATATTCATATAAGCTACTGAGTTGCTTCGATTGTGATGCTCAAAGTTACTTAGTACTCATGTGCAAAATAAAGGTCTCTATAATGTGGTATTTACACAACTTTATGTTGTACATGTAGGTCAACATATGAGGTAAACTGGCTTTAAGGGATTATCACACAGTACAAGCTGTGAGGTGATGTGACAGACTACTGAATTATTATTTTACCATCCTTTTTTCCAATGTTGGGCCCAGTGTCATATATACATGTACCAGCAGTATTGTATTCACACTACATGTTGTAAACATTACACAAATGATGTACATAAATATTTACGATGGTACTTCCACCGATCTTTTAAGTGTGCTAAAGGTTCAAAGTATGTAGTTGTACATGTAAATGTGTGTAATTTGTGAACACTAACCCTAAGAGATTTAAACCTTAATACTCGATTGTGCATTTTGGCACAAATAATACATACAGATCCCAATAGATCAGAAATGTATTTGCCACACAACTTGTTAACCCTAAGAGATTTCCTGAATATTCTTGTGAATGGATTGTATCAAAATAAGATGTTTACAGTGGAGTCTGATATCAACTTGCCTGCTGAATGGCACGATTGCAGTTGCTGATTGCGAACAACATGCTCAATAGCAAAGCACTTATGTACTCCAGCAAAAACACCTATTCCACATTGCTGTTCTCCACCCAGGTGGATATTTGGACACACTGTAGGAACAGAATGAATGCGCTTTAATAGCTGCCATGGTTCAAGATGATCCCTTCGGATTGGACGGGTGTTTTCAAGACTGACAAGCATCCGATGACTTTTATTGTAAAGTGCTTAGAAATTATACTGATTCATATGAAGCACTTTATAGAAAAATATATTTTCATTATTACCAATTGATCAAAGTTAGTGATTGCAGTCACAAGGAGCTACTTCCCAACTGAAATAGATATCTCACAATCATTATTGTACCAGTCAGAGTGTTGTGCATTTTACATTTCCCGGTATGCATACTGTACAATTAGTACGAGGTTCAATTCGTTGAGAAATGGTGACAAATCTGTAAAGTTGTAGAGCACTCCTTGTACCAACTCTTTAACTGGTTTCTTGTCACTATTTGAGGTAGGTTCAGCTTTGCTCTGTATGTACTTGCTATGCATTGATGGTTCGCGTAAATTTGAGGCGAGTCTGAACCACAACGTATGCTGCAACTGGATTGATCTACACACAAATAGGACGTGCAAAATTCTGAAATAACTATGCATATCATTATACATGTAGTATACAGAGAGTCAATATAGTCTGTATGAAGATTCTGTTTCATTTTTGTAATTGTGCAATTGTATGTACACTACAGCTCAAAGGAATTGGCATAGGGAAAGGGAAAGGGAAGAAAGGGAAGGAGCCACAGTTTTAAACCGCAGTATATTCTGTCCAGTTCAGCATGAAACATGATGCTTTTAAGGCTAATGCATCCATGTTTTATGCTGAACTGGACAAAATATACTGCGGCTTAAAACTGTGGCTCCTTCCCTTTCTTCCATATCCCTTTCCCTATGCCAATTCCTTTGAGCTGTTGTGTACATGTTTGGATTATGTTGGTATGTGTAATATACATGTTTTATCCTCTTTAATGCCAAAAGGTAGGATTTGTCTTATTTGTGATGGGGAGAAGAAATCCAACCAGGTTATTGAATAATCGCCTTTACTTTTCATTAGGATTCTATAATTTGGTGTAGGACTTGGCCTTTTTGCTTTTGAATAGAGTATTAAAGTATGCCCTTGCTCTTACAGCCTAATCTATATTGATATGTGCTATGTCACATCAGGTAAATAGAAATGTGCAGGATAATATCTAATAAATGTTCATGATTTTTTTCAAACTTCATGTTGAGTACTTTAATTCCATGAATATTTTGATATATAATTATATTGTGGAATATTTCATTTGGTTGAACTCAGTATAATCATATTAGTATAACATCTTCATTATTGAGTCTTGATACTTGCATAGATACATTATATTTTGTCATTATTACATTTAACAATGTTTATTCTCAAATTAGCTTATAAATTATTCAAAGTATCATGCAAATGTGTGAATAAACTAAATCTTTCCCAGATAGATGTGTAACATTTAATGTACAAGTAGTTATAGCAATGTGGTATTAATGATATATCTACACACAAAATATGAATTTGTATGTGACATATATTCATATTGTTTTCACCATGTATGTGGCATTTGAAGGAAATCAGCATTTTTATCATTAATTTTAGTGATATCAGAGGTAGTGTTTCTCATTTGCGTGCCTATACTACATAGCTGTGTAAACACCTCACTATATGCAGAAGATGAAAATACACTTGAAGAACTCCCCCCCCCCAAAAAAAAAAAAAATGGAATTGAAAAACTTTGACTTGAATTATATTAAACAATAAAATTTATCAAACTTGTGTTTATCAAAATTTGTAAGGCAACTTACAAAGTATTACAGTTTAAGTATTAGAGTGCAATGACAGTGGACTGTTTAAAGGCATAGTACACCCTGAAATTGAGTTGGTTTCAATGAAAGCAAAAACGTGAAACAAACATAGAATTGAAGGTTGATGGAAATCTGTCCAAGGATAAAAAAGTGATTACCTCTTTTCAAAATTTTGATGTTGTGACGTCATATGCAAGGTGCTCTCCCATAAATTGTGTGCTGTATGATTCCATAAATTGCTCTTTTTCTGTTTTTGATGAGGAATATTTTTTTTCTGATGTATCAAATGCACCAGTAAAATCGTGCATATCTTTTTTGAGAAAATGGACATTTAAAAAAAAATAGTACACAACTATTATGGCAGAGCACCTTGCACCTGACATCACAAATTAAAAACATGAAAAAGATCATAACTTTCTTATCCTTTGATGGATTTTCATCAAACCTTCACTTTTATGTTTCTTTCACATTTCTGCTTTTATTGAAACCAATTTAATTTCAGGGTGGACTATCCCTTTAATAATGGAAACAGTGATAGACATACAGTATTAAACCTAGGCTGAGGTAGCCTAATTAATCACAAAGAGCAAGAGGTCCTAAGTCCACGCTGTCTTGAATGGTATACCACAGCATAACTTTTTTTTTTAATAATCTTTTATTTCTTCCTCTCCAACATTCACAAGTATTTGCATATTGAGAAATAATCACAAACTTTCAACATAATACAGTATCATTTGCATGTTACCAATTAAAAAAAGATACCCAACAAAATACCAAACTTTCAGTGTGATCTTTTTAAAATTAGATTGTCAATAGCTGTGCCATGATCTAGCGCCATCTAGATTCTCAAATATCAATCGCTCTTCTGTGATTTGGGGCCGTAATGATTCTTTTAGATCGTGATTAAACCATCAATATATAATTTTTGAGGTGTTTCAAGTTGGTAGAAAAGATCACTCTTCTGTAATTTGGGGTCATAATGATTCTTTTAGATTGTCATTATACATGTTCCATCTTTCTATAACTTTTGAGATGATTCTTCAATGTTTCATGCTGGTGGAAAAGAGTTCTGTCGCATGGAAATAGTAAGCAAATAATCAGCGTTGGTGAGGGTGATGGGACGAACTATCACTTCCGAGGCGATCTGGATGTAGCTATCTTTCCGAAGCGCAGCTGAGGAAAGATAGCGTATACATTCAGATCGCCGAGGAGGTGATAGCTCTCTCATTGCTTGAAACCAAAAGTTGATTATTTGCTTTATATTCCACATCTGAACCCAACTATCTATACCAAAAATGACAATTTGACGTAAAAAGGTAATGTTTACTTATCTCCATAACCCCGAGCCGCTGCCATGAAAACACGCATTAAGACGCGCATTAGGACTCGTATTAGGACGCGTATTAGGACGCGCATTAGGACGCGCATTAGGACGCGCGTTAGATGTCAAGTGATAGTCCGAGTGTAACGCACTTTTATTTCGCGCGTACTCAAGATATTAATCACGCATTAGGACTGTAAGGAGTGAAGAGATCAGCGAAACCAAAAAGTACTATCACCTAGAGTGTAACGAACTTTTATTCCCAGGTGATCTGATAGGAAAAACTACGCCTCATCACGTGATCAACTCTTGACCAATCATATAGCAACATTCTTAGTATGTGGAATATAAAATGAACTAGTAAGCTCTTAAGCCGCATGGTAGTCTTACAACTTCATCCCTTTCCCTTTAACCCTCTCAACACCATTAGCACCGAGAAATCTAATAAATCAACAGGGTTTTCAAGACTTTGTAATGTAAGGGTTAATTCACATGATGAGAGAAAATTCACATGATGAGAGAAAATTGCTGCCGCTGATGCTGTGATCATACCTAACTGATATTGAAGTTACCTATTGCCATTGTTGAGCGCACATCAGAGCTGCTAGGATGTACTGCAGACTGTTGCAGTTTCAGTACTCTGTACGAACTTTCCTTGTAATGTCTTCTTCATGGATGTATATCGGTATGTTAACTGGAAATTATATCATAATTATACAGATTGAAATATCAGATTATTATACTTGAACTATTCTTTATTTGGCATTTTTCTGTGTGCGTGTGTTCCGGTTGTGATGGTGTATTTATTTATTTATTTTTTTTTTTTGTAACGGCAGTTGTTGTTGAGTGGTGGTGGTGCCGGGGGGAGGGGAAGGGGGGTGGGGGTAAGTCGTGGGCGATTGAACCCAGCGACTGTTACGAGTGGGTCACGAGCCGCTACCGGTAGTCCACCCCAAAATTAAGTTGGCTTCAGTTAAAGCAAAAACATAAAAGGAATATGCTAGTGAAGGTTTGATGACATCTGTCAAAAGGATAAGAAACTTAATATCTTTTAAAGTTTTCATTTTTAGACATGTGCGAGGTGCTCTCCCGTGATTTTTTTTTAAAACGTCAATTTTCGGAAGAGGATATGCATTATTTTACTTGTACATTTGATACATCATTAGAAACAAATTTTTACACACATACCTCTGTGACAAATAACATTCCTTCATCCAAAACACAAAAATAGCAATTTATGGACTCATACAGCGCATAACATTGTGGAAGAGCACCTCGCACGTGACGTCACAAAACTAGAATTACAAAAGATTAATGGCTCAATATCCAACTCTGCGTAAAATGTATAACTCTACATGAATGCCAAATGTGGTGCTTTTAGTAAATAAAAGCAATTGGGTCAATATGAAATTATCAAGCTATGCCGCAGCGGCTGGACGAAAGGGGGGATCCCAATGGGAGAAGAAAGGGGGGGGGGTGGTTAAGGCCACGAAATTCCCCAATTACCTCATTTATCAAAATTGAGATTCCAACAAGGGTGGGGTGTTTAAGAAACAGAAATTAGAGCCACGTCCGCACACAGACGTGTACTCTGTTCTAGTTGATTGCCTTGTTAAAAGTCTTTATGTGCCAACATTTTAAAGATATTACACTAAACAATGTCATTTCGAACCAATCTCATCTAATTAAAATCATTGTTAGCTTCAACCTTTTTTTAGCTGCTTTGAAACCTACGTCACTTCTAAGTTTCATATTTCAGAGAGATCGAGAGAAGGGGAGGAAGGAATTAAGAGAGAATAATAGAGAGGGAGAAATGGGAAAAAGTTGAGAGAAGGAATATTTTTTTTTACTTTAAAACCCACACGGATATGTGTGGTGCAGGAAATCCGTTTTATAGTTACGTGTTTTACCAAAACTTTGCTTTCCGGTATTAAAATGAGGAAGTGACTGCCGGATATTAGATGAGATTGAAGAGCGCCATCACTAGACCAATAAACGACAACAATCATTTGTGTGGATCTGTACAGTGTAAATACATGTAATATAACGCTACAACACTATCACAGCATATTAATACTGAATTCCTGTTGATGTATTTGTTTTGTGGAGGACTTTGCCTGATACGGTAAGTCTATTGGGTGATTTTAAGGACTGGCTTTTGTGAGATGAGACTTGGCGTGTTGCAATACATATACACTACAATGTCACTGTCACTGACGGTGTTGAAAAAAATATGACCAATTAATAATGGCATTGTCATTGGCATTGCAATGGCTGTGTCAACAACACAACAGGCATGTCGATGATAATGACAATGTTAATGCTAGATCTATACACTAAACGTTTGGTTACACTAAGTTGTGCCATTTTTGGTTATCCTATTACACTTAAATGGTATTTATTATTTTTGGTTCCTAACTTCATTCAGTCAATATCTCTACATCATGTTGTCATGGTCATGATGGTTGTGTCATAGTCATACAGCTTTTGACTTTGTCTTTGTAGCCCCGGGACTGCTCCTGCTTTGCTTTGCGGGAGCGTCCTGAGCTGAGGGCTCACCTTTATTTCATTTTCCCTGCGTGACGAGTCTGATTACTGTGTAATCGACCCATGTATATAAATTTAATTACTCATTTCAAATACATTATCACATATGAATGGCTCACTGTATTGAATGTATACCTGCACTATAAAAATGTTTGAAAATTTTGAACTACGTACGTTACATTTCCTCTTCACATATCTTTCTAACAAATATGTTACGCCAAGGCTGCCATCTTGGCTGTTCCAAAACTGTTCACGAATGTATATAGGAACTGGCGCATGCGCATAAACTTTAATCTTCACCATCGCAGCTGTCGCCGTGCAATTCTGAACCACTTAAGTTTGTAAGCAATAAAAAAAAGATACAACATGGATTAAAATCATCTTCGAACCAACTAACTATGAGAATATTATTCTCCGTAAATGTGTGCAATGCATTTGAATTTTGAGCAAAAGAATTGCTCAAAATTATTTGACCAATCTAATAACTGCTAATCTCGACTCTCTTGCTCCAAAGCTTGGTGCTACGTAGCCCGCTCACAGCGCGAGCGGGCTGGTCGCAGTAAACGGCTATGCAGCAGGGCGCACACACGCAGATTTTAAAGGGACGCTGGTTATGGTTATTAATGGCCTGCTCTCATTAAAAAGAGCATGTACATAAATGTTTGCATGAGTATATTACCTACTTCGTTTTAACGGGTGGACAGGATTGTTTGAGGATGATGGGAAGAGGGAGGGCACAGTCATGTAGTCTGGATGGTTAGTTATGTTGGGGGAGGGGGGTGGGGCCAGGAAGGGGCGTTATATGATATAAAGGAGTTACATTTTTTATAACCATATATTTCATAGCCATGGTCATTGGCATGTTCAGAGAATTGCCTTGCTATAATGTTTAATCATCCAGGCATGCTATTTAAATCAAGAGTTGCCTGTAAGTTGAAGGAACATTTAGTAGTTCCCAGTGTATTGATTGGAATATTGCAAGCTATGATCAGCTACAGTATCTATATTATTTTAAATTTTGGAATGCTCCTTATGATCCCATTAGTACTAATACTCCAGAGTAGAGGCTCATTTTACCTTTGAGTTATTCTCATGCAGCCTTGATGTTTCCCCGCAGAAAGCTCCTGTCATCATGAGCTTGATTGTATTAAAGTAATGAGGTTTTGAGAACCAAGCCCAAACATCCATGAAGTAGTGTATCACTTATTCCTGTTTGCTTTTGATGGACGATAATGTGCTCTCCTCTAGGCATTGTCTTGTCAATGTATTATGAACAAGGAAAAGAAAAGTCTAATATTTGCTGGGGCATTCACCTTTACTTTTTAGGCTGTAACAGTAGGCAGGATGGTCACCAGAATATGGTTTATGCACAGTGCAAAAATATGGAAAACAGCAGAGAAACCCAACAAAGTGTACAGTGTACATGCATTGTAAAAGTGTTTGGCTTCTATGGAATGCATTAATGTTTGGTGGCCAATCACTTTTGGTATTGTGATAAGGGTGCGGCTGGGGATCACCCTGAATATGGGATACCTGCATTGTTTAATTGGCAACTTGGCTTCCAGTGTGAGTGGTTCAAATTATTGCTCAATTTCCATCACACTTTCACCAATCTGAGCCTCAGTTTTTTTTGTAGGGTCTAAGAATGTTTTCTCCGTAACCCTTATCAGGCCTGGGGAAAGGGGGGGGGGGGGGGGACTGTAATATCCCCCCTCAACATTTCATGCTATCATTCGGAAATGCAAAAAGATATCACAGCAAAATTTTGTTACATATTTCTGCGCAGTCTTGTGCAACTTTTGAGAACAAAATTGCACTGACCGGTTACCGGTATACCATCAGGACGATCCAGACGATGTCATCCGAAATTCAGCTAATTTTTTTGATTTTGTGTACAAAACCCAATGGAAAGTGTTTTCTTTCATTTTTTTTTCATGAAAACCCAATTCTTTTTTGTTTTCATCATCTCAGTTAATTGACTTTGTTCTTTACATTGCTCAATAATAGTGTATTATGAGTTCGAATAAAAAAAAACTGTCAAAAAGAAAAGTAACAAACACATAAAAATACAAATAAGAAATTCACAAAAAAAAACAGTTGAAAATGTGGCTTGTATCATTTTCTCATGTTACAAACATATCGATTATTATAAAGCTGCATGCCTTAAATATGTCTTTTTCCCTACTGGTAAAATGCAAACTCCAAATACCCTGACCTTATTAGGATTAAACTATTACAGTCATTGTGATGTTCATATTATTCTAGATTCCACTTGTAAGATTGTCTGTTTACTGATGTTCTTTGTGTCCCTCTTGCCATGCAGGAATACATCAATATTACGTTCCTCCTCATTTCGAAATCGCTTGGAACCAAACCTCTACTGCTTTGATCTACGTCAACTGAAATAGCGCCACCCCACACCATGGAGCAGCTATTGCTGGCATTGGCATGCATGTGTCTCTGTGCCATGAGCTCTGTGGCTGGACTGACAGCGGAGCATGGATACAGCGGCGCTTCCTCTCTGTTCTGTAAATATGAACTTTAACTCGTTCCATTTTACCGGTTACCCCATCAGTACCAAATACCAAAGGTGCATGAAATTTAAGATTTATAAGTCAATGGCCTTTGTCTGGCTTAGTACTGAGAGGATGAATTCCACTCAGATGGACCCACATTTTTTTCTGCTGGGATGGGCAGAGTTGGGGTAGGGTAAGGATATTGAACATACAAAGTGACAGCACAATGAGTATCCCTGTGTGTATCAGATAAACTGATGCTAATTGTGGATAAATTACAGGTATGTGGAGTCATGGTGCAAAAATAGAGACATTGCACATAAACAGTTCAAATGGTTACGATGTTTATGAATGTACCCTACCATGGCTGTTCTCATCCTGTACAATACCAGAAAGCTTTCTCTCCCCGCCCCCCCCCCCCCACCCCTGTCCCCACTTACCATTCTCTTTCCATATGCACACACATAATCACAAAGGGAGCAGAAAGGGGAGATTACTTCTAGACGTTGTAAACATCAGGGAATAACCTACACTGGGGCTCTGGGCGATTTTGCCCCGGAAGTGCTTAAAAGAGTCCTGGAAAATGTTAAAAGAGCCACCAAAGTTCCCATAGACACTATGTTAATTTGTAGCCATATTGGCCAGTGCGCTCAAAAAGTAGCCCCCAAGAATGTCAAATTAATTTTTTCCCCTGATAAACAGAGCGATGTTTTTGTACTGGACAGTCCTGTCAGGTGCGCCTACATGTACATTGAAAAATGACTGGATTCATTCTCATGTTTCAGGTCAATTCACAGCAAAGAGCACTGTGACCAACACCTGCGATACAAACTTGCGACAAGTGTTCAAGTTATTGTCCGTGGATTCATCAACAGTCTTGATTGGAAGCACAGAATGTCTATATGCTATGGACACTGATTTGGTAAGCACATCTTCACCATCTTCAATCAAAACTTCATATGTTTTTTTGTGTACAGTGTATGTGTGAACTCAACTGTTTTATCAAAGCTTCAGCATTCTACAATGACTGACCATGAGAAGTACATTTTGTTATTACTTCAACATTTTTCATTTTATCAGAACATATTCATTATCTTTTTGTTATCATAACTTCATATTTTTTTTTACCAAAACTTCACCATTTCATATAAGAACTTCACCATTTTATGAAAATATCATTTTACAAAAACTTCACCATTTTGTCATAACAACTGGTTGCATTTCGTACTTGCCATGATGCCTCTAGGAATACAGGCAGCTGGGAGATAGAGATATCTTGAATATTTCCCATTGTATACAATACTGTAGATATGTGTGACATGCCCTTTGTTAGAGGTGATTGCCATTCAAGGCTTGTTATGCTCTTCTGGTGTATAACAGGAATACAGTGTGTTAGGAGAGCGACGGCCTTGCCTACCATTTTATCACAACCTCATTTTGTCATGCTTTGATCCACCACATTACAAGAAAATGTGTAATTCATACGCATTAGAAAGGAAAATAAAAGGAGCTACATTCCAACAACCAGACATACACGAGAGATTAAGATGGGATTATGTTTATTGTGTGTCCTGTATGGAAGTATTCATTTTTGGTTATGATTATGCTACCCATCGACCATATGTGGTATTATTGTCTGGTTAATATACACTACAGCTCAAAGGAATTGGCATGGGGAAAATGAAAGGGAAGGAAGGGAAGGAACTTTCCCTATGCCAATTCCTTTAAGCTGTAGTGTACATGTATATTTACCATACAATAATACCACATTCGGTCGATGGGTAACCAACTAATGAATCATGTATGCATGATCATGTACAATTACATAAAGCAAGATAAACATGATCCAAAGTAAAACAATGATATAAAATACACATTAATATGTGGAGAGAGGAGCAAAGACCATTGACCTGTTTGAGGCTTCTCCCCAGATTTAAATATTAGTACATAATGCATAGGATGTTGTGAAGGCAAGAGTATATATGAATTCATGATATAATCTTTCTATTTTTCTTTTGAATTTTGGCAAGAAAATGTATTGTTTCATGAAATCTGGCAGACTGTCCCAAAAATCACTTCATTGTTCTTGATGCACTTCAACACCTTTTGCTCTCCTGAATGCATACATTCAATTACTATTATGAATATGATAATCCATTCGTAACCTTAATTGCCTCCACAGTCAAATGTGAGGTCCACACCCATAAAATTGGCCGCGAACGATGAAACAACATGTGGGTTCGCCATTCAACAAGTAAGTGATGCTGTGATAAGCTTTGTTTTTTCATTCAACAATGCGTAGTTGAGTGAGAAAATTGTAATTCACCCATTACACATACATGTACATACCAGACAAAAAGCTATTCTATGGAATTTATGTGTATTGATGGTTATAACTTATATCAATAAGTGGCATGTAAAGGGTTAATGTATCTACACTCCAGCTCAAAGGAATTGGCATAGGGAAAGGGAAAGGGAAGGAGCCGCAGTTTTTAACCGCAGTATATTTTGTCCAGTTCAGCATGATGCATTTTAGGCTAAAGCATCGTGTTTCATGCTGAACTGGACAAAATATACCACGGTTTAAAATTGCCACTCCAACTTTTTCTTCCCTTTCCCTTTGCCTATGCCAATTCCTTTGAGCTGTAGTGTATGTTGAACTTCAATTTTCTGCTGTCAAACCCTCAGAGACAAACAAAGAGAAGTGAATTTCACATAAATGTCTGCATTTCTGATAAAAAAAAGTGTCAAATCAATAATATCAATAAATCATAATATACATCTATAAAAACCCTGTGCCAACTGCCATAGCTCGTTACATTCTTTAGACACATTTTGATTGGTTAAACTGTAAAAGTGGTAATTTTTGTGCAACATGTGTGGGATTCCGGAATTACTAGTATTGGCATTCAACTCGTGCACATGTTGCATGCTGTAGTGCATTGCGCAGTCATCAGCTTTTTTTGTGACTTTGCATGCTCATACAAATGCTTTGTTTGGGGTTTGGGTGATCATATTAATGCATAGGTTGGATTTTTTTGTTGTGACAACTGTTTCTTGTGCATGAAAATAACATTACACAAGTGTGTTCCAGTTGTGTTGTGCTTCAAAAGTTTACTCATGTAAAAATTAAAGGTTTTACAGTATTATTTATTATTGATTAGAAGTATTTTGAGCGTCATGTTCATCTGTGGTATGACCTTTACTGAATAGGAACGTATGTCTTATACATTGCACATTGAGACATATTTTGATTGGTTATGCAGTATATTATTGAATATGACAATTTCGAATTGAAAATTGAACATAAATTGAGTTGATGTATTTGAATTGCTTTATTTGTATCTATGGTATGACTGTTTCCCAGGAAATGAGAGAGTTCCGGTGCAAAAACTACATGTCCTATGCGCACCCACTCTCCACATCGTCCAGTTACACATCGTCCAGTTACAGAGCCTGTGGAACCTACAGCTCACAGAACCCAATGTGCTGGCAGTGCTCTATTAATAGCACGGTAAGGTTAGACTCACTGGAAGGTGCACACGTTATGCTTCTTATAGATAAGATAATATTTTATTAATTCTATTAACTCCCTGTCCGGGTATGAGGTTTCAGTATACTTACAATGATATACAATATCAAGAATACATCGATATACACATAACCTCTTGAGTATTTACAACAGTAGTCCTGTGCACTTGGAGCTGAATGCTCAAGCTTTATAAACAATGACATAGTCTTTAGGCTATGAAGGAAAAGAGCTGCCAAACTCACAACTTCTAGATGTGATGGACATAGCCTTTCTCAGTGGTACAAAGAGCGCATGTGCAAGCGTGCACTCATAAATGTGTATAAGCTATCAACATAGCTCGGGCTTAGCGAATTGGAGTGCATATTTCCTGAATCAGGTTATAGCAAGAAGCAACAAAAGTGGATTTCTTTACATTTACATGTACATGTATGTAGACATAATAGAAATACTTTGCTGAAATGATAACTAGATATGACAACAAAGTGATCAGTTACAAAAATGGAAAAGTCTTGATCTTTTGTGAGGATTAATGCTGATAATTTTGCTCAAAAATAATTTTGAAATTTCTTTTGTAGAGTGTGAATTGTATGGACGGTGTTGAGACTGCCTTCATGCCCAAGACTCCAACACAGAACTTCACTGTGACAAGAACTACTGGTAAGACGTAGCTGCCAAGCATTCAAATTTAGGAGGACTAATTTCTCTGTTTTGGGGTCCTGTAACTCATAAATGAGCATAGATTCTTCCTCATTCATAGATTCCTCTAAGATATCAGGTACACATATAAGATAGAGATGCTATTTTCTGATATCAAATTGAAAAGCATTGTCCAAAAAAAAAAAGTGTCCTTCACTATGAATAAAAGTTTCAACATGAAATCAGTGCCTGTGTTTAACATGGATAGTCTGTATGTGTAGGTAGCAAAGAAATCAAATGTCTGTTTACTCTGTTATTTCATTCATTCATCTAGGTATCAAATGTGTTTTCCTGTTCATTTCTTCATCATTTGTCTCAAAAGCAAAGAGAAATGATCATAGACATGTGTGACTTATTTGCTCCTGTGTTTATTATCCTGTACATGAACATATACATTAACACATACAAATTGGAAAGGCTTTATCTGGCAATGTAAAACAAAAAAAAAGAAGTTCTGTAAAGATTTACAGATCTACCATGCATTTTGCATTTGTAATCTATTTGTGTGCCAGATAAACTCTTGCTCTATGGAAATTGTGTGAGTTACCATTCCATAAAAGGGCACATATCGCACTCAGATGATGGAAAAAAGGCAAGTGAGGGGATTTAATTTTGTGTTTATTTGTTTTTGTACAAGATGGCAGCCAGGAGAGCTATTTCATGGGTGGGATCTACTCCCATACAAGCTCTGACAACATCCTCGCCAAGGTGCCCATTGACCTGGACAATGATGTAAGGAGCGGTACCGTGGAAACAGACCAGAACGAAGATGGCATCCTGTATCGTAAGCCTAACCCTCTGTGTGCTGAATTGATTGCTGCTCTGTGGAAACTTTGTGTATTAACTGTGAAAATGTCACATATGGCAAACACAGTTTTAACCCTTGCCCACGGCTACATTTTTGGGCTTTGTGACCCCTGCCCCAGTAAGGATGACAACATTTGCCATGGAATTGCAGTAACTAAAGGGGTGTGACTTAATTGCGCAGTATTAGGAACTAGAAGTTTATTCGTAGCCTGTCGTTTATTGTCCAGACAGCAGATTACAAGGGAGTCATGCTGCTCAGTATCTGGATGCAGAAAAGCCAGCCCAGAAATCTGCACGCTCATTAAAGAAGCGGTTAATACATGTAGTTTCTGACATGTATAGATAAATGGATCTGAGATATTAGTTGCGCATCTACATCATTTTGCAGGGTTATGCAGGTTTTGCAAGTTTGGAAAAAGCTCCATGATAAAGAGATTCGATAGTAGTTGAACCCCCTAAGGGCCGGTGGGTTGAATCAATTGCCATTTTTCTTGACATTATGTGCATAAACAGCTAAAATTTGTCCCAAGTTCTTTTTCTTTCAAATCTTTCACAATTTGACAATTTTGCAAATATCTGACATTATTTTCTAAAATTACTAAACATTTGAAAATTGTCTGGATTTGTGTACTGTACAAAACGTTTAGAAAATGGCATTTAAAGCTAAAACACCATATAGGGCAATGAGATTTAATGCAAGTTATCATTATAGTTGTAATACCCATTGTAATTATTGATATTTCAACCATAAACAATAGAACATGGAACAAGAGAAGAAATTTGCATAACAATGATTAGTTATTGTTCCACGGCTGAGATTTGATGTTCAACTTTATTAAAAGTTCACTGTGATAGCCTTGTTCCTATTGAAGAAATATTCACAACCTGATTATTATTATTATTATCTAATATACATGGACAATGTAAGGATACAAAATTTCATGGTCTTTATATTTTGTTTTCACAGAGCCAACCAATTTTGTTGGAGAGCCTATGGAGCATAACGGATTCATCTACTTCTTCTTTCGTGAGAGGGCCAAGGAGTATGACAACATCGGCCGTATCATATATTCAAGGGTTGCACGTGTGTGTAAGGTATGTTGGTGAGCTCGACTTTAAAGCATAGGAGGTCGTTCTTCTCTAAAAGTATTCCTTGCTGAGCTTGTTTGGGATTCAGGCCTGTACAGAGTAAAACTGATAACTATTTTTGTTTTTGAGATGGCAACATTTTTTTTATTTTTTATTTAGATTTTTATTACAAAACGAACATGCATTCCATTATGACTTGATGTAATATCAAAAGCATAACATTTCGAGCAACGTGCCAATTTGAAGAGCAGAAGTGGGATTTCAATCTTTTCTGTGTATTGCCAATTTGAAGAGTTAGTGATCATAAGACCCTAATTTTGCTCTAAAAAATTATTACGAAGGTAATGCATATCACTAAATGTAAACAACTGAACTTGTGCAGAGATTTGTGCTCTTTTGTGTGATCCATTTTTTTACATGATATTGTTGATAATGCTACTCAGCATATCAAAAATTAGTTTGACCTTCATCCCATCTTTTTTAATGAAATATTAATAGATTTGAAAAATATGCATCTAATTTGCACAAAATTGAATACTTTATTCCTAAAAAAAAACAAAGAATATGCAGCAGTTTGTCTTTATCTCCATGCAAAATGTTGTGTCGATACAACATTCCATGGCCGAGATGTTAGTCGGAAGGTTCAAGTTGACCTCCCCCAGTCAAAAGCTGCCCTCAAAAGGCCCAGTCAAAATAGGGTCAACCCTTTGTGTGTCAGGCGAAATGCTACACTTTGGGATTTGTGTGTATTACTTTTGCAAATATACACTACAGCTCAAAGGAATTGGCATAGGGAAAGGGAAAGGGAAGGAAGGGAAGGAGCCGCAGTTTTAAACCGCGGTATATTTTGTCCAGTTCAGCATGAAACACGGTGCTTTAGCATAAAAAGCATCGTGTTTCATGCTGAACTGGACAAAATATACCGCGGTTTAAAACTGCGGCTCCTTCCCTTTCTTCCCTTTCCCTTTCCCTATGCCAATTCCTTTGAGCTGGAGTGTACATCATTGGCGCATCAGGAGTTGATTGTGCGTTTGATTTAGTCTTCTCCTTCTTCTCGTAACCTTCAGAATGATACAGGAGGCATCACCAGTCCCCTCAGAGACCAGTTCCTCACTTACCTGAAGACTCGCCTCACCTGTTCCACGGGATCGAAGTATCCATATTATTTCGATGAAATCCGTAAGACACCTCATGTTATTTCATTTCACTTGCATCTATTTTTTCCACTCATAGAAAAAAAAACATACAAAATGTGAACAAATAAAGGAACATAAACTGACGTATTGGTGGAGTCAGTGAAAAAGCTGAGGAAGCTTGCATAATTTTTTTTAAAAAAACAGTGTACAATACATTATGAAACTCTTAGAACAATTATTGTATTAAGCTCAAATTATTAATTAGCATATTCAGCATATTTCATATTTAGTAGGATCATTTCATATTTCTTCCTGAGTGATGAAAGAGAGAGAGTGAAAGATATTCAACAAAATCTTTATATTCCGTATTTCGTAAATGCATTCCTACTTTTTTTGTGGGAAACAAATCGATGTAAACTTTTGTATGTCACATATATGTGTATGCAGACAAACAAAACCGAGTTTTAAGAATGCTCAATCAGTGCAGAGGCAACAAAGTTATTTCATACATTTACTTAATATGAAGCAGGTTAATAAGTTAATGAAGTTTCCCTATTTCTTCCTGTGTGATATCTTGGAGAGAGAGAGAGAGAGGAAGGAAACAAGAGAGAGGGGGGGGGAGTGTGGTTTTGAGCATCTTACTGTAAACAAGAGCACTCCGTATGTGATAAATACAGTTCGTTACGGTAGAGCACATTAGTTTTTAACTATATTCCACAAACCTCTGCTAAACTGGTTATCTATTATTACATCCCTCTCTGCTATATTCCAGTTCATTGATTGGTTAAAAGTGTGTCACATTACCACAAATAGTTCAACTATTTGCAAGAGAGAGAGAGAGTGGAAGAAGCTCAAAGGGAAGAAAAAGACTATTTTGTGACGTGAGAGGGAAAAAAATTTACAAAAATAGTTGCCCTTTTCCCTCTGTCTTAATATAGGCTCATCCCGTTAAATTGCCCGACACGCAAAGCCTATGTGATACATTTCTTACCAGCTGCTTGTTTGCATTTTAGTGGAAAATCATTAGGCGCACTCAGGGAACTCACGCATTGTTGCAGTCGAGGCACAACTTGAATTTCCTGGTTCCTGGTTCGCTGAAGCCGCAAGAAATAACAAACAAATATGGCTCTTCCATTTTTATATCAAACGTTTAGAGCCTAGAGCATGGGCACTACCACAAGGTCCATGATAAGGTTCCAATTAATAACAAAGAATATATCAATGAAGGATATAAAACAAATTTTTTATGATCTTTATTCGGGATCTTTGTGGAGTCTTGTGGAGGGTGTGTGGTACCCTGCGGTCTCGGTATAAATAATACTGCACGCCCTCCACAAGATTCCCCATGATCATGAAATATTTCGATAATACGTTCCTCGTAAGAAAGCTCTTGCATGGTGAGAGGCATACAATGAGTTTCATGGTACACCATGTGGTAGTCCTCAAAAGGACCGTTGAGTTGTACCAAATCTGGTTGTGAGGAGTGGTAAAAGAAACAAAGCTTTAGTGATTGTTATGCGAACTTGTGTGTAGTACGTTGGGTTGTGTCTCTATGCATTATGATCAAGTCTTGATTGCATTTCTTACATGTCACTCAGAGGACGTGAAGCGGTCCACATTTGATCCGAGCCTCGTGTACGGCCTCTTCACGTCTCCCAAGTAAGACCTGGTAACATGAATACCGCCATCATTCACCCCTCCCGTGCCATTCCTAATGTTGCTCTATGGGATTCAGGGAAAAAATACACGGGGGGCCCCCGAAATGCTTAAAAAACCGCTGAAAAATGTTAAAAGAGTCCCCAAAATTCCCATAGATGCAATGTCAAATTGTAGACAAATCGACCAATATGCTCAAAAAGTAGCCCCTGAAAATGTTGAATTAATTTTTTTCCTGATGGTATTCATGCATATTACTTGGGCAACAACCGCGACAGTGGCAGGGAGAGATTTGAAGAGATACTTCCTTTTAGAAAAGAGATTGCTCGAAATGAATCCATGAAACTCACAAGGAATCATAACTATAGTTACACTGAATGCAGCCTGAAAGGATCATTAGCAGAGCTGCCAAGTATTAGGTATTATCAGTCTTTTGTACTGAAAATGAAGCTGAATATTGAAGATTTCAGCAAAAAGAAAACCTTCTTCTCCTAAGTTAATGTGTACATGTAGTTCTTTAAGTTCTATTTCTTTCAATGGGGAAATATGAATATTTTTCACCAGAGAAAAGATTTTTTCAGAGGGGGAAAGGGGGGCAGAGGGGGGGAGGCTAAGCTCGCTTGACAGGTACACGCATGACAGAAATTAAAACTTGCCTCATTGGTTGTTTTCCATTTTCACATTCAACACATAATGTTAACAGGGCCATGTCATACTAAATTTTTGAAGAAAGATCATTACAACTATTTTACCTGTATACTTGGACCAATGCCTTTTTAAAAGTAACTTTTGTGCGCAAAGCTCTTAATCTGAAATGTGGTAAAATTGTAAAATCATCATTGCTTGGCATTCTACAGTGCGGGCTCCTCTTCAACGGCCGTGTGCCGCTACAACTTGGATGAACTGGAAGTGCTCTTTAACGAGGACTTCCGCCGTGGCCAGCCATCCGCCACCCAGCTCTGGCAGTCCATTTCCAGACATAGCGACGATACCATTGAAACCAGAACAGTGAGTGTAGTGTACTTATTTGATAATGTACTGAAAGATTGTTCCATTTGACATCTCATTCCAATTCACAGGGATGCTATCACCACTCTCTCTCTCACTATCTCTCTCTCTCTCTCTCTCTCTCTCTCTGTCTGTCTGTCTCTCTGTCTCTCTGTCTCTCTCTCTCTCTCTCTCTCTCTCTCTCTCATCTCCCCATCCCATGCGCGCTTTCCCATGACCATCTTGCATATCAAGCCCTATTCCACCATACTGTTATGCAACTTCACCTCCCACAGTCACCATTCCTTATCCATCAACAGACATTATGTAATGAACAGCAGTCAGTACTGGGCCTACACTGTTGCTCAGATTTGATCGTAAATAAAGCCACTTACTCTCCAACATTCACACAAAGCAGACCTGCCTCATTTGTACAACACACAAACATTAAAGTTAGTCATTTGTGACCACTTACCATCTGGTAGAAACAAGAATTATTTTCAAAAGAAGATTTCCCCCAAACACAGCAATGAACCGGACCCTGAAACTATCCACAGTGCAGACAGTGTCTTCAATATTTCCTCTCACAACTCACAAACTATCCACTTATAGTGCAGCTGGACTCGGATATCCTCTTCAACTTGACTCAAACCCCACATAAATGTATTTCTGTATTTAGCTTGACAGCAGCCTTGCCCTCAAAATCACCTGACCAAGCTCAAAAGAGCAAGTTGTCTGATTTTGATTCACCATTCATAAGGTACTGTTTGAACGATGTGCATTACATTTGCTTATTCATTGAATACAAAGACATGCATGTATATGTTTAGTTGATTCATTGGTCTTTAACCTGCACCTTCCATTGGTACAGTGCCAGAGAATGTATAACTTCCTAACGGACAACTCCTACACGCATCTGAAGAACAATCCACTAATGAACACCAACGCCCCAAACTGCGGATTCGGCACAACGTGCAACGTCTACTCCAGGGTCTCTGACGAGGCTCTGGCGGTGTTTGAAAGGATCCGTGGACAACAGATGGCGCTGCTTGATGAGGATGCGACTCAAGTCAAGTTGTACATGGGCACCAGTAAGTATGAGGTGTCCTGCTACTGTTTGCCTGTCTAGTAGGACATGGGGCAACACAGCCATTTGACATCAATTCCCCCTATCGCATTTAGCTGTCCGAATCTGACCCCCTGTGGTGCTTTTAATTTTGTTACCTTAATTCTTGGGATGTAAACTTCCGGTTCTGAACGCGCGCTTTCTTTCTTTCTGCCTTTGGCACATTGAACTCCGAAGTCATACTATATATCATGCCAAATTCTAGTTATTATCTCACGATTACTAAAGTTATTTTCCAATCTATAACTTTTCATTTGATAAATGGGATTCTTCTGCGAAGCAGCCCAATGCTGGGCCGATGATGCCTAATGGCGAAATTATGGAAAATGTCCATGGATGAGGAACGTGATGTGGGCTAAGTTTCCAACAGACAAACTTCAGTGGACAGTGTGGAAAGATCTGCTATGAAGGAAAGACAACTTCGAACTAAAGACAACTCCTGCATTCGTTCAAGACATTTCCAAAAAGGAACAATATTATCAGATGGTGCTGGAAATGCCCCACCGAAATATTTTTATTGGAACAATTACAGACAAGATGAAGCACCGCATGACACAAGCGCCGCAAAACCAGAAGTCCCAAAAGCAATTGATCAGATACAGGTATTGGAAGTGATATCGGCTATATGCAATAGGGAGATTTATGTTCCAGATATCGTCTTTATAATCATTGTTCTGCGAAACTTTCCGCTAAACTTCCCACTTGCGCTTTAAAAGGAAGATTCTTGCTTCCAGAGACTTCTCATAGTTTTGCCAGTCTGGGTGAACACTGCCATTAAAAAAGAAGAAAAAAAGAAGTTTGTTAGATCTTGAGCTAGGATGTGGTTTGTATCATTTTGGAGCATGCTCAGTAGTCAGGGAAATTGTGCATTTAAATGTACGAATGCCATATAACATATATTCAAGAATTTCTTTCCTTCTACAGTTCACCACATGACAAACACCCCAAAGCCAAAGGAATAGATGTTGTGTAAATAGCCGTTTGACAGAAATCATGGGCACTGTAATCATCCCCCCATTCAGTAATGAATTGTGCAGTTAAATCTGAATACGGCATACGTGCAGAATTTCTCTCCTACAACAGCTCTCATGACAAATACCACAAAACTGAATGAAATGATGTCATGGCTGCCTATCCATTCATGCATTTTCCTTTGTTGAATATTAATAGCTCAGGAAAATAAAGAAACCTGATTTGAGAGATAAACCCATCCAAAGCGCTAGAGCGTTTTTGTGTGCATTTGAACCAGTTAAAAAGAATTGAACACAACTTTCATATCTTATCAATGCTAGGTGTTCATGCACCTAATAGATATTGAAGATGAGTCACCATGTATGTGTACTGCATGGCGTTAAACATTCTATTTTGGTACCTCTTTTATACCCATTCTCTCTCAGATAATCAGACAATCTATAAAGTCTGCATCAGTGCATCGTCCGCAGTGATCACTGAGAAGCTCGTTCTAGAGAGTGTGCCTGAAATGACTGAAGCTCAGGTAAGGGACATGAAGAAGGACTAAAAAGGAATGTTACAAATCAGAACATTTTGGGAATGAAGCACATTTATGTTAATTCTATGCATATTTGTTAATGCTTGTGTTAATATTTCCTTAAATATAGGTTTTTGGCAGGGTTCAGATTGTATTATTAATGTGAAAACATTTGATACTTTTTTACAGCTTTTGACATTGCAATTTCCTTTCCTTGTTTGTTATGTATTTTATAGAATTTCTGAAAAATTTGTATCATTTTTTGGTAATTTTCTTCATTGTTTGAATTTAGAACAAGATTAGTGCACTATTGTAAAGTTCTAAATAATTTATAGTATGAATCCTATGCTTTTTGAGAGCAGGTTTGCTGGGGGGGGGGGTTAGGGGGAGCATTTTGACTTTCGCCCCCTTTGGAAAAAAAACTTAAGGTTAAGGCACATGTTAAGAGCACAGCTGCATGATTTTTTTTTTAGGAAAAAAATACTCCATTTTGTGTAAATTATAAATTCATGCAAATTAGATGCATATTTTACTAATTCCTCCATAGTTCATTTAAACAAGATGGCATGAAAGTCCAAAGTACTTTTTAATATGCCGAGTAGCATAATCAACAATATCATGTTAAGAAAAACCTTTAAAATTACAAATCAATTTGCATGCATTGTTCTTTTAAATAACTTGTTATTATAATGATATTGTTTCAATTCCATTTTTTTCACCATTTTTATGATTTTTTAACTCCAGATATGTATTTTGATAAGTTTCAAGAACAATGTGATCAAGCAAAATGCCGAGAAGGCACACATGACAGTGATATAGAGCATTATAAGAAATGAAGTTACACAAACCATTGCGAGATCTCACTTTTTTGTCAGACTTTGGCTGACATGCGATTTTTTGCAAACTTGGTCTCAATAGACATTTCAAATGAAAGTCTTAAAAAGGTGTTTTATTGTTTGCAATTTTCAGAAGTTGTGTGTCAGGTGTAAATTTTTTACAGGGAGGGGGGGTAATTTTGATTAGGGTTAATATCATATATCATAAATATCAAGAGAATTCTAAAAATTTTGTACTGAGGTTTGATTATACAATGTTAGATTTGGAAGGGTACATCCAGTTCTTATAAAAGTAGTGTAAAAATGTGCATGGCAATTACCTTATTATGTAGATGTCAGAGCTCAGCTTCTTACATATTTCTTTAACAGAGGCAAGACAAGTGGCCCTATGGAGTCAGCTACCTTCAGATTCACAACCAAAAAGTCTATGGTACACTGGACAACTGTGCTTTCATGTTTACCCCGCGGACCACAGATTGTACGACATGTGAGTAGGCTGACTTGATTTCACACAGGAGCTCAGGGCTGTTTAGCCTCGGCAATACACAAAAGGTCATTTTGCCTGAAAAGACCACAGATTGTACGACATGTGAGTAGGCAGATTTTATCTCACACAGGAGCTCAGGGCTGTTTAGCCCCGGCGATACACAAAAGGTCATTTTGCCTGGAAGGGTTTAATTTGAGAATCATAGTTCAGCATGTGACTTTATTTCACACAGGAGCTCAGGGCTGTTTAGCCCCGGTGGAAGGTTTTAATTTGCAAATCATAGTTCAGCATGTGACTTTATTTCACACAGGAGCTCAGGGCTGTTTAGCCCCGGCAATACACAAAACGTAATTTTGCCTGGAAGGTTTTAATTTGAGAATCATAGTACAGCATGTTTCGCTCCATGACATTAGCTTTGAACAGTAGCTCCTACAAAGACAGATTATTTTTCCCAGGTAATTCTCCACACATTGGACATGGTTCATCATACCAGAACACTGTATTAAAAAAAAAGTTGAGAGTTGCAATTGGTTGCCTTCTGAGAATGAATTACAAGCATTGCATTGTTTATTTTAATATGAAGATTAAAAATTTCAACAACAATAGAAACCAACTTGAGATTCAGATTTGCCTTTTGTTCATCTCCAACAAAACAACCTTTGTATGGTAGTAACAGCATGTGAAGAAAGTCAAATGAGCATAGAGCAAAGTATTATAACAAACCATTGTTAACATTTTCTTCCTCTATTATCTATTGAGCAATTTTCTAGATGCTCGTAGTTTTGTTGTGATTGCTTTCTTTAATATGTTACTTCTTTCTAATACAGATTAAATTTGTGAGCCTGGACTTACTGTAGGAAACAGTTGGGTAAAAAAAATGACAGCCCCCCATTACTCTCTTACTGGAATAATTTTTCATAATTTTCATTAAAAAAATTGTAAATTGTGGATATGAAAGGCCAGGGTTAAGACAGGGCAGTCCATTAGTAAAAGTCATGAATCTCAAAAGCAATTAACACTATTCCCTATACATCATACGATAACATGTGTGAAATCTCATAGTTAAAGCTTGATGAACCTCTGCACTGTTGAAACATCGTGTTTCGTAGCAGCAATAGTCAACATTGATATATCGTGTTGCACCACCTAGTGTATTGGTCAGAAGGTGCGTCGCTTCCCCCAATATACATGTATCGCTGCTATGGGAAAAACCATGATGTATTCTATTGCTATTGCTGTTGCTATTTTTGACAATAAACCCCAATCCAATTATGCATTTCAAGAAAACAAGAAGATAGATGAATCACAACAATAAAAGGATGGATTTAGACGGACTGGTTAGATTGGAAGTCAAAGAAGTAAGAAGTCAAAGGTCAACTGAACATTGCCAAACGTCGCTAAACATGGAAAAACGGAATATGATATTTTCATTTCACGTTGGAATTCACTGGAACATTCCCAACCGAACAAACAGATTATCTGAAAATAATCTAAATAGAGCTAGCAAAGAGGCGGAGGCATATTTATCTGAATGTATACTATTACAGTCTCCGAGCTCCAGGCTACAGGAATCGCTAGGTTTTGGACCGGATCGGGATGTCATAGACGGGTTGTCCAAATGAAATCTAGCGATCGATTTGATTCTGCACAAAGTCATTTTCTACTTCTATTGTTGTGAGGGAGGTTATGAAACCGTTTTTTTTTTCCATTCTCTGTGGTGTTTATGCAATTCTACTTTTTTGACCTGCAAATCTTAAAAATATTTATACAAAATGAAAATAGACATTAATGACCAGGGGGTGTTTTCACCAAGCTGTTTATAAGCTATGAATGTGTTTACGAATGAGTGGTGACCTGATCTTGGGCTAAATCAGATCCTCAATGATGTGATTCCCATCAGCTGAAGTGGAAATCTGATATATGTAAATTAAAATTCTTATTAACATGCACAGACTTAAAGATTGTCCGTCCCTTTTGCAAGCTTAAAATTTTAAATCATCTATCACGATCGTAAATTGAAGAAAGTGTGATTCAAGACCATTTCTAAGAATATAGCATGTTGAAGCTTTCTGTATATGTAAAAAAATTCAGCCGTTAAATTTCAAACCAACTTTTTTCGTACTATGAAAAAAGTATTAGTCTTTGTTACAGTATCTATATGGTTATTATGCGTGTGTGAAATCCTAATTTTATGAGCAATTACCTAATTGGAGATGATTCCTTCTATAGAACAATTCTTATCATAATGCGTTTTATAATTTAATAAACAGATTAATCAATAAAGCAGATATTTCAACACAAACTGCTAAGAGCGCCTGAGGTAAAGACTATTAATAAGACGGGCTGTCTTTAACAGTCACAAATATGTTCTGTTGTACCCATTGCATCAGCTTACATGATAGTGGACCGCACTCCCGGAGGCGGAACTGGGCGCCTGATGCACAGCATGAATATCGACAACGCAGTGACCTGGGTCTTCCGGCTTTTCGAGGCTCCCGAGGGTGCTGGCCTGTACGCCACCTTCGACTCATCCTCCAAGTTGGACTGTGACCAGCGGCGCTTCTCCTCCGGGTCCGGCCGCGAGTTCCTACACGTCAACTGCAAGGCCGAGAACTTGAATAGCCCCCTCAGAGAGGACATCACTGTGACAGGCTCGGCCGAGGGCTTGCAGAGCCTCGTGGTCCGCATTGAGATCGATATTGATGACTCGGGTGAGTAGATTGCCCTCACCTCTGGCTATTGGAAATTAGGTATGGAAATCTGCCCCATGGAGTGCGGTGCAAATAAACATAATGTTGGTTGACAAAAGCTGCATTTCTAAGATTTCTTTACAAGCTACAAGCTCAGTTTCAATACACACCTTGATTTAAAACCGTGTTTCTGAAATTTTATACCACTTTCATACTGACAGCCAAAGTAGAGTTACTCCGGAATCCAGAAGGAGTAACTCCTCTTTGGAGGGTATTATGACAACTCTGAGATTTTTTCAATCCCGTTTCAAAGCAAAGTACTCAACCCACTTTGAGAAGAGGGTTACAAGCAGAGCCGCTCCACACTGGAAGTGCTGTATCGGCTTATTGCTATGATCTCATACGTAACTTCCTATCGTTTGTAGTCCTGTGTACGATTCCTGCTGTCAGTAAAGATACCACTAGGGCCCTCTTTCATTACGGTAGTCAGCGGCAACGCCCGGCTATTTGAGCCTTGAATCTTTGCCGCCTCCTCAGCAGTCATAAGTCAAATGAATCGTTGATCACCTGCATTTGTTACTGTGTTGCACAGAATAGGCGAAAGGATTCCTCATTGTTCTGAATTTTACAAGATATTCTAAGCATTTTCTGTGTCTCTCCTTCTTTTATGCCTTTTCAATATAGCCAAACATACTGGCACCGATGCAAGTGAAATCAACAACTATGACAAGCTGGTGGCCAAGTATGAGTACAACTTCCAGGAGTGGCTCAAAACTGTGGTAGGTTTATTTCTTCAGGTGTTCATTTACCATGTCGAGGTGAAGGAGAGAATGAGAATGAGTTGAAAAGAGGGGAAGAAGAAATTAAAGGAGACAAGGGGGGACAAATGAGGAGGAAGGTACGAAAGAAAATGGGAGAGTGAGACTGAGTCGAAAAGTGGAGAAGAAGAAAAATATTTTAAAGTAAGAAGTTTAGAAGGATAGCCAGTGAAGACAGAAGGAGATATGGAAAGAGACAAAGAGATAGAGAGGGGAAGAGCAAGTTTGGGATTGTGGCACTGGAGAAATTATAAAAAAAAATACTACTTATCATCATACCCCTTTACTTGTGGCAAAACATACCTGTGAATTCATGAAGTTACATTTCCATCCATTGGCGAGGAGGACAGCTACCATGACGATGAAATCGTACTAGGCAAAAGCTTAGCTGTGTACATTTGGGAACTTTTTTGAGCAACAATAATACCATAGCAAAATGATAATCAAAATTATGATAGCAATTATGCTAAAGATAACATGACACATAAAAAGATTAATATGATTTTACAGGGCTCCACATTCACTTTTTGCAAAGGGGGCCTGGTGACCCTTTTTAGGGGTTTTGTGTATAGGTCCACTGACTAATTTTCTAGATTTTAGGGATCCAGTGTCGATCCCTGGATTAAATCTTGTTCAGATGTGATAAATGTGTGAGAGTTTGACTTTACTGTCACAGATTGACCACAACCTTTCCTTATCTTTGTAGACTTGTGACGGAGCCCCGATGGACACTTGTTCAAACGCTGCTATGCCTGGCTACTGAGAGCTACCATACCAGTATATGCTGGAAACTACAACTCAATATTAGATGTATCCTGTTATTATTTGAATGTACCCTAAAATATTTGTTGTTATCCAAGGCACTTATGATCGTTAAGACCTTTTTGAATGAACATACACATAATATTTCTGCTAGAACTTCAAGAAAAATAAAAGAAAACCATGGCCATCACTTGCTATGTGCATAATTTGATGTTTACCTTTTTAATGATAGTAAACAAGTTTGATTCTCATTCCTTCTATTAGTTAAATAATTGAAAAACAAAAGATTAAAACAAAAATATGAGAAGAATAAAACAACTCTCACAATTTCCACAGCCTGTGACTAATATGGAAGTCATTGTAATAGTTATAGACAATCAGAGGTAGATGCAGTATGTTTTTAGTTTGATATACGGATGAAAATAAACATACAATTCATCGTATGATATGCCTTCTTTGAAACCCCGACTTAAAGAATGTAGGTAAAACTTAGGCATCAGAGTGAATCAGTGAGAAAACTTGTTATGGAGATGAGAATGTGAGCTCAAAGACTAAGCTTGTCTTGCTCTTTATATCTATTTTTAAAGAAAGATGATCCTAATTTCTATACTGCATAGATTAAGATCAGGTTTCATTCTATGTTTTGTTTGATAATGATTATACTGATGGCAGTAAATATATGATGATAATGATGAACATGACCTGCCATGGTTACAATGGGTCGTGCCTGTTCTTGCATGCACGTGTCCAGAGCTTGCATCAGGCTGCGGGCCAACCCGTGCGATTCCCTGCGCTTCGACCCGGCTGAAGGGAGACCACAGCCGTAAAAGCCAAATGCAATTTATTTGACATTGAATTACGTACAGCATCCACCAGCATGCTCCTTGCATGCCTAAAAAAAAAATCAGCACCTCCCTCATTTAAAGATGGCCCGTTCCTTTTACAACATCTGCAAACTTCATGAAAGTTTTAACATATTTAGCACGTATCTTTGGGATACCAACTGTGAAATTTTAAGGTCAGAGGTAATATAACTCCCGGAAATCTAACTAGGTTTCACTGAGATTTGATTCCAATTGATTGCCGACCATTGACATAATTTGAAATTACGACTATTTTCGTCGTACGAAAAAAGAAAGCTTGATCAATTATCAATGATTATTTCCTCAAAACCCAATATTACACTTTGTTGATTTCAGTGAAATGTTATATGGCCATTCTCTCTCAAATGATGACAAAGTCAGGGAACTTTCAAAATTAGGTCTGCAAAAGGGACGGGGTACCTTTAAGGCGAGATTCATCGCAGACCAGACGCAGAGAGTTATGCGACCAGTTGTGACCATGGCTTGAAGAAATGCATAGTGGGGCATAATTTAGAGTTGTCTATAAATTACCATTTCTTTGATATGAAATGCATGAAATCCGTGAATGATATGGAATGGTCTTTATGTACTTAGAGAACTATCATCAAGCAAAAGTGTTCTGTGAGATCTCTATAGTGTATAATTAAGTGCCTGTTGGTTGTATGGTTGCATGTCCATTTATTTATATCCATTTGAATGGTATTTTCCACATTTGAGTCATGTTGGGCTTATACATTGAATATTATGGATTTGAAGATTTATTATTTTCTTGCCTTTATTTAGTTTTACATCTATATATATATACCCTGTATATGTTTGATGTCTAATGTATGACATCAATAGCTTTTATTCATGAAGCCCATTTTTAAAATATCAGTAACATATAAATGAAGAAAAAACAAGCCAAAATACCCTAACCCTTAATGTGGCACTTGTGGATTTATTTTTAATCAAAACCCACAAATAGATTGAGCAACACCAGACCTAATGCTGCTCAGTTTATCACCCAAATGGTTTATTATTTTGGCATTCATTTAGCTAAAGAATACTGCATAGGACCTAAAAGCTTCCATAAGTAGCTTTTTCTTTGTCTTTTTCTTTTCTTTTCCTTTTTTTTTTTGGGGGGGGGGGGTGGGAGCTGAGGGTGATCGGCATTTGTTTGAATAATGATACAATTTAAAGTTCAGTCGAATTTTACGAATTCATGAACTGCTATCAAACAATTTTAAATCCTTAACACACCACACCATGTGTGGAATATTAATGCACACAAATCCCATAGAGCAGCATTTTGTCTTGCGTACAAAGGGTTAACGCATGGAAACATTATCCTGGAACCAAAGGCAGGTGACATCTATGAATCTGATTTACCCAGCCGCCAGGGTGTTGGGTATTCCTAAAGCAAATTATTCAATAGAGGGGTCAGGCTGCAGTAGACTAATCATTCTTGATTTCTTCTCCAGATCCTGACTGAGGAAAGAGGAGAATGGTACAGTGACTAGTCTCGGAGTACTAGACTCTATTTGTCTGTTGGGATAGGAGCTAGGGTAGATTACTTGTCTAAAAAAAAAAAGAATCCTGACAGTGTTGCTTAGATTTTGTACATATTTTGTCATGAGATACCACCGTGTCTGCAGCTGTATTTGCATAATTATGATTATAATAAAAGCACAATTTAGGTGACCAAAGCACTATTAGTAATACTGGGTGTTGAACAATACTATTGACACTTTTGAAAAATGATTAAAAATCAGTCTCAACTTACGTCAAGCTGAAATTGACACATCATAAATTCAAGGGATGTCAATTTGTTTAGAAACCGCTTTTGTGACATTTTATCTATTTCTTTTCTTGCATTAATCCCTGGAATGTCTAATGAGATTTTCACTTTTGGGCAAATTTGGATCTGAAAATTTGTGTGTATCAGATAATTCAGAACACGACAATGGTCATTGTGCATACCACATGCCAACCCACAACTTCCTTTCTGCCAGAAGCATCATGCATTATTAATAACACTGTGAATGACAGGTGCTAGTGGATTAACAGGTGTGATACACAATGGTCATTGTATGGTTCTGTACTTATTATCTCATACACACAAATTTTGAGGTCCAAATTTGTCCAAAATTGAAAATCTCATTGAATATTCAAAGGATTATTACAGGAAAAGTATTCAATAAAATGTCACTAAACCTACCTCAATAAAAATTGATGTTCCTTGACTCTATGATGTATCAATTTTAGCTTGATTTGAAACAGATTTGTAATCTATTTTCAGAAATGTCAACAGTTTTTTGAACACCTAACAGAAAAAGGAAGTAATTGATGATTTGATTTTTATTTATCATTAGAAAGAGTTGTGCATGAAGAATGTAATTTTTAAGTACAGTGTACATGAATAAGTGGAAGATGTAAAAGTAAGATTTGTGTATGCTTTACTTATACCAATCATGAAGGTAAATACTATTTGTAAGTAATATCAAACTTTATTTAGGAAACACTTTTGCTGTAAATAAGCATATACAATGTACATGTGATTGTATGGTGGATGCACTTTATCTGTCTTTCATACATTGCTGGTCATTCTGTTCAACGTTCTGTGTAATCGTCTTTATTTTGGGGATGCACATGTTTGATGTCTGTCCACCACCCGGTGGAGGCCCTCACAAAGTTAAAGTTAATGAGGAACTGAGTCAAAATAGAGTGAAATGTGCATAATTTAAAGACCTCTCAAGGAGACGAGAAATGCAGCCGTGATTAGTAGGTGGTCTCTATGTACAGGGGGGTATTCCGAAAACAAACTAAGGAAAAAAATTATTGTATCTCAGGAACTTATGACAAATTTTATCTTTTGGTATTCCGCAAAAGCCAACTAAGATAAAAGATCAAATTGTTATTCAAAGGAGGTAGAGATAAATTTTTTATGCAAACTCCCAAGCAATTTTATCTCCAGACGCACGCGCCTAGGCCCATAGCAGAACGTGCAAAAGAAATTTGCAAACTTTTTGCATATGAGCGCATCAAATGGAATTGATGCGCAATATCACTGTCAGTTTCAGGACATCACACCATCAGCTTGATGGTGTCAATGTATGAAAAAAACATGAAAGGACGTTTATTACTGGCGCAGGGCATGCGCTCATTAATATACTTAAGATAATTTTGCTGAATACCAAAAATATTTTAAGCACATTTTATCTTCGGGGAGTTAAAATTTTTACCTGTGAATTTTCGGAACTCCCCCCCCCCCCCCCCCAGGTTAAATATAGATGTCGGTGAGGAGTGTTCAAGCATGGACCCTTCGTGGTAGGGTCCATGGCTCAAGAGAAACATAAAAACAAGGTATTTATAGACGAGTGGTCTACTTCTACATGTGGCCATTAAAAGCTCAGTTGTCTTTTTTACTTAAATATAAAAGAGCTATGTCCCTGCACAAACTTTTTAAACGTTAATGCATAATGTTCCATTGTTTTCAACACGTTGCTCTCGTGGTAAGATAGCGATGTATAGAAGCAATGTTTAATTGTAGTGGGGACAGATCAAGTCATCATTAGCTGAAAATAGAAAATGCCATTTTTAGGCATATAGGCATAAATGAATTTTCAAAAAAACTTGGGATCACTCTGGTCCTAAGATTGTTAAGATTTGTTTTTATTTATTAGGTAGAAAGACCTTGCAAAGTAAAATCTGGAAATCACATGTGTGGTATTTCAGTGCAAAGTGTTGTCAAGTATGAATCAGCCTACACGTCAATGCATGCTCTAAACACAGAATCAAAATGGAATGTGCACTTTATAGATAGACTGTCATTTTTTGTAAGAATTGCATGAATATAACGAAAAAACATGAAAAAGGGCAAATGCATGACATTTTAGAATCTTGCATGTCAGTATGTATCCTGTATCCTAAGGAAGTGTTGAAGTGATAACATGGATTTCCCCGTTCTCTTGCCTCGAAATTGTTCAAAATCTTGAATCTTCATAGACTGAACAATAATTGGTCCAGCTTATAAAAATCCTGTCTGTATGATATTGGATTTATTTTGTCAGATATCCTCAAATATAATCAAACATGTCATCTGACCTCAGATCAGAATGGTTTGTTTTTAAAAAAGAAATTCAATTAGTATCCTTAGTTGTGCAGGGTTGGGACACAACTCTCTCATACAGGTGCTGATTAATGCTTAACATATAATGTCAATTTCTGCTCCATATTATGCATGCTTGTAACAAGTAACTGCCACTTCTTCTTTCGTGTGAGGTAGTAGAAGATCAAGCTATCTCTTGGAGCTGCGTGAGCCAGTTGACTTGTGCGTCTTTTGGGCACTAACGGCCACTAACGGCTTAATAACATTTCAATTTCAAAACTTAAAAATACAACTCTAGAATACGGAATGTATTTCGACCATCTGTCTGCATGTCATGTAAATTTAAGCATGTAGCGAAGAAATAATCAATGGTTTTAATGTGTTTATCAAATTAACAGCTCAATATCAATCGAAAGTAAAGTGAACAGAATAAGGAAAATCAGTATGTTGAAGCGATTTAGAAAAATTAAGGGAACTGTTTTGCATGTACATGTGTAAGTAGCTGATACAGAGTTCAGAGGGTAAATCATTTATTTCTTTTACTATACATGAAAGTAAAATAGAATTGTAGATCTATTGTGTGAATACGATACGTTTCCGTGGTACCAATATAGTATTTTTTATTGTACAATATTTTTTCTGTCTTTTGTACTTAACTATTTAAATCATATTAAAACGGCTCTATGTTAATTACGTGATGTATATAGGCCTGCACTGTTTTTTTTAACTGACACAATTTGAATTTCCACATGAAACGAAAAAAACACTAAATTGGCTATCGAAAAGTGAATACCGAGTTGTGAACGGGAAAGTTAATGCCTTTTTGGGGGAGTCATTTGTCATGTCCAATTTGGCACGTCATTGTACATGAATGGTTACATACACGTATTGTTAATCACTCGACTTATTTTCGGTCCGTGTTCATTGGCTGATGGGGATATGCTCATTCGTTATTGCAATAATTATTATATAAAAGTACATTTATTAGTGTGGTTTCTCTGTTATTCACGCACATAGCAGTTATTACAATGTAAAGGCTTACATTTCTTGCCACAATATCGATGGATATTATTTACCTAACCCAATAAAAAAACACTTCTGCCTAAAGTACGACATTTATTTTGTTACGTCAGCGATGGTTTGTGTTGGAATCCCTATTTGCTTTTAAAGTGTTGTTTGAGAGTTTGACGTATTTTAAACGTGACTGTGCTGGCGCCCGTGTGGTGAATGCAGGTGACGGCACGGTGAACGTAATAAGTTATTACATCGTAGTTGTTTTGCTTTGACTTTAATGATTGACATTTCATGTGACATACTTGCATGCATCCTTTGCTTTGTATTAAGAGAGAGATAGAGAGAGGGATGGGCTGGGAAAGAGAAAGAGGGGGTGATTAGATAGGCGGTAATAAAGAATAAGAATGAGGGGGTAACACAATAGTCCACATAGAGGAAAACAGGTAAAATGTGGAAGATGCATGTATATTCATGTATCTTGTACATGTTTTGTGATAATAACATTTACGTTGGCATGGTTGGAAGCTACCACCCACGAATATTTGTTTTGATAATGTTCTATTTGAGTTTGTCAAATCTCTGTTATGTGTGTACAGATCAAAGAGCACTATAATTAAATCAAGGTAAATATTAACAATAATAGATAGGAGATCAACAGAATAAGGACTACACGATGATAGATCACCCTGTGAGCATACAGGTGAGGGGCCATTTTCCCTACCCATTTAACAGTTTGCAATATTGATGAAATTGAATTATTTGTCGTTCAAAAGGAATACGAAGACATATCTTGTACTGCGTTGTTTTTCTACCTCACCCGAAAAGTACGTTTTTGCCAATTTCTCGACGTTCTCTCTTTATGACAGTATGCCTATGTGATTAAATGTTAACGTGAGGAGGTGCGTTGGCCTACATATTGAACTATCAATGTTGTCCATGCTGTCCTCGGAGGGTCGTGTCAGGCAGTCAGTCAGCAGCCGATGCGTATTAAACAAGTCTTTTCGGGAATTTTACGGATCGCACGATGATACAACAGGGACCGCCCAATATTCCGACAGACCGTTATTGACCCGGTACTAAATGTTTATGGGGTACGTTGCTGGAGGGGTATAGACCTATGTAGTCATGTTGTGGGATGTTTGGACACTATGTGAGAATTAACCTTCTCTATCTTCGAGATTCATGTGTTGGACCAATGATACATCGGAATATTGAATAGTAACCGAGACAACAACTACTATGAGAACAATCGTTAAGGTTGTAGTAGAACGCATATGCTATATGCAGACCTATCATTTAACATGTATGATATGGTAGCGTGATAGTATCTATGTATAACAAGCTAGGTGCCAAAGTTCTGCATTTTCAAGTACGGGTTGTATATTTTTTCCAACTTTTCTTTCGACGATATTTGTTAAGACGTTTTATCTCTTGGTTCAATCACTTCGTCTCGTTTGAAATTGCAGGGTTTTCAGAAAATACATTACATTAGTAATAATTAAAACGTAGACAAAACAACCATGTCAACATAGAAATTTTCGTGATAAAATTCCTTAAAGGAAAACTTTCATTTCATTTCATTTCATTTATTTCCACACGTAAAAAACATACAAAATATAAAGAAATAGACACACATTAACTTACATAGTGGCGGAGTCATTAAGGAAGTTACAAAAACTTGTGTGAAAATGACACCGTTACAAAAAACAAAGAACAGAACATTACAATACAGCAAAAAGAAACAGCACAACCGACATTTAAAAGCTCTTGCATAATGAGAGCTATACGATGAGATTTCCCTCTTTGTATTAACTTATTTCTTTTCTTCTTTTCTTAACGCTAGTTTGTTAAGTATTCATGTTTGTTTATATCATCATGATTCTAGGTCTTATATGCATGCAGCCAGACAGGAACCATCGGAAGAGCAGTCGTTACTGAAAGGGCTAACCCCGTTCAGATAAGTCAGACATAAAATCAATATAAAGTAAATGCTGATTGTTGATTTAAGCTGTGTGTACGATGGCGCCTCTGCTTGGTCGACGTCAATATCAGCTCTATACTGTGGCGGTTATATGCCTGCTGGTACGGTGCGTGCCCGGGGCAGATGCGCTCGTCGAAGCTAGGGACAAAGGCATCGCTACTCGCATCCCATGTAAGTTTACCTTAGGTAAACCTATATACATGTACGGGTTCTTTATCATTCTTATAAAATCTATTTAGAAAACATTAAAACTTTCGGTAACACCATGTAGTTGTACTGACCCATTTATGGCGTGGAGAAAGGAATGGAAAGAAAGAAAGGACTATTTAGCTTGAGTTTTCGGTGTTTTCGAACCGAAAAAAAATGGAAGTAGAAGAAGATCAAGGTGATGATGAGAGTTGTGGATAAATATCCAATTTTGATCTAAGTAAATATACCTAAACGAAAACATTGATTTGTGATCTTCAAATCATGCCAGAGACATGTACGGAGAGCAGCCTTTATAATGGCTCTAAGGTTATACCGTATACTGTATCGCATTGCAAATCAAAGTTTATTTGCATGGTTTGTATTACAGGTGCATTTTCTGTGTCGGATGTGACAGAGCCTGAATGTGATACCACACTGCGACAGGTCTTCAGAGTTCTCTCTGTGAGCGATGACAGCATCTTACTTGGAAGTGCCGAGTGCCTCTATCTGCTGGATACGAATCTGGTAAGACAAACGTTATTTCCTGCTTTAAAGACAGGGTGACCATTTTGCAGGTTAAAAAAATAATTTGGTAAAAAGTAATGAATAATGGAAATGGAAGAAGATACACTATTAGAGCTATCATCCGAATAATAGAACTGGGAAATGACTTTAAGCGGAATTATATCGATCAGAATATTTTGAAGAGGTGTTGGTCTGGCCGTCCGAAATCTATAGCCCAGAGACCGGAGACCGCTAGGCGCTATGTGGTCCGCACCTGTCCGCTTCACACTGCATGCGTTCAATGGGAGCTGCAATATGCCCAAAACCGCTCCCTGATAGGGAAAATCATGCAATACGATTATGAATTCATGTAGACTATGCTCGCAGCGGTTAACGTAAACGGATAAATTATTTCAATTTTCTGAACATTTTCGTGAAGCTACGACTGTGATTCATGCAGAGTATCATGACTGTTCAAACGGGACACACTGTCTTTAAAAGCTAACACCTCCCACTGTGCATGATACCATTAAGAGCTTGTATCAGGGACGAAATCGCTCCCCGAAGGTGGGGGAGGGGGGGAGACATGTCTTTTTTTTTTTTTTTTTTTTTTTTTTTTTTGGGGGGGGGGTCCCATAATTTTTTTAATCCCGCCCAGTCTCTGGAGGGGAGGGGGGGGGGGGGGGGGTGTGATGACGTTTTTTCCAGTATTTTTTTTTTATCCCGCCTAGTCTCTGAAAGTGCTCTCGGTGGGGTGGGGGGGGGGGGGCAGGACTGAAAAAAGTGGGGACATTTCATATTGTGGGGGTACGGGACCGAAAATAGTGTGGGGGGGCACATTTGATATTGTGGGGGGTACAGGACCAAAAATAGTGGGGGGGGGGGGGTGGGACACCCCCCCCCCCCCCCCCCCGGGTATTTCCGCCCATGGCTTGTATTAAAGACAATGACTATTTGAATAATAGTCAGTAGGCCTATATGTAAAGACTTATCACCAGACTCGTGGGATGTAACATATACCTATAAATGGGGACATCTGATATAGGTACGTCGTTTTGTTTTTGATAACTATCCATGTTGATCTTCAATCATGCATGTATCCCAGTTTATGATAACCATCTATCTAATACTATTTCACCCATGCACCACGCATTATCAGTGAATTGACTAGCAGTTTGCCTTATGAACTGTATATCAGCAATGTAAATTTTGGCGTAGTACTAACCCCGTTGACCTGAGTTAACACCTGTACGTGCAAAAATGAGACCACCTTTGATTCATTTATTTTTAGTTTGTATTTTCTTTTCCTGTCCTGACACCTAATGGAAAATGTATGTTACGTTTTCTCAGACTGTGACATCATCGGTACAACTGAGTGGTCCACTGGGCTGCGATGTAAGTTACATATTTGCTTTGTTCGCTTCGTAAACATTTCCTCTACATTACTTTTACTATGAAATTTGAAGAGTTTTTTTCACCTAACATTGATAACGACTTCCTTTAAATTGTTTTCCGTCTAATTGTTTACACATGTTATATTTGACAGATTTATAAGACAAAAATTTAAGCATATTTGTTAGTAAAAGGGTTATTCAATTTTCATCTTTTACCTTATTTTTACTTTTTATTCTGCACTTAAAAGCACTCGACAGACGTAAAAATAAATTTTTTAAAGGTATTCACTGAGGGCATATCCTCTGAAAATGTATAGGCTTAGATTAACAGCATACACATTCAGTAATCTCAACTCTGTGTGTACAAAACACATGTTTATTTTTTAAGGGCTATGTGTGTATGATAGTTGCCAAAAAAGGTGTACGTTCATATACAATCCTTTAGGATGAACACACGAGCTACCTTTAACATCGTCTGACTCTTCTCAATCCCAAAATCTTATCACGTCAATATTAAACAGCATATAATATTTCTTTTGATCGTGATACGATTTATTTTCAAGTTTTCCTTACGAACGCAAATTGGATATTTGTATTGATCAGTATGACGACTTCGCCTGCAAGAACTACATAACTACTGGATCAGAACTTGATGCAACAACGTTTCACGTGTGTGGAACATATAACACTTATAATCCGCAATGCTGGACGTGTCACAAGGTAAGACGTTATTTTCAACAATACTTTAACATAAATGTAAATATGTATTTATTTGCTGGATGACGGCATTTTTAGTCGGCATGTTAAGTTCTTCCTCTTGCTTGGATACATTTTATTGGAAATTATTTATTGGGATTCATTCTCTCCCTCACTTAAGTGAACGGTAACTTGTGTAATATAATTTTAATCCAGCCTCTTACAATCACCGTACATTTTGCAGACACAAGATGCCCTTACATGTGAGGATCAAGTCGACAATGACGTCATGCCAAGGACACCGAATCAAAATTTCACTTCGATTCTCGTTGACGGTGAGTTTTGGCCGGTAGTTTATATGCGAAACAAAGAACAGTTAAGCTATGGTCACAACTCAGAGCGGCGACCGACAGATTTATAGCCTGCTCGGTCGCTGCTGGAATTTAGGCATCGCCTGACCATTTTTTGAAAAGTCGAGCATGCTGTAGAGCACAAGCCGAATTTTAACTCCTGTAAAACTTCAACAGCGACCAAGATATGTCCCCAAAACAAGAGGTGCCCGGGCGAAATTGGCTAAAAACTCGCCGCCCTGCCACCGAGCAGACTACTTTCTGGGGATGTGACCATAGCTTTATGGAGCTGATGTATTCAGCATTTTAGTGGCACTCGTGTGCTGTAATATTTTTGGCACATTTGGTATTGAAATTAAAGATGACACGTTTTAACTATCTAATTTAGTCCCTCCCCCAATCCGTCAGCAGAGTATAAATATTGGAAAAATTATATGAGTTCCATGTGGCAAGACAAATGTTCGTCAGGCTGCTCTCTTTTCGAGGGCGCAGTGTACGATTAATTCAGAAAAAGTATAGGAAGTTTCACGAGTGTATGTTTTCAGTTAGTGTAAAGCGGTTATACGAAATTAAACATACCAAAATGATGAATCTTAGTATGGTATGTCCCATTCCTCTTTTTAGGTGTGTGTATGTACGTTTGTGTGTGTGTGTGGGGGGGGGGGGGGGGGTGGGGGTGTCATGGTGGTGGTGGTGATGGTACAACATACCCAAATGATGTATCTTAGTATGGTATGTCACATTCTTGTTCATGAGTTGTGTCTAGGTACGCTTGTGTGTGTGTGTGTGGGGGGGGGGGGGGTTGTCGTGGTGCGTGGTGGTGGTGATGATGGTACAAAAATGTCATATCAGAAGAGAGTACACTCCGTCTTCATCGGCTCACGTGTATTTGTAAATCTGCTAAAACCATGGCAACACCGTTTTTCTTGAGTATCTTAGATCATCATCCTAATGAAATGTTATCATTGCTTTTTCTTTCAAGGTGTTTCAGACATCGACTTTGTCGGAAGAGTTATTCCTCTTCCAATCGGCGACAAAAATACGTTTTCTAAACATGACGCTAGTGGGCAAGAAGTCGATACAGACGACTCGTGGATCTCAGGTAAGTCCCGTCGCGGTTTTGGGTTTGTTGCCATTTGGTCCAATCCCAGTTGGCCCACTCACAATTTCGTCTACAAGGAACCCCTTAAACATACCGTTTTAGATTAAAATACTGCGTTAACTTATCAGCAACTCGAATCTACACCTTAACTTCAACCGTTAACCCTAATCCAGACCCCCTACCCTAACCCTAACCCATATAAATCAGCATGTGCTGGTAGACGAAATGGTGAGTAGACCAACTGGGAGTGGACCAAATGGCAACTCACCGCGGTGATAAATAACTTACACTATGGATTGCCATGCAAGAATATCAAATTAAGCTTTCCCTTTACTTTTTCATTAGTTAGCTTACTCTGGAATTCTCAAGACATACATCCTAAAAACAAATGCAGAATGTTTCCATATTAAAATTCCAACTAATCCTGAACATTCACCTCTTAATACGTTTGATTTTGGCTTGCATTTGCTTTGTGAAGTATTCTTAGGCTATTTTTTTTTTTACTTTGAGCTATTTAATCATTAAGATAAAAAAAAAAAAAAACATGCTCAAATCTCGAATGTGAGACAAAGTATACCAAAAGTGTTGAATTAAAGGGTATCAATGTTGAGTGTTTGGTGTAGCTCTAAACTAGTATTATGATATACATGTATATCACGTAAACATTTTTGCAATGTTTTTTTAATGTTCCATAGTTCACAATCAACATGATGTGAATAAGTATTATACTTTCAATGCTGATTTGTGCACTGAACATAAATGGCATATCGGCACTCCCTGACTAGACTCGTTGTCCTCCCGTGCATATATTTTCTTAATTCGGTACTATTGATGTAATTTCTTTCTGACCAAACATCAATTCCACATCACTTTTCCTCAACTCATCCTTTCAGTGTTCGTACTCTTATTCTTGCACACATAATGTAGGTCCCGTGGATTTCGTTGGAGAGCCCATTGAATATGGGGAGTTCATTTATTTCTTCTTCCGGGAAAGGGCTCAGGAGAACACCATAGAACAGGCCATATACTCAAGAGTAGCTCGGGTCTGTAAGGTAAGTCCATCAAACAATATACATGTATATATATCATATTTAATCCTTTATTTCCTAGAAACTGCTGCTCCAAGGAGCATCTAAGTATTACACATGCAAAAAATGCATTGATGTTTATGTCGGTACCGCTGGCAGTGTGCCCCCCCCCCCCCTTTACATTCTCTTATCACACGGGGATAGGATGTTTGTTGCAAATTGTATTGTAATATAATTACATAGTTATGTTGATAATAAAGGCTATATTATGGGAAATGGGTGATTGCCATATCATCTTTCAGATCATTTTTAATCAATATGTCCTTTAACGGTAATGGAGAGTATAGTGACGGCCTCAAGGATCCCAGTCTTATTTGATTTTAATCGAGTTGATGTGATTTTGAGACAATTTCTTCAGACATGTGAACATGAAATCAAACGAGAATGTGAGCCGTGGTCAAGGCAGAACAGGTGTACTATGGTTATGGATTACTGAATGCTGACCATTGCAATGACCTTTAACAGACCTAATTCTAAATAGGAGATATTTGGTATATTAGCCCATTGATAAATGGTTGCTCGTAATGGTTTCTAAGCCTTGCCAGATTGCTTCCGACTATCGATAACACAAAACACGATCAACTTACCTACCAACGTATGCATATCTCAATGATGGCTAGGAGAAGAATTAAGATGTGCATAGATGTCATTGATCATGATGATATTATTATTTACACCACCATATTCAAACATTTGGATCGCTTATATAAAAGTATTTATTTTAATCGTATGAGTAACTTACGATGGTAATAATGATTAAAACATTGCACTCCGTGAGCACACCATTGAAACACTTCAAACTATTCTGTCGTTTGCACTCTTGGCTCTCTGTTCCTGCAGAATGATGCAGGGGGAATCACCAATCCCCTCCGAGACACATTTACCACTTTCCTGAAAGCAAGACTTGAATGTTCTAATGGAGATCAGTTCCCTTCCTTCTACAATGAAATTCGTAAGTTTTATTGTTCATTTCACTTCCGTTTATTATACCATGGACCTATCATGGCTGGACTGCGCTCGGATAGACTTCCTTTGATCTATGATGATCGCCGCCTCATAAAAATTCAAGACATTCAGGTGTTTCAAACAATACGCTGTATTTCTAATTAGGCTGTGCCTTCCTCTGAATAACAAAAGAAAATCTGGTTTGAGAAAAATGTCAACCGTTCAGCCTTCGCTGGGAGTTCATAGCTGATCTTATTGCACACACTGGGAATTAGTTTGGTGGTGAGCGAAGGGAAATTCTGATAAAATTATAGAAAGAATTTGGTCCGTAACTTTTTCGGACACCTCCGGACACGAAATTGGGGTTGTTTCCATGGAAGGTGAAACACTGAATAAACGATTTACAAGATATTTGGACGGAAATATGATTGCCCAATGTGCGATATGAAGGCATTTCTCTCACATGTTTTCTACAGTATTCTTGATTTATCAGAAAAAAGAAGCGTCTATATAATCTACAGAGAATCGTATAATTTTAAGATGTACTACTATTGCACATGCACTTCAGTTCATGAAGTGGTTCTGAAATCTTCTCTGCATACAGAATATATATTCCTCTTCATGCATCAAAAATTTGTCTTGCATATTTGGCGGCGCTCGTCACTGGATCAAAGAACAAAATACGTAAAATATTCTTTTGTGCTATCAATAATCGCGACTGGTGAAGGAATAAATTATTCGTCGTGACGACTCCAGTTCTAACACCTTCCTGATTATACGTAAAGAAAGCTCTCAAGAAGTCACTGTGCCCATCACGGAGAAAAGACATCCACCGCATTTTACTGGAGTATGTTAATTGCTGTACGATTTTAAAGGATTTCCGTTGATTGTAAATGTTTTATTATGTTCATATACATATACAAAGAGCGTCATGAAATTGTACCATGCACGTGATCCATCTAATAATCAAAATTCTGATAGCGCCCTCTTCAATGTAGACCAATGGAGGATGCACATCATTCATTACGTTTTGGACGGATTCTTGCGCAATATGAAATGTGCAATGTATCAATTATTAATAGAAAATGAGCATCGGAATCAGCTAATCGTGTATTTTGTAGTAAATGCTTTATTTCCATATTCAACTTCAAAGATGTCCTGAATTTGTACTATTTATCAACTCCATGATTAAATTCTATGTAATCATTTATGTCCATGTGCTTTTCATCTATAGAAGATGTAAAGCAATCGTCAATCGATGCAGGCACCATCTACGGGCTGTTCACAACTCCGAAGTAAGACATTCCAAAATGCAAATGTTAACCATGTACGAGGAGCTAGTTTATTGGGCCACATTATAATTAAAGGTGGTGGACATGATTCTTCACCTTCACTCACAAACATCCTGCTCCTGCACACACATTTTAATCGTACTAATAAAAACATAAAATCTTCATTAAGCCCCATACTGAAAATAAAGCGTCGCGTGTCTCAAACAAGTAAATCAATAAACAAGTAGAATCACCTTGATGCGTCGGGGAAAATAACACATCACACAAACTTACTATGTAAAGTTTGCCCTCTCAAAATAATATAAATTGTCCATTAACGTGTTAGCAGGTGTTTTACGGCCACCGCAAACACGATTCGATTAGTCGTACAAATCTGCGAAAGGCTGAATCGCAGGACCCGGTTATTGGACACGCAGTTGTGTCCGATTTATCCGATCCATGATCTAGATTTTTGCTATCTTGCATCTTATTCTGATAACAAACCTCTACCTTTTACCCTTTCTCGGTTGTGTGGCTTTGATAAGCATTGTTGCAAAATGCCTACTTCTTCCTATGCAATGCAAAGCCCCAGATATTGTTGCCTTTCCACTACAAACTCAAAGCACGATTCACACACGGTTTTTGTTGAGTTTTGTAGAAACGTGAATAAAGCACGACAATTATCATGCTAACGACAATAAGGCTGCTTGGACTGGGATGAACATCACTTAAAACACATGGATCATACGAAGGTTATAATCGCCGCTTGAATAGGCTGTCCGTTTCGAACGATCAATGCACGTTCATTTTAAGTCCATTCATATAAATCTTGCACGAGGCTGACATTATCTTGTAACATTTCATATTATCTCCTCTCTAAAGCGCTGGTCAAGTTAGCTCAGCTATCTGTAGGTACAGTCTGCGGGAGTTAGACAAGCTGTTCAACCAAGATTACCGAAGAGGTCCAACGAGTGATAACTACTATCCGGACCCTACCAAAAGATGGAATCGGATTCCCATCAATAGCCAGGATGGATTGAATAAACGAGACGTGAGTAATCACTGTCGGTATGAAAAACTGATATGTGAAACAGCTTCAGGATGTGTTGCTCGGATTAGCGAAGTGTTTTATTTTGTAGACAGGCATAAGTCATTCGGGGCATTCTTCAATCGAAATTTCATTTTAGACATACCCCATCTCAGAAGGGCTTTCAGAGGAGCCAAATGCAATCTCAGCGGATCCAACGTCCTAACAAAAGTTACAGAGACCGAGTTTTCGGTCTAATTATTTTGTGTCCATTTGTATGGTCATGATGAGACGGAGAGGGAGCTGTGTTACGTCACAGGCACAGGGTACACGGCGAAGGCACACTGTGCATATAAAAAATGTACGGAAAGTTCCCCTGGCTCTACACTGCTGGGTGTGTGGACATAAAAACTGCTTCACAACAAGGTCTCGAAACACAGGTTAAGCAACATATAGGGAAGATAGTAGTCTACTTAGTCATGCACCTCAGGAACTGGAGACAATGATCCGAGAACTAAGTGAAGAAAGCAGAAAAGCTGGACTAAAAATAAATATCACAAAGACAAAGGCAATGATGAGCAGCAGATTTAAAGAACACGCTATTACAGTTCAGGGTGAGACCATAGAGAAGGTGGACAATAACATATACTTATTCAAAAAGATTTCCATAAAAAATAAACAGCAGGGGTAATGAATAGAAGGATCCATTTGGCTTGGGCAAAATTGGGCAAGCTCAATTTTATCTTTCGTGATGAGAAGCTCCCTCTTTCTCTCAAGAAACAGACTTTCAACTAGTACATCAAACTGTGCTCTCTTATGGAGAAGAAACATGAACCACAACTGAGAGGCTGGAGAGAAAACTTAGAGTAACCAAAAGGGCTATGGAAAGAATTATGATTGGTGTTGCAAAGAGGGACAAAGTTAGAAACCAGGATTTAAGGAGGAAAACTAAAGTACGGGACATGAAGTGGGCTGGTCACATAAATTTTCTGTCTGGACCCCCAGAGCTAAGACCAGAGGAAGAGGCAGGCAAAGTAGGGGGTGGATGGATGATATTAAAGAATATGGTAGTGTGACATGGAAACGAACGGCACAAGATAGATTTAAAAAAAAGATGAGAAAATGAGGAAGAGGCCTTCCTTTAGTGGTGGAGAGAAATAGGCTATATATATATATATATATATATATATATATATATATATATATATATATATATATATATATATATAGTATTTTACAGACGGCTAGGTATATAGATAAATAGTCTATTTTACAGACATATTTGTTATTAAGCAGTGGGAAATGTGTGTATGGAGTTGTTCACTGTATCCACGCACTCTACATCCCAGAATCTAGAATATGTGTGGAATGACAATAAGCATGATAAGAGGGGAAGAACACAACGATTGTATGATGATGATAAGAGTACATCAAGGTACACACATGTACAGTATTCGTATTTATCTTTCACATTTTCAAACAATGGACAACATGATGAAAGCAATATTTCAAACAACATGTTTAACAAATGTATTTAACATTTCGAAGTGAATGTGTAGGGGCCACTCTTGGAAGCAGAGCGTGTGATTTAAAAGGCCCCAGAGATGGTTAGGCAACACTACAATGAAATATATAACAAAATATGTATAGTAAATATATGAATTTTGAATACATTATTTGACATACTTTATCAAATATTTTTATCACATCTAAATCATAATTTTCCATAAACCAGCACTATCAATATAAATATAAAACAGAGAAAAGAAAGAAAAAAATACATCACGCTAAATCATAATGCGCAAGAATAGGGAAAGAGACAGAATAAAGAAATTTAAAAGGGCTAGTGAGGAAAACATTGTAGTTTTGAGGGAATACTAATCTTATTACACGGATGTTATAATTTTAATATTTCAAGTATGAACAAATATGTACAAAAATGTATTGTTCATGACACTCGAATACCTCTATTCTCACCGCCGATTAGATATCCTTAATAACCAATTATTCTATCTAAAAATGAGATTTCTCAGTCTTTGTGATCCATGCTGATTATTTAATGTCCACTGTAGTGCACGACTGCGTACCCATTCGGCAATGTGTACACTTACATCGAGAGTTTTCCGCTCATCAACACAAACGCCAAAAACTGTGGACTCGGCCAAACATGCAATGACTACAGCAGGTCGACAGATGATCCTCTCGCCGTGTTTCCTGGTGTCCATGGAAGCCAACTGGAGGTTTACAACGATAACGACACGTATCTCATGGTGGCTATTGGAACAAGTAAAGATTCTACAATCATTACGGAAGCAATATATTTGTGTTCTCTTATCAAATTGATCTAACTTTTTCTGCGAGTACCATTCAAAAACAGATCATAACAAAAATGTATGCGTATCCGCATTATCCCTCTTCACATGGTTCAAATGATTGTCTGCTAGGCCTATATATGGAGGCAGATTGATCGTCTCGTGCTAACCGCATTCCCAAACCAAAATATGGTTCTCTATCTAAATGTAGCACAATATGTTCAGTTCGTCCCCGAGAAATGAATTATAAATATCAGAAGCTTAGTGATCTTCAACCGTTGATCTCTGAGTGAATCGATCTCAATTACTGCATACCTCGTTTCTTTCATAAAGAAACGCGAGAGACTGCGTTATAGGCATAATGAATACGGACGGACAAAATCACGCGTCCTGTCACTCTATTCCATGGTATAGCCAAGCAATGGCGCATACAAATCAACATGTGCTATTATGTTAAAAAGTACATGCACCCCCACCCCCCCCCCCCCCCTTCCCTATACGAGGCTCCTTCCTGACCAATTCCAATAGCACGGTAAGCGTTCGACCCCACTCCGATTGAACACCTTACCATGGACTCTGAATGTGATTTGTAGACATAGATACATACTTCATTAAAAGTTTATCTCCCGTCCCTAAATCCCCTCCGTACCGAGGCGTGAATTGACCAATACAATGAGGATTCTGGCCCATGGTCAAGACCAGATTTACCAGAAGGAAGACAAATTAAGAACTAACAAACTGCATTAATACTCCCAACCCTTATCGCGCTTAGTATGTGAAAAGCTGCAGTGTAATCGTATCAGTCAATTTTGTACATGTTCATGTTTATGCTGATTATTAACAGTTTCTTCTGAATGATAATTGTTACACCCTTCTCCAGATGATAGGTCTATTTTGATAGCTGATATCAATACCAGTGAGGCTGTTATCAGGGACACATTGACCGTGTGCAGTAAAGACTTGGGAAACCCAGAGGTATGAACATTCACCACTGCTTTCATATGTATTATGTAGTCGCTGTATATATATACATACATATATATATATACATACATATATATATATATATATATATATATATATATATATATATATATATAAGTCTGCATTTCCAGATTATATATTTTGTCACCATTATGATAGTTATATTTGATTGCGTAAGGCTTGCTAAAAACTTAACACATAACTATGCATTGCCGTTTCTTTCATGGTCAAACACTCGTTATTTTCCTTCGTAGGAAGTCGAGAAGAAATGGCCGTACGGAGTTAGTTACCTACATATACATAAGACCTCTTTGTATGGCGCGGTAGACAACTGTGCCTTTAAGTACTCTCTGGATGGTGACCGTGGTGACACACCAGCAAGTAAGTTTACAAAACTGCTATCTACATAACAATGGACATCGCTCAGATAATGTTGTGCTTTAGATACGTGTAATATTGTATAAGATCTATTAATGAAGTTACATGGCAAAACGTTATTTTCAAAAATTTGCGAAATTGCATTTGCTATTCGTATAAAGAACGAGCGTACATAACGCAACATTTAAGACCTGGTAAGAATATTCTACACCTGTATGGAATCAAAAATTCAACAAATGAACTTCGATTCGCGCTTTTATTTTGACAGGGTAATTATTATCATTATCATTATTATTATTATTATTATTATTATTATTATTATTATTATTATTATTACTATTAATATTATTATTATCATTATCATCATTATTATTATCATTATTGTTCAGGTTTTTTAAGTAGGGTGGCATCTTCAGTTATAAAACTGCTGTCACAACTTCAAATTTAAAGAATATCAACCAAAGTTATGATGTTGCAGCTCAAATGAAAGTTCTTTCATTTTGACAATGCCTTGTTTTTTTGATTTTCTTGACTTACTCCCAAGTGTCAAACATCTTGGATAGGAGCGAGCCGCAAAACTATACCTATGCTCTGCAGTTGAGTGACTCAATAACGAGAGTCTTCAAGCTCTTTGAGGCGTCTCCGGGTGTTCAAATGGTCGGTAACTTCACCGGGGAGCTAGCAGACCACAACTGCTCACAGACTCACTTCGAGACGGATGGGTCGGAGTTTCTACATGTACACTGTGAGCTGAGGAACATCACTGTAAATGCGTCGAGCCTGCAAGGGGAGATCACGGTGACCAGCCAAAGGGGACTCGCCGATCCGTTCACTGTCACAGTGACCATCAACATCGACTCTTCTCGTAAGATACAAACCTTCTTTTGATGTGCCCATGGAACATTTTATTGCTATTATTTCTATAACTCCAGGATACTTTTGTATATACTTTTCCATTCACGAATATGAGAGCGTATGTTCAACTCCTGTGCCATGTGCCTATCACAATAAATATACACTCTCCATAGATCTGCAAATATTAGGCACATAAAGGGTTAAGGTCATGTTTATGTATGTTTTGTGTTTAAGTAAGATGAATGAGTGTATATAATTATAACATTGAAACTTCTCATCTGATCGTATCCGAATACTGTCTTGTTCAGCCTTTCAAGCAAGTCTGTGCACTTTGAAGTGAGTTTTCCGTGTAAGCTCTTGCGCACGTATAATACACAGTCATTCAGTCATTAGCACTGACAGCCTTGCTCAATACTAAGCATCACAAAGATTGCACATGAATATTAAATCAGCTGAAAACTTATCCGCTACAAGAGGGTACTTTGCCCGTACCCCGTTAAAGGTACATGTATTGTTACTGCCACCGCAGACGACACGATCCGATCAGTCGTGCGACGCTGCGACAGGCTGAATCACAGGACCCGGTCATTGGGTTGATACAGGAAGGTGACGTCACATTTCCAGTCGTGGGGCCTTACGACTACAGAATAGTTGCGAACTAGTCTCGTGCGCGGTGGCCTGTACATGACGCAAGTTTATTTTTTGTGTTAGCAGTGCAGAATGCGAATGAAGAATTGGCGGACGAAACTCGGAGGCACGACAGGGAGTTGGCTGCTTACAAGCACACGTTTGAGCAGTGGCTACAAAGGAATGTGGTATGTCGATTTCCTTCACAATGATTTCAAAATCAATCTGAATTGTACGTCACAACTTGAAAGAAATGATGAATAGACAAAAATACCACGCATAACGATTATAGAGTTTATACTCTACAGGAAAAATTACTGATAATAATATCTTATAGTTACAGATCTAAAAACTGCCACAATGTTATTTATGTTAAGCGATCAAGTAGTAATGTAAATTTACTTTTCAACTTTTAGAGACAGGTATATGTATGTCGAAAAACCAATATTTTTTCATATTTACCAAATGACCCATTTACTTTTCCTTTACTTCTACTTCTTGCATTTTGAAATGAGTCATTTCTGAAAGATGTTTTTTTTTCTCCTTTTCCCGCCAGACTTGTGGAGAGTCAATAGACCAATGTAAGAGTGCGACGACATGCAAGATCCCATAGAGCCCGGTCAGACTGCAGCCGGGAATAGTCTTGATCTATTTCCGAGGAAAATGCTCAAGCAGGGGTGTTCAAGCAGGGGTTCAAGCAGGGGTCATTGAAACATTTACATGAACACTTCAGATATAATTTATAATGTATATTTTTCCAAATAGTTAATTTTTATGCTGATTATATATATATCACCTTATACATGTTATACAGTAAGAATCAAACACACCATTTTCGTGCCTGCGGAATACATTAACACTTGGCAATTTGCCAAATTTTACAATGTCCCGTAATGTGACTTTTATAAAGCCTTTTGTTAGAAGAAGCATTCTATTTTAAGAACTGTTCTTGTCACAAATATTCACAAAATCATGACAATTCAGATAATTTTTTGGTATGCATGTACTTCAAATAAATTCCACACCCAAATATTGTTAAGGCTAAGACTGGAATTTGCATTGCCCAAAGTGTTGAATGCATGTACTCTCGAAATATGCGAGGAATATTTGTTGCACATCCATGGAAATGGCTAGCTAGTATTCTCTATGGTCAATTATACCATGACCTGCTGTACATTAAAAGATCTATCAAAACAAACAACTGTATGCTCAATGACTTTGTGGAAGCGGTCGAGTTGTCCGACAATGAGTTTGCCACCAACGACCTCCCAGCTTACTTTCAAATCTTTATGTTTACCTTTTCATAACGTTATCGTTTGTATTTGCTATCATGAAGCAACAATGAAGGATTTGGTCGCAGTAATTGTATAGGCTACAATAAAAGCTTACACTATGCTTCTTTCCAGGCCCAAACCAAGATCTATCATCTGTACAAAACTGTATTAAACAAATCTCCTGTAATTTCTCTTGTATTATGCAATATTCAGTGACTTTTACTGTGTTTTGAATAAGTGTTATTGTAGGCCAATTCACTCGTGAACAAGCATAATTCAAATGTGAAATACATGTAATATATATTCCTTGTATTTATTGATATAATTATATACATACGAATGTCATAACACGTTTTAGATAGGTGTTCAACGTGGACTAAGAAATGCTCCAAATCGGCCTTGCTGTACCTAAAAATACAATATTTTCTCATGAGTGTTGGTAGGAAATGTTATTGTTTTAGCTGGGGGAAGGACTAAATCCGCTTTGTATGTCTGTTTACCTCAATATAAATCTTCCTTCCGAACAATAGTCCATGTACATATCCTGCCTAGACACTATTTCCGTTAAGGCTATATTCGGTGTAGATGTATGCTTCCGATAACAATATAAAAGTCAGACAAATAATATCACTATGTTGGTATGAATCATCTACTTCATTTCCTTTATGAGCTAAGACAATTTCTTTCAACTTGGAAGGTGGTGACTCCTCCCGACCTGCTACTCTTAGCCTTGTCACACACTGAGCGTTCTGGTAAATCACTAAAATGCAAAGGCGACGCATATTATGTCGCCTTTATATAGGTAGGTTGGGAATGGTGTGACCTGGTCATCGCTTGTCGACGCCCTGTTTGGAGATGCTAATAAACGCAATTGTGACGTGTGGTAATCTTTTCTAAAGGCTTTGAAATTATTTTGTTTTGTTTAAATACCGAGTCCTCGCATTTGTGTTATTGATGATATTGTACATAGAGTAACTTCATACAGAACGTTAGTATGTGACGTATTGATGGCACTTACTTTTTGACAACGCAGCAATGAATCAACGACAGGTGTATGCGTGCGTATAATGTGTGTTAGGGGATGTGTGATTGAATGTACACGAGAGAGCGAAGAGAAGGAATGGGGGGAGAGAGAAAAGAAGAACAGAGAGATAACATGCAAAACCATTCATCCATGGAACTCCATGGGCGTTGTACGGTCGGGCCTACAGTAGGGGAAACCCCCTCCATATATGCCCTTTGCGTTTACGTCATTGCGCTTTGTTGAGCTCCGTCTGTCCATGGTAACTTAACACACGAATAGATTGAAATATATTGTATACACCGCAAATGCATATCAATTCGGTGGTTGACATCATTTCGCTTTTCTTTTAATCAAAGTGTGCTAGCTTCTCTCGTCTTACTATTATCAGCCAAGAATGTCAGCCCTAAAATGTGTGCAAAAACATATCTAGCTATTAGCATGGTTGCAGATGAACGAGCAAATACCAAATGCAGTACAGTACAATATCGGCGGTTCACTCAAGCGTGATTGCGTGTTTTCATTTTTTTTTTTTTTTTTTCATTTAACTTCCTCACTTGGAGAAGGTCGCTTCGCATTTCGTAGTAACTTACCAATATTTTCTGGACCCAGCATCAATGTGGAAGACGACTGTGTGACCACAGGTAATATAACTCATTTACATAATTCCAATTGACATTGGCAATAAGTGTACACTGTGGTCGTACTTTGATCGCTGAACGCAGGTTGCCGTTTGCATCGCGTCACCCGCCGATAACACACATCGTGAACGTATGCCATCTTTGTCCGTCTGTATATATTAAAACTCGTGTCATTGAGGTGGGGCATCACCGCTACCGACCACATACAAAGGTATCTTTATCTCTGCAAAACTATGCCCGATACTAATCTGGAGATAAGTTATACGTGGTACACATCCTCTCTTTTTAAATTCAAAGTGTCTCGCCAATGCATTATCTTGCTTAATTGTACGTGTATTATGATGGGACTGGGTTAATTTTTGGTGAAGGTTCATGAGTTGCATTGCATTCCATTTATATAAGACGTGATCAGTGTATATGTCTGAGCACATCAACATGTCGTTTAAACAAGTTGGACGCCAATGCCATTGTGATGTATGTTAAGCATCCCAATCGCTAGACGTAATAGATCTTCATATGCTTTGTTCGCTATCTATAGGATGTAAAGTAGGTCCACCAAAATTGAGATATCACAGCAAACCATGTTTAAATCTCCTGCCCATACAGTGTTCCATCGTGCACATTTACTATTGACCTTTGATGGTCTAAAAAGATACATGAAGCATGTGTTCGTTTGAAAATGATAATACTATTGGGCAATAATAACATGCAACGTGTATGCAATAAATTGATTTTTGACCATTGAGATCATTGGGGGCATCACTCCCTACACTACACAGCACTATACGAGCCCATGAATAACGTAGCATAACACTGTGACGCAGCGTCTAGCGATGTGGTGTGGGCGACTCGCATGAGAGCATAGGTGCAATACGCCACGAAGCTGCATGGATAATAACAGCAGCCATGTTCGGATCGAACGATATAACATTGGTATGATAGTCATGGAGGAAGAAAAATGGTATTGTGTCTCCAACTGCATTTTGACATGACATGTTTAGATCAATAGTGATGGCGATGGCTGGTCGGTGCGCCTGAGGTCAATAATAGAGTGACCTTGTTAGTTCTATGCTTGACACGCAGGGGGAGGATGGGGGGGGGGGTGCTATTGTGTCTGCTTCCACTAAAACTGAGATATGGTATGAAATCTCCTCATGGTTTAATCCCCTGCCCAAGCAGAGTTACCATCGTGTAATCATCTATCGCGTGTTTGGGTTTTGTAAATACAAAAGTGTACCAACAGTTTGTTGCCATATTGCCTCAGATATACGTATTTGGGATATGATTCCTGTCTGAATTATGCTTAGTGAAGCTGTCAAAATAACTGCGAACATATCAGAATTGGCTCAACAAAAGCACAGATATCCATTGTAAATTGTCTCAACCAACAAAAGACAAAACCAACGAGATACGTATTTATCGTTGTTAAACCAAAGTTTAAAGATAACACATTGGATTTAGAAAGTAATTGATGATAAATATAATCACGGTGATGATGATAACGATGATGGTAGTGGTTGTGAAGTGTTGTGGTAAATATTATCAAGTACGTGTAAATTGTCAGTTTAATATTCAGGGATCTTAGTAAGATCTCTAAGCCTAGTCAGAAAAAGGATTAATGTTCACACTGCATTATGAAAGAATTTCCTGCGTGTGTGTGTACGTGGGGAAGGAGAGAATATGTATGTTCATATTCTCTTATGTGTCTTTCTGTGTGCAGATAGGTTATCCTTACATAATTTATTTTAATTTTCACCAGCCACTTGACGCAAGTTGGATTTGTCAATCTTCGAAATAGAGTCCGTTGTTCAGTCATGCATGCAAAGATCCACATGAAAAGGGTACCAAAATATGCCGAGAGGATAACTCTACGAAGACTCTCATGAGCACATTATTGAATATTCATACTCGGAACAAGATAACTTTCAAAAGATGGGACATTTTTGTTACTCACTTTGCAGATGCTTTCCACTTTCCTCTAGTGGCTTTCCACCAACCCCAAGTGGCTTTCTGTCCACATCTAGTTCCTTTACCTACTTGCATGCATTTCTTATTTTTCTTATTCCTGTAGAGTATACGCACTGTGTGTGCATGTGTGATCACCATATGTTTGTGCTTGCCAGATGGATGTCATTAAATAAATATAGGTGCACATATTTTCAAATCGTGCTAGTCGGAAAAAATGTTTTGAGAGTCGTTAGGGTGTGCATAATTATGTGTACTTGCTTTCCACCCACCTCGGGTGGCATGCGACCTACCTCGAGTGACTTTGCACGAACCTCTAGTAGCTTTCCACCTCCCTCTAAATGCTTTTCACCTACCTCTTGCAGCGTTCCATCGACCTCTAGTACTTTTCCATCGAACACTATATTGCATGGTTTTCCTCTTGTGGCTTTCTATGTACTTTTACTGGCTTTGCACGTACCTCTATAGTGGCTTTCCACTTAGCTATAGTGTTTTCCCTAATAGATTTGCTTGTTCCTCTAATAGCCTTCCATCTACCTCTAGTATAGTTTTTCATCTACCGCTAGTGTAATGGCATTCCACTTCCTCTAGTGACTTTCTATGTACATCTAGTACCTCTAGTGGCTTTCCACGTACCTTTAGTTTCTTTGTACCTCCCTCTAGTGGCTATCCACGTACCTTTAGTTTATTTGCATGTACCTCTAGTGGCTATCCACGTAGATTTAGTTTCTTTGTATATTCCTGTAGTGGTTATCCACGTACATTTAGTTTCTTTGTATCTACCTATAGTGGCTATCCACGTACCTTTGGTTTCTTTGCATCTACCTGAAGTGCCGGCCTATCCTACCTACCTTTAGTTTCTTTGCATGTACATTTAGTGGTTATCCACCTACCTTTAGTTTCTTTGCATGTACATTTAGTGGTTATCCACCTAGCTTTAGTTTATTTGCATGTACCTGTAGTGGCTTTTCACGTGCCTTATTTAGCTTCTTTGCATGTACCTCTAGTGGCTATCCACCTACCTTTAGTTTATTTGTATCTACTTGTAGTGGTTATCCACGTATCCCTGGTTTCTTTGCATGTACCCCTAGTGGCAATTTGCGTACCTTTGGTTTCTCTGCATGTACCTCTACTATACTGGCTATCCACCTAGCTTTACTTTCCTTGCACATACCTCTTGTGTCAATCAATCTACCTTTAGTCTCTTTTTTTCATGTACCTCTACCCTTTCTAGTTTCTTTGCATGTACCTCTAGTGTCTTTCCATCCGTTTCTAAAAAAAAAAAAAAAATCAGAATGCTCAATACTTCAAACTTGTTTGTCTAAAATGGTTTGTTTCCATGTAAACAGGGTAGAGATAAATATGATAAACTTTGACAATGATATCATTATACAAACGCTCTTCAGAATCCCGTACAACACAACGCAGATTGCTTGAAAGATGGCGCCATTGCTTGGTCAATGTCGTGGTCGGATCATCCTGGTTTCTCTGATGTTCCTGCTGGCTTGCTGCGTGCCAGGAGAAAGCGTACTTATTGAGGCCCAGAATAGAAGCATCTCAACACGCATTCCATGTAAGTATGTTTATATAAGAACACGGTTTTTCCCTAACCACATCCATAATATCATTGTATTTATGCCATGTTTATGCTAGCTGCTTCTTTTAATTTCTTGTAAAACAAGCGCCATTAGAGGAGTATACTGCGACATAAAGTGCTTGAATTATACGGTATTGTTTTATACAGGCAGTAGGTTGATATACAGACGTTTTTATTTTTAATAAAGGAAGATCTTGAGGAGAAAATTCTAAGGAATGGAATCATACTGGAGGCACTCCATGATCAGATGCTGTCTACATAGTTTGGGAGAAGATTCTCAGGCAGGAATCCACATTTACCCGTATCTAAGTATCCCTTTCCCCGCTCTCATTAATCACTTACCTCTTCCACCTCTTTAAACACCTACCTGCTCTCTCTACCTTTCTCTCTTTCTCTCTCATGATATTGTCAAGCCATTTTCGAGTGCTGTTCTTCTGTGGATCTGCCTGATTTGGTCTGACAATCGCATATTAGCCTAGCTACAGCCTGATAGGTGACCAAATGACTGTGTCAGTCTACGCTTAGCATGAGCCGTAGAGACACATATCATTGGCAATTGCAATTATTGAAAGAGACAGAGATTCGTGTCAATCATTATTCGTGATATAGGCGATATGTACAATATCTCAAAGACCCCAAACTAGATTATTTTCTGCCACGCCTACGACTCTCAATGCAGGCACATTCTCCGTGCCGAGCACGACTCAGACCAAATGTGATACGACACTGCAACAAATCTTCAGAGTTCTCTCTGTGAGCGATGAGAGCATCTTACTTGGAAGTGCCGAGTGTCTCTATCTCCTGGATACGAATCTGGTAAGACAACGTCAAATTGAACTTACTACAAACATGCTTATTGACTGAACGTAAACGGAATTGATGCAATAAGATCAATATGTACTAATTAGCTGTTGCTTCAAAATAGGGAAAACCTATGACCTATCAAATATGTGATGGCACATTAAGAATATTCACGGTGCTTATACATGTTATATGCAACTCTTGGACATTGAATCATTTGAAGAGGACCGTCGCTTAACCTTTTAAGTGCCAAGTGTGTACTTCTTCACGAGTAATTTACACAAATACCACACCGCATCTTTTTGTGTGGCAGGCAAAATGGTTAAATCTTAATACATGTTTTGTGTGCTTATTGCCTTCAGCGGCTGTAGCAATATCATAACTCTTCACAATGATAATTTGACTTTCATGGCACACGAGTAAAGTAATGGGTAGCATTGTACAAATTTGAATAAGTAGTCACTTTTAATTTTCCTTTCAAATAGATAATACAAAATGTGATGAGAGAAAAAGACCTTGGGAAAATAGAGGATTCTTACTTTAAGTTGTATGGATGTGGCCCATTTAGGAAGCGATGCTTGTTGGTTGATGGACCCCAAATTAATATGTTGCTACAATCTTAAGTATGTTAATACTGTTGGCGTTTGGTATTGATAGATGTTTCCCATTCTTCGTATTTATTGACATACCTATTCTTTTACTCAGAAAACTCTTCCATGTCTCTCTTTTTCTCAGACGATGACATCATCGATACCAATAAACGGTTCATTGAGCTGCACTGTAAGTATATTTCATATTGTTTTTGGTGATGCTGAACACATCTCCGTTATGATTGAAACCTGTATGCTTCACGCATTAACTCTCATTCATAAGTCAGTCAACTACAACTAGAATATAATCTGTAACACTTTAAAAATTACAGGCCACCAGACTGATTCCAGATTAGCGGCATTTTGACAGTAATCGTGCTCATGACATTTGGGAAAGTTATTCCAACTGTCGATATCATTAAGAGCACTCTCCTGCTACTACGCAATCTGATGAATGTATAGGCGACGCTTCTCTCTTATAATCTTGATTAAAGATATCTTCATGAAGCAATATATGTTCCCAAAAGATGCAAAAATAAATAATACGTATTAAGATTGTATTTCTATCTTCTGCATGTCACATCGGCAAATCCCCGTTCTTTTTAATGTGATTTATATTTTGAAAATGTCCACTTTCTCAAAAGGATATGCATCATTTTACCTGTGCGTTTGATACATCATTGGAAACACGTTTTTACACATATATCTTTATGATAAATATATTCCTTCATCAAAAACGGAAAAAGAGCAATTTATGGAATTATACCAAACATATATAAGTGCACCTTACCACAGAATAAAAATTCCAAAAGATCATAACTTTCTTATCCTTCGACGGATTTCCGGCAGATCTTCACTACTATGTTCGTTTTGTATGTCTGCATTGATTGAAACCAACTTTTCTCTAGGGTGGACTATCCCTATAAGGATGCAAAAGGCTCTTATAAAATATTTCACACTGTATCCGCCACTGGTGCACTTTTTGAGCAGGTAATTCATAAAAATTACATAGAGCATTACCTGGCTTATCAAGGTAAAGCTTGACGTTCAAGGCATGGAAGCTCCGCGGTTAACAGTATATATGGAACTGTATACATTGATTATAATGTGTGTTATACATTATACACGTATAATATACATATATAGAGAGAGAGATAGAGAGAAAGAGAGAGAGAGAGAGTATACAGAATATACAAATCACAATATACAATGTAAATAGTATAAATGTACATCGATATCATTAAGAGAGTAAGAGTATTAAGAATTACATAAATGTCATATGTGTAAATGACGAATTAAAGAGGTTGCGGTTGAAGATGGTGATGGGAAATGTAGATGTAAAATAAAAAATAATAAACACACTGGAGAAGGTATGTTAATCGTGCTAATCTGGAAATAGTGTAAACTACATTGACTTATTCTTCAGCATCAATTGATATTCTCATTGATTAGAATGACGACTTCGCCTGCAAGAACTACATAACTGCGGGTACTCATGTCAGTGCAACATCCTTTCGTGTGTGCGGAACATATGACCCCTTTACTGCACAGTGCTGGGACTGCCAACTAGTAAGATCACAACGGTTTTATTAATTCATTTCGTGAGGATCGCTATCAAGAAGAACCGCTTTTCATAACGTGTAACTTCCCATACTCGTTGGTCTGCTATTCATAGCAAGAAATCGCGTCGCTATTCATAAAACATGAAACAAACACTTTAAGTTACACGTTAAGGATAGCGGTCCTTATAAATATTGTGACTAGGCCCCTTTCATGGAACCTTGGTCTCGAGTCTGATCAAACTATGATCAAATAAATTGCATGTTAACACCCTTTGCGACATCCTCCACTTGATTTCGTGGTCTCATTCGTCTGTTCTCATATGTGTGATGCATGATTCAACGTTTGAGGTGGAAAGGGAGGGGTGTACTCTGAGATGGTAGATAAGTTTAAAGAGTAGGCAAACTACCAATGGTCAAGGCGCTCTTGGGAGATGCAGACATTGAGTCAACCAATAAGCGTGGGTTTTGCGAGAAGGGCGGGAAGAATTTGTATGACCGACTTTTTAGTGAAAGTTTATCATTACAAAACACTATCCGTTTCATGAGTCTTGTAAGAGTTATTTTGGTCATTATTCACCTTGGAATAAATCCATAGACAACATAATAATCGTGTAATTACATCTTTTGTCCAGAAGTCAGATAATAGCCTTGAATGTGGTGGGATGACGGCCAATGAAGCCATGCCGAGGACACCAAATCAGAATTTCACCGCTATCGTTGGCAGTAAGTACAGGCTTTTATGATATTATGTAGCCATTCCATTATTAGAAAGGCTAACTGATTCGAGTAGAGTGGGAACGAAATACTGCATGTTCGGACGAGCATATATACTGAGAAATAACATTTGCACCTTGCTTATGACTGGTATAGAAAGAGTAATCAAAATACAAGAAAAGATAGCGCTCTCAAAATTATCTAATGTAACTACCCTTGACTGTTATGTACCTGCTCAATACTCGTGTACGATATAGTATGACATTGTTAATGAAAACAGAATAATCGTGATCTAGAAGAGACACCTTCACACAGATAACAGACATGGTTCAACGTTGGCGGCGTTGTGAAACTTTCGATGTTAACGTTCGTACCATGTGCTCGTTAGAAAGCTTTCATTCGTTTTCATTCTTGCCCAGCCCGTTCTACCCGACTGCGGGGCTCCATTTGGCAAAACTGTATGAAATGCGTTTTTCTGTATATATGAGGTCTCTGTGCTGCATGGACGCTGCTCCGAGACAGCCTTTCGTGAACCCATCAACCCATCTGACACACTCCGTGTTTCGTATAATTTAGTCACGTGATTACTCTACCTTTCCAGAGTCGGCCAATGACGAGGACTTTGTTGGCAGAGCTATACCTATTACCGGTACATTGACTCCAAGATTTACGAGGCTCGATAACCCTGCTATCGACACATTAGACAATTGGTTCACAAGTAAGTAGAAACTGACGAATGGTATTAACTACATGTACTGCTAAATATCCTAATAATCGCCTTTTTGTACAGCCATCCACTGATAGAGATTTCAATGTTGATATTTGGGCGGCTTTAAAAAGGGAAGGCATGAATAACTTGGACTTCTCTGTTGCAGGACTCAAACCCGCAATTAATTTTATTGGAGTCAGAATGATGACAACCACGCCGCCTCCTTATTACATCACCTACAAGATCAACAGCATCTTACCCAGAATGCAACACAATGAACACAAAGATTCCATTGCAAGATTCTAAGTTCATGGGGGCCGAGGGAATATCATAAAACTATTACATCTGCTTACGATTGTATATATTACTCAAGTTAATGGTAAGATTGACTATACATGTACTCAAAGGATTGTTGTTCTACCGTGACCGTAGGTCTAAGTTTATGTTCAATATCACGATCAAAGGAAGGAATAATTTCAAAATGATGACGTCATTGTAATCTAACGAGGTTGTTAAATTTTACCTCTTCACACTTATTCTCACACATTTAGCACCCTTGGATTTTGTGGGTGAGCCCATTGAGTACGGGGATTTCACGTATTTCTTCTTCCGTGAAAAGGCTGCTGAGGTGACCATAGAGGCAATCATCTACTCGAGAGTAGCGCGCATCTGTACGGTAAGGAGTGTTTAACTATTATACACCATTGAGTCATTTTGACGACGATAATGCATACTGTTCCCATAGTGCAGTGTGGAGGTTGAGATAGAAGGGGTTAACTTTGCTGCCGAGTTGTCAGCTTTCCCACCCTTTGCTAATTTGGAGTGAGGAGAGGATGGTGACAGCTCAGGTGCTGAGAGTTTGACTTGTGGTCGAGTTTTAGATGGCAAAGTTTTATCAATATTGAATAAGGTCCACTATGGTAGTTTGTCTCAGCATAAAGAATTAATTAATTGGAACACTTCTAATTAAGCCATTATATATCATTCATATATTAACAATGTTCATGTTGCATAATTAATTATTTGTAAATAAACACCGGTAAGCACAATATTTTATCCCAGAAAGGCTGATTGATGGTCATAGCATCAGGTTCCAGATCAAAACAATATATATCTCGAAAAGTAATCTCCGGTAATAGTCAATGCAAGATATTAACTATGTGTCTTAATACTTCCTTTTAACAGGCGGAATCTGGAGGAGGAACAAATCCTCTCACAGAAAAGTTTACAACATTCCTGAAGGCAAGACTTGCCTGTTCACGTGGAGACCAGTACCCCTTTTTTTACAATGAAATTCGTAAGTTCGTATCAGCCTTTGATCAAATAGTGACATATCATGCAGACCGTGCATGATTATGAAACAATCTCATTAACACTGCAAAATTATTTGTTTATTCCATGTGCACGAATCATATTAAAATCCTATATTAAAACTCTACAAGCTCTTTATCTCGGATAGTGAATATTACTTGCTCTTTGATTACGCACAATCAATGTGAAATTGTAAAAAGATGGAACGATCTCGTCAACTGTTCTGAAAAGTAACATAACACCCTAAGGACTTCTTTTTATGTATTTCTATTTACAGAAGACATAAAGCAATCTTCAAATGATGCAAGCATCATCTATGGGCTGTTCACAACACCAAAGTAAGACATCCTTACACGATTCTAGAAAGGTTTATTGCGATTTGCTCTTTTGGTCCCCATATGACGCTCCTACTAGACAAGGAGCCCGTAGCCCTTCAGTTACCTGGGAAGGTAACCCCGACAGATGCAATGGAAAATGTTGGGCCTACTCCAAAGATCCAAATGAACACTAAACGTATTTCTAAGTGGTAGAGGCTCAAGTTGTGTCAACGGCACGAGTGCAAACTTGTTGGCTTAAATGAATTTCATTTTTGGCCGACATCTAAAGCTATTTGCTCACTTCCTTCTTCCGAAAGTAAAATAAAGATATAACAACATTGGGCACAATAACTCTAAGTGGGTTATATTAGTATATCCCGAAAGCATATTACCACATGGTCTTACCGAAAGTGTTATTATCTTCTAAATATTATTCATAAGCATCATAAGCATTACTTTATTATTCAGTGTTCCTTATACAGGCAAACCCCATCACCAGGCTTGTACAATACTTCCTAGGGACACTGTGTAAAAAATAATACAAATATGTACATAATCACGTATACAATGTTAATACAGGCAAAATACATATCATAGGTCCATGGCTTCAAGCCAGGAAGTACAGCAAAGATAAATTAATTGATGAAAACCTCCATTCTACACAAACATTCTACACAACAACATTCTATGCTTGCATGTGCTGTTTAAAAAATGATACAAGGTCGTTTACTGATGGCAAGCCGGCTGTTGCAGATTAAATAACGTTGATAACAATGACAGTGACCAGCGACAGAGACATATTTCCAAAACCAGTATTCTGTCTGTTTAGGCTTTTGTAAGGTTGTTACATTTTCAATGTTTGGCATCGTATATTTGTAGCGCTGGCCCAGTGAACTCGGCCATCTGTCGGTATAATCTCCAAGAGCTCGACTCCCTCTTCAACCAAGACAACAGACGAGGTCAGACAACCGACAATTTCAACGTCGAGGATACGAAGGCGTGGGGCTCAATTCCGATCAATGTGGAAGATACAGAGCTTCGACGGAACGTGAGTATGACAAAATGTGTGATACAGTGAAACCTGTGTATAAATGTTGTTCAAGGGAAATCAGAAATGTTTTTTTTTTTATGAGCAGGTGGTCATAATGTGCAGCCGTGGTTACGTTAGTACACGTTCCGATAATAGAATAACATTGTTTACGGGAAAACAACAAATTGTCTTCATAAGCAGGTGGCCTTTCTGTACAGGTAGACTCTACAGTAGGTTTTACTGTACATTGATATCACGAGAGAAAGTATTAAAGGGGGTATTGATATCACATGTTATTATGTAACGATTTGTTAATTTCGGCATTGATCTAGAATTCTTTTTTTTATTAATAAGATTGCAAATTCAAAATTATCCACCATGAGAGGTGACAGATCCACGCTACTGGATGTGCGTTCAAGGAAAGGACAAGAAGATCGAATGATATGAAATAAGAATAACACCCGTAGTCCGACAAGATTCTTTTCCTGCTTTGTTCATAGTTGCGAAGCATTTCATGAAGTAATCTTTCATTTAACTATGAATGGAAGCACAGATGAGGTCATGTCCTATGTCACTGCAATATCTATATTCAACAACTTATTCTGTTTATGAAAAACCTGTCTAAAATGTATGGAAAGTTGTGCATGTTAATTCCATTATTTTTTTACTCCAGTGCTCGAATGCATATCCAGTTGTAAGCAATGTATACACTTACATTGAAAATTTTCCGCTCATCAACACAAACGCCAAAAACTGCGGACTCAACCAGACATGCAATGACTACAGCAGGTCGACAGATGATCCTCTGGCCGTATTTCCTGGTGTCCATGGAAGCCAACTGGAGGTTTACAACGATAACGACACACATCTCATGGTGGCCATGGGAACAAGTAAAGATTCTACAATCACTATAGAAGCGATCATATCAATGTTTATGATTACTTTGTCATACCTCTTTTGAAACAGGTGTACTAGAAATTGGACAAGTAAGGACAGGGCTTGTAAAATCTTTGATTTGGCGACGCCCACGTAGTCCGTATCTCCTGGCTTATTATGATTCAACCGGTTAAAAATAATTGCAATAATTACAGTAGGTGTTTAAACAACTTTTGACCCTTTTGAAAAATAATAAGATATGATTTACTTGAGACATTGACACATCATAAAGTCAAAGAAAGTCAATTATTTACAGCAGGTTTCATGATATTCCATAAATTATTAGTTTTGTTATAATCCATGGAATATAAAATTATATTTTGGACAAATTTAGACGTAAAAATTTGTGTGTATCAGATTATTTTTTTTTCAAAGCACATCAATGACCATTCGGTTACACCTGTCCATCCGCTAGCAACTGCCATCACAGTGTCGTTGATAATGCATGATGCTTCTAGCAGAAAACAAGGCATAGATTGACATGTGTCATGCACAATGGCCATTGTTGTGCTCTGGATTAATTGATGGATTAAATGATGCAAACAAATTTTTTGATCCAAACCTTTCCAGAAGTGAAAACCTCATTAAATGATTCAAGGATTATTATTAAAAAAAAGTAATTTATGAAATGTCTCAAAACCTGCTCTTTAAAAAATTGACATCCCTTGACTTTATGAGTTTTTTTCAGGATTTTTCAAGAGTCAAGTCTTTATTTAACACGTAGTACGATGAACGCAGTTGAGAGAAGGTACATGACACAAAAGTGTTTTGAAAGTTATTCTCTAAAATCGAATGACCATAATATCAGCATGAAACACTTAATGGTCACTTGTCATTATCGGGGTATAAACCATACCATCTTCCAAGTGAGGGGTGAAAATCTATCTATGAACAGAGTTTAATCTACTCGGTTTCACTCTGTAACAACATGGCGCAAACAGTTTTCTGCTTTACCAACTACTGTGTTCCAGACAAAGTGATGCTCTATGGGATTTGTGTGTATTACTTTTGCTATACATCAATAGCTGGTACACTCCCATAGGTAAGACCGATGCTTGGTGCTATGAGGGTTAAAACATCCTGATCGTTTCCTTTCATTTAATTTCCAGATGATAGGTCGGTCTTGATAGTCGACATTACATCTTCTGAAGCTGTCATCAAGGATACGATATTCGTGTGCAGTGCAGACTTGAGTGACACACAGGTAAGCTAGTTCATTTCCCATCAATAGTTCACTGATGGCGAATGCACGATGATTGACATGCGTAATGCACAATGGGCGTTGGTGTGTTCTGAATTGAATTTTTTTAATGGTCCAACTTTGTCCAAAAGTAAGAATCCATTAGATAGTTAAAGGATGATTAAACTAACAATGATAAAGTGTCACAACAAATGCTTCAAAATCATTTTGGCATTCTCCGAATTTATGATGTGTATATTTCAGCTTGATTCGGGCTCTGACCTTTTAAAAAAAATACTTGTCAAAAGTGTCTTGATGCATATTTGTTTAAATTTCACATCGTTCCAGAAGTTTTGACCCGTGTGATCGTGAACTGTGATGGGACAATCAGAGCATTTTTCCACTTTAGTCTGTTTTTAGAATAACAACTGACTTCGGTAAGACAGTTTTGGCCTTTTTTTCAAAATACCACTCCCTGTCATGCCTGTATGTTACTTTTAATGAAGCATGGGTATTCGAAATGTTTAAAGAGCGCTACCAACATCATTAACGACAATGATAACCAAAAACTATTCCAAATATAAAGCGTTTTTTATGTTATGATTCTACTTATGTGGAGACACATAAGTATATGCTGGAGAATCATCACATACAAAAGTGGAATAAAATAGCAACAGCAAAAACGTGTTGGGTATTTACCTCTTTTTTCTTCACTTTCCTTCGTAGGAAGTCGAGAAGAAATGGCCGTATGGAGTTAGCTACCTACAGATACACCAGGCCTTTCTGTATGGCGCGGTAGACAACTGTGCCTTTAAGTACTCTCTGGATGGTGACGAACCGACATGTAAATCTATTAAATATTGATATCTGAATTCATTTTAAATATACGCAATTTATGAGAGTGTCCATTGCTAATGTACTATTAAATGTAGTTGTGGTATGTTCAGTAACCCTTTTCATCGCAATTGTGTTCTTATAACAACTTAGATTAGCAAATGTGGTTCTTTAATACATGAAAACATAAATCAAATTTGTTTGAAGAATCGTATCATTCTTGAATTAGAGTGTGTGTTTCATTTCATAACAATGTTTTTTTACACTTATGACAGTTGTAAATTCTTCTGAAATGAGACTGATGAAAGTGATAAAGTTTTCTGAAATTACATTAATGATATTGATAAAGTGCTCTGAAATGGCAGTAATAATGCTGATAAATTAATCCGAAATTACAGTAATGGTAATGATAAAGGCGAAATAGCATACATGATTATGATAACGTCCTCTGAAATGATTGACACTCAAGGATAATGATGAAGTCTTCTGAAATGACAATCATGGTAATGACAGTTTTACGAGTTACTGCTAAATCATTATTATTATGATTATTGCCTCAGTCTTGAACATCAGATTACGGAGCGAGCCGCAGAACTATACCTATGCCCAGAACTTAAATGACTCCGTAACGGGAATCTTCAAGCTCTTTGAGGCGTCTCCGGGTGTTCAAATGGACGCTACCTTCACCGGGGAGCTAGCGACCCACCAATGCTCACAGACTCGCTTCGAGACGGCCGAGTCGGAGTTTCTACATGTACACTGTGAGCTGAGGAACATCACTGTAAATGCGGCGAGCCTGGAAGGGGTGATCACGGTGACCAGCCAAAGTGGACTCGCCGATCCGCTCACTGTCACAGTGACCATCAACATCGACTCTTCTCGTAAGCTGTACTACTGCCGCTTATCTCTTTAAACGTGATGATAGGTCTGACAAAGGAATACAGATATTCGTCCAAATAGAAGGATACTTAATCTAAATGACAATTCCAGACGCAAAGGATGAATTAAGAAAATGGCATGATAGATCAATCGATTGATTTCTGAAGTGTTGGTAGCGCTCGGTGCTAATATAGCCGAACAGGCGTGTCAGAATAATAAGAAATAAGTTACCATCCAACTAACAGTTTCCAAATGCTCAAAATGCTCAAAGATGTGATTCAGAGACGGCACTGAACTGACTGGAAAAATAATGCTCTTTTTTTCGGGGGGGGGGGGGGGTCGCGCTCGAGAAATGAATAGAGTTTATAAACCTCTGAACCATGTTCTCCCCTATTTATATGTCCACTGAACTCCTTGTGTGTCATATGTGTGTGTTCTGCCACCAGCAATGTACACAAATCACATCCAGCAGCAATTCATCTAGGACAGGAAGGGTTAAGGGGATTTCACTGTATCACTCTGCAGGGGCGTAGACAACGGGGGGGGGGGGGGGGGGAATGAGGGGGATGCATCCCCCCCCCCCCCACTTCACAAGGTGTGGGGGGGGGTGGCATGTACAATCAATCATCAGGTTTGGGGGAATGATATTTGCTTACTTAATAAGTCATAGTGATGAAAATAATAGTAAAAATAATAATGATAACAATTATAATATCAATAATGATAATTATCATGATGATGATATTAATCCTCATCATTATTGTAATCGTGTTCATTGGTATTAGCCGCATTCACACGGTGAAAGCCAATTCAGACGGTAAAAAAGAAAAAAATCTTACAAGTATTTTGTGGTTATCTTGTGGTTTGTCTTCACTAAGCAAAATACCATATCTTTTTATTAAAGAGGTTTTGGGCAAAATAATTTGGCAGGATTGATTTTGACTTTATTGACTAACTTCTGTGTGAAAATCACATTAATCCAAATAACCAATAAGTCATGCGTGAGTGGGCAAATTTAAGAGGCAGAAATGTTACTTTTCAAAAGTCACAAGGGTAATTTGGGGCTTCTGTCATATGAATTTTTGATGAATTCCATTTCTGGTGCATAACTTACAGTATGTCCTTTCATTGTTTATCATCCATCTCTCGATGCACCTACACCTATCCCGACATTTAACCCATTTAAACCGTTTAAAAAATACTCTTCCCCCTGGAGTTTGAAACTTTTAAAAACCCTTTATTTTTGTAAAAAAAAATACAACTGGATATTTTGACAAAGATGTAACATGACCTGTTATGTAAACATTGGAAGTCATTTCCGTGTCATGGTTAAGTGAATACACTTTAAAAATCGCAGAAAATAAAGAAATGCCAAAATGTACTATTAAAACGGCATAAACAATTACCCATGTGACTTTTGAAAAATCTACATTTTTTGCCTTTAAAATTTGCCCACTCCTGCCTGACTAATTGGATTAATGTCATTTTCACACAGAGGTTAGTCAATAAGTTAAGGAACAATCCTGCAAATTATTTTGCCCAAAACCGATGGCGAACAGTCGTCGACATCAAAATTGGATAATGTCGGAGAAAGGCCTGTTCTTACGGAAGTTTAACCAGAAGAAAGTGCGTTGAGGGTGATGGAGCATCTGAGGCGAAAGATGATGATGAAACTGATGCCGGTTTTAACGACTGGGTTAGCCCCAATCACCCCAACTTCTTCCATTCCCGTACTAGAAACTAAATCTCAGAAAATTCTGTTTCAAGCCAAATGGTACCCAAACTACCTCTGGATCCATTACGAGCCCTCCCTGCAAAATATGTGTCAGTCCATTTCGTACTCGTATGCCACGGTGTGTGGATCTCGTCGAAACTATGACTGTCCATTTATGGCGTAGTACAATGTATGTGTGTGTGAGAGAGAGAGAGGGAGAGAGAGAATGTGTGTGTGTGCGTGTACGCTTGTGTGTTTTATTTTACCTCATTAAGTATGCATCAGATTGCACGATTTCAAGTTCAAAATTGCAAAAGCTCCCTACCGTGGGAGGGGGGGCTACCCCTCCCACACCCTGCCCCCGGCTCGGTCGCTTCGCGCCCTCTCGAGCGTTGGCAGCCCAGTCATCCCCCCCAGGTGTAGGAACCTGTCTACGCCACTGTCACTCTGACGCTACTTTTCTCTTTATTGGCAGGTGAAATCAAGAACAGTGGCGACAAAGCTGAAGCAAAGCGTCATGACAAGGAGATTGCTTCTTTTAAGTATAAGCATCAGCAGTGGCTTCAGGAGAATGTGGTAAGTCATATGCACTATTCCAAAACATTTTTTATGAGATAATTTTCACAGCTTAATAAAACGTATTTTGAAGCACTGTTAACATGATAAACACACATCTGAGACCGGAGTAAAGAACAATAGATGTTTATTGTGATTGTCTGGATTACATAGGAATGATTTTACTCCTATGGAAATCAAGCCTCAGATGTCTATGTAACACATTTCCAATTCAATTCAATTCAAGGTGCTTTATTCGAATTTGTAGCCGAAAGCTTTAATTGCAAGCGAATTTACAGAGCGAAAAAATCAAAAATGACATACATTGAAAAAAATAAAGATCAAAATGATAAAAAGTAACATATAGTAGGTGCTGGTTTACATTTTTCACATATTTTTTGATATATGAGGAATAAAAACAAAATTATGAATATCATATCAATGTAAAGTATAAATTGACTATCGAAACGGAAAGGTTTTACATGAAGTGAGTTAACTCATTTAACGAGTTGGAAACAAGGGTTTCTATGAAAAACTGATACATGTATGAGCAAATGCAAACAATGATTATTTGACTAACCGAGTAAGAATTGGAAGTAAATCAATGATAGTGCACAATCGAGTAAATAGCTATAGTAAATCATAACATTATATTGCGAATTATATATATTGGGTTGTAATGAATTGCTCAAATGTACGTACGACAATAAAATACATTAAATTGGGGTGATGTAAAATATGCAAACTACACGAGTGAGAATTGGAAGTAAATCGGAAATAGTACACACTAAAGTAAATAGCTAACTAAACTGTAAATCATAACACCAAACAGACATGAACTATTGAATACAAATTGTATTCGATTCTGCATTATATTAGATGAAGTTCATTCTTAATTAATGGAAACCATACATTTTAGAAAATCCCTTTTCCCGCCGATCTTACAGTATACATATCTTTTTGATTTCAAGATAAATTTGCAACCATGCACTCCTTAAATCAATAACCACATTTTCGTGGGCCTAAATACTAGACATTCTTGGGGGTATTCCGGTGAAATCATAGCTTCTTCTACATTCAGCCTCGTAAATCTGATTGGCTGCTCTCGATAAACATGCTGTATGATGTAACTTTCTACCTCCTTTTCCTTGCAGACATGTAATGGAGAGCCATCAAGCCAATGCCCTGGAGCAACGACATGCGAGGCGCCGTAGACTATCAACGAACATGCAACGAAGAATGCTGTTTCATCAGCTTGGACACCAAAGAGGTGTTCTAAAGATTTGAAATCCCTGACTGGAAACAAAAGGGAATGCCTTTACAAACTTTACTGTAGAATGAATCATAATCGATGTGAGGAATTTCCTCTTGAACAAGTCCGGCTTTCACTGGACAACCGGTCGGTTATTCTACGGCAGAACTTCAGTACTCCACCTACCATAAGTCTTTCAATAATCCCGTTTTTTCAAGTTAGAAACATGATGTTTGCTAGCATGAATAATGTTTATGCTTGGTTTGACATGATTGTTTTTATTTTATTTTCCTTTCAATCATTATATACTACATGTATAGGTTTGCTCACTCAATTTTGATAGTTTGTAACTCGAAAACATGAAGTGAGATTAAATTTTTAGAGGTGCGGGTAATGCGTGTCCTTGGCTTTTTCATTATACATTTTCGTTCTATTCAAATGTGCGATTTAATGTACCGTTTCTACGGAATGCAGCATAGTTATCAACAACTATAATTCAAATTTAGGGGGAAAAGGAATGTTCCGATGTTTCGTATTCATTTCTGGTGATTCATTTTTTATTTTTGCACCAAAAAATTCTTGAATACTTTTTGTGGACAAATTAGATATATGAGGAAGAAAAGGGGATAATCAGGATACAGGCTTCAATAATGAAAGTGAAATAGTGTGATTGCGGATCTGTTCAATTAATATAGTTTGATATAACTATGTGCAGATAGTGGGAAATCATAACATTATTCATGTAGCATTCTGCATGCGCCCCACACATACATGCTCTTTTTTTCACGATTGATGTGTTATGATATGTCCTATTCATCGTTCGTGGGCAAAATTACGGCTCTGCATTGCATTGTTGTTTCGATTTTTGGGGATTGATCGTTTTCATTATTGTGTTTGGATGTGATTTGAGCTAGCATTTAAACATTATTTATCACATATTCATACCCAATAAGGTACACTTTATTTTTCCATTGGCGGATCATAATTAGACGTCATCTCATGGCGTTACCCCCTCCTAGCCAGGCATCCCTCTTGCTTATTCTTCAATCTGCTGGACGGCGCCAGGCTGCGTCAAAATTATACTCCATGCCAGCCGAAGTGGCATTTGTCATTTGTAACATATATGTTAATACACATTTTCAGTTTCAAACGGTACTTCCAGTCCATTGTTAAAGTGTTAATTTTGAAAGCCCAATGCTAAATATAAAACACACGAAGGACCGACAAGAGAAACGGCTGTGAATTTGAATGGCAAGATTGGCATATTTCCGTATCAAGGGACATGCCTTAAAGTTTTAAAACAAAAGCCAGAGAACTGTTTGTCCGGGATTGGAAAGTAGAGTCACATTTCGGCCGATGCGCTGTATCTACTTCAATGCGGGCAACATTGATATAATCATTTTGAAACAGAAAACGTCAAGATTTAGCAGAACACCCTATATTAGCTGTTGATGGTGTATTTCATCATATCATATAAAGTACTTAAACCTATTTCGCAATACTCGGAGCAGCTCATTCAAATATGTTATATATCAGTAGTTTACGTGGCGAACGGAAATATATTCAGGAAGTTTTTCAATCTCTATTTTTAAATTGTGCATGTACAAAATTACACACGGCTGAGGTAAGGGTGTTTTGTAATATTAGCCCGGTAAGTGCGTATATGACGATAGTACGGGAGATACTAGTACTGTATATACAATTATTAGATTGTAAATAATGTGTAAGCTGAAATACCACCATTATTACTCTTGATCACACTATGTGATGAGTCATCATGTCATTTTTTATCATTTCCTTGCTTGCTTTGTATTACTTATTGTATTTCAATAGTTTGTACATTATAACATGTGTGAATGTATGTATTTTTGTCCTGATTTACTGCTGGAATTTCTTTTTCGGGTGTTCAGTCATTATTGGAGTCTGAAGAAATTGCCAGAAAATCAGCTATGTGCTATACAAGAAAGTCACATGTCTTAATTTGTTTGATCATCGTTCCCGAATTCAAAACAAAATTGATATGAAGGTATGATAGATAGTTTATGTGTATACATATATATGTAAATGTGTGTCGTTTTAGTCTAACTTGAACGAAGTTCGGCCGAGACCTAGTGATCACTTTTCCTGTCTGTTAGTCCGCTAATCTGTTTAATGTTAAAGTTTTGGCTTAACTTGCTCTCATTTTTTTTTAAATTTCTGCATCGATTGTGTTCATACTTGTTACAAATGAACTTTGGGTAATACCACATGAATGTTAATGAGGATGAGGTCATCTAGGGGTCAAAAGGTCAAATAATATGAGGCCCCTGCGAAATCAGGTGAGACTCGTGGTTCGAGAACCACCTTGTTTTAATTACTCAGTATGTTTTTATTTGCAGTGTGTATTTTTGTAGAATTCAATTATTAGTTCTTCATACTCAACGGTGGTTTGCAAATTCACTTCAGTATCTCCTAATAATTTTTCAGCATTTTTTGTTGTATACATATTGTAATAAGATTCTATTTCTCGAATTTAGACCCACTGAAATATTGTAATGTCTTGGGTGTATCCAAATCGTAGAAAAAAACATGTCAATTAAAGATTTTTATCTAAAGCTGGAAGATTGAGTTATTGGGTTTTTTTATTTGTGATGTGAGGGAGAGAGGTAATTTTGCACTCTTTGAAGTAAACGTAAGCCTATTTAGATCAAATGGGTCACTTGAAAAGTTTGCAGACATTTTGAATACGCAATAATGTCAAAAGTGTTTTCCGTTTGTTGTGCAGGTGGATCGATTTTGAATGTTAAAGCGATGATGCGTGGACGTCCACATTCCCGGATAATTATGTTGTATTGTTGTCTGCATACCTGGAAACTTGTTTGGATAATGTTCTTTAAGATAATAGAAAGCTTGAATGGCAGATTCACGTTCTTTTAAATTTACAAGAGCTGAAACGTTTCTCATCCGCGAAGTTTTTCATTAATCATTTCTGCTGGCCTGCATTTCTGTTGGCCTACATGTCTGTCGTTATTTCTACTCGAAACTTTCATTGTAAGGATTTGGGCCTTCCGTTACATTAGTGGATTGAGCTGAGTCTCCCATTGCATGTACTTGATGTCCACAGAGCGAGTAAAAGAAAAAGGCCCATGATTTTAAAGTTGTCTTACACGCACACACACACACTCTCTGTTTATCCCTCTCACATACACACATACTCGCACATATTCAGACACACACACAAAGACAATAAATATTAATATATAATGCAGTGTTAACATTTCCCTTTTTCTGATTAGGTATCGATTTTTACCACGATCGCTGAATGATTTAGTATAAATTCCCAACCAATCTTTCCGATAACACATTCATCATCATCACCACCACCACCACCACCACCACGATCATCATCATCATCATCATCATCATCATCATCATCATTATGAAGTCCATTTGAATCCAATGTGCTATTTCAAAACATAGGTACAATAACAACAACACTGTATCTCACCGTTTGTGTATTTTGTTTATACTGTATTTGAGCTTTTATTGAACATTCCTACAAATGGCTTGCCTGATTTTGCAGCAGTTACTAATGTTGAGCTCCGTAGGATTAGCCCAAGTACTGAAATTAATGTATGTCTTCAGCTTGTGTGTCTTTGTATGTGCACATAAGTGATAAATTTTTTCACAAATGTGTTACATGTATTCCTCGCCCAGCCACTTTCCAGTCTTCTAAAGAATGTCAGTTGTTCAGTCATGCATGCAAATATCAAAGTGAAAATGGTACCGAACTATGCTGGAATACATTATCATGAATCCATGATTAAATATTTATACCCCGAACAAGACATCTTGAAAGAGATGGGACACATTTGTTACTCGCTCTGTTTAGTTGTGTATCGTAATTTTATGTAAGAATAAGCGAGTTCATAAATGCAATGTGCGCATGAGCTGATTATTACTGGTACGAATGACATCGGGCCAATGTTACCACCCACAGAGTAAAATGGAAATTCTGTGGATAGTGGACCACGTTTATACCCATTCTAATGCAGATATGAAAACAATGATTCAGTTATGAGAAGGTAGTAAAAGAACATTCCGTCTACCCCTGCATAGCACATGACCTGCCTATTTTTCCTCGCCCAGCCACCCCATAGCAGAAGCCCATAGCAGCACCCCTGCTAGTCACAGAACGGTCCTGCCTCGCATATGCATGTCCTGTCTCCTTCCAGTCTAGTTCTACATCAAAGAAAGTTGATGTCACGTAGAATTTCAACTGGTTGTAACTGGGATCATCCGGTACCAGTTGAAACATCTTGAATAAAGTAAATTTCACTTCAAACCAATGGACTTCAATGGTGACATGATCGGACCAGTTGATGCCAGTTAAGACCAATGGACTTTATTGCTACGTTTACCAGTTGATTTAAATGAAACGAATTCACCATACTGGTTATTATGCCATTTGAAGCCAATATAATGTATGTTACTGGTATGTTTCTAAGTTGATACCAGTTGAAACCATTTAACGTTGAATATATGGCTAGTGGCCCATTCTCACCGCGGGGCCCTTAATCGACGCACCAGCAAAAATGCGTATAAGAACAAAATGGTAAGCGTATCACGTGTGAGACTACAGAATCACCGTCGGCACAGCAGTTTCTGTCATGCTACGCAATTACGAGTCAAAAAACGCAAGTTTCATCTAATTATCGTCTTTTTAAATTTTAAGCTACAAAAATCACATAAATCGGTAAATGTCAAAATTATTTGCCGACCAGAAAGTCCGTTTTCTCCAAAATTCCTGCCGCGCACCCGCTCCACGATCGCTTCGGTAGCCGAACGGAGAAGTCAGTGTGATCGTGATGCGCATGCCTTCGGCACTACAGCATGTGCGTTCCGAGAAAATGTGATCGAAATGAAGACTCTCGTATTATAGTAGTCTCTTTTCGGACCTCGTTCCATTTAACATCTAGGGTAGCCTTAAAGAAAATAGAATTCTTTTATCAATAGTCCACTTCAAACGTAAATCACATGAACAAGCAAAATACAAATTTCTTTTTTTTTTCTTTTTTTATTCAAATCACCAAGTCACCATAAAATCGAACACATAATCGATCAGGAAAATCCCATTGACAATACACGTAAACGGTGCGGCGTTTAAGGGCCACAACTTTATCGTCAACAAATATTGACAGGCTAACAGTTATGCACTGAAAATACATTTATTCATAAGTGCTTACTCAAAATGTCTCTGTAATATGATTTTGAAAATATAAAGCATGAAAGTAAGTGTGATTTAGAGTAAGAGTATTTGTTTTTGTCTCAAATCGTAAGTGCAGCGAGAATGGCCCACCCATCATACAACTTGTCGGGGAAGATCTCCTACGCCCATTGGTACTCATCCACAATGGTTCATGAAAAAAAATATATTGGAAAAAAAAAGAGCTTACCATTAGTCAATTTGATCCACAAAGCACAGTACAATTTCATTAAAAGAAAATTGATATTCTTTATGTTTATTTCTAAAAGGTACAATAAAAGGCAAACAACTTAAACGACAGCTAATTTGCAATGTTGGGATGCGTGAAAGAGTTGATCAATAAAAAAATGTTGATGGTTTTGGATGATTTGACATATTTTGGATTTAGCTTGTTCTACAGAAGTAAAAACACTATCCGTTCCAGAATGGAAGTGTTTTATTGCAGGGTTACTACTGTCCATTTTAGAAATTGCTTCTACGTTCGTTTCAATAAATACAAGTGAACGAATTTCGAATTTATACACACCTTTTTACACCCCTCCCTTTTTTCCCAATTTTTGATTGGACACCTTGAGGAAACAAGACAAATTTTTTTCATTTTGATTTGATACCATGCAGAAAAAGAAATATTTTAAAACTATGAGGTGTTAAAAAATGTAGGAACATTTGACAAGTAATCAAAAGACACATTACAACTCGAATTATGTTGAAATTTACGCAGCCTTAGGTGGAAGTATTTCATATATTTTAGGAGCAGGTATGGTATTCCACAACGATTTTAAATGCTAACTTAGGAGAAATCTTATCCTTAGTCTAAGATTCTCCTAAGTGGTATTCAGGAACGATCTTAACTTTTCTCTTAACTCTGCTTCTAAGATTTCTCTCAAGTTTTCACCTATATTTATGCAAATCATAAAGTTAGGAAGATTGGTATTCCAGAATGTGCATAAGAGAGGATTTAAGAGAAAACTTAGGAGAAAACTTAGGAGAGCCTTCCCCTGTCTTAGCCATTGATAACACACGCAATAAAAAGAGCAGCATTTATTTGCGTAAGCGCTCGTACATGATTGATGTGCGCGCACATAGTTGCCAGACCACAAAGTTAGGATCAGTGCTAGGGGGAGGGCCCGATGAGATGCTGTGATTGTGATTGGCTGTTCATAAATGAAACACTTCCCTCCTTTGGCTAATAAATGCGTACTGGGTAAGGTCAAACCCTCCCTAATTTTCATTAAGAGAGTCCTAAGAGGACTACCACTTTCTTGCTTTCTTAGGCACCTCCTAATTCGGGGACTTAGGAGAAAACTTATAACTTCTGGAATACCAGTATAGTATTACATTATGATGTAGCATTTTCAACCGTAAACGTATAATACAAACTGATTTAAATTAGGAGTTCATTACCAAAATTCGAAAATATAACTTTTTAATGGTGGAGTAACAAGTTCCAACTATCTCACGGATACTGTGAACTGCAGAAATGAAAAGAGGGTCTGCAGGCAATATTTTGCCCAAACAAATTAGTTTAGAATTGAGTCGTACAAATAAAAACAAATCCTGGATAAATCCTCTTAAAACTCTTGTTAATTTTGATATTTGTGTGCACTGTGTTACATATGCCTTTGTCACAACCTTGTAATGGACATAAATCCCATAGAGCAATAGTTAATCTGGCTCACAAAGGATGAAGCACAGACTCCAGGACTCAATTCGGCACCTGGTTAACCTTTCTGGCAATCGTCAAGCCGTCCCGGATGGGAAGTAAGACCTGGGAAAACGCGAGGAAAGGCAGAGAAGAAGAGAGAATGTGGAAAAAAGTGTGAGAGAGATAGAAGATCGAAGGTATAAACGGCAAAAGAGAGAGGGAGGGGAGAGGGAGAGGGTGAAGGTGTGAAAAAGCGAGGGTAGGAAGGAAAGATGAGAGAATGTTAATATATAAAAAGAGGGATTATGGGTGGATGGGAAGAACAGTGAAAGGGAGAGGAGGACAAAGAGAGGGGAAGAGAAAAAGAGAGGATGGACAGAAATTAAGAATTAACAAATTTGGGAGAGAGTTTGGAGATGTAAGGAAATAACAGCGGAAGAAAGAGAGGGAGGGATGAGAGAAAGGTGAATAAGAAAGCTTGGGAGTGTGAGAAAGAGAGATAGAGGGAGAGATGGGAGAGAAATATATGGATATAAAGGGAGGGAAAGTAAGGGAGAAGTAGAATAAGAAACAGAAGGGGAGTTTAAAAGGATTAATTGGTTTGTTCAATAGTTTATTCAAATTGAATTTAAATATTGTCCAGGATCTAGCACTTTCCGAATACTGAAAACTGCATATAACGGAAACAACTGGCAAAAAATATTAACAACATCACTTGCAAAAATTTATTCTGTTTTGGATATGGAAACGTTATTTTCCCATACATCGTATTTGTACCTTCATCAAAATCATAAATTTGAACAAAGTATGTGGAGTTCAGAAAGTAATTATATATCTAATAACACATGACAATACTACTCACAATATAAATCATAGTGTTGATGATAATAAGATGGAAAATGATGAAAGGATAATGACATGTGTTTTTGAAAGTTGTAAATGAAATACAGCAAACACAACATAGTGTTGTGAACTGGAGTTGTCCTTTGGGATCACCTATAGTTCTGTAGTGTCGTTAGATTCTGAGGCGAAGAAAGACTCACAAACTCGAAGTATATTACAGTTTGCCATACATCGAATATACATCGTATTACTCATTGATGATAACTCTGAGGTAGTTCTGTCTCCTGGGTGGCATTTCATGAAAGTTGTCAACACTGACAAGTTGTCTTTTTCCGACAGTTACCATAGTAGCAGTTCTTTGGGATCACAAAGTTACACAGGTTTCTTTCGCTTTATCAGATGAGTCTCTCTCTCTCTTTCTGATGAATATCTGCTCTCAAATATATACTGGCTCTCTTATCAGGTACAACGTGATAATTATGAAATTAATTGAGATGAGGGCCCGTTTTTTAATTCATAATGACTCATGCGTAATCCACAGAAGCTGGATCTCCTTACTTCACAGTTTTGGAATATCATCTTGGAGCTATAGCCCCATAAACTTTATGGCCATTCTTCTGGAAAGGGGACATTAAAGTGGATCGATGATATGATTTGGGGCAGGGGAGTGGTAAATGAACTGATATCGCACAACAATACACACAAGAAAAAAGTAAGATTATGAAATGGGAAGCATCAACCAACGGAAGGTCCTTGCGAAAGTTGACCGAATAATTGACTAGTTTAAATACTAGTCCTAGCTCATTGGTCTTATATGTAACATACTTTTGCTTATACAAATGGTAGTAACCGCTGAAAATAACATGGAAGAAAATCTTACCTGCTCAATTCGAGGTTCCTCTTTCAGGAAGGTGTTGAACTCGTCGAGGCAGTGACCGTTTGGTGGGAAGTGCGCCTTGGGGAACTTTCGAACGTAGGTGGAGCCCTTAAACAAGGTGTTGTCGATCGCCATGAAACCTTGTGGCGCCAACACGTTTTCATCGAGAATAAGCTGGGTGGAATGATATGGTCGGTGGTTGATGAGCAAAATCATTAAATACCTCCCTCGTCTCATATAAACTAATCCATACCCACAAATAATTTTAACACACATTTGGCATTACTTTACATGACATTACATTGCAGTATATCATCCGCTTTAACTTATGGTGATATCTTGAACTAATTGAAAAACCTTCAACATATTTTTTTTTTTAGGATTTGTTTCAATGAAAAGATAAGTGAGGGTTAACATTTGACCTTACCTTTACATAGTCCTTGTACTGGCTGTCCGCGGCATCGATGAAGATAAAGTCAAACGACAAACCGTTCTTTTGGCATTCACTAAGATACTTGATGGCATCCACTATATGCGAATCAATCAAAGATGAAGATCCGTTAGGCGTTTAAAAAATTGAAGAATACCTATCCAATATTATTAATTTATACGGCCTTTCCTTTTCCATCGGACAAAATGTTTTCCCTTCTTCTACTTCCGAAATTTATCCTGTTTTGTTTCGTGGGATATTTTATGCATTTTCATGCCATAACGTCTAATGCCATTTCCCACTTACATTCAATAACATTTTTATATACACAATCGATTGATAACGGATGATGTGTTTAGACAATCTAGCACTGCAATAAATTGAAAACACGCTTATAGTGACACCAACAAGAATACCGAATGAGGTATATAGTCTGTGATAGTTCTTATAAATTTGCCTCTACGTACAAACCTCTCAATATCTCGATCTTATCCTTGTGAGCAGTTCGGTTGAAAAAGTCCTGGCAAAACTCCGCAAAGAAAGGTAGAATCTCCAAGGTAACAAGAGAGCCGTCGCTAGGCAACCCCTCCGCCATGTTGAGCGCGGCGTAACCCATGAAGGTTCCTATCTCCAGGACACGACGAGCTCGGGAGATGCGAACAAGCATCTTCAGAAGCCCACCTGAAATTTAATAGATTGATTGAATGGAATTCCAATGGATTGATATCATCATCGTAATAAAGTTACATTTTGTCCAAAACAATTGTTTTTATTACAATATATTCATAGCGAAGACACAGTGGTAGGTTATGTGTTTTAACTTTCACGATATCCTTATCCTTTTATATTCATCTATATACGTATATACATAGATAGATAGATGTACATATATGCCTATACACATATGCATAAAGTGATCATCTGTACAAACATATAAATTGATCGATTGATGTAGGTACTTTATTTATTGGGGGGGGGGGGGCGTAGCTCCTATGGCCATACCCTTACCCCTTGGACGATATTGCCACGACCAGACGCAACATCATTTTGTTCAATAAATCAAATCATGTACGGGCGCTTGACTTCTCGTTTTTTTAATGTTTTTTTATTATTGTTGTTGTTGTGGTTTTTTTTTTTAATTTGGGGGGGGGGGGGGGGGGTTGCCATTCGCTTACACCCCCTGTCTTGTATGGAAACATACTCTCAACGTTATGCATAGAATGTGTATACCTTGGATGGCGTCGCATGAAACCTCTGGGTAGAAATGCATGTCTCCCGTCTTGCCGCTCTGGTAGAGCCGATCATAATCCAGGGCCCTGATCGCTGACATCAGTTTCTTATGTGACAAGGAGAAAAATTGAAACATTTATATCTTACAAAGATGTATATTGACACCACTTCGGTGTCCCCGATGTCAGAATTATGTTAGGGAAACTAGCCAATCAGAGAGACCGTACTGTCGGTCCTGTCATCGCGAGCACGAGCAGTGCATCGCCTGCATTTACTGGTGCAATAAGCATACAATATGTAAATGTAGATTATGGGTGCTATCAAACTCAATGTTTAAAAGAAATTGACACCTGAGAAATAATACAAAAATTTCATAACTCTACTCATGCTACAATTTCCACATCATAAAGTCAAAGGATATCAAGTTTGTTGGAGGCAGTTTTAATTTTTGTTGAAATACTTCAAATACAGTACAGGCCAAAAGTTTAGGGGTACCCATATAATTAATGGAGAATCATACAAAACATTGCATCATCCAATTTGTATTTGTGGCATCGCTAACGGAAAGAATTGTAAAGGGTTCATGAAATGGCATTATCATATGGTGTTAAGGAAACTAAAACTTATGAATATATTTCTATTCACCTCGCTTGTCTTTTACATGAAAAACATCGACATGAACTTTTTGAGGTGAAGATGAAGTCTGTCCGACGTTGACAATGATGGCCTGTCGTGGTGCCGTCGGCGAAAAACAACACCTTTTTCATTTTCAAAATTTGGGGTTAAACTCATCAAAACTGCATCTAAGAACGTTTGACAGATTGCTTTCGAAGCCACAATTAACGTGTGAGGATAGCAAATAGAAGAAATGTATTACTTTCGTAATCCAAAAGTTGGTTACAATTTAAGACCCACGGCCGAATAATGCCAAACCAGTTTGCCGAATAATGCCGAGCTAGTTTGTCAAAGTAGCTTGCCGAATAATGCCAAACTACTTTGTCAGTGACGTTCGCTATGAAAAGCAGGTCGTGCACTCAGCGGGGCCTTCCCGCCAAAAGTACCAAACTATTGGTGTGTTGGGATCGTTTGTTGTTTGATGATACAGTCGGAGAATTTATATATTGACGAGGCATCGTTGCATTTATTCTCAGCATGAAATATGTAAAAGATCTTTGTAGAGAGCAGTCTGGAATTCACTCCTTCTTCTTCCAGCATCTAACTCCAACTCCCTCTTACTTCTAAGCTTTCTTTCTTAAGTTATTGGGGGTTGCATATACATTAAGGATATGGAAGAAGCTAGACTGAGAAGGGTGGCCTCTGCCTGGCGACTTGACAAAGAGAGAAAGATACCGTTATGGGAAGTACATGTTTAGATGGAGATACGTGCTCAATTAAGTGGTTTAGGTGGTTTGGGTGAAAGGATGTTTGAAAAATATGATGTGGGCTGAGTAGGAAGGACGAAATAGAAATTAGTATAAATCAAACAGTGAATGGGGGCAAAGGTAATGACAAATTACTACTATGCAACACTATATGTATTCCAGAAGCCGTATTTGAGCCATAAAGTAAATTGGTACATACACATATTGACATCATACATATCAAATTACACCATTTCGTAAGATTAGTTGGTCTGACTCTGCCATGTCGGTTGCCTAGTGTATGGGCGTAACTACCCTTGTTTGTTGGCAATGGCGATGTTTAGGGTGATTTCGACGACGAATGCATTAAACTTCGACGTATGCGAAATGCAGTGTATTTCATGTTATCCTGTTGAGTTTGTGGTTGATTTTGACTAGTATTCGTTTGACAGATTTCTTTCACTAACACATTAAGCGTGCTCGGTGTGAGCCTCTAGCATAAGCTTTTACGAGCATAATTACTATTGTCAAACTGACAGGGCTACGCCAGTAAAGGTCGATTTGCATGATTAAGCATCATGAATTGGCGGTGTTGTGTCCGTCGTGCCATTTTTCTCGTTTGTTATTTGTGTTTTTTTCTGGAATATTTTTTCCTGGAATGGGTGTAGTTTATCGTATAAATGAAATGAAAAATATCAATTAAGTGATCGTTTATTCCTTGGCATCCAATTGTTTGCTCAACTATTATGTGGAATATTTGCTGCCATATAAATCGTCTTAGACATGTTTTCATGGTACAGGGTGGCGCCTGTCAAGGTTTATTTAGACCACTGAATAAATCTGTGTCAGGTCATTTTACAAATAAATTTATCAGCAGGAATTTCATACTGTACTGATTGTATTTCGGATTTTTTTTCTCGAAAAGTTACTCTTACATTCTTCTTTACGAGTGCTGTGAAGCTATCTAAGTATGATAATGAAGTATATACTTTTTTTAAATGCAAGCTAGTTAATGATCTCTTATCCTGTATCAAGGTATAGATCAAGTAGCTCCTCATGTTTTCAATATTTTCTTTTCTTTGTTTTCGGTTCTCTCCCACTGCTACCCCCCCCCCCCCCTCTCTCTCCCTCTCTCTCTCCCTCTCTCTCTATGTTCTCATGGGGTACGTGTACATTAACCTTTTAACCTCCGCGAGAGGAACAAACGTACTAGCAGTGCTTGTCATGATTGTAGCAGGGATGTGTTATGGAAGGATATGAAGCAACTTTCTTTCTTTGCACCCATGCTTGGCACCGCCGAAAAAAATTATCTCAGCATGTGCTTTTCAGGTGTTTTAACAATAACGAACAGGATTGCGTAGCAACGGTTTCTCAGAGAGAACAAAAGAAATGCAAAGTCTTATTTCGCTTGTCCCGTCCTGTTGGATTGCATCAATACTGTTGTGAGGAAAAGAGATATCAGCGAACAAAAATAAAACAAAAATATAGTAAAATATCTTAACTGCACTCAAAAATACGCAAACTCTATTAATAAAAATTCACAGCTTAAGATACAATTTTGATAATAATTAAATCCCACATTTCCGGAAAAATCCTGAAAGTGAAGAAATTTGTTAACTGTGTATCTCCGTTTGTGCATCATTCAACAATTATTTAGAAGAAAACCGAGTACAGGATCTTTATCGTTCTTGAAAATTTAAAAAAAAAATGTGATAAGAAACACAGCTTCGAGAGAAAAAACAAGGAATTAAAGATATTACTTTCCAAGTTGACAGCAGCTAAATGTCGGTCCTGGGCATGGGACATCAAAGCATTATAGTGATTGTGGAATGCTTTGGAAATTCATTAGCATCCATATCCATACAGATGTTTGAATATAATATGCTCGAGTTATTTCTCCTTCCTAACACCTCCCTGATTGTAAAAAAAAGTGGAGGCTGGTAGACCTACAGCTCTGTCATGGGGAATATTTCTCTATTGACAAAAGTCACACAATCAGTTATCAAATATTTGCACCTCAGACAGTTGATAGCTTGTGGGAGGCTCTGCAAGTTTTTGGAAATCACAGTTATTAAGGTGAAGGTCGCGCCGGTGAAGCTCTGTATGATTAGGCATTATGAATTTGCGAATAAATCTGTGTCAGATAATTTTAAAAATATATTTAGCAGCAGGAATTTCAAACTGTACTGATTATGTTTCGGATTTTTTCCTCGAAAAGTTACTCTTACATTCTTCTTTACCATGTTTACGAGTGCTGTTAATCTATTTAAGTATGGTAATGTGAATGACGGCTCAAGTTCTTACCACAATTATGGATTCTTGAACCTTAATGTATTCATCTTATGCAATAAAGAAGAAAGGATCCCTTTTCTTTATTCATTGCAATACAATGTCTACTCGTGTTTAACGCATACACAAACAAATGAATAGAATTTTGACTATGATATATTCATTCAGCTATTTCGTATCGAAATTCAGAGAGCTTGTTGAACCATTCTCATTTCATCTCATGTACCCCTACTAGGACTACTAGGGAAACAACCACCAGTGGTCTATACTTAGTACAAACAGAGTATGCAAAACGGATGATAATAGAAGTAAAAATGCAAACTTCACCCCCAAAAAGAGGTGGCCCCTGCACGCCTTCGTCGTTGCTGTCACCCCGATCGTCACAATCGCTGGAAAAAACGTGAATGATTGCCCTCATATACCGGGAAACTGAGGTGTTTTTTTTTACATATGTAAATTAAGGAGAGTAACGTTTTTTCATTACGTAAAAAAATGAATCTGGATTTCACTATGTTTGGATCTTTTACTCTGAAATTTGAGTATGTTGTAGCTGAGTCTACTAGCTTTCCGGGACGTTGTCTCCATATTTTAATTGTAATTTTAGTGTCCATGTCCCATTTTTGACGGCCAATCTGGATTTTGTCAATTTGCGGAAAATACTTAAGGTTACGCGAATGGCATCATTCAGATTTGGAATTTTGGATTTGGATCTCGAATTGACCAAAAAAAATTGTATAAATATCCCAAAACAAGGTCATGTGATTTCTAGCCTGGACGTCTCCGTACATACTTGTGAGTCCGTGCTTGGCTGCATGCTGTTGTCGATAGCATATGGCACGAGTCCTGATGAGAGTTGAGAAGCCAACTCAAGTAATGCTTGGAACTTGGTCGACACACCATCCTTTCCAAAAACAGTCTCCACCTCCTTCCTCATCTCATCCAGCAAACTGGATATGATCACGATAGGAGTTGCTATGGGGAAGGTAATTGTTAATGGGAGACAGACAGACAGACAGACAGACAGACAGACAGAAATAACAGGGAAAAAGAGGGAGTGAGATACACGAAAGAAATAAAAGAGTGAGACCAGAAGAATTGAGGGTGAGGGGGTGAGAAGATATAACCAGAAAGAAGTAGAGGCGAAGATAGATATAAAATTTTATAATGGAGAAGGAAAAGATAAAGGAAATGGACGAAGCAACAGGGAAAGAAGAAGAAATTATCAAATAGAGAAAGTGGGGAAAGGAAGGCGTGAAGAAAAACGGGAAAGAAAAAATATAGAGATCGGGTAAGAATGAGGAGAGGAGATCGGTATTGAGAGATACATTATATATAAACAAACATATCCAGACAGACATAACAAACAGAACACATAGATATTGTACGTTATAATACATCTTTATAGAAAGGGTCAATGCATCTCAAATCAAATGTCATTGCGTTGCTTATGCAGGAGTTTTAAGTACTTTACTCATTGGAAAATCAGAAGTACCCCAAGGGTGTCTTTCAAGCAATATTTTACTAATGGTAACCCCAAAGCTTGATCCAGTAGCAACAACTAATATATTCAGAGTGCATTCCAATTGAAACCAAAATGGATTATTGTGTGTATGTTTCTACTTCGTCCAATCACTACAATATTGGCACGCTTCTTTTAATTTCATATTTGACCTACTTGGAAAAGTCTGTATCAACTCTTGGCAATCATCCATTGTTGTTGCTGTGTAGGCGGCGATGCAGGCTGGGTAAACAAAGAGCGGGATAAGATATTAGAAGAAGGATAAATATCAATATGACATGATTGTTGAAGGATATAAATCAATATGACATGAATGTTTAAGGGTGGATATCAATATGGCATGACTTTTGAAATATAAATATCGATATGGCATGAATGTTGAAATATACATATCATCCTTTGTGCATTTGATACTGTCACGGCCCGGTTTAGAGCCGACAGTAAAATAAAAGAGGAAAAACTTGTTGACAAATAACACCACAAACCGACTATGACAAATCAATTAAACTTAACATTATTTTAATCAGTTACTGAAAACTCTGGATGTACATGATATACCATTCGACAATAATGACAAGCTGTATTGAGGTACACACTCTAAACGGGAAAAAGTTCTGAAAATATCATTAATCCTACATTCCAATAACAAAATCACGTGATTAAAAACCAATTATTTATACGGACTAGATAAACCACACACGCAAATCATACGGAATCACACCAACAACAAACACACGAAAACCTGGCGGTTCGCGGTCAGGCCCCCGTTTCAATGATGCTGCGTGGAACTATAACGAATGAAGACGCGCTTGACCTTCGATGATGCTGGCGACCTTGCGACGGCCGACTCCTCAACGAAGAAGGCGACGTGGCAACGTGGTGGCGTGGACACGGATCAGGGACACGTAATGTGACGTCAGTCCCGTACACAAACTCTATGGGAGAAGAGTTACCAATCGGCAATTGTCATTCGAGTATTTAGCCGCGAATAAACGGGTATAACGTTATCAGACATACCCGACAGACACACGTATGCACACAAGACACCCCGTCCGTAAAACCTACTGTGACTATTACATTGTATTACAAGCCAACACTGAATACTGACTTTGTTAAAAGCCGACATAGATTCTTTTCAAGTGGATATTAGCACAAACAATTAATGTAGCTCATAATCACTCAATTGTCAACCTTTTCCAATTTGACATGATACATACTTTATAATAATTATTTAAAAGCTTGAACCATTCAAACATGAGTTTAGCAGTTATAATTATCAGTTTCACATCAATGAGAAATGACAGCAAGCTTCCCACCATAGGTGGAGTTTTCCATACAAAATACAGCGAAGACACCTCTTCAAAACTTGTCATCTACGATAAGGTAAATAATAATTGTTGACGGCTGCTTATCTTCGGTTACACTTCAGTTACAGATTCAATTGTTGACGGCTGCTTATCTTCGGTGACACTTCAGTTACAGATTCACCGCGAACTAAAAAAAGCCCCCACCGTACAGGTCGAAAGCAAAAGAAAGTAATGCCTTAACGTGTACAACGTACGGTTAAATACCTTGCCCAACGTATCGCCTCGCCCATCTCCCCAGTTTACCTTATTTGGTGCGTTGTTCTTGGTGAGATCTGTAAGGTGTGCAGCAATCACAGCCATGTTAGGTATGAATTTGCGATAGTATGCTACGAGGCGAACAAAAGCTCTCACCTCTTTCTTCGTAGTTGGTCTCGTTGCTGCCATCACTTTCTACACCCCTTCATTCGTAGGCTGGATGTTCCCTTCACTTACCATGTGTCCAAGGAACTCCACATTGGTACAACCAAAGTGACACTTCGTCGGTCTCGCCGTGAGGTTTGCTCGTCTCAGTGCCTCGAGTACTCTCCTGACGTCGTTGACGTGTTCCTCCCACGAAGTGCTGCAGATCAAGATCATCATCCTTGTGAACAGAGCAGGTGAGTTGACCATTCCAAAAGGAAGAACTTTGAACTCATACTGACCATCAGGCGTTACAAACGCTGTTTTGGCTCTGTCTTCTTGTCTTACTGGAATCTGCCAATACCCCTTGCAGAGATCGATTTTCGAGAAGACTTTCGCCCCTCCGACATCCGCGATGATCCCCTCCATATTCGGTATTGGTTCATTGTCGATCACGGTTGCCGCATTTATCTTTCGATAATCTACACAAAATCGATTTTTGCCGTCCCTCTTCTTAATAATTACCACAGGTGACGCATAGGGAGAGTTTGATTTGTCAATGATGCCCATTTTCATCATTGTGTCAACTTCTTCCCTGATCGTCTCTCGTAACGACTGTGGGACTTGATATGCTCTCGAACGTATGTGAGTTGGCGTGTTCAGTTCCACGGTGTGATTGATGATGTCTGTTCTTCCGGGCACATCCGTAAGGAGGTCCTCGAACTCATGAATGAGAGCGTCCATTTCCGCTCGCTGACTTTCATCAATGCCTTCACCGAACTTCACATCATTAACTCCTTCTGTCTGCTCCAATGAGGGGAATGAAATTCCTACCACACCGTCACCATCTCCACTATCGCCGTCCTCAATGACTTGGATAGCACTGCACGTTGGTACAGACTGTTCACTACTTCCGTTATCACTGTCCTCAGTGACGTCATCACCTTGTCCCTGCGAAGGTACTTCGCTCACGACTTCTTCGTCGTCGTCGTTTTCCTCTCTGACGTCATCTTGCTCTAGCGATGATCTTGCAAGGTAGCGCGTCATAAGGTTTGCGTGGTACGTTTTCCTCTTCTTCCCGACTTGCAGTGAGTAGTTGTTCCGTGCCACCTTTCCTACTACCTCGTACGGTCCTCTCCACTGCATCAAAAGCTTGTTGGAGCTGGTGGGGAGAAGCAGCAACACACGATCGCCGCACTCGAACCTGCTTTCCTTGGCTTTGACATCGAAGTGTTTTTTGTACTTCCTCGATGACTTCTCGAGCTCGGTCTTGGCCACTCTGCATGTTGACTTCAACCTCTCCTGTATGTCAAGAACATACTGGTAAGTAGACTTAAGGGACCCCTGACTGTCCTCCCGTACATCAACCCGAAGGGAGAATATCCCAAACTCTCGTGGGGCACCTCACGATAGGCGAACAAGAGGGCGGGCAAATACCTGTCCCAGTCCCTTGGACGTTCCTGACACATTCTCCTTGACATCTCCTTCAATGTACCATTAAATCTTTCAAATGCCCCATTCGTCATAAGATGGTAAGGGGAAGTGTGAAACTGTTTTTCACACCAAGCAGACGAGAGACTTCCTTCAGTACTTCAGATACAAACTGAGTACCATTGTCCGATAGTATTTCATTTGGAACCCCTAACCTTAAGAAAACTTCGATCAAAGCTTCAGCCATATGCCCTGCTTCAAGTCTCGGCAGGGCTATTGCTTCGGGGTATCGTTAGAATGTATCGATTACCCTTTTCTGTTATCGGCTGTAAGGGTCCTACCAAATCTACTGCAATTCTCCTGAAAAAAGTGTCAATCAGGGGAGGCATAACTACGGGGACTTTACCGACCTTTCCTTTAGTAGTAGTCCTTTGACACGAATCACATGACGCACAGTACCGTCGGACGTCCGACTCTAGTCCCGGCCAGTAGAAATAACCCAATATGCGATCCGTAGTCTTCTTTGCCTTGAGATGTCCCGCTAATGCCGAGTCGTGGGCGAGCCGTAGAACTTGAGGCCTGAAGGGAGTGGGGACTAGCAGCTGGGTGAACATCTGTCCGTTGACCTATGTAGGCAGTGACTGAAATTCACGGAAAAGCAGACCATTCTTATAGGAGTACCGTACTTGACTCCCCTTACCTACAGTCTTGGGCTCACCGTCTTCGGCGGCGAACTTCCGGAGTTTCTGAGCAGCAATGATGTCCTCCCTAGTAGCGGTAATCTCGGGCCCTCCTGATGATTCCAGCGGCTTCCAGGGTCTCTCCTTCCGTTGTTTCATCCCCCGTGTCTCTACAGCTGCAGCTTCTGTTCCATCTACTTCCGGCTGTAGACTCTCCTGGACATCGAGGCTCGGTTCGGCGCTGACCTCCTCGTTGATGTCGTCTGGCGGATCACGTGGCTTCTCGGCGTCCACTCCATCCTTTGCGACTTCTGCTGACCACTCGACTTGTGCTTCCTCAGGCTTCCTTGCTCCATCAATAAGGACACAAGTCTGACTTTCACCAGCTAGTGTACTTATCCTTCTCTACCAACCGTGCACGCACCACAACAGTACTGCAACCAGTGTCGCGTGACACTTTCACTGACTTACCGTTTAGTGCGTCTTCACAGACAGGCATACCGATACCTACCGTACAACCTGCACTAACGACCGGAAGTTTGTGCCCACACTGAAGAGCTAACTTCACATCATCCCCGACAATGACATTTCTTTCCTGTCTACTTTCAAACGTTTCTTCAGGACACACACCGACCATACAAGCACTACCGGTTTGTTTGCGTGAGTCCCCCCGTGAAGTGGCGGATATTTTCTCGCTGTAGCCGCGCTTTCCACGGTCAGGACAGTTCATGACCAGATGCCCTTGCTTACCGCATGTATAGCATTTCCGTTCGGCCAGCGGGACATAACAGTTTCCTCGCTGCGGTCTAGCGTTAACCGAATTTTGCGGCTTTCCACTTTGCTGCGCGGTGCGATTCGGACCCCGCGCAACGGGTCCGTGCGCTGAGCCATATTGCTCTGCAATCCGTACTAATTCAGATGAATCTTTTGGGTTGCGTTCTTTAATGAAAACTGCCATTGAACGATCACAGCCCTCGACAATTTGTTCCATTACTATTAATTCGAGTATGGTCTCATATGACGCCTCTCTGCCACTTAACTCCACCCAACGCTTAGCGTACGAGGTTAACCGTGCTGAATACTGCAAGAACGTTTCAGCTCTGCCCCGTTTTTCGTCGCGGAATCGCTTTCGGAAACCTTCACTCGTTAGAGCGAAATGCTTTGACAGCATTGCTTTCACTGTCTTGTAATCGCTCACATCTTCTGCGGACATACACGTGCACACGTCCAGTGCACGACCAGTCAGCAGGTTACCTAACGCACCTGCCCAATATTCCGTTGGCCACTTCAAGGTTGCATGGCGTTTGAACCGCAATATGTAAGCATCCAACTCGTCTGAGTCTGCTCTGTACACTGGCAACTTAAGCACCTTAACAGGGATACTATAAGCTATTTTAGCTTCATTTCCTAGCTTAGCCAATTCCCTCTCATGTTGCCTTTCCCTTTCACGTTCTTCCCTTTCCCTTTCACGTTCTTCCCTTTCCTTTTCACGTGCTTCCCTCTTTGGATTCTGGCCCAAATCAAGGCATTTGTCTTATAACAAAACAGCTAATACAAAACAAGGCCCAACTAAGAACATATCCAGAGTTGTTTTGTGTTATGCAACTTACTCGCTTGTCTTGTACGTTGGATATGAATGTACAGTGATGTTAGGCTGAAACATGGAAGAAATGAAAGGAGCAAGAGGTTGGCTTTTGGCGATACATAAAGATAAAGGTTTGGAGGAAATTTATATAAGCGACCTTCAAGGTCTTTAGTTTGATGAATAATTGATAAATGTGTGGTCACGAAATTCAGCTCCAGCACATATACAAACAGTTGTCTTTCGCAACAGAATATTTTCAGCAATATTTCTTAATGTTGCCCACACAATATTACAATAAGAAATATAAGGCAAAACAAGAGTGTTGTACATCACAAAACGTATCCTGATTGGCACAAAATATTTTACTATGTATAATCATATGCCAATATCACGAGAAATTGTCGTTATAATATAAGTCTTTACATGATCACTCCAGTCAAGAGTCTCATTGATATGTACCCCAAGGAACTTTGTGCAAAGCTTTTTCTCTAATAGGACATCATCAATTAATACATTGAGCTGGTGTTGATCACAAGACTTTTGACCTTTAAAGTGGATATAGTTTGTTTTTAGTACATTGAAAGAACGCACATTGCTTCTAAACCAAAGAGTTAATTTTGGGAACGCTTTATTAATCATAGTCTCAAGAGTGTGGATATCACGATGATATAAGAACACACTTGTATCATCAACAAATAATATATAATTCAAGGAAGGGGAAACATTACAAATATCATTAATATGAATGAGAAATAACACAGGTCCCAATATTGAACCCTGCGGGACACCGCACTGTATTAAACGATAATATGTTGGAATTCACCGAACTGAAACATGTGTACTGCTTTCTCTGGGATAGATAACTAGTAAACAATTGTAAGGCAATGCCCCACACTCCATGGTTCTCTAGTTTACTTGAAAGAATTGAGTGGTCAAGCGTGTCAAAAGCCTTGCTGAGGTCCATAAACATACCAATGGTATGCTCACGGGCAGCCAGAGCTCGAGATACGTGGTCATAACATTTCAGCAACGCATGGTCGGTTGAAACTGGTCAGGATTAAGACATTTATTTTTGTCAAGGACGTTATACAGCATATTGTATACAATTTTTTCTAGGTTCTTAGAGACACTAGGTAATACTGAGATTGGTGTATAATTAGTGATACTCAAGACGTTATCTTTCTTATGAACAGGTATAACTCTGGCCAGTTTTGGGGTGATGGGAATACACCAGTCGACAAAGAAACATTACAAATATGGACAAATGATTTGTTTCAACAACGATGTATTAATTTCGTCATTACCACAAGTATGACTGTTTTTCAGTGACATCAATAATAAAGTACTTCTATGCAATCAGTTGGCATAAGGAAAAGAGAGAGTTCAGATGGCTTACTGAGATATCGCCTGTAATTATTTCCGTCGGTATTTATTTTATTTGCCTGGATTGGACCGATATTAGTGGAATATACATTGAAGGCGTCAGCAATATCGTCTGCTGAAGTGATATCTTTATCCTCATGACACATTTTCTGTGGGCCTCAGTCTTGCTGCGCTTACACAAAATATCCTTTACAATTTCCCAGGTAGAGGACATACTGCAACTCGCATTCTCAAACCGTTTGGAGTAAATTATTTCTCGTGATGATCTGATAATTGATGTTAATTTCTTTCGATATTTCTTGTATTCATGAACATGGTCCGGTGAAGGTTTCTCTTTGTTTCTCTTGTATAAAGCATTTCTTCTTTTAATAGACCGTAGAATACCTTTGGCCATGGATGTTTCCTGTACTCTTACATTTAGATTGCTTTAAAACCGTAATGTGCTTATCAAAATAGTGACATATTTTTAAAAATTGTTCATCTCAGCATCATTACATGCTAGCATACCACTCCAATCTTCCGAATGTAGGTCAACATTTAAGCACGAAATGTTTTGTTCGCTAATATATATTTTTTTTATTAATTTCCTTTTTCTATGATGTACGTAGATGTGCGGATGCGGATAATCGGCTAGTGATAATCGCTTGTCTCGCAATGTATGGTAAACGGAATCGAAAAAATGTATATATATATATAGAGAGAGAGAGAGAGAGAGAGAGAGAGAGAGAGAGAGAGATGTATATGATTACACCCCTCATTAATGTATTCCATTTCGTTGATTGCTTATCATATGATCACAAGAAAAGGACTATTTTGTGACGTCAGAGGGAAAAAAAGACACTATTTTGGTCTTCGGAAAGTAGTACCGCACGCCTTCACTTCACTTCGGGAGCAAATAGAACGCACAAGATCCCTTATGATCATATTGTTCTTAATGAAGACACGTTCTTCAAGTGAAGATTAATATCAAATATTAATTTACATTCAATTATTTACTGCCTGCATGGCAATTACTAACTCAAGTGCAATGAAGAAGGACCCATGGCATCATGCCTCTTTTACGATGGGCCTTCGGCAAGATGACATCAGTCTACCGCCAGTTCAGCACCCACTCACCTTGATTTCCCGTTAAAGCTCGGAGGACCACGACAAGTTGTGCTCAGATGTTGTGCCGTTGCGCTTTTGCGACGATGCAGTATGAGATATGCGTCGGGTCGGTTCTTTCAACACTGACTTTTACCAATTACGTACGGGAAAGTTATTGTCCTCTATTTTATAGAGGCTGGGTGAAAACCATCCCTCACTGAAATCACTCATGTGCATTGTTGCACAAATTTCAATAGACCGATTTCGTAACCTATTCACATATTTCCCCCCATTTACCTGCGAAGTAACGCGTTATTGCATAATACCTGTATTCATGGGCGGAAATCGCTCCCCCAAGGTGGAGGGGACATGTTTTTCCTCAAGATGTAGCTGAGCGGGGAGGGGGGGGGGGGGGGGGAGGGAGGGGTAGTGATGGGATTTTGGGGAGGTGTTTTTTTTTTTACCCGCCCAGTCTCTGCTCTGAAAATGCTCTTAGTGGGGGGGGGGGGGGGGGTTTGACGTTTTTCGAAAAAAAATTTGTACACGAACGAAAATAGTGGGGGGGGGGGACATTTGATATTGTGTCCCCCCCCCCCTTCGAAATGGTGGGGGGACACGACCCCCCCCCCCCCCGTCCCCCCGGGATTTCCGCCCATGTCTGTATTAGTCCAGTTGTGAAAAGCTCTATTTTGGGTGAACGTGGGTTTGGCATCCCCACAAAGTTTTTTTTTTTTTGGGTGGAAATCGTATCTTTAGAGGGTGCAGATTAAGAATCTTTATAATGCCAGCTTGACACCCTTGGGCATTTTGCGTAATATGAAAATAAGGGCGGCCATTACTGAAATTTCTTAATTTGACCACAACTTAGAAATGATTTGTGTGTCTACCCCCAGGTTTTCAGGGTCTCTGAATCAGATAAGGCCAGAAACAAAACGATTTACTCATTTTCATATTCATAATATGCAAATTAGGACAGCCATTACCGAAATATTATATGACGAGAACTTTCTTACTTCAAAAGATAAACGTATGATATCTACCCCTAGGTTTTCAGGGTCCTTGATTCAGATTAGGCCAAAGACAAAACGATTTGCTAATTTGCAAATTCATAATATGCAAATTAGGGTGTCCATTATTGAGATTCAATTGTTTGACCATAACTTGCTTATTTAAAAGATAAATATTAGGATTTTTGCGTCCTCCCCTAGGGTTCCATGGTTTCTGATTGAGATTAGGCCACAACGAAAATCGATAAGCTCATTTGCATATTCACAATATGCAAATTAAGGTGACCATCACCCTTGTCCGAGTAGCGACAACTAATAGATTCAGAGAGCGTTCCACCATTGAAACTGAATCACGAAATACAGGTGAATATTGACGCGTCACCAGGCAGAAAAGAAGTTGTGGGTTGGCATGTTTGATGCACAATGACCATTGCTCTTTTATGAATTAATTATCTGATACACAAACATTTTTTAGATTTAAATTTGTCTAAAGTAGCAATATTCTTGTGTATGATGATGCATGTGCAATGTATAGAGGTGTAAATTATAAACATATAAAATTCATCATATGAACTCACTCGAGTTGGCCATAATGTTGCAAAAGTTCTCTTTCTATCAAGGCTCACTTACCTGTTGATTATATCTCTTATTTTTGTATCAAAGAATCAATGTTTCATAAAGTATTCTCCCAAATTTTGGGCCACAAGTATTTGCTGATGCATATTTCCAATATGATACACTTTTACTATAGTGATAGCAGTTGTAAGTATGTAAGGAGTATAGAAGTAGTAATGGTAGATAGAGTAACTGTAGTACATGTAGTGACATTGGCTGGGCGCAGTTGCATGGTCAGTAGAAGCTATTGATTTTATATTTCCCATTCCCAACTTTGCGTAGAGTAAATACGTAAGGGAAAGTTATTGTCCTCTATTTTATAGAGGCTGGGTGAAAACCATCCCTCACTGAAATCACTCATGTGCATTGTTGCACAAATTTCAATAGACCGATTTCGTAACCTATTCACATATTTCCCCCCATTTACCTGCGAAGTAACGCGTTATTGCATTTACCTGTATTCATGGGCGGAAATCTCTCCCCCAAGGTGGAGGGGACATGTTTTTCCTCAAGATGTAGCTGAGCGGGGGGGGGGGGGGGGGGGGGGGGGGGGGAGGGAGGGGTAGTGATGGGATTTTGGGGAGGTGTTTTTTTTTATCCCGCCCAGTCTCTGCTCTGAAAATGCTCTCAGTGGGGGGTTATGACGTTTTTCGAAAAAAAAATAATAATCCGCCAATCCGCCCAGTCTCGTGGGGGTACACGACCGAAAATAGTGGGGGTGACATTTGATATTGTGTCCCCCCCTTTCGAAATGGTGTGGGGGGGGGGGGGGGGGGTTATGACGTTTTTCTAAAAAAAAATTGTACACGAACGAAAATAGTGGGGGGGGGGGGCATTTGATATTGTGTCCCCCCCCCCCCTTCGAAATGGTGGGGGCGACACGACCCCCCGTCCCCCCGGGATTTCCGCCCAGGTCTGTATTAGTCCAGTTGTAAAAAGCTCCATTTTAGGTGAACGTGGCTTTGGCGTCCCCACAAAGTTTTTTTTTTGCGTAAATCGTATCTTTAGAGGGTGCAGATTAAGAATCTTTATGATGCCAGCTTGACACCCTTGGGCATTTTGCGTAATAGGGCGGCCATTACTGAAATTTCTTAATTTGCCCATAACTTGGGAATGATTTGTGTGTCTACCCCCAGGTTTTCAGGGTCTCTGAATCAGATTAGGCCAGAAACAAAACGATTTACTCATTTCCATATTCATAATATGCAAATTAGGACAGCCATTACCGAAATATTATATAACGAGTACTTTCTTACTTCAAAAGATAAACGTATGATATTTGTGTCTACTCCTAGGTTTTCAGGCCAAAGACAAAACGAATGAAAGAACAACCAAATGAGGACATTCTACATTATATTTCATAAAATTTAGTGCATACTCTTGTTACTACATGTAACACAATTTTAATTCAAAATATCGTTTGTATACATTTACACAATACAGGAATATGTCATATTTTTGGGGTACAATAGCAGGATAGACCCTGATACAAAATAGCTATAATTTCTCTTGAATCACAGTACTTTGCAGAGCATCAATCTTTGGTCAAGAATACTTCACATATTCATGATAAGGAATAATTCACTTTGTTTACATGTATATAAATAATCTTATTTCTACATGTGCTTTACTCTACGCAAAGTTGGGAATGGAAAATATAAAATTAATAACTTCTACTGACCATGCAATTGCGCCCAGCCAATGTCACTACTACAGTTACCCTATCTACCATTACTATTTCTATACTCCTTACATACTTTCTGTACACTACTTCTACTGCTGTCACTATAGTAAAAGTGTATCATATTAATAAAATGCATCAGCAAATACTTGTGGCCCAAAATTTGGGAGAATACTTTATGAACCATTGATTCTTTGATACAAAAATAAGATATATAATCAACAGGTAAGTGAGCCTTGATAGAAAGAGAACTTTATGGCCAACTCGAGTGAGTTCATATGATGAATTTTATATGTTTATAATTTACACCTCTTTACATTGCACATGCATCATCATACACAAGAATATACTATACATCAAGTCACATTACATCAGGTAGACGGAAGGTCTAAATAATAATAATAATGCATGTCAACATGAATTCAAGTAAATTCTGCGCAAAAATACACATAAACACATTTCAGTAAATATAGTAATCATATATTCTTACAATGCATGTATACACATAAATACAACAATGGTTTTAATGACATGAAGGCTGACAGATCTTACAGTTTACGAACATCTTGTTTTAAATAGTCTGAAGTTTATTGATTTGAGACACATACATATAAAGTTACACTTTGTCTTCTTCACCATTGACGTTAACAACGTGTAGAACCATAGAATTAATGCATTCATAGAGCTCTGACCAGCTAATCTTATTTAATTGCGATGAGAATCTATTTATGAGAGAGAAATCAAGATGGATTTGATCAATAATAGCTAGATTATGCAGGTGACCTGTAAAGGTACAACAGTGAGATGTAGTCTGTGTCATCACATATGAAATTGAAGCATATTCCATTTTTTAAGCTTGATCCAAAAAGAGCTATCTCACCCTCTAATATATTAAAAGCCTAGCCACAGACCAATGATAAAGATGAATCCAAACAAGTTATAAAAAAGCACTGAAATTGAACAAAATCTGGGTGATGACAATCAATTGCACTGCGATCTCGTACCTTTAACCCATAAGTATCACAATTATGTGGTTTGGGGCTTTAACTATTGATATCATCTATTAAAAATGATGAAAGATGTATCACGTGAAAGAGCATAAATTTCTGCACAAGAAGAATCCATTTTTTGTATTTAGTGATATATATGACCTTCGTAATGATTTTTCAAAGCAAATTAAGGTGCAAATGAGCACTAATTCTTCAAACTGGCAACTCGCTGAAAAGGTTGAAATCCTTCTCTTGCTCTTCAAATTCGTATGATATCGACTTTAACCTGAAGGATTTTGATGTTTACTAATTTATATTGGAATTTACGTTTCGTTTCTCCATTAAAATTTCATTTTAAAAAAGTAGTGTTGCCAATTTAAAAGCCAAATAAATATCAGTTTTGCGTTAACCCTAAAACTCCCGGGGTATTTCAAAGCTTGTTATTACCGGGGGGGGGGGGGGGGGGGCCATTATGGCCCCCCCCCCTGAGATCTCGGCAATGGGTCGCCCGATTGCCTCAAAATTTTGCACAAGGGTAAAGAATTATGTAATCCACAAAGTTGTATAGCTAAATTTACGAAAGTCCTTTTATTTTTTTTTTAACCAATTAATTTATGCTAATTTATGCGAGAAATCGTAGATTTTGGTATTTCTCACTAAATAAAGCCTCAGGAATAGTAATTTTTGGTACAAATGTCTTTCATAACTCCCTCATCAATTCTTGAAAGAAAAAGATAGGTTGTGGTAATTATTTCTTATGTATTTTATTGTTTTTCAATTTTCTTATGTATTTCTTTGTTTTTCGTCAAGATTCAGATGCGTATGCGTGGGTGTGTGTGTGTGTGAATGTGTGTGTGTGTGTGTGGTAATTATTTACACTATTTGAAACAATGATAACACTTAGAAAAGTATTTACATCAATTGGAAAAGCTCCTGATTTTATCCATAGGGTTATACACAGTCACATAGAGAAATAGCGAAATTTCAGTGACATGTGTTCGGTAAACGTAATCTGACACCCGCACGGTAGGTCCGATCGCCATAAATTTGGTATCAAAATGTGCGAGAAGGATCAGAGAAAAAAGTCAAAAAATTTCGTTTCGAAATATTGAGGCGTTCGGAAGTACCGACAAAACTTCGACAGGGGGGGGCCATAATGGCCCCCCCCCCGAGAGTATTAGGGTTAAAAGGAACTGTTCCTGAATGAGTTAAGAGTATACGATAGTCATGGACCAATAATAAAGATGACTGTAAACAAACGATAATACAGCCGAGTCATGCCTAATGGGAACTACCCCCACACCATACTTATTTACAAAATTCCAATTGACTTGTGTCAAATAATATTTCCAATGCAACATGTGATCATCTTAAGTGACAATATACATGTACATGTATTAGGGATTAACGTATTTCAATTTACCAAGAAATTTGAGGTATACACCCTGTACATGTAGTAAGGATACCATGCTCCATCCTGTAAATGAATAAAAAAAATAAGTCAGAAAGTCAAGTTTTCATTCATTTACAGGATGGAGCATGCTAGCCTTACTACTGGGTGTATGCCTAAAATTTCTTTGTAAATTGGAACTACCCCAGAAAGCCCTTTCACTCTATTATTTCAGTTCAATATAAATGGTGGCCTTCTTCTGAATGTGTTGTATGCAGAAATATGTACAATCAGCCTTTGTGCTGCTAATAGGTATCATGACGCCATGACTGCACTGCCAATGAAAGATGCTCGCTTGCACATTTTATGAAAATAGAATTGTTCTCAATAACTTGACCATTACCACATCAAAATAGCTATCATTATTACCATCAATGGTAAAGTGTATAAATAATAACATTGTGCGTCTCATCCAAATCTGCAAACTGAATTGACAAATTTCTGCACCATCTCCCCTCCCTGGCAAGTACTGTAAACGCGGTATATCTCTCTTACAGATATTTTAAGAAAAATTGTGACATCCCATCTCGAACTTTTCGCAAGCGCTTAAAGGGCATGCACTGTACTGGGAAGGCAAAAAAGCCTTCAAAATGTAATTGTTAGCAATCTTCTTGCCAATGATCTTAAATTCATGTATCGTCTATTTTAGAAGCTTGCTGAAAGTTATTTGCCCTCAAATGATCCACATATGGAGTAATTAATGATTAATGATTAAATCCTCAAAATGTTCGGCCCGAACATTTTGAGGATTTGTGATTTAATCACTCATTACTCCAAATGTAGATCATTTGAGGGCAAATAACTTTCAGCAAGCTTCTAAAATAGAGAATACATGAATTTAAGATAATTGGCAAGAAGATTGCTAACAATTACATTTTGAAGGCTTTTTTGCCTTCCCAGAACAGTATATGCCCTTTAATTTTCCGGGCCAATACGAGGCCCAACACACAGGCCTACAAAATTATACAGCACAAGTTGTTAAAGTCTAAAGTTAGCTAGTAATGATCGTGGTGCTTTCAATCACAGCATGTGGTATAGGCCGCCCATTGCAGCTACAGCAAAGGATCATATGCAGGCAGTCCAGGATAGAACATGAAACAATCAGCAATATTGTTGTATTCTTATTTTCACGGTTTGAGAATTAGTCGTGAAATTCACTGAAACCAAACACCCAAAATATGTTTATATTATTCCTTGCCCGCTGCATGATATCAGCGCTATGTCAAGACCATTCACTTAATTGTTCTCCTCCTTTCAAAATACAAAGTTGCCATAATACAACATACCATACACTAGTATTACATTTTAAAGTCCAATGTGGGCTAACATGAATATTCATTGAAAAGCATGACAATGTAAAAGGCAATGTGAAAATACTCTTGACCTTATGGAAGCACAAATCGGCCTAGAATTATAATCCATAATATAATACTTAACCTTCATTCTGTCAAAACATCCTATACAGGAAATATCATCACAACTATAAAGACTTACCGGTACATGTATAACGCATATATATTGGTCTGTATCATCAACAGTGTTCCAACTAATACTTAACCTAGCCTAAATTTATGAGCTGCAAATGTGAGTTGTGTGAAAAGTTGTTGCCAAATTAATGAATGAATACGATGAAAGATTTTGTCCGTGATAGAACTAGAGTAACTGACTGAAGTCTTTCAGAATCTGTGAACAAAATCATTGACTTTGTGACCAAATCACTTTTTGTTGTGGATGTCATCATTGTACCCAATCTTGGGAACACAGGCAAATGTATTTGGGTCTGTCTACAGTCAAGGGATATTTTTTGTCACAACTGAATCATTTGAAATCATGACTACCTTGCACCACCAAAATATGACAGAGTGTTGAATTAATTTCCTCCAAAATAACTTCGGCTAAAATCCTGCTCTGAATGTTCATTTATTATATATTTCTAAACTAAGCCTGTACAAATTTGCCATAGCACGTTGGCAACAGGACAGACGAGTGTGTTACAAACTCGTCAGTCCCGTTACCAATGTGCTATGGCAAATTTGTGCAGGGCAAATTTTCTGAAGCATACAAAACCTTATAAAGTGCAAATCAATACATTTCTTTGATATTTTATTATTATTGGCAGGTTTATTTAAGAGACAAAAGAAAAAATAGGAATTTAAGAGATTTATGCAAATGTTACAGTAAATGTAACAGAAATGTACCCATTACTGTAGACAGGCCCATCTATACAATTTTGAGAATGAAGGCAACTCCCACAAATTGTTGGTAACAATTTCAGACGAACTGCTTTTACAAGTATTCATAGTATTTCAGATGCAATAGAGAGCATAATGGCAGTTTCTCATATTTCAACCACATACCATGCCACTCCACATTTCCTTCATGAGTCTTCAAATTAAGCCTCACTATATTGTCCAATAAATCTCAATTGAGGTATATGAACAAGATTAGGCACAGCATTCTCACTTCCTTAATTGAATTTTCACACATGAGATGTAAGTTGTAAGTATTATAAATGTGACATAAATATCTTTTGAGCGATTACTCCCGTTGGAAATAATTGTGGATTTTTTTTTTACTGCACCACAAGCAGTCACATTTCAATTTCATATTAAAGTACAAATGGCCTATGATGAATAAGTCATATTATTACTATCTGTAGTTCCATCGTCTTCCCAGAATCATTTTGTATCATCCATCAAATACTTTCTTTTCAAGTTCTCACTTCATGTGAAGCAGCTTCATCACTGTCTCTAGGAGACGTCTGTTCATCCACGTCTAAATGACTCCCCCCATCTATTCTTTCCTCATCCAAGTGTAAAGTAGGGCAATCTCCAAGATGGTCATCTCCAGGGTCCACACTGGGTGAGTTGCCATGGCGATCACCAGATTCATCCCGGTGATGCGACCCGTTGTGTATCTCTGCTGCACAGGCTCTCAGCTCTCGACGCGGTCCCACGCCGTTCTGCATGCGCTCATCTGACGTAGGGTGTGGCACAGCAGCACCGCAACTTGACTGGGGATTTGGCAGCGAGTCTTTTTGAGGATGGGGACTCTCCTCCACTGATGGCACCTCGCAGTACTCTGTGGAACATAACCGATTAAACCCGTTGACTGCTTGATTACCGTATCTTATTTACGTTATCCACATCTTATCAACTCAGGGACTACCCAGTTCCAGTAATAAGTGGGTTAACCCTATTCTGTACTGTACGAAATCTGTGACTAACGCGCAACCACTGCGCATCATGAAACGCCATTTCATGACTTTTTCTTGTGAAGTGTCTTGCAACTTTTGAGACCAAGTTTGAAAAGGTCAGACCCTCCATTTAGAGGTTATGCAACATTATGTAATCGCATGTCAGACCAAAATCTCACCAAAAACTCAGATTTCACATAGTACAAAAATACTGCTTTTCCTATACACCTCTATAACACTGTCAGTTATGCTTTCCAGGCCTTCTTCTAAATCACATTCTTCTTGAAACACATCAAAATACAAATCTGAAGCAAAAAAAAAATCATAAAAAGAGAGAACAAAATTTGAAGAAAAAAAAAGAGAATACATAAAAAATCATTAAAAAAATACATCAGAATTGATGTGTAATTTCAGAGTTCTTTGACACAATTTTGTTGATTATGCTACTAGAGTCGGCATATCAAACAAAAATTTTACCTTCAGTTCATCTTTTTTAAAGATATATGAATAAATTTGTAAAATATGCATCTAATTTGCATAAATTATGATTTACACAAAATTGAATACTTTTTTCAAAAAAGAAATATGCAGCCGCACTCTTAACATGTTACTTTAACTCCTTTAAACAAGATGAAGAAGTTAAGAGTAGATTGAGAGAAATATTACATTTGAGCAATACCCACCCCTCAAAGTTCAACTCACATGAAGACACGTCTCAAAGCGTCTCAAGCTTCTATGAATTGATTGCATAATTATAATTTCAAGCTTATACTCGTTATCGCAACCAATGTATTTATCTTCTCTATCTTTCTTCCAATCATACACTGATGCACTGACAAAAATGAGGATAAACTTACGCTTTCTCCTTTTCCCTATCGTTACTGGAATTAGAGTTGCCAGGACAATGATGGCACAGATTGCTGCACCACCGGTCACATACGTCATGACTGCCTTGTAGTAGGCCTTACAACCCGGGCAGCAGTATCTGTAAAATAGAGGCAGAAAAAAGACAAGGGTGGAATATTGCGAGCGATCCACAGAATATTGCAACCAATCCTCAAGCATGTAATATTTATGTGATGTAATTCCTTACATTATCATGCCAATTTGTGACAATTTTGGTCTCACCTTTACTACTGCACCTGTTCACTAGTTAGGCAAGCCTACAGGAAGTACCTGTAAGTGTGGTGTTTCATTCTTTGCTACCAAATATGGTATGTTCAGGTAATATTTAGTTGGAAAGGATGAAACATGTGCCTAGCATCGTAACAGTATAGGTGACTTTCAAGTTCAGGAATTCAGGGTATTATGTCTAAAAGATTACACCAAAAGTGTACAGCTACTACCGCTACGACAGTCTGACGAAGCTTGCAGCCTCACAAGCGAAATCTTACAACAAAACAGGTAATTCTTTGTGATTGTGTAAAAAAGAATGTTTTCTCAAATTATCACAGCTTCCCCCCACCACCACTTTCAAATTAATTTCAATGAATACAGAATAACACACATAGCGATTAAAAACAATTATTACAACTGTTAAATCTTTACCACTGTAAAAAAAGACATAATGCACTAGACACAATAACCCAAGTAACAATAGACGAAAACAATAAAGGAACAACATCAAAACACCGAACCATACCAAGGAACAAATGAAACAGAAAAAGCACAAACACTGAACACTGTAATCATTTTAATACTTGCAAAGCACTAGAGTTGAGGGAAAAAATGTGTTGGATTATTTTGTTGATTTGCAAAGCAAAGGGGACTACTTTTGTAGCACAACCTCTGTGAAATACTGTGCAGAAAAGGTTGAATTTTTCAGGGAGCTTATATAAAACATAAATGAAAGGCAGGGATAGGGTGGGGGTAGGGTGGAGGGTTGTGCAAGATTGGAAGGGAATATATTTTCTATATCTACATACTGTATTGTCTCCTTAAGCACAAGAGTGTACAATGTAAAGTTTTATCTTGTTTATGTGACGGATAAGAGGGGAAAGTCATATGCATGCAAGCACACTGACAACAGAATCTCCTTACTTTGAAATATATATATGTGAACTGGTTTTGCCTCAAATATGCAAAGCAGCAACATGAAACCTGTCTAATTGGTATTCCTAATTATCCCCCAAAAGCAATACCCAATGCTCATGATTAAGTAATTTGTTTGGACTTTGTCCTACAATCATGTGTGCCCTTTGCATAAAAAATTGCATTTGCTTCTGCTAGCCTTTTGCTTCAATTTGCAATGCTTTATTGCATACAGATTGCAGCAAAAGGCTGACACAGGCAATTGCTGCTTTTTATGCATTCCTACAGCCAATTGTATTGTGAATGTGCATGTTGAAAGTAAAAAAAAAAGGTTACTAAGTTTCACTATACAAATAAAAGAACCTTTTCTATTTGATTATATGATCCATTTATTTCAAGAAGAAAGAATTGTTGATAATTGTAATCATGCATACATGCAGCTAATAATGTATCTAATATGGCTTCTTGCATTTTGGGGAGTGTATTTCAAATGTATGGTAAACATGGTTGCTCTTACTTCTTATTATCACAGAAGTCAGTGAGATTCCCGATTGTTTTTCTACTTCTCCACTTCCAAAATTCTAAACTTTCATATAGACAAGATACATTTCTTTACTGCAATCTTTTTTTCCCCATGTTCCCCACAAAATTGAAAACCAATGCACCAATCAGTACTCTATTAGTATCAGTATGTATTGCTAAATCAGCATTTCTCATAGGGACAATACTAACTGTTAAAAAACTTGTAACATTTGTGAAAAATGATTTAAAATAAGTTATAACTCAAATCAAGCTGAAATTGACACAACATTAAGTTAAGGGATGTCAAATTTTTTAGAAGCAGGATTTGTGACATTTTCTCAATTACTTTCCTTATCATAATCCTGTGAATATTTACTGAGATTTTCACTTAATGACAAATTTGAAACTAAAAAATTGTGTGTATGAGATAATTAAGAACACAACAATGGCCATTTTGCCTCACACATGTCAACCCACAATATCTTTTCTGCCACAAGCATCATGCAATATTAATGAAACTGTGGTGGTTGTTGCAAGTGGATTTAAAGGTGTGATACTTAATGGTCACATCCTTTGAGTTTATGTGTCAATTCCAGCTTGATTCTAGTTGCAATTTATTCTCAATCATTTTTCAAAAGTGTAAAAAGTTTCTTTCAACATCTGGTTGCTATATGCTGTGTCTTTTTACCCAATGCGGCGAACTGATGGTTGCCTAAAGAGAAATTGAGAAGCAGCAGCACAAAATGTATAAACTCACAAATAAACTTAACATTTCAGAACAAAAAGAAATTTGCTTCTAATGCATAATAATTATTCAAGACATCTATAATAAAACAAACAATTAATATTTTAGATTCTTTCACAAATAAATAAGTAAAAATGTGAACAAAAACCTATATAAAAACAAAGAAAAGTACAAATGAATTTTCATGCTTGAGTGTACTAGGCAAACCTGAAAATGCTGTGTAATATTGTACATTTTAGTAATATTAATATCATATCTATGGGTTGTAGTGAACTGAGGATTATCATGTACACATACTAGGAAACTCAAGTTCCTATTGTGCTTGGGAAATTTGGCGCTTGAGAAGTAGTCAGACTATCTTGTTTTGCCTGACCTGACTACCAAAGAATTCATGTCAAGGGATCCCTTTCTTTAAAGAGATACTTCACCCTGAATGAGTTTCATTTAATGCAGAAATATAAAAGAAACATATTAGTGAAGGTTTGATGCAAATCTGTCAAAGGATAAGAAAGTTAAAATGTTGATTTTGTGATGTCACATGCGAGGTGCTCTCCCATACATGTATGTTGTTGGCTGTATGATTCCATAAAAAATTGCTCTTTTTCTGTTTTTGATGAAGGAATAATTTTTTTTATGGAGGTAATGTCGTCCTCAAAATTATTCATACCCTTGACATTTTTTGAATATCTATGGATAAAATACCCCTGAAATGAGATATTTTGTGAATTGAGCATTGTTGTTATTCTCTCACTAGTAGGTCACATATAAATCATAGAGAAACTTGACGAAATGCATTCATTTCATCATTAACGTGAAAAATCACAAATATCAACAAGGGTATGAATAATTTTGGGGACGACTGTATGTGTGTAAAAACATTTTTCTATTGATGTATCAAATGCACAGGTAAAAATGATGCATTCCTTTTGAGAAAATCAACATTTTAGACAAAATTAGTACATAGCATATGTGAAGCACCTCGCATATGACATCACAAAATCAAAATTAAAACTTTAAGCAATCGTAACTTTCTTATCCTTTGACAGATTTTCATCAAATCTTCACTAATATGTTTCTTTTATGTTTCTGCTTCTTTTAAAAACCAACTTAATTTCAGGGTGAACTATCCCTTTACTTGGTCATGACACTCACACACAAGGTTGCAGAAGCTGGATCACCTCCACAGCTAAGCCGTTTGACAGTTTATCAGTAAAACTCATGGCTCCAAACACGAAAGCTCCACTCTCCTGTAGTGAGAACAAAATTAAACCACAACATGACACATGAATCTCAACCTCCCCCCCCCCCCCCCGCAAAAAAAAAAAAAAAAAAAAAGAGAGAGAGAAAGAAGCAATTAACCTCCAAACATTGCAAAGTCATATTGTACTACATCAACATTCATAAGCAATAAAAACCTGTATAGATGTATCATTTATAGGACATCTTTATAAGCAGGGGGCTGCTGTGACCTTTAACCTTTGACCTATACGACCTTAAATCTAATAATTTAATAGCCCTGCCACAGATTATCATTATACCAAGTTTGATGAAAGTTGGTAGATTATTTGTTGAGTTATAGCATAAACAAGATCTGGACGGGTGAACGGACGGATGGACGGATGGACAACCTCGAAACACAATGCCATCCGCCAACATTCAGAGGCATAAAAAGAAAACATTTTGATTGGGAAATTGTTCTTACCGTGTTGGGCCCGATGAGATCTGCAGCTAGCGCGAGAGAAGTTACAAGCACGGTGGAGCCCCCTGCCCCGAGCAAGATGGCCGCTCCGTAGACCTGGAGACCGATGTTGGGTATGGCCATCCAGACACACGAGCCTAGATACAACACCGCACCGAGAAAGTACGTCAGCTGGAGGAGATGGAGGAGAAAACACAGAGTATTCTACGATGATCTTTTTAGGAAGAATTTGTGTTTCCATGGTGAGGCATACAACAGCAGGATTTCCCATGATGCAAAGTTAAAATTGAACTTAATTTGAATACTGTATCCATCATATATACAGATAAGTTCTCAAATCTGTATTCATCTTTAAAGGAATGTATTTGTATGGCAGGAAACAGAAACAACATTTCCCATGATGCAAAGTACTGTAAGAAATTGATTCTAAGAATTTATCTTCTTTTTTGTTTTTAATGTATAAAAATGAATTGCATCTTTAAAGAAATGTGTTTGCATGTGTAGGGACTAAAATCAGATGTTCAGTGTTCACTGTTAGATTGAGCCTTCTATTTTCATCAGCTGTCCTGATGCATGATGTGCTTTATTTTCCTATACAAAATTAATGTATTAAATCACAATAATTCTCCTTCAAGAATACATGTATGATCTGATATCCACATCCACATAAAGAAAACATACTTTTCCCTGATCATGATGAGGGAGCCAAAGGTAAAATAAGTCGGAATTTATGGAATGGCCCAGGGAGAAAGCGATATATATTAAAATTGTACGTTTCTTCCGTATTTCTATATGCCAAGCCTAGGCCCTGACTAAGAACGACTTTTGACTGACCAGAATCAATTGCTAGTCTAATCCCTTATCTCTAATGTACAGAGTTATGATTGATATCGATCGCAAGTCAAGTTGCAATCGACACTTTACAAGACTAGGTCCTGAGGTGTTTCACCGAGCTGTTCCTAAGCTACGAACGACTTTACGCACGATTGGTGGCCTGTTCTTGTGCTTAATCAGATACCCCAGCTAATTCCTGTTTTAACATAGTGGGAGTTAATTTTCAACAATTATAATCAAATTTGACAAATAAAAACTTTTTATTCAGATCCTTGTTAGCAACAAGAATTTCAATTTACAAAGATCAGATATTAACTTTAGCAGATGGGAATCAAAACCATTGAATCTGATTTAGCATGAGAGCCTGTCACCAACCACTTGTGCGTAAAGCTATTCATAGCTTATGAACAGCTTAAAGAAACACCCCCCTGATGATATAAGATGAAGACACTGAAGCAGCCTGACTCTTTGGTTAATCATCACGGCTCTTTTATTCTAAGACCAGAGGCTAAATCAGCTAAGTCCCTATCTTTGATCTCTTTGGCAGAAGCATAGTACTGCTTACCTTCCTCCCGGAGAGTCTGTTGATAGGTTTGGCAACCAGTGCAGCCAGAAACCCACTGATGTAGACCACCAAAGGCGCCAGGGCTACCGTTTCCTGTAGCACAACGCATGGTGAAGAGAACAGAGGCACATGAAGTAAGTATTCCATTAAGTTACGGTACACCCCAATCACCAAAGACACTGTATCTCAGTTGACCGATTTCTTCACCCAACCACAATTGCACCTTTTAATACATGCATATTTAGCTAATGCAAATATCTATACTTGTTTTAATTGATTTTTGTTCTTTTGTTGATGTAGCAATTACTGAAACAGATGCATGTAATTTCATGCAAACGTCATATTTAAACTTTTTCCTGTCCGTTTCTCATATTTTTTTTTCTAGAGCGCACACGCAAGAAAACACAAACATAAACATAACCCCATGGCGTCAATCCTCTCTCTTTCTCATTTTCTCTGTCTTCCTCCCTCTAAATCCTCCTCCTCTTCCCTCCCTCTGCCCTAGCCATCTGGTGATATCTTGCTCAATCTCCGTTAAATCTTCCCTCTTTAAAGATTGCCCGTCCCTTTTGCAAGCTTAAAATTTGAAATCGTCAATCACGATCGTAAATTGAAGAAAGTGTGATTCAAGACCATTTCTAAGAATATAGCATGTTGAAGCTTTCTGTATATGTAAAAATTTCAGCCGTTAAATTTCAAACCGACTTTTTTCGTACTACGAAAAAAGTATTAGTCTTTGTTACAGTATCTATGTGGTTATTATGCATGTGTGAAATCCTAATTTTATGAGTAATTACCAAACTTTGGAGATGATTCCTTCTATAGAACAATTTTTTTCATAATGCGTTTTATAATTTAATAAACAGATTAATCAATAAAGCAGATATTTCAACACAAACTGCTAAGAGCCTGAGGCAAAGACTATTAATCAGACTTTGTTTACGTGCATTATTTGAATTTTACACTACATATCAGTTCCAAATTGTGAATATACAGCTTACTAACCCTTCTGTATATGTTTTGCCAATGTTTCGATGATTTTGTGGTGATCTGAAAAAGGGATGGGCTGTCTTTAAATTACTATATCTAACAAAGAAAAATGATATATCCTTATCAACACATTCAAGCTAATGGCTCCTACTATAGGAAAATAAACAAGGATAAACAAAATAAACAGGATTGCAAAACGAATGATACACACCTTGTCTAGGTCCAATGTATCAGTGACATACATAGGGATGTAGATCTGGGCTATGTTCACCATGATACGAGTGAACATGTAGAGAGCAGTCACCTACAAAGAAAAAAAATAGAAAACAATGACATGTTTTGAGATTTCAAGGGGGGTTTTGCCAAGCTGTTCGTAAGTTACCAACTAGTTTATGAACGACTAGTGATCCCTTCTTGTGCTAAATGCGATACCACACTTTATTCATTGAGAATCTGATTTAGCACAAGAAGGGATCATCAGTCGTTTGTAAAGTCATTCGTAACTTAACGAACAGCTTGGTGAAACACCCACCAGGTACAGTAGTTATATGGAATCCTAGCAATGGTTAAAAACGCATAGGTATTTGCGTCTTTCAAATAAAATGTAAAGTTGTCAAGCCTAAATGGCATTTACTGATTTCCCATTTGATTCCTAAAATCTGCTATTTCTTTCAAAATATTTGCCGATTGATATACCTTTAAATAACTGTTCATACTTTGTATCTAGTTTGTATTTCCATGTTCTGATATTTCCAGGAGTTACACAATATGTGAGCAATCGTTCACAAAGACTTGCTCATTTTTTTGTGCGTCGTTTTAAAAATCTCACATGAACTTGTCAAGTCTAAGGGTGTGTTTATCATCTTTTCAGAATTTGAAACGCGTTTCCAAAGGCCTTTTCGAACGCGTTTCCAAAGGCCTTTACAAACGCGTTTAAAAAAAAGTGCGTTTATCAACTCAATCGCCCAAGTCGAAAACAGCTCTACTGCGCCGTTACACATGCACTGTAGTACAATAGTGTGCAATCGATGTGTTTACGGAAACACATGGTTTAAAGCCGTTTCAAAACAGCTTTGCGTTTATCTCGCTTCTCTAAACGCGTTTCTGGCTCAAACGCGTTTAGGATTGCATAAATTTGCGTGTTTCAAAACAGCTTTCCGAACCCCATAATCAAAACACCTTTGCTTTTATCAACTCCCTGAAACGCGTTTTAAAAAATTTAAACGCATTTGGAAACCATAATTCTACCAAAAAAAGAGTTGATAAACATGCCCTAAATAGCATTTCCCATTTGATTCCTTAAATCTGCTCATACTTCAAAAATAAGCACTGACATATATACACGTATTTAATCTGGTGATATTTTGTCATTGTCGTAATTTGTGATTACTTTTGTAATTTAACTGCAATATTGTATTGCTTTTCCAGAGCTATATATTCATGGAAGAGTGCACATCAATTAATTGGATATGGATTATCAGAGTTCCAAAATCACCTACGGATAACAAAACATGGTTGTCTTTATCAAGTGCAAATATCAGCCTCAATCATGTTCATTTTTTCTTTTATATTTTATATGTACAGTAAATGTTGATATTTTATGATTCTGAAATAAAACCTATTTTGAATTGAATTTTGAAAAAATGCTGATTAAAGGCTGGAAAAGAAAATGCTTTTCATCACAACTGACCTGAAAGAACTGGGGTTCCAAAAACCAATCGCTCCACTTCATGCGCAGGCGTGGTCGCTCATCCATGACCTGGACGCTGCCGTATCCTTCTTGTCCCTCCTCTAGCCCCGCCCCTTGACTACAAGGGGCATCGCTGCGATGTTTCTTGGGCTCCTTGGTCCCAAGGTGGAATATGAGGGAGAAGACAGCCCCAATCGCGACCACAGTGAGCACCAGTGTCTATGGTTAAAAGAAGAAGAAGTATACAATAAAATAGGATGCATTATTGCAGCTGAGGTACCTATGGTACCTATGAAAAGGGGAAAATAGAAAGGGTTCTCCATAGTGCCATCAATATAATCCCCACCATCAGAAGGTAGTGGCAGCAACATCTTTACAACAATTTAATCAGGAACCCTTTGTGTGCCATCTCATGCGTGCTCTATGGGATTTGTGTATTGAAAAAATGCCACCCAAAAGGTTAAAGGATAAAAGATAGGGTGTCCCTTTTGCAGGTCAAAAAAAAACAATTTTGTAAAAAAAAGACACCACAGAAAATGGAAGAAGATATTGTATCACAACTTCCCTTCCAATAATAGAACTAGAGCTGACTATAAGCGAGATCATAGCGATTGTTAGATTTTGAGGAGGTTTTGGGCTCTTCGTCCGAAACCTATAGCCTAGAGACCGGAGATCGTTGCCCCATTGTCCACACCAGAGTAAATGTACTATATGGGAGCATGCCTGCGGTACTCGCCACGTCGAACACTGAGAGGGGTTATACGAACGGCCACTTCGCTGGCGGAGGCATTAGAACTATCATCATATTCCTTTATTTTTCTTCATTTTTTTTATTGATTTGAATGTCGCAGTGCATGTTTGACTTTAAAACCAACTGTTTCATTTTTGTCCTTGAGGAGGGGGCGCGGGGGGCATGTTTGTTTCATAGAGAATACATGTTGAAGAAGATCAATACGGAATATAAATCTAACCACACATTGTTGTGTTATAACAGGAACAGGTGGAAGGCAAGCTAAGACAATGCAGCAAAACTTTATTTGGTTAAAATGAAAGTGCCCTTCTCAACTTCCACAATGACTTCCTCTGTGGTCATCGAACATACAATGAAGGTCACATGATGTACCGATACCCGATAACCTACAGCCAAGCAATTTGGACCACCAGGGGGATTGCTATTATTACTCAATTTGTGCAAAGTCACTACATGTACGTCACTCTTCTTGCTGCCATGACCTAATCACACATGATACACCCACACATATGTGCATGCATACAAATTCTCCAAGTGCCATTGAGGTAGATTTGCACTGTTAATATACACCATTCCCATATAGGGTCGTATGGAGTCTGACAAGATTTCAAACATTCATCGTACTTATAATGAAAAACACCCAGGTGATTTTGCAGAGAGATAGAATCCCCAACCATTAAATGCCTATCTAAGGACTGAGGTCTTCTTGGAAAATCACCCACTTCATTACAAATGCACCATTTTTAATTCTTAGGTAATTTTGAAAATGACTGTTCTTATTTGTGTGATCTTTAACAACATTTAAAAGTAATATTCAATACTAACCAAAATGGATGGGTCATGAGATCTAACTTTATGCATTGTTTTTATGTGGGTTAAAAAATATGCGAGGACCAGAAAACAGCTAGTTGAGTCTGGTACTCAGTTGTATAGTACAAGAAATCACACTGTCTACATAGATCTACTTCTATGTTTTTACAATGAGCAAAGAAACAAAAATCCATACGATATGGAGTAGTGATAAAATCACTTAAATCAGAACATAAAACAAAATATCCTGACACATACAAAAGTAGCACATAACACTTGAAAGTGTGATTCCTCAAAAGTACAACGTTTAGTGACTAATGACCTTGGTGACAAAGGGAATAGAGAAATAACTCAATACAAAATGTATATATAACGTGCAGCTCAGTCCTACATGTGCTGGCATGGCGTGGGTGGTTTTATCATCATGAATGTTATTTACATGTAGTTTGCATTACAATGAAAAACAGGTGAGGCCCAGGGTTATCAACAGGTGCACATATATAGGCTAAAAGGGGAAATTACCAAAAGTTCATGCTTCAGCAAGAATTACAAATCGCCCACACATGTGATGAATGAATATGCACAATCCTTGCTACACCAAACCACAAGTTACTTCCTTTTTCGGTGACTTCTCCTCGGATTATTTCCTGAACCGCGATAGGAAATGTAACACGAGAACGGATTCCATGTAACAGATTTTTCTGATTAACTTACATCATGTGTATATCCGATGTGAAAAGCTGAAGAGTTGGACTAACAGCTATTTTTAGAAAAGTGATTTGTGGGGTCTGTGTACTGTAGCTTTTAAACTTTTACAGAAGGCAGGTTCACACTTCCCTCGTTCATGGCTATCTGTCACTGTCTATAAATCTGGGAAAAGCACGCAAGAAAACAGCTTGATCACTGCATATGGGTCTGTCTACAGTAAAGGGATATTTTTTGGCACAACTGAATCATTTGAAATTATGACCACGTTGCACCACCAAAATATGTTAAATTAATTTCCTCCAAAATAACTTCAGCTCAAATCCTGCTCTGAATGTTCATTATTATATATTTCTAAACTAAGCCTGTACATATTTGCCATATCACAGTGGTAACTGGACAGACGAGTGTATTTCAAACTCGTCTGTCCCATTACCAACGTGCTGTGGCAAATCTGTACAGGGCAAATTTTCTGAAACGTACAAAACCTTGTAAAGTGCAAATCAATGCATTTCTTTGCTATTTTATCATTATTGGCTGGTTTATTTAAGAGACAAAAAATCCATTGAAATTGAAGAGATTTATGTAAATGTTACAGTAAATATAACAGAAATGTAAACATTACTGTAGACAGGCCCATATAAATTCTGCTGGTTTGAGTATAGTGGGGTTGCTACTCACCCTGAACTGAGGCACATCGCTGGGGTCAAGAGTGGAGGAGGCAGACTCGGGCCCAGGGTCACTCAGGTTGTGGAAGCGCAGCAGAAGGAATGTAATCATGTACACCACGATGCTGGACATCACCGTGAAGGCATACCTGAATGTGGCATATGAGAAGGAAGGGGAACATAAGTTCAGATAAGAAGAAAAACAACACTTCTTGATGTCAAGGTAAAAGCTAGCTGAATGTCAATAAAGGGAAGGTAGGGGAAAGGATGAGTTAATAGAAGAAATGCAACATCACAGTGATTGTACAGCTGAATGTGAATAAAGGGAAGGAGAGAAAAGATGAGCTGGGAAAAGAAGAAAATTAATAACCATTCTTGACATCAAGGTGAAAGCATAGCTGAATGTGAATAAAGGGAAGAAAGGGGAAAGAATGAGTTGAAAGAAGGAACGCAACATCACAGTGAATGTACAGCTGAATGTGAATAAAGGGAAGGTAGGAAAAGATGAGTGGAGAAAAGAAGAAACACAACAATCTTTGACATAAAGGTGAAAGCATCTAGCTGAATGTGAATGAAGGTAGAAAAGAAAAAGATGAGTTGAAAAAGGAAAAAATGTAACAATATTGTACAGTACAGTAAAAGCATAGCTGAATGTGGATAGAGGGGAAAATAGGTAACACAAGTTCATAGAAGAGAAACTACATACAGTTCTTGACATCAAGGAGAAAGCAATAGTTGAATATGATAAATGAGAACGAAGAGGAAGTTAAGAGAAGAAGAAATTCTCCATATCACTGGGAAAGCTGGATTCTCCTTCATCCAACTGAACTTCCTCAAAATTACAGGGAATAGTGGCAAGGCTCTTTTGACAACCCTCTTCTCTCTCTCTCTCTCTCTCTCTTTCCTTTCTCTACTTTTTTCAAGTATCATTTTGATTATGCATCATCTACACACTACTGAGATATTCTTGCGAAAATCACTCATTACTCCAAATGTAGATCATTTGAGGGCAAATAACTTTCAGCAAGCTTCTAAAATAGACAACACATGAATTTAAGACCATTGGCAAGAAGATTGCTAACAATTATATTTTGAAGGCTTTTTTGCCTTCCCAGTAGAGTATATGCCCTTTAATGACACTGTGATGGCAGTTGCCAGTGGAATGACAGGTGTAAAATACATTGGTCATTGTTGTATTCTGAATGTGCTCAAATTTTTAGGTCGAAATTTGTCCAAAAGTGAAAATCTCATTAGATATTCCAAGGATTACTACAAGAATAGTGATTAATAAAATATCACAAAACGTGCTTGTAACAAATTTGACACCCCTTGACTTTGTGATATGTCAATTTCAGCTTGATTCAAGTAGTCATTTATTGTTTATCATTTTTCAAATGTCATAATTTTGGGGGGGTTTTTTTTACCGTATCGCATTGAGCTCCACCCTCTCCTCTTCTCCGTGCGAGATCTCTGGGATAAGGGAGAGGTGGGAGATCTGGGTGGCCGCCCAGCCAAACTGGAAGATAATGATGAACGGAGCGTAGTACATGAAACGGGCCCAGTCCTCGACCTTCATGTCACCAAACACCGGTTGGAAGATGAACGCGAACGTACACATCACGCACAGAGTACCTGTCAAAAACAGTAATCATTTGCTTTTGCGTATTACAAGTTTACAGATACCATGCTAGCAAAATGAGGCCTATTGTTGATACTGTAGAGCAAAACTTCATATCTATGAAGGTAAACATGACAGGTATGTGATTAGCAAATTACTGCCAATAAAAATTCAGTATTAGCCCATAAATCAGAGGATTTCAGACTCCAATGCAAAGAAAGTTTGTAATGTTTGTTGACTTCACCTACTTTTCATGTTGATTGGTCACCATAGAGATAAACAGTTGTTGAAAGGGCGAGATATAGATATTGAGAGAGGGAAAGAGAGGAGAGATCACAAGATTGAGAGGAAGAAGTGGAGATTATAAGGGGCAAAAGAATGAGAGACAGAGATGACACAGATAAAAAAACAGAATGAAAGATGCAAAGATAGAGAAAAAGCCAAAACAGGACAGGAGAGAGGGAGAGAAGGGACAGCTCTTGACAGTAAAGTAGCAATAGATAGATAACTCTTAAATACCCATTGCTTGAAATACACAAAATTTCAACAAACATATTAATAAACCTTAAAGGACAAGGATACTTTTCACACTGGTTGTAATCATGTGATACATTTTTTCCCCATGGGGGTGAAAATTGTGTGACAGATAAATATAGTGAGTTGGCTGCCATTTCTTGGTGACTCACCCACAAGATGCCAGGTCTTCCTTCGCCCATAGTTGCAGATTCCCCTCTTGGTCCGATCAGACTCATAGCCAATCAGTGGGGTGCAAATACCGTCAGTGATCTGACCTAGCAACAGCAGACCCCCTGCCATGGCATTCCTGGATATCAAAGAGTGGACATTACGACTTAAATACAGGGTGTTCCAGATATGAACATAAATCAGCGTGTTCTCTTGCATTGTCACTTTTTTTAAGCATGTTGCTTATTTACATAACATGTAAAAGACGGTTTATACAGGATCAAATCAAGTTTCCACAAGATGGGAAGAAACAATGGTCACTGGTCAGTGTTTACTACTTTTCAGTAGAATTGAGTGATGAACAATCAATATTTTGGATTCTATTGATCCCCAGCTACCATGAGAGCCCTGACAAAGAATACAGATTCAGCATGAAACAAAGGTGTTACTTTTATTTTTTGAATGCGCAATCACCAAAAGAAGAACATTTTCTTTTCATTCAGAAAAATTAATCATGTATCTTTAACTTCTGGAACGTGAGCTTCACAGACAGTTGTTAGACACGCAAATAACTATTATAGAATTTTACTATAGTGATCTTAAAGGGATTATTCACCCTGAAATTATAATTATAAAAGACCATTTAAGTCAAGGTTTGATGAAAATCCATCAAAGGATAAGAAAGTTATGATCTTTTAAAATTTTGATTTTGTGACATCACGTGCGGGAGTGCTCTTCCATATGTTGTGTACAACTTTTTTCGAAAATGTGCATTTTCTATAAAAAAAATATGTATCCTTTTACCTGTGCATTTGATACATCATCAATTTTTTTTCCTACACATACGTGTACATATACCAGTAATGATAAAAAAAATTATTCCATTGTAAAAAACACAAAAAGAGCAATTTATGCAATTATACTGTACACAAGATATGGGAGAGCACCTCACACATGATGTCACAAGATTGAAATTTCAAAATTAATAACTTTCTCAGCCTTTGATGAATTTTCGTCAAACCTTCACTAATATGTTTCTTCCATGTGTCTGCTTTTATTGAAACAAAAACAATTTCAGGATAAACCATCCCTTTAAAAGACAGTGGACTTTGTAGAGAAGTTTGGCTGCACATCATATTTAAAACGTGCCAACCATGAAGTGTCCCTCTTACGAAAAGCTGAGGACTTTGTGGAAGTAGAGTAGTAGGTAGCTGAACCAGATGGAAGCGCAGAGATCGTTAAGGACGTGGCCCACTCCGTAGGCCAGACGCCGCCCCACCGGTAACCTCTTCGGCACCTTTACGGCAGCCACCAATGGAGTGTCTTCATCCATCCTCTACGTCTGTGTGTTTGCGTTGAAGAGCGGGTGGAAGACACTTCAGTTGAGGGAGCTGCCACAATAGAGAAAGTGATTGATTTCAGAAGTTGAAATACATTCATCACACTGATAAGAGTTGGAACTACTTTACCGTACATATATGGTCAAATGATAATTACATTCCAGAAGTAAAAGTGGCTTTGATTACTGACTTTAAATCGTACATCAATTATGTTTCATTTCCTCTTTAATCTAACCACTCTCATGACTACCAGTGAATATAGAGACAATAAGAGATAAAAACTATAAATCAATCAGTTAAAATTCCCTTTCCCTGCTACACATTTACTGTTAAAGTACTTTCAATTTCCATAATTACCCTGTATGTTACAAGAGTTTTAGACCAGTGTTTGCCACCTAAAACAGGACTGTAGCAACTCTTGTGCATGTGTGCATTATTGATAAAGGAAGGGTGTATAAATATATTGATCATAACTGGTTGTTCCGCATCACATGCAGGGACTGAAACATTGCCAATGTGTGTTCACTTGAGATTTTGCATTGTGTTTATCAAAGCAGTGCAGAATGCATCTGCCAAAGAACAAAAAGTGTTGTCTCCTAATTTTGATATCTTAATATTAAATCTTGGAAAGCGCGTACGAGGGTGGATATACTAGTTTTGTCAGCATGATGAATAACAGATCTCATAGTCTTACTAGTAATAGCAATTGTTCAGCCACTGTCCTGATCAAAGCCAGCCAAGGAGACTTAGAAAAATTAGGAGAGGTATGATGTGCTCTCCTTCAGTCTCCGATTTGTACTTGTACGCTACAGAATAGTGCGGCCAACTTACATTACAGTGTAGCTTGGTCCTGTTATTTATTGTAAACTGTTGGCACCTTGCCTCTCTTATGATTGACTAATACATGCCACTGATACATCATACGAACGTCTACGAGTGTATATGGTGCAACATAAACTTCAACTTTGGGTTAGTACAATAGTGATAATGATATCTCACCGTCTCACGACAGACACGAGTATGACCAGACCAGTCAGCAGTATGTATTGTGCCTCCAGCTGTATATTCACTCTTTGCTTCCACTTTGACTTCACTTTGCTATTAAACACAGCAACTGGCAGCGCGGCTTGGTAGACTCGACCTGCCCTGTATGTTGCTATCGGGGGATATACGGCCTCGACTGGAACTCATGTCCGCTGGAGCTTGGAGCCTGCTACTTGCACTCAGGTGGGAGTTGAATCTCCCTGGTGCACTGCAGTCGGCGTGTTTATGACAAGCCCAGCCAGGTCTGGAAAGTATACATGTACATGCAGATCTACATGTATTCACCTTACCAAGCCTCACACTTTATTCTTTGTTTCCTAAACAACAGGCAAGCGATAACACTGCCTACACACAAGCTATTTGTAGCCATGTCATAATGAGCCGGTATGGTATTAAATACAGGCGATTTCCGGAGTCTCCAGGCGGCACGGTACGGTGCACTGCACTGTACTGTCAATGAACAGCAAGTCATGTGACTGTACACAAAGTCACATGCCTTGTGTTAGATAGTCTTAGCGATCCAGCCGCCCTAATGTGCTTGGTAAATACAGATATTGCCTGTCTGTCCATTGTACTGTATATAAACTTTTAAAGTACAAGGTGGTAGAACATAAAATGAAGATAAGAGATGATTATGTGGAACTTTACTATAACTTATCTTGTCTTGTCTAAGATCTCCCTGTTAGTCTTTGATTGTTTTCCGTTGTTGTTTCGGCCCTCATAACTTCTTATTTGCAGATGAGTCATCACGTGTAGGCCTATAATAGTTTTATTCCTTTCAAGATTGCCCTCTCTGATTTATTCCTGTTAACCCCCTATAGTGTAACCCGTTATCATCAGCTTTATGCCTTTATCTTTTATTTCTTCGTTTTTAATATATGTTCTTTCTTCTGTCTCTCCCCTGCAATTCTCTTGTTTCATATTTATCGTGCATATAATAATTATACGCTCAGAAGTTTCATTCTCTTTTCGTCTCGCGTAGTATGTTTTTCAAATGTATTGTCGTCTGCTATTCTACAAGTACCTTTTCCTTCTAATCTCTTCTCTCCTTTGATCACTTCCCTTCTTTCCTATTATCTATTCATTTCATGTTTGTGTTTTCCTAGCTTGCACTTCGTTTTCTTTTGTACTTTCAGCCTTTTCTATCAGTTGCTCAAACAGATTAGATACATCGTTACATTCAATTTGCAATGAACCTATATGGCAACCGTTGCAAAAGAAAGCATTAAGAAGTTAGAAAGACCGAGGAAAATCGCTCAGCGGGTGATTAATCTTTCAGATCTTCCCCCTATTAATTACTTCGTTCATATCGTAAAACATACACTTCTCAAAGTTCACAAAATGCCCATGCAGACACACCCCCTCCATTCCTAGCTACAATTTTTATTGCAACCGTTCTTCGTGTTCCAAAGTCTACAGTCGCAATCGTTGCCGATTTTCCTTTGTTCCCAATTCAATTCTTACTGTTAATAACAATGTAACTTGATAACTTTTTTTTTCCTCCCTTGAGCGACCCTCCTCGGCCAATCTACATACAGTGTCCAGCAGTGTCCTGCAGTGTCCAGCAGAAGTGATCTCACTCCCGGAGATAATGTTCATTTTTCATGCATGGCTTTGCATAATTATTATGCAGTTGTCTATTTCTATTTTTATTTCGGTTTTTAAGGTCTCCTCTCCTAATTCTCCAGTATAGATCGACATTTTCTCTTGATCCGATTTAGAGTGTGAAGCAATGTCCTAGGAGGTCTTTTGTCTCATAAAATTTCAGTAAGAACGTTCAGTTTTTCTATTTTTACATGTCTCATTATTTCACATGTTTATGTACGTAACTTATCGTAATTAATTCATTATAAGCCCGTGGAGGCTAATTTCCTATGTAGTTCTTATGATGGACCAATAAATTAATTTAATTGAATTATTCTGTCCTCTTATGTGCCTTACACTCTACTACATGTATTTTCTTGCCCGTTTATTTCCTTCCTTATTAATCACTTATTTTTAGGGTTCATTCTTTCGCTTCTCCTTTCTGTTCTTGTATTTTTCCCTTTATAATCATACATACATTTACTTACGATCTATTTTTTTTTACATTCTTGATATCTCGTCTTTTTTCTTTTAGATCATATGTATTGTCTTTGCTCCATGTTATAATTATCTTCTTTTATAAAATCTTGGTTTCCCCAGTTTATTTTTCTATCTCATGTTTTTTGTTCGGCTCGCTATTTTCGTTTCCGCCTTCTTGTGATTCTTGATTGAAAGTATTTGCTCTTGCTCTATAAACTATATGTGTTTTCATTCTCTTCCCTCCTTTTTTTTTTCTCCAATTCCCTTTTCTCCTACTTCTTTTTGCTCTTCGCTATTGTATGAAATATTCTCTTCCTGTCCCATTCTCTCCTCTCGTCTTTTCTTGCCAGAGTTCATCTCTTCTCTTGTTTAGTACTTTTTTGTTCATGTCTTTTCTGTAGTCTTTTTCTCTCCTCTTGTTTTTCTGATGTGCCAGTCTTCTCTTCAGTTGTTTTGCCTTCCTTCTTCTTTAAAGTTTTCTTATGTTCGTTTTAATATATTCGTTCCTTCTTTTCCCCTTCTTCCATTTGCTTCCTACTCTACGCTTCCATTCTGTTTACTCCTATTCCTCACTTGTTCTTTTATATTTTTTTCCATTCATAATTCATCTTTCTCGTCTCTTTTCTTCATTTCCCGTGCTCTCCTTTATCGTATAAGCTCTTCTATTTCTCTTCCATATTTGAAATCTGATTTTTTTCCCCTGTCTCCTTTTCACACCTCTTTTCCAGTTCACGTTAGTTTCTAGCCTAGATGCTGAGCAGGATTAATTGAGGCGACATGCATGCAGCCCCCCCCCCCCCCCAACAAAAAAAAAAAAAGTAAGAAAAGAAAGAAAAACTTTCACCCAGCTTCAGAGTCCTGCTATATGGCACATCAACAATTTAACACAAATAAAACATATTCACGTAATGAATTATATTTGATCTTCTCACAAATTTTATTTTGGAAAATCTTGCACTGTGTGTGCTAATATGTAGAACAAATATACATGTATTGTGTTCAAAACATCTATGAAAATAGAGCAAAAGGTCCAGCCGTAATATCACGACAATTATTTGGAACTTTTGACACTTATACTCAATTAAGTACACAATAATGAAGTCTCATCTATGGCAACATAGAGCAAAGAATACAAATTTAAGGTTGGTTACACGAACAGTAATGTCACAATCATGATAATAAATAGAAAAAAAAAACCCGAATAAAACAATAACTGTATCATGTCAAATTTAACTAATGGGTCTCTATCAAACCAACAAAACTGCAAAATGTGATTTGCTAACACATGATCAAAGAAAAATTTACACATTAAATCATTGTAAAACACCTCTTTAATCTAACTTTAATCATGAACATGAGGCATGGCACATGAGTGAGTCCTCTTTACTAGGAATGTTTGGCAGCTGTGCTTAAACATGCAGACAAACATGAATTTCTTCAATTTTGTTTTGTCTCAATGTGCAGCCAACACATCTATGTACTTATGACAGAGCAATGTGCTAAATCACCAAGTTCTACAAAATATTTGAAACAAATTAAGTCACACATAAAACATTTTGGACATTACAATAACCATCAACTTTGTGATAATAAGTTTCAGTTATGTATCATTGCCCATAGTGAAGTTTTGCAAATTCGATTTATACGTTCAAAGATTACTGCATTTTGGAAGAATCATACAATAAGAATTATATCATACTATTTCTTATCATCTTGCATTTTCTCTATGAAATGTTACACATTGATACATATTTATATGTGAGCTTTAACATCTGTATAATATGAATAAATAATTAACATCTATTTCATTAAAAAAATGTATCACACTTGTGGTACATTATTTTGCATATTACTGTTATAATTTTTCATATCATAATTGTATATAAATAAGATATTTGAATGAATTTCCTCTTTCATCAAATACATGATTTCTCCACAGATAAGATAATATATCCTTTGAATAACAATTGACCAGATTGTTTCATACATTTATCTGTAATACTTTACATGTTTCAGATACTTTATATCTGTGTATGCATTTTCACTAGACCATGGTATGTTTTTCAATAGCTTTACGCTGCCATACGCCTATACCTTACCTATGATTACAAGCCAAACAAACAATTGAAGAGCAGTAATAGAAACATGGCAACTTTAAAGTTGTAGGTAGGTTGTATTATACTTTGCACACTCCTTCTGGCTGGATACACCCAAGTGAAGTTATATGCATGACACTTTATAACCAAAATCTAAGAACAAACTCTATGGAAGCTGCTGCGCTTTAAACATTTAAGAACAACTTAATGTTTTCACTTTTGACCTTGAAATCAGTCATTACATCCAAATAGTGTCTGGTAATTTATAGGAGAGACTTCTTACTATTCAGTGAAGTAGTGATCACTATAACCAGGGTATCAAACATCATTACCCTTACAGATAATTCTCATGATAACTACATATTATGTTTTTAAAACCATGATTAAACATCATTACCTTTACAGATAATTCTCATGATAACTACATATTATGTTTTTAAAACCATGATTATCTCTCAAGTGCCATTCTTAATTGGGAGTATTACAGGAGAAACAAGCTTATGAATGTTCAGTGCAGTAAGTGAATATAAATTTCAATAGGTAATTACACATGCAATTGTGTTACTGCATAACAACATAATGTGAAAGAAATAAAAGCACATTGTATACATAAGATGAAACACATAAAATGATTGAACATAATTGGCTTAAATAAGGTCATTGCACAAATCAAATATTCATAGTGTACTAGGCAACACAAAGCATATAACAATTAGTTTTTACACAATACAAAATAAACTACTGCAACCGTAATTTTCTCTGACGTAATACTCATACTGTTCTATTTATTTTCTTTACAAAAATTAAAATATAATGCTTGCGATAATAAGTATTCATTACTTACCAATGATTTTAAATGCATGTATTTTCCGATTATATAATCTTTCATTTATAAAATATAATGTAAAGCATAGTTTCTTTGATATAAATCTACTCATTTGCCATACAGCTCACCATTTAAGCTAATCTTTTATTCATCTATATAGTACCACTTTTCAAATCTGAAGAAAAAAAAATTGAAAGACATTTGGTGGAAAAGCCTTTTTTATTACCATTTCTATGTTTTAAATCTATTTTGGTCATTTTAGCATTTTCTAATTTTGGAGACAAGTTTTGATAATTTCCACAGCAACTTCCGTCTGAATTTTTAAAATAATTAACTTTTGTTTGATTCATTTTATTTTGTAAAATGGTCATTAACCAGCATACAGCACACTCATTAAAAAAATGCAACTTTTGAGTAACGTCCAATGGCATTTCATCTTTCTTTTAGAAATACAAATATTCACACTGCATTTAAGTAGACCAGCTCACTGTCTTTCTATACTGCTTTGTGAAAACGCACAGAGGAGATACCTTTAAAGTGTTAATAAAATCTAAGAATGGCAGAACGTAATTTTAAAAAGAGGAATGTTTGCATAAAATAATCTACTTACTTTCCTGCCCCTATTTCCTATTTCAAGTTAATGATATGAAGTAAACATCTGCAATCATTTACACAAATGATACAAATAATGCAAAAGCATAAGAAAGTCATGCAGAATGAAACTAAAAGGGGACTTATCCCAAGCAAGTGGACAATTTCTGGACAAAGGATGAATATGCTGACAACGATCTTCAGTGCACTGCACGTCTTTACATCCAATACATGGTATAGAATTATGTAATAAGTTACTTCTTGCATTTGGTTCATAGCATGACATGTCTCCAACATTTACCGTCTAATCAACAGGAATCAGCTGCACATACCATAGTTCATCAATTGAATATCGTTTTTTCGCTTCCAGTCAATCATTTAATGATTTTTCACCATCGCTAATGTTCGATTTCCTTCTCAGCTTTCATCTCTTTATTTCAACAACTATCATTTGCACAATCATCTTCATTCTCATAAACTTAATCACCTTAATCATCAGCATCACCATCATTAGAATCAGAATTATTATTTCATTTTCAACATGACATCACATTAATTGTATCACCACTCAATGTATTATTACCGTTATCAATCAGATTACATATAAAAACATCTCTTTAAAAAATAGTATTTTCATGATTATCAGTCTACCTCTGGCATTGTCTCGCTTACTGTTTTTTGTGATGCACAAACATCATCGATTCAATTAGTAACTGCTATGCTACACAGGCTCAATAACATAAATATATTCAAAGAAATGTCATACATATTCATATAATAGGCCAATATATTCAGAACAATGTTAATTGTTCTTCTTTAATTGTGTATGGATCAGATTGCACAGAGAATATTCAATAAATCTCAAATATAGAATCCATATTCATGTTTTTAAAACAAAAATTACAAGTGAGGGGGTAGTATAAATGTAACACACATACGCTATATCAATGGCAGTGTTGTTACAACTATCCTGTTAGTATAAACTTCAAGCTCAAATTACAATTTTTATTTTCGAACAGATTTAAATGTTCATTTTGTGACTCGAGGGTACATTTTTCCCATGTTTCATTGCAACCCAAAGTGTCAAAATATCAGGAGAAACTCACTCATAACTCAAAAATTCTCTTCAGAATATTATATATACCATCATATGAAGCTAGATAACTATTTGAATTATCTAGTAATATGTTACTTAGAATATATGAATATGTTGGTGATTATGGAGGACAGTGTTGATTGTTACAGAGTAAAAGTTATTGTCATCCACATTTTATGGAGATACAGTAAAACAATGTGTTAGTCTGAAACACCTTGCACTGTTTCTGTCCAAAGTGCAAGCAATTTAATTAACAACGGATGGAGTTATTAATCAATGTCACAAAGTTGGATTTAGCTCAAATCCAACTGTTGCAAAAGCCCTGCAAATTTGTGAACTTCATGGAATGTAGGTTCTCAGTTCATACATCATGGATCATGATCATATGCATACTTGTGTACATAATTCAATTCCAGTTTGTATTAACGACAACAAATACATGTATTTCGATTTATATAAACAAAAAGCACATCTTGTTGTAAGCTCCAGGAAGGGTACAAAATTCTTACCTTCTTTGAAGGACAAGCTCCTGAGAGAAAAATTAATGTGTAGTCTTAAGTGTCACAACGCAACCTATCAGACTCTTGTTTGCAAGACAAAGAGATCTATATGGGATTGTATGCATATGGTGCATAAAGACTTTAAAGACAAAACATTGGTATGTATCATTTTGTAACGATGGATTATGAGGGATAAGCCATGGCTATCATTTTGTGAACAAATGAATGAACTCATGCGAAGAGCATCAAATCTGGTTTTTAAAAGATGTGGTTAATCCACTCAAATGTCAAGAATCAAGATGGCCAGGCATCTTACTATGGCTCGTTTCATCCCAGGGGAGTGTTTCACCAAGCTGTCCGTAAGTTACGAACGACTTTATGAACGACTGGTGATCCCTTCTTGTACTAAATGCGATACCACACTTTGTTCATTTAGCACAAGAAGGGATCACCAGTCGTTCATAAAGTCATTCGTAACTTACGAACAGCTTGGTGAAACACCCCCCAGGTATTGATGGGTTCAGCCCTTTTTTTACAAACTAATATCAGGCATGAACAGACGTGTATGAAAAGGCTGTAAGTTTGAAGAAACCTCAAAGAAGCTAAAAACGTTTTTAAAAAGCCGTGGATTTCAAAGTTAAATATTTGATAGCAACGATAGAATTTGTGATGTGGGCTGAAGAGGTTGCTTGTACATTTCTGATGGGCAAAAAAGAATTAAAGGATGAAATATGCTATTTGCTGATTTGATAATGCAAATAAACATGAAAGAAAACATTTTATTTCATATACTTGAAGCAAGTACATTAGTGAACAGCCGCAGGAATGAATTACTGTCGAGAATGAATAATCTTTGCTGGTAGCACCAAATATATGGGGACAGTTTATAAGTACAAGAACAAACCAACCCCTATATGGTGTCATCATTTGTCTCTGACAAAGTCATACGCCAGTTCTCTCCCTCTCTCCCTCTCTCTCTCTGATATTGTTTCTTCCTCACTTTCTCTTTATCTCTCTTTTTCTCACACACACTCTTTATTTCACTCTATCTCTCTTTTGATGATGTTCTTTAAAACTCGCTCTCTCTCTCTCTCTCTCTCTCTCTCTCTCTCTCTCTGTCTCTCTCCCTCTTATTCTCACACCCATTCTCTCTATTCTATCACAATAACAGTCATAAACTAAAAGAAGAAAAACAATAATCAGAGATTGCACCTTTAACTTAGAGCCTGCTTAAAGCACATACACATCAATTCCTTGGCTTCCGTCACGAAAATGTCCCTCGCCTTGGCTCCTACGGCACGCCGAGAGATGGAAAGGGTCAAAGGGGGAAGGGGGAATGATGGGCGTGGGGGCTTGCATAAGGAAAGTCTGGCATGGCATCAGCAGGCCAGGAGCCGGGGCTATAAGTCCTCTTTCCCCATCTCCGTCAGACATGGCGACTCATTCTCAGCTGCCAGGATGGAACTTTCCTCCGCAGCGCTCTTCCTCATGTCTCGTAGTGAATTCTGCACCTGTTTATTGTCAAAAAGAGTAAAATTATAATAACACATTTTTGCATAGCGCATAATTGCATAACATCTCTCTGCCTTTAACAGAGAAGAATACAGAAGAATGTAAATTGTGCAGAGGGAACATATTTGTGATATTTCCAAAGACCTAAACAGATATGTTTTAAAATTACCTCTGAACTTTTTGTTTGTTTCTAAATTACGAAGATAATCCAGGTGAGCAAGTTATTCCATAGAACGGTGACATCATCTTCACCATTACCTTCACCTGTAATATTTTGTCACAGTTTGTGTGAATAAGGTAATGAATTAGATACTGTTCAGTCTATGAGATGTAGTGAATCTTTGAAGTATTCAATATACATACCATCATTCCTTTTTTTTCTTTCAGGACGCTCTTTGAAACATACTCATAATACACATAACTGCCAAGTAATAGAGACAATAATGCTTCAGTCTTTACACAAATTTCTTTTTCACCAGCTGTGCAGAAAAAGCTACAAAAATACTTATACAAGTATGTTTCCCTCAAAATGTGACTTGGATTTTGGGGGTTCTTGAGCAGTCACCTGTGTAGAGCCCAGCTTTTTGGAAAGTACATGTAAGAGGTCATTCCACTTCCCTCCTCTATCCCTACTCCTAAAATCATCCATTTACCCTAGCCCCCCCCCCCCCCCCCCCCCAGGCCCCAGGAAAGCTCCTTCACCCCACCCAAACTATCTCTGAACTCTTAACCATAGACCACGGTGCTAGACAGGTTGGTGATACCATTAGCATCTTACCTTTAGTAAAGCTTTGATCTCCCTCACCCCACCCACACTATCTCTGAACTCTTACCCCTAGACCAAGGTGCTAGACAGGTTAGTGATACCATTATCATCTCACCTTTAGTAAAGCTTTGATCTCCCTCACCCCACCCACACTATCTCTGAACTCTTAACCATAGACCAAGGTGCTAGACAGGTTGGTGATACCGTTATCATCTTACCTTGAGTAAAGCTTTGAGGTTGGCTGTGAGGGTGTCCTGTATGTTGGAGACCTTCTCTTGGTGGCGGTGCTGCTCTGTCAGAAACAGGTCTCCAATGCTCCCCATGCTGCTATTCACACACAAATAAAAAAAAAATAATGCAAAATCACACATTTCCACACCTACCACTAGCACTACCACTACCACTACCATGTGTTATCACACATATATTTTTGTGTACTGGATTGAAGTAGAGTAAATTAAACAAGAGGAAACGCCCTCTTGTGTCATCAATTAGTAATGAAAAACCATTGAACTGATATTTGAGCATGATCATTACTTCAGGAAAGATAAAGTGACATAAATATTTATTGTAACTAAAACAATCATTACAAAATTTAAATCGCAATGTTATTATTCCAAAATAAACCATGAGCAAGATCAGAGCATGAAAAAAATACTTGTACTTGCTGTACATGGTAATAATTGTTATCTTAAGTATACATATTGCTACAAATACAGATTTTTGGTCATTACTGTCTTAGTGGGGTATCATGGGATGCTATCAGGTTTCTTTCTTGTAACAGTGAATAGATAATCACGGAAGAGGTTTACGGGACACCATGTGTATATTCCTGGAAGGACTGAGATCAGAAAAGAAAAAGGGGATAGAATTGGAGGTAACTTGGAAAGGCGAGAAAGTGGAGATTTTCTCATCTCAGTCCTTCCAGGACTTTACACATGGTGTACCGCGATTGCTCATACCACCATGGAAACCTTCAAACATGAACTGAATAGATCGTAGAGGTTTTAATGCTATTTGCATGTTGCATAATAACAGCAATGCATGACTGTAAAGTATGGGGAGCCATCAATGAGATTACCACTAAAACTAAAGCATGTAAGCATGTAAGCATGTTGACCAGCTGACTTTTGCAAGTGGACAGAATTGAGGGGTGCAGTACGGGATGCGATCAAATTGCTTCTTTGCGATATTCAGTAGTGTGGTTTTGTTATTAATGTCATTTGCGTATTGTTTGAGGTTATTTGGTACAATGAAAATGGGATGCAGTCAAATTTCTTCTTTGCGACGTTTGGTAGTACAGTGGAGCCTGAGATCAAATGCAAAGTGATTGCAATCAAATGCAATGAGCTGTGACATTGATCTCAGACCCACCTGTATGGTCTTGTTTCGAATGTCATTTGCATGTTGCTTGGGGTTATTTGGTATAAAGATATATACTGACCTTTCAAGGTGGACGGATTCGAGGGGTGCAGCATGGGGAGCCAGGGGTGCAGCGGAGGGCTGGAGCCGCCAAATCCGCACTGTGAGTACTGCTGCTGACACGGTGAGGCACAGGAGTCTACCACACGAAAGACAAGTACAAGTTAAAGCTGTATCGGCCAACAATTTTAGACCAGCGCTCACAGCCAAAAACAGGATTATGTTGGGCTACCAGGCCACTGTACCTGTGTACCATGCATTTACACACCATTGATAAACAAAGGGTGAATATTAATCATAAATGGTTGCTCACAAGCACTGCCATTGTGTCCACTGAATATTTTGCACTGTTACTAAAAACATGCCGCTAGCTAGTGCATGCAATGTGTACTGTACTGAAGACTTCTTTCAGGGACGGATATACAATGTTTCTTAAAATCCTTCTTCAAACATCTTTTCTCCACAGAAGTTCCACAAATAAAATCTTACAAAATAGCTGAATAGTTGATCTACCACTGATTGTTCTTATCAACACCATTCAAATATCATACAAGAGCACTTTAGAAATAATTAAAACAAGCTTAGGCAAGTATGTTTCTGGGAACCCCGGTATAGCCTGTTCCTGTTTCTGAGTAGGAAGCTTGAGGCCGGTACACCCCGTTCCCATAGTAAGCGGGTTAACCCTTGAGATGCTAGAGAAGCTCTTTATAATACTCAATGGGAATTGCGTGCATTTCTGGTCACAAACATCACATATGGTGGTCAAAGAATTAATGGGGAAAACAACAGAATCAATGCATAAATAGTGCAAAATATGAATTTCTTCATTAATTTCCTCTTTCGTCATGTCTGCAATAGGAACAACAAATGCAAATCAACGAGGAAGTCGACAGATTAAATTCTATGAATAGCACTATAAAATGTATCATGTGTTTCCTTTTCCTTCATCACCATGTATATTGGATTAGAACCACATTTCAACTCAAAGATCTCCTAGTTATTACAAGTGCCTGCCGGAGGAAAATATGATTGTTCATAATATGGAAAACAAAAGAATAAATGACAGAAATAGGGCATAGCATAAATATTAGTTTAAGTTCTCCACAAGATAATGGAACCACATGGTTTGAATATATTTTGACCTGTCATAACTGTGTAATATTTCACAATTCAAATTTACATGTTCTTTTATGCTGGATTTCTTTTTTTTTTTTTTTTGAATGGGCAAATTTGATAAAGGTGCCTCCTAACTTGTCAAGACTTGTGATTTTATTTGGAAGAAACAAATCTCCTGATTTGATTTCATTATGTAGATTGTGTAGTTTACTTGTATTTATCTTGATGAAAATAAACTTGAACTTGAAGACAGGACATACTTTACAAGATGGCAATATAAAACAAGAATGGTTGAGACTGATGTAGCTGCCTGATAGACCCCCCCCCCCCCCCCCACACACACACACACACAGGAACTAGGTTCACACTTACAAGATGCCAATAAGAAAGAATGGTTGATACTTATGTAGCTGCCTGATAGCCTCCCCTCCCACACACACACACACATACAGAGGAATTAGGTTCATACTTACAAGATGCCAATAAGAAACAAGAATGGTTGATACTGAGGTAGCTGCTTTAGGGAGCCTCCGATCCTCTTGATGGACTTGAAAATGCTGACAGAGCACAGCACTGCAAAGAAAGCGGGAAGAAAAATCCAAAGACCGTTATCCACACACTATTCTGTCAAATGTATCATTTTATTCAGCACAAGTAGAATTCATTCAGGGTTACAAGGAAAACAAGGGACATCATCTACAGTACACAAGGAGATACTGGTATAGGTGAGGGGTGGGGGGGGGGGGGGTGGGCTGCAGATATTTGAATATGCCAACCTAACAGCCATGTTCCCCACAGCCCATTCCCTGCATCACAACTTGAATTCACTCTACCTTTCGTACTTCAGTCTACAATGAACACATACCAGTGAAAGGCTGTTTTCTACAAATGTAGGTACTTTCAGAGAGTTGAGAATGGTAAAACACACACTTGCTTATACAGAGTAATGGCACGAAATGGACGAGTGCTTTCTAAACCTAGATACACTCCTGCTCTATGGACGATATGTGTATTACCTATGACAGAAGGCACATGTTTCAGCATCACACGTCATGTTTGCCACGTGTGATTACATACTACCCATGCTACAGTATCAAAGTTAGTTGCACGTATAGACTAATTCATTGTAAATAGATCTTAACTCGTGGGAAGAGGAGAAGGGGCATGATGTATTTAGTGACACACACTGCATGCATATTACATTGCTGTTTGAAATATCGAAGCTCCAAATGTCAATAAATTAAATCTGTTAACCCTGACGAAAAACATTTGAAGTGTTGCTATGAATCCAATGGCTAACATAACAATTTGAACCTATTGGACTTGACTGGGCAAAACTCACAAACCAATGCATACTATTTGTACATGTACATGTAGTTCCCATCTGGGTGAAGAAAACATCACATCCCAATAGGTATAATCTGTAGCATGGTCGTTATCAAGATTGTTGAGGAACCATAATGCGGAACATAAAAGAAGAAAAAGAACTGTCTGTCTTTCTCCTGTTCTACAGTAACAGGAAATCCAAAAAGGAAGAAACCACATGCAGGAAAGCAAATAACCTGACTCTTGACATTTTCAAATATTAAAGTGCAATGGTTTGCAAACATGTATGCTACAAAAATATTTAAGATAGCCGGCTTTAATGGAAAGAAAATAATTATCATAACAAAATGACAACTGTAAATTGTTAAGGTGTGGCAATGGCATGATAAATATGAATTGCAATGGTGCTAGTGGTTTTGGGGGAAGTTTCCCCCTATTTTCATACTGGACAAATGCACAATAACTCTTACATTCACAGGTCAGTTGACACAGACAGAGTTGAGCCTCTCAATGCCAAACCAGGACAAAAGAAAAGCCATTGACTTATAACACATGTCAAGCACCTTGGGAGAGATAATGATGTCAATGTATAGAGCGTTTCCAGGAGCAGCCACATTGGAGGACAAAACAGTAAAAATCCTGTGTATCAGACCATGAAAAGTCATTGTTTTCATGGTCTGATGCACAGGTTTTTATTGTTTGTCCTCCAATATGGCTGCTCCTGGGAGTGCTCATATATCAAGTCACCACTGACCTCCAAAACAACAGGGTACACAGCCCAAGAAGTGGTATCTAAGGAAGAACCAGTTTATAAAATGACCACTCTAATGTTGACGAGCACAATCTACTGCTTCAACCTCAGAGCTCATGCATATTCATGTCCTCTACGGCGGGTAACCGCAATAGTGTCCATCATCGTTACTGCATGAATATGCATTATATTCTGACAGGTATACACGAGACAGGATTGGAAAGAGCCCAGACTGCGCTCTTAAACTTAGAGCTGAGGTTAGGGTTGCCATGGTTACCTGAAACCCATCTTGGGCCTCACATACCCTGGAGATATGATGATCAGCAGTGACTTGCTACATAACTTCAATATTGAAAATGCAGTTTGCCTACCAGGGACATGTATGTGGTCTAGGTGACGCTTATCTATCTGTCTGTCTGTCTATCTATCTATCTATCTATCTATCTATCTATCTATCTATCTATCTATCTATCTATCTATCTATCTATCTATCTATCTATCTATCTATCTATCTATCTATCTATCTATCTATCTATCTATCTATCTATCTATCTATATATCTATCTATCTATCTATCTATCTATCTATCTATCTATCTATCTATCTATCTATCTATCTATCATCTATCTATCTATCTATCTATCTATCTATCTATCTATCTATCATCTATCTATCTATCTATCTATCTATCTATCTATATATCTATCTATCTATATATCTATCTATCTATCTATCTATCATCTATCTATCTATCTATCTATCTATCTATCTATCTATCTATCTATCTATATATCTATCTATCTATATATCTATCTATCTATCTATCTATCTATCTATCTATCTATCTATCTATCTATCTATCTATCATCTATCTATCATCTATCTATCTATCTATCTATCTATCTATCTATCTATCTATTTAGCCTATTTCTCTCCACTGCTGAAGGAAGGCCTCCACCTCAATTTTCCATTTCGGACAATCTTGTGCCATTCGTTTTCATGTCACACTACCATATTCTTCAATATAATCCATCCACCTCCTACGTTGCCTGGGTGACATATATGGAGGCAATTCAGTTCAGTTTTGTCAAATACGACTTTCTGACATTAATACATTTGTCAAATATCTCTTTGTGGAGTGTACATATGTATGTCCCTTAAAATGGGGATAAACATCGTTCTGGTTAACCACCTCAGAACCATAAGAGCATGAAATGTGTGATAAGCCAATGGGTTTTTCGTGGTTTGGTACTGAGAGGGTTAACCCCATCAGTACCATAGGTGCATGAAATGTGTGATAAGTCAATGGGCTTTTCCTGGCTTGGTATTGACAAGATTAATGTTAAACAGATTTATTGTGACAGGCCACCCATCACCAGGCAGCAGCTCCCAATACACTGTGCCAGTGAGACCAGGAGATGTTGGAGAGAGGAGAGGGAAAGAGAGACGGAGTGCTGGAGACGCACTACACTCACTCTGGCTGAGCTGGTGGTGGTAACCATGGTGACGCGACCTATGGCGCTGCCCGGACAGCTCCCCCATGGAATGCGCCAGGTCAGAGGACGTCATACGCGGTTGCCGCGGGCTACCGTGGCGGGACCCTCCCACTAGATTGGTGTCGCGTTTGCAAATGGAGGGGACGAGGGGGGAGGGGGGAGGGGGACGGGGGGTGGGGAGAGGGTGAAAGGTGAAATGGAATGAGTTAAACACATGTGACAATCACCATACCAACAGAGAAACAAATATGACAGGTTATAGGTGTATCTTTACAAACCCTGCACATGGAGTTATTTATACGAGGCACATTACAATGTTGACCAGATAATATGAGTTTGCATGTGATCATGAAATTGTATGCACACATAATGTTATGAGCCGATTCGATCATCTGTTTTTCCTGTTAATGCCCTGATACTGATGGAAAGTAGAATCTTGAATTGCTGAAAGTGAACAATTATAGAGATGGATTATTTTTACTGTTAAATACAAATTTAGATTCAAATACATACAATACCAATCCAACTTGACCTCTTGCTTGCAAGCATGTTTATTTGGCATTAAAAAATTTGACACACCATAGTACCACCCCACACCTAAAGTATGATCACCCCACACCTAAAGCATGATCACATGAGCAAGAAAACGTTCTCATAACATTACACAGAACACAAAAATGATATGATTCCATGAAAAATGTGTATCAAAAGGAAAGCTTTGAGTAAGAACAACACCAGAAAGTAGAACCTAAATATCCAACCCAATTATTTCATATGTTTCTACATTTTAAAAGTCATGCACATGGTATGGTACAATGGAAGAAAAATTAATAGAATAGGATTGCTCGGCCATCCAAAAATGCCAGAAATATGCCATTGAAATTGACCAGTAGCATGATTTACGGCTTCATAAATTAATAATAAAACCATTCTGAAATACTGCACACTACTGTGCAGTTATAAAGGAATATTCATTAGGACAATTCAACCATCAACTGAAACATATGTTTTGGGACTAGTACTTTCATAATTACATTTAGTGCTGGTACAAGTATATCTTTAATGCTTTATGCTCATAAATCATTAAACACTGCTCTCCGCGTGTCGCATCAGTGGTTAAGAATAAACTGCTATGATATGTAGTGCCTGGGGACCTTAATATATCCCAAATGCATTGCATGTTTACCATAATGGCATCATTTTGTAAACCTGGCATGATCGATGCTATTTATAGAAACTCATGAACTTAACTCGTGAACCAAATGCGCATTTATGAAATTTAGGTATTTTAAATCAAAACAGAATACTATCCCTTTAATCTGCCTCATGTGCATTCACACAAACCCCATCCAAAGCCATTTATGTCTCACACATAAAGGGTTATATGTAATCCAGGATCTGGGGTTGGTATTCCAGAATTATTCTAATTTTCTCCTAAGTTTTCTCCTAAGTCCCCAACTTAGCACGTGCCTAAGAGAGCAAAAATTGATGTTCCAGAATGTCCTTTCAGGACTCTCTTAATGCAAATAAGGGAGGTTTAGACCCCAGTGCGCATATATTAGCCAATGGAGGGAAGTGTTTCATTTATGAACAGCCAATCACAATCACAGCATCTAATCGGGACCTTCCCCTAGGATTGATCGTAACTTTGTTGTCGCGCAACGTGAGTGCGCATCAATCATGTACGCCAACGCAAGTAAATGCTGCTCTTTTTTATTGCGTGTGTTATGAATGGCTAAGACAGGAGGTGGCTCTCCTAAGTTTTCTCCTAAATATTCTCCTAAGTTCTCTCCTAAGAGCATCCTGGAATACCAATCCTCTTAACTTTATGATTTGCATAAATTTGCATAAAGATAAGAGAAAACTTAAGAGAGTTCTGGATTACGACTTAGGAGAATCTTAGAACTAGGATAAGATTTCTCCAAAGTGAGCACTTAAGATCGTTCTGGAATACCACGCTGGAATCATGAATGTTGTGATGTTGTTCACTCCTTTCAAGAAGCTCTATGCCAAGAAGTCAACACTTATCTACATGTACGAGCAAGACTTCTCAAGAAGTCATCATTACCAATCTTATCTTTTACCATTCTCCTGATTTCTCTCCATTAATCAACTTCTCTCAACGTCCAGCCATGATTGAAGCCTTGCACTTCTTTTTCTCATTAAGTCTGGTGTGGCCATGAATTTCCTTCCTAGCAACAGCATGCCCCTAAAACCTTGAAAAATATGTTTTCTTCAGTCTGTCGCTACAACCAACTTCTACATGTTTTTCATCGTATAGATTGAGTGTTGCCCCTGCCATACCACTACAACTTCATTTTGAAAATTTTTTCATCCAAAAACCTTGAAAACCTCCAATAAAATTGGGCACCAGAAAGACACTCTGTGATTGGTTGAATCCAGGTCACATGTCATTGCTCAATCCATTTCCCTGAGAATCACATATGATTCAATGCTACATACTTTTTAAATTTGTTAAATTCATTTCTGTATTACCACAATTTCTATGTTTGCAAACAGTACATGACTGTGTAATTCAGCAATGGTCACAAACAAGTCATATGAACAACCTTTGAATTGAATGCTGCATTTGCATCTAGATAGACCCCTCTCTTGTTAAAAAATAAAGTGATTCTAGGGCACCCTGCTTTTGATACTTTGACATGTTTAATGAACAAAAGGACAACATACAAATGATAAATATACTTGCACATAAATATCAAGAAAAGACTTACTTGAGGAGCCCCCAGGATCGAGTCTCTCATGGACACTGACCGATGACAAGACTCGTCCATTCTGACCATCACAGTCCCCATCCAAGCTATCCTCCTGGGTAAGAAGCAGAGAGCAGATGTTAGGGATTAAACAGGTCCACTGCAGACAAACTGCATACAGTCAAACCTGTCTTAGTGGCCACCTGTCTATAGCAGCCAACCTGTCTATAGTGGCCTCTAAACTAATTCCCCCAGAGAGAGATCATGTGTTAAAGAACCTGTCTATAGCAGCCACCTGTCTATATAGGCCACAATTTTTGCTTCCCTTGGGTGGCCACTATAGACAGGTTTCACTGTATTTTACACAGCCTGCTAGGAAGAATGGTCGCTTTTGTCTGCTTTCAAGCAGTTATATCAGGAAACAAACACGATGGCCATTATGATATCTTACATGAAAACAATACCATTTTCACAGGGGTTCTTTTGTTGTTCAGGCGGGCTTTTTTGCATTATGGGGGGAAGGGGGGGGGGGTAAATTGTGTTCAGACTCTGTGTAATTTTATCATTGTTTGGTGCAGCAAGTCGAACTCTTGATATGCCATGTGTGTCTTTGCACCAGTAAATCCCATATGGCAGCATGTTATCAGGCATAGGAAGATTTGATCGAATACTGCAGATGGATTCTTCTAACTGGCCTTGAACCGTAAGCTGAATCATCATTTTTTTCTATGCCCTCTAAAATCAAATTGACCTTGTGATATACAAGCCATTTTCTTGTTTCCATAATTGTTTATTAAGATGTCGCATCTCTGGAAACCCAGATATAAGCAATTTCATTCCGCTTATTCATTGTGCTCACCTCATCTCAACTCATTTGCATACAATAGTACGATGTTTATATGGCTGAGATTGTCATACATGTATAAAGATGTACATTATCAATATTGCATACACAGGAATTTGTCTGTTACAATGATGTATCAGTAGCTGCCTTTCTACAGAATATCAAATAGCATGAAAATCAAGAACACTGGTAGAGATAGGAAAAAGTGAGGGAAGGAGAGGGAGATGGAGAATGTGAGACAGAGACAGAGAGAGAGAGAGAGAGAGAGAGAGAATATAGAAAACTAGACAGATACAGAGAAAAAGGAAAAAGATGAAGAAAAAGGAAAAAGACGAAGAAGAAGAAGAAGAAGAAGAAGAAGAAGAAGAAGAAGAAGAAGAAGAAGAAGAAAAAGAAAAAGAAGAAAAAGAAGAAGAACAACAACAACAACGACAACAACAACAACAACAAGAAAAAAAAGAGGAAGAAGAAGAAAAAGAAGAAGCACAGAAAGAAAGTAAAAAAAGAACAAAAAGAAACAGACAAACAAGAAAAAGATAAGAGCTGTACCTCATCACTATCTCCTGGAATGTCTTCGTCGTCACTCTCTCCTTGAAGGCTGGACTCAGGGCTCATAGACTGCAAAGAGGAACACAACATATGCATTCAGAGATCTAAACCCGTACCAAGACAAAGCTATACTCCAAAGAGTAAAAAAATCATATTTTTGTCCAACAGAACAAACAAAAATAAGCCAATATCAATGTCACACTTAGAATGGATAAAGGCTAATCACAATACCTTTAAACATCCTTTGTAAAAGAGAGGAAAGAGCAAAATTGTACTTAATATTATTACTCAATCATATTAAATTTGATTCTGTTAACCTCATGCCATAGCATCATTTCACTAAGAGAAACAACTGTGAATGCACTGGAGTAATGAGATTGTGCAACTCTAACACTAGCCATCACTCCTGCAATCCACTATGTGATTTACGTTCACGTCTGCTCACTCAGCTTGTGTTACTGGTCATGGAGTTTATCACCCAAGATCATTACCCAAAGTGGATTCATGAGTGACAAGATTTCAAGTGGTCTATAGATTGCTGGACTACAATAAAGGTGCATCTCCATTAGCCCGATGAAGCGAAATAGCTAGCTAATTCTGATCGGGATAGCCAGATCACAAAATATCTAGCTACTTGTGTTTGTGTCTTCATTAGCCAGATTAGGCGAAATAGCTGGCTATTTGGTCAAGAAAATTTCCTAAGAAATCTTGGGCTAGATGGAGCTAGCTCGGAGCGTCTTCATTAGCCTGAAAATTTCTTGATCCCGGCATGCATCAGCGTGCACGAGGCATTGTTTATGTTAGGTTTTTATACGTGCGTGAATGCGAGCTCACAAGCGAAGCCATGCGGTCATGGCCTATTCCCGTCGCACACTGCGTAAGTGCAAACATTGGGATAATTTATGCATCCCGAGTTTCAAGCTTATACTGAACGTATCCTGAGTTTTGAGCTAATTAAGACGCGATTGTTCCTCAGATCAGCAAACTAGCTCGCAATTTCATCTGATCAGGTTAATGAAGACGCACCTTCAGGAGACCATGGGTGGTATTATGAAAGGAACGTGAGCCCAAAACTGTCTAGGTCCATTAGTATTCTGAAAACTGACTCGAACACGCCAATTACGCCAAAGTCAATATGCCAAAGTCAATACGCCAATCACAATCATGGATCGTATAAAACCTAAGCGTGTTTCCAGAATTCGACCCTATAGAGGGTTCCCACCGAGCAGCCATATTGGAGGACAAACAATAAAAACCTATGCATCAGATCATGATAACAATGACTTTGCATGGTCTGATGCACAGGATTTACTGTTTTGTCCTCCAATATGGCTGCTCATGGGAAGCCTCTATTCCTGTAACTCTGCATGAGCAGGCTGATTCCGATGTTTACTGGAAAGGTTCCTGATACTTTCCAGTCAATAGTGCTGAACATCTGTGTCTATTGAGCAGGCTTTATCCGCTAAACAGGTCATGACCTTTTTTCTTTTTGTTTTCAACAAATACAGCACCAAAGACATTCCCAGACTATGACAAGCACTTCCTGGAGTTATGTCTGGTTCAGGTTCCATTTGCATAATTTATTCATAATGGTTTCTAAACTTGCCAAGTAGTGACTCAAATGAACCTGAACTTAGTTTCTGTACATACTTCCTTGTTCTGCAAATGCCATTTTGGAAATCTGATCTAGAACTTCTGATTGAATTCACTGCATACATTCATCAGATTAAAATGGTGTATCATCCTACAGCACTTATTTTCTTTTTCAGTAACAAACATATGTTGAATGATTATAAATAAATGGTATTTGTTTATGTACTGTTTTAGCTACTTTAGTACAATCCTATTCCATGTTTTTGTTTTATTTGTTAACCAAATTTGACATGAATATTTGACCTCAAATGGAGAGCTGCAACCCTTTCATCCTATCTGCCCACAGCTGCATGCATTGTGCAGTTAATCATAAATGTCGTGTCTCATCCTCAACAGGAGAGGGAAACCAAACAATGAACTGCAGTCATCCATTATACCAGAAGAGGCTAGAAGTGGATGTATGAAGCCAGCGCTCTGTGACAGCATAAAGAGACATAGACGCTAGCCCCAGGGGCTGTCTCACATAAACAACACTTCAAACGGGTCGGGATTCAACCACTTTAGACCGGGCAGACACATCTAACATCTGATCTCCGCCATTTCAAGTGGCGCATTTCTAACTTCAGGTTAGACATCGCTGTCCACCATTATGGCTTCTGCAGTTTTCATAATGGCTCTCTGAGAGGCCATCGTGTCATTCATCAGAGGAAACTTCCTGTGATTGAGATTTTTAGCTAGACTAGGTTCTAGGCAGTGAAGTGTGTGGACATACTGCAGGCATATGGACACAGAGACTAAGCATCTTGGGCACAAATTTTTATTTATTCATTATTATTCTTTTATTTTTCTTTTATTTTATTATCATTATTTTATTATATTATATTATATTATATCATTTCATTTATTTAACCATTTATATCTATTTTATATTATTCATTTATTTATTTAATTTTTTTTTTTTTTTTTTTTTTTTTTTTTTTTTTTTTTTTTGGGGGGGGGGGGGGGGGGGGGGGGGGTAAGTGGAGAGAAAGTATCAGCCTAAAACTTTGTTCATAGTGGCCACCTATTCACACAATTTGCAAAATTTCACAAAATACCATAGCTGGTATGTGGATGTCTAGGATGAAGGGAGTTGGATGCTTCACAATTAACAACTACTAAAATCTCTTTTTGGCACATCAGCGGTGACATGTTTCCTTCTTCAGTATTCTTACAAGCAATACTTTAGTCGTCAACTAAAGGATGGAGATTGTGTGCCCAATCAATGGTGTTGGTAACTTACCTCTGTCTCGCCCTTCGCATTCTTCCAGACACGGTAGAGCAGCTGATGGGTGGAATGTCTTGACATAGGGACCCAAAGATGTGCTGCAAAATAGAACAAAGAAATGCAAAACAAATTTGATTAGTGATACAAATCTTAGTTTTGCCCGTACTCTTTAAGTAATATGATCAATCTGTTAGATAATCAGCAAAGTAAAAGAGGACCATACAGGATTTCAACCTGCATCTACAGCTTGCTGGTAGTGACACCATCCATAAGGGTTTCGAGTTCCCGAGTTTCGAGCTAATGAAGACACGATTGCAACTTCAGGCTAGTTCCTTGGATCAGCAAACTAGCTCGCTATTTCGTCTGATCGGGCTAATGAAGACGCACCTTAAGAGACCAAGGGTGGTTTTATGAAAGGAACGTGAGCCCAAAAGTCAATTAGCATTCTGAAAACTGACTTCAGTCAAAAACTGTGTCAATACGCCAATTACAATTATGGATCTAAGGAAACCTAAGTTTGTTTCCAGAATTTGACCCTATAGAGGGCTACTGCTTTGCTGATACAATAGTGACACAATACTTACAATCATTGCTTGGGAACATGGTTATAGATACACTTGTTAAAATCTTACTCAAATGATTTAAAAGTAGATCAAATACTAGTATGTTCAGGCTCATATAAAAAACAGGAAGTACGTGTAGTTTGAATCGTCCCTATAAATATTGCATTTGTCTGGAAATGGAGAGTTCCCTACTTAAGTCAAACAGGCCTTGGAACAGGAATGATGTATAGCAGTTGGGGGAAAGTAGAGCAGGACATGGATAATAGGATTGGTGTGATGAATGAAGGAGTTATATGTGATCTATTGTAACAGTATAGTAGTTTGATTATTTGGATTTGCGGGGTCACTACACACGAAGATGTGCAGACAAAGACATCTCATTATGATGAGTACTATACAAGTGGAGCAAGGGAAGGGACATAAGATGAGTAAGAGATAGACAGATAGACAGACATACGCACACAGAGACAGAGACAGACAGACAGGCAGGCAAACAAAGAGATACATGTAGAGGGGACAGATAGAAAGATAGAGAGATAGAGGGACAAAGAGAAGGAGGGCAGAGGGAGAGAGAGAGAGAGAGAGAGAGAGAGAGAGAGAGAGAGAGAGAGAGGGGGGGGGATATAGAAAGACACAGAGAGGGAGAGGGAACATAGAAAGAAAGGGAGAGAGAGAGAGAGAGAGAGAGAGAGAGAGAGAGAGAGTGTGAGAGAGAGGGGGGGCAGATAGAATGACAGAGAGACAGAAACCCCGTTCATATACACCGCCTATCCGCGAAAAAGCCGCAACATTTGCGGCTATTTTGCCGATGCATTACCGATAGCTGCGTATATGAACGGGAATCGCTCAAATAGTGCGGTATTTGCTTCCTCCTTTTTTGCGCTTATTTTGCGGCTTTTTCGCGGATCGAGACCTAGTAATAATACCGCAATATTGCGGTAAGCGAATCTTATAAACTGCGTCCGCAAAATAGGCGTAAATGTTGCGCCTTTTGCATCGCGCTCTGGCATGTGGGTCGCTAATTCTACCGCTCGTATGGCTGAGCGGAGCATGTCACCATTGGTTTGGAGAGAGTCCAGCTGTCCAAAACACCGCAACCTTACGGCTTTTGGGGATGTATATGAACGGTGCTTTTGCGGCTCGCTGGAAACTTGCTTACCGATGTGCATCGGTATGTAATAGCGGTATATGGTATATGAACGGGGCTAGAGAGATAAAGAAGAGACAGATTGGGAAATAGATTACATGAAGTAGAGGTGATTATTATCTTTAAGTTACAGGTAGCAGTAGATAATGCATGTCAAAGTCAAAACATCTAAAACCAAACAGATCCAAAAGTTGATTTACAAGAGAATGATACAAGCAGAGCAGTGGTGGGAAAAAAGACTTAAACAAACAGGTAGACAAGGAAAGTGGGGCTGAACAAAAAGAAAAGAGTTAGAAAAATAGAAGTTTACAACAAACCTGCGCAAAATGAATGAAGGAAGAGAATACATCAAACAAAATGGGAAAAATGGTTGTATGCATTTGGAACAACCAGCTCAAACAATGTAGATAAAAGAGGGAGGTAAGATGATGAAGGTGTATATATCTAATGGACAACAAGGGGAGGAGTGGTTATCTTGCCCATAAATGAAGAATCCATCGTATCACTCATTGTTCTAGGACAGCAAGGACAGTCCTAAATTAAAGATTACAGCGGCAGTTACCATCCAAATTGCAATTCCCTTGCAATTCAGAACCAACATGTAGGTTTTCTCTCTCTCACTTTCTCTCTCTCTTTCTCTCTCTGTCTCTTTCTCTCTGTCTCTTTCTCTCTCTGTCTCTTTCTCTCTCTCTCTCTCTCTCTCTCTCTATCTTTCTCTCTCTGTCTCTCTCTCTCTTTCTCTCTTTCTCTCTCTCTCTTTCTCTCTCTCTTTCTCTCTCTTTCTCTCTCTCCCTTTCAAATGATCATCTAACTCTAGCTATACAATCAAGGTGATGAGATAGCAAGGCGGAGGAGGAAGAGAAGGAAGAGGAGGAGGAGGAGGAGGAGGAGGAGGAGGAAGAAGAGGAGAAAGAGGAGGAAGAGGAGGAAGAGGAGGAGGAGGAGGAAAAGGAGAAGGAGGAGGAGGAGGAGGAGGAGGAGGAGGAGGAGGAGGAGGAGGAGGAGGAGGAGGAGGAGGAGGTGGAGAAGAGAGCGAGTTTTATTGATGAATGGAACGGGAGAGTCTCAATCTCCCTTCACGTGGCTTCCGGAGGCAAAGGCTGACGTTCTTGATTAAACTTCTGGTTTCGATCCATCACACCGACAAGGGGGTGATAAGACCCCTGGGTTGAGCAATTTACACCTACTCACAAAATTCCTCCCTTGTGATTCAAATGCAAGTACTATAAGAGTAAGTGTTGCTTATACAATGGTGTTGTACTAGTATTTTGATACAAACATCATCACTGATGCGATTCTCTGTACTGCATCTTGTTCCCTTATGGCATTTTGAACAGGTTTGACAAACAATTCTTGCAAGCTCAGCAAGAAACCCGAGGCCATATTCATGAAACCTTACTGAAGCCTATATATACATTTAGCATCTAAGATCAACCTTACAGACGGTAATCGTAATCACAGAGACTGCAATCGAATACGAGCAGTGCTATGGTTTGAACACATTGATTGCAATCATCGACGGCAATCGAATACAAGCAGTGCTATGGTTTGAACAAATTGATTGCAATCATCGACAGCAATCGAATACAAGCAGTGCTATGGTTTGAACACATTGATTGCAATCAGCAACTGAAATCACTGACTACAATCAGCTCTATACATTTCAACACATTGATTTCAATAACTGACTGCAATCACATGCAATCAGCTCTATATGTTTAAAAAAAATTGATTGCAATAACTGACTGCCATCAAAGCTAAAAGTTGATCGCAGGTGCCCCTGCAGAAAATACTGAAAAAATGCATACAGCTACATCTTACATTACACTCTACGATCAAAAAGCCAGGAAGGTTGCATGAATATGGCTGCTGCTTATTTTCCTGTTACCAGTATACTGCAAAGCAGCTCCTATTTAGCTGTTCAGGATGTACTCAATAATCATACAGGAAAATTATAGCAATCTAGCATTATATCATAAAATCAGACTTGGGTTTAAATCATGGAGTGATCCTTCCTTGTTTGTACATCACATAATTGTTTATGTTGAAAGGTAAGTGTAGGAAACGAAACAAAAATATTAAGTTGAATGTCAGTCAATGTCATCCCTATCCTATTGTTACTGTCTGTGTTATTGTCTCGGTGCTACAATGGTGCATTACCTCTATGGTTCTAGCAAAGCTGTAAACAGGTAGAATGTGCAATGTCTGGTGCGAATGTGTATCATAAAAAATGGAATCATTTGAGGAGAGGGAAATGTTTGGATGCAGCTTTGCAATGACAACCAGTGCTAACAAAAAAAAAAGAGACCATTTCATCCCCTGCAATGCAAAAACTTCCACAAAACCTTACTTTGGAAATAACAAACATATCCAAACCAAAAATTGTATATATCTCTTTGTGTATAGCACCCAGCTCAGCTAAATGTATCAAATTCACGATATCAGACTTGGTATCATTTCTCCCATGGAAGACCCATGGGGTCCCACGATCACTGAGAGAGGGGAGACGGGACTGGACAGGTAGCTGTCATATAAAAGTGAGCCACTTCTTCATTCATGTCAAACGGCAGGTAATACAGACAAAATGAGTGACAGACAGAGTGACAAACAGATGAATATGCATATACACACAGACACACACACACATAAATACCAACTATCATGTACCCTAGCTTTCCCCTTCCTTAAGATCAGTGTGATGAATAAGGCACAAGTGCGTGCGGACCAGGAAAGTTTCGAGCCCAGGGGGGTCCGTGGGAAGCATTTCAGGGCATGACACATGTTCACTTAAATTCCACTTCACATAGCTTGATGTTGGACAACATGTGGCTAGTTTTCTATACTGTTCTTAGTAGCCTCTATCCAGGCTTTGGGCAATTTCTAGTCTTAACTGGAAAATACAGTCTAGTACTCATAAGACGAATCATTCGATCATTTTTTCTAGTTTTCACAATCCATCAAGCCCACACAAGTATAAATTGAGAATGATTAGTCTACTACAGTCAGACCCCATAAAGTTATAAAGTAGTTTCAATTAGAAACTCCCTTCAGTCTGGAAACCAGGTTGTGTTCTTTTGAGAGGCCACTTGTAATGGATCCATCTGTTGCGGTTCTAACTGTGCCTATTATTCACATTGAGTTGTATCTTAATGTACTGTGCCTATTATCAACATTGAGTTGTATCTTAATGTACTGAGCCTATTATTCACACTGAGTATCTTAATGTACTGAGCCTATTATTCACATTGAGTTGTATCTTAATGTACTGTGCCTATTATCAACATTGAGTTGGATCTTAATGTACTGAGCCTATTATTCACACTGAGTATCTTAATGTACTGAGCCTATTATTCACATTGAGTTGTATCTTAATGTACTGTGCCTATTATCAACATTGAGTTGTATCTTAATGTACTGAGCCTATTATTAACATTGAGTTGGATCTTAATGTACTGAGCCTATTATTAACATTGAGTTGTATCTTTATGTACTGAGCCTATTATTCACTTTGAGTTGTATCTTAATGTACTGAGCCTATCATTCACACTGAGTATCTTAATGTACTGTGCCTATTATTCACATTGAGTTGTATCTTAATGTACTGAGCCTATTATTCACATTGAGTTGTATCTTAATGTACTGAGCCTATCATTCACATTGAGTTGTATCTTAATGTACTGTGCCTATTATTCACATTGAGTTGTATCTTAATGTACTGTGCCTATTATTCACATTGAGTTGTATCTTAATGTACTGAGCCTATTATTCACATTGAGTTGGATCTTAATGTACTGAGCCTATTATTCACATTGAGTTGTACCTTAATGTACTGAGCCTATCATTCACATTGAGTTGTATCTTGATGTACTGAGCCTATCATTAACACTGAGTTGTATCTTAATGTACTGAGCCTATTATTCACATTGAGTTGTATCTTAATGTGCTGTGCCTATTATTCACATTGAGTTGTACCTTAATTTACTGTGCCTATTATTCACATTGAGTTGTATCTTAATGTACTGAGCCTATTATTCACATTGAGTTGTACCTTAATTTACTGTACCTATTATACACATTGAGTTGTATCTTAATGTACTGAGCCTATTATTCACATTGAGTTGTATATTTATGTACTGAGCCTATTATTCACATTGAGTTGTATATAAATGAACTGAGCATATTATTCACATTGAGTTGTATCTTAATGTACTGAGCCTATTATTCACACTGAGTATCTTAATGTACTGAGCCTATTATTCATTTTGAGTTGTATCTTAATGTACTGAGCCTATTATTCACATTGAGTTGTATCTTAACGTACTGAGCCTATTATTCACACTGAGTATCTTAATGTACTGAGCCTATTATTAACATTAAGTTGGATCTTAAAGTACTGTGCCTATTTAACAGCAATGTCTACCCAGTATGCAGGACTAGCCAACATCACTCCCTTGACAAGCTCAATGCAAACAGAATCAACTCACTATGCGCTGGTGTCACCATTTTACACCAGTATTACACTTATACCCCTATGTCAGATAAAACATATTTCCACTCGTTTTGTGTGTATTATTTGTGAACAAAAATGCGCATGTGGCACACAAAGATCTAAACCCTGCAAAGCAGTTTTTCATCGGACACGAATCGAGTCAAAATAGAAAACATTGGCTGCCATTCTTGCATAGTCTCTTCCGATTAATCAATGCCATTATTGGATAGAGCTATTCCCAGAATAGCCCACAATGAATGGGGGCCTTTAATTGAACTCCTAATTAGTTGCTACTCCCCACATGGAGTGATTGGCCTGGGAGAGTTACAATCATCAGGTTTTGTGGATGATAAGCCATTTTCATAATGAATTCACTGCTTTCTAAATAACTGCATAGCATTAACACGTTATTACATTCACCTGTCCTTAGTGATTCAGCTCTGATGGTGCTACTGGAACAAACCTCGGACAAGCTTTGGTGTTACAATAGACCATTTTCGTAATGTATTCACAACTTTCCCCCTAACTGGGTAGTAACGCGTTATTACATGCACCTGTATCTAGTCTCTCAGATTCAATGGATGGAATGCACTTTGAATCTATTAGTGGTTGCTACTCTTTATTTATTTTTTCTCAGCACTGATAAGCCCCGCCTCCAAAATATCCTCCAACTCAAGATTCCCCTTGTGACATCATCAAAAGTAGAAATTAGCAGGGTAATAGACAGAATTCATGCACAAACTGAACATTGCAATGACTACCTGCAAGTGCTTATAATAGCATCACATGTTTATACAATTCGATTTTTTCCCTTGGCATATCTAGCACATTTATGACATAAGGAAATGATTATTCCCATATGAAAAGTTGTTTGATGGTATTATGTGATGACATGGGATGCTCTTATGGGCAGGTGGAGGTAGTCATTGCAATGCTTAGTTTGTGCATAAATTATGTCTATAATCCTGCTAATTTCTACCTTTGATGATGCCACAAGGGGAATCTAGAGTTGGAGGATATTCTGGAGGCGGGGCTTATCAGTGCTGAGAAAAAATTATTTTAAAATATAGGACACATAATTCTATTGAACAGTTAGAGATTTTGTTATATACATATTAAGTTGCATCAAATTAAGTCAACATGCATTTTAATGTCAGGGGAATTTTTTTAAACATTTTATACAAAAAAAATGAGTCGAATAATGAACAGATAAAATTGGATGTGATCTAGATATTGACCTAACACAGAAAATTGCACAATGGACAAGGAAATATTAAGATCTTTGAAAATACTAAGCACTATAAAATACTGAGTAGAATACTTAGCAAATAAAGCTGGATATGATCTAAATATCAAGGTAATACAGAAAATTGCACTATGGACAATGAAATATGAAGCTCCTTCAATCTACCAAACACAATAAAATCCAGAGTAGAATACTGCACAAACAAAGCAGGGTGTGATTGAGAAGTCAGCTTCAAATACCAGCTAGATTATACTTTGGACCCTCAAGTCCCGGAAGCAATGCTGGAAGGATACAGGGATCGATCATTTTGAGGGTGCAATTCCTGATTTTTTTGTTGGGACTGTGTTCTTAATAACTTCGCATGATCCCCAAATCGGGTCAGAAAGTCAAACAGTCAGCACCAGGTCAGCCATATTCTTCCTTTCTTTATGCAGCCATACCAGTGCATGATTACATGCGCAGACAATGGGCTATCGGCTGGATTGATGGCATCTACTTTCAATATAAAGCCATGCCTAAATGCTAGCCTAGGATTGTGGCATACCACGCTCAATTCAAAGGGAGGCCTAAATGGAATGCATAAAACCAGGGCCATGAATTCCATTGACAGAGTGTACCAAGGGCTCCTCTTAATAATGCAATACAAAATATTTTGTATTCACATGTTGGGGAGAATCCATTAACACATGATCTAAATTAAGGGAAATACCACTGCAGAAAATATGGGGAATTTCTTGATGAAAAATGGGGAATAAATTCCTAGCAGCGCACTAGATTTCTACCATTGAATTTCCCACTAAATAACACTATTAACTCAGTTGTTCGACCAATAGTCAATTTGCCAGTATACAGCTATTGTTATTCAGCATACAAACTACAATGAAACAGAGACTCAATTCTCCCTACCTGTACAAGTAGATTAGTTTGCTATACCTCAATAATACCAGACATCCACAATGAGGGAACCAGCAGATGAACTACTGACTGACCCTCTCAGTACCTATTCTGCTGATGGTTCTCTTTTCTGGTTGTATAATGGTCATAGTCTGATTAGGTACATGTAGATCATTAAAATGATTGAATTTTGATGACAATCCTTTTAAAATATAGCCACTCAGCTCTTAATGAAGGGAGAATTTGCATCAATTTGTGTAATTGCCTGTTAGAGAAATTGATGCAGATTAAATTATTGGTGTGTTCTTCAGGGCAGACAAGAAAAAGGCCCCCCCCCCCCTTCCTCCCCCTTTTTACCCAGGTACCACAAGCTTGGGTGGACAAGTGAACGGGGATGCTGAAATGACAATTCATCCTATTCTGAATTGTACATGTTTTTCGTAACAAATGATAATAGTTAGATATATTTGCCCTTCCTCTAAAAACATGAACATAAAAAAACACATTTCTCTGATTAAAGAAAAGGAAAGAAACAGAAGATATAGATTATATTCTTTTTGTTGACCTCAAGAACTCTATACACTTGTTTATTCATATTAAGCAAGCAATATTCATCTTTGGCCCAATCAATCCTACCATAATCCCCTTAGTTCCACAGTCCACTTGGATTAAGATGCTTAAATGCTATACCTTGGAATATTATCTTGGAGAGGGAATTTTTTTCTCAATCGTGCTATTTCATGTCTGCATTTAACTGTTTTGCAATTCCACCAAAGGACAGACGTTTCCAAGATTCCATAATCATTCCATGCCTGCCCCTCTCGGACTTTGATCACTCATTCTCTTTGGAACATTATCAAAATCAATGCCTTTTCCTTTGCACTTCTGTACTGAATATAAAAGCTCTAAATCCTGTGACTTTCTGTGGGAGCAGAAACTCTATCCCCCCCCCCTCCTTTAGGCCACCACAAACTACACAACTGCGCCATGATTTTGCAGTGGTAACGGCATATGACTTGAAATGTGAAGTCACCTTCTTACACAAATCCAAAGCCCGTTGCAGAGTCGAACAGATCAGATCGTGTCGTTTGTGGTGGCCTTCACTCATCCAAAATGAAAGATTAATTTTCTGTTCTGAAACCATCTTCCCCTTCCTGCCGACATAAAGACACCTTTGGCTTGGGGAACCATGATGCCATGCTGAATTATTTCAATTCTCATCTATCATTTATCTATGAGCCATTATTTTTCTTTACCATTGGGTCAGCTATCACAAGGGCTTTTCCTTTCTTGCTGCTTCTCATCAAAGCATCTCATCATTTATTTGTTGCATGAGTGGAAAACACTTATCTGTTCTGAGAAGGCAAAGGATTTCACTTTTTAATACTGTTATGTAACATGTTTTTCAGTGGGTTCTGTGGTTTGTTTCATAACGTCAAGCATGAAATGCAACCACCATAAATCATCTTTGAATTTTTCTCCCCTGTGACATAGTATCAGAATTCCAGATATCACCATGATGAAAACTCTTTCAAATAAATCACTCCTTCTCGCTGCCCCACAATGAAAATCAATGACTCTCCTCTGCACTTCTGTAATGGATAGGAAAGCTTTAGATTCTGTGACTTTCCAGCGAGTGTGCGGAAACACTATCCCCTACTCCTCCCCTTTCACACCGAATGTTCGTTCCCGCCCCGATCCCTACGCGATCCATTCGGCGCTGTGGCACTGACCTTTTCCGAGGGTGTGTGAAGTCCGATGGCGTTGGGTACGACAAACGCAGTCCTCTCTTTGGTAATCTTGGTGACTGTCTCCAGTCTGATTGCAATCTGCAATATGAGAAGACGAGACATCGAAGAAGAAGGAGAAGAAGAAGGAGGGGATGGTTAAAAGGGTGTAGAGTAGATTCGGATCAGGGGCCTCTATGGAAAAGGAGAGAGGTATGCTTACAATTTGGGAGTGTTAGAGAAAAGAACTGTGTGTTTGGACCAAATAGATACTGAAGAAGAAAACATTATAAGCCAGCAATTCTGACAATGACTAACCTGCAACAGACATTCCATTCAAATTTCAAATAAACAAATCCTCTCTTATCAAAATGTCATATTACAATGAAAATAATAACACTATATGTACTTTCAACCCCATTGCTTCTTCATCAACAAAATTACAAACACATGTTGTAAGGTGTACTTTGTACAATTACATTTTAAAAATGCATTTTTATATCTTATATCATCCAATAATTAAATGAAGAATGCAGCTGCTCCAAACATTTTCTTTCAATGAAAGCTGGATGACAATGTTTTACAAATGCTGTTCACTCTGAGCATATTACTCTGAATCAAATAATAAATTCAATTGTACAGTGAGAAGAAATAATAAACTTTGATTGAACCACATTATCTAATACTTAAGGTCTGTAAATGGTGTGTTTCATTGATAAAATCACTGTCAACAAATTAGGGCAAATGTAAGGGAAGTACTTCTACAACAGTTGGAGCATATCATTTCAATTCAACAAACAACTCATTACACATGGCCATGTACATAATCAAGTACTGCGTAAGCTAAGTACTTCCACGACAGTTTGAGCATAATAATTCCATTCAACAAACAACTGATTTCCCATACACATGATCAAGTATTGTATAACCTCACTACTGGTTTCCTGTTGGATCACATGGTACAACCCATGAGGAGGAAACTGATTATACGTGTATGCCCCAAAGATTTAATCAAGAGCATTCATCATTCGGCAAGCTGGTGAGAGAGGTCACATCCTTAAACACGTACAATTTTCATAAGGGAATAAATCAACATGACGATACATCGGGTCTCTCTACCATATGCTGAAAAATGGTATTTCCGATCAAAACTGGTTTTTGCCTGAAAACTCCCCTGAATTGAATAATGAACATTGTTGTAGCTTGCATATTTGCCATACTCTTACATCTTATTCATGAAAAAAAAACTGGGATGAACAAGCTCCTAGGCAACAGCATATAATTACATGATTAAAACAAGTGATATATGCATGCATTATTCAAGGTTTCAATAATGATGTAAGGAGCGCTTGGAAAACAAAAAGGAACATTCCCATAAAAGCCGCACATTGTGTAACTAGTATGATGAGGGATGTCATTGGTAATGTGCTTAATAAATAATTTCTAACTTAACAGTTGGGTTTTATAAACTAATCAACACTCGTAGTGGCATGTCCTTTCTTGATTATAGTTAATATCGATATCTGTCTTACGAATCATATCATTCTCTGGGTTGGTGAACGAGGTCATGCGTTTAATGCAGGGAGAGAAATAGAATGTGGACGGGCCTTCGTGAGAGATAAATGACGGATGAGAGAGGAGATGAATAGATAATGTCAGGAGGAGAGATGCCGGCGAGTCACAGATCTCAATCTCTCATGCATCAGCTTCATCTCCCCGGCGATGGATGGGGGGGGGGGGGGAGATGCAGTCCCTTCTCTTGGAAGACTGCTCACATAATGTAAGGGGAGATTTTAAAGAGGCACAGACACCTAAACACACACAAAGACACATTATCAAATCACTTATATGTGCTTGAGTTGGCTCAAGTAGGAAGATATTCAGGGCTCTAGACACGTGATGCAAATTGAACAGACAACATATTTTGACATCTGTGTCTGATTTGCGGTTGCCCAAGTGAGAAAGAAAAGGTCAGAAATCTGGACGTTACATAATGTTTACCCCCCCCAAAACAGTCTTTAAAGATGAAATATGTTGACACCTCACTTACATGACGCAGCTAGAAAAGGCTCTCAACCTTAAAAATATCTTCTGTTCTTTAAAGACCTTTAGAAACTGCACCCCTCATGCTGGGGTACACTGTACTTGATGAATACCAGTGTGTATTTGAACACCTCTCTGTCTATTTAGCACTGATTTATTGTCAACGGATAAACACATACAATAGACAGCTTTTCAAGTACCAGCAGTCCATCTTGCCCAGTTGTCCTTGCTCAATAACCCACACAATATGTTTGTCACAATCACAAGCCTTCTTTAATACTGTGCAATGTATAAGTTAAATTGAACGATAACAAGGTAGAATAAAGGGTAGAAACAGGGAGAAGACAATGGATTTTTTTTAACAATTATGAAATTTTAAGGGGCTTCTGAAGTCTGTTTTTCACTTGAATGATAACAAAATAGAATATAAGGTAGAAATGCAGAGCAACAGAATAGAAACAGATTTTGAGAAATATCTTATGAAGAAATTTTAAGGGGCTTCTGAAATCTGTTTTTCACTTTAGCACTGCAACGACATTTGGATACATAGACTCCACTGGCACGTCTGAACACACCCTACCTGCTTTTCATACGTGAAGATGTTCGAGTGGAAACAGATCCAATTCTCTGAGATGAAGAGTCTTCCTTGAAGCAGAATGTCTTTGACTAAGGCACAGGAATACGCTGCAAGGTGAGGCAAACAGGAGACAATCATTTTAGACACACCAGTCTCGTTACACATTGACAAACCTATATTCTGTCCTGGGTTCAGAGAATAGCCTTGTACAAACGCAAAAGTAAAATAAAGAAGCTTAATACGATAAAGCTTAAAAGTCTTAAAGGGAAGTGACAGTAGTGGTAAAGATTACATTTTAGGATCACATGAAGGAACAATCTGAAAATGATATACACTCCAGCTCAAAGAAATTGGCATAGGGAAAGGGAAAAGGAAGAAAGAGAAGGAGCCGCAGTTTAAAACCGCCGTATATTCTGTCCAGTTCAGCATGAAACATGATGCTTTTTAGGCTAAAGCATCGTGCTTCATGCTGAACTGGACAAAATATACGGCGGTTTAAAACTGCGGCTCCTTCCCTTTCTTCCCTTTCCCTTTCCCAATTTCTTTGAGCTGCAGTGTAGTTGTTGAAGTCAATAGAGACCAACATCCATGGCCAAGGCAGACCATTTCTGTTATAATTACAGGTTCCATTTACCACTAGCATCCCAAACATTTACATTGATGATTTTCAATTCACTGATAAGAAATGAAAGATAAACTGTGATCATGCGAATATAACACCATTAAGGATACTAGATACCGTTTGTTTATGTTATAAATATAGTCTTTATTTAATTCCTAAATTACAGACAAACTGTGTCAGAGCAAATATCACGCTGGAGATGTTTGTTATTTGTCTCTACAACTCTATGGTAACAAAACAAATACAGATATCTCATAAACATGTTATCTCAACACATATTCAATTTCAGTGCTTTGCATACATAGTTCAAAATGATAAAGTAGGTAGAATATATATTAACACAAATCTTTTGAAAAGTAATGTACAGCTGGTGAATAAGGCCTGTGATAATAGTGCTTTTACTTCTGATGATAAAGATTATTACTATAATTATGATAAGTAACAATAATAAGAATTTAATTGATAATGATCATACAACAATTATTATAATAGGAAGAAGAAGAAGAAGATGAAGAAGGAGGAGAAGGAGAAGAAGAAGAAGAAGAAGAAGAAGAAGAAGAAGAAGAAGAAGAAGAAGAAGAAGAAGAAGAAGAAGAAGAAGAAGAAGAAGAAGAAGAAGAAGAAGAAGAAGAAGAAGAAGAAGAAGAAGAAGAAGAAGAAGAAGAATAAAGAAAGAAAGAAATAATAAACAGCTTTCAAAACCCTGTGTTACTTACAATTTATGACAGCTTCTGTATCTGGAACGCAGGGGAACAACTTGTGGAATTGCTTATTCCGACTGTCATGTCCCATCTGTAACAAGAAGAATGTATCATTATTTATCATTGCTGCAAATAATCATGGTACCCTCCAATATAACACAATAAAACAAATATAAATATTATGGTGCCTATTTGACCACACTGATGCTGGCAATGTATGCAATACCATGAACATTTTCCGCACTATAAAGAAGCAAAAAACATAGAAATAACAATTTGGTTGTTTTATATAATCTATTATACATATCTATCAATATTTGTATGACTGAAATTATGAAAGATTTCACCCTGTACACAAAAGCCAGAAATATATGGTTGCATAATGTAATCTATCCCTCTGTGCTCTATTGCAGAGTGTAGCTTCTACGCTGCATCTAGGGACTGTCTTCAGGTTGATGTGTGAGATATACACTCCAGCTCAAAGGAATTGGCATAGGGAAAGGGAAAGGGAAGAAAGTGAAGGAGCCGCAGTTTTAAACCGCGGTATACTTTGTCCAGTTCAGCATGAAACATGATACTATAGCCTAAAAACCATCATGTTTCATGCTGAACTGGACAAAATATACCACGGTTTACAACTGCGGCTCCTTCCCTTTCTTCCTTTTCCCTTTCCCTATGCCAATTCCTTGAGTGTAAATGGTGAGGTGTATCATCATTATTACATGAAGCACTCATAGAAAGTGCAGATTCGTTCTTTCCATGTATGTATTCCATAGCTGCAGCCATGAAGATTACATAACAACATATTACCATGAAGGCGTTCTCCTATACAAAGGTACCGTACATGTATAAAAGAATGTTATCCCACAGGGCATATTAGCAATGACTTGAAAATACAAGTATCTCTATTATGCAGAAAAACGTTAATTTCTTTTTTTCTTTTTTTTTTTAGATTACACAATCACAATTTTTTTTCTTTCTTTTTTTAGATTACACAATCACGATATATGGGCTCTTCACATGAAATACACTGTATAAACATGAATTGAATCACAACTTCATTTGACTTTATATCATTCAAGCAATCAAGCTTCATGTTACAACATTTTAGTTGAACATACATGGTCCAGTGATTCATAATTCTTCACGGTCTACCATCAACATTAATATTTTAAAGATACATGTAATGTAGCCCACTAGCAGGTCAAAAACATAAAATAATGTAAAGACCATAGAAAAAACAAGTATACTGTATGGGGAATTCCCTAACAATATCAGAACTGGAAACTAACTTTAACTTGTGAAGTTAGCACTTCTACTGCTGAGGAATGCCGAGTTTTATGACTTTTGTAAAAGGGCTAAACCCTATTCTTGGTCTTCATTGTAATAATTACATGCACTTGGAATGCACGCACAAATCCTCATAGCAAGAGGATATACAGTGAACATGTGGGTAAAAATCTTAACGGTTAATATTAAGTAAATATGCAAACAATTCAAAGCAAATAGGCCTTCCTTATGGTGATGTGAAATGCAAACAGAGTCTCACGGATATAGCCTCTAGTGAGATAGGAGTGGTCAGACTCTGTCCACTATAAACAATACCAAAAATGTGAACATGTCTTCTTCTTCATAGAAAAGTGGAAATGAAATGAAATAACTGTCTTTCAACAAGACATGGAAACTTGTGGCTGGTATTTGGGAATACACCTGTACCCGTGCACCGCCCCCCCCCCCCCCCCCTTCTTACACTTCTCCATGTACACTCCAGCTCAAAGGAATTGGCACGGGTAAAGGGAAAGGGAAGAAAGGGAAGGAGCTACAATACTTTAGCCTAAAATGCATCATGTTTCATGCTGAACTGGACAAAACTGCGACTCCTTCCCTTTCCCTTTACCTGTGCCAATTTCTTTGAGCTGGTGTACCTCTTTCCTACCCATATCCTCTCCCCCGAACATAGAAGCAAGATACATGTAAACAACAATATATTTTTTGCCAATGCTCTACATGTTTTCATACAGAAGAAGTAATCAGATTGTGGAAAGTCAATTGTAACATTCATTCCTGTTATTTTGAATTCCTGTGTAGTGTGGTCAGTGAGGTCGCACAATCATCAAATTACCAACAGATATTTTAGCCCTGAAAAGTACGGAAGCCCTTTTTTGCAGGTCAAAACATAAAATTGTGTAAATACCACAGAAAATCAGAGAAAATGCTGGACAAGAACTTCCCGAACAATATTAGAATTGGATACCGACTTTGGGCAAAATTATATTGATAGTTACATTTTGATATGTTGAGGCAAGGGGAGTCCCACTGAGAAGCACACTGACCATTGCAATACGGTATATAAATGTATAAATGTATAAATATATATAAATGTATAGATATATATAAATTTATAAATATAAATATATAAATGTATTATAATTGGTAAGAAACAGGGTGTTTCAAACGTAATCTAGGATAATTTGTTTGCTGTTCTTGAACAGGTTCTAGAAGGTATGATTGTGAGATTTCATACACATTATCGTAACGGTAAACTGTTGATTCCTGCTGAGTTTGATGACGTTTGCAAATGGGCTACCCATTTGAAACTAGCACTGTTCTTACATACAACAAAATGCATAGGCTATACTGACTTTTAAACTTAAAACAAAAACACCTCAAGACCTCTTGATACGTTGACTAATTGTCTTCGAACTTTAACCAATTGACTCTTCTGATGTCATTGAACTCGCTTTCCAAAAGGGGAAATCTAATCTTACACATAATGCTTTATAGTGTTATTTACAGCGTAGTCATTCAGGTGTGAACCTTCAACTAGCAACTGTGATTATAAATAAAGTAAGCTCAAAGTATCATGATACCTTATCTTGTGCAGTGATAATTTGACATGGCTATTGTTCACTATTGCATCATACAAACCCCAAAAGATTACTTCGGAACCAGAGTTTATGTCACAATGGCCCCATTGCATAAAACTTAACGTCAATGGTAACTACTATGTTTTAATGATCAAAGATCACTATTAAATGGAGACGAATTGGTAACTTGGCTTGCTCTAACTCAACTGCAGTGTGTAGAACCAGGGAGACAGGGTAGGACCAGAGTATCACAAAGAGCTATGTACACTACAGCTCAAAGGATTTGCCATCTATAGGGAAAGGGAAAGGGAAGAAAGGGAAGGAGCCTCAGTTTTAAACCGCAGTACATTTTTTCAAGTTCAGCATGAAACATGATGCTTTTGCCTTAAAGTCATCATGTTTCATGCTGAACTGGACAAAATGTACCGCGGTTTACAACTGCGGCTCCTCCCCTTTCTTCCCTTTCCCTTTCCCTCTGCCAATTCCTTTGAGCTGGAGTGTACCATTTATTGTTTGATCAATAGCAATCATAAGACTGATCTATCGATCGCACAATTAATATCAATTGTAAATCCGTATCACAAAAAAAAAACATCATCGATATCGATAGTCACTTGCGACTGGTATTTCTTGTAGCTTGTATGGATCTATTTGTAACAATGCGATTGATTGCAAACTCATTCATAGGCTTGGACTTGCAATCAATAGAAGTCAGGGTGTTATGATATGGTGAGTTGCAAACTATAGCAACTTTGCAACTAGCTATCTATTGCAACTCCTTCTCTGTGATACCTGGTCCAGATGTCTCAATCATTAAAGATTGTTCGTCAGTTTTGCAAGCTTACAATTTGAAATCGTCTATCAGGATCGTAAATTGAAGAAAGTGTGATTCAAGACCATTTCTAAGAATATAGCATGTTGAAGCTTTCTGTGTATGTAAAAATTTCAGCCGTTAAATTTCAAACCGACTTTTTTTGTACTACGAAAAAATTATTAGTCTTTGTTACAGTATCTATGTGGTTATTATGCATGTGTAAAATCCTAATTTTATGAGTAATTACCAAGCTTTGGAAATGATTCCTTCTATAGAACAATTTTTTTTCATAATGCGTTTTATAATTTAATAAACAGATTAATCAATAAAGCAGATAATTCAACATAAACTGCTAAGAGCCTGAGGTAAAGACTGTCAATCAGAAGTTGTTTATGTGCATTATTTGAATTTTACACTATGTTTCAGTTTCAAATTATGAATATACAGCTTGCTAACACTTCTCTATATGTTTTGCCTATATTTTGATGGTTTTGTGGTGATCTGAAAAAGGGACGGGCTGTGTTTAAGCTCGAAAGTGTGATGTGGCACCTCGGTTATTCTTCTTCTTGAAATTTTGTTATAGTAAAGGCATGTGCAGGGTCAGGCAATATGCAGTGCAAACATGAAACTCAGTGGTTTCTTTTGTTCAGATGTGGAAACTGGCCAAAGTAAATACACTCAACTAATAACTTAACAGATCTATGCTAAAGCCAACATAAGCTGATGACTTCATTTGTGAAACCACAGGCTTTCCAAATGACTAACCACTGTTCCCCAATGCCATCAATGGAAATGGACATTTGATTCAATTTGGGACATGAATTGGAATGTCCTGATTAAATTCTTACTTCACAGGAAAAACAGAGCTTAATTGTATGCTTGTAAAGCACTTTAGAGCATACACCAAGACCCATACAGAATGAATAAAATATAAACGATAAAAAAAATACTGTTTTGTTTCCTTTTAAATTGAAATCACTTTTGGCTTATCAACACAGGAATATATGAATAATACTTATCTTTTTTTTAACAACAATTAGTACAGTGGTGCACGGATGGTAATGTTTATCCTGAAAAATCACTATGCCATTGCAAATACACATGCAAGTATACACATACATAATTATGTATAAACATGTATGTACATGTACTGTATACGCCATATATTTCGAGAGTCTAATTTTTCCCGAATCAGGACTTCCCGTCAATTTCGTGAGTGGTTATATTCGCAATCATGGAGTACTAGTACTATAAGTACATGTGCTCGTGCACGTCGTATTCATGTTTTTGCGTGATGTTAAATTCGCGAATAGCACCCGCCTTGCGAAATTCGCGAAAATAAGAACCCCGCGAAATATATGGCATATACAGTATACTTGTGATTGAATTCAAGCATACATCAGAACCATGCAGGAAGAGTGATAGAAGCCAGATTTAGGACCTTATCTTTTAATACAATGCATTTTTAACATTAGGAAATGATAATAGTATTAACATCATAAATTATAATGACAGTAATCACCATCATCATGATATTAATAATAATGATAATGATGGTAATAAAATTAATCATTATTATAATTATCACAATAAAGATACTAATAACAATAATAATAATAACATTTAACAATAACATATTGATAACAAATGTGATAACTTTTCCCATGTTAACATACCATTAATTGCTCTATAAAACAAAATCATGGTTACCGGTATATCACCGGTGCAGAAAACAGAGAGCAAATCATGTGACCTACCTCCAGTTTCGAGACCGCCTCATTGAACGCTTTGGACACCGTGTTACCAAACGACTTTGATCTGGAGTGAAGACAACAACAAAATACAAAATAGTGATTAGTTTGTTGACACGCACAGGTATCCAAACATGTTCAAATTAGAGAGAATCAGCGAGGTGAGATGGAAGAAATCACTTTTTTTATTCATATATCGCTTCAGCTAGTCTACACACACAGAGCCAATTATGACACCATCACAAATCTTGTGTCTTTGAGACCAGACTAGCTTCTGATCGACTGTCATGTGATGTACTGGCCTGGGTTCTCGGCTGTGGAGACACTCGAGTGCATGGACAAAGCAGGTTTATTGATCAATTACTTTCGAGCCTATCAACGTTTTCAAGCATGATTCAGGCTAATGTTTGGAGTTGAAAAATGCATTTTATTATTACGATTAGGTAGAATAGCCATTTCTAAATGCAAAAAAAAAAAAATCGCATTTTGAAATGCTTATGAGCCAGAATCGCTTATCTGAGAGGTTAAAGAGTTTGATAATGCACCCATAGACTAACCACTGTTTGACAACTATGACCTGGAAACACTAAAGTCTGGGAACATGATCTCAGCCCTACTACTAGCTGCATGGAAGGACAAGGGCTTAGTCTTGTGTTTCCAGACATACTTGTGAACCAGTGACATTAAGTCTGGAAACATAATCTAAGCCCTACTCCCAGCTGCATGCAAGGAAGATGGCTTAGTCTTGTATTTCCAGACATACTTTTGAACCAGTGACACTAAGTTTACATGTTCATACACTCACTGCATAGACCCTGGGCTAGTCATGTACAAACATATCTGAAACTTCGACCATTTCCGACTCTGAATGACTGACATGGGATTGAGTCTGCGAACCAGCAACATTAAGTCTGGAAACATAATCTAAGCCCCACTCCCAGCTGCATGCAAGGAAGAGGGCTTAGTCTTGTGTTTCCAGACATACATGTAGTTGTGAACCAGTGACATTAAGTCTACATGTTCATACACTCACTGCATAAACCCTGGGCAAACATATCTGATACTTGTACCATTTCAGACTCTGAATGACTGACAAGGGGTTTGCGTCTGCGACCCAGCATCACTTACTAAACACACCATACCTTGGGGGTTACTTAAACACAACCTTGCGTCGTCGCCCAAAGTGGAAAGTAATCAAAGCACATGGGAAGTATTGATTCTCCTCAAGCTCTCTCCACTTCAACAATCCATAATACACTCTTTGATACTCCACATTGCAGATGCAATGACGTTGCAAGTAATTCACCACAAAGCAATACAGTTTATGGATTAGAGAGCAGCTCGCATTTACATATATGATATGTAATCATACGTATATTCACAACTTTAATTACTGGATAGCGTAAGGCGTTCATGTAGATACAGCTCTTAACAGCATACTCTCAAACAATTTTGTGTACAATGTTCAAGACATGTTATCACAGCCCAAAAAATATGAAGTGAAATACATTATGAGCTTGTATGCACATTAGTTGCCAGCATCACATTTCTCTCTGCTTTTTATTGCACTTTTGTTGACCAGAGAGTCATAAAGTCCACCATAAACTGCTTTGATGACTCATTTAACAGCGAATGATACATACTGGTACACATACTAGCATTGGTGGCTTTATATTAACATATTTTATACTGTTGGTAGTGTACACAGGACTAAATATTAACTGCGCTCCTTCAATTTTAATATCTTTACACCGGCTTCAAAGGAATTAGGTAAATACTATTAGTCTCAATATCAAAACACACTACCATATAATATGATACATGTATGGCTCTATTACCTCATTTTAGGCCCAATTTATCAAAAGTATGTTCAGTTTGATCTTTGAAAGCTTTGAGTCATAATTATAGGGTTCAAAATCATATTTAAAGCAGTACTTTTTCCTGGATTTGTGTTTCTTGCAAAGTCTGATGAAATAATTGGAGTTCATCCCAGGCTGTGTCGATCCCTCTCATGTTCTGATATACACTGGGCACAACACATACACCACATCAAATTAATAAAAATCTGTATTAGTCCACTTGTTCTATGACACAATTTGCTCACTTTCAAAAATATCACATTCTTGAAGCATACACTTGATGAGCATCTCCATCCAAAAACAATAAACAAACTTCAATAGAACTGCAATATAATTTTCCACCTCCAGAAGGTATACAGGTATATCTCTAGATATTGAAGAAACCTAAAAGATAAGATCACTTTTACACAAACTTAAACTGTAGAATGTCCACAGTTCCATGTCATCTAGGTGCTGACACACACATAAACATATTAAATGTAAATGCCCCCCTCCCCCCTCAAATCCACAAAGTTGTTTTACTCCATGGAATTCTACCAACCCTCGCCCACTCATGCAAGCATTGTTTCCATACCGAAACATCACATCCTAGAGCGTCTATAAATAGCAATGATTCCTACTGCTTCGGCCCACTACGTAATGTAATCACAGTGCATCATGATGCCCGATCACCACATTATATAGTTTGCTCAGTGACTCTACTGTTATATTCATGATCCATGTACATACATGTTTGTATTGCTCCCTGGATTGCTTTCACTCATTTAATTTGGAAAGCCATCTTTGTGTTTGTACAAGATCTGGATCTCAACAAACAGGAGATCCGTAGTATCCTAAAGCGCACTAATGTACCGCAAGCAAACAGACGGCCAGTGATTGCCTTTTCTATGGTGACCCGCAGGAAGCAAAACATATGCAGCTCGTCTAGGACTTAATTGCACAGACCCTAATGTACATATTTTAGTCAGATGGTGACTCTGAATCATGAATATCAAGCTGCAGAGACCTAACCATCACCTCTAATTCTCCCTTTCTCTCCTTCTTTCTATTTGACTCTCTCTTATATTTGTCCCCCCTCTCTTGCTCTTTCTCTCCTTCTTTCTATTTGATTCTCTCTTTTATCCCTTCCTCCTCTCTCTTTCTCTCCTTCTTTCTATTTGACTCTCTTATATCTCTACCTCCTCTCTCTCTTTCTCTCCTTCTTTCTATTTGACTCTCTCTCATCTCATCTCTCTCTCTCTTTCTCTCTCTCTTTCTCTCCCTCTTTCTAGTTGACTCTCTCTCATCTCTCTCCTTCTCACTTTCTCTCCTTTCTGTTTGACTCTTTCTTATATTTCTCCCTCCTCTCTCTCTTTCTCTCCTTCTTTCTATTTGACTCTCTCTCATCTCATCTCTCTCTCTCTTTCTCTCTCTCTCTTTCTCTCCCTCTTTCTATTTGACTCTCTCTCATCTCTCTCCTTCTCACTTTCTCTCCTTTCTGTTTGACTCTTTCTTATATTTCTCCCTCCTCTCTCTCTTTCTCTCCTTCTTTCTGTCTTCCTATTTGACTCTCTCTCTCTCTCTCTCTCATCTCATCTCTCCCTCTCTCTCTCTCTCTCTCTCTCTCTCTCTCTCTCTCTCTCTCTCCCACATACCCACAATTCAACAAGGCAGAAATGTATGTACAATGAATACCATTCATGAATCACATATGGCAAACAACAGACAAATATGAAACATATTTGTTTGGGTCCGTATGGCTACACATAGCACAGGTGGAAGTAGGAAGCGAAACTGTTGAAAAGTATGACACACGTTGCACAGTATCACATACTGTATTCGTGAGCCCTGTATTTCAACACACAATGCCTCTTCCTCTAGCCTTAAGGGGGAAATAAAATTATTTGAGCTGGGGTATTTCCAAGTTTGATGTCATGACACAAGCATTCTGAACCATGCTACCCTGGATGAGAGAAAAACATATCCATGAAAAAAAATCAAATAAAATCTATTCAAATAGCTAGGTGCTCTTTTGTCATCTATGGGGGGTCAATTTTGCCGTATTTGGGTGGCTAAAATGCCCATAATTTTTAATTCCCACTGCTCAACTCCGTGGCTCCTTTGCATTAAACATACAATAGTAACTCTGCCATCAACAGTAACTACCATAGGCCATGGTACCATGCTCGACAGCCAATTCAATTTACGGTGTCCATAGAAGTTGCCAATGGTAGCAAAGTTACCATCAATGGTAAGTTTTATGCAAGAGGGCCCAAGTCTAAAATGTCATGCCCCTGTTGGATTTTATCATGAAACATTCACTACACAATCATACATTATATACGAAGCATGCTCAGGAAATTCTATCACCAGGGATAGCCATCGCAAAGCATCCTCGCAGGACATCATCATTTCACAATTAGGCCAGTTTAACTGACATTTACTAGCATTTTCTCTGCCGGAGAACCCTTACAGAAATCCAAGCTTGCAACAAGCTTGCAACAAGCTTGCGGTGAGCTTGCAGCAATCTTAATAAGCGTGCGTTCACAAATTTAAGATTGCAGACCTTGCTTGCAATCTTGCTGCAAGCTAACCGCAAGCTTGCAGCAAGCTTGCAGGATCTGCAGTTGTATCCTGCAAGCTTGCAGCGAGCTTGCAGGGCCCGAGGTTGCACCCTGCAAGCTTGCAGCGAGCTTGCAGGGCCCGAGGTTGCAACCTGCAAGCTGGCAGCAAGCTTGCGGGATCCGAAGTTGCACCCTGCAAGCTCGCAGCAAGCTTGCAAGACTGGACGTCATATCCTGCAAACTTGCTGCAAGCTTGCAGGCCTCATGTTCCGCAAGCTTGCAGGGTGCAACCTCGGGACCTGCAAGTTGGCAGGACTCAATCTTAGGTCCTGCAAACTTGCAAACTTGCAGACTTGCAGGACACGTACTAGAAACCTTATTCCTCTAAGCTTGCTGGACATAAACATGGTTACACACGTACGCTTGTAAATATTTATGTAAATATAAGGCCCACAAGCACCACAATTGCACCCTGTAAATTAACACAGTACATTACTTGATAAATGTTAGCACATGACACTAATTCATGCATACGCCCCAAAAGTGTCAAATCATATTTAATCATTTCAAGCCCCTTTCTTTTTAAATCTTCACCAAATCTTTAGTGTTTTAATAATGAAACTAGACAATATACAGACACTAACAACTTATTGTTCTGACCCTTGCCAGAACTCAACATCACCTATATAGCTGAAATAACACAGATATTCATCTGATATCCATCCCTTGCCATAGATATGCAGTTTTGAAAATATTCTAATTATCTTCATTTAGATAGAGGTCACATGTAAGTGACATGGAACTTAACATTAATATATGACGAATGCATGCCTAGATGCCGACCAAGACCAAAAGGTAAACAATTATTGCATTAAAGATAATGTTGATATATTTTTGCCTGTATTCAGTTTTCATTTCAGTGTACATTACCATTGTGGTCCAAATCAAGATCCATTATTGTTTGTTATGGCCACCCAGGTCGAAATTCCCATAGAAACCAGTAGAAACCAGTAGAGACCGTCTACTGGTTTCTACTGGTCCAGTAGAGTCTACTGGTCTGAAGAGGAACTACGAAATCAAACCAGTAGAAACCAGTAGAAACCAGTAGAGTCTAATGTGTTGAAGACCAGTAGAAACCAATAGAAACCAGTGAGATCTAATGGTTTGAGAAGGAGTGTGAAAAAACAAAGTCAAACCAGTAGAAACCATTAGCTCTTTGTCTGCCACATGTGACTTCCTCCACAATTAATACACACAATCCTCATGGAGCAGCATTTCGTCTGGCACTCAAAGGGTTAAAGACCAGTGGATTCTAATGGTATTGAAGACCAGTAGAAACCATTAGAATCCACTGGTCTCTAATGGTTTCTACTGGTTTGATTTTGTTTTTTTCACACTCCTTCTCAAACCACTAGATCTCACTGGTTTCTATTGGTTTCTACTGGTCTTCAATACCATTAGAATCCACTGGTCTCTAATGGTTTCTACTGGTTTGACTTTGTTTTTTTTTACACTCCTTTTCAAACCATTAGATCTCACTGGTTTCTATTGGTTTCTACTGGTCTTCAATACCATTAGAATCCACTGGTCTCTAATGGTTTCAACTGGTTTGACTTTGTTTTTTTCACACTAATAGAAACTAGTGAGATATAATGTTTTGAAAAGGAGTGTGAAAAATTCAAAGTCAAACCAGGAGAAACCATTACTAATAGAAACTAGTGAGATATAATGTTTTGAAAAGGAGTTTGAAAAATTCAAAGTCAAACCAGGAGAAACCATTAGAGACCAGTGAAACTTAATGGTTTGAAAAGGAGTGTGAAAAATACAGAGTCAAACCAGTAGAAACCATTAGAGACCAGTGAATTCTACTGGTGGAGACCAGTATAAACCAATAGAAACCAGTAAGACCTAATGGTTTGAAAAGGAGTGTCACAAATTCAAAGTCAAACCAGTAGAAACCAATAGAAACCAGTAAGACCTAATGGTTTGAAAAGGAGTGTCACAAATTCAAAGTCAAACCAGTAGAAACCATTAGAGACCAGTGAATTCTCCTGGTATTGGAGATCAGTAGAAACCAACAGAAACTAGTGAGGTATAATGTTTTGAAAAGGAGTATGAAAAATACAAAGTCAAACCAGTAGAAACCAATAGAAACCAGTGAGATCTAATGGTTTGAAAAGGAGTGTGAAAAATACTAAGTCAAACCAGTAGAAACCATTAGAGACCAGTGAATTCTACTGGTAATGGAGACCAGTAGAAACCAATAGAAACCAATAGAAATAGAGATGCTCATGAATATTCATGCATGTATTTACGTGTCCTAATTTTGTACTTTTAAATAGATAACCTCCCCCTAACCAGATAAAAGGAATTTTACCAAGTAATTATTTCAAGTTTAAACATAAAATAGTGAATGTCACCTACTTAAGTGAAGACAATAATGATAATAACAACAAAAATGATCTTCTTAAATGTAAGTTGTAGTAACCAATATCTTATGAACCTTATAACCGTACTGCTATATATATGAAAGTCTGTGAAGGATAGACCAGGAATTAGGATAGGTATAGGATAGGATAGGAATAAATATAGAATAGGATAGGATTAGGTTAACACGATAAGGAAATATGCCATGATTCGAATTATCATATACTAAATTTAAATCGATATTTCATCAATATTTTTAATTTTGATTCATATTGGTCTCCTGATGGCTCCAGTAGGTATTCTACTAGTTTCTACTGGTAAGCTTGCGGCAAGCTTGCAACTAGCTTGCGGCAAGCTCACTCTGCAAGCTTGCAGCAAGGTTGCAGGTTACAAGCTCGCTTGCAGCAAGGTTGCAGGTTGCAAGCTTACTAGCTTGCAGCAAGGTTGCAGGTTACGCGCTATATTCTTTGCCCTGATTGGCTAATAAGTTATCTCATTTGCATTTTTGGAACCATGCAAGCTAGCGGCAAGCTTGCGGCAAGCTTGCGGCAAGCTTACAACTAGCTTGCGGCAAGCTCACTCTGCAAGCTTGCAGCAAGCTTGCAGATTTTTCTATAAGGGAAGAACCATGTCATTCTAAGTGGTATCTAATGGTGCTACAAGTCCTAGGCCCCCACCCGCATTTAGGATCTTTACTTCAATTACTTATTTGATTTGTGTCTGTTTTGTAGAAGTAAAGGTGTTTTTTCATGTGGGCTTTTGTTCATATGCAACTGCACAAACATATTTTAATACAAACCTTAATTTACATGGATACCTATACTCCATCTCAAAGGAATTGGAATAGGGAAAGGGAAAGGGAAGAAAGGGAAGGAGCCACAGTTTTAAACCACAGTAGATTTTTGTCAAGTTCAGCATTAAACATGATGCTTTAGCCTAAAATGCATCGTGTTCCATTATGCAGAACTGGACAAAATATACCGCGGTTTAAAACTGCAGCTCCTTCCCTTTCTTCCCTTTCCCTTTCCCTATGCCAATTCCTTTGAGCTGCAGTGTATTTCATTTTGTGTTTGTTTTGTAGACAGGATACTCAATTGATGTAAAGGTGTATTTTTTTCATGGGGGCTTTGTTCATATGCAACTGCAAAAACATTTTAATACAAACCTTACATGGATACCTAGAAGAACAATGTTTAAAAAGTGCATACAGTATTCATCGATACAGCTAGTTAAAAAATATACTTATTACCCTCTTATTCTATTTTAATGTTACATGTATATCAAAACGAAATACATGAGACTGTCATGTTTTTATCATGAACGGGCTTCTTTAATACAGGTTTCAATGAAAAGCATTGTTGAAGAGAAAAAAATATATGGTCTTTAAAGGAAGGTGCAGGCCTTTCTCTACAGGTGGTCATTAAAGTGGGTTTCTGTATTCAGAGTATACTTTCAAGACAACCTGCTTTGAACATTCTTTTAGATATTCATTTAAAGACAGCCAGTCCCTTTTTCAGATCACCACAAAACCATCGAAACATTGGCAAAACATATAGAGAAGTGTTAGCAAGCTCTATATTCACAATTTGAAACTGATACGTAGTGTAAAATTCAAATAATGCACGTAAACAACGTCTGATTAATAGTCTTTACCTCAGGCTCTTAGCAGTTCGTGTTGAAATATCTGTTTTATTGATTAATCTGTTTATTAAATTATAAAACGCGTTATGAAAAGAATTGTTCTGTGGAAGGAATCATCTCCAAAGTTTGGTAGTTACTCATAAAATTAGAATTTCACACGCGCATAATAACCACATAGATACTGTAACAAAGACTAATACTTTTTTCGTAGTACGAAAAAAGTCGGTTTGAAATTTAACGGCTGAAATTTTTTATATATACAGAAAGCTTCAACATGCTATATTCTTAGAAATGGTCTTGAATCACACCTTCTTCAATTTACGATCGTGATAGACGATTTCAAATTTTAAGCTTGCAAAAGGGACGGACAATCTTTAAGGGTGACACAGGCTTTGTGCATGGTAATAGATTGAAAACCCATGAAAACATGGTGCATCAAATTGCAGTCTGTTGACCTAGATGTAAACAGAATTAGATCAAACTGATCTCATATCATACTCACTGCACTTGTTGTTTAGCCTGCCTGCAATCCTCTACAACAATCAGTGGATCCACATAACTTTCACAAAGTGTATGCTTCATGTTCCAACCACCAACCAATATCTCTCATGTCACACATTGTTTGGCTGCTCAAGCCCATCATCGCGGTCTAGTATATAAATCAAATCATAATTCCACTGCTTTTCCTATCACTGAAATAGACTTTGGCTCATATGAACAGCCAGTAAGCTACCCTGACCCTTAGTCACAATCGAGCGCTTCGCTTCATGAATCCCGGTCGGATCATACCACCATCACACCACTCTCTACCAGAGCTGAGCTGGTATTGAGCAAGGCCCCGCAAGCTGGTTGGCCAGGCTGGCTGACTGGCAGCTTCCCCACTCGATCTCCATACACTGTTGTGGACTCACTGTTGAATGGTTAGCAGGGGGAGAGCACACATCATTGGATTGCAGAGCAAACAATCCCCAAACAAACGACGCCAGCTCAATTGACGGTGCACGTCACTGCCATGTGTGCCATCTACTACCGGGTACTGCCAGCTCTCCCATCGTCCATCCACCGATCTCTTCCCTGCGAGGGCTTTCAACACCTTCCTTCCTTCCGCCGGTATGCATATTAACTCTCTGAGTGCTACATGTGACTTTTTTCCACAAGTAATACACACAAATCCCATAGAGCAGCAGTTTATCTGGCGCACAGAGGGTTTAACTCCCTCACTCCCAATGATGCCTCCTTGCACAGGTAATTACACACGAACCCCATAGAGCACTAGCTTCTCTGGCACTGGATAGCTTAAGAATGGGTTATATATACTCCACTAGATTCAAAGATGCAGTACCTTGAGCTGCATGTGAATCTTATGACTTGAATTTATACACACACTGGCGGCAATGACTTAACCACATTTGCTATTTGCACTTCGCTGCAGAAAATAGCTAGAACCAGTCAATGATCCATCACATCCAAGTAGCAACATCAATCACGATATTCCAGGATTTTATTGGTATAAACAGCCATTTCATGAAGAGATTATGGCTCCTCTACTTCTTCTTTCCCTATATAGCTTTCAGGAGAGCGATTTAAAGAGCCAAACTGCTTTCTTGAATAATAGCTGACATGCCAGCTATTATTACCACACATTCACAATACACCTGGTACTGTGTATTATGTAATGCCTTTTCTACTTCAGTTGTGTACTCACAATACAATCAATGCTATGCCTAGTCTAACAACCAGACCTGACATATTTACCAAATGAAAGTAGAATGATTGTATAGAAATCAAATAGAATCTACATGGGTTGCTTAACTTCTAAGTTTGAAGTTCAATATCAATTTTAAAGTGATGGCCAGCCTAAACCCAGCTCTTTAGGGATTTGATGTGAAAGTACACTTTTGACCTCAATGAGGTTAAGGGCAGGGTACATGTAAATTAGTCTGTATGCATAGACTCAATTGAACCATTTTATTAAAAAAAAAATTGTTTGGAAGATGTCTAGACTTGCCAGTACAAAAGATATCATGTCAGCTACACATAGTCTCTGCTGTTTTAGACTCCATAATTCACACGCAGTCACTCTTTGACAGTCTGTCATAAAGATGTGTAGTGAGCCAGTGGGGGTTTCAAGGCATGGTAATGTAAGGGTTAACTCTCGCATTACCATTGGCATGAAGATGTGTAGTAAGACAATGGGAGTTTCAAGGCATGGTGATGTACGGATTAACTCTCACATTTCCATTGCCATGAAGATATGTAGTAAGCCAATGGGGGTTTCAAGGCATGGTGATGTAAGAGTTAATACAATCACTTGCCCAGAATTATCTTACAATAGTGGGAGCCCAATAACAAGCAGGCTAATCAGATCAAGCAGCGACCACAACCTGGTTTGATGGTGGGTTTACTGGACCAAGGCCCCCCTGCAAGGTCCCTGCAAACGTCATCCCCTCAACTCAGGAATAATATGAATATTTCCAGCAAAGCCTGCATACATGTATGAAAGCTCTGGCTGTGATTTCCTCTCTCTATCATGTGAGGGGGTAGTTTAAATAAAAGTTATTCGAAAGGGACATAATCAATGCCTGGTTTTAAAATAGTCTTCCAGCTTCTCATTTATGTTCCTAACTTTGTTATGTCTTTCTGCCCCCCCCCCTTTTTTCTCTGTTTGTCTGACTGTATGTCTGTCTGTCTGTCTGTCTGTCTGTCTGTCTGTCTGTCTGTCTGTCTGTCTGTCTGTCTGTCTGTCTGTCTGTCTGTCTGTCTATCTATCTGTCTGTCTGTCTGTCTATCTATCTATCTGTCTGTCTGTCTGTCTGTCTGTCTGTCTGTCTGTCTGTCTATCTGTCTGTTTGTCTGTCTGCCTGTCTGTATGTCTCTCTTTCTTCTCCGCCCCCCCCCCCCCCCCCCATTCTCCATCTCTCCCCTCTTTTTCTCTACTAGTCTCCCTCCTCTTGCTGTCTTCCTTTCTTTCCTTTCAAGTTTTTCTCTATACCAATTATCATCAAGGTCAACATCACATGTGTTCTCTGTTCTCTGAGTGCATTTGACAAAACTAATCATGATTTACACTTTTTTCATCACAATTCAACTCTGCGACACAAAAAGCTTGACTTAAGTCCTGACAAAACACAATCCTATCATTCCAGTACTATCAAATATTCTATTCACCAACGGTGGAACTTGGTTTTTCACTCCCACTCTATATTACCCATATTGTTAGATTGATTAATTTCACCTTGAGTGTACAGCAAGTACAAGATTAAACTGACACACATGCATTGTGCCTGACAGTTGATATGTGCACCTACACCAGAATGAATAATCATGTCCTATTCTTTATTACCACGGCACAAATTGTTTTGTTTTGGGTTGTTCATAAGGGTATAATACACACAGTATATCGGGTAACTAACTGATGACATACAAGGATGAAATCTATATGTGGGGCATAATATTTTATAAATAGTGTACAATCTACTGTACAATATACTGGATTATATGTACGACAAATATAAAATTATCCCGAGTGCAGGTTTATTTCACCAAGGCCGAAGGCCAAGGTGAAATAGCTGCACGAGGGATAATTTTATATGTGGAGTTCATTTAGTCCAGTAATACTGTATGATAGAGCATTCACTATCTATTACAATAAATATGTCCCTTGATCTAAGACCCCCTTCATGATTTTTACCATAGCCAAGTTTTATCTGTAAAGAGCAGTGTCCAACATGACGTCACAAAGCTTTTGGTTTGAGCCCCTTTTGCAGCAGTGTCCAACATGACGTCACAATGCTTTTAGTTTGCGCCCCTTTTTCAACGCGAATATGCAATGACCAATTAACGTGCGCGCAGTGCAAATACGCAATGAACAATGTGCCATACAAGTACACAGTGTAACTCTCCCCATTCATTTAACACGGGGTTTACCCTCCAAAAATTGAAAGTTATATTGTACATATGTACACTATTTGAAGGGAGGTCACGTAGTAACAATCTAGCCAATCACAGCTCGTATTTTACTACAACTATTTACTATAATATAATATAATCTAAAAACACTTTTATCACCATGACAATGGAGCACATGACAATATCTCACACGATATACAATGCTCTAATGCATTGCTGCAGTGTCTGCTGGCTGTGTAGTAATCCGGACAGAACACTCACCATCAGACATTATTGATTTCTTTCTGAGAGATACCTAACTATATCTCATGACTTGGCACAAACAAAAATAAGTCCTATATTCGGGATGGCCATAGCGAATGGCTTTCTGAGCCACCAGCTGAATAATTAATCAAATAGATTTGATGGGTATATAGCAATGGCTGCATGAGCATTGGGGCATTACAGCATCTTTCATTAATTTCATCCCTTCAATGGGATTGTGGCAGTGATTGCTTGTAGCCCAGGGCTATGTTGCATAATACAGCTTTAATAGCATGACAGCAACTTTTGACTAGAAGTTACCATGGAAGCAACCAATGATATCAGAGCTTGAACATTGCATCTGTTGTCATGGTAAAAATTAATTATTTTCAGTTCATGCTGCCAGGTACACAAAATTGTGTTTCCCTGCCAGAGAATCCATACATTACTTGTTCTCCTCCTTCTCTATCATTGTCTTCTTTTTCTATTTTCCTGTTATTTGGGAGAGAAAATTAGTAGTCTTAAAGATGGTCCGTCCCTTTTACAAACATCTGCAAACTTCATGAAAGTTTGCACATATTTAGCACGTATCTTCGAGAAACCAACTGTGAAATTAACTAGTTTTCACTGAGATTTTGACTATTTTTGTAGTACAAAAAAAGAAAGCTCAATACATTATCAAAGATTATTTCCTCAAAACCGAATATTACGCTTTGTCGATTCCAGGAAAAGGTTATATAGCTACTCTCTCTCAAATGATGACAAAGTCAGGGAACTTTCAGAATAAGGTCTGCAAAAGGGATGGGCTACCTTTAAACTATTATGTGAAAAAAAAAAAATCAGGAGTGAAATATTCATTAGTGGTGAACATGAGCAAATAGGTTTAGATAACAGACAGGTTTACTGTACAACTGCCATTGATGCTCGCATTGTAACGGTCTGTGTTTGCATTGTAATGATCTAAAGAAAGAAATGATGCAATGATACAAACAAAGAAACCAGATTTCCGTGACTATGTAGTATGTACATAGAAGTCATGCACTACACATGCATGATTGACAGTTGGGCACAACATTCTCAAATACGTGTAGGGAAGAAGAAGAATTACAGAAGGGGGGGAGAGGTAATTCAGGCTACATGATGTAAAAATTAGCCCACCACCCCCACAAACAACCAATGTAGTGAAAATGTATTTTTGCACAAGGGTATAAGGCTTGAAAAGTAGCGCTCGCAAATGAACATGCAAACATGTAAACATGTACGGCTTCAATGGGATTATGTGGATTACATTTTTTCAATGAATGAATCTCTACAATCTTAATCTAAGTTCATATAGAAGGAGAAGAATTTCAGTTTCAATATCGAAAAAAACAAAAGTAAAAAAAAACAGTCTGGTATGATTGTGATGAAAAGAAAGTAACACAATATCTTCATTAGTCCTTGTATCCTTTTCCCTTTTTCCTGATTATTCTTCACTCTGATAAGTATAAGACTTATCACAAAATAGTTTAACCCCATAGTGATTAATAGCATGAATACAGGGCTAGAAATTTGAGTTTTAAAGGCAAATATTTTTTTCTGATGATTCTCAAACCATTGTGAATATTCTACGTTTTGTTCATTTTTGTGCTCTTATAATTTCACCGCACCATCAGGTTTTCATTCTCCGTTAAAGTTTTATGGTAGCCACGGATCTGGACCAAGGAAGGAAATGATTTCTTTATACACAGGCACTGCAATCACAACTAGGTCTAGACATCAAGACTATCGGTAAGCACCTTTTCTGCCGCCTTCCTCTGTGAAGGAAGCTGGGAGGGGAACAGGAATGAGCCCAGCTGTCCAGACTTAGTTGTGGTTAAAGGGAATATACTGTACTGGGAAGACAAAAAGGGTTTCAAAAGGTGATCGTCAGCAATCTTCTTGCCAATGGTCTTAAATTCATGCACATGTATTGTCCGTTTTAGAAACTTGCTGAAAGTTATTTGCCCTCAAATGATCCACATATGGAGCAAATAATCATTAAATTACAAATCCTCAAAATGTTCGGCCCAAACTTTTTGAGTATTTGTGATTTTACCACTAATTACTCAACATGTGGATCGTTTGAGGGCAAATAACTTTCAGCAAGTTTCTAAAATGGACAATACATGAATTTAAGACCATTAACAAGAAGATTGTTCATGATCACCTTTTGAACGCTTTCTTGTCTTCCCAGTACAGTATATGCCCTTTAAAGGAATATCGCATATAGCTCACTGAATCTGACCGAATGTGCTGCTGTTATCTTTTTACCCATAATTCTTGGGATAAAAACTTCTGGTTCTGTACGCAGGTTTTTTTTTTTTATTTCTGTTCGCTTTCTGCACATTGAACTCCAAAGTCAAACTATTGTGTCAAAATATAGTTATAATCTTGCAAATAATCAAGTTATTTTCCAATCTATAACTTTTCATTTGATACAAAATGGATATCTGCTGTATGCGATATGGGAGAATTGTAACCCTTTTGCTGATCAAAAAAGAAAACAGTAAATAAGCCTGGTATATGAAAGAAAATTCTGGGTCAGAAATTCCCCCAATATCATAAATTAAAGCGGACTTATATTGACAGCCACATCATAGATTTTGAGTTGAAGTTTAGATGGATCTGGTAGCCTTGATATCCGAGACAGCAGTAGTGCACACCACAGCTCTTTGCACTAGTGATAGGTGCATTGAGGAGAGTACTTCCACTCCAGCTCAAAGGAATTGGCATAGGGAAAGGGAGAGGGAAGAAAGAGAAGTTAAGCATGAAACATGCTGCTTTTTAGGCTAAAGCGTCGTTTTTCATGCTGAAATGGACAAAATACACCAGGGTTTGAAACTGCGGCTCCTTCCCTTTCTTCCCTTTCCCTTTCCCTATGCCGATTCCTTTGAGCTGTATATAGTGTATATAAGTCGCTATGAAATGGGTTGCTTCAAACCTAACCTAGTTTTTCACTTTTCCTGAAGCATTTAATGAAGCCATGACAAGTTCATAAACGATATCGTCAAGATATACTGCTGTTCCATGCCGAGTTTTGTGACTTTTGTAAGAGAGGCACACTTCCATCATTTAAAAACTCAACTCCCACTCCACAGTCTCTGCTAGTTTCATGGCAGTTCTTCCATGTCTTTGAGAACTTTCACGGTACAATGTTTGTTCTGCCATCGTACAGTAACATACTTTAATATTGCAGCTCATTCAATCCGGGCATGATGAACTGCCAGCATAACAAAATTACGCTATTTTCAAACAGAATTTCCTTTTATGCAAATATTCCTCATGAATCTGTCAAACATATAGTCCAGACATGTGTTGACAGTACAATCATCAGACATGGCAGGGAGCATATTGTCCAGTGTCCAAATTCACTGAGTTCACTTAACATCAAGCTGTCATATCCATGCACACAAAGAAGACTGATATATGAGCAAATTCATATGAGCCAGGAGCCTGCCAAAAGATTCTGCCATCCCTATTAAAGGGCATGTACTGGGAAGGCAAAAAAGCCTTCAAAATGTAATTGTTAGCAATCTTCTTGCCAATGGTCTTAAATTCATGTATTGTCCATTTTAGAAACTTGCTGAAAGTTATTTGCCATCAAATGATCCACATTTTTAGTTATTAGTGATTTAATTACAAATCCTCAAAATGTTCGGGCCGAACAATTTCAGGATTTGTGATTTAATCACTAATTACTCTACATTTGGATCTTTGAGGGCAAATAACTTTCAGCAAGTTTCTAAAATGGACAATACATGAATTTAAGACCATTGGCAAGAAGATTGCTCACGATCACCTTTTGAAGGCTTTTTGTCTTCCCAGTACAGTATATACCCTTTAAAGCCATGTTCACATTTCTAAAGATGAGTAAAGGTAGTGTTCACATAGGATTTTCCTGGAGTGGTATTTTGAAGACAAACTTATTATAGTTTTGTCATAAGTTTCAGCTGAAGCCCCTAAGGTCATAACTGGAAATGAATTATTGGACTTCTTTTTTTTTCTTAAACTAATGTCAGTTTCAGTATAACAACTAATAGTTAAGACAATTTGGGACTTGACTTTCTCTCAGAATGACACCCTAGCTGGCCACCTCACTCAAACATAACTTTGATTTGATTTAAATGGAATATACTGTACTGGTCCTCGAAGACAAAAATGTTCAAAATGTGATCGTGAGCAATCTTCTTGCCAATGGTCTTAACTTCATGTATTGTCCATTTTAGAAACTTGCTGAACGTTATTTGCCCTCATATGATCCACATTAGGAGTAATAAGTGATTAAATCACAAATCCTCAAATTGTTCGGGCCGAACATTTCGAGGATTTGTGATTAAATCACTAATTACTCCAAACGTGGATAATTTGAGAGCAAATATCATTCAACAAATTTCTAAATTGAACAATACATGAATTTAAGTCCATTGGCAAGAAGATTGCTCACGATCACATTTTGAACGCATTTTTGTCTTCCCAGTTAAGTATATTCCCTTTAACAGAAAAAATATCAAAAGTGCAACACAAATTCTGAATTGATCATCTTTGAACAGCATTTTCCAGATGTTTTTAAATTACACATCCAGTTTCAATTCAGATTGGGATGAGCAAGACCTCTCTTCATGATAAAAGGGAAACAGCAAAGAGCTTCTGAAATCAATGGGCGTGTTGAAAATCATTGGGGAGGTAAGGGCTGGAAGAATTACATGGTACAGACATGAATATGGCAATGAGAGTAGTAAGCAATTGGCTACGGGTGGGGGGGGGGGGGGGGTTGGGGGGAGGGGAGGGGGCTGAATGTTGATGTAGCCAGCCCAAGATCAAGCAGCAGGCCTGGCTAAACCAGGGTAAAGATCACAGCCTCTGGTTTCGCATTGGTGAGTGCCACTGACCGGATAGCATCGGGAAGAGCAATCAAGGAATAGACACCTCTCAACTACTCAGTGTGCATGGGAAAAACAAACAGTCAATGATGATGATGATGATGATGATGATGATGATGATGATGATGATGATGATGATGGTGATGGTGATGGTGATGGTAATGGTGATGGTGATGGTGATGGTGATGGTGATGGTGATGGTGATGGTGATGGTGATGGTGATGGTGATGATGATGATGATGATGGTAATGATGGTGATGGTGATGATGATAATGATGGTAATGGTGATGGTGATGATGATGATGATAATGATGGTGATGATGATGATGATGATGATGATAATGATGGTAATGGTGATGGTGATGGTGATGGTGATGGTGATGGTGATGGTGATGGTGATGGTGATGGTGATGGTGATGGTGATGGTGATGGTGATGGTGATGGTGATGGTGATGGTGATGGTGATGGTGATGATGATGATGATGATGATGATGGTAATGGTGATGGTGATGATGGTAATGGTGATGGTGATAATGGTGATGATGGTGATGATGGTGATGATGGTGATGATGGTGATGATGGTGGTGGTGGTGCAGATGATGGTGATGGTGATGATGATGATGATGATGATGATGATGACCATGATGATCATAATGATGGTGATAAATGGTGATGATGGTAATGAATGGTGATGATGTAGATCAGGATGATAATGATGATGATGATGTGGATGATGTTGATGATATTGATGATGTGGATGATAAAGATGATTTTCATGATGATGACAATAATAATGGTAATGATGGTGATGGTGAGGATGATAACGATGTTGATGATGACTATGATTGTCCAATAACTACCAAAGTGCCACCATAACCACAAATATAGTATAAAAATATTTTTTTATACAAATGATATGAGATCATATGACATCAACAAATTCACAATTTTTGTTTTTACAGATTGTATCGTTGGGTACAATATCATAAGAGTTGAGTAGCCTCTGGTTATTCATATGACACTTTACCAATTAAAAAATGAGAAATTCTTAATGATTGACAAACAATACTTGCCAGTCTAGATGTGCATTACATGATGGAGGAAACTGAGAGAGCTTATTTAGTTAATTTGTAACCTGCATAGCCTTCGTTCTAGGATGTTGAGTGTAGTATTTTACTTTTTAAGGACGACTGCAATCATGAATAAGTCTGATTACGTAAGCTTATCACTCTTCCTCCATCACTCTTTTCTCAAAAAGAGGCAGAAAGAATAAAAGCTAATTTGTATATGGTCTATATGTCCAGACTTCTATCTTACATGAGCATATTTATTATCAAAAAATGAAGCTTGCCGTCTAGAACCTAGGCTAGGATGTCAAGAAGGAGCAAGGTTAGACTCCATTTCAAGGATGTACACAACTGTCAGAATGGGTGTATGCCAATGAAATATGGAGATTTTAGTGTCTAGTTCAGGCCTTTATGTGTGACAATCCTTGGTAGTCAAGGAAGTTCTCACATAATTGCTGCCTCTAGGTAGAAATGTATCGTTAACTCTTTGCATGTCAATGACACCTTTTTTCTTGGATGAATGATTTTGCAACAGTTCCTTTCAACATGCTAAATGCTCAACTTTGCTCCTTCACTTAGCATATTCAAAGCCTAAAACAGCTAGTAGTGTTTAATCCCCACGATGCCAACCATACTCCACCTTTCACTGAAAAACCTTTAAAAAAACTAGTACTCACATTTTTCGAATTTTCCTGCCTTTGAAGTTGTTATTTCCTATCTGCCTATTCCTTCGCTGCCGATAAATAAATTCTCCGTCGTCCAGACTTCTCCTGCGATTCTCTTCGAAATGCTCGACAATTTGTCCTTCCCTTTGTTCCTCCCCACTGCTAAAGACGACACTGACTCTTTCTTCTTCCTGCTCCACCTGCTCCACCTCCTCTACCATTACGCTGTCCCTGTCTTCCATCCCGATATCCAAGTCCATGGCCCATGGATACGCCCTGGAAGTTCTCCCCCTGTTTCCACAAATCAGATCTGATACAGTCTCTTAACCTCCGATGGCTCCTCTCTCAGACAAACAGTGGTCTTGATCGAAGAGCAGGCAACACGTCAGAAGTCATTTGCCAAATGCATAGGGATATGTACCAAGTAAACCTTGCCTAGTGTCTCAGAATAGATATGAATGATTCCACAACTTGAAACTGAAATGATGATATTTGACAACTACAAATGTTTAATCGACATTTAGTGCAGAACGAACAATGGAAACAATTCTGTATCAAGCATGTCCACATCCCTTTTGATAGGCAATACACTGACAGCTGAGGGCTCGCTCCAAGAGAAAATGCAAATGGGATTTTTCCCGTTTAAGATCTCATCAGTCGCTCCCTTAATTGTTCCAAAACTGACCACTTGCAATCACATCCAGATCAAATCCTTGGACAACAGTCTGATCATATCCAGTGTATACAAACATGTCTAACTCCTAGAACATGCAGTCCAGTCTCTGAAGATGTGTGGGTATCAAAGAACAGTCGGGTAGGGTGAAACATGGCAGAATCTGCCAAGATTTGAGTGAGACGCAGGCAGATGCAAACCCAGTGGTATACCTGGCATCTCTGTGATGATGTTATTGACCTAACAGGCAGGATTACCTCATACTTAATGGATGACTTATTGAAATAGACTTAGAATTTGATTAACGGGTTATGCCTGATTAGCACTTCTGTTTCTCTGGGTTTTATCTGGGAGCCGGGCAAAGGTCAAGAAAGACATCAGCGTAAGGCTGTCACGCAATTTAGGTTTTCTTTAATTAGTGCTATGATACAGACTCAATAAAGCCTCATAATCATCAAAATGATGTTATAGCTACGTAAACAAATGAATGATAATCTAAGCAATGTTAACTGCAATCAAATACAGACAATATTGAAGTAACCATGGCTTCAAGTATGCCTATGCTGTAAACATACACTGTAGCCTGGACATCTCTGGGTATACTTTTGTACTCAAAGATATGATTATTGTTTTAGCCTGAAAAAACTTCCATAAACATCTGTGTACTTATTCAAGCACTATCTGCTCCTTCTTCTGTCATTCACCCTCGATAAACAAATAGATCATATCGGCATAAGATAATAACACCATGAATCTTATCTCATCATAATTTACATCATCTTTTATTTATGGAAAACTTTGCTGCTTAGCTCTTGCACTGTCATAGCTATTACGGACAGAGCATTGCCTTTTTATCCAATTCATAAAAAAGTGATCTCTTATGTACGTAGATCTATATAGCAAGCGCAGGAAGAAAAGACATGCAAGAAGAGGCATACATGTATTCTTTTGTGAGGCATTAAAAGGTGCCAAGTCATCTGATGCGTATTTAAGATTGCCAGAGTTATTGCTTGCAGTACAATACACAAGAATTTAGTAGCTAAGAGAGCAGAGCAGTGATACTAAACTGGACAGTGGACATATAGTGGACTTTTATATATTTGCACACAGGTTCATCTGATAAGGGTAGTGGGTTTGAACCATAACGTCACAGGTATTTCAAAGTGTATCTTAAGCTTAATTAATCTTGTTAACACTCGCTGAGAATTTCCTCTTCATTCTTAAAGATACATTACAATTTGGACAATTGATAAGAGCAAGGGGGTTGTACAAAAAAAGGTTACAATTATTCACCAGTGTATCTTAAGCTGGATTAATCTTTTTAAGTCCCTAAGAATTTTCTCTTTTGTTAAAGAAGTCTAACACATTATGGACAATGTTTTCTAATACGCATTCTCTCTGTGTGATGTTAGGTGATTATATTTTGCTGTTCTGATATATTTTCCACATCCCTCCTTTATTATTACTGTTTTCTCTGTTTTTCTATGGAAGAATTGTGATTTCAAAGCTGTAAAACTCTGCATATATGCAGACAACATATCTGTTTTCTCTGTGTATTCCATTCCACAGGACATGGATTGAATTAAAACAGGGTTCCCACAGAAACTTAAAAACAGAATTCCATGACTTTTTCATGACTTCTCCATGACTAAATTGCTGCTTTCCATGACTTCCTTTCTGGCACGGTTTCCAAAATCAGACACGTTATGATGGCCTCCACCTCCCCTCACACCCATCTGTTATGTATCTGATATGTATCTATTATCATTAGTATATGGGCTGTTTCTGACCAGGGTACCATTTTCGTTTCACCAACACCCAAAATTATCTTGAACACAAACTCGCCTAAATTTTCTTGAACTGACAGATTTCTATGAATTTTCCATGACCAAAATCCCCTTTCCGTGACTTTTCATAAATTTTCAAAATTCCCTGACTTTCCATGACCACAATTTTTCCACGAATTTCCAGGATATGATTGTGGGAACCCTGTTAGAACTTTAGTTTTTGAGCTCTTCATACAAACTTGTATTTTCTGTAAGGCATTTCTATAAACAAGAATAAATCTTTTCAAAAGTGAAGCATTGAAAAAGTACCTGTATACAACTAGATTAAATGGGGGTTCAGGTTGATTGAGCCCTTACAATGCAAAAAAAAAAAATTATTGCCCGCCAAAAATATCGCACCACAAGATGAAACCGATGAAGTAACCACAAATGGGGTACTTAAAGGTGCTGTGTGCCTTTTTGCTGACATCACCATATTCTGTCAAACATTGCATATTGAATAACTGCAACAACATACATGTCCAAGTTGGGAAATGTGAAGACATTCAAGAGTGACATAAAAAAAAATGGGATGCATCCACCTTTTTTTGTTTGGTCTTCAGGCTCAGCGTTTTTTCACAATTACATGCATAAATTCAAGTTGCTGATGTAATCATATATCTTCTAACAATGTTGACACAAAATAAGCTTGTGTTACAGTAATTTCATTAATTAGATAATGATAACATGTATAACATTTCAGTCATTGCTTCAAGAACCTTTTTAGTAAAAAGTGAAAATCTATCCCTGTTTACGTTTGGAAACACCCAATTTCATACCGACTGTGGTCTACATTCATGTACAGTATTGTAACGCTCTGTGGAGGCTCTTATTTTCTTCTATTTCCTGTGGTTTTTACAAAATAGTATTTGTTGACCTGCTAAAGGGCTACTCTGTTTATAGAACCTCCCCCTAAATACACTGTAACTCTGAAAACAAGTGTATGAAATGGGGCATGACAAAAGCATGAGAAAAATTTCCCACCAACAAAACAGAAAATGCTCACCAAGCATGAAGCATCTCTGCCATTTATTGACACATTTGGTAACTTTATACAATGAACTTGGCACTGGTGTAGCACTCTATAAAAGATGAAATTCCTGGTTGGATATGAAAATGAAATAAACATGCTCTCTGAGAGAGTACACTGTTCATGCTCCATTGAGGCATTCTAATTGCACCAGCAATTTACAGAAATCCTAGCCAGGGAAACCCCACAAAAAGAGTTACATGTAAAGTCATTATTCCGCTGTACTACATGTAGAATTGTAATAAACACCAACGTACAATGCTTGTTTTCTGCATTGTCCTTGAGAGCGTCGGGATAATATTTTCATCTGTGCACAGATAATTTGCATTTATAACATTTTCACATCCATGGTAACACCACTATATTGTAATATTTATTACTCTGTACTTGTTATGGTAAACACCACCATCATACTCATTTTTTTTAATCTGTTTTGTCCTTCAGAGTAGAATAACACTTTCATCTGCAGGTTATTTACATAACATTTCACATTCATTGGAACACGTCATATTGTATTATTTTTTATATCATACTAGTTATTGTAATTACCACCATCAAACTTATTTTAGTATTTTCCTTGAGAGCATAATACTACTTTTACCTGCAGATATTCCCATAACATTTCACATTCATGGAAACCCCCATATTGCATTATTTCTTACACTGTACTCTATAGTTATTGGAATTAACACCATCGCAAAATTCTCTCTTTCTATTGTTCTTTAGAGTAAAATAACGCTTTCATTTGCAGATCATTTGCATACCAATTTCATCACACCCATGGTAACACAGCCCCACACACAGCCCGCAACAAACAATTGGTGCGAGGTTGTACCATTTATGAGCTCATGACTAAATTAAGCGATGGCGCAAATTGCTTTTAATTTGGTAAGGGGCAGCAGTTGGTAGAGTCAACAATGCCCTTCATGCCGGGGTGCTACGGCAATGATTATGATTGATAGGGTAGAGCTACTGTGTACTGAACATCCTACCATCGGAGGGGGTGATCGTACCAACATGTATACTTTACTCTTCGGATCTCCAGGTAGGAGCTTCCAGCTTTCATGTCTCTCTTTACAGGGCAATAAAATAAGTGCTGGGATGTGTACATTGCCGTCTTGGGGCAATATTCATCAAATATTAATAAGCTGTATGACATGTAGTTAGCTACTAAGACGCACTCAGCTACATGCATTTTTAGTACTAACGAGGTAAGTTATAGATAGGGTGTCCCATTCACAAAAGTCATGAAACTTGGCAGGAATTAGCAGGATACCCAAACAATAACGTGTGTGACATTTCAAAGTCATAGCATCACAAAGTAACCTTTTCTGGAAATGTGAAAAATTATTGCTGTTAACGTTTGAAACTGTAGCAGCCGTAGTCTACATTCACAATCATATTGCCCGTCAGTGCACCACAGGCATGCTCCAATTGCACGCATGCACTGTGGAACGGAACGGTCGAACCATAGCGCTAAGCGGTCTCCGGTCTCTAGGCTATAGGTTTTGGTCAGACAAACCAGCCAAAAAACCTCCTCAAAATCTATAATTTTGCTTAAAGTTAGTTTCCAGTTCTACATGTATTATTGGGAGGGAAGGTCTGATGCAGTGTTTTCTTCCATTTTCCATGGTTTTTACCCAAAATATTCCTGCAAAAGAGACATCAAGTCTTAAGGTTTAATGAATATATCCCCTGTGCTTTAAATATGTGAGATTACCTGTACAGCCTGGAATAGTGCAAAAAATAAACATTGTGTCATGAAGGCCAGAAATTGAATGAACATGTAGTCTGCAGAAACAGACTGCAATGTTACATTTTATTCTTAAAAAAAAGCAATCTGTAAATCAAGACAAGCATCGAACTTGCCAGTTGTGAGGCTCAATTTTCAAGAGGCATACATGTGCAAACATAGTACAGCTAGAATCTGCAGTTTCAGACTCAGTAATTGAGAACGACTGACAAGGAGGCTCAGAGTGATATCCCTCCCCCCTCCCCCCCCCCCCCCCCAATCCAAAAAAGAGACCCCATAAATAATTAAAACAGCCCTTGTCTAGAAATTGTTGTCATATTTGGGTCTTAAATAATGATATGAATCAATGTGTTCACTTCATGATATTGATGTGGAAAGAAGGTCCGCTAAATATTTCTCTTGCTTCATGGTATTTTTGAGGGGGAAGGGGGATACTAAGCTGCATAGCTAGGGAATGTACATGAAAGGCAACCCCGTGCTCCCCCATATACCAGACCTACACCGGTTTTCTCCAGTACATACCAGTCTTATACCAGTTTTATCCAGTTTATAGTCAGTATGTTCACATCAACATCAGATCAAATTAAGCTTGGCCTTGCACATAACGGACATATTGATTAAAGCTAAGCTCCAAAGTGGGACCTGCTTGTCCTTACTGAAGTGGTCATGAGTACCATGCCTCTACCACTTTGGCCCATTTGGCCAGCCTAATAGTTACACACGGAAGCAAGAATGAAACATAATTATATTCAGACTGGATGTTCTGCAAGGGGGAGTGATGAATGAAATGCAAAGTCTCCGGAGAGAGAGAGAGAGAGAGATAGTGAGATGGTGACAGAGAGAGAGGGGGGGAGAGAGAGAGAGAGAGAGAGAGAGAGAGAGAGAGATACACATACACATACACACACACGTACACACACACACACACACACACACACATACACATACACACACACACACACACAAACACACACACACACACACACACACACACAAACACACACACACACACACACACACACACATAGGAAGACAGATAGAGTGAGCGAGAGGCAGTGATAGAGAGAATGCAATTACCCACACAAATACAACATGGAAAGAAACGTATTGTGTATTTCTTAGCAACTTTTCAATTGAAGACTGGAGAGACGGCTTGGATTTTAGTCAAAAGCAACCACGCTCAATTTCTATGCACGGAGCCATTTCAATAAAAAGAGTGAAAAAGAGAGTGAAATCTTAATCAATACCTCCCCTATTAGTCAACCCATAATGTAATGAATGTCTGCTTCCTTGATTTTGATGACTTTAGTACCTGTGTGGATGTACTGCACCACTATGCTAGTAGAGAGATGTGTGCATAAAATATAATGGCGCAAGAAATATTTCCTCATTTATATCAACACAAATAACAACTATAGGGGGATAAAATATATGATTCACTCTAAGTCTTCAACCCTAAACCAGTACTAACATGATGAAACATGATTCTTTTTAGGCTAAAGCATCTTGTTTCATGCTTAACAAAAATATACCATGGTTTAAAACTGAGGCTCCTTCCCTTTCTTCCCTTTCCCTATACCACTCCCTTTGAGCTGCAGTGTACATCCTTTCCCTTTAATCATAAAGACATACTAAGTTTGCTTTCATATGAGTACATCCTTACTACTACTGAGTGTATGTCATAAGTTTATTTTTCAAAATGGGTTTTTGTTATGAAGAACTCTTTTCCCACCAAAGATTGTAATTCCTGACATTCTGGCAGACTGCACATATGGTATGCACCAAATTGTTTGACAGCCGTGAAACCTAGCATGAAAAATGCATGAGTATGAGCTCATACATACACGCACACACACACACACAGAATTCCTCTTTACACACAACTAACCTCTCTGCAACAAGCTTGCACGCTTTAGCACCTCTTTTCCGCACCGGCCCGGGTGGCGCGATCTGTCTCTGGGGCATCTCCGAGAAAATGTGGGTCACCATGGTAAGTGTAACGCTTCAGTTCTCGTGGCAGCGATGTCAAAGATAAAAATCAGAAGGACTTCTTGCCCCCCTTCTCTACTCCACTTCTCGCAGGCTGCCGCTGCGTTTGACGCCGGCTCTAACCTGTCTCATTCTCACGGCGTAGGTCACCAGGCTTTAAGGACTGACCATGATCACTATGGGAGGTGTCCCTCAAGATGCAGCACACTATCTGGTCGGTTGTGAATATTCCCAATTCCCTTTTGTGGTTGCTCGCCACCGCTGAGGGATGGTTTGGATTGCGCAGAGTCGTGCGCTGCCTCGTGCCACCGGACTCGCAGCTGATAGGGATGCACACCCCACCACCTGCTTCCCCTCCGGTATCACTGCATGGTTTGCCCCACCCCCACCCCACCCCCACCCCCACCCCCACCCTACCCCACCCGTGACTCACAGCTGAAGGGGACACACATCCCACCCCCACCTGCACCCCTCCAGTATCATTACTGCATGATACACCCCCCACACACACACACACACACCCACACATACACCCTAGCTCCCTACCCCCATCTAAAGCTCCACCCTGCCCTAGATCACCAAGGACAACCAAAGCGTGAGAGAAGACACCTGTGACTGACAACTCATTAAAACACGGTTTCAGGCAAACTAGGCGTGAAAGTAAAAGGTGGGTCTTAATCAGACACAAGTTCCAAATATTTCTGTTACGGAAGTACAGAAAATAGCCTTCTTTTTGGCAGAAAGCTAATTTCTTCAAGGCCTGTATGCATGAGCTGAATAGTAGTTGGGATTTTTTTTTTCTGTGATGCACACAAACATTGTAGGCACCAAAACGCCCAACATCATGCTGCCAAGCAGCTGGATGCTTAGTGGCTCCAACATACTGCATGTTTCAACTTTGGCTTAGTTTCCCTTTGAGGAGATGTTGTAACTTCAAGTTCATGGAGACCCACCTTATGAAGGGAAACTTGCTTTGGAATTGAGTCTGATACTAGCCTAGCTTCCATCCTGTTGGATATTTCTAACCCAAGTCCAACAATTAACAGGTTTAGCTGCAGAACTCTCTAGTTAAAATGGTGGACCAGAAGAAGAAGCACAGTAGTGTCATTAGTGCTAGACCCGATCAAAATGCATACTTGTGATAATTTGGATTGGAAAATTCCAACAGCCTGGGAACAAGGCTAGCATGATCATTGCCTGATGTATGAGACTGCCATTGCAGAGATGGGGAGGGCTTGATCAATGCATGAGCACTGTACTTTCACACCCTATGAAGGTTGCAGTTTAATACAGTCATCCGTCATTCACTACATAGTGCGACTCCATGAAATTAACAGACTTCTGAAACTACTTTTCATATGATACTATGCAGTTAAGAAGAACTCTTTTGATGCTTTTCCTTAAAAATCAGACACTAAAGATACGATGAAACCTGGATAGAAAGACCATGTAAGGAAGAAAAGTGTGAACTTTATTAGAAGGACACTTTAACAAGTTTGAAATGCGAAACATTTTTAAAGGTATTACAAAAAGTGTGGTCTTTTGTGTACATGTGGTACAGTAGCTAGAACAGCTTTCACTGTATTTGAAGTATCTCCCAGGAAAATAAAAGGCATTTATGGTACCATGCAGAAGGAGAACTCATTTGATGATTTTACACCACAATCATAAAACTACAGACAGTACTTCGTATGAATATCATGTGTGTGTATCTGTATCAACACCTGACAGAGTAAAATGGTATTTGTATGAATTGGTAGTGTATAACACATTATAAATACCAGTAGCTCTCATTTGTAATGACCCTCATATCTGCATGTACATAGAAACAATGGAGCAATCACGCAAATCTAGTCAAATGACATATGGGCTCACACACAAAGCAAGCATACATACACATATGCATAGAAACTAAACTATATTTTTTATACACACACAGAGAGCAAGTGAGAAAGTACTACTCTCTATCGCAATTTCTTCATGATTTATTGAGTGCGCACTTCCACGGTTTTTGTTCTAACCTTCTGAGGTGTGACGTGCAATCTACCAGGGGAAGCAGGTATATGGTGCATGCTGGGTAATGGGATGATTTATCACCCCAATGGCCACAGCCTGCCAACCCGTCTCTCTCACTTGGCAGTTTTTTTTATATTAATAGCAAACGGACTCTCTCTCTCTTCAATCTCACTACCTGGGGAGATGAGGGAGCATGTTCCCATTGACAAAAATATTGCTGTGTTCCATTTGTTTTGTTTGGGAGAGCATGTGGGATATGAGAGCGTACCCACTGTTTGCAGTTCTTGTGATGATAATAAAGAACAAACTCTCTGTCTCCACCTGGGTAAATGAGGGAGCATGTTCCCATTGACAAAAATATTGCCTGACATATCATCAGCAACTGTCCCTTTTGACTGAACAGGTGAAATACACCTATATTCCTTAGATCTACAGAGTGCTCTTAGTTGCTGTGTCTGTCTTGCTACCCTTTCTTGGCAGAGAGTAACAAGGGGAGAAAAGGAGTGATATCTGTTCATCAAGACACACTTGCAAATATAGAGAGTTGAAGGAAGAAGTAGAGCACAGGCTAGAGCCTAGAGAGGGTAGAAGAGAAGAGAAGAGAAAGTTCAGTGTAAGGGTATCCTGATTTGATCAGCACAGGGGAATTTCTACCAACAGATTCAGGACGAACTAGCTTGATGGGATGAATAATGCATTGTTATCTCTCTGTCTCTCTTGATCTATTTCTCTCTCTCTCTCTCTCTCTCTCTCTCTCTCTCTCTCTCTCTCTCTCACTCTATTTCCCCCTCTCTCTCTTTATTTCTCTCTCTCTCTCTCTCTCTCTCTCTCTCTCTCTCTCTCTCTCTCTCTCTCTCTCTCTCTCTCTCTCTCTCTCTCTCTATTAACTTGCTCCACTTGCAATTGGAAGTGGGTATGTACTCCGATAAAGTGTAGCAAAGTGTCATCTGTCTGTTAAGACATAAAAGAAAGATTATTTTTATCTACCGATATAATGTCCCCACAAATATCATGATTAATTATCATACAAATGTTCTGCTACAAAAGTAGTATCGGACAATCAAGCCAATTTTGTCCAGGATTGCTTTGTGCGCATCATGCAATGAATGCCTGGGACATTTCTGCTTGGTTAATTTGTTTTGTAAAGTACATACATGTTCAACACTACAAATGTCCCTGGGAAGGCTGTTCTTATTACCATATAGATGAGATTAAAAAAAACAAAGTCTCTGCGTAATACATTGTTCCACTCGGGAAACATAGCAACAAAGAGAAAATGTATGATATAATCTGGCGAATCAAAGAGATTGAGGACGAATTGCTGGTGGATTTGTTTTTTTGCAGCACTTCCTACATGTTCATAAGACCATACAAATGCAACATGCGGTGAATAACTAGAGTGGGATTTCCCCCCCTCTTCCCCTTGCATCGCTGACTTCACATAGAAAGCTGCAGCCGCAATCGAAGCCGCAGGAATAAATTCCAACCTCATATCGATCGCCGATTAAAATCATGAGAACAGTCTAGGTTCTTGTCACTCCTGATTTTATGTGGTAACAACAACACGTGTAACCTTTTGTTAGTACTTATGTTACACAAAAGTGCATGCAGTTGTGCCCTTTTGATGCCAACGGGTGTTTTTTTTTTTTTACCATACACTAAACTTAAACCAACATCATTAACCCAATGTTGTCACATCACAAGCTAGTACAATATTATGCACGTGTATGTGGGTGGGTGCAACATGTGTGTGTGTGTTTACAATGTTTGAGATTTTTACTCTTTGCATGCTTTCTTTTCTCTTTAATATGTAGATAACGTGGCTCTACAGATGAAGATGATATGCACTTAAAAGAATAGGTACAAAATACAGAGAAAAATGAAGGAATTGAAAGGTACATATGGGCGTGAAAAGCACAAAAGTAAAAGGTAGTTGTGGGGCAGATTACACGACCCCTCAATCAACCAAGTGCCATCCTAGCGTGACCATGCAGGTCCCATTCTCGTTTGATATTATTATACCAGGATGGAATCGGAAATTTACAAAGTCGCTGAAATAAAACAACAACCAGACTTGGGATAATGGCAGAAAATTTCTTAGTTGCTAAAGTGCTTTTAGCTTCATGCATTTTAAGTAACAAACTTGGTTTAGTGAGGTTTCATGGAAATGACTCCCGGTCTACCTACCTGCCGTTGACTGGAAAGCATGCTGCGGAGAGGTCGCGGCACTCTTCAGGAGACAGGTCCTCCAGGCTGAAGGCGGTCGGGAGGATGGGGCCCCCGACAGCAGACGTGATCGTAAAGCAAGCCATGTCCGTGGTCGTCGCGGCCGCGATATCCAAAAGGACATCGTGTAAGTCATAAAAACTCTCCGTCTCCTCCTCCTCTTCTTCTACTTCTCCTCCTCCTTCGTCCGATTCTTCTTCTTCCTCAGGCTCCTCTGCCTGCTCCTGCAGATCTCGGTCACCGAAGAGTGCGCCCTCGAGTGGCGGAGGGAAGTCGTAGTCCGCGGAGGAGTCGGAGAGGCGGGGCAGGGAGCGCGGGGATGAGATGGTAGACGCGGGAATGTTTGCCTGGTCGATCATGACTCTGCAAGGTTCACATCATGACGACGACACAGTACAAATAGGCACACTATACAAACCCGCAATCGAGGCACTGGGGCTAACGACACAAGTTGAGATTCCGCTCACTTAAAAATTTTCCCTGTGATTTTCCCTCACAGTATTCCTAAACCAGAATTAGATGTTCCCCGCTCTGTGAAAGAAGTAGTATGCACATTTTTTTCTGAGACTTGAGGTCACAAGACGAGAGGTCATCCAGAACCAGGTTACTGAATGTACGTAGCTCACGCAATCGTTAACGGCTTCATAAAAGTACTGAAGTCTGGATCCTACTAAACAGTGTGCAGTTATTCATTCCACAGTTCTGTTGAGTATACACATCCTCTGAATGGATCTACAGCAAAAGATATGAAATAGGTACTCATTCCAACAGCAAATCACCATAAACAATGACACAGAAGTACACACACAACACTCAAATCAGATTAGGATAGGTACAGTTCTGACAAGGATTGTCGGTCTTCCTGCAAATCACCGATGTCCTGTGTATGTGCAGTCTACTCTAGCTAGCTTTGCAGTGCTCAAACAGCTTGGCTCTGACTGTGCTGATCAACGTCAGCCAGCGTATGGCCTGATCCCGAGCGTCGCGCGACTCACAGATCCGTTTGAACCGGGGTCGAGTGCTACTGCCCCCACCGAACTGGAAGTGCATCGTTATAATGCCGGTCGCGACGGACACTTGTACCAAGGAAGTCAAAGTCACAAGTGCACGAGTATGCACACACACACGCCGCCATCATAAGCCCTTCTTTGAATTAACTCAGCTTCCCAAGGAAATAACGAGGTTGTAGAACGCCAGGGAAAAACCCTGACCTGTCCGGTAGTGACCAATGATACTGCACCGAACAGCTGACGGTCTCACCTACAGCACAATCAGTGCAGAGACGACAGCACGGAACGAGTGCTGTACAATGTACGAGTCCTACTATTGGCATACGCTGCAATTATGTCGGAGAATGCAGTTGCTTCGCAGTTGGCTGTAGCATGCCTGACGTGTACATGAATGCATCTGGCCGTCTTTGCAAGGATCGAGAGACATGGCAGCTATATACTAGCACTGACCTGACTATCATAGTCGATCATCTTGCCGTTGAGCCAACATACCTACAGCTGGCCCGCACTGATGACATGCACAGCATAATAATGTCTAGCTCATGCAGTCTCCCTCCGTCATGATTAAAATGAGTCCACGACACTCGGCGCATTATTCACACTTCCGACTAAATGCAATACTTCCACTTCCCCTCTGAAACCCTGACTCCTGACTGACGGTGACAGCTCACACAACATGCCAAGACTGGCTGCCTGGCCCCGGTGTAAATGTCGCCTTTTTCCCCTCCTTTTTGTTTAGCCTGCAGTCCTTCACCCCTGGAGATCGATGGGTTATTAGTCAGAGCTCATGAAAGTGAATTTCAAGCAAGCTCTCGATTGTTCTGCCAATTCTGTGGCAATTCCTCACATTTAAATGGCATATGTTCACAGGTTATGACTTTCAATTCGGTCTTCACTGGTGTGGACTTAATGCACTGAATTGTTGACAACAACTAACTTCTCTGCCAAACTAAAGTCACATATGCCTGATGCATTTGGCATGTTTGTTAGACAAAAACAGGTGATTATTTTTAGTAATTGCCTTCAAAACCCCTGATATAGCTGCTCTACAATCTAACATATAACTTTCTATAGTGTCCCCCCAAAATGCTCTTCTTGCATTTTCATTCATGTTGCTATGCCATGACAAAAACATGCTGCCGACTTGGATGCAAAATTCTTACATTTAAGTTACAAATGAAATCCATGAGACCTACATGTATGGGACTAAAATGAGAATCATGTTTTCAATAAACACGAGAGTAAATTGTTAATTACCAAGTGGCTGTAGTTAAAATCCTAGCAACAATCAAGCTTTGTGTACTAAATTAATACTGCATTTGAGCTATAGCATACAGTTTAAAATCATCTGCACATACTGTAAGATGTTCAAAATTTAAAAAAGGACTAGCATGTCCTATTTTTAATATGTCGCCAGCATGGGATTACATACTGTAAGATGTTCAAAATTTAAAAAAGGACTAGCATGTCCTATTTTTAATATGTCGCCAGCATGGGATTCAATTACAAAGGATGAAGTACATGTTTGTGGTCGAAATATCTTTATGTATTGTAACAAAAACACAACAATAAAAAAAGGACTAACATGTATCGTCCCCTGCATGGGATTAGCACATCGAGAATGTAGTATCATATGTGCTATGTTGAACGTCTTCATGTCATACAGGGATGAACCATTTATAAAAAGGACTACATATGTATCGTGCTTGCAATGGGATTAGATAGTGATATGGCTGTGTCTCACAATCACATGACTTCTCTGTTCACAGATCAACAAACTGACTAGACAGGAAGAGTGAGATTATTAGCCCTGTCAACAGATGTAGCTGTGACGACTAACATCTGAGAAAATTAGACGCTCATGTCTCGATCCACACGCTGCATGGCTACATGATCTCATTCCAATTGTACATGGGATATGTTTGCGATCACATTCCCTGATAAATCAGACGCATGTATCTCTACATGCTGGCTGCAAGCTCTCAGCCCAACTTGAGCATGGGGTACATGTGTGCGATCATGAAAACTCTCATCTTGTAGACTGTAGTACTAGAATGAACATGTATGTACATGTGCATATATGAGAACTACTATGGAGCTGTAGACTGAAGGCCCAGACTCAATTATGAAACTCACTCAACATATGTGTCTGTAAGATAAGACTAGCACAGTACCACTTGACTTGCCAGTTGTGTCTCGAATATGAAGCATGCACATGCATGTATGTGTACAAATAAACATAATTTGAAAGCTTGTCTCCACTGATAATTCAGTCCTCAACTGACAAGGGTCTGATAGCTGCAGACTAATATGCAGCTTTTAAACACTTGCTCAATGACAATAACAATGTATTACAAAACAATGATCAAATGATAAGTATCCCTGCAATTATCACAGTCCTGCCTGTTGCTCCAAGATCGAGCTATAACGCACTAGTATGACCATGTACTGTATACACACATGTTTATCTCAGTGTGTGGGAGGTCATTCCATGCGTTGCTGTGATAATTAGTTGCGATCACAACAAAAGCTACATGTAATCACAGCTCTGCCAAACTTCTCTTGCAATTTATCAGCTTAGGTGGCAAAACACAATCATTTACCTAATCATTAAATAATGATGGCGACTCCCTAGCTGCCATCATATCAACAAAAGGAAGAGAAAGATAAAGAATCTATAGTGAAGATATTGGTTTTGTGGGCCTCTGTTTGGTGCAAACGGAGCAAGAGAATTAACCCTTCCACTTCCATGTGAATGATACATGTCATAAATCAGTGGCATTTTCCTGGGTTGGGACTGAGAAGGTTAATGCGATATGGCAACTCTGCGAAATATATAACAGGTATCTCTCCATGAGAAAGGTTCATTTTGTATCCTGTTGAAGAGTACATGTACTGTATCACAACACTATAATCAATCAAAACTGCACCTAAGGTATGACAACATCGCCGCAATGTCTCCACGTTTTAAACACACCACTCTCGCTTGTATTTTCATTAGCCGGAAATACAGCAGCTCTTACGCATATCAGACCCCCGCGTAATGAAATTATCGCAGACAGAGCGATCGAGGAGGAGACGGGGGACTCCGGGGAGCAAGAGGAGAGGAGTCGGCGTCTCGTGAGATGGGCCGTCTGCCAATCAATCAGCTGTGAGCTGAGGATGAGATCAATGGCTGGATGCATGCTGAGGGATGTAGCGACCGCGCATCACGCATCCTCCATTGCAAGCTCCGACTCGCTGTGTGTGAGGCTCGGAGACACAGACCCAGACATAGACCCAGACACAGATGGGATGATAATGATAATGATGATGGTGACATCATCCCATCCGCAGTCCGGCCACAATCACCCCAATTACACGTTTGCATGCCTCGCCCATCACCAATGATGTAATCCTTTCACTCCCTCAACAGCTGAGACAGCGTGGATAATGATCTCGGTGAGGGTGACTGAAGATATTCACGTGTGAATGTCGGGACAGACGCACATTCCTCCTTCCGTTTGATACTGATGTTGACGCAGGCATCCCACCTCGTACATTACACAGAGTGATGAGGGATTCTATAGCGTATCAAGGTGATGGATGCATGCACAGCTAGCACATGAAGTGTATACATCCATATTCATCTTGCGATGTAGCTGTATGCATAGGCACGCTATAGCAACTCATGACTAAATACATGCCTGATGGCAGCTGTACATGTAGCTTCCTAATCTGAATCTCAATTGTAACACTGTCTGAAAAAATAAGTCTGGGAGATCAGACTAGAACCTGACTTGCACATCTTGTCTTCCCCTTCTGCATGTGATTTACATATTAGTAGCTAGTCGTGTAGTTCAGACTCATTAACCGACTGACGAGGATTATTTGTACCGGCAAACGAGTGGCATGTTCAAACATGTGGAAGCTGTAGTCTCGCAGTTCAGAATCAAAGACCGACTGATAAATATTAAATGTACCCGCAAAATAGCCAGCAAAATTGTGGCTCCTACAATGTACTGTAGCTAGCATATCCGAGACGCACATCACATGATGAATAATAGCATGAACCTAACCCAGCTGTAAGGGAGAGAAAGGAAGTCGTGACTACACCTCAATGGCCATGTTTATCTCACCTAGCTCAGACACCTAGTGACCCTTATTATCTCCCGCTGGAGGGCATGCATGCATTTATCACTGCACAAAACCTAGATGACTTCACACCCTGACTGACTGACTGACAGCAGGACGTGATGGGTTGGTACCAGTAAGGTCACGCTGCCACGACGTTTAGATGTAAACACTCGCCCCACACCATGGTTGGCCCTCACTACAGCCTGGGCTGCTGCTCCACAGACGTTTGCACGTGACTGCTGTCGATAGACTGACCTTCCTGTCTCATTCAATCCAAAACACCACGTACCACACTCATCATGCACACACGCAAGAAAATAGATCACACATATTGAACAGCATCACCAACAACAGGGCATCATTAGGGAAGCTATTGTTTCAGGCCGAGACTCACACTCACGCACTGGATGTAGATCGCTACGGCAACGACGGCGGCGAGAGAAAGCCTTCGCTTATGACCGCTTCCAAACGAGGCAAAATGTCCACTGAAGATCTGGCTGGCTTGCTAATGTGCCAATTTGCCCATGGCTACGGGTAGATGGGTGATCCTTGCGTGCACACACACACATCTATGCACGCACACACTCGGATGGCCGGAGTAAAACACAATCGAGGACATGCTACATGTATAACTACATGTACATGTAGCTGAGCTCTATGCAGCGCAGTACTTACTGAGACTCAGGGCAAGTACCAGGGATGTAATTTCACAATTTGAATTTTTAATACCATTAATCAGGATGCAGCCGGTGAAGCGGGCGATAGATAACCGTAATCCGTAAATTATAGCAAGCCAGATGAGCCTTCCCACCCGGCCCCCGAGTGCTAGCTGCAAAGTCCATGGCGGTGTGAGACAGCTAGTGCTCCCTTGCTCGCTCCCTTGCTTAGCTGCTGTCCTCACTGGATACGACCGACCGACCGACCGACCTCCATCGACGACGCGCCTGACCCCATCTGCTGTCTTCACCAGCGTGCATAATTTATGAACTCTGTATCTGGAGTGGCACAGTGCTGTCTTGATGTATGCATCCAGGCTGAACAAATCGGAAAGCCATGTGGGGGGTTCCCCAGCATTACCCCCTTCCCTACCCTCTCCTACGAGTAAATATCCATGTTGACATTAACATGTCCCTGTTACTATTTATACCTAGCTCATACAGATAACTCGCACATGAACATATAGTTTAATCTGTACAAAAGGTTACTGTCTAGAAATGAATTCCTTTAGCGAAAATTGAAAATGTCCATCTTGAATTTCTGAAGAGAAAATTCTAGATGTTCACCTGCCTATATACAGTAAATAAACTCATAAATGTAACTCACACATGAACATACAACCTAACCTGTATACAGATACTGTCTAGAAAGAGCAACCGTCTGCTAAAAACACACTCACCTTCAATTCCTTCAGGGTAATTTGAGAGTGATTTTCACCAGTCTATAGACATAAAGGCTACCTGTTCATAAAGATCACATATTCTGTAACCTATGGTACGGCCAGGTATGAAAGTAAATGCTATCGGGAAAAAAATCAATGTCTACCTTCACATACATTTTAGTGCAGTTGTTTATTGTCATGAGGAACACATGATTAATCAAACTGGCAGAGAGACAATTCCCATAAAATGATTATTCAACCATTCAAGGTGAGCACATTACATGTACATTTTCATCAACTTACCTAATGTAATGCCCCGGCCTTCCCCTCCCCCTCCCCCAATCATGTAGACCTAACATACAGAGATATATTTATAACCAACACATCCTTAATTGTAATGAGATTCTTAACAGTAATTGTACATGTACCAAGCCCGTTTCTCTGGAATGCAATTCTAATATACTATATTCTGCCATTTCCATGTGTTTTTAACAAATTTCATTGTTTTTGACCTGCATATGGGACACCTTCTTTAGAGGCGATTTCTTCATAATCCTTCTTGATCCTGATATCGAATGAGAACAGGTCATGTAACCAAAGCAGAATGGCTTTGATGTTGGGTTACATTTGTATCTTGCTATTACTATTCACACAGTCTTTCAACTCATACTGCGATGCGCACTGATGCATCAGTAATGGTCTCGAAGATGTTACAGCTTGTCAAACTGAAAGGGTAACATGATTAGCATAGAGGTGGACTATTGATTTTCCCTCTCATGTTTAATTCCTCCCCTGCCAGACAAAGATGTGCAGTGCCTAAACATACATGGATGTGGAACAGAGTGTAGGTGGGGAGTGAGATCTTAAAGGGATAGTTCACCCTAAAGTTTAGTTGGTTTCAATATAAGCAGAAAGATGAAGTTTATTAGTGAAGGTTTGACTAATATCCGTCAAAGGATAAGAAAGTTATGATCTTTTGAAATTTCAATGTTCATGTGCTAGGTGCTCTCCCATAGGTTGTTTGCAGTATGATTCCTTAAATTGCTCTTTTTCTGTTTTTGATGAAGGGCATTTTTTTTCATAGAGGTATGTGTGTAAAAATATGTTCTAATGATGTATCAAATGCTCAAGTAAAATGATGCATATCCTTGTGAGTAAATGGATATCACTAAAAAAAGATATTGTACACAACATATTAGAGAGCACCTCATATCACATGTGACGTCACAAAATTAAAAATTTTCAAGATCATTACTTCTTATCCTTTGACAGATTTTCATCAAACCTTCACTAACATGTTTCTTTCATAATGTCTGCTTTTACAGAAACCAACTTAATTTCAGGGTGAACTATCCCTTAAAAGATCAGTGAAACGATACAGTGAAAAGATACAGTGAAACCTGCTTTAGCTACCACCTGTTCACAAAGACCACCTGCCTATAAAGACCACAATAAATGTTCTTTGCATGTTTCCATGGTGAGAGTGTACTAATAAATACCATTTAGAAAATAGTAAAACTCTCGGTAACACCATGTGGTTGTATTCTTTCTTCACCCCATAAGTGGGTCATTTATCCGAAAGAATACAACCACAGGGTGTTACTGAAAGTTTTACTTTTTTCTGAATAGTATTTAATAAAGACCACAATGTGTTCCGTTAAAGTACATTAAGTACATAAAAGACCATCTGTTCATTAAGTCCACATTTCTTGACTCCCTTGAGTGGGCATTATGGATTTTATGATACCCAAACACATTCATTGGAATAGTCATCTCGCATAAGACTAGAGCCTGACTGGCCAGTGGTGTCTCAATACCAACATGAGAACTTAGTCTCTACAGATTCAGACCCACTGACTGCATGACAAGGGCTTCCACAGGCAAACTGCATAATCAGAACACTAGATTAGATCTAAACTCCATCATTTGCATGCAGTGGAAACAGTGAATACACAGGAGCTTCCCAAACTGTGTCCCAAAGGAGTGTTAGTGTAAGTATCGCACTTCAAATAAATCTGTGATATTTCCCCTGTTTTTCAGGCACTATTGGTGTAATAATCAGTATATAATGTAGCCTTCAAAGGGTGACACTTGCAGGTAAAGAGTATATATACACATTACGATACTGAGCATCTTGATGACTTACTAGAATTATTGTCCATGTACAGAACACACAACTTGGTCCAAGAGTGTATGTGATGGCAAAATATGTAGTGTGGGAAGAGTATTGCAATTCAGTTTTCGTTTTCATCGATCTAGTTATTTATTTCTTTTTTTATCTATTCATTTATTTTGCAGGGTTGTCATTTCCCTGCCGGCCTGAACTCAAATATTTCATTTGATTGATGTGTGTGACAAGTACAATACAAAAGCTCTTGTGTGTGTTTTATTCAGCAAGAGGGGAAAATGATGGTTGTGAATTAAAAAAGACTAACTTTACACATAAATGTATACCCTGTATTTTCTTTACCTAATGAAGTATTTGTTCTAATACATTCAAATACATACAAGTCAATATTTGCTTCCACATTTCATATTTGACCAAATAAAAAGGATATCTTATTTCAATGTTGTCTCTCTCTCTCTCTCCCACACACCTTCCATCCCTCTTGCTCTCCCTCTTTCTATCTCATTTTTCTGCATATCTCAGTATCTCTCTTTCTCCTTCTCTCTCCCCCTCCCGCCTCCCTCCAATCTCCACATCTCTCCCCTCCCCCTCCCCTCCTCTCTCCCTACATGACATATCTCTCTCTTGTTCTCCCACACTCTCCCACCCCACCCCTTCCTCTCCTTATCTCTCTCCAAATCTCTCTCCCCCACATTGGTATATCTCTCTTGTTCTCCCTCTCTTTTTTCCCTCCCACCCCCACTCCCTCCCTCTCCCTCTCCCTCTCTCCCCCTACATAACTCTCACTCTCTCTTTTCCCTCCCACCCCCACTCCCTCCCTCTCCCTCTCCCTCTCTCTCCCTACATAACTCTCACTCTCTCTTTTCACTCCCACCCCACTCCCTCCCTCTCCCTCTCTCTCTCCCTACATGACTCTCACTTGTCCCCCCCCCCTTCGCCATACATCTCTATTTCCCCCCTCTACCTCTCTTCACTGTCTGACTGCTATCTCTCTCCGAATTTCCAGACTGGGTTGCTGCATATAATGTACCTCCATGCTGTGCCATTACATTTAATGTTAGTCCATGGCTCCTAATTAGGGGAAGTACATGTAATGGTACTTACCCTGTGCCCACACATGCCAAATTCATTGAACAGTTATCCCAAAATGGCAGAGATATACAGTGGACTGCTGTATGTGGAAGCTTTATAACGATATGTCATATGAAGTAATGTATACAAAAAAATATGTGTGGAGTCCCTGGTTGCAACGAGTTACGGTATAGAGTTTGTTTTGTGTGTAGGCATCCTGCTTAATTGCTGTAGAATTATTCTTTTCATAATGTTTCTGTACAGTTTCATTAAATGAATAAGTAGGATTCAAATCTTTCATTACACAGTAGGATATCTATTCTTGTTGTCAGAGCATGAAGCTTGTGGGGATATGTTGGTCTTAAATTAAAATCTTGTGCTTGTCACAGCTTTGTCTGACATAGCAACAACTCTGCAACTTGGATGTTTGTCTTCCTTGTGAAAGGATGACATCCTGCATACTCCTACCAAACAGAAAAATAAACCCTTAAGATAAGCTATTTTCACCTAATTAAGGCCATTAGAATAATAACAAGTACATGTATGGTTTCCTCATTAGTGAGTTTATTTGGGGGGGGGATTGAAATAGTGTAATGATCAGGCTTAAATCTGACAGTCTGTAGATCACAGCACTTCAGCTCATGTGGTTAAATTTAGAGGCAGATCTGTCGAACTCCATGGTGCACAGCATAGGGGTCCTAGCTGACAAACTAAACAATGATATGACCTAATGTTTGTTTGGTGTCAAGCAAACAGAATGTCAAACAGAAATCTCAACTCTCCATCATCATTATTATCATTTGCATGCAGTGGAAATAATTGATACAAAAGAGCTTCACAAAAATGTGTCCCAATGTAGTGTTAGTACAAGTATCGCACTACAGATAAATCTGTGCTATTTCCTGTTTTTCAGGCAACATTGGTGTAATTATCTGTAAATAATGTAGCCTTCAAAAGGTGAAACTCACAAATACAGAGTATTCACCATGATACTGAACGTCTTGATAACTAACTAGAATTATTGTCCATATGTGTCCATATTGTCTTAATGTGTGGACACACTTTTAAATGAACATATAGGATTCAAATCTTAAATTTCACAGTAAGATATTTATTCTTGTTGTCAGAGCATGAAGCTTGTGGGGATATGTTAGTCTTAAAATTAAAATTTTGTGCTTGTCACAGCTTTGTCTGAAATAGCAACAACTCTGCAACTTGGATGTTTGTCTTCCTTGTGAAAGGATGACATCCCGCATACTTCTACCAAACAGAAAAAGAAGCCCTCAAGATCAGCTCTTTTCAGCTAATTAAGGCCATAAGAATCATAAAAAGTATGGTTTCCTCATTAGTGGAAATATTGGGGGGGGGGGGGGGAGGTTGAGATGGTATAATGATCAGGTTTAAATCTGACAGTCTGTAGATCACAGTACATGAGGTCATGTGGTTAAATTTAGAGGCAGATCTCTCTCAACTCCATGGCGCAGGGGTCCTAGCTGACAAACTAAACAATGATATGACCTAATGTTTGTTTGGTGTCAAGCAAACAGAGAGAATGCCGCATCCCTGTTAACAGCCAGACACACAATGCCTCATCAAACAGCAGAGTGCTAGGACCCATGTCAAACCAGGCCCACAGTATCAATATTGACTTACAAAGCAGCTGACAGAGGTGGCATAACAAAACTCACACATTAGTGAGAATGATTCTACCTAAATGTTTTCATAATCAGGGCCCCATTGCATGAAACTTTCCATTACTCTGTCATCAAGGGTAGCTACCATGGTATCATCGCTCAACAGCCAATCAAGGTCAATGTTTCCATAGAAGTTGACATTGGAAGCAAAGTTACCATCAATGGTAAGATTTATGCAACAGGGCTGAGATCTTTCCATGCACATGTATGGAAGTGGTACTGATGGTGGAAAGTTATATGAATAAAAGTCCACAACCCCAACAAAAACCCACTTCAAACATGAGCACTGCAGCTATCAAAATATTAAATATTTGCTTTGAAAAGCACACCATTGTCTGAATAGGAGTCAAAATAGCAACTACATACACACGCATTAAAAGCTAGAGACTCATCAACATACATTTTCAATACCCACACGATATATTGGTTCGATGAACATGGAGGGAAGAAAAGATGGATTTGAGGAGAGGGCGCCCAACACTACCCTTACAAATGCTGTGCAGTACACCCAACGTGAAAGATATGTTGATATTTCATCATTATTACCGAAAATAGTGTGTATACTGCTCCACACACTGATGTAAGCTATACACTTCAGCTCAAAGGAATTGGCATAGGGAAAGGGAAAGGGAAGAAAGGGAAGGAGCCACAGTTTTAAACCGTGGTATATTTTGTCTTGTTCAGCATGAAATACCATGCTTAAGCCTCAAAAGCATCATGTTTCATGCTGAACTGGACAAAATATACCAAGGTTTAAAACTGCGGCTCCTTCCCTTTCTTCCCTTTCCCTCTCCCTATGTCAATTCCTTTGAGCTGGAGTGTAATTAGGGACCTTGGGATGCCTGCAGACATACAGATATGAGGCGCTTTCCTTGAGGGGGGGTCTCAAGATCAAAATGTGTTTGCAGATTCTGTGGATGTATGTATGTGTAGACCCACACTGACTGTATTTCATCCTGTTCCTTCGTCAATTCAGAGCTGTCCTCTGGATTTTTTTTTATTGACTTTTCGTTCATGTCTTTTGTGTGTCTAGGGAAGGAGGTAAGGCGATTGTATTGCTATATTGTTTATTCAGCATATGGTCTGCTGATTTACTTTTTTTGTCAATGAACATTAGTATCTTTAGAGGGACTGATGGTATTATCAACATTAATCTCAGGATCACTGAAATGCTATTGCTTTTTTTATTTATTTATTTATTATTTATTTATTAAGTCTTTTTTAAACAGGGTAGCCCCATCAGTGAGCTTGGCACTGTTCTCCCTGGGGGCCCTGTGTACAAATAACACAATAATATAGAGTAACATGAATAGATAAACAAATAGACACATAGATTACACAAACAAATGCTGTAAACCAAAAAGCAGCGTAGGTCATCTAGTAAGGAACATAACAAAAAGAAGAAGGCGAACCGATGCTTCCACATGCATGACACAAGCGAAACCTTGTACATTTTCTGACTATGTGATTGATACTAATATTTATGCCTCGCTAATATGTAGGATGATATACAAAAAGTATAAATACCAATCTTCTTTCGAAAGGACTATTAACATCAAGTCTTAATAAAAGTTGATACCATTTCATGTATACCTGCTAAATATAAATATAAATAGCAATCACAATCTTATAGTCTTATAACCATCTATTTCTATTTTTATTATTTAAGCAGTAGAATTACAATTAAAATAGAATTCAAAATAAAAATTGAACTAATGATTTAAGAACTTTTACTCCAGATAGAGTCTATACATATATGTCAATGGAAATATATTTTAAATTTTGACCCTCTGAGATACTTGTAGAACTATATAATATGGACCCCAAATACTACAAATTCAATAACAATTAATGTAGTATTCTTCCTCAACACTCTCATTACCAAACATTCATAGTCCAGCGTCAATCACAACACAATCTATTGCCTATGGGACTGAGAGTGTTAAACTCTAAGCCTCCCACGTACGTCTGCCACTCTGCAATCTATCAGCAAAAGCTTAGAACTGCAGATTCACCTTTCTGAATGGATAAAGTATCCTCTTTATCTATCGAGGGCATGCCGACTCACATTCCCAAGCAGATCATTTGAAGGTTTTGTCATTCTATCCACCCAGGGGAATCAATTGGTGCCACGGTGGGTGGTAGATGAGGCACGTGTAAAGCTAGCCGGCACCCTACACCCAGCGGTAGCCGGCACGCATAGCCGGTTTTCACAGCACGCCACCAGCAATATAACAGCTGGCTTAGCATTGGACCAAACCATTAGATTATGGGTTTATATGAACTCATTGTATTCTGTCAGATTCATATTGGAAACAAACTTAATATTGTGGGATTTATATTTATATTCAAAATAAACTTTGAACTTGACCGAAAAAAGCAATGGGAATAATTTCAAATTACTAAAATAAACAAACTGGGTAGAGATAAATTTGCATAAAAACATGTTCAGCATTTTCCTCAAGTATGATAAATTTCAATCAAAATTGGGTTGTTTTCATTTATTAAAGACTTCTATCATTAGGGAAGCCCCTTCAATATGTTGCACACTTTTCTACCAAGGGGCCGTCCTGTGATATCAGTTTTACTAGATTGCAAGACATATTCTACTAGCATACCAACAACAAAAGCAGCAGGCTGCTGGGGGAAATTTTCAGCAAATTCTAACAAACTATGTTCACATCAGCAGAAGATTACTCAGACTTCACTTAACCCTTTACATCACAGACAACATGCTGCTCTATTAGATTTGTGTGTACAGATAGTAAGACAACTCACAAGCAGCAAGTTAAGATTTAACTCATGCACACACAAAGGTGCTGCATAATGATTGGCTGCCGGGAGAAAGAGGATTCATATTTTTATTCAGCTACCGTTCCCATTGATTTATATAGGCAGGCAGTGTGGGTGACATATTGTATTCCCTGGATGAAATACATGCATTCTGAATTCATAGTATTTATTATGTTGAATTATGTCTATATGGAGTGACAGTATTGTATTTCAACTGCCATGACAAATGTGCATCTGGCGACAGTGAGGAACACAATGAGAGAGAGAGAGAGAGAGAGAGAGAGAGAGAGAGAGAGAGACACACACACACACACACACACACACACATTGAGGGACAGGCACAATGAGAGAATGAATATACACAGAGGTGAAAAACAGGACAAGTAGTGACCTACATACATGTACTAGGTGTTAAAAAAACTTTTGACACTTTTGAAAAATGATAAAAAATAAATTACAACTCAAATCAAGTTGAAATTGACACATCATGTAGTACAAGGATGTCAGTTTTTTTTCAAAGCAGGTTTCTTGACATTTCATTAATTATCATTCTTATAATAATCCTTGGAATATTTGTCACTTTTGGACAAATTTGGACCTAAAAATTTGTGCATATCAGATAATGAATGCAGAACACATTGACCATTTCCGGCAGAAAAGAAGTTGTGGGTTGACATGTGTGATGCACAAGGGCCATTGTTGTGTTCTGAATTAATTATCTGATTCACACACATTATCATATCCAAATTTGTCCAAAAGTGAAAATCTCATTGAATATTCACTGGATTATTACAAAAAAAAAGTAATTGATCAAATATCACAAAACCTACTCCTCAAAATATTGATATGCCCCTTGACCTTATGTTGTGAAAATTGCAGTTTGATTTGAGCTTGATTTTTAATTAGACATAGAGGGAGTAAGAAAGTCAGAGCAAACGAAAGAGAGGAAGAGAGAGAGAGAGAGAGAGAGAGAGGGAGAGAGAGCAAAGCAAGCATGCGTTCATATCTCAAAGTTTGATTTGTACAATATTTATAAGTCAGTGAAGAAAAATTACCTGGTGGCTAATGGCCATTTAGATCACACAATGGCAGAAAGAGCCTCAGTAAGAGTAATAAAAAAACACATTATTTATGAAATATGATTTATCTTCCTTGTTAGGGTATAATGCATTACATGATCCAGGGTGTCCATTTCATGATATCAGGCTTGAGAAATAGCCCACGCAAATATTTTTCTGTCTCTTTTTTGTCAGCTTCATTTAGATTTACCTTAATCTCCGTCTTTTATTGTCTCTCCCCCTCCCCTCCCCTCTCTCTCTCTCTCTCTCTCTCTCTCTCTCTCTCTCTCCTTCTCTCTCTTGCCTCCTCCTCTCTCTCTCTCTCTCTTTCTCTCTCTGTTTCTCTTTCTCTCTCTTGCTCTCTCTCTTTTTTTCTCTCCCTCTCTCTCTCTTTCTTCTCCCCTCACTCACTCTCTCTCTCTCACGTGCTCTCTCCCAAAATTGCAATTGCTGCACCTTAATGTCAAGTCAAATGAATTATCCATCAAAAGAGAGGCCCTACCCTTTTGCAATAATGGAAAAGCTTGGTTCATTCTGTTATTTCTTTTATATTCACAGCAGGTACCCAAAGCAATTTACATGATATTAAAGTATAATTGATGCAAGCTTTGGTCCACTACACATGGAACTAATGAAGTCCAGTTTTTACACTTGAGGTAGCATACATCTCATGAATATAGATGAGTAGGAGTAAGGGATAGAAAGTGTACTATATATTCTAACCCCATCTTCATGTGAGCTTCATAATCCTTTTACATTTTTTATTAACCCATTGTGTGCCAGATTAATTGCTGCCCTATGATATTTGTGTGAATTCTGTGTGTAGCAATACACCTATGGCACATAAATTCCAGTCATTTACCTTCTCTCCTCAGTTTTATCCCAATATCTACTATATTTTCATCTCCTGACATTATTTTCTTTATTCTCTTTAGCATCTTCTCTTTCTCATCACTTATTAAAGCCACTCTTTACATCTTTTTCCTTAAAGCTGCTTGTGTATATTAACATGTATATTTACACCAACATACACAGACACATCCGCACATTTAGCTAAAAAGTGACCCTATGACAAAAAAAAAATCATCATTAAGTATTCATAATGCCCAAGATAGTTCAGCGTGTTTTATTTTATGACATGAAGCTTGAAAAGCCAGTCAATCTTTATTTTCTCCCCTAAACTCTGCATTAGATACACACACACACACACACACACACACACACACACACACACACACACACACACACACACACACACACACACACACACACACAACAGACACATACACACACACTCTCGCACACACATACACACAAACAGTCACACACACATGACTTTTTTCTCTCCTGATAGTTCCCTCTTTTCCTTCCTTTTTGTAGGTTAAGACAAAGCTTTCAAACACACTGGCCATGTGCACACCCACATACAAACACCCACAAATGCACATCCTTTCACATACACAGACACAAACACACACACACACACACACACATACACACACACTCTCGCACATATGTACACACACACATTACTTTTTTTCTCTTGATAGTTCCTTCTTTTCCTTCCTACCTGTAAGGAGACAGAGCTTTCAAACACATGCGCACACCCACATATACACACGCACAACTGCACATCCTTACACATACACAGACACAAACACACACACATACATACACACACACACACTCACACACACAATGGTATGGAAATGCAAATGGAATCTTTCACACTCATAATTGAATGGGAATGAAGATGGATTTTGTTAAATCTTCTACCGGTAGTAGAGCGTAGAGGAGAGCATCCTACCTGTCTAGCTCCTGAGCCTGGCGTCTCATGTAGTGGAAGGTCTTTGCCATCAGCAGGTTGTCCTCCTCCAGGTTCTCATCAGGGTCCTCATACTGGAACGGGACCGCATCAATGTCTCCATGGAGACCACCATCTTCAGATCTGGGTAGAGGGGGTGGGGAGAGAACAGAATTACTTCATCAGAGAATTGCATCAATATCACCATAGATGTGCCCATCCAGAGATCTGCAAAGGAATTCTAATAGTATGAATATCAATGTTTTGTCAGAGATTTCATACTAGAGTAGGACTGCATCAGTGTTGCCATAGAGACCCCATATTCAGCACTGGATGTACATAAAATGTACACAATTACAACTATGTGTAATGTGTACAGTGTGTGTGCTTCACATTTATAAACCAAGTCTACAGCCAAGTCTATATTTCTATATCAAGCAAGCAATACACTGACGGCTCATAACAAAACATCTTGGGGATTCATACTATATTTACATATTTTCTTGAAGAGCTGTATAAATCTCCACGTCTGCACTTGTTTATACCTTTACAGAGTACTTTCAGAATGCATGACAACCTCGCTGAAATCCCCATGAAATATTCCACTAATTCTGCTTGAAAACCTCTCTCCTTCACGATTGCAAACTGACAAATCTGATTATCCACAACAGAGTAAACCCATCAATTACTGAAAGGACAAACAAGATCAGTTAAATATCACCACATCATATTTAATGCAATAAACTTTTTTTGCTATTAATATAATAATACTTCCCAGCCCCTCCAGTCAATATCCGTATATGATGCGGCTGTATTGATTCAGCGCCCTCGATGTCCAGACTGAGAGAATGCTGATTAGGTCAGTGGCAAACAGAAGCTGGCCGTAGCTTCGGCCGGCCTGAGCTGCCGCCCCATTAGCAAATTGAACTTCCACATTGCAAACAAAATTTATGGCCGAGGTAGAAATAACACAGCATAAACAGCTTAATTAATGAAATTATGCTTCTTAGTTATAAAACACACACACACAAGCACACACACACACACACACATGCACACACACAAGCACACAAACACAAGCACACACACATACACAAACACGAACACATGTACAAAGATGTACACACACGTCTTTTAAGCAATTTACAACACTAAATTTTTGGTTATTAACGCTTGGTACCTTTGAATATAGTGCTCAGACAAAATGGTGTTGCATATGATTTATGCGTATTACGGGAGCCCAAATGCACCTTTGGCGAGTAATATGTACCTGTCCTGCCTGATATACTTCAGTTTCTTACTACGGATCAGCAGTATGCAAAGTTATAAGCCTTGAATGACTAAAAAAATGCCTGTTCTATAGAATACAACCTCTGGCATAGGCCACATAATATCCACACATCACAGGATTCATAATCAACCTATATCATTACTAGAGACATGAGACATACATGTACAGTCAGCACTCTCCTTGCATAGGCACATTTACACTTTTTTTCAATAAAAAGCACTTTGGAAATGCTCATAATCACTCATCCTACCATTCACACTATACACTATTAACAATTGTTGCTAGAAATGTTAGAAAAATCATGATTTTTCTTTTCTGCCAGCAAATGGCACTGCACTTTCCGTTATAGTGTTCCTTAAACCAAGCATGCTTAGTTTCCTCACGTGTATCTAAACTTTGATCAGTAGAATGCACGAGCATGCAGTCAAAGGATAAGAAAGTTGTAATCTTTTAAAGTTTAGATTTTGTGACGCCACGTACAAGGTGCTCTCCCATATGTTTTGTACATTTTTTTCTTAAATGTTGATTTTTCAAGAGAATACGCATCATTTTACCTGTGTATTTGACACATCATTAAAAATATGTTTTTACACACATTCCTCTAAGAAAAAAAATACTTCATCAAAAAAACAGAAAAAGAGCAATTTATGGAATCATACAGCACACAACATATGGGAGAGCACCTCCTATCACAAATTTACCAATCCAAAGATCATAACTTTCTTTTGGGGCTGTACATTTTGAGGATTTGTGATTTAATCACTAATTACTCCAAATGTGGATCATTTGAGGGCAAATAACTTTCAGCAAGTTTCTAAAATGAACTGTACATGAATTTAAGACCATTGGCAAGAAGATCGCTCATGATCAACAGTTTGAAGGCTTTTTGTCTTCCCAGTAACAGTGTATTCCCTTTAATGGGGTGACCCCAAAGCTTGTCTGAGCTTCGTCAGGGTAGCAACAACTAATACATTCAGTCTGTGCTCCACCCATTGAAACTGAATCACGAAATACAGGTGAATGCAAGAACACGTCACGAAGCAGTTATAGAAAAAGTTGGTTACACATTACGAAAGCAACTTATTTGTTTGAAATGAAGGGAGCAATTGATCTGACTCACCTGTCATCGTGTGCGAGGTGCTCTGGGGTGGATGAGAAGTGGAAGCAACCTGAGGACCTAGAGAAGAAAGTAAAAAAAAACAAGAACAAATATAAACCATAAGCCTCAGGTTAAATACAACTTGGGGGTGTTTCACAAAGCTGTGCGTAAGTTACGAACGACTTTACGAACGACTGGTGATCCCTTCTTGTGCTAAATGCGATACCACACTTTGTTCATTGAGAATCAGATTTAGCACAAGACGGGATCACCAGTTGTTCGTAAAGTCGTTCGTAACTTACAAACAGCTTGGTGAAACACCCCCCAGGGCCCTATTTCGTCAAGAGTTGTGATTGATCGCAACTGTATTTGTATCATTTACCCAGGGTACTGGTAACCCCTTCAGTGGTTAAACACTGTAATAACAGGGGGTTCTGCTTTAATATTGTATGGTTTACATCTATAAACAAATAACATGTAGAGTTCAGTGACAGGTATACAACATTATAGAATTTGCATTATTTGAGGAAATAATGATATTAAACAAATATATGGATTTGGCCTACTTCATTTCGGCACAAAACTAGACTTGCGATTGATGTCAATCGTAATTTTGTATGTAACAGATAAGAGATTGGAAGTGAGATTGATTCAGATCAATCAATATAGAAAAAATAACATGAATAGTTCAGTGACAAATATACATCAATATGGAATTTGCATTATTTGAGCAAGAACGATAAACAAATGTATGGATTTGGCCCATTTAATTTTGGCACAAAACTAAAGTCTGTAAATTGCAGATAAGGGATTGGAATTGACTTTATAAGGCAGAGCTCTGCTTTCTATTTTGAGAGAACACTAGAAAGGGAAAACAGTACAATGAGAAGAACATAATTAAGTATATTTATAGCTTACCTTAGAAAAAGAAACACACAATGAAATATTTCATGAAAACTATCTGCACGAGTTTATCTTGTTAAAAATACAGTTAGTACAATATCAAAACAGGAAGCCTGATTGAGAGTATGAGCACATTACAGTGTATGTGAAAACATGAAAAAAATAGAAGAAAAAGAAATATTTCAAAGAAACAACAAGCACCTGAAATCCCCACACTTTTCCAAGACACCCGTGAAGTTTTCTCCTGAGCCATACATATTGCCACAGGAAGATGTATCACACACATTTACCATCTACGCTTCAAGTTTGAAGACAAACGAGGAAAGGTTGTTACGACAAACAAACAGGGCAAAAATACATTGCCAGATTAACAGCATCCTTGATATTGTCCTTAGTAGCTTGTTTATTTCCAAACGGATTATACAGGAGATGCACATCAAATGGGTCAACAGAATGTATAGTTTTGCTTTAAATCATGAACACACTTGAGACATACATGTACCAAGTGAGATTGAGCAATTATTACATGCAGATGTAAATGTATAAACATAACCTGTCAATACAGCCTTAAAATATCATATTTACACCTGATCAATGATGGTACTGTCAGCTGTGTTTCTAATGAAAAACTAATTGTTATGTTCACTGCCAGCAGAAAACAAATGCTGCACCACACTGTAAATACATGATTGGGCTATTCATAAAACCTGTCACCTTTCAGCAATATACCTATTATGTTATAATCTTGATATAAATGCAATTGAACCACTAATGAAAAATGTTTGAACGGAAATTGAAAAACAATTTTGATATTTGTTTCACTTTGCAGTCTGCTAACATAGAAGCTGGGTATACATTAGTAATGGTACCTAATTTCTCTTTCCTTTCATTATGAGTACTATGAGCAGTACATCCATTTGATACATTCATTACAGAATGTGCCCACTTTGAGCTTTTACATCACCCATTAAAAACAAAATTTGTAATGAGTCTACAATCATTCAATTCATTTCATGCTAAAATATTTTCACATTTCCCCACATACAATATTCAAATGAGTTACACACACACACACTGCAAGATCCAACAATTAAAATACCTGTTAACGTTTTTAATATTAGTATTTACTACAATTCACAAGTGCACAAGAAAATGAACTTACATGTCACCCATTTTGAGCTTTTCTATCACCCATTAAACACAACAAATTCAATGAGTCTACAATAATCCAATTTTCTTCATGCTAGCTAGAAATGTTTCCTAATTTCCACACATTCAATGTACACAATTCACTACATAGTATACTGCATCTATTCCTTGCAGTGAGCAAACTCCATGGGGGCTGCAAGCGATTTAGCTCCGCAATGAATAAGAGATCCCCCATTAATAATAAAAGAGCCCCTACATGTAGGACTGCATAGGCTATAATGTAAAACACATTTCAAGATGTTCATTTCATGACACTAGGCTTGCAAAGAAGCTTCTCTCCACCCCCCCCCCCCCCCTCTTTGATTTTTTTTTTTGCCTGCTTCCAAGACAGTAATGCAGTTGTGAAGTAAAAACCAGAATATTAATACAATTTGTATTTGGGCATTGTATTTCACAGGGGAAAAAGAGGAATCCATGTTCATAAATTTGGTTCAAGTCTATAAAAAAAAAAAAGCAAGGCATCTTTGCTGCAAATTCCGAAGGTTGGCATGTATATATACCTCAATGCCCCCTTCCTGCTTAGCATACACACGTAGGAAGCGACCCATGATGCATTTGTGCACACGGACAGAAAATGATCTGCTCATGACCTTTAATGCAGCGATTTTGGGGGCTGCCTGATCACATTATTCTCTGCCTCATCAAATCAGCAGCATTTTGCTGAAAAATCCTCCTCCTGAGGGCACACCTCGGTGCCAGAGTTTGCGCCATCGATATAGTATGCGCATATCTTCTGTCAAATACTGTATGGCCTTCCGCTTACTGACGTTTTTCTGCAAATTTACACTTGACAGACAATTTTATGGATGTGAATCACCAAGTACTGCATGCGTGCAATCTTCATAAGCACAAAAGAAGTGCTTGCATTCCATAATGGTGAGTTGTTAATCAACTGTTGAGGAAAGGGGTTACGAAAGTCACAAGATTCCAGAAAAGGGACCTCCTTAAAATAGCTACATGTATTGTGAGACTTGTCACAGCTCCAGCACAGACGACAAAAGATAATTTTCACAGCGAAAAATATGATAAGTAGCTCCTGCTAATGAAAAATAACCTGCCGACATTCCAAAAAAAGCTTTAAAATTTAAGCTCAAATGTGAAATGTGTAGTGAAGCATAGAAATACTATCCACGGATAGTGAGTTTTGAACAAGTTATGTCAAAAGAAAATGAATTATGAATAGCAAGTCACAATAATCTTAATCAGACCAACATGCTTGTTTTCGACAGCATGAAAAGGGAATATGACAGATAAAGAACAGCTTGGTCCCTAAAACTTACAATCGCTTTCTCTGTTCTTCTTGGAGTGGTTTCCATAGATCGGGCCATGACGCGTGCAAATCCATGCTCCTAAACTTCCTCACAAATATGTACTGGTAGCTGGTGCAACAGAGGGGTACAATACGATGCAATAGGCCCTACTCCTTCTGTACTATCAGGACATGGAGACAGTCTGACAAGTCCACGATCTGCAATCGTAGAATCGCCAATGATTGAGGTTACGTTCTTAATGCTTTACAACGATACAACGTTTGCATGCCATTGGTCAGATTCTGTCCAACGAGGTCTCCTTGAGAGCTTCTCTGCAGCTCTTTACAGACGTCATGTACACGTCATGAAGCAACAAACATCGATATAAGCTTTCTGGAGAAACCATACAAAATCGCACCTTTTTGCATAGATGAATTAGTACCAGTACATTTTTATGACAGTCAACCATTCGCTTTTACTGAGCAAGACATCTCAATTTGATAATGAAGAATTTTACAGATAATAAATAATCATGATATAACATCGATGTTCTGTTCCCATATTTCTCAAAAATTGGTTCTGGCCTGTTTTATTTTCCTCATTCCATTTACATGTTGATCTTCCTACCCACTAATGCAATCCCTTTCCCCTCGCCTTTCTCCCCCCCCCCCCCCCCTTTCCTACCAATAATGCAATCCCTTTGCCCTCCCCTTTCTCCCCCCTTCCTACCCACTAATGCAATCCCTTTCCCCTCCCCTCCACCCCCCCCCCTTCCTACCCACTAATGCAATCCCTTTCCCCTCCCCTCCCCCCCCCCCTTCCTACCCACTAATGCAATCCCTTTCCCCTCCCCTTTCTCTCCCCCCCCCCCACCTTCCTACCAATAATGCAATCCCTTTCCCCTCCCCTTTCTCTCCCCCCCCCCCCCCCCCCGAATATAAACTTTGCCCCTCCATTAATTAATCTCTCCATTCCATACTGCAGATCACCCAACCAGCTCTAACTTCTTGTGGCCTTCTGCTGCAACCACACTATACTCTCTCTCTGAACTACAGAGGGTGGTATACTAAAAACATGAACTGTCTCTTCTCACAACAGCTGTCAAGTTATACAACATGATGCTTACAATTCATAACCCCTCAAAATAACATTATCTTCAGCTTTAACTCAATTGCTTCTCATAATTTTTGTTGGAGGTAATATAGATTGTAGTTTTCATAATCTTAAACTACCTGCTGGTACAACTTAACCCCCTAAACCCTCTTTTTTCTATCTTAATTCCCTTCTTCTTTCTTTACTTTATCTTTGCATCTATTTTATCTTGTTTCTTCCTCTCCTCTTCCTCCTCCTCATTTGAGATACAAAGAGATATTATTTTCTGTTGCTGTAAGTTCTAAGTATTTGTCTTCTCTAATCTCTCTCCTTCTTCCACTAATTCTTTTTCCTCTTATTTTTGTGCTTTTATTTTCTTTGTTTTAATACCTCCTCCCTTCTTTTTCCTTCTTTGTTCCGCTCTCCTTTGTTTGTGATGTTTGCCCAGCTATTCTGATATCTTTGCACATAGAAAAAGAAAGTCATTTAATTGTGTCATTTGCAGAATTTTACAAGGGCAGCATAAGGGAAAATACAAAATAGAAGGCTTTCCTAATAATTCACACCTTATGCAAAGATGAATTTTGAAATTTCATGGAGTCATTCCTAAGGCTTCTGTTACATAGTTTTGAGTATTGCTTCATGACCAAACTTTCCCTTTAAGCTAGCACTATAAAATGTGCCTCTTGAAACCAACAAGTCATTACATCTCAAGATCATTAATTGCTATCTGAAACAGCTTCTGTTGTACATGTACAAGTATGTGCTGATACACGCAAAAGTAAGCATTCACTTTGCATGCCTGCCATTAAATGCTTTTTATTTCCTGCTTATAAACTTTATAACAATATTACAATCATCAATTCAAATATCAATTCTACACAGTATTAAGTCAATAATAGCATGACAATATAAATGTGCAAGAGTCACACCAACTTAGGAACGTCAACAAAAACAGTATCTCCCTGAAAACAGACATGACGCATATTTTATTATCTTCAAATGTGAGAGTATATTTCATTAAGGATACCATTAGGACGGCACATTTGTTATTATCTTTAAATGTGAATGCATATTCTTTAAGGGTTCTATTAGGTCGACACATTTTTATTAACTTCAAATGTGAGAGCATGTTTCTTTAAGGCTACTCTAAAACCTGCATATATTTGATGATCTTCAAACGTGAAAGCATATTCTTTAAGGGTATTTTAAGGCCGATGCATGTTACATTATCTTCAAATGTAAGAGCATATTTCTCTAAGGGTATCATAAGGCCGGCATATTTTTTATGATCTTCAAACGTGAGAGTATATTCTTCAAGGGTTCTATTAGGCCAACACATTATTTATTATCTTCAAATGTAGAGCATAATTATTTCTTTAAGGGTACTATTAGGCCGACACATTTGTTATTATCTTCAAATGTGAGTGCATATTTCTCTAAGGGTACTATTAGGTAGAAAGTGAAATCAGCATTTCTAAGTACTGTTTCTATTGAATATCAATAATGTGATACTGCGATGTTGCAGCTTATCAACTCACAGATACTTGATTTCAAAACGCTTGTATGTTTCTGCAATTTAAGACAGTGCTGCACTGCTAGGTAATAAACTGCAATAAACTCCAAGCATTAGCCTGAATCATGTTTGAAAATGTTAATTATAGGTTAGAAAAAAAACAAAATGTAAGTCGGCTACTGCCACTTTGCAGATTGACCTCTGTAGCAGAGGTCAATTGAAGTGCGCCCTCGTGCAGTGTAAGGTCTATCGTTTGCCCAACCGGTGGCAAGCAATACAGGTTATCAATTACACTCTTGCATTTGCAGTGTTTATCCTCTTTCAAACACTGTCACAGTCTGATTTTGCATAGTCATATAGAAATACACCATTCTTGTATTTATAAATTTATAATTCAACATTCATAGTCAGTGAAGTGTGTTTCTGCATTAATAATTTTATATCCACTGTTTATCTCACTAAACATACAGGTATAATCAAATACTACATGTGTTCAGGCTCAGATAGGTGGATATGAACTGGATATGAACACATGCTTATTAGGCTTGCAGTATTTGCAACTGGTGTGAAATGCAGGTGGCGACACTTATATTTTCACACATTTTACACAAAACAGCTGTTGAATATAAGGTCTGTACATACAAAAATTGAGCTGGAAAACAATGCCAGCACAGTAAATTACCTTCTGAATGAACTGAGAAAATGATGTTGTGCTTTGTAGAACATACATTTCAATATTATGCATAATTTCTATAAACATTTTTGTTGCATAATGTATGACATTCAAATGATAAAATCCTGTTAATAAGAACAACATTAGACATAAATACATTCAAAGTCAAAGTGATAAACATAATACATGACTTACAGTGCTTCCACACACCCTTTAGTAGTTACATTAGTATGTTGATTAAAAAATGGTGTAAATTCTTTTCTGCACTAGACACCGCACCTTTCATACACTACTTACTGCCTTGTATATATACACACATGTTTATTGATGAACTGGGTATACAGCACAGTATCCATTCACCTTTCCCTCCATAATGTTGAGTGTGTACATTATACATGACTATAACATGTGGCTCAAACCACGCTTGGTTATATTTCACACTGTTAGTAACGCTGCACTGCAAAAACAACAACCTGGGGAAGACTTCCCACCACTCAGGACAGTCACACCATCGGTTAACCCTCTTAGTACCAAGCTAGGAAAAGCCCATTGACTTATTATACATGTTATGCACCTAAGGTACTGAGGGGATTAATCTGGGGTAGATGTAAACATTGGAGGTGCAGTAGAGGGGTGGGGAGGGGAGGGGTACTTACAGCTTGTGATCGATCAGGAGCATGATGGCCAGCGAGTTGTTGACCAAGGACGCAGCAATGTGCTGGCTGTAGTTGACCTCCGACTCATTTTCCTGGTCGATGATGTCCTCCCCCTTTCCGCCCAACTCTCCGTCTCTCTCCTCATCCGTATTAATCTGAATGTCTAAACCTTTTCCCTCTAACGGGGAGAGGAGAGTCTTTGGAGCGCACGGATCGATCAGCATGTGCGCGGGGTCTGGAGACAAGACTACACTGGAAGCTTCCACTGGCGAGTGTTCTGCAGTGAAAAACTCTTCGTTATCTTCGAGACTAGTAGGTGACCTAGGTTCATCTGAAGGAAGGGTTTCTGCCGCGCTCTCAAATGAATTGAACGAGGTATCCGTCAGTTCTTCGGCGGTTCCCGGCCGGTGTTTGGGACATTCCCGCTCATCGCCCACATTGTGTGTGCTATTGGCGGGCGCTGAGCTGCTGCGGGAAAGCTGTGGCTGCAGGGGCTTGCCTGCATGATTGATGTCATTGTCATAGCAGCCACGCACCCTCTCAGCCCCTAGGGGATAACCCTCCTTCCAGGGGCCAGCGGTGTTGGATGTAGCGGCTCCATCGTTTGCTTCCTTTAATTGGAATTCATAATTCATGGTCCCCGACGTGCGAAGAGAAGTACAACTGCCGGGCTGCACCTGAGCAACTCTTCCACTCACACCTCCTCGTCCGCCACCACCATCGAAACCACCACTGCTGCTGCTTGCTGCTGTCAACATGTCGCCTGTGAGGGCAGCATCACAGACAGCCACATCATTATTATTGAGTTTGGGCAGTTCTCCAGCAGGTGTGTGATCGGCAGGCTGGATCTTATTGCTGGGCTTAGTTTCAATGTACATATACTCTCCTGAGGGCGATACGACCCACTGTTCTGTTTCTGTGAACTCTTCTTGGCTGTCCTGACGGGGAGTCCCCTCTGAGGATAAGACATGCGGGTGCGACATCCAAAGTGCACCTACCGGTATCTCGCTCCCCAGCTCAATGACCTCTTTCTCTATCTCATCAACATCAATATCAATCCTGTCATCATTTTGAAGGAGTTTTGCCAAGTCGAGCTCCGGGGATGAAGGGTATGAAGTACAAGTGACCAAAGGGGAAGTGTCTGAAGATGAAGACGAAGAAGACACATAGCGTTTTCTTGAGTACCTTGCGTAGGCCCCATCGTGAGGGTAGCTCTCACGCTTCTTGAAGACAGACGACAGCTGGCTCTGTAGCTTCCTTAGCTTGCCCTTGGACGGGGCCTCCGGCATGGACATAGTCCTGCCCTGCCTTGCCATGAAGCCGCTCTTTGGCCTCGAGGAGCTGGACCGCCCCCCTCCTCCACACTGAGTGGCCGTCTCCCTGGACGACTCCTGCTTGGTGCCCAGCTCAGGGTCGGACTTGATGGGTCTGAAGGCCCCTGAGGGCGTCTTCCCACCTCCATCCCTCGCCCCAATGGAAGAAGTGGTACTCGACTTTGGTATGTTCAGTGTGCGGGGCTTGGCTTTAACCGCTTTGGCGTCTGTCTTCTGAAGCTTACTAAGAGTGTCTTCCATACTGTCCACATGGACTAGCGGGAGCCTTTCACCTTGCTGAGGCTTTGCTGTATTCAAACCCCGCTTCTTTTGTTCCCTTCCCATGTTTTCAATCAAAATGGCTCCAAAATACATGTACACCGTAGCATCCCGACACATGAAATACCCGTCTGCTGTCTTAGGATCATACCGGTGTCCATATAATTGCTCTGTGAGTGTCCACTCAGCAAAGCCAAACGTAGGAGAAAGACCACCAGAATAGATACTCTCTGCATTACTGTCACTCATGTCAAAGCTTTGTCCATAGAAGTAGTGTCTCTTGGGTCCATGAATCTGGGGAAGCATCTCTAACACACATATGCCGGGTTCGTCCTCGCGGAAAGGATCATACCCATGTGACGAATTTGACAGCTTGTTCTTTTGCCACACATTTGTTGCTACTCCAGCAGGTAAAGTCTGTCCCTCTTCCGCTGTATATTTTTTCTCCGTATTCTCTATTCTCGCACATATCTGAGGAGCTATGTCTTCCCAAACGTCCATCGTTCTTGGCATTACTTCAACTGTATTTGCACTTTGTCGTGTACATGGTGGGTTCCTATAGAATCATGAATAAGAGTTTAATGTGATATCCCTCCACAAATGTGTGTGTGCAGCATGAGTCAAATGCCAGTGATCAGAAATCCTTTTAATCTGGTAGCAGAAAAATAAGAAGATGAAAGACAATTGGTATCCAAGTGATGATCAGAAGCTGTCAAAAAGCTGCACAAATCTTCATCATGATCAAATCCAAGTGATCAAAACAAGACAAGAATCCAACATAACCCAAAACAGACAAAAAGACAGTCAAAGAAGATCCTAGACGAATCACTTTTGACCACAGATTTTAGTCAAAGTTATATGATACAGTACAGTGTCACTCAACATATATCTCCAATAAAGATTAGTCCCACCGAAGGCCACATGGAATACAAAAAAACACAAGATTGCTACACTTTAACCACAAACGCAACAACAAAGAAAAAGGACAGTCAAAGAATACTCCAGACAAGTCATATTTGTCTAAAGTTATAAGGATAGCCAAAGCTGCACAATAGAACACATATTAAGATCCTTAAACAAATCAGATTTGACTGCAGATTTTAGTCACAAGTTACATGATACAGTTACTTCCACAAACAAATATCTTTATCAAGATAACGGTCACTGCAGGCCATACACTTCAAAGGAATTGCCATTGGGTAAATGGAAAGGGAAGAAAGGGAAGGAGCCGCAGTTTTGAACCGCAGTATATTTTGTCCAGTTCAGCATGAAACATAATGCGTAACCTAAAAAGCATCATGTTTCATGCTGAACCGGACAAAATACCCAGCGGTTCAAAACTGCAGTTCCTTTCCTTTCTTCCCTTTCCCTTCACCCAATGCCAATTCCTTTGAGCTGTAATGTATGTAATATGCATTTAGATTGTACCATTGTGACCTCAAATGCAACAAAACAAGCACCCAAGGCTCAAGGCCAAAGTTACACAGTTAAAAATATCTCAATCATAACCCCATGAATAAATTAAATATACTCCAATGAAATGACTACGGGAGTTCTGGGCCATGCGAGTTATTTCAAACACTCACAACACCTAATGTGCATGGTGCCTTCAAAGGTAATGTGGGCTAATTCAAGCATGCACCAATAATTCGACCTTTAACATTTGAGGAGCCTCATTTTCCAGTGGTAACCTGGGGCCGTGAAACCTTACTAGCCTAGGTGCATGTAGTTACTAAAAAATGCATGCAGCTGTGCATATTTTTGTAGCTGACTAGGCTTCACAAGGTTTCGTGAATATGGCCTAAATACTCAACAGTCATACATGTAAATGATGAATGATGTAAGTTGGGTCATGATACAGACTGCACATGACTGTAATCAAATGCAACATGAATGATGTAAGTTGAGTCACGATTCAAAGCGAAAATCCTTTGCAGAATCAGCATCAAACAAATTAATCACATGATGATATGCACTTCCTTAATGCGAAGAGTATCTTAGCTGGCAATCTGGATTAACATCAGCATGTGCTGGAAATCCTTTTGTCCCCAACGCTAATGATGTCTCTGAATATTCCCTTGAACTCAATACGGCACGTTAGACTTGAATTACAGCAACATTCTGCTGCAGAAGGAACTGAAGATCTTTTCAACAAGATATTGGAGAGTCTGAGGTTTGATAACGGCACGGCTCTCAAATTTCTTTCATCATTCCAGCACTTATGAACTTTTTCCACCATCAACATGGATTATATTTTAACACCGCATTATACGCACATCCCAGGTTCTTATCAAAATGTTACATTATATGTGTTCTCCTTCTTAACATTAAACATTATGTACTTACATGTTCCCCTAATACATGTAGGTTGCACTTCTGTCTTTAGCCTAGTATTTGTATGTTGACAAATGTTAAGGATTATATTCAAAATGAACAGAGAAAAAGATGCACTTAATTCAGGGAGATTGTTTTTGAAACATGTATGAATTACTTGCAGAAAAAGTATTACAGGGAGCATTTAATAAATAGTAACCTTAAATCTGATAGGATTTGATCCTTAATTTTATAATGCTGTTTGTCTTAAATTATTGTTCATACTATAGGCATGATCTATTTCACTTTGAAGTCATTTTTCATGAGGTAGATCAAAAGTTTGTGCAATTTCTATACTTAATCTTGTTTTTTAATACACACATTTATACCCCTTTGCAATCATATCTGTCATATCCCTTAACTTCTATGAATAATCATGTTTGCGAGACTCCAGCAAGTTTACATGCTTAAATTGTACAGTGTATTCATTAACAGAGCACAAGTTCATTAACCCTTTGTATGCCAGAAGTATTGACGCTGTATGGGATTGTACGTGTTACTTATGAATAAATTCACAAGGGGCACACAAAGAGTTAATGATGTGTATGGGAGATTGTTTTTTGGAAAATTTAGTTCTTGTAGGGATACTTCTCAGTAAATACCAAGCATAGCAAAACCAATCAGTATTGTGATACCCCCAATGAGTTATAGGCTTAAGTACATGTATTCATTGAGACAGCACATATAAAGTAATGACGTGTTTGCCAGTTTGTTTCTTGGAAGAGGAATACTAATAGAATGTTAAGAGTATAACTGCGTGAATAACATGTATCCAAGCTTCTTCTGAATTAAAACCAAGCATAGAGAAACCAATCAATATTGTGAGACCCCCAATAATGTTAAAGACTTAAAGTATATGTATTTATTGAGACAGCACAACTACAGTAATTAATGACGTGTATGCCAGCTTGTTTCTTGGAAGAGGAATCTCTTGTAGGGATCCCTCTGAAAGAATATTAAGCATACAGAAACCAATTGATATTGTGAGACCACATCGATGTTAAAGGACTATATAAACAGAATAATATAACAGAGTATAACTGCATGAATGGCGCGTATGCCAGCTTGTTTCTTGAAAATACATGTCTTGTTGGGATCCTTCAGAATGAAAACCAAGCATAAAGAAAACAATCAATATTGTGAGAGCCCCCAAAATGTTTAAGTATGTATTCCCTAAACAGAGCACAACTACATTAATGACATGTATGCAAGTGTTTTTTTCTTCTGGGGATCCTTCTGATTTTGAGTGAACCTCAAGTATAGAAAAACAGATAAATAACATTTGCACCACATACCCCCCCCCCCCCTTCCCCTCCCCCCTCTTTCCCTAGCTAACTTGGTTTTGTCTTTTCACACAGAAGTAGGATGACAAATACCCGGATTCATGCAGATCATCTTGGGTCCATTTGTCAAAAAACAGACGATCATAATCTCTAATCACCCCGTAACTGACAACGTTAATCTGCTCAAATCTGGGACACCAGTGCCTAGAGGGAAATTTTATCACATTAGCGTGTTCCTCGTGAACATTTTCCTCTATTTGATGCCTAGAATGAAGACAAATAAACATTTTTCAAACTACATGTATGAAGGTTTCTTTGAATCAGAATTTCAGAAAAATTGCTTTTTGATTCTCTGAGAACAACCAAAACATGCACAAAACTTCAACCTCATAACCAAGAGAGATAATTGCCATAGAAGAAGAGCAATAGTAGCATCATTGAGCAGTTGAGGTATAATTTCTTTACTATTTTAATATTTTGCCAGTCCTGAGTTGTAAGGAATGAAGTAGCCTTCTTGTGGCAAGATTTCACTAGATCACACACTCAAAAGCAGTAAGAAGGGTTGTATGTTTCAATACCGGTAATTAAAATGTATTCCTTCAAATGAGAACCCTTCAGTAATGCCAGGCCGTGTAAATTGAAGTACTCCTCCAGATGAAACCATACATCTATACTCTCTCCTTGACTACCTCCACTCACTTTCTGTCTTCTTCTCTCATCTCTTTCTCTCTCTCTCTCTCTTTCTCTCTCTCTCTCTCTCTTTCCCCTTTATCTCTCTCTTGCTCTCTCTCTCTCTCTCTCTCTGTCTCTCTCTCTCTCCTATCTTTCTCTCTCTCATCACTCTCTCTCACTCCTATCTTTCTCTCTATCTTTCTCTCACCCATCTCTCTCTCTCACTCTCTCTCTCTCTCTCTCTCACTCTCTCTCTCTCTCTCTCTCTCTCTCTCTCTCTCTCTCTCTCCATTTCTCTCTCTATACATCCTCTCTCTCTCCCATCTCTCTCCTCCATTCTCTCCTCCATCTCTCTTCTTACATGAAGATGACCCCTTAGAAATCGACAATTGAATTGGCAAGGCACTCAAGTGGAATACTGCAAAAAGAAGCGATTGATTGCAATGCTAAGTCCATGGATGCGTTCATAATTTCACAAATGGAATAGTTTTTCCATCTTGTGAGTCGTGTTAGATATATTAAGATGTTGAACTTACATGTAGACTATCTTTCCATACTAGTGTATTTAAATGTTCAAACAAGAGTTGCATTTTACCACCTTAAAGGCAAAGTAAGCTGTGTTGAAATTGAACATAACCTTTCTTTAGATCACGGTATATAAAGAAGGCAGAAGCCCAAAATATCATTTCATTCAGGTTGTTTTTATTTAACACTACGATGAAACATGTTTACGTGTTTACACATATGATATTGGGGTAAAAGCTTAATAGTATTATTTTGATATCTTTAAGTGTTGAAAACATCGTAATTCTCAAATTGCAAAATGCGCAATTGAGGTGTATTGTGTTGCATGTATGTCCAGCCTGTCCAGGTTTTTATTTCAGTAAGTCAGAATTCATACCTCCTTCAGGTTATATGAGCCTAAATTAAGTGGGGATATTCATATTAGGTTTTTTTTAACTACATAATACAAATATGTTGGAATTTTGAGAAGTGCATACTGCACTAGTTTGAAGAATAAACTTTGCATAATGTGATCTCTAGACATTGTGAGTCATATACTACTGAATCATGAGACCAAACTTTGCCCAAAATACTAAGGCAACATGTCCGATACAAAGAATTTACAAAAAGGGAGGTTTATTTTTCCGTTTGGCCCCTATTAAAGGTATATCGCAATGATATCAAGTGTATAATAAGAAAACCTGATCAGTTAAAATGTTATCATAAAACCCACACATACATTTAGAGCCTTGCACAATGCAGTAAGATCCCCTGCCTACTCACATACAGCGAGTGTGCAGTTCTGTACTTGAGTTTGACAGAACATGTTTGAGTTAGGTCATCTAATGTACTGTAGGGTCTGTCCACATTTGGAGTGCTTTCTATCGAGTGGTTTCCTTCCACAGAAAACTGACGTAAGGGAGCGGTTAGCCTAACTTTCAGGCTGTTCCACATTTTTAATCCAAACTGTAAAATACAAATGACCAATGAGGACCTAGTAGAGTTTTTTTTAAGTAAGGTGATTAAAATGTAGAGTCAGTTCACATTTGGAATTTGTTTTATGCAGTGCTTTTCCCTCTACTGAGAACTGTCGCAAGGTAGCATTTAACCTGACTTGCAGGTTGTTGGTTATTTCTAATCTAAACTGTAAAAATAGGGTGTAGTACTCAAAAGACGTGTCCCTTTTTGATTCTCCTCTTTTCGTAGCATGCCCTTTCAGAGCAGTTTGCATTCAATTGCACCTGTTTATGAATAAAAAACTTGTCTATAAAACACTGTCATTCTCTAGACATCAATGCCTTTGTAGACAGGTTTAACTACATTTGCGCAATTTCCATTCAGTGCTCAAGAATGGTCTGTGGCCATTTTACATTCAGAAAAAGCACCATCTGGATTAGCTTCAAATCTGACAGGATGTGGGGAAGAGTGATTCTCTACATGAATGTGAATAAGCCTACGGTGTAGCTAGCAACAAACACCAGTGAATCAATACATTTTATGCAGTTTCCTGTATTATGTACGAGCTCTGAAAAGGCCCCATGGCACAGTCAGTAGATAAAGCAGAGTATTTAGAGTGGGGCTGAGGGTAGCTTTTCTACACAAGTACAGACATTGAGCTCCAATACATTCAAACCTGTCCATAACAACAACCTGTCTACAGGTTTTTTTTTTTGCCATGATTGGCTTCGTGTGCATTTAAACAAGACTATTTGGCACACAAAGAGCTGCTTTGTACACTCTATGGTGCTTTCATTGCAGTCAAATGTTTGTTGCAAAAAAAGGTATTTTTTTAGCTAACTAGCTAAATGAAACAGATACATTGTACCCTGTAAAGCTTTCCACGATCAAGAGAAAATAATTTTCAGAGGCTCTTTTCGGCTAAATCATCCTGAACCCCCATATAACATTATTACTAGTGTTCATATTGGTTTCATACTGGTTTTATGGGGTATATACCCTATGAAATGAACACTGGTTAAATAAAGCCCTGTTTGCCTGCAAAGTATCAGACTCAGCTGGAATCACTCCAGAGCAGTTTGCATTTCAGGAAGTTCTGCAAGTGTGAACGCCTCCTACATGTATCATCGGATGATTGCTGCGATGGAGATGGGCATTCAATCAATCATTCATACAGCATGACAGCATTAGACACACATTATACCACAAGCTGTGTGCAACATTGGAAATGAATGTTTATAACTCTCCAGGACTGCAGTCAAGTGCAACTTGAAATTAATTTGCACCGAAACATGGTTTTGGTATACAGGGTACTTGAAGCTCCGACTGTCAGCCTACTGTAGTCTGCAACGACAGACCCTAGTTGGTCATTCTCTCCATTCGTGGGTCTGAATCAATGAGTCTGAAACTGTAGACCAACCATCTTATAATCATTCATACATGTACAGGTGAGGCCAAAAGTTTACATACACCCAGGAACTTCAAAGAAAAGTTGACACTTGCCAAACATCATAAAATTTACTGTATCTTATAAAATATTGTGCTATCATGAGTATGTCATGCCCCTTCATCACATTGATTTGTCATCAGGAGCTGAAAAATATTTCAGTGTCATTTTTTCCCCAAAATCTTCATATTTAAGACAAATTAAAAATAAAATCTTGACAAAAACATTTTATATTTGTGCTAGTTACTTCTCAACACAAACATTTCAGATTACACTGTTTGTTCAGTGGTAACATATGATAAAAAATGTAATATAAATCATAGATTTGACATTTATATATTTCTATGAAACGATGTTTGGAAATCTAATAACAAACATATAACATACATTTGGCACAAATATTACTTTTTTCCTTCAAAGAAAATTCCATCTGAAATATAATTTAATACCAACGGCATCCCAATCATGTGAAAGAGCTGAATACGCTTTTTCATTTGATACCAAATTTGTCATGGTAGTATTTTTATTTCTGAAGATAAATTTTACGATGTTTGGCAAGCGAACAGATTTCACTGAATTCCATGGGTGTATGTAAACTTCTGGCATCAACTGTACCTCCAAAATGGACCAAACTGGCAAGTCAGGCACTAGTCTTATCACACAGACATACGTATCATGAGACAATGTCAAAATAGAGTCTGTGCCTTCAGTCTACAGGTAGCCTGTAAAGAGTTAATACAGCATACATCATTTCTGTCATTTTTATAACATTGACAAGGGGGAGAAAACTCTTATTAAACAGAAAAGGCAGAGGGGCAGTTGGGTGAAAATTTGGTGAAAGTCAGACAAGAGGATAAATCATTTTTCATATAAAAAAATCAGAAAAATCTTTCACTCTGGCAACACTAATGATGCAGATTATGATGAGACAGACTGTCCGATTTTAAAGACAAGTGGAGCTACATGTAAGTGTTGAAATGCTAATGCAAATATACAAACATCAATATAAGCTACTCTGAATCCTCCCAAAAGCAATAATGCCTCCAGCCACTTCGTGGCGGAGGCATAAAAACATATTAAACACTATGATTTCTGTTAGCTAAAGCCAATGTAAAGTATGTAACAATGGTCCATGAATATCTAATGCCACCAATTGTTGAGTTAATTGGCTACATACAAAACAGTCTGAAAGACCAAGGCCATTGATACAGTGTATAAGCCCCATTTGCACTTTGATCAGCAGTAGATGTGAAACTACTTTAGAGTTTGCTTAAATACACGTCTAATCATCAGAATCAGCACATTTGCTTCCACTTTCCATGAAAATGATGAGTTTTGCAGGTTGCTCTCCATATCAAAGAATGCATTAGTAATTAAACAATCTATACTGGAAATGTTGTGTGTTCAAATTTTGATATTGTTATTGTCATACAACAAAATTCTATACAGTCATCCAAGAGGTTTTAGCACATGCTGGGAGAAAGCTCTTTCATTAATCATTACTCAGCTGAACACCTATCCACAGATGTACAGTAATCAATATAATTTTCTCAAACCTGAATGCATTGCACCTGAAATGCATTAACGTGTGCACCCTATGGAGTAAATTTTCCTTTACCACTGAAGCAGAACATCTAATAAGGCAGCACTTAGGCAAGGTGGGAAAAAAAACTAGCAAACTGGGTCAGTTACACTTGCAGAGTAAGGCACATACCTTTCTACTAATATAATTTAAATGAGGAAGGACATTTACTGACTGCATTAAGCATCCAGGTATACCTGGACATATCCACTCCGATTGGGCAATGATATTGTACTACAAGTTTCACTCATACTGTACAACTCTCAATGTGGCACCTGCATTTTTGAGCTAAATTATTACCAGAATTAGATTGAATTCAATTATTTATTGTTTAAGAACCAGAAATTCTCTAATATGAAACATTTTTTGCACATGTTATCAGTCTGCTAATAAAGATACAACACATGATTTCGGAGCAAGGATTAAGTTAAAGCTTAATATCATATTTGACGTATTCAAAGCCATACTATGTATATTTGAAGTGCAGAAGGCACGCATGCCCTGAAAAAGTACTAACCATGCAAAAAACACTTGACTCTTTCAACTTTTGTAGCACCTGCATTTTGACAGAAGTAATCGAGTGAGTTGGAGTCTGTTAAACTCTTACAGCTGTCACTTTTCACACAGTCTCCATTTTTCAGTCAAAAAATTCCAATCATCTTTTCTAAATTTCAGATTACATGCACCTGCAACTGATTCAGGTGCTCTTTTTGTCTTCCCCTCTTGAATCATGTCCACATGCCGGCTTCGATTTATCCCAGCTTCTATTTACCCCGTTAGCCCCCCTTGTAATCCTGAGCGATTATCCATGCTCACTTCTTTAAAGGTCACCCCCCAATCCTACGGGTCTGCTGAGCGTCATCGGCAGCGACGAGGGAGCATGCCATGCATCAAAGCTGCCACTGCAATCCCCACCGTCATTACGAGGAGAAATCCTTTTCATTTGAGGTGTGAGGACTTTAACAAGATGTATATTAACCCTCTCAGTATCATCCATTGATAGCCTCATCACATGTCATTAACAACACGGTGTCTTGCCTTTGGGGATGAGAGAGTTAAAGGAATGGTGTAAATAAATCTCTCCTTTGGGAATGCATGCAGGATCTACATTTTGTATTCCACAGCACTTAAATGAAGGCAAAAGAGAAGCATGTAAAAAAATATACGTAAAATCAAAATTATTCACAAGTACATAGTTGTATTTTTTTGTGGACTTAACACAGAGGATACAGTTAAAAAATTATGTTAAGTTGTAAACACATCCCTTGTTTATGCGACTCTGGATTTATGCTACAGCTTTAAGAAAAAAGATACAACATGAAATGATTCTTAAGAACATGACATTTGTACAATTTGTGTAAGGAATTCTTCTCATATTGTCCTTTATACTAGTGCTCACTGCTGTTAAAGAGAAACACATCCTTTTTCATTCTAGGTATGAGGATATTAATAGGGTGCACAAACAACACAGTGTATATGGAAGGAAAGGATGGAGTTTATATCTTATTTCTTTCAGAATGCCACAGGATTTACATATGTTTCAAAACCGTAGAGTTTGTAAGCCAAAGACAGAAAAAAATAAAAGCTACAAAATGAAATGATTTTACATATACATTAAATTTGTATTTTAGTAAGGTCTTTGTTCAGATTAGAACTTCATGCCATCAAATAACACACATATGTTCCCTTCATACACTGCACACATGTTTGTAACATCTTCATCTACAGCAAAAGCCCACTGACTTAAAAGGACACTGCATAATATTCTGCAAAAGGTACAAAATTCAGCACTTTTCCTCTTCATGTACCCCTCCCCTATTTTTGAATGAATAATTCACATGAATCCTATAGAGCAGCCACTTATTTGTCGTAAAAGGGGAAAGCAACAGCTCCTATTGCTGGTAACCAAATTTGAGCTAAAATATTTAAAGGATTAAAAGGAAGACTCTTTTAAGAGTGCTTAAAACTTAATAAGATGCTTCTCTCCCTCACTCTCTCCCCCCCCCCCCTTTCTCTCTCTCTCTCTCTCTCTCTCTCTCTCTCTCTCTCTCTCTCTCTCATTCTCTCACATTCTCTCTCTCTCTCTCTCTCTCACTCTCTCTCTCTCTCACTCTCTCTCTCTTCCCCTCCCCTCTCTTCCTCTCTCTCTCTCTCTCTCTCTCTCTCTCTCTCTCTCTCTCTCTCTTTATCAAGCTTGGTTGCTCAAGGACTGTTGCAGAAAATGTAGATGTCATTCCGTTTGTGTGACTGATCATCAAAATGACTGTTGTGGAAACAGTCACACATCGAATTTCCACTAGACTGTATCAAGAATGTACATGTACTATACATCTCTCGGTTGTTGACTTTTATTGCCTCTGTCTCTATCTTCTCTCCTGCCCCCCCCCCCCCCCACAGTCGTCTCTCTCTCTCTCTCTCGCTCTCTCCCTCTCTCTCTCTCTCTCTCTCTCTCTCTCGCTCTCTCTCTCTCTCTCAGCATATTGCTTATTTGTTGTAATATGAAAGGCAGAAATGTCAATTTCCCCTCTGTTCGTCTGACTGATCATAGACATTACTGCTGTGAAAAAGTGCCACACATCGTACCTTGCCATACCATCTATCAAAGTGTGACTTGGAGATATATAAGTCTCTTCTCCTCCCGCCTTCCTATATCTTTGTTTCTCTTTCTCCGTTTCTCCTTCTGTTAAGTATGTCTTTTTTCCTTCTTTCTCTCTATAAATCTCACTTGCTCTTTCTCTGTCTCTCTTTCTCTTTCTTTCCTTCTCACTCTCACTATTTTTTTCTCTCTCTCTTCCTCCCTCTCTCTCTTTCTTTCTCTCTCTCTCTCTCTCTCTCTCTCTCTCTCTCTCTCTCTCTCTCTCTCCCTCCCTCCCTCCCTCCCTCCCTCCCTCCCTCCCTCCCTCCCTCCCTCCCTCCCTCCCTCCCTCCCTCCCTTTTTCCATCACTCTATCTCTCATTCATTCTGTACATATATCTCCATTCCATTAAGCCTCTGCATCTAAATAGATCTATAGTACATACAAATTATTTTAAGTTCATCAGTAAAATGAAAAAAAGCCCACGTAGATCCCCTGCCAAAAAAAACATATTTCTGACAGTTTGATGCAAATCATGGCTCAGTAAGTTTAAGCTTAGCTTCAACAAATCATTCCAAATTCAATCTTACACACAAAAAAAACACCAAGCATCTGTATGTAATAATGCACATAGCATAAATATATCTTCAGAAAGAAAAGGAGGAGAGATACTCCCCATGCAGTAGAGTACCACATGCTGCCTGAGTACATATCATGGCCTACACATTGAGGGACAGTCATTAGTATGCACTACACTAAGGGAGGGCATTGGAAATGTCTGTGCTCATATATCTGGAGATGTCTCTCAACACCTATTAGGACTATAGAGCTCTCTTCCTCCCACCTTCCTTCAGGCAGGCAGGCAGGCAGGCATGTCCCTGCCTCATGGGAGAGAGAGCAGCTACTACAAGCCTGGGTTCGTGCGAATAAAAGTTAATCAATGCAAATAAAGGTTTGGTGGTAGGTTCACATACTAGAGAAGTTCATGGGGGCTAAGGGTGAATCAGCCCACGCAATGCAAAAAAAGAGCCCCCTGTGAATAATAGAAGAGCCCCTGTATGTAAAAGAAATCCTCATTGGGTATTATTAATGCACACTCAGTTTAAAGTTGTCTGTTTCACAATATTAGGCTTGGAAAGTAGCCCCCGTGAATGGATTATGACTAGCCCCCCACCACTCCACCCCACCCCTGTACTACCCCACCCCTTCACCCCACCCCACCCCTTCCCCTGTACAACCCCACCCCTTCCCCTGTACTGAGGCCTTGTCTTCTCACCACAGGCAAGGAGAAATGGCAATGGACTAGGGAAAAGTCATATAGAGCCATATTCTAGAAACCTTTTTTAAAGCTTAGCTGTGTTGTAGTTTCTAAAAAAATAAGTAGCTACAGTGGAAAAGCCATTTAATCACTTACTGGGCTACATATAAGGGAGGTTTTGTGTATATGGCCAAGGGATACATGTAACTCTGTATTGCAGCTTTACCACTAGATCAGTTTGTTCTTCATTACACTGTATCTCCTATGATACATTCTACCAAAACTGACTTGCAACAACCGTGGCACATATTCACAATGGGGGTTAATTTAGACCGCAAACAAAATGTAGACTAATTTATTGGGGGAAAAATTAATCAACAGCTGCTATCACAAAATCATTGAACTTCATCTCAGAATAACAACAGTGGGTGATTTCAATTTTTCACTGAAATTGTTTTGTGGACAAAATGAGGAAAATAGTAATTATATTGAATCAACAATGAAGGTTCATGTTGTTGTTTTTTGGCGTCCCATAAAGGTAGTCCACGTTAAGTACACTGTTTGGGGTAAACCTGTTCTGAATACAGAACACAGAGTTTAAATCACACTAGCAATTTACGACTACTGATCTGTACCTTTAAAGGTGAAAACACCTTACCGGTAATACGATTTTATTCAAACATAGTTTTCTAAAAATTGCACAAATACACTGGTAATACATCAAAGATAATCTAACAAAATATTTAAAAAAATTGTTTGTGTTACATCATATGTTTTGAAAATACTGACTCATTCATACAGTAGTGTGTACATAATTTCACAAGTACACTGTCTCATTAAAAAGTATCTAAGTTTCATTCTACATGTATAGTACATGTTGGTTGTTGCAGATGACAATCCTTAAAATTAAGTTGTGTTCCCTGGATTGTCCATGTCAATTTTAAATTTTCTTTCCATCAAAAGGTTAGCAATTTATAAGCACTTTTGGAGAAGGTATAATTTTCTGGGGTACATCTTCATAGTCTGTTATGACCTTTGAGACAATTGCTACATAAATGTTACTAATTTATACAACATAGTCCATCCAAATTTGTGACTAATAATCAAAATTGAAGTGAATTGGTGCCTGTACATTTCCTGTACATCTCCTTTGTACATCTCCTTTGCCCCAGAGAAAGAGGATAGATTGTCTAGCTTCAGATAAGATCGGGGCCCTGTTGTGTAAAACTTACCATTGATGGTAACTTTGCTACCAATGGCAAGTTCTATGGAGACATTGCATTTGATTGGCTGTTGAGCGATGTTACTATGGTAGTTACCATTGATGACAGAGTTACCATTAATGGTAAGTTTTATGCAACGGGGGCCCTGGAGTGTTTAAAAGACAGTTGTGTGTGTTTTTTGTTGCCTCATTACCTGCCAATCACTCACAGAGCAAGCAATCAATTACTGGCCTGAGACTGAGCCCCCAATCCTTGGTGTATATCTTTGTCTGGGGTTGTTAGTCTGGCATGGCAACCATGGGTAGTCACGCAACAGTGCAGAGCAGTATGCTCTTGAAGCTCTGTGGTCTGAAACACCATCATACGCTTTTCACACTGGCAAAAATTAGCCCCATACTATCCTAAGCCCCGTACTATCCCTAGCCCTAGCATTTCTTAGCCCCGTACTATTTCTTAAACCCGACTAGCTTTTCACACTGTTCTCACTCGGAATCGTTAGCCCCGGACTTTCTCGACAGCTTATGAATATTTATGAGTGTACGTCTTGCACATCGGCTCTTTACCACTCCGCATCAAGGTCACTCGCCCGTCGGGCCTTATCTGATTGGTCTCGGCGTTTCGGCCTTGAGAGCTGACACCGCATTTCCTTAGCCCCGTGCTATTTTTTGTTTCTGTTCACACTGGCGCTCTTAGCCCCAGACTATTCGGCTTGGCCCTGCAATTGCGGTGTTAGCTCTGCTTGTTTGCAGGGCCAAATAATCCCGGACTATTGGTGGGGCTAGCCTACTTTGGTAAAAACCAATGTGAAAAGAAAGTGGTCTAAGCTTAGCCCTGTACTATAGGTGGGGCTAAGGCCCCCCCTTAGCCCCACCTATAGTACGGGGCTAAGGAAATTTTTGCCAGTGTGAAAAGCATATCAGTTAACCCTTCCAGTAGCATAGGTGCACGAAATGTATAATAAGTCAATGGGCTTTTCCTGGCTTGGTACAGAGTGAGTTAAAGGGAATATAAAATACATGTTGCACTCTGTAGTGGGTGAAATACATGGAAGCTCTATCATCTGAAACACCAACGATTAACCCTAACTCTATCATAAGTTCATGAAATGTGTAGCAACCATGGGTAGTCACGCAACAGTGCAGGTTAGTGCAGCTAACCCTTCCAGTAGCATAGGTGCACAAAATGTATAATAAGTCAATGGGCTTTTCCTGGCTTGGTACTGAGTGACTTTTTAAGGTAATACCAAATACATTTTGCACTCTGTAATGGATCAAATACATAGAAGCTCTATCATCTGAAACACCAATGATTAACCCTAACTCTATCATAAGTTCATGAAATGTGTAATAAGTCAATGAGCTTGACCTGGCTAAGTATTGAGAGCGTTAAAGGTTATATTGAGTACAGTTTTTACTCTGCAGTGGATAAAATACTTGGGGGCCCGGGGGAATCTAGCCCCAAAATACAAAAAATAGCCCATTTGATTTGTTTTTAAAGTACATGTATAATGCACAGCAGAATATACATGTAGTTTATTTGTTTTCATGATGTTGGGCTTGAAATGTAACCCATTTGTTTTGATCTCCCCCCCCCCCTACCTGGTAGTTGGTGTCTTTCCCTTCCCCTAACATTATATGAATGTGACCTCCACATATCCAACAAGCGAGCGAGTGCTTGTGGAATGAGAGTGGACTTTTACTAACACTACCTTGGAGGCTAATATTCTGTACGCTTAAACAGACAATTCAGATCATGATCAGACCTATATAGTGCCATGATCCCTCTAAGGACATTGCTAGGTGAATTTTACACATTTTTTCAGCTTTCAAATAAAGCAACTTGTCCTCAGAGCTTAAATTCCCTAGAACAAACCTCAAACATTATCAAAACAATGAGCACATCGGAAAGCCTAAGAAAAAACACAACTTGTCTTAGCAACTCCTGTTAAATCATGTGTATCTCCTTTCATTGGTCGTATTTCACTCCATTGTTTATGTACTATATAAACATGAATGTAACTTCACACATATAAACAGATACCAGATGAACTACTTGTGAACTTTTCCTTATTATTCTTTACACATTGTTAAATGTACATAATTTAAAGTACATGAATGTACTGTTATATTTTGTTACATTTCAAAATCATGGAAACTTAAATTTGTATTATTTAGTAAAAAGGAGAAAATCTAATACACCTGGTGCTACATGCTTTTATCATCCTTTAATTCTAAACCTTTAAACAGCTTGCTACAGTCCATATTCCGCAGAATGGTCTACAATAAATCGTTATTAATCTATTACATGGACTAATGAGCTGCCATTGTAAAATGACAGCATTTGCCTGATGAACAAGCCACAAATTTCATAATCTATGTTGATTGGCTAATATCAAAGAAGCTGGTGGTTGAATATAACATGGATGCCGTGTAATTAAGCACAGCTTGTTCGCATGTAATTACCTATCAATCTTGTGCCCGCAATGATATTACTCCTACTATGTGAGTGACCGTATTGATTAAAAATATCCTCACAATATGATAATTTGACTTGCATGTAAAATAGATATGCTTTGTTCTTATTCAGAATATCAAGTTTAATGTTCTTTAATGATTTTGGTGTACAGCTCCTTTCAGGGCAAGTGAATTTGTACCATAATTTTAGAGGGAGATTAGCTCACTTATTACATTTCCTGATTGTTAGTGTATATAAAGGGCTGTAAACTTGATTTCATGCAGTATAAACACTGTTTTGGCAAACAATAAATCTGCATCTACACACTTTTTTGTCAACATATATCATTTTGTAACTTTAATGTTTCAACAAACAATATTTGTTAATAACCCAGAATAGCTCATGAAAACCTCCCCGTTTTGTGCCAATGAGTCTTGCTACCATGCACAAAACCAATTGTGGTGAGAGCCCTGCCTTACACAGTATGTTAAAGGAGAGACACTGATGCAAAACTTGATGCAAAGACAAATATCAAAGTATTGGAGACATCAATCGTATTGGAACAGTTTATGAAATCTATCCGTCTCCATAGCCACACCCACCCAAGACACGTCTTGTGTTTATACAGCTTGCTCTGGAGCGTTTTCCCGGTGAGTTGTGATAATCCTTGGCATTTTGAGCTACATGTAGTCAGTATTGACGTAACGACACAACTGGTGTGGCTGGATTTAAGTGAAAGGTCTTTCTGGGGTAACTTCAACAGGAAAAGCTATTTTAGGTACCCAGTAGGAAGGATAGCATGCTTCATCCTGATAATGAATCAAAAACAAGTTACAAAGATATAATAAAAAAAAATTGTGAGATGTACTGATTCAATAAAAATACAAATATGACTTACCAGTAATGATTTTGTGAACATAAAGATCAACTTCATTATTTTAAAAGTTCACGCATGGCACAAAACAGTCCTGATTTGAGTGTATTACATCTGTAACAGTACATACATGTCATGCATATTGCTACAACAGAGAAATATGTAATTGCTTTTCAAATGTCAAGATCACTTTCAACCCACTTCCTATGCACGTCTGAATGGATATCGTAGAATCGGGATTCAAGTGAAGACCTACATTGCATAAAATAGTATGTTTTCTGTGATTCAGATCAATCTACTTGTGAACACTAAGTCGAAAACTTTTAAAATAATTGATATAGCAAAGAGCCTCATAAAGTTCTACATAGTACATGTATGACTTGTATGCATTGAAAAACAAAATCTATACATAATCAATCACAAAGACTAAAAAAGCAAACTTCATAAAATGTAATCTACTGCAATTTGTTTGGCTTTCATTGGAATAAATAAAAAGTCAATTTCTTACTTGATATCTCTCATTATGCATCCATACCAGACTGCTGCATGATCAGTAATGCGCATCTGGGTGTTTTCTTCTCAAGGACATTTCTACCAGCATTTGTAAATTAACCCTTTACACTGATGCTCTATCAGATCTGTGTGCATTGTTGTTGAGCAATCTTCTTGCCAATGGTCTTAAATCCATGTATTGTCCATTTTAGAAACTTATTGAAAGTTATTTTCCCTCAAATGATCCACATTTGGAGCAATTAATAATTAAAGATTGTGATTTGATCACTAATTTCTCCAAATGTGGATCATTTGAGGGCAAATAACTTTCAACAAGTTTCTAAAATGGACAATGCATGAATTTAAGACCATTGGTAAGAAGATTTCTCACGATCACCTTTTGAAGGCTTTTTTGTCTTCCTAGTACAGTATATGCTCTTTAATGCACAAATGGCACGTATGGAGTTAGAATAAAGAAAAAAAAATTTACTCTTTACACACCTGTCAGCGTTTGGAATAAATCATACGCACAAATCCTCTAGAGCAGAATCAGTGCCAGCACATAAAGAATTAACATTCAATATTTTAAATGATATACCAGTTCCTATTGATAATATCAGTACTTAATTTAATAATTGTTGACTACAATGTACTATTCAATCTTTCATTTTGTCAAAATTATGATTCTGTTATGTCCTTTTAAAAATGCTTTTTTTTCACAGATTTTTTAAGATAGGCTGCCATTTAAGCAGGTCAATGTAATGGTGGGCTTGGAGAGGATGGACTTTGTGTCTCAGCATGAAAACTATGTCAATGGCTTTATCTGAAGATGAGTTTTATCCTCCCATAGAGACTAGATAGTAGATGAATGTCTTGAATTGCTCTTCAAGAATGCATGACATCTTTTTTTTTTTAACTGACCTTGGCTTCTCTCTTCATTTTTTAACCTATTCCCCCACTATGTCTATCCCTTATTTCTTCCTCCCCCCCCCCCCTCTCTGTCTCTCTCTCTCTCTCTCTCTCTCTCTCTCTGTCAGTCTCTCTTAACTACCCTTGGCTCCTCTCTTCATTTTCTAACCTCACTATGTCCAGTCCTTATTCATTTCTCACCCCCCCCCCCCCCTCTCTCTATCTCTCTCTCTCTCTCTCTCTCTTTCTCTCTCTCTCTCGCTCTCCCTCCCTTCCTCTTTATCTCTCTGTCCTCCCACGCCCTATCTTCCTTTCCCTCTCCCTTTCCCTCTCCATCTCACTGATTGAAGGATTATTACTGTACAGGGTATGTACTTTGCAATAAAGCCTAAAAATATAATTTGAAAACCAGCATATAATATTCACAATCTCAATATCAATGTATATAAATTCCACATGTTAAGTCTGAACAGTAAAAGCTTTCAGCTTCTTGCAAAATCAATATCGTTGATGTAGATCAGTGTAAGCCCTAACAATACCTTATAAAACATTTTTGTATGTACACAGCATGTATCAGAGATATTTGTCGAAATGTAAGAGCTCAAAAGATGAATCTCCATTTGCTTTGAAATGAAATGAATGACTGCCTTCAATATCTCAATCCTCTTCTTTCTGCCTTTGATAGTATTGCTGATCTACACAAATGATGTATAGAAATATGATGTCAGTTTGGGGTATATCTTGCTTTTAAGGGGAATATACTGTACTTGGAAGACAAAAAGCCTTCAAAAGGGTGATCGTGAGCAATCTTCTTGCCAATGGTCTTAAATTCATGCATTGTCCATTTTAGAAACTTGCTGAAAGTTATTGCCCTAAAGTATCCACATTTGGAGTAATTAGGTGATTAAATCACAAATCTTCAAATTGTTCGGGCTGACTATTTCAAGGATTTGTGATTTAATCATAATTACTCCAAATGTGGATCATATGAGGGCAAATAACTTTCAGCAAGTTTCTAAAATGGACAATACATGAATTTAAGACCATTGGCAAGAAGATTGCTCACGATCACCCTTTTAAAGGCTCTTTTGTGTTCCCAGTACAGTATATTCCCTTTAAAAGCTAATGTGGCCATTCATATTTCAAAGCGGCTAGCATTCAAGCATCCTTCATCTTTGGTCAGGCACATGTACATTATTTATGTACTGGAGAATGCCATGCTCCCCTTTTCTTCATCTCTCTCCCTCGAGTCCTCGATTTCCTCTGCCTCTTCTCTTCTCACAAACAAATCCAAACAGACTGAACTTGGGAAATAAAGCCAACAAGAAATAAAGACACAATTACGAGCCTGGTTTTCTCAAGAAGAGTCTCATACTCCCACCTACAGCAGATGAATGTCTTGAATTACTCTTCAAGATGGCATGGCATCTTTATTTTGACCTTGGTTTCTCTCACACCCTTGCTCTTAAAACACATCCAGCCAGTCCCCTCTCTCATTCTCCCTTTTTCTTTCTCTTCCTCTTCGTATCTCTCTTTCATTCTCTTGTATTACTTTCTTTCTGTCCCTTCCAATTTCTCCATCTTTCTTTCATTCTTGCAGGTTCATCTCTTAGGGTGCTCTCTCTTTCTCAGTCTTTTTTATATTTTTTTCTTTCTCTCTTCCCATCTCTCTCTCTTATTCTCTTTTTCTGTTTGTGTCTTTTTTTCTTGAACTCTTTCTCTCTCCTCTCTATCTCTCTCCCTCTCAATCTCTCTCTCTCTCTCTCTCTCTCTCTCTCTCTCTCTCTCTCTCTCTCTCTCTATCACTCTATTTCTCTCCCTCTCACTCTCCCCCTCTCTCTCTCTCTGTTTTATCTATCTCCCTTTCTAGATGTATCTTTGACTTAATCTACATGGCTTAACATATAACTTTAAACAATTTGCATGAAGAGTTTCAGCTTGAAGGGCAATTATTTGTTTCCAATCAAAGCATGCCAGTCGTGCAGAGGAGTCTGCTGAAATATAAAAGGCCAAGATGTTTCTAGTTCGTAATACTTCGATCAGCCCACACTGCATCTAGTACAATCACTAGGCAGTATTTGTGCAATGGGCAATCTCTTTCCTACATGTACATGGAAGTCTAAGCATATGATTGATCTATGCATACTAATACTTGCCTTAAGCTTTCAGGCACCCATTTCTCTTCAATAATGAGAAGCTTTACTCTGATGACTAGTCTGACGTGGGCAAGGAGTGATGAGGCTTCACAGTTAATAGAAAGATGAAGCGTGGGATCACAAAATCTATACATTCAGAAAATGTGTACGTTCTGGCATATATCAATCAGACTAATTTAGACAAATGAACTTTGCATCTCAACTTACATGTATCTAGAAGGTCACTATTTAAAGAAATGACTTCAAGTGAAAAGAACATCAGGGAAATGAAGACTTAAAAACAAAACATGAACAATGCACAGACTGCTACTTAGCAAAATGTTAGGCTGTGCAGACACACTATTTATGCTGAAAAAGAGCTTAAGCTTCAAACAGGGATCCAAATGTAAGTATCAATAAAAGTACCCCTTCTTTTTTCTATCAAGTAGTAACAAATGTAATAATTTACAATTATTAGAATAGTGCGGTATACAATGAACATATATCAAATATTCCATGTGTATGGAAGCCTTCCACACAGGAAATGATCTCCAACTATCTCACAATCACATGTGCATCATCTTCACTGCTAAGATACAACAGACGAACAGCTGCACGTGAGAGGTCACATGACAAAGCTTCTATAACCCTGCTGAGTAGGGCCATAGATAACCATCAAAGAGAGGCTAGATCCTCTTGCAACGAGGAACACAACGTGACTGACTCCATCATACTTGAGCTCTTACTCATACTATGTTCATTTAATGCTATTATTGCTCATTGATGCATGAACAAATAACTCCTTGGTGATCACGGTTGGCAACATTAACAACCCCTTGAAGGAGAAAGATGACAAATGAAGCGAGATGAACATTAACATACAGATGAATAGCATTCCACATTTCCAGAGATGTTGGTTTCTGCTGAATGCTCCACGGATATAAATCAATCAATCATGATGAAGACTGCCTGGTACAACACAGAAAAAAAATGCTTTGGTGGATTCCCCCAGCATGTATAGTGCGTTAAACCTTGATCACATGATGAGAAATGAGAGTGAAGTTGATGAAGGAATGAAATAGCCACACCAGGCTGAGGAGCGATCACATATTAAATGAACAGACAGGAGGGGATGATATGAGATACCCCCTTTCTAGTGATGGTGATACCCCATCCTACCGGTGCAGGCTTTCACACTGACGAGCTCCACTCTGGGGGCTTTTCTTTCAAAAAATGTGCTGGCCTGCCGCCGCCGTTGTCGTATCCGGGGGTATTGTCGGCATTGATTATTCTCCAGCTCCTATTAGCTGAGTTTGGCCTGTGAATGCATCGATGATGCCTCCGGGGTGTCGGCTCACTTCATACATCCCTGATATCAGCTGACTCCAAACAATGCCAGCCCTGCTGCGAGTGGCTCAGCTGAGCTGAGCCCTTACTCTCTTGCACACCTCTCAGAGTAATCAGCAGGTATCGACATATGAAAACTACACATTTTTATAAACGAGGGCTTTGTAATGGTTAATAAGCTCTGGACAGCACACGTAACCCAACTAATAACAACACTTGCTCGTGATGATGGTACTGATGCTAAGCGCCACTTGATTAGCACCAAGGTTACGCTACACACTGCAGATCCGCTTATCAGCAGAGGAAACACAGCGAGAGTGGATGGATAACAGCAGTACCTACTAGTGCGTGGTGACCTAGGGTTGCTTTAAATAATTAATAAGATATTGCTCGAGCACAGCCTGGCATGAGAATGCCTGAAATCCCTCCCGTGGGGAGGAAATACCTCAACGCACCGACTCACTTGTAGGGCACATTCCTTCCTCTAAACTTAGGAACAAATATGATGAATGAATATATGATGAATGAAACATCTCAAGAACGGATACTTCTGCGTTGCTCATGGCACTGTATGCACACATTTATCTACATTATGATGAATCTACATTATGATGACGAATCCAACTATATGCTGCTAGCGAAGCAATATCAACTCACGCAATGCGCCTGTGAATAAAAAACGCCAATTCAAAGACGGTATGATTACAGACTTCCAAATGACAGGAAAGGAACGCACAGTCATGTCATTGCACAATAAACACACCACCGCAGCATGTATTGTACAGCCAGAAACTTCAAACTCCAAAGTCAAATGAAACGAGTGGTTAATTGCGTCCATGCGGCAGCACACCACCGAGCCACTTCTTCCTCCACACACACAGCCCTGAATGCGAGAGCTCACTCCGCACAAGTGTGAGCAGGGTGTCGAGTGAGGAGATAACCAAGGAATAGAGGGGGGGGGGAAGCACTCCACTCTGCCTCGATCAGCCTAGCCTCGACTCAACGGCTTGGCCTCCCATGCAAAACAACAAATGTGTTTAATCTTCTCACACTCCGCTGAGCTGATATTTATGCTACATTTAAGAAAAGAAACCTTGAAGGAACATTGCAATTAGTTCAAGCTCAACTTGAACTGTAGATATAGAGTGAGGGTATACATATATGTCTACAGTAATGGGTACATTTCTGCTACATTTACTGTAACATTTGCGTAAATCTCTTAAGTAAAATTTTTTTGTCTATTAAATAAACCAGCCAGTAATAATAAAATATCAAAGAAATATATTGATTTGCACTTTACAAGGTTTTGTACGCTTCAGAAAATTTGCCCTGTAAAAAATTGCCACAGCACGTCGGTAACGGGACAGATGAGTTTGAAATACACTCGTCTGTCCAGTTACCACTGTGATATGGAAAATATGTACAGGCTTACATTCAGAGCAGGATTTTAGCTGAAGTTATTTTGGAGGAAATTAATTCAACACTCTGTCTTATTTTGGTGGTGCAAGGTGGTCATAATTTCAGATGATTCAGTTGTGCCAAAAAATATCCCTTTACTGTAGACAGACCCATGTCTACTTCTGAATGCTGATTTGAAGCCTCATATTGATAGATGGGATGCTACCCCCCCCCCCCTCTCCATCCCTATTCTCCCACAATGTGACATATTTTGATTAAGTTTTGATTAATTAAAAACAATGAAAATACACAAAGACTTCAATGGTGTCTGTAAGGCACTTCCAATCTGAAGCAAATCAAACATAAGATGAAGAAGTGTCAAACATGTTAATTTCCTTACCCTCCATACCCAAGGATTTCAACATTTCCATTGCCATGAGTGACTAGATTATTTTGAGCACTTCTTGCACACACAATGTACCAAGCATGTCTGAACAATCATAATTGCAATTAGTCATTTTCTCAAAAGGCCAATTTCTCAGATCAAATGTATCACACCATTTTGCCAAACCTTTTGTTTTCATAAATAATGGCATCGCAGTCTATATCACACAAAAAATGACACATTAAGATTCTCTTGGAATATATGTATTGTCCTGTTCATGTAAATATCGACCTATCTAATAGGCAATTAAGAGAAGAACTACATGTATGCAAATAGGCATTCTCTTAACAGGCAAATTTCCTTGATCACATGTGTGTGTGTCTTTGCCAAATCATATATGTTTTAAAAGGCAACAACTTAGTCTACTGTGCATGAAGAAATCACCCTGATTCTCCTTTACAAATATCACAATATCACAGTAAACCACAAAGAAAACATGCAATGAAGAATTTTCTGAACGGGCTAATCTCTTGGATCAGAAATAGAGCGTCATATTGCGAAATTTGGGCTGATGAATCCGGTCCCGGCGAGCATTTGTGGGGCGTTCCGATGGGACAGTGTAATAAGGCATGTTGAGAGCTAATGAGGCCAACAAGACGACGGTAATGAGATGGAAAGCAGCCAGCTGCATTGCCTCCATGAAGCCGACGTATCCCAATGGGGACTCTTGGGGGCCAATACCGCACTCAAATTAGTCAGAACTGCCCTTTTTTCCCCTCCCCGTCTGTCCATTAGATTATCAGACATCCCTGCATACAAATATGTGCATTACATGTATATGCGCCACAGAATGGTTTAATCTGGTTTGTGCGGGGGGATGATGGATGATTTGCACATGATTACATATTTCCAAACACTGATGGCATATAATGTTTCAAATTTTGATTATTAAGCCTTGGTGTACCAGTTTAGCTGCTGTTCTATAGGATTTGTGTGAATTACATACAGCACAAATAAGTGCATAAACGCTGCAGAATACATGTAGATTTAATCAGGTTTGTGCAGGGTATGATCTATGATTTGCACATGATTACACGGTTCCAATACATTTCTTTGATATTTTATTATTATTTATTCTTTTTTTTTTAATAATTGGAATTTAAGAGATTTATGCAAATGTTACAGTTAATGTAACTGAAATGTACCCTTTACTGTAGACAGGCCCATATACATGAAATGTTTCAGATTTTGATTATTAATAATTAACCCCTTTTGTGTGGCAGATAAACTGCTGAACTCTGTAGGACTTGCGAGTATTACATACAAATATGTGCATATAAGATGCGCTACAGACATTAGGTTTGTATGGGAGATGATATATGATTTGCACATGATTACATATTTCTAAACACTGATGGCATATAATGTTTTAAATTTTGATTATTAAGCCTTTGTGCGCCAGATAGACTGCTGCTCTATGGGATTTTGGGGTATTTATGCACATAATATGCACTACACAATGGTATAATCCGGTTTGTGTAGGGGATGATTGACAGACATGTATGATTTGCATAAATGTGTAATTAAATTGTTCATACACTTATGACATACACGTAATGCTTAAAATTTTGATGAGTAACGCTTTGGGTGCCAGATAACCTACAGCTCTATGGGATTTTCGTGTTTTAATACTATTTTTGTGTGTTTTATTAGGGAAGCAAAGCATATCATACACTTTACATGAGAAGATATGAAGTGAAAAGGAACAGACAAATTACACAATCATTTGGATGGTCAGTAGAGAAAAAAAAAAGGAAAAAAGGGGAGGGGGAGGAAAACACGCAGAGTGAAGAAGAGTCAGGAGAGTATACAGAGATATTGAGTTTGACATCAGAAACATGATATCATGTCACTTTTTTTTTCTGTCATGATATATTCAAGTGATGTGTCTCAATGTGAATGGCAAATGTAACAACACCAAAAATGAATTTTCCTTTCTTCCAACTAATATTCATATAATTTAGGACATTCAATTGATTTACATAAAATTACAGTCAATTTGTCATAAAGAGCCTGCACGTCAGTACACCATAGCAATCAGTGAAAAAAAAACAGCATACACTGAGGCCTCAGGGCAATTTTACCTCCAATCATCCTCTTACTCTCTTCCACAATATTCCCCCATTCCCCCAACTCCAAAGAAAATAAATTACAGGAAAAAAAATCATGAAAGTCACCTCAACCACATACATTTTTGATCACAGGTTCTAAAGAATGGCCTCGAGAAGGGAGAGAGTGAAGAGAGAAAGAGAACGCATGAGAGATCCTTGACACTCAAATGGACACTTGTACAAATGTACCCACATTAATAGCACCTGATTGAGTCTATACTTCATTTGCTACAGATGTGCACCGCATGCATGCATAATTCAAAATGCATTGGACCTATACATTATGGAAAATCAATGTGCTACAAACACTACAAATCATGTGTACAAAGCAGTATTGCCACTGCATTGTATGCACGTTTTTGTATTAATATCTGGAATTTGCAGAAACTTTTTTGTACACATCTTTTTTTATGTACAACAGATTGTCCAAAATAAAAGGTTAATGATAACACTGTCATTTTTCAGGATTTATTTATCCCCTAACCGTTTCATTTTGTTTTAAATAACATGCCTCGTTATAGCAGATGCATGCCTGTTTTAGGCCTGAACATAACTAAAGAATTAAGATCTACAGTATGTTCATACACAAGAAATCTTTCACGGTATATAATGTGCCAGAGTTAGGGCCTAAATGAACAGAAACCTGTTTGATCTTCTTCAAACTTTTGTTATGGCTGGTGATGAAACTTGGCTGGGTTCTTCTAAATTTGGATCGTTCTTCACAAATGGCATTTTCAAAGCTTGTCACAAAATTGAATATTTTGCTAAGGAAGCAAACATTCATTATTCTTCCTTCTTTTAAAAAAAATCATGCTGAGACTGTTGTGTAGATGAGTTTAAGAAATAATGAAATGGATGTCAATGGCCGACTCACTGGGATGATTACAATAGCGTCTGCGGGCGACAAGGAGTGTTTCGGCGACTGATTATATTTTCATTAATTTGATGTATCGCATGATTCATGTTGCTGAATTACATTGCTCCCATCTACACTACAGCTCAAAGGAATTGGTATAGGAAAAGGGAAAGGGAAGAAAGGGAAGGACCCACAGTTTTAAACCGCGGTATATTTTGTCAAGTTCAGCATGAAACATGATGCTTTTTGGGCTAAAGCATCGTGTTTCATGCTGAACTGGACAAAATATATCGCAGTTTAAAACTGCGGCTCCCTCCCTTTCTTCCCTTTCCCTTTCCCTATGCCAATTCCTTTGAGCTGTTGTGTACTTGTAGAGTGATTACTTACTTCCATGTGACAAAAGGAAACAGAGGAAACCACTCTTGTGAATATAAAAGAATTTGAATTTAAGTATCATGTGCACTTACATACATATACATGGCAATTCGTGAGCATGCAGTTGGATATTTGCGTTATTTTGAGAGGGGCTAGCAAGAATACAAATTTGGGTTTGCATGTACTACATGAGCTATTTTACTGCAGCTAAAAATTCCACACGCTGTTGAGATGGCCAAGATCATCAATCACCCACCTCAACTTGGCCTCCGCGTATCAAACAATAATGCATCCAGGTCCTTCCCTATACATCTCTCCCTTTCTCTGCTCTTTACTAGCAACTGCCATCAGAGTGCCATTCATAATGCATGATGCTTCTGGCAGAAAAGAAGTTGTGGGTTGACATGTGTGATGCACAATGGCCATGGATGTGTTCTGAATTTAATGATCTGATACACACACATTTTTTAAACCACCTATGTCCAAAAGTGAAAATCTTATATACGCACAGGATTATGACACCAAAAGTGATTGATGAAATGTCATGCAACGTGCTTTTAAAAAATGTTACATCCCAAAACTTTACGATGTGTCAAATTCAGCTTGATCTGAATTGTAACTTATTTTTAATTATTTTTCAAAAATGTAAAAGGTTATTTTAACACCTACATGTAGCACATCATGTAGATGTATAGAGTCCATCAGCAGAATTTGGTCAATGATATATCAAATTTAAAGGAAAACACACTAAGGTGGTGACAAGAACACTAATATCCAGTATAGTAGATTTGAAGATGAGTGTGGAGTACAGATGAATCTTTTCATATGATTTAAATAGCTGATGTGTGTAACCTAAATCAACATTATGGCAATGCTTATTCACAGCATAACACAGATATAAGGCATAAATTAACAAGTTTGTACAGTGCAGAAGTCCTTCAACATGTCAACATCTTCCTTAGATAATATATACAAACTAGACTTGTATCTTAACACAAACTAGGGAATGATAAAGATTGCAGACAACAGGAAATATCATGGAATGGTGCCTTTAAACCTATTTTATTTTTGAAACCAGATGTTAGATAATAATGCAAAGAGTTTTGGCAAAAAAAAAAACCCACATACATTTGTGTACAAATATCACACAATATTATTCATGCACATCAGTCCTTCCTATTTACCACACGCATCAGTAATTTTGGTGAGAGCCCTACATGTAATTCCTGGGCTTTGCAATCCCACATGTACATATTGTCAGGTATTGACTTCCTGTAATCATATCATGACAAATTGGTATCAATCCATTAAATTTTAATTACTGTTATTTTAAGTGAAAAGAGACATGTAATTATGCCTATGCAAGAATGCATAGTGTGTGATGATATGTGCATCGAGAGGACTTTGCTGTTGATGAAGTTACAAATCAGAAAAGCAATTTGATATGAATGATATATGATATAGTACTTTTTATAGCACAATATGTTTGGTTAGCAGCTGTTATAACACCCACCCAATGATGCAAAACACAGAACATGCTACACATGCAGGTGTTAAAATGTACTAGTACAGTGGTGCGTGTAGGTACTGTAGAGCTCAGCATGTTTTTAAAATCAATCAATGCAAAGTCATCCCGTATTACCGTAATGAATTTTGTTTTTACAGCAAGCGTAATTGGCGCATGTGCCCACATGTGATGTAAGCCAAGAGACCATATTGCAGAGATTGATTTGGGTATTCCGTACCTGGGGGACCAATCAATGCAAGAAATTAACAGGCATCTGGAAACATGTGACATAACAATGTATGTACTATGATATTATATTCATATGTTCCATACTGTGTACCTTTAGTTCAAAACACATTTTTGGCCAGGTGGATGCCATTCAACTCACTTTTCACTACCCCCAACCCCCACCCCCATCCCAGCTTCCCGTCTTTTTTGTATGTACATCACTTCTGCCACTCTTATCTCTCTCTCCCCCCCCCCCCCTTTCTCTCTCCCCTTTCTCTCTCCCTATTGATTCTCCTTATCTCTGTCTGTATCTCTCCCTCTCCTTCTATTTTTCTATCTCTCTCATTGTCTCTCCCTCCCTCTCTCTCTCTCTCTCTCTCTCTCTCTATTCATATCTCTCTCCTCTCTCTCTCTCTCTCTCTGCTTTTTTCTCTTTCTACCCATGTGATGATACCTTTAATGAATAATCATAGAGTAACTATGATCAACTATCTAGCAAATTCAAAATGTCCATTCAATATCAATAGTAATTCAGTACCACAATAGAAGTAAGTCATAACTCCCAAGAGATATTAATCGTAAGTTGTGTGGAATGGGAGCACTGTGGTTTAGTTGTGAGTGATTGTGCAGGAAATCATTTTCCTAGCATAGCGGTGCGATGTGCAACACATTTTGGGGCACATTGCTCCACAAAGTCAGAGATAGCAGTCATTGGTAATTGGTCCGCACACTAACTTCTCACATACAAATCCGCTGATTACAATTGCTCATCAAATCTTAAATCCTACTGTAAACTAGAAATGCTCGGGGGTCGCGCAGCCGAGCACATGTATCCCCCGACCCACCGCATCATCCATCATCACGATATACACCCCCCCCCCCCCCCCATCAAAAATGATAGGCATCTTCGCTTTACCTTCTAATATTGCTTCTGTATGCCAACTGTTATGACAAACTGAAAAAAAAGCAGAAATATGACATGGCATACTATAAAAGTTGGAACAATGAGGGTGATATCACTGAAAACTATTGTTATGCAGAACACCCCCACCCCCCCCCCCCCCAATAAATCTCGAAAGCAAGTTTGCATAAACTCGGACAAGAAATGTAGCCGATAGATCACATATATATGTGACATGGCACCCAAGTCGGAACACTGAGAGCGCCAAATATTTATGACGCCTTCATGTAGAATGACCACCCATCCACCTATACACCAAAAAGTAATTGAAAAATAGGCATTTTGACAAATTTTGGACCTATCGGGTTGACCTTTGACCCTGTAAAAGGCTGAACATTGGGGGCAGCATCACCAAAAGTTATGGGTGTCTAGAGTTGACTATACACACCAAATTTGAAGATGATCTGAAAAGAACTGCAGCCAGTAGAGTGCTCACAAGAAAATCTCTACGGCGACAGAGACGCGGTGGCGCGACGAGGCCAAATCCATAGTATCCTCCGAACTCTGTTCGGGTGATACAATTATTCCCTGCTCATGTTGATTGCATTCTCGCACCAGCACCGATTAGCACACTGAGTGGCAGATAGCCTGACACATACAGAGAAGTCAACATCACAAGTGGCCCGGGACTGATCAAGGAAACAGCGACGGGCGGTCAGTGTAACGCTAGCCCTCCGCTGACACAGAGGAGGGCTACAGTCCATCTCGAGTACAGACACTGCAGTAATACCACACCCTCGCTTCATTCAGCATACATGTATTCACATCTGAACTCTGAGAGCTCGGAAAGCTTTTCCAGATTGGACTTGTAGATTTGTGGAGGTTACGGTGTCCAATGCCAGGTGACAGTCTGATTTGCAAAACAACACGACCCTCCTTATACAGTCAAGAGAGTGTCAAGTTAAAAACAGAGGGCTTAGCTCCTTGGAGAAGTACAAAAGTATGTAGCTTTAGAATGGTTATTAGTATCATTACAGTGTTATTTATTGTAAATAGTTTATTTTTCAAAAACTTCTCTTAAGAGGAGAGTGTCATTAAACTTCTTCTTCTCCTTAAGATATTTTTGTTTCTTATTTGTACATGTAACAAACTTTGAGAGCTCATCAGCTGAACTATCACATGATTGTATCATTATATTCATAATGTACTAAATTAGTTCAAAAAGAAGTCTTCAGGCCCCTAACTGATAATATTGAATTTGTAAGTGTCCAAAGTTACATGAAAATGAATTCAGATGTGACAAAAATAAACAGAATGAGATCTGAGTACAAATAACAAATCATGATACAGGGAAAAAGATTTTTTTGTAAATTTGTAGTTTGATTTCACCAGCATATTCACAAGGTCAGTGTCATTATTTTATAGTCCATCGTTAGACATGTATAGTCTACTAGTAGTTGGTCCTTTCATTGCAGTGGTACTTTGGGTGCACTGGGATGAACATAAAACTACAACCTTGACTGAAAGCAAGATCTATCAGGCAAATGTATGTGGCGTCCTCTATGGATGTACACAAGATACTCTCTGTGCTGTTCCTGTGGTCAGTTCTGATTTCACACAAATGCTCCATGTATATTGGTATTAATTTATCTGGATCAGTAGGATTTTCCTTATTCTGCTTTCCAGGAAGAAAAGAAATCTAAGTTGCGACCTCGCAGATGAATCCATCATAATAAAGTCACCATTACCTTTACTGGTGTGTCATGAAAAAAAGGCAACAACATCACTTCTTTAGAGTTATTAACTCCTGTCAATTGTATTTTTTCACTCATTTCATCTTGTGTTCTTGTTACTGTGTTGCTGTTGCTTCTCGTCCACAGAATGCTACAATGAACAGGTACAATTTACAGAGATTCAATTGAAACTGTATTGTATGCGATAAAATAATGTGCGGTGAATGTATTTACTAATGTCCTACTGATGACGTTTCACATGACAACATTTGGTACATGTAAATTATGAAATATGACTCTATATAATAGTTTATCTCTGCAACACGGTTTAGACTGCACAGATCTACAAAATATACAAGTCAATCCCTATGCAAGTAACTGGATATGAAAGTAAGGCATCAACCACAGAGAAGGCAGTTTAGGATATTGCTTGTCTCAGCCTTCAACAAGAATATTAAAAGACTAAAATTAAATGTTATCCATAACCCTGGAGACTACAAACATATACACAATGTCCACTTTAGTTAGAATACATATATCTCACTTTAATGGACAGGACAAACATAAAACATAAAACAAATAAAGTAAACACTGAACACAAAATGAACAACTTGTACAAACTTTACATTTACACCACAATCAATATTAGTACGGGTAATACATGTAGAAATACCGACTGCAATGCTAGTCAGCACATAAAAGAACAGAAGTCTCCATTCATATACAACAATTATTTAGTTTAGCAGTTTGTGTAATATGTAGACATTACACAAACAGTGACAAAAAAAAATTCTCTACTTGTAAGTTCTCAAATGGATGGTATGAGTGACTCTAAAAAAAAGGCTACAAGTCTAGGCAAGATATGTTTTGAGGGAGATAGATGTTTGGCTACAGATTAAACCATGGAGAGTGTTCTATTCAGCGGAATGTGGACCTGGAACTGTGCAGAATATTTAAACAATTCTGTATTGTTTGTCTTTCTTTTTAACAGATTTTAATAATGTATGCACTTTGCTGATTTTTATTGCACCAACTGAATGAAAAACAATGCTTTAACAATCTAATAACATAGTCCTGGACATGCTTGAAACATGTCATGAAAACATGGAAATATCATAAACATACCTCACTGACACAGGAAATTCATTGCAGGTGAATTCAGCAAAAGTGATGTCCATGACTATGATTTCTCAGTGGATTGGGGGTTCCAAAGAGTGGAAGAATCTACATTGTGCAAGATGTAGCTAACCGACTCGCTCTTACAGTACCAGCATCATCCTTCCCGGGCACAGCACACACATGACGGATAGACGAACCCCCACCTCGTTAAAGTGGCACTAGTATCTGTAATCACCAATTAAGAGAAAAGGAATAATTTACTTACCAGTCTTTTCATACACACTTGTCCAGATACAGGCATACAACTGCAAACTGATCTTCATGTACATGTACACGTGGGTAATGTCCTATGAATCCACAACACAGGTATTCTAAGGAGTTTTCTACAAAAGATGCCTAAACACATACTCTATGTGTACATTTAAGTTGTAAACACTACCTGTATACAATAATTCTGCCTTATGCACAAAGGATCGAGAACTGTGAATTGCACATGTACAAGTGATGGGTATTCTCAGGAAGCACATTGTATAATACCCCGAAGCTCTCAACACTCAAGCCAGTATAGAGGATTAGAGGCTAAAATCAATGAAGGGTGCTATTCAAGTGGCCTCTCATGAAAAGAAGGGGCAAGATACTGGCTTGGAGGTGAATGGGACCTACATGTACATGGGACACAGTATGAATATGGTAGATCACTATAGGCATACAGCCTATCACAATACCTTACTCTTCATCTTAGATCTTCATTTTCCTTGGTAGGCTAGTATGAATAGAGATATTTCTTGAGGTACGAATGGGGATACTTCCCAGGCTATAGATGGAATCTATATGGGCTGATGGGAAGGGAGATACTCAATAAGTCATGAATACAACCTGAATGTGGATAATCCTTAAAGGGTATTTAGCTACATGTAGGCTTGAATAAAAGGCCATTATTCATTGCGGTATGAAGTTTTGTATGAATGGGAATATGCCACAGGATATGAACGAGGATACTGGTGGAAGAATGAATGAGGACACTCTCTGGGAGATGAAAAGTATTTGTAGGCTAGTATGAAAGGGGGTTACTCCTTGGAGTATGAATGGGGATACTTGTTGGTTTGTGAAAGGGGATACTTGTTGGGGTATGAATGGGGATACTTGTTGGGGTGTGAAAGGGGATACTTGTTGGGGTATGAATGGGGATACTTGTTGGTTTGTGAAAGGGGATACTTGTTGGGGTATGAATGGGGATACTTGTTGGGGTGTGAAAGGGGATACTTCTTGGGGTGTGAAAGGTGATACTTGTTAGGGTATGAATGGAACCTGAATGTACACTAGTTGGATGGGCATGCTCATTGGGGTATGAATGGGAGCTACATGTATGTGTATGCTGGTATCAATGGGGAATGATCTTTGGGGTATGAATGGGGATACTAGCTGCAAAGGGAATATACTAGAGTGAGCATGAGCAATCTTCTTGCCAATGGTCTTTAATTTTTGGATTGTCCATTTTAGAAACTTACTGAAAGTGATTTGCCCACAAATGATCCACGTTTGGAGAAATTAGTGATTAAATCACAAATCCTCAAAATGGTCATGGAAATGTTCAGTGGGGTATGAATGGAAGCTATGTAAGCTGGTACATGTATCAATGGGGATATTCTTTGGGGTATGAATGGGAATACTACCTGGGATATGAGAGATATCTGTAGGGAATATACTGCACTGGGAAGACAAAAAACTTCCAAAAGGGTGATCATGAGCAATCTTCTTGCCAATAGTGTAAAATTCATCATGCATTGTCCATTTTAGACACTTGCTGAAAGTGATTTCCCCTCAAATGATCCACATTTGGAGTAATTAGTAATTAAATCACAAATCTTAACATTTTGAATTTAAGACCATTGGCAAGAAGATTGCTCATGATCACCCTCTTGAAGGTTTTTTTGTCATTCCAGTTCAGTATATTCCCTTGGCTAAAATGAATGGGGATATTCCTTACTAAATGAATGGGGACACTTGCTGGGGCAAGAATGAAACTTACAAGTATGTGTGGGTTAGTGTGAACGGGGGACATCCTAATACTGTAATCTAAAATACTATAGAATAATGGCAATGAAAACTATATAAAAAGAAAAAAGGGGTTTATTTCCCTACTCAAAAGGAGGAAAATCTGAAAATTAGACAACTTATAGTGTTTCCATGATTCTAATATCTCAAATTTTTGGAGGCAAATTAGCAAATCAGTCAGGAGGCAGAGATATCATAGGCTTATTTTCTACTTTCTTTTTGTATTCTTTTTTTTTTTGGGGGGGGGGGGTAGGGAACTGATTTCACTGACCGGACTTTATCAAATATCAATGCCAAAGAGAGTACATTGAAATGTGCTGCAAACAGGCTACAGCCTAGACCAAAGCTTTTAAAAATATATGTCCCACTGCCCCAAGTACTTCCTGAGAAGGAATCTAAAGAACAGCATAATCCAAAGGAATGTTGTAATATCAAACTGAAACAATGTGCTTGGGTTTGGTGTCTAGGGTCAGGTTGCTACACTGATGACAACCCGATAGCATGAAAAGGAGATGGGATGGGAAGGGACCGACTTGTCACTTTTTTCACAAAACATACTAGTATGTTTCAAAAAGGTTGACTTGAGTATTATTGAAGTATTCAAAAGAATGGTCTGAGCAATTTGATTAGTTTTTCTATTCCAAACTCAGGAGTGCCTGTTTATTTCTTTTAAAATCGTGTTTAGTTGAGGGTACAAAAATATGCACTAATACACCCATGTTCAATATTGGCAGATATTCACTTATAGCATGATATTTTTGCTTGACCACCTGGTATATTTCAACACATTTATGATCAAGATTGAGAATTTAATTGATTTCATTTAAAACTGAATTGAATGTCAGAAAAGATAGGGGATTGACAATTTCACATCATTCACAAAGAGTGTTTTCAAATGATTAGTTACACTTGAGATTCAAATACCCAGTCTAGAATAAGCAAATTTAAAATACAGTTCATCCCACTTTTCAAGAAATATACAGCATTTCAATGATATTTCATTATGCACACATATACCCAATTAACGAATGATATACAGTATAATCGTTGATGCGTCGGATGAAGTATCAATTCCCCAAATTATAATTTTTGTCTGCCACAAAATTGGACATGAGAGTATATATACAGCATGTATGCAACAGGTATGCACTAGTGTCAGTTTTAAATCAATTGATTCATGTGATTTGAGATAGCATGCATTATTTTCGTAGAATGGTATTTCACAAAGGATTAATACTAGTGTCAGTTCGAAGTAACTAGAGTAAGTTTAATCAGTCAGACATGTTGCCACTGATTCTAGGGCCTGTTTCTGCATTAATGACAGCAACAACTCCCTTGGAATTGACTTTTGAACTTACTTTGGAATTTACTTCTAGTCAAATCAACATGATCAAGGTCAACGGCGTAATGCCATTACGTAAATTCCCATAGTTGGGACTGAGTCTGAGTGAATAATTTCGAGTGACACATCCGCATGTAATGTGATGAATGCACAAAATACTGCAGGATAAATTACATATTTCTACCTTTTTTCATATCATACTCATGTTATACTGTCACTGTTATCTCTCATTTTGATTCTACTCACTGTTTAACGCTTGCAATAGTCCAAATTTTGTGCGGGGTTCAGTCGATAATTTGAGGAACTCCATACAATAATAAACATTTACGGTGTCTTCTAACTGTCGAATAAAAACGAATGGAAAGTCTCACTCGCTAGCTACTAACCAGCGTTGCCGCACCAGCTCCAGCACCTGCCGCGCGCGGTGCTGGACCGGACCCGGCCCGGGCCGCGCGCTGGTATACTGGTGTGGTCGGCTCGATACAGTCTAGTCGGCGCGGTTGTGGAAGCTGGAGCCAAAGGTTCAGGATCAATCGGCTTAATTTCATTGAGTTAATTGTTTATATATGATAGTCATGTCATCGAGGAGAAGGTGACTGGCTTGAGTGGAGGCGTCAACATTGAGTCAACACGAGTCTACAGATTTCATTAATGAGTAAGGCCCATTAGTTTTTACTAGAATAAAGTAAAACGAATCCATGCATGAAATAATTAAGTTCCTACAAATTTTACAATTAAGTAGAGGTGGTTCTTGCTGCCTAGTGACATGATTGAGTAATAGAATTAGCAGAAGACAGCTGAACTATAAATGAACATAACTGGCAAAGACAGCAACTACGAGTTAGCCTAGATCTCGATTTTTTTGAGCTAGGTAATTGTTGATCTTAGTACATTTTCATTTTTTAACATTTCATTCTGAAATAAACAAACATACACTCCAGCTCAAACTTCGAAGGAATTGGCAAGGGAAGAAAGGGAAGAAAGGGAAGGAGCCACAGTTTTAAACCGCAGTATATTTTGTCCAGTTCAGCATTAAACATAATGCTTTTTAGGCTAATGCATCATGTTTCATGCTGAAGTGGACAAAATATACCGCGGTTCATACTGCGGCTCCTTCCCTTTCCCTTCCCCTATGCCAATTCCTTTGAGCTGGAGTGTATATGTTTGTTTATTTCAGAATGAAAATTATGTAAACTGTTATGTAAACTTTCTTCCCTTTCTCTATGCCAATTCCTTTGAGCTGAAGTGTATGTTTGTTTATTTCAGAATGAAAATTATGTAAACTGTTATGAATTCATTATTAACATTTGTTGCTTAGATCTGCACCAACATGGAGGTAAAGGAAGGTACGACTATTGCTGCCGGTGGTGCTGCTTTTGAAGATGGTCACGAAACAAATGCCAGGTCACTGGGTGAATGCTTCCGTGAATTATCTCAGGAAGCCAGAGGTAATGAACCGTCCATAGTTGGGAAGAATAAGACTGGTAACTTGTAACTAGAGGCAGGCTGTGCTATATACTAACACTGATCTGCTTATTAGCACCGAAGAGTGGCCAACCACAAATTATCAACGACGGAATAGAAAAAGAGCACTATTTCATTCAATCAGTGTAATTTAAAATCCACACAGTATATCTTGAGTGGATTAATTACGATGCCAATTTTTTTTTTTTTTTTTTTTAACCCCAGTGATTTAAAAAAAAGTGTTGCATTAGGATGAACCTTTTAACATTAGACTGGCTGAGAGAAGCTTGTGCATATGGCCTGTATGATTGATAGTTCTTTTTTACCCGAGGGAGGAAGAAGGCCATCAGGAGAATAGAAAGTTAACAAATGCAAAACTTTCAATGTGTAATGGGTTTTGGGGGTAGAAAATCTCTCAGCATGCAGTTGCCAGACATCTATTTGTAATTTGGGAGAAATTATTTAGTAACTCTTTTAGAGCAAGGGCTTATAGTACAGTTATGACATTTAACTACAAACATTTTGTCTCTAAAATTTCTCTCCTGATCCCACCTGTGAAGAGCTTTACCTGTCAGTGGAGATCCCTCGTTTACCCAAGCCCCCGTCTCCTCTGGAGTTCTACCGGGATTATGTCTGCCCCAACAGACCAGTCATCATCCAAAATGCCCTCACCGACTTCCCAGCCCTCGGCAAGTGGACGCTTCCCTACCTCAGGTATGTACAGGTGGCATGATTCTGGTTTGACCATCCAAATACCAAGCCAGGACAATCCACTAACTTGCAACACATTTTGTGCACTTACATGTATGATACTGATGGGGTTATAATAGCATTGAAGAGATTGATTAATGAATTGTATACCAAAGCAAAAGGGAATACAATTTTAGCAGCAACCTGAACTACATTTGCCCCTCAAATGAGAAAAAAAAAGTCCTGTTAATAAAACATTGTAGTCTTAAAAAAGTGAATGCATCCACAATATTTTACCAAAAAGTCAGTTTGGTGATATCATGCTTGACAACATTTTTCTCCAGTTTCGCTATTATTAAAATTTTACTCCATTTGGGCTTACCATAAAAAAAATGACTGTGTGATACCATTTTAGTTGTACATAACCTTGACTGTTCTATTCCTCATCTACAAGTATTGCATTTACTAAAGTTTTTGACTAACTCATTAGTGAACTAAAAAGAAATGCATCCCCTTTCTCTTGTCCGACTGTAGAGATGTCCTGAAAAACAAAGTCCTGACGGTTGCCGTGACTCCCAATGGCTACGCTGATGCGGTCCACCAGGGCTACTTTGTCATGCCGGAGGAGAGGGAGATGCCGTTCTCATCCTTCCTCGACATCATGGAGGGGAACGCTGAGAAAAAGGGCGTCTTTTATGTCCAGAAGCAGAACTCTAATCTCACCTTGGATTTAAGGGAACTTGTGGGGGATATTAAGGAAGATATACCTTGGGCATCAGAAGCCTTTGGTGAGTATGGTATTTATAGTTAAAGTAAGGGGTGTAAGTGGGAAGGACGATGGGATCCGTAATCATTTAAGTGATACACTACCATGACCTTGGGTCCCATATGGTTTGATTTCAGGATACGAGGAAAGAATTATCTCAAAATCATAAAAGCAATTAAATCAAATGAAATTTGGACCTGGCGATGACAGCAGAACAGTTCTGCCATTATTGTGTAGGGGAAAAGTTTAATATAATAATGGTTTTAAAAGAATGATTTATTTCATTCCTCCTTGTCATTTTTACTTTCAGAGCATGTGATTGGTTACTCTTTGAATTGTAGGTAGTAATTTTGATGTACAATAATGATGATACTAATCATAGTATTATCATAAAAATCAATCAATAATCAAATGTGATAAAAGTTATCAATTGCTTGCCTGACGAAATACTTTTTGAGGGGAAGCAGAATTCTAAGGCAAGTTGGTTGGCAAACAGAAAAATCTAAGAAATTTGAGTATAAAAGCTACCTACATACTAGAATCATCTTTTTTGTGTGTTTGTTTTGTGGAGAATGCTCTCATTTCTTTTTGTATGAATGATATACTGAGGTGTAATAGCAATTTTGAGTAATGGATCTCTGTCCACTTTTCTTCCTCCTGAAGTACAGGTCAGAAGCCTGATGCAGTGAACTTCTGGATGGGTAGTCATGATGCTGTGACATCAAGTAAGCGAACATCTCTATATTTCATTTAAATTATCACGAGTTTTGTTATGAAACACTGAGCGATTTACCAGTACTAACTTTTGTAAAATGGCGAATCTATTGTTTTAATATAAAGAAGTACTATGTATTAGTCCAGCAAGATGTCCATGGTATGTTATTATTCTCTATATTTCAAAACAAAGGTAGGGAATAACACTGGTAGTGATTATGTCACTGGTATTATCATGGCAGACTCGTTCTTCTGTGACGTCATATCCCCATTCTTGTTTGATTTCAGGATAAATGATGAAACTGTTGAAATCAAAAGAGCTTGAGACCTTCATGACAGCAGGACAGTTCTGTCATGAACCTACCGGTATCCCATGTCTTACCTTTATGTTCGTTCTATATGTCACATGAATATACCTGTCAATCATTATTTCCTGTTGATTTCCAGTGCACAAGGACCCCTACGAAAATCTCTACTGTGTCTTCCAAGGTGCAAAGAAGTTTATTCTGCATCCGCCCACGGACAGACCATTCATACCTTATGGTGAGAATCAAATCTCTTATGTTCAGTGAGAGGCAATATTGATAAGCTAACTGTCACAGTGGTATAATGGTGTTTATATTTTCTGCCAGTTACTCTGTCTGTCATATGTCCTTATACCTTCAAAATTCAAATTTACAAGCAGTCTTTTAGTATTTTTGTACATCATTTTATTTATCTTGTTAATGTCCTTCTATATTCATTAATCTGTATATGCATGAAAACTTATCATTTTATGTTCTTGTTTATTCTATGTTTATATGTCGAAAATAAATTCAATTCAATTCAATACCCATTTGACCATAAGGCACTTTTGATCAAACTTTCGATCTTCTCTAATAGCTTGTTAATTGGTTCAACAGGACTAGCAGATGATTTTACACCAAGAATGCATTATAATGATGGAATTTAGAGCAATGCTCCAAATAAAGATGTCCTAGAAAGAATAAAATCATCCCGAAAATCATCCTTCGCAAAAATGCTCTTGAGAAAGTCGCCCTCACTGGTGCTGTTCAGGGACGTAGGTCAAGAGGACGACAGAGACTGACTTACCTGTCTTGGCTCAGAGATGCCACTGGATCAAGATCCCTTGATATCATGATCCCTTGATATCATACGCCACTGCCAGCAAAAAGAGGAATTCATTCCGACAAGCTACTCCATTGATTGATTATATTCGTTCCTTTCACTCCAACTTGCATTGCTCTTTAATTGCACTGTACCTCTAAAATTCTTTTTTTATAGAACTGGTGGTGATTTTTGTATTCTCCAAACAGACCATCCCTACGTTAAGTCTTATAAGTGTCAACACAATTTTTTTCTCTATGTATTCCTTGGATGCTATAGATGCATTATGGAGTAGGAAGAACACACAAAACCCATACAACTGCAATTCACCAGACAAATGGACAGGTTAAATACAGTCCTGTCTAATATCCCATTTGCAGGAAAGTACCCAACAGCCATCTTCAAGGAGGTGGATGGGACTTTTGAGGTCCAGCCGCTCGGAGGCGATGCCATCCCCTGGATCCCAATTGATCCCTTGACCCCTGACCTTGACCGATGGCCAGAGTACGGTCAAGTAGAACCCATCCGCTGTACAGTCCGGCCAGGAGAGATGCTGTATCTGCCGTCGCTATGGTTTCACCATGTCAGTCAGGAGGACCAAACAATCGCAGGTACGAAATAACTGAAAATATTTTTTTTTTGCTGTAACATCTAGAGTATGTTCTTAGCTAATTCCAGTAAATGTACTTGTGCCTGTTGGTACGCAATTGTAAATTCTCATTTTTTTGTATTTTTTTAATTTTTGAGAAGACTTTAAATTGAGTATTTTATGGACCTATATGCACCAATTCGTCTTCTTTTCCACTTGTACAGTGAACTACTGGTACGACATGCAGTACGACATCAAGTATAACTACTTCACAGCCCTGGAGAAGCTTGCAGACTCAAGAATGGCTGTCCAGAAGAGATGACACATGGAGAAGTCTTTGTAAATAATGAAGAAATGAACTTTCAATATATTTGTGATAAGATGTAATAATTTATCACAAGATCTTAATCTTGATGGAGCAGCTGGCATGTACCTGAGTGATCTTTTGTTTGTATGTTTCTTGAAATATGATTTTAACTATGATTGATTGAAGCTTTAGTGCCATTCTCACTGGGCTTAAAAAATCGTGAAGTTAGAAAAGACGCGAAGTTAGGGTGAAAGTTGCCTAAAAGTTACCAAAAGGCGAATAGTCCTATTGTCCCTGTCCTCTTACTTCACGATTTTTCTAACTTTGCGATTTTTTTAAGCTCAATGAGGAATGTTACTTTTGTGAACGGTTTCATATATACATGTATGTGCATTCATGGTTCCTTGAAGAAACGCAACTTGGTGAGGAAGTATAAACTACATGTATTTGGTTTAATGCTGCACAATTGTGTAATCCCAGAATAAGCTCTTGGGGATGTTGAATTTAAGTATGTGCTTTTCTTATCTATAGTGTTGTAAAGAATTTACTGATGATCATTATTCCCTTTACAAATCAAGATCATTGTAAGGACTGTTCAAATAGCCCAGATTGTTGAGTGAGAAAAAAGGACGTACAGTCAGTGTACATGATCAAAGAAATAATATTTTTAGATAAAGGTCAGCTCTGAAATGCAATTTTTAGTTCTCTCAGTGATGTTCCAATTTCCTTTTGATACAAATATATGTATCATGAAAAACAACTAGGTTTAAAGGGAATATACTGTACTGGGAAGACAAAAAGCCTTCAAAAGGGTGATCGTGAGCAATCTACTTGCTAATGGTCTTGAATTCGGTTATTGTCTATTTTAGAATCTTGCTGACAGTTATTTCCCTTTTAATGATCCACATTTGGAGAAATTAGTGATTGAATCACAAATCCTCAAATGTTCGGCCCGAATATTTTGCGCATTTCATAAAATTTAATCAATAATTACTGTAAATGTGGATTATTTGAAGGCAAATAACTTTCAGCAAGTTTCTAAAATGGACAATACATGAATGTGAGACCATTGGTAATAAGATTGCTCACGATCACCCTTTTGAAGGCTTTTTGTCTTCCCAGTACAGTATATGCCCTTTAACACTCTAATCCATTTGTGTCATTGGCATATGAAGAGTTAAAAGCTTCATCTGGAGGCAACTTTACAGTAGTCTTCCTCCATCCATTAAAAATAAGCACTAAGTAGTCTTTGGAAGTATCCAAAATATTATCTTGAGATGAGTGTCTCACAGTCACTGCACGAGTTTACTGCATTTGACTTGAAAACATTAAATATGAACACTAGGAAAAGGTTAACGTGACGCAAAATATTTGTATGTCTCAAGGATGCTATGTACAAATTCCTGCAATTGGTAATTAAAGTTCTCTTTGCAGACAAAAACTTTCTAATATGAACAAACTGGGGATGTTTAGTTTATCTCGCTCTCCTACAAAGAGACCATGTACATGGAAATGAGAATGGATAACAATCATGACAGCATTTTCTGTTTCATTACTATTTATTATAAAAATCCATATGCAAATGGATGTGCACGGTTGTAAAAATTGCATCTGTACTCTGCTATTTTGCCAGCACTCATGGCCACATTGTCATCATAAATTAAATAAACATAACACAAATCACACACTTTGTTATTAAAATGTTGTTTGGTTGATGCAAAGCCTTTTCACACCAGACTGTACTGATGCCAGTATGGGAGGAATCACTACATATCTTGGTCTTTTTAGGTTTTCATGGTAAAAGGGATTTTTACAATAGTTGCACTTTTGGTAGCACCATGTATTCTTATTCTTTTGACATAATCGACTAACTTATGATGTGTTGTATAAAACAAATGATGAATGTTTTTCCATTCGTGCAATGGAAAGAATCATTCATTCGGTGAAAGATTGAGTGTTCCATTCAATATTTCACCTCAAGGAAATATTCTTTCCATTGCACTCATAAACATTCATTATTTGTATAATATGTTGTGGTGACTGTCCTGTACCATATATACACGTTCTTTGACATAAAAGATATAAATACCAACTTATCTGACATGTGAACAATTTGGCAAATTGAATTGTATCAACAACAGACTATGATCAAGGCACAGACATTATTTTGGCAATGCATATACACTACAGCTCAAAGGAATTGGCATAGGGAAAGGGAAAGGGAAGAAATGGAAGGAGCCGCAGTTTTAAACCGCGATATATTTTGTCCAGTTCAGCATGAAACATGATGCTTTTTAGGCTAAAGCATGGTGTTTCATGCTGAAGTGGACAAAATATAGTGTGGTTCAAGACTGCGGCTCCTTCCCTTTCTTCCCTTTCCCTTTCCCTATGCCAATTCCTTTGAGCTGTAGTGTACATACTGGTACGTGCTTTTTACCAACCACAGGCATGAATGCCAGTGTGCGGTTTTCTTCCTTGTTCAGAAAGGCTGTGAGGAGGCAGGGTGATCCCCAGAGTAAAAAAAAAATGCAGCATTTACAACGCACATCAGATTCAGAAAGTGGTTGCGCCCCATGTGTTGAAACAGTGTCTTAATATTCTGATTATTTTTTTGCTTTCTTGGCATAACACATTCCCTAGACATGCACAGTACAAATATCTAATCAAAATCGGAACTCTATCCTATTCTGCCATGCTGAAACAAAATTATGGTGACCACCCTGGAAGGAGGATCTATTCTTTGAAGGGAATATTCATTTTTCCTTACAGGGATAATCCACCCTGAAATTTAGTTGGTTTTGATATAAGCAGAATTATGAAAGAAACATTGAAGTGAAGGTTTGATGAAGGATAAGAAAGTTATCATTGTTTGAAATTTTGGTTTTGTGATGTAACCTGAGGGACGCTTTCCCAAATGTGAACTAATTTTGAAAATGTTGATTTTCTCAAAAGGATATGCATCAATTTACTTGTGCATTTGATATATCATTAGAAACATATTTTCACACACATACCTGTAAGAAAAAAAAAATTCTTTCATCAAAAACATAAAAAGAGCAATTTATGGAATCATACAGCACACATCATGGGGGAACACCTCGCATGTGACGTCACAAAATGAAAATTTTAAAAGATCATAACTTTCTTAGTCTGTGACAAATTTTCATCAAACCTTCACTAATGTTTCTTTCATGTTTCTGCTTTTATTGAAATCAACTTAACTTCAGAATGAAAGTATTCTTAAACTCCTTCCCCTTCTTTGACAAGGGAAGCTTATGCATATCTCTGCCACAAGTTTGTACACAGTTTGATTGTTTCTCAGACGATTCAGATACATACCAACAGCATGTAGTTGTTGTGAACGCAGAGGACGACTAGCAAATTGCACATAGATACAATTGCAGAAGAAAGAGTAGGGCATTCATATAAATACCTGTACATGTACATGTTAGAAAGACAGATTCATGGCGGTAACAATTGGTTGCACTCTAGTTCAAAGGTGAACCTTCCTGAGATTCAACATATCTGAGTATGTAAAAACTAGCATGTATCTACCACTCGTTCCTTGACAATAATTAACAACAAAATAATGCCCCATCTACCAGACGGTGTAATAATGCTCCATTTAACAAACATCACAACATTATGGCCTATATGTATGTCATGCACACAACATCGCATGCCTGTCATCCCTGTATCTATACATGTAGGTACCCAGAAACTAGGTGTTCAAAAAAATTAACAATTTTGAAAAATGAAGAAATAAAATTGCAACTTGAATCAAATTTAAATTGACACATCATAAATTCAAAGATGTCAATTTTTTTTTTTAAAGCAGGTTTTGTGATATTTTATCAATTAACATTTTGTAATAATCCTTGGAATATTTAATGAGATTTTCACTTTTGGACAACATTGGTCCTGAAAATGTGTGTGTATCAGACAATTATTTCAAAGCACATTCATGGCCATTGTGCATCACCCATGCCAACCCATTACTGTACTAATGCATGATGCTTCTGGCAGAAAAGACGTTGTGTTCTGAATCAGATATCTAATATACACAAATCTTAAGATCAAAATTTTCCCAAAAGTGAAAATCTCATGAAATATTCACAGGATTATACAAGAAAAATAATTAATGAAATCTGCATCCAAACAATTTGGCATCCCTTAATCTTATGCTGTGTCAATTCCAGCTTGATTCGAGTTATAGCTTATTCTGATTATTTTTTTCAAGTGCCAAAATATTCTTTAAATACCTAGTATAAATAACTATGAGCTCATTGTAGTGAGGCTGCCTTTTGGAGCTTGGAGACTGATCTGCATTATAAATACCCAAAACACAAACCCCAAGCTGATTTGAGTCAAAACGAACAATGCTGAGAACTAACTTAGCAAAATCATAATCAGAGACCCTGAAAGCTTCATGGGTAACACCATTTGTCGTACACAAAAGAGCTGGTCAGTCCCAACACTCACGCTCCACCTCTCCACCACTGATCATCCCTCTATCATTCATCCCTCCATCATCCATCCTTCCATCCTCTTCTCCTTCATTACCCCATCCTTCTTCTTCCCCTGAGTCTGCATGCCAGATTTCTGACTTGCTGTTGTCTTCATACAGCTCACACAGCACCGCTCCTCCGTCGCTGGTTAGCTGGAACTTCCCACTAGCCTGGAGCACCTCTCTGATAGAATAATGACATTTGTTCAACCGATAAAAATATTGCCACCATCATTTCAAATTACACTTTTAATAACTATGCACTGTCTATTATCATAACTACATATAACATAGTAAACACAAAATAAGGATCATTGCAATCTAAGTTTAAGATAGGCAGTAGAGAAAATTGAAGGAAGCAGAAAAGAGAGATATAGAGAGGAAACAAAAAGATAGAGATAGAAAGATAGAAAATGCCTTTCAAATGCTTTTCATTCGAAAGGTAAGAAAGCACATTGAAGTAAATGGAATAAGATTTTGAAATAAATTCCATTAACAAAAATCAAGTCTTAATGAGTGCCCTTAGGGAATCATGGATACTTCACCTACCTGAGCTTGGCAATGTTTGGGCACGCCCTCCGTACAACTGGGAAGGCCATCATTCTACTCACTGGAACTGCGACTCGCAAATCGTCTCTGTCGCTGACACTGTCCATTGGTGGGAACCCCTTCTCCCACTGCGTGTAGAACATGGTTCCCTCTCCAACATCAGCGGCCATGAAAGAAGGTGTGCGACCTCCCCTAGCAGCCATGCACTCCTCAAAGGCTAGAATGTTCATATCTGAGGGTGATAGCAAGCCACCTTCCAGTTGCAAATGTTTTACACCATCCTCAATTGTCCTGTAAGTTTCTGCTTGGTCAGAGCCTGTATGAACTGGTATTGTGCCATTTGCATCAGATCCCACTGGCAAGATTTCAGGGCTGATTGTTGGGCTATACGCTGTATTCGTCAGTGTTGTCATGCTTGATATTTCTTTGTGTCTTAGTGCCAAACATTCTGCTGTTTCTTTTCGATTATGGCACTGTGTCACTCCTTCTACTTCACCTCTATCACTACCTCCTCTATTTCCTTCTCCCTTCCCTCCTCTCTTTTCCGATTCTTGTCCTTCTCCCCCTCCTCCTGTCGTCATGGCAACACAGCTCTGCTGCATCCACCTCTGCAGCGCCTCATCTCCATCCTCCAGGGCGTTGTCAAACATCCCTTGTTCCTCATCCAGCATCCACCTGACATCATCCATCAGGCGCTTCAGGTGAAACTGGGCGTCGGCAATGATGTCATCGTCACCAACCACCTTGAAGGGGAACACTTCCTTGGCAACCTATCAGACAGGAGTGTGTAAACATAAACACATTAACCGTTGCCATGGGCTGATTTACACCATTATTAATCAAGTGTCTCTGCATTGCTTGGTACTAAGAGGGTCAACCCTTCATGTGCCAGACAAACTGCTGGTCTATAGGATCTGCATGCTTTGCTTGGGCTAAAATGCATCAATGCATTAACAATTAAGACAACTACGTGGCACTTCCAGTCAGAAAAAGGAACACGTGTAGCTAAGAAAATACGGAAGTACACACTATACACATACTCATATATTCCCCAAACTACAGTAGGCCTATATTGAATTGATAAAACACCTTTTAATGGGTTTTACCTTTTCTGTAACTGAAATGCTTCACTGGCACATTAAAATTCAGAACCTACACAATACTATAAGCTCAAGTCCCACATGGTTGCCGGAAACGCCTGTAAAGAAAACTTACACACTTTTTTACAGCACAATGTACAATATGCTGCAAAAACAACTGAGTTTGCTTTTGTTATTCTCCATATTTTGGATGGATTCCAAAGTACTTTGATGGCAATGAACAGAGCGATGAGAGGCCATTAGCGATACGGCCACACTTCTATCAGATATACACGCAGATTACACTTGCCTCAATATATGGCTGCATCTGCTCTCCATCCTCCTCTGGTCTCTCCTCATCTTGGGTCAAGCGCTCAAAGACGGCCATCTGAGTACAGAATCCCAGGTGCTCGGTGCCCTCCGGACCTCTACCTACTCCAGAGTATTCAACACTGTAACCATACGTCCTACATACCGCATCACCCCTGAAATGACAAAACAAGAAGAATGACTGATTATAGAATACTACAAATACCCTGTGAGCTCAAGTTTTCTTGAGTTATTTTCTTTTGATGGACAGAGTAAACTGCCTAGTATGTTGGGACTAATAGTTATTTCCTTATAATATTGAAAGAACAGCCCAGTTCTATAAAAACAACCGTCATGAATCTATAATTCTATAAAATAACATGATATAATGGGTATTGCACTCTCTTCTAACACGGTAATGCAAATCTTTTCATATCAACGATTGACCTGTGATGGATTTAATCTAAAATCGATCATGTTAGTATTCACCATGGGATCCAATCACTGGAGAGATTACACTTGCTGATTGGTTGGTTGGTTGAGTGTTTTCTCCCAGTCATTGGGATATCGTCCAGCGCTTACCATTCCTGGAATTCTGCCCTCGTCCATTCAAACTTGTGGTCGTAATGGCGGAAGCCTTCCATCCCAGGGAAGAGAACATTGAACTCTGAGTTGGGTGTGGTGAACACTGCCCTCGTTGGTTTCATGTAGCAGAAGATGACGTCAGTGGCCTTTGCAACATCATCTGGGAGCAAATGCTCAATTCTGCCCGAGAGAAACATAAACAAATTGTTTTGACCAAAATCAAATAATCAACCGAGCATGTGTGACCATGTGCGATCATCATCCTCATTGTCTCATGAAGATGAGGACCATGCATGACCAGTCAGTGGTCACCTATGAAGCAAAGAGAATTAAGGATTAACGTCATAATTATATCATCTCTGTTTCCCAAAAAGTATGACTAACCTATTGAAATCAATCTAGTATGGATCTATGAAAATAAGGATACCTTGCAAACAGAACATTGGCTAGGGCGTGCAATTAGACAGCATTATAGAATGGGTGTCAGAATCTCTGCAATCTGATTGGTTAATAACCCGTAATTTACCATGCATTGTTTTTTACTGGCAGCACGCGATATCAAGACGATATCGCGATACCGAGAATTAATATGATCGATATCGAGATTTAGTATGATCGATACCGATATTGTTTACCGTAAATGGCGGCACCCACGAAACTCGAGAAGCTTCGGTAAAGTTAGGTGAAGAATTGAAACAGATTTTGGACGATTCAGACGTTGCCAGTAAGTATAAAGTTATCCCACAGCATCGAACACTCATTTTATATATTCAAACGCTCTGCAGGAGTGAAACACGTGAATTTGGAAGTAATATCTAACGGAGAAGTGGACAAACTCGGGTCTGAATTCTACGTTGTCGCAGCACTGTAAGAGTGTGTGCTGCGGTGAGTTGCCTACTAGAGCATTGTACACTGTACATTACGAATACGTTCGTTTGGGCACTCGACGCCACTCTGGACAATCGCAGTAAATTGCAGTAAATCTGTCTTTCCTGATATGAAGTGGTTGTTATCAAATCGAAGCTTGATGAACTTGGTAGTTCTAAACATAAAGACTCTATTTGTCCACTTGACATGGTGTATGGAGAAAATCATGTCATATTTTTAGCTGTGTTATTTGGACACTTGTCAACGTGAAAGAAGACAACAATTTTAGTCTTGACAGATTTTCCAATCATTGATGATGATTGATGATGAAGATGGATCTCTGCAATCTGATTGGTCAATCACAGCCATGCGTCGGTAATTCTGGCCATGCATCGGTAATTACCGACGCATGGCTAGCCATGCATCCGGTAAATACTGACGCATGGCTAGCCATGCATCCGGTAAATTATGTTAATGGAGATTTTACCCTTTTTTATCAGATTTTGGGGCCCATTCTATAAAACAGATGATGCACAGGTTTATTTCGTGGGTCAGTAGGATTGTGTACACTCGTTACCTCTGAATTTTGCCCGTTCAGGCAATTCAGAAGTAACTTGTGTACACAATTCCTACCGACCCACTCAAACCTGTGCATCATTTGTATAATGATGGTTTGTGATATGGATAGTTGCAACTCACTCTTTATAATATTGGACCCAGCAGGTGTTCCCTTGCCTATTTTCCCCCACAATTCACAGTTGTTCCATCCTAATAACAGACACAGTCACGCCATTTCTGCATAATGGGTCCTATGCATGAAAAGTAACAACTGAACTTACACCTCGACACAGACAGCGAGATCGCAGCCCCTGAGCCTGCTGTCCCGTTGGGTGATGGAGCCATGCAGCAGACTGATGGTGAAGGGGTGTGGCAGGGGGCGGAGGAAGGAGACAGGGAGGGGCTCAATCAGGTACGTCATCTGCCGCAGGAGGGCCTCGTCGACGTCCAGTCCGATCAGCTCGTGGATGTCCTCATGGAACTTGAGCAGGCGGACGACGCTGAGCTCGCCACAGCCGATGTCAACAACCTGCAGAAGAGGAAATAAAAAAGAGATGAAATTTCCATTCCATCCGTTCTATAGTGAGCCCCCACATATGCGGGCTGGCTCTTTCCCACTCAGATACTAAGAAGCATGACTACCATACAATCTGCTGTTCAGACAATCGACAACAGCCTATGCATAAACTTCAAATATCTTATAGGACCTTAAGTAAACCTAAAACATTTGGTTACTGCAGTTCTATGGCAAATTTTGACATCCAATCTGGACCAAGTTTCACAAAGCCAGAAAGTCAAGCAATGAGTGTAATCAGTACATTTTATCAAAAAGCCTTCATTGCCTCCATTCCATGTTTGCAAATCATATTAGTTTTTGTTTTATTTGATATCAGAACAACATTTAAATAAAACAAAATTATTCTCCCTTCCAGAGGTAGGGGGCTTTTTCATTACTCAAAATGATATGATGCACCAAAATTAAATGTTCTCATTCCTGCGATTCAATGGTTTTGTCGGAAACATATTTATCTAATTTTAAAAATGACAATAATATTATTTAAAATGTAATCATCTGACTCAAAATATTTTGTTAACAACTCTAACTAACCCAATAAAACACACAGTAGAAATTTGTGAAAACGACTGCATATGTTGCCATCTTGACAAGACAGGCGACTGTCCTTGTGCAAACTGCATCAAAGAAAAAATAATACCCTGGATTACATCAAAAGTTATTTTCTAAGGATGTAGGTACTTAATTACATTTTCTCAGTTATCAATCTTTTCACTTCCCTTTTCCTCTTTCACTTTCACTCTCCTCTTGAAGTGCGTGCATGTCTATTTATTTATTGCACTTTAAAGACACACACAACGTCTTCTTCACCTTCTTGGGTTTGCACTGCTTTGCAATCCTCGCTACCTCTTCATAGCGTTGCATGTAGAGTGGAGGACTGAATGTGATGTCCGACAGCTCAGAAAGCCTTGCATCCTCAGACGCCTGGGCCGTGGATTCAGACTCCATTGAGCTGGGTCCATAGGAGGCTGTTTGCACCTGCATTTAAATTGGAACTTCAGAAGTTCAGGCATTGTCATTATGTGAAGAGATGTCCTTGTCAAAGGAAAAATAATCCTATAGTCTGAAAAACATGAAAAACAGCATGTAATATAAAATAGCACATACTAGTTGTAGTTGCAGATGGGTTAAAAAAATGGGGCCTGTTTATTTTTCATTTAAAGAGATCTTTTCATAATGTGTAACTTGGTGTGTCCTCCTTATGATTTATAAACAGTGACAGACAATTTCCTGTGTATGTATAGCAGCCTCTCAAGTGGTAGGGGTCAGACAGTGATGAGAATTTACACGTTCAACATAGGCATAGGGCATATCGGTCTAACATACCAAGCTCGAGTCCCATAAATTATTCAGCTGTGCTTCAAATACTGGCATAGCAGTACAGTAAATGTGTCAAATACCATATTTTTTTTAAAAATCAGACTGAATTTAGTCCTAGGCAGTTTTAATTGTCAGCTTGCATGCACTTTATGAAACCTATGCATGTAGATCTATATACATTTACTTTACTGCGACCAGCCCGCTCACGCAGTGAGCGGGCTGCGCGGGAGCAGTCCCGGGGCTAACATTTACTTAGATCTTCAACTCAAGTTCAGTGTTGTGATGACTTCACTTACGTGGAACCAAACACGTGGGACACTGTAATCAGAGAGGCTCTCCTCGCATCTCACTCTAAGTCAATGTCAGTTCAAATCGGATGGAATTAACGTCGTAGATCTGTTTGTAAACAAACAGTTATTTAATCCCTTCGGCCTCACATATCATTGGCAAGAGCTAGACGAAATATAAACAACATTCGCGACTGTACGTCTGAGACCGTCCAGCTACCGGCATGGACGAAGGATAAAAGACCTTTACGAGACTTCGACCGTGCGCCCCGGCGGCCCGCCCCGGTACCGTGTTGGCCGGACTGCACGGCGCAACCAACTGGTGCGGTCAGACGGTGTAGTCTTTTAGCAGAATCTCGGGGATTCCCCCAACCGCCAATCGAGCGTGTCCAAATCAGTAGGCCTACGATGATATGTTTCTGTTTGGATCTCCCCGCCCCCCCCCCCCCCCCTACTTACTCCCCCGTTGATATCTACCCAAAATTATAACTTATAAGCTATCTCTTTACCTGTATCTTACTCTGCTGGCGGATCCCAACCTTCTTTTCATCTCCATCTCTTTCATCCACGTCCACCCCCCTGCTTTTTTGTTATCTTTCAGTCATGCAGCTGCCTTTTCGATGTGTGTCTCTCTCCCCCACCCTTGATCCCTCTTAATCTCAACATTTCTGTATGATTGCACTTTCACGATAGCAAGTTGATAATGTATGCAGGTTTTAAAACGTGTCTAAAAGACATTGTTAAATGGAAGGAATCAAAACAAAATCAATGTTTTCTATGGGAACCATGCAGTTACCAAGGAAAACCATCATATTTATTTATTTATTAAGTCTTTTTTTTTAAACTGGATATAGTCCCATCAGTGGGCTTGGCACTGTTGTCCATGTAGGCCCTGTGTACAAATAACACAATGCAGAGTAACATGAACATAGATTCACACAAATGCTGTAAACCAACATGCAACACATATCAACTGATGTGGAACATATAACAAAAGAAAAATGATGTGATTAATACTAAGAAGTTATGTCTCGCAAATGTGTAGGATTTATGTACACAAAAAGTATCATGACATCATTATTGTGTACTAGGCACCATCAACATATCCTCATCACACTTGTCACTGCTATCATCATTATCGTCATAGTCATTGCCACCATCATCATCACCATTATACATTATCAACATCATCTTCATCATAACCAAAATCAACATCTACAGCTAGGAAAAGGTAGCAGCATCAACAATGTAATCAATACACCTTTATTACCCCACCATCACCATGCACATTACCACTATCATAATTCTGAACTATTACCATTACCATTAACCGTGAACACCACGATCATCCTCACTATTACTATAACCAGCCTCATCACCTATAGGATTCACTATCATTTTCACTATCATCACCATCATCATAACCATTATCATCAACACCATTTCATGTCCATTATCACGATCATTATCGTATCATCACTTAATCACAATCTAAGGATTGGCATCTGGTAAAAATTGAAGTCAGGTATAAAATTTCATGAGATTTGATGTATAATTGTTTTCTTCTTTTGTTTGATTCTAGTGTTGTGACAATGGCACACAAATAGTTGTGATTGGTGCATGATTTTATTGCACTAAAACAACAGAGATAAAACATTTTACAGTGCTTTAACTTAATCAAAGTTATGGCAGGGTGGGACTCAAATGAACACTACACATTCACACCTTTTTCATGCAATAAAAATATCTAGACATTTATTTCATTATAATTGCACTGTTTAATATTTGTATATACACTATATTATTTTACTACAGGTAGACAATTTGTGTTTACCTGCCTGTTTACACATGCAGACGCCCACATGGGATAAATAAATACCAATTCAACTCATTCTGGTAAAAAGAAGACCATTAATTCAAACATAAATTGATTACTTGCCAAAATTGCATGATACACTGTACATGTGTGTTCACCGTAATGTGTCCCTTTTAATACAGGCATGAAATTCGGCAAAGATCAGTAGTACATAAACTAACATATGAAATGTCGGTCATAGCTTCACACACCTTTTCAGGGAAAATGAAAAATACTGCTTCAAGTTTGAAATGACCTATAACTTATAAGTAACATATTTAACATACAGTCAGACCTGTCTTAGCGGCCACCTGTGTATAGCAGCAAACCTGTCTATAGTGGCCACTAAAATAATTCCCCAGGAGAGAGACCATGTGTTAAAGAACCCGTCTATAGCAGCCACCTGTTTATAAAGGCCACAATTTTTGTTTCCCTTGGGTGGCCACTATAGACAGGTTTCTCTGTAATTAGCATTCTTGACCTATATCTCAGACCTTAGTCTATATTATGCAGCATTTTCTTTCATTTTCTGTGGCATTTTCACAATTCAAATGTTTGACCTGCAAAAAAAGCTACACTCCCTTTAAACACATCCTGCCATTGTTTACATGGATATCCTCACATATCCTAGAGAAATGAGAAAAAAAAATCAAAATTATACATGGCAGGGGGAACTTTTCCACATTAATCATTCGTTCTTGTCAAAGAGAAACAAGCATAGCCATCAGTAATTATATATACCATAATATATGTCCTAGCTCTTGCTCCAAGATTATCACATCCAAGAAATGGTGTGTGGTGTGGAGAAAGGGAGGGGGGGACTTACATCATTAATGATTGAGATGGTGGTGCGACTCCACCTTAGCAATCCTTAACCCTTTTATAAAGGTCACTTTGCAGGAAAAAGTTTCCCATCATCCCATGCCTAAGCCTGAGCCATCATCGCTCACTCCTGTGATCACGTCCCTAAAACATTCCGTGGGACTAGCTCTCAAGGTGTATACCTCATACATGGCCCTGTCAGTTTTTATGTACACACAGAGACCATTGGCTGCTGAAGAAGAAAGGACAAACCTCTGTCAACTCCCATACATACATCTGTTTGCAACCTGGTCAATATGACATTGACCCAAACAAACATACATTTTCAACATTATGTATTATTGTTGTCAACCACACAAATAGCATGACATCTTAACTGATTTAACTGATCTTTTGCTTTATCTGTACATGGATGTCAAGACATGATTTGGCTGATGATAAAGGAGGAACAAACTGAGGATGTAGCTCATTCAACATCCTTACATCTGTCAGCAATCATAACTGCCAAGAAAACATGATTCAAAGAACCATACAGTTTCAACATAATGCAATGTTATGTTGGGCAAACCTATGGCGTCAAACCTGTTGCTTCATCAGTACATTGTTGTCAAGACATAAATTGGCCAATGATGTTGTGGACGCGGAGCAAGGCTACAGAGTCCATCTGCCTCTGAAACCAAACATACATGGATGCGCCATCAAATGGGAGCTGGAAGTGGCATCTTCAGTTGACTTTGTAGTATCCATGTTCCAACCTGCCAAAACAAAATGAATCATGTTGTCAAAATTGACTGAGAACACAACACACAAGATTGTGATAACAGCCAATGAATACATACAAATGATAAATTGTGAAAGTTTTTGTCAACTCATGTAAAAAAACAACTTGTGATTAAGTATGGCTATATATTAAAATACACAAAAACAAAAAATTAATTACATGCTTGGAAAGACAGACAGTTTGGTACAGATGACATGAGGCTAATATGTTAACTTGTACATTACTAACATATATGTAAATAAAAAAAACTTTACAAAAGACAGGCATACAATAAACATATCAAATCATAAATCACATTGCATCTTCATATAAACAGGATGAAGTTCTTTCTGTACACAATCACATGTAGTCATGCTGGGGTAACGCTAGGGTCATGCTTATAGCACTCATAAATAGATAACTACCAACATTCAGGTGATGAAAATATTGTATATACCCATTACATTCATGCATACATGTACATGTATAATCTGAGCAACAGTGTTGCATACAATTGCATACAACGTGCACCAGAAGGCGTTCATCCTCACCAAGTTGATTGTACAGATTTTCACTTAGAGCTAAAAGTTTTAAAGTTTTAATCATTGTAAGGCACCAGCAATTTTCTTGAATAAGTCAAGTATCTACTAACATAAAAATGTGGTCACAGTTTAAATCTCACTCTCTATTACATATGCAAATTCACCAATATGAAATATGATTAGTACTTATAACAGATTTTCAGTAAAAATGGATTTAAAGTCTCTCTTCTTAAAAATACATCTACATGTATTAGGTCTACTTTCACCTCAAAAATGCTCTTAAATACATGTATATTATTAAGTAAAATTAATCTATGTACATCGAATGAGGACTCTACATGACAGTACTGCAAGTCTATTCACAGAACACCAAAAGAGGATTATAACACATTGGTCTGCAGACAACTACTGAAAGTTAAAAGCATTCATAAATACCTACTTTCCATATTTTGTGAAGGAGGGGAAATTAGCATTTAAGCTACAAACAGGCAAAGATAGGTGGACTGTAGGAAGGAATGCATGTACTTCTGACAAGTAATAGAGACGTGTTGGAAAGGGGCTAACTAAACAACGATAACAGAAACCAATGTTACTGCTGAGAATTATGACCAAAAGTGTATAGCAACGATCCTGCTCTACGAACTACAATGTAAGCCAAAAACAAATCACATTGACATCATCTTGCATTTGGCCACATTTGTTTTCTTTTTCTGCTCTTCCATGAGAGAGTATCCATAGGGGCAAAGATAAGTCAGAACTATGTAAGACACAAAAGATCAGGGTGATTGTCTTTGACAAGGGAGAGGGGCATATACACAGTAAACAAAGTGGATAGTTCACCCTGAAATTAAGTTGGTTTTAATCAAAGCAGAAACATGAAAGAAGCATACTAGTGAAGGTTTGTTAAAAATCTGTTTGTGATGACACATGCGAGATGCTCTCCCATATGTTGTGTACTACAGGGGGTAATTTTTGAAAATGTTGATTTTCTCAAAAGGATATGCATCGTTTTACTTGAGCATTTGAAACATCATTAGAAACACATTTTTACACACATACCTCTATGACAAAAGTTATTCCTTCATCAAAAACAGAAAGGGAGCAGTTTCTGGATATCATACAGCACACAAAATATGGGAGAGCATCTCACATATGACGTCACCAAACCAAAACTTTAAAGGATCATAACTTTCTTATCCTTTGATGGATTTTAATCAAATCTTCACTGATGTTTCTTCCATGTGTCTGCTTTTATTGAAACAAACTTAGGTTCAGAGTGAACTATCCCTTTAAACAGGAGCTCTGGGCGATTAAGTCCCCCCCCCTACCCCCCCAAAAAAAAAAAAAAAAAAAAAAAAAAAAAACTGTAGGATCATAGGATACATTGCACATGATGTTTGTTCCATGACACCTAGCGAGACAAGTAGCCTTCGCAAATGAATATAATTTTTTTTCCCATGCTTGAAGATCTAATGGTTTGGATTGGGTAAAAGGGGAAGGTCATACTCTTATGATAAATACTACATGACTAAAAATGTAGCTGGAAGAGTTCTATGCATACACAATAGCTTAAAGTTCAGAACATTGTTCTCTTTTTTTTTTTAGGTTTTAGGGGCAGGGGTCAAGCTCTATGGGGATCAATTCTATGCAGGATCGAACTGCCACAAAACATTCATGCATAGGCAAAGAGAAATAAGGTCACACTCGCTGATCACCTCTAAACATGCATTTTAAAGGTGAACAAGACCCTCATGACAAGTTGATAAAGTAACATATAAATATATATACCAGAAACCCCTATAATTTGTCTGCATGTCACTGATTTTGCAAACTTGTTTAAGAGTCATTGTGAAGAAGGCATCAACACGACAATGGCCAGTATTTTATTGGCAAAACTGCAAAATGTCATGACCAGTGATTGGTCTGACTTTCTTCACTATTTTACAAGAAAATTGCTTTAGTTTTACTGTTTGATACACGAATGATGTTATTCAGGGTTTTAGTGTTCTTTAAACCATGTTCCCACTCATTCCTTAAGACGTCATCAACTTGTAACAAGGGTTTTGGTGCCCTTTAAGCCCTGTACCCCTTTCAGTCCTTAGCCACACTGGCTGGTCTCTTGGGAGAGCCCTGAATAGACGACCGCTTGTTTGCTGCTCCTGCTTCTAGGATCTCCCATCTGTTGTGGGATTAATCGGGCATCAAAGTAGGGGGGAGGGGTAAAGAAAGTGCAGTGGAGTAGGGCTGAGGAAGTGACATCTTCAAGTGTGAAACTAACTTACAATTAAGCTTCCAGACTCGATTAGCATTCATGCTACTTTCTGTCTTCTTTCATACTTTCACAAGTAGGTAAAATGTATCAACTTTTTTTTTTACTGTAATTGATTATATCGTTTATATTTTTAAGTGTTTTTGTTTAGTTTAAATAACTAACATCAAAGTCAAAGTGAAAAATGTGCAATTGGGACTCGGGCTAGACCTTAGCCTGTTGAGCTCAACCAAGATTTTCCAGGGCGAATTTCTGCTAGAGCATGTTATGCCTTGTATTTAAACTCAACAGGCTATGGCTTGGTGCTGGTCACTTCGCCATTGACATGAAAAGGTGGGGCATCACAAACTCTGGCCTCTCTCCTTGATGTCAAGTACAGACCCATGAACATGTCCTGGCCCATTGTGCAGTGACAGGACCTCCCTGCTCACGTACACACAGATAAACCCCAAACACATGACTATGGTAAGTTTCCAGCACAGTCCTTTAAACAATCTGGATTATCAGAATGTGTTCATGCAATTTTATATCTAAAAGGTTTCCATCACCCCAACCCTATAATTAAGTGACACCAACCCAAAACCAATGAATACTAAACAATACATTGTATATATCTCACTCATAACAAGATTAACAAAAGCGTAACTTTTTGTGAGTACATCGAAATCTGAAAGTCAAACTTTCCTCTTATGGCTTCTATACATTTCTTATTTTGTTTTCGAACTTGCCATTTTCCTTACTTACAGAACCTGACAAATAATTTTAAAACAAACACAGCCTTTAGAAATATAGCACCAGCAAGTTTGAATCTTGTATCAATCTGGGTCTTTCCCGCTCACCTATCAGATGTCCTATGGTTGAGATGCTGCTTGGTTACAACAGCACTCTTTAGCAGGGTGTTGATGGAGGAAAAAGGTCGCACACTGGCTTTCATGCCATCAACAGTCCTGAAAAAAAGGAAAAGAGCTGATTCTGAATCAGATGCATTTGAAGATGTGCCTTTTGAGGCAAGCAATCTCATTCTGCTGAACATTTTAAGTTAACACAAGCTGTCCAACCTTTCAAAAATTCTGCTCCACTTGCGAAACTCAGAAATATCAAAGGACGGAATTTCAGAAGAATACTCAGTGAAAATAACTGTAATGTACACATAAACAGTACCTTTTAGCACCCACTCCACATCCCCTTGGAGAGAAAATATACTATCTTGCAGTACATATTGGGAGGAATTCTCAATTCCCTTATGAGCTTTTATGGTGTACAAACCTGGTGGCATAGTCCACATCATAGCACTTTCCCTGTACTTCCTGCTGCAAGGCTGCCAAGTCCGTCTGTAATGAGAGAACGAGGCTTTTGAGAATATTACCTTAACCAATTATTTCTTACAGTGCTATACTATGAAGTCTACGAGAGACATGTCTCCTCAACTCTCCTTCCCTTTGTCAGTTTGTTTAGATTGCTGCACATGATCCCTTTCTCTCCACTTCTATGTCTTTAGTGTACCCTTAATCCCATATTTCTTCTCCTTCTCCCCCACCCCCCCCCCCCCCCCCCCCATCTTTACAACTCTCTCAGGGCATTTAAAACCCCATTATCCAAACAGTACCCTTGTAAAAAAAAAAACAAGCAAAATCCCATTATGGTAAATTGCACAGGGTAATGTCATAATACATTTCTTGAGGTCCTGCAAATAATATTTTAATGACTTAATAACACACACCAGTTCAAATTTACACCACCACTAGAGACAGAAAGAGGAATTCCTTTCTCAACATCAATGCTTTCCCACCAATTCGCTAGACCGCAAGGAGCACTATACACACCTTGCACTGTGAGAGCTGAGGCAAGGATCTCCGCACATGCTCCTGTAGTCTATAGAGGGCCAGAGATGGCTCGTTCACTACGATATGCAGACACTCCGAGAACTTGTCTGTCACTGCAGTCAAAAAAACAACAACAGTACGGTAAAACATTCATAACAAGACAACAAAAGCATAAAGATTAACAATTGTATCAGCTTGGCCTATTAGATGTGTACACACTCACAAATAACTTTGCTTACTATGTCACATCAAATGTAAGTCATGCATAGAAAAAATGCTGCATTTTGCTTGTACATATAAGTGTGACACTAATTTCTCTACACTTCATCAATTCATGAAAATTAACATTTTATTCCCAACAAGTTTGAAAATCTTAGCGGTATGAATTTTAAGCTTGAAAGTATTTCACAAAGCAGTTACCTTTTTTTACTTTGTAATCAACTTCCAGATCAACCCCATCTGCAGAGAAAAGATATAAAAGAAAACACATTCAACATTCATGCACATTATCATTAGTCTCCTATTCATGGCAGATAAGTTGACAAGCAATAAGTGCCAATACAGTACTCATTCTCTGACAAATATTGACAGACTGGCAGTTTTTTAGTCATTGCGTTGTTCATTCCAATCTATTTCAGTAGGATAGTTTTGATTTTATGAAGCATAAGAGTGAGAGTGCATGAATCAGTTTCAGGATATTTTCAAAGCTTAATTTGTTTGCTTCTACAGTGCAGCATATACCTGGTTCCATGATTGCACAATCATTATAAGAAACATAAAAAATGAGGTATCTAATAGAGAGATTAATTGTTTTTCTGATGATACTGAATATATAGGAATTGCATTAGAGGGATAAGGAGAGGTAGGCAATCAAACTTGACTTTTTTTTTTTTAGGTGTGATTGGCAAATTGTGTCATCCCTTCACCACCATTATTGATAACATTTAGTAAATTCCATTTCTTACCTCTTGGGCTTCCTTGTGATTGGACAATCTGCGGATGTTGCATTGTCCCGATCCTGCCTGCAGAGTAAGCGTGGATGCTGTGGCTCTCAATGTCCATTAGAATAAGCAGACCAGTCGAGGATAGAGACGTCAGAGTGAAGACGCGCCAATCCAAGAGATGACCCTAGGAGTAGGAGAGAATTTGCTTCAAAGCTAACGAAAATGATCAATTTACGAGGAAAATGAAAGTGATCTCTCCAGTTATTTAGACTTCTCCATGCTGCAAATTATACTTAGTTGAAGGCGAGAGTAAAAGAGACAAAGTTAAGAAAAAATATGTATATATATTTTTACCGCAACATGCAGTGCCAACAACAACGCTGGAAAGACTAGTGAAGTAGGCTCTTCTCAAAGTTCTGCTGCTGGAAAGGGAAACACATTCCAAACTCTTGAAATCTCACAAGACAGCACATTCAGGATGGAGAGTCACGTAAATACTTGATAGTTCTTAGTTGATGTTCAGCGAGTTAAAATTCAGTGTCAGAATCTTCACACAATCAATCAGTACACTTAAAGACAGTCAGTCCCTTTTTCAGATCACCACAACACCATCGAAACATTGGCAAAACATATAGAGAAGTGTTAGCAAGCTCCATATTCACAATTTGAAACTGATACGTAGTATAAAATTCAAATAATGCACGTAAACAACGTCCGATTAATAGTCTTTAACTCAGGCTCTTAGCAGTTAGTGTTGAATTATCTGCTTTATTGATTAATCTGTTTATTAAATTATAAAACGCATTATGAAAAAAAATGTTTTATGGAAGGAATCATCTCCAAAGTTTGGTAGTTACTCATAAAATTAGGATTTCACACATGCATAATAACCACATAGATACTGTAACAAAGACTAATACTTTTTTCGTAGTACGAAAAAAGTCGGTTTGAAATTTAACGGCTGATTTTTTTTACATACACAGAAAGCTTCAACATGCTATATTCTTAGAAATGGTCTTGAATCACACTTTCTTCAATTTACGATCGTGATAGACGATTTCACATTTTAAGCTTGCAAAAGGGACGGACAATCTTTAACTTAAGTCACTAAGTCTATACCGTATACTTATGTTGTTGTTGCAGTCATGCCAGAGTAAAATTCATGTTTTGGCGGATTGTTTCATTTCTAACAATCAATGTGATCGAAATAAGAGACAGTAATACAGTAAATCGTGGAAGCCTTATGTGGTCGTGGAAGTCCGCCGCCGTCACGAATCTATACAAACCAGTCGAATCGTCAAACTTCACTCGACTGAACAATAACGTGAATCCCCGCGCATGGGACTTAATCAACATAACTTCCTTATGATCGGCCCAGCTGCCGAAAGACTTCGATTTTTAATTGTCCCTTACATTATAAACAATGACACCTTTGAATAGCTATCAGTGGTCCTCAAAACATTCATACTCAATAAAACGTACGTATTATTGCTAAAATAGAGGAAATACTCACGTAAACAGTGAAATTCAGGGAGGAACTGTTGAATCAGCTAGATCTACATTGTTATTGTTTATACAGTGGCGCCGCTAACTGGTGATATCTAGCAATTAAAGTTAAAAGTAAGAATTTCACGATTTGATTTGAAAAACTACAAATTTTCCCAGAGTATGAATATATAACAAATATTACTGCTTCATCGGCAGTATCTTTGATGAGGAGTTCAGAAAACGGGTCATATCATAAACATTGGTTGTTTTTTTTAAGGGAATTAAAAATAATGATCGATTATTTATGAAGAAAAAAATATCCCATGGCAATACAATGAGTGGAATTGTATAACTGTTGATTTGTCCTCTTTTATGATGGAAAATACTGGATTTTGTTTTCCAATTACCTGAAGAGGTGCCCAGCATGATAACAACATGTGTACAAATATATTGCAACTGTTCTCTGATATGTTACTTCTTACATGGAATTATGGAATTATATACCTTATCCCATCTTAATATACAGCATTGGTTCACAATTAAATAAACAAAACAGAAACACATGTATGTTATTCAAACAATTTTCTTTATATTACCTCATAATAACAGGAAGACACATTTGGAATGCATCTACCTAGACCTGCATGTGATATGAACTTTACATATCCATATGAAATTGGAGTTATTAAAAGTACACAACAAGTGTGAATAAGGTCAACATTATTTAGTTCAAGCTTGCAATGCAACACAACAAGAACAAAATCTTACAGCGCATATACATAATTTCCCGGGGGAGGGGGTAATTAATTAATTGATTGGTGCCACAAATTATGCCTAAGCAGCTTCACGTTCCCTAACTTTTAATAGCCATTACATTTGCTATAATTAAAGAAAAAAGAAAAAGTGCAGGCACAACCTTTGTTTTCCTTTTCCATTCTTTGTGACTAAGGTTACTTAGTTGTGGCTGCCTCACTCAACGCGAATCGTTAAGTGAGGAGTTTCGGTCGAGTTCGATAGACAAACACTCCAAAAGAATCTTATTCCGAAGCGAGAGATATGCATTTCCGAAAAGACGATTTATTGAAATACAAACTCTCCGAGGTAGATTGAAGTAGATAGAATACTGCAAGATAAACAGAAATAAAACGAACATTCAATTGACTAATTTACAAACGATATCACAAACGAACAAATTCATAAATGTGACATTACTGTGAATACTGAAAGGGTGCAAAATATGCAAATAATACGAATCATAAGAATAATTCATTGAATTTCCTTATTATTTAACTATTTCTGAGAACAAACAAGCAAGAGTGTAAGCAATTTAAAATTCAACACCTAATTCTAATTTGCACTGAAATCAAAGGGTTACATATTGTGAAGCAGGTATGGTATTCATGCTTTGATATATAGACTCAGTTTAAACATGTATCGATTGAACGCTATCATGTCGAATATTAGAGAGCTTCAAAAACTAAAGTTTAGAAACAACATGTTCATTACTAGAATGGATACTTCTACAAAGATTCCACTATAAATTGAAATATATAACTGCTCTTACCAATTGGAGGCTTTAAACAAGTTGAGACTGGTCTTGGATCGAAAGAACGAAGATACACGACTACGAGGTACTTTACGACGAGATGCTTTCTTAGCTGCGATCTAATGTATACTGGTTTTCTTGGCTTTCTTGCAATAGTTTTATACCAAAGCCAAGGCTATCTGTACAAGTTACATACTGGTACTAGCAGAACAAGTGCCTGCACATTTATAAGGGCCTTTGTTATGTTCCTCCTGGAACCAAGTTTATAGCTAAGATTAAAAGTCCGATGGCTGGAGTACAGACAATAGCAGCCTAGGGAGTGAATAGAAGCTGGCCGAGACATTCCAATTAAGCTGTCTACTGTGAACAAGAGTGCATGAATCATTGTAATGCTAACACAGAAAGCATGCACAGATATATACTACTGGCCTACATACTGTATGTTACATGAAAAAGCTATGTACAAGGAGGAATATATACTTAATATATACATTACACAAATTAAACAACAAACAGTAGGCTGTACTTAGAAAGATATCTTCACTGCACACTGCTGCAGTGACATGGCTCCTTTAACTGCTTACAGGCAGTTATCAAATAAAAAAATACATCGAATCACTTATACCTAAACTTGGAAACAAGTAATGAGTAATAATAATACTGATCATTCAACAACAAAAAACTGTCCTGAAATACAACTACAATTTCAGGTGGATAATAACCGTTGACAATTTCTACTTGTCCGAATTCATTGAAAACAATCCGAGTGAAGAAAAGGGTACAGAATTAAGAGAAGGTTGAGAAAAAGAAATAGACAAGAAAAGGATTATGGAGGACAGAGAGAAGCGAAGAACAAATAAACAAAGCAAAATTAATGATTTCATTCCATGAAATCAATGTCCATTGTCTTATGTTGGCTCCTTGATGGGGAATCCCTAGGTCTTCCGTTTAACTGGGTCTCCTCTAAATCTCTTCTGGTGACAGTAGAAGAACCAATTTGTGCACAGGCCTTTCCAACGTAATGGCCTGCTTCTGACGTTTTCCTTGACGGTCGAGAGCTGAGTCAGCCATGACGAGTTGGACCTTGCGTACGAGACCGTCGTTGCTGGGATACACTTGCGACACTCTCCCCAGCGGCCACTGTGCACGATTATCATCTGCTTCTTTGGAGATGACGATGTCGCCGACTCGGAGATTTTTTCTTGGCCGAGCCCACTTCTGCCGAGTTTGCAAGTCAGTTAGGTATTCCTTCCTCCATCTCGTCCAGAACTCGTTGGTCAGATGTTGCACTCGACGCCACCATTTCCTTGCATACAAGTCCGCTCGTTGGAACTTGCCTGGAGGTGGGAGGACTACTTTTGCTTTCATAGTCAAGAGGTGGTTGGGTGTCAATGGTTCTGGAGCATCGGGCGAGCTGAGGTTCTGCGTTGTAAGAGGCCTTGAGTTGACGATCGACTCTGCTTCAGAAAGAAATGTTCTGAAGGCCTCATCATCTAGTTGCTTTCCCGCAGACATCATGAGGGGTTCGAGAGCACGGCGAACTGTCTGAATCTGGCGCTCCCAAACTCCGCCCATGTGCGATGCATGAGGTGGATTCATTTTGAACGGAATCCAATCAGTGCCATTCTGCACAAGATACTGCTGGATCTTGTCATGGTCCATCTGTTTCAAGGCATCTCGAAGTTCATTCCTGGCACCCACGAACGCCGTTCCCCTGTCTGATCGAATTTGACGAACAGGACCACGTCGATTCACGAATCTTCGAAGACAGTTGATGAAGGAACTGGTGTCAAGGCTGTTTACAGATTCAAGGTGAACGGCTCTGGATGCCATGCAGGTGAACAATGCTACATATCGTTTTACTGTGCTTCGTTTCTCAGTGATTGAGAATGGCCCGAAGTAGTCGACAGCACAGAAACTGAAAGGGGGAGCCTTTTCAAGTCTGTCTTCTGGTAAGTCTGCCATCTTCTGATTCTCGAGGGGGCCACGAAGTCGCTTGCAGGTCACACACTTGGAGATGATGGACGAGACGACCGACGAGCCACCTATCACCCAATAGCCCGCCTGTCGAAGTTGATTGTGAGTTATTCCTCTGCCCATATGATTGACTTCTGCATGGTGATGACGAATGAGAAGTGCCGTCAGATGAGCATCTCTGGGAACAATCACAGGGTGTCTCACATTGTCTGGGATGTTCGCTCTCTGGATACGTCCTCCTACCCTGATGATTCCTTTGCCATCTACATAGGGATCTAAGCGATATAACGAGCTGGTGGACTTCATGTCATTGTTCCTCCTTTTCGCAGTTTGTCTGTCGCTGTCATCAGTCACATTAAGGTTAGTGAGAACTTGTAGCTCTTGATCAAAGTGATCTCTCTGGATACAGCGTAGAAGTTCGAGCTCAGCTTCATGTAGATTGGCAACACTGAAAGTAATTCTTGAAACTGGTCTTGTCACTGACGGAGATACTTTCAGCTTGACTTCTCTCATTTGTAGACGACGCTTGAATTTCAGACACATGGCCATCGCTCGCCTGGCTTGGTTCCAGCTAGAAAGATGCGAAAGTCGACTTGTATCGAAGTTGTTGTGGGGTCGTGTTCTAGTAGAGAAACATGTCGATTTCTTCACCTCTGGGTCGGTTTCTTCGACGGTGAGTTCAAGCGGTTCAGGGGGATGAAATGGTCCTTTCTCGTGTAGGAACGTTGGACCTACTAGCCAGGTCTTACTGTCAAGAAGCTCCTTTGCTGTAAGACCTCGAGAGGCATCATCCGCTGGATTCGATGAGGTGTCTACGTAGTGCCAAGATGCAGGGTCAGATTCATTGCGTATTTGCTGTACCCGATTCGCTACGTAGACATGAAACCTTCTGGACTCGTTGCTAATGTACCCCAACACGATCTTGCTGTCAGTCCAGAAGTATTCACGAATCTCTTGGTATGACAGTTCCTTTCGAAGAAATGCACTCATCTTGGCTGAGATGACAGCGGCAGCTAATTCAAGTCTGGGAATTGTCTGTACCTTGAGAGGGGTAACTCTTGACTTGGCGATGACGAGTGAGCACGATACGTCACCATCCTCATTCAGTACACGAAGGTATGTGCACTGACCGTATCCACTCTGGCTTGCATCTGAGAAGTGATGCAGCTCAGCATGCTTCACTGCTCCGAAGTTGGGAGGCTTGTAGCAGCGTGGAAGTTTGAAGTTTTCGAGTTCAGCTATCTCCATCCTCCATTTTTCCCACTGTGGTCTGATGTCGTCAGGTATTGGGCTATCCCAATCGAGTTTGCTCCGACATAAGCTCTGCAAGATCTGTTTGCCTCGAAGCGTCACTGGACTAGCAAAGCCATTGGGATCATATATCGAGCAGACGGTCGACATGATACCTCTTCTGGTGAATGGTCGATCACGAAGCTCGATGCGAAACTGGAGACTGTCACTCTCCACACACCAGACTACACCTAGGGCACGCTCCATGGGCAGGGGATCGACGTCGAGGTTCACATCAGCCATGCCTTTGGACATGTCGTCTGTCGAGAACTCTTGCAGAACTTCCTTCTTGTTCGACATGATTTTGTGTAGTTGGAGCCCAGCTCTTGCACAAATTCCTTGCGCTGACTTCAGGAGTGCTACAGCTGCTTCGGAGGTTGGAGCTGATTTAAGCCCATCATCGACGTAGAACTCCTTCCGAATGTAGTCAGCTGCTTCCTTTCCGAATTCTGATTCTCCATCGTCTGCTGCCCTCTTGAGGCCGAAGTTAGCGCAGCCTGGTGAGCTTGTTGCTCCAAACAAATGTACCTTCATTCGGTACTCGATGACGTCAGCGTTCGGATTGCCGTCTTCCCACCAGAGGAAACGAAGAAGATCACGATCCTTTTCAGCTACAAAGAATTGGTGGAACATGCTCTTTATGTCTGCCATGAAAGCAACTTCTTCTTGTCTGAAACGACAGAGAATGCCGAGAAGTCCATTCGTGAGGTCGGGGCCTTGGAGTAGATGATCATTGAGGGAGACGCCATCACACTTAGCCGAACAGTCAAAAACGACTCGAATTTTGCCAGGTTTGCGAGGGTGATAGACTCCAGTGTGGGGAACGTAGTTGATTCTCCCTTCCACACCGTCAGATGGCGCTCTCTCCGCACAGTTTTTGATGACGTCATCCATGAAGACTCGGTAGTCTTTTGCGAACTGTGCATTTTTCTTCATTCGAGCTGTGAGCTGTCTCCATCGTTTCTCTGCGACATGACGGTTTGATGGAAGACTCACATTTTCAGACTTTAGTGGGAGGGGCATTTCGTAATGCCCATCTGGTCTTTGCTCGATCCCTTCTTCGAGGAGGTGCAGAAATCTATGGTCTTCGATGGAGAATGGGCCCTTCACGATGTCATGCTGGAAATCAGTCTCGAGGGCTTTGATGATCTTATCTTCGAAGAAGAGCTCCTTTGCCTTGGTTGGGAAGGCAAAGTTTTGGTACGATTCAGCTGCTGTTTTCAGACATCTACCTGAACGAGATTCAACTGGATCCTTGCAGATCCGTCCGACGACTCCCCAACCAAGAAGAGATTTCTGGGCATATGGTTCCTCTTCTCCCCCAGCGATGATCTCCCGTGGTCGAATTGCACTTGGGCAGTCCGTTCCGATGAGAAGGGAAACTTTGATGTTCTTGTCATACGGCATCATTTCTCCTGCCACGCGAACGAGGTGGGGCCATTTTTTCGCGATGTGTTCCTTGGGGATTTGGGCCCTGGTAGCAGGAATGTCCCTCCTAGTGAAGGCTGATGGCAGTCTTACCACATTTTCTCTTTTGTGGTCGAGAAGCTCCAAGTCATGCACTTTGAAAGTTTCTATTTTCGAAGTATCATGCAGCGTTGTTAACATGAGATTTGTTTTGTGCCCTTGGAGGTTGAGCTTCTGGTACAGTTCGTGCGAAATGAAGCTCACGTTCGATTGTTCATCCAGGATTGCATATTCCATGAACTCCTTTGTCGGGTCATCAGCATGCCTCACCCACACTGGAACGATCATCGAGTGATCTTTTCCTTCGACATCTTGGAGATGACACACCGATGTACACTTCGAAAATCCTTCTTCCTGTTGCTTCTTCCATAAATGGAAACAGGTGAGATGTCTTCCCTGGCAGACTGCACACGTCCGTTTAGCCCTGCATTGCTTGCTCCTATGGTTGCTATGCAGCCCGCATCCGAAGCATAGTTTTTTCTCGAAAAAGAAAGAGCGGCGCTCTTCGGGGGTGATGTTTTGGAAGCCAGAGCAGTCTTCGATCAAGTGGCCTTCACTGCAGTACGGGCAGACATTGCTCTTGGTGGTTACCTTTGATTCTTGGACAGGAGGGTTCGGAGATTTTCCTTCAGTTGCGAAGGTTCGAGCGATTTTCCCGCCTGGCTTCGTGTTGGGTGGACGAGCCTGCTCCCGGACCGAAGTACTGAGCTCGGGAATGTTGGCTCTGTCCGCGGCTTTCCTCACGAATTCGGCGAAGACAGAGAAAGGAGGGTAATCCTGTCGCCCATGCCTATCTTTGAATCTCTCGATTTCATCCCGCCATTTGTTTTCAAGGTATGGCGGGAGTTTTTCCACGAGTTTGGCATTTTCTTGGGGGAAGTCTAAGATCCCCAGGCTCTTCACAGATTTCTTGGCAGCGTCGACTTTCGATAGGCAATCTGCGAAATCCTGCAGACCTGAGGGATCACGACCATTGATCCTCCCCCAAGAATTCAGCTTCGAGGTGAAGGCAGAGCTTACGATTGTGGGGTCACCGTACCGTCTTGTCAGGTTTTCTCGAGCGAGTTCATATGCATCCGGGGATCCGATCAGAACGAAATGCTGCACAATCTCCCTCGGTTTCCCGGATACACAGTTCAGCAGCAGGTTGAGCTTCGTGCCGTTATCAAGGGGCTTGCAATGCACTGTGGAATCAAACGAATTTTTCCACAGCGGGTAGCTCATCGGATCCCCTGAAAACATCGGCACGTCGATCTTCGGCAGTTGTGCTTGCAGCAGCATTTGTTGATTGAGAATGCTTTGCTCGAGGGATGACTGTGTGAGTTGAACCATGCATTTTTCGAGTGACGCGATTGTCTTGTTCAAATCACCTCGAGTCGCAGTCACTGGAGGTTGCCCTGGTTCCAAACTCGGTGGAGGTGTCTCTTCCTCAACTTGGCGATTTATGAAGCGCGCAATACACTCCTCTTTCTTTTCCTCTGCAAGGTCTAGGACGGGATCGTCTTCAGGATTAGGAGACAATTCTTGTTCATCAGCACATTCTTGTAGAACTGTTTGCTCTGCTTGTAAAACTGCGAGCTTTCTTTTTGTCCGAATGTTTTTGAGCATCAATTCGAGTTTTGCTTCCTCTTCGTCGAATGCAGAGCAAGCTCGAACAGCGGCTTCTTGTCGACGGAGATCCACCTTCTCACTTTGATAGGAACTTGCTCTCGACGATCTGCTCGCTCTGCTGCGATGTGACTTCGAACTAGCCACGCTCATGCTTTCACTATCCTTTGCATCTATTCGAGATTCCATGTCGAATATCCAGATTCCAGCTCAAATGTAGGTTAATATCAACCGTTCTATCGTGGTTGATTTTAACAATTTGTAGTCAACTTTTGTTCTATTTGTATTCTATTGTGGCTGCCTCACTCAACGCGAATCGTTAAGTGAGGAGTTTCGGTCGAGTTCGATAGACAAACACTCCAAAAGAATCTTATTCCGAAGCGAGAGATATGCATTTCCGAAAAGACGATTTATTGAAATACAAACTCTCCGAGGTAGATTGAAGTAGATAGAATACTGCAAGATAAACAGAAATAAAACGAACATTCAATTGACTAATTTACAAACGATATCACAAACGAACAAATTCATAAATGTGACATTACTGTGAATACTGAAAGGGTGCAAAATATGCAAATAATACGAATCATAAGAATAATTCATTGAATTTCCTTATTATTTAACTATTTCTGAGAACAAACAAGCAAGAGTGTAAGCAATTTAAAATTCAACACCTAATTCTAATTTGCACTGAAATCAAAGGGTTACATATTGTGAAGCAGGTATGGTATTCATGCTTTGATATATAGACTCAGTTTAAACATGTATCGATTGAACGCTATCATGTCGAATATTAGAGAGCTTCAAAAACTAAAGTTTAGAAACAACATGTTCATTACTAGAATGGATACTTCTACAAAGATTCCACTATAAATTGAAATATATAACTGCTCTTACCAATTGGAGGCTTTAAACAAGTTGAGACTGGTCTTGGATCGAAAGAACGAAGATACACGACTACGAGGTACTTTACGACGAGATGCTTTCTTAGCTGCGATCTAATGTATACTGGTTTTCTTGGCTTTCTTGCAATAGTTTTATACCAAAGCCAAGGCTATCTGTACAAGTTACATACTGGTACTAGCAGAACAAGTGCCTGCACATTTATAAGGGCCTTTGTTATGTTCCTCCTGGAACCAAGTTTATAGCTAAGATTAAAAGTCCGATGGCTGGAGTACAGACAATAGCAGCCTAGGGAGTGAATAGAAGCTGGCCGAGACATTCCAATTAAGCTGTCTACTGTGAACAAGAGTGCATGAATCATTGTAATGCTAACACAGAAAGCATGCACAGATATATACTACTGGCCTACATACTGTATGTTACATGAAAAAGCTATGTACAAGGAGGAATATATACTTAATATATACATTACACAAATTAAACAACAAACAGTAGGCTGTACTTAGAAAGATATCTTCACTGCACACTGCTGCAGTGACATGGCTCCTTTAACTGCTTACAGGCAGTTATCAAATAAAAAAATACATCGAATCACTTATACCTAAACTTGGAAACAAGTAATGAGTAATAATAATACTGATCATTCAACAACAAAAAACTGTCCTGAAATACAACTACAATTTCAGGTGGATAATAACCGTTGACAATTTCTACTTGTCCGAATTCATTGAAAACAATCCGAGTGAAGAAAAGGGTACAGAATTAAGAGAAGGTTGAGAAAAAGAAATAGACAAGAAAAGGATTATGGAGGACAGAGAGAAGCGAAGAACAAATAAACAAAGCAAAATTAATGATTTCATTCCATGAAATCAATGTCCATTGTCTTATGTTGGCTCCTTGATGGGGAATCCCTAGGTCTTCCGTTTAACTGGGTCTCCTCTAAATCTCTTCTGGTGACAGTAGAAGAACCAATTTGTGCACAGGCCTTTCCAACGTAATGGCCTGCTTCTGACGTTTTCCTTGACGGTCGAGAGCTGAGTCAGCCATGACGAGTTGGACCTTGCGTACGAGACCGTCGTTGCTGGGATACACTTGCGACACTCTCCCCAGCGGCCACTGTGCACGATTATCATCTGCTTCTTTGGAGATGACGATGTCGCCGACTCGGAGATTTTTTCTTGGCCGAGCCCACTTCTGCCGAGTTTGCAAGTCAGTTAGGTATTCCTTCCTCCATCTCGTCCAGAACTCGTTGGTCAGATGTTGCACTCGACGCCACCATTTCCTTGCATACAAGTCCGCTCGTTGGAACTTGCCTGGAGGTGGGAGGACTACTTTTGCTTTCATAGTCAAGAGGTGGTTGGGTGTCAATGGTTCTGGAGCATCGGGCGAGCTGAGGTTCTGCGTTGTAAGAGGCCTTGAGTTGACGATCGACTCTGCTTCAGAAAGAAATGTTCTGAAGGCCTCATCATCTAGTTGCTTTCCCGCAGACATCATGAGGGGTTCGAGAGCACGGCGAACTGTCTGAATCTGGCGCTCCCAAACTCCGCCCATGTGCGATGCATGAGGTGGATTCATTTTGAACGGAATCCAATCAGTGCCATTCTGCACAAGATACTGCTGGATCTTGTCATGGTCCATCTGTTTCAAGGCATCTCGAAGTTCATTCCTGGCACCCACGAACGCCGTTCCCCTGTCTGATCGAATTTGACGAACAGGACCACGTCGATTCACGAATCTTCGAAGACAGTTGATGAAGGAACTGGTGTCAAGGCTGTTTACAGATTCAAGGTGAACGGCTCTGGATGCCATGCAGGTGAACAATGCTACATATCGTTTTACTGTGCTTCGTTTCTCAGTGATTGAGAATGGCCCGAAGTAGTCGACAGCACAGAAACTGAAAGGGGGAGCCTTTTCAAGTCTGTCTTCTGGTAAGTCTGCCATCTTCTGATTCTCGAGGGGGCCACGAAGTCGCTTGCAGGTCACACACTTGGAGATGATGGACGAGACGACCGACGAGCCACCTATCACCCAATAGCCCGCCTGTCGAAGTTGATTGTGAGTTATTCCTCTGCCCATATGATTGACTTCTGCATGGTGATGACGAATGAGAAGTGCCGTCAGATGAGCATCTCTGGGAACAATCACAGGGTGTCTCACATTGTCTGGGATGTTCGCTCTCTGGATACGTCCTCCTACCCTGATGATTCCTTTGCCATCTACATAGGGATCTAAGCGATATAACGAGCTGGTGGACTTCATGTCATTGTTCCTCCTTTTCGCAGTTTGTCTGTCGCTGTCATCAGTCACATTAAGGTTAGTGAGAACTTGTAGCTCTTGATCAAAGTGATCTCTCTGGATACAGCGTAGAAGTTCGAGCTCAGCTTCATGTAGATTGGCAACACTGAAAGTAATTCTTGAAACTGGTCTTGTCACTGACGGAGATACTTTCAGCTTGACTTCTCTCATTTGTAGACGACGCTTGAATTTCAGACACATGGCCATCGCTCGCCTGGCTTGGTTCCAGCTAGAAAGATGCGAAAGTCGACTTGTATCGAAGTTGTTGTGGGGTCGTGTTCTAGTAGAGAAACATGTCGATTTCTTCACCTCTGGGTCGGTTTCTTCGACGGTGAGTTCAAGCGGTTCAGGGGGATGAAATGGTCCTTTCTCGTGTAGGAACGTTGGACCTACTAGCCAGGTCTTACTGTCAAGAAGCTCCTTTGCTGTAAGACCTCGAGAGGCATCATCCGCTGGATTCGATGAGGTGTCTACGTAGTGCCAAGATGCAGGGTCAGATTCATTGCGTATTTGCTGTACCCGATTCGCTACGTAGACATGAAACCTTCTGGACTCGTTGCTAATGTACCCCAACACGATCTTGCTGTCAGTCCAGAAGTATTCACGAATCTCTTGGTATGACAGTTCCTTTCGAAGAAATGCACTCATCTTGGCTGAGATGACAGCGGCAGCTAATTCAAGTCTGGGAATTGTCTGTACCTTGAGAGGGGTAACTCTTGACTTGGCGATGACGAGTGAGCACGATACGTCACCATCCTCATTCAGTACACGAAGGTATGTGCACTGACCGTATCCACTCTGGCTTGCATCTGAGAAGTGATGCAGCTCAGCATGCTTCACTGCTCCGAAGTTGGGAGGCTTGTAGCAGCGTGGAAGTTTGAAGTTTTCGAGTTCAGCTATCTCCATCCTCCATTTTTCCCACTGTGGTCTGATGTCGTCAGGTATTGGGCTATCCCAATCGAGTTTGCTCCGACATAAGCTCTGCAAGATCTGTTTGCCTCGAAGCGTCACTGGACTAGCAAAGCCATTGGGATCATATATCGAGCAGACGGTCGACATGATACCTCTTCTGGTGAATGGTCGATCACGAAGCTCGATGCGAAACTGGAGACTGTCACTCTCCACACACCAGACTACACCTAGGGCACGCTCCATGGGCAGGGGATCGACGTCGAGGTTCACATCAGCCATGCCTTTGGACATGTCGTCTGTCGAGAACTCTTGCAGAACTTCCTTCTTGTTCGACATGATTTTGTGTAGTTGGAGCCCAGCTCTTGCACAAATTCCTTGCGCTGACTTCAGGAGTGCTACAGCTGCTTCGGAGGTTGGAGCTGATTTAAGCCCATCATCGACGTAGAACTCCTTCCGAATGTAGTCAGCTGCTTCCTTTCCGAATTCTGATTCTCCATCGTCTGCTGCCCTCTTGAGGCCGAAGTTAGCGCAGCCTGGTGAGCTTGTTGCTCCAAACAAATGTACCTTCATTCGGTACTCGATGACGTCAGCGTTCGGATTGCCGTCTTCCCACCAGAGGAAACGAAGAAGATCACGATCCTTTTCAGCTACAAAGAATTGGTGGAACATGCTCTTTATGTCTGCCATGAAAGCAACTTCTTCTTGTCTGAAACGACAGAGAATGCCGAGAAGTCCATTCGTGAGGTCGGGGCCTTGGAGTAGATGATCATTGAGGGAGACGCCATCACACTTAGCCGAACAGTCAAAAACGACTCGAATTTTGCCAGGTTTGCGAGGGTGATAGACTCCAGTGTGGGGAACGTAGTTGATTCTCCCTTCCACACCGTCAGATGGCGCTCTCTCCGCACAGTTTTTGATGACGTCATCCATGAAGACTCGGTAGTCTTTTGCGAACTGTGCATTTTTCTTCATTCGAGCTGTGAGCTGTCTCCATCGTTTCTCTGCGACATGACGGTTTGATGGAAGACTCACATTTTCAGACTTTAGTGGGAGGGGCATTTCGTAATGCCCATCTGGTCTTTGCTCGATCCCTTCTTCGAGGAGGTGCAGAAATCTATGGTCTTCGATGGAGAATGGGCCCTTCACGATGTCATGCTGGAAATCAGTCTCGAGGGCTTTGATGATCTTATCTTCGAAGAAGAGCTCCTTTGCCTTGGTTGGGAAGGCAAAGTTTTGGTACGATTCAGCTGCTGTTTTCAGACATCTACCTGAACGAGATTCAACTGGATCCTTGCAGATCCGTCCGACGACTCCCCAACCAAGAAGAGATTTCTGGGCATATGGTTCCTCTTCTCCCCCAGCGATGATCTCCCGTGGTCGAATTGCACTTGGGCAGTCCGTTCCGATGAGAAGGGAAACTTTGATGTTCTTGTCATACGGCATCATTTCTCCTGCCACGCGAACGAGGTGGGGCCATTTTTTCGCGATGTGTTCCTTGGGGATTTGGGCCCTGGTAGCAGGAATGTCCCTCCTAGTGAAGGCTGATGGCAGTCTTACCACATTTTCTCTTTTGTGGTCGAGAAGCTCCAAGTCATGCACTTTGAAAGTTTCTATTTTCGAAGTATCATGCAGCGTTGTTAACATGAGATTTGTTTTGTGCCCTTGGAGGTTGAGCTTCTGGTACAGTTCGTGCGAAATGAAGCTCACGTTCGATTGTTCATCCAGGATTGCATATTCCATGAACTCCTTTGTCGGGTCATCAGCATGCCTCACCCACACTGGAACGATCATCGAGTGATCTTTTCCTTCGACATCTTGGAGATGACACACCGATGTACACTTCGAAAATCCTTCTTCCTGTTGCTTCTTCCATAAATGGAAACAGGTGAGATGTCTTCCCTGGCAGACTGCACACGTCCGTTTAGCCCTGCATTGCTTGCTCCTATGGTTGCTATGCAGCCCGCATCCGAAGCATAGTTTTTTCTCGAAAAAGAAAGAGCGGCGCTCTTCGGGGGTGATGTTTTGGAAGCCAGAGCAGTCTTCGATCAAGTGGCCTTCACTGCAGTACGGGCAGACATTGCTCTTGGTGGTTACCTTTGATTCTTGGACAGGAGGGTTCGGAGATTTTCCTTCAGTTGCGAAGGTTCGAGCGATTTTCCCGCCTGGCTTCGTGTTGGGTGGACGAGCCTGCTCCCGGACCGAAGTACTGAGCTCGGGAATGTTGGCTCTGTCCGCGGCTTTCCTCACGAATTCGGCGAAGACAGAGAAAGGAGGGTAATCCTGTCGCCCATGCCTATCTTTGAATCTCTCGATTTCATCCCGCCATTTGTTTTCAAGGTATGGCGGGAGTTTTTCCACGAGTTTGGCATTTTCTTGGGGGAAGTCTAAGATCCCCAGGCTCTTCACAGATTTCTTGGCAGCGTCGACTTTCGATAGGCAATCTGCGAAATCCTGCAGACCTGAGGGATCACGACCATTGATCCTCCCCCAAGAATTCAGCTTCGAGGTGAAGGCAGAGCTTACGATTGTGGGGTCACCGTACCGTCTTGTCAGGTTTTCTCGAGCGAGTTCATATGCATCCGGGGATCCGATCAGAACGAAATGCTGCACAATCTCCCTCGGTTTCCCGGATACACAGTTCAGCAGCAGGTTGAGCTTCGTGCCGTTATCAAGGGGCTTGCAATGCACTGTGGAATCAAACGAATTTTTCCACAGCGGGTAGCTCATCGGATCCCCTGAAAACATCGGCACGTCGATCTTCGGCAGTTGTGCTTGCAGCAGCATTTGTTGATTGAGAATGCTTTGCTCGAGGGATGACTGTGTGAGTTGAACCATGCATTTTTCGAGTGACGCGATTGTCTTGTTCAAATCACCTCGAGTCGCAGTCACTGGAGGTTGCCCTGGTTCCAAACTCGGTGGAGGTGTCTCTTCCTCAACTTGGCGATTTATGAAGCGCGCAATACACTCCTCTTTCTTTTCCTCTGCAAGGTCTAGGACGGGATCGTCTTCAGGATTAGGAGACAATTCTTGTTCATCAGCACATTCTTGTAGAACTGTTTGCTCTGCTTGTAAAACTGCGAGCTTTCTTTTTGTCCGAATGTTTTTGAGCATCAATTCGAGTTTTGCTTCCTCTTCGTCGAATGCAGAGCAAGCTCGAACAGCGGCTTCTTGTCGACGGAGATCCACCTTCTCACTTTGATAGGAACTTGCTCTCGACGATCTGCTCGCTCTGCTGCGATGTGACTTCGAACTAGCCACGCTCATGCTTTCACTATCCTTTGCATCTATTCGAGATTCCATGTCGAATATCCAGATTCCAGCTCAAATGTAGGTTAATATCAACCGTTCTATCGTGGTTGATTTTAACAATTTGTAGTCAACTTTTGTTCTATTTGTATTCTATTGTGGCTGCCTCACTCAACGCGAATCGTTAAGTGAGGAGTTTCGGTCGAGTTCGATAGACAAACACTCCAAAAGAATCTTATTCCGAAGCGAGAGATATGCATTTCCGAAAAGACGATTTATTGAAATACAAACTCTCCGAGGTAGATTGAAGTAGATAGAATACTGCAAGATAAACAGAAATAAAACGAACATTCAATTGACTAATTTACAAACGATATCACAAACGAACAAATTCATAAATGTGACATTACTGTGAATACTGAAAGGGTGCAAAATATGCAAATAATACGAATCATAAGAATAATTCATTGAATTTCCTTATTATTTAACTATTTCTGAGAACAAACAAGCAAGAGTGTAAGCAATTTAAAATTCAACACCTAATTCTAATTTGCACTGAAATCAAAGGGTTACATATTGTGAAGCAGGTATGGTATTCATGCTTTGATATATAGACTCAGTTTAAACATGTATCGATTGAACGCTATCATGTCGAATATTAGAGAGCTTCAAAAACTAAAGTTTAGAAACAACATGTTCATTACTAGAATGGATACTTCTACAAAGATTCCACTATAAATTGAAATATATAACTGCTCTTACCAATTGGAGGCTTTAAACAAGTTGAGACTGGTCTTGGATCGAAAGAACGAAGATACACGACTACGAGGTACTTTACGACGAGATGCTTTCTTAGCTGCGATCTAATGTATACTGGTTTTCTTGGCTTTCTTGCAATAGTTTTATACCAAAGCCAAGGCTATCTGTACAAGTTACATACTGGTACTAGCAGAACAAGTGCCTGCACATTTATAAGGGCCTTTGTTATGTTCCTCCTGGAACCAAGTTTATAGCTAAGATTAAAAGTCCGATGGCTGGAGTACAGACAATAGCAGCCTAGGGAGTGAATAGAAGCTGGCCGAGACATTCCAATTAAGCTGTCTACTGTGAACAAGAGTGCATGAATCATTGTAATGCTAACACAGAAAGCATGCACAGATATATACTACTGGCCTACATACTGTATGTTACATGAAAAAGCTATGTACAAGGAGGAATATATACTTAATATATACATTACACAAATTAAACAACAAACAGTAGGCTGTACTTAGAAAGATATCTTCACTGCACACTGCTGCAGTGACATTAGTTATTAACAATTTAACACCTGTAGTTTGTGGTTCAGTTTTAATGAACAGGCCTTGGGGTTACCATTAGTAACTTATTGTTTGACCATGCATGTGCATACCATTTTCATACATTACAAAATAGTCTATTGCGGCCTTCTTGGAAAAAGGAACATTACTTCAATGATTAATTGGCTGTGTCATAATGAAAGAGATGTACGTACATTACATTCATTTTAGTGCAGATCTAATCAAAAGTGTAATCCTCTAAAATGATTGGAAATAGTGGACGCTTATGGACAAATCAGAGCAGACTTTGCTAAACTAAGACATCATACTCTCATGACCAATACTGGGCAATTTCAGGGATTTGACAGCTTTTAAGCTTCCGTCATACTCCTATGATATGTAAATGAGTACCTGCATGTTTGTCAGGATCAGCAGACACTGTAATAGCAATGTTCACAGTCTTCTGTGTGAGAGCAGGACAGGTGTGAATCAAGTGTTAATATCCTCTAATATGTATAGGATATGAATATGTAAAGGAGTATAGTATAGGCCTATTGTTGTTGTTGTTGTTGTTGTTGTTGTTGTTGAGTTAAGCATTCATATGGGCAGCTCCTCACATCTGCTCCTCAGTTTTGCCTTGATTAGCTGATTATTTGGTGTATCAGTTGTTTTAAAACTACACCAATGTGCTTGGCATGATTCCTGGACCACTCTGGACACTTTTAGTGATCTCTCTGTTTGTACATCTGATAATATGGACCTTACCTTTTTTTGCATGGCTTGTATAATATACTTGGACCAAGTGCAGCCATGCATGTTGCAGTCTCTTCATAGACATCACCTTTTGGTGATCACTCAAGCCTGACTCAAGACAACTTTGTGTTCTATTGGAATAGCTACACAAAGGTGCTTTCCGAGGCAACGGAGTTAGTCAAGTGTTCAACCTTTGTGTTTCTGTGTTTCTTCTTGGCGAGTGCCTGCTAAATAGAAGTACATGTACTTACTGTTGGTCTCAACAAGGAATGTCACTATATATACACTTTTACTAGTACAGCATCTGTCAATTTGACACATTACCAGCCTGCACAGCCTACAAGCAAGCTATGTGGAGGTTTTGTCTATACTACTACCCTAATGCGAATGCTTGTTTTTGAACCTCAATTCTCTGTGATGGCTACATCAATCCTAATCCGGGGCCTTCTGGGGAACCATGCGAAGAGCATAGTCGGCCAACTGCAGACATTGGAAGGTATGTTCCTATACCTATTGCAGAAATTAACTATATGAGATTGATCTGAGGATCGAGGACATGTCATCAGTGGCTCCCCCCTACAATATGGAGAACACTCATTTGCCTTGGGATCTCGTACAAGAAGAAAACATGGCGTGGGAAAAAGCGTACAGGAAGGGCAAATATCGCCCATAATGTTCGCTCTCCTTCCCCAAAGCACAAACATAGTGATATTTTTACCAAGTCTTTTACAAATTGCCATGATGTTGATGCGACCTCACATACAGTTCACCAGTGTCGCCACCAGCATCTTGTAATTTCGGTCTATGGAATGCACATTCACTCAATAACAAAGTGGGAATGTTTTGTGGTGTAATGATAAAAAGAAAACTTGATATCGTTGCCATCACAGAAACATGGATGAATGGGAATCATTGAGAAGACCAGACTACTACAGAAATACAGAATACATTACCCGACTTTCAGCTACTTAGTGTGCATGCAAAGAAACAATAGGAGGGGAGGTGGATTTGGTGTTTGCCTTCGTAAGTCGTTTAAAGTGGATATGAATACATCCAAAGCCTTCGAGTCTTTTGAATTCATGGATTTGATTGTTAACGGTTGTTCCCGATATTCATCCTTCCGACTTGCAGTGATTTATAGACCACAAGTGACGGCAATTGCCCACAGCTCCAAGATTTTTGAAGAGTTTTCATCACTCCTTGAAGAACTAGCTTCTTCTTCTTCTTCTTCTTGTTCTTCTTCTTCTTCTTCTCCTTCTTCTCCTCCTCCTCCTCCTCCTCCTCCTCCTCCTTCTTCTTCTTCTTCAGGTAACAGTACAGTATTGTCGTACTGGTTGTCCAGGTCACGTCATGGGTGTGTGGAGATTGACGACATTGCAAACTCCAACACTGCACTTTTTCACCTCCAACACTGCACACTGCACTCCAACACTGCACATTTTCACCTCATACAACTTTAATCAACATGTTAGATCATCAACTCATGGAGGAGGTCATACCTTGGACTTGATCCTGACACATTCTTCAGATAATTTCATTTTGGATGACAATACCAAAATCTCTGATATTTTGCCTTCAGATCATGCACTAGTTCAATGTAAGTTTGAATATTTCCAAGCCACTGCCGAATAAGAATGTCATAAAGACACGCAAGTTTTGTAAAATTGATACTGATGCCTTTTGTTAGGATATTAGGAGATCTGCACTACTTTTGGCTCCTTCCGATTTAGTGACACTTGTAGAACAATATGAAAATATCCTACATAATCTGTTGGATAAGGAATGCGCCTGAAATTACACAGACGATTACTGCCGTCCCCATGCACCTTTGGTACTGTGATTCACTCTGTGAAGCAAAGAGGGATCTTAAGAGATGAGAGCGGCTTAGAAATTCCATAAATCTTGAAGCGTACAAGCAAGTCTTTAGTGATCAACAAGCTAAATACATGGCGTTGCTGAACAAAACAAGATGCAAATACCACAGGAACTCGTATCAGGATTGTAATACTCAACAGTTATTTCAGAAGTTTAATAAACCTTCCTCATCATCAAATGCGAAGGTTCTTCCATCCACGAACTCTGCCACTGACATACTGTTGGCAAATCAGTTTGTGCAGTTCTTTTCTGAGAAAGTCAAAGTTGTAAGGAATGAGTTGTCATTGCGAAGGTAGTCTCCACTGGCTTCCGATAAGGGCTTGTGTTCAGTTTAAAATCCTCACTCTTTAATTCAAATGCCTTTGTGGAAATACTCCTGTTTATCTTACTGAACTCATCAAACGATACCACCCTAGTCGTAATCTTCCTTCTCAATAAAAAAAATCTTCTCTCTGAAATTCGTGTAAAATCTAACACATTCAGTGATTTTGCAAATACGGCACCCAAATTATAGAATAACCTCCCCTTAGGCATTAGATCATTGACTTCGATCAATTCAAATCAACACTAAAGTGGCATCTGTTTGATAATTCTTAGTTATTTTCAAATTCTCATATAACTAATTTTTACTTTCACATGCATAGAGACTATTTGAATGGTATTATGCATCTCTAAGAAACGAATATTATTCATTATTATTATATGAAATGGTTTCAAACCTATTTTTGTTGACTTCTTTTGTGAATAATTCTATGTGGACAATCAGAACAATCAAAGCAGCAGAGCTACTCATCATATTCAGGACACTTCTTACATTATGTGAGGGCAAGACTAGGGCATAATCATCACATCAATTGGGACAAAATTGAGTCCCTTCCCTCATTAAGATGTAGGAAAGGTAATATACTGTTCTCCTTCTCATGGTAAGGGTTCTAAAAATGGTAAGAAATTATCTTCCAAAAGATAAAATACCCATGAAATAGGCCAACTTTGGAATTCCAAAATACATCATACAATCAGAGCAATCATAGCAGCAGAGCTACTCATCATATTCAGGACACTTCTACATTATGTGAGGGCAAGACTAGGGCACAATCAACACATAAATTTGGACAAAATTGAGTTCCTTCCCTCATTAAAGGGAGTATACTGTACTGGGAAGACAAAATGGCTTTCAAAAAGCGATTGTGAGCAATCGTCTTGCCAATGGTCTTAAATTAATGTATTGCCCATCTTAGAAGCTTGCTGAAAGTTATTTGCCACAAAACTATCCACATTTGGAGTAATTAGTGATTTAGTCACAAATCCTAAAATTGTTCGGGCCGAACATTTTGAGGATTCGTGATTAAATCACTAATTATTCCAAATGTGGATCATATCAGAGCAAATAACTTTCAGCAAGTTTCTAAAATGGACAATACATGAATTTAAGACCATTGGCAAGAAGATTGCTTACAATCACTTTTTGAAGAACTTTTTGTCTTCCCAGTACAGTATACTCCCTTTAAAATGTAGGAGAGGTGATATACTGTTCTTCTTCTATGGGCAAGGATTCTAAAAAAAGGTAAGAAATTATCTTCCAAAGATAAAATACCCATAAAATAGGCTAACTTTGGAATTCCAAAATACATCATACAACAATTTTAACCATTATCAAGAGTGCATCTTTTCCAGAGGCAGCTAGTAATAAGTTACAAAATTATTTTTCAATGGAACACATTTGCATTTCTGTAACCTCTAAGGATCATGTACATATACAATTTTATCTAAAGCTCATTTACATAAAAATAGTAACTGTTAAGGTAACTTGGCTTTTTCAAATGCAAACAAATAATCATATTCCAGCATTGCATGGCCCGGCTTCCAGGATGTTGAAAATTTTTAATCCTAACTATACTGTACAGTATTCAATAAACAGGCCTCACTACAGCGGATCTGTCATTCTCAATTCCTTCCCGAGCTTGACTTGAGCGTCTGAGCATGTTCAATCTTCACTACTGTACAGTATTCAATAAACAGGTCTCACCTACAGCGGATCTGTCATTCTCAATTCCTTCTCCAGCTTGACTTGAGTGTCTGAGCATGTGCAATCCTAACTACTGTACAGTATTCAATCAACAGGCCTTGCTACAGCGGACCTATCATTCTCAATTCCTTCTCCAGCTTGACTTGAGTGTCTGAGCATGTGCAATCCTAACTACTGTACAGTATTCAATAAACAGGCCTTGCTACAGCGGATCTGTCATTCTCAATTCCTTCCCCAGCTTCACTTGAGTGTCTAAGCATGTTCAATCCTAACTACTGTACAGTATTCAATAAACAGGTCTCTCACTACAGCGGATCTATCATTCTCAATTCCTTCCCCAGCTTGACTTGAGTGTCTGCATGAGCATGTTCAATTCTAACTACTATACAGTATTCAATACTGTATTCAATACAAATACTCAATAAATAGACTTGAGTGTCTATATGTTCAATTCTAGCTACTGTACAGTATTCAATAAACAGGTCTCACCTACAGCGGATCTGTCATTCTCAATTCCTTCTCCAGCTTGACTTGAGTGTCTGAGCATGTGCAATCCTAACTACTGTACACTATTCAATTAACAGGCCTTGCTACAGCAGACCTATCATTCTCAATTCCTTCCTCAGCTTCACTTGAGTGTCTGAGCATGCTCAATCCGAACTACTATACAGTATTCAATAAAAAGGCCTCACTACAGCGAATCTGTCATTTTCAATTCCTTCTCCAGCTTGACTTGAGTGTCTGAGCATGTCCAATCATAACTACTGTACAGTATTCAATAAACAGGTCTCTCACTACAGCGGATCTATCATTCTCAATTCCTTCCCCAGCTTGACTTGAGTGTCTAAGCATAGCCAATCCTAACTACTGTACAGTATTCAATAAACAGGCCTCACTACAGCAGAACTATCATTCTCAATTCCTTCCCCAGCTTGACTTGAGTGTCTAAGCATGTTCAATCCTAACTACTGTACAGTATTCAATAAACAGGCCTCACTACAGCAGAACTATCATTCTCAATTCCTTCCCCAGCTTGACATGAGTGTCTAAGCATGTGCAATCCTGACTACTGTACAGTATTCAATAAACAGGCCTCACTACAGCGGATCTATCATTCTCAATTCCTACCCCAGCTTGACTTGAGTGTCTGAGCATGTGCAATCATAACTAATGTACAGTATTCAATAAATTGGCATCACTACAGCGGATCTGTCATTCTCAATTCCTTCCTCAGCTTGACTTGAGTGTCTGAGCATGTTCAATCCTAACTACTTTACAGTACTCAATAAACAGGCCTTGCTACAGCGGACCTATCATTCTCAATTCCTTCTCCAGCTTGACTTGAGTGTCTGAGCATGTTCAATCATAACTAATGTACAGTATTCAATAAATTGGCATCACTACAGCTGATCTGTCATTCTCAATTCCTTCCTCAGCTTGACTTGAGTGTCTAAGCATGTTCAATCCTAACTACTATACAGTATTCAATAAACAGGCCTTGCTACAGAGGATCTATCATTCTCAATTCCTTCTTCAGCTTGATTTGTCATATGAGTTCGAGTTTAAAGTACTCTTATTTAGAAATTAACAAAACCCTGGAGACTAGGCTAAGCATTGCATCGATTGTAGTCTCTCTTCGCTAATCAAACTGGAATTTCACATTCTGGAAAGAGGGTGGCCATTCTGTAATGTTACGTGGATGAATCAACACGTCCCTTGTGATCAGGCAGATGAGCCAGAGATATGTGCTGGATGTTGAGAACCTCTGCGAAGTCCTGGCCGAACCAGCTGGTCACATGGAGGTTGTCGAGAGGGAAGTAGTAGAGTCTGTCCGAGCAGGCCTTTCTCCGGTAGACTGAGCGAGGGTCGGCAGAAAGGATGTCAACAATCGCTTGGCGAGCCTCGGCATACGAGCTCAGGAACTCCACCGACTGGCCTGTTTGATAAACAGGTGAAATGGGATACTATTATTCAACCCTCTCTGTGCCAGACGCTGCTCTGTGGGAATTGTGTTTAGTACTAGAGCTAAAATGTCTCATTTGTGGATGAAGAATTCAGTGCGTCTGTAACATTGAAAAAAAAAGGCTGCTGAGTTGTTCAATGAAACCGTATTTACTGTTGTATGAACTTGGTGTTAAAAGCCAAGAAACCGAAAAGTACGTTACCAAATGTGACAAGCTGTGCATGATAATAACAGGTCAAGACTAGTAGAACAGTTGGTAGCACTGTATTTTGTGCAGTTCATTGTATAACAATCAGCATTGAATACATACAGAAGGTTGAAGAACATCTGTCTGATGCAGTCCACTTGTACTGAATACAATGTAAGCATTTTTTAACGTGCCATATCCTGGTGCTAACTGCTTTTATACAAATTGAATACTTAGGCTCATTTACAATACATGTACTTGGTAGTGCAACAATTGTTGCATAAGTGTCATGGTGTTCCGTAACTTTAAGAGTTTACTGTATAGAGTACCTAAGCTTGAAGTCATATATGCGCATGTTGTCAAGACAACCAGTTGAAACTTTGTGTGTAGAGCGATCAGAAGTGAACATAGCAGGGACTCTCATTGGATGTACCAGACACTCGCCCCCTGGTCAACGTTTGACCACTGAAACTATCGCTTGAGTGCTGTTGTTTAGAATCAGAAAATCGCATAACAATGAATATGATGACACCACTCCAGTACTCTGTACTAGTATACCACTTGACCATGGAACTTCCATGGACTGAATCTCACCGTTGTCTGGTTCTTGCCACATCCCAGCCAGCTGGCACTCTGCCGTGGGGGTGAACCGGACCATCAGGGGGCCAATGGGAGGGGCCCTCACCCAGTCAGCAATCCTCACATCATGGCATCCACTCGTCTCACCACGGCTGCCATCTTGCTGCTCCCGTACTGCACCTTCAGATGTAGAAGCACGGTCGGAGCGCGATGCAACCGAGGAGGACTTCCAACCAAGGCCTCTGTCTGCAAGAATATCAGCATTTCCCTGAGTTACATTTCTTTCAAGAGGTAAAGAATTCCTAGCCATTTGTTGGGACCCAGCAGACTGCGGAGGTTCATATCTGCTCTTAGTTTGCTTGGAGCAGCTGGAAGTTTGAAGACAGTCGCCCTCCAAACTTTCATCAGCGTCGCTTGGATCAAGGAGACGTTTTCTACCTGATGCCACAACATCCTCACAGGAGGCAGTTTCAGTAGTTCTGACCATTGTTTCCATATCTGCCTCAGGGGTAGCCTTTCCTCTATCTCCCACATCTTCACCCACACGGTGCTCCAGCCCTGGTGCTTGTCTGGTTAGAGCATGGGGGTCCGAGTTGCTGATGTAAGTCGGTTTGGGCATGTCGTAGTCAGGGACGTATGGCTTCACATCCAGGACAGGCGTGCCCTCGATCATATCCACTCCAGACAAGTGCAGCGTACCACCTGAAGCCAACAATGGAAAGTCACATGTAGCACTGAGTCACTTTTTTTCTGTTGAGAATCAATCACATTCAATTCAGTTCATTGTGATACATACATACATACATACAGTTGTCCTCAAAATTATTCATACCCCATTGAAAATAACAGTCTTTGTTACATTCTTTCTTTGTAAAAGCTATTATGTTGGTACTTCCTGTGTATCTTTTGTCTACTTGTTGCTATGCACAAATCCACATATGAGTTGGCTAAACTTCATTTGCATAATAGATAAGTCCAAAAGTTATTTTTCCCTCATGTTCAGAATTATTCATACCCCTGACAATACCTCAACAAAAATGTTCTTTCTTCATAGTATCCATTGTTTTCCTTTCCTGAGAATGTGTTAATCTTTGTCCTATAGTTATTTCAAGATGTTCCAATGGATTAAATACCTTTTTTGTTGACCAAATGTTAAACTATTGTCAAACACATAGCATCTTTCCATAAGACTTTAAATAGAGGAAACGTGTTCTGGTCATTCTCAGTTTCTGATCATCATGGCCAAGAAGAAGGAGCTCAGTGAGGACCTACGGCAACGTCTTGTGCGTGCCCACATTGAAGGAAAGGGTTATAAGGCCATTTCGAAGCAATATGATGTCCCTGTGGCAACCGTGCAGAGCATTATCAACAAGCACAAGAAGTTCAATACTGTTAAAAACCTCTGTGGGCGTGGCAGGAAGAGAAAGATGTCCCCCAAACTTGCCAGGAAAATCTGCCGAGAGGTCAACAACAATCCCCGGACCACAACCAAGGCCCTACTTCGAACGCTTGACCAGGCAGGGACGAAGGTGTCACGGTCCACTATTGAGCGAGTCTTGCACAGAGGAGGTCTCCATGGACGTAGGCCTCGGAAGACCCCGCTGCTCAGGAAGAAGCATCTGGAGGCTCGCCTAGCCTTTGCTAAAGGTCATCTAAAGCAAGATTCCAGCTTTTGGTCAACCATCCTGTGGTCTGATGAGACAAAGTTGGAGTTATTTGGCCATATGGATGTTGAATACGTCTGGAGGAAAAAAGGAGAAGCATACACTCCAAAGAACACTGTGCCCACCGTCTAGCATGGTGGTGGAAACATAATGCTATGGGGATGCTTCTCTTCCAGTGGCACAGGCAACCTCGTCAAGGTCCAAGGAATCATGAGAAAGGAGGATTACATCACGATCCTTGATGAAAACGTGAAGGAATCCGCTGAGAAACTCCAGCTTGGCCCTAATTGGAAGTACCAGCAGGACAATGATCCAAAACATACCGCCAAGGTAGTGAAGAAATGGTTCAAGGACAATGATGTCAACGTCCTCGAATGGCCAAGTCAGAGTCCTGACCTGAATCCAATTGAGAACTTGTGGCGAGACTTGAAGACCAGAGTGTTGGCTAGGAAACCGACCAACCTGTCCCAGCTTGAGGCTTTTGCCAAGGAAGAGTGGGCCAACATCCCCCAGAAGACATGCAGGAAGCTTGTGGACACGTACAAGACCCGTCTAGAAGCAGTCATAAGAAACAAAGGCTATGCTATTGACTATTAAAGAAAGACATTGGACTCAGTAAACCTAGGGTATGAATAATTTTGAACATGGCATTTTTTGAAAATCCATGAATAAAATACCCCTGAAATGATGAATTTCTTGAATTGTGTATTGTTGTTATTCTTTCACTTGTTGGTCACATATTACTGATATACACACTTGACAAAATGCATTCATTTCATCACAAAAATAAAAAATCATAAAAATTAACAAGCGTATGAATAATTTTGAGGACAACTGTACATACAGTGCTCGCATCATAGTACAGATATAAAAAAAAAATTCTTTTTCTTGAGATGATGTGGAAGCAAAACAAATATATGGGTCTCCTAACACCTCAATCACTGTGCGGTTATTTTCAGCCCCCGGAAGCACTGCAGGAAGAACTATCTTTGAAGTGTTAAATTCTTCTAGAAAAATATCTGACACAAATATATATAGTATATCAGTATGTACTCTTTTAGATACCATACAGTTCAACTCCTTTTATAAACATTAGTTCATGGGTGTTCATTTGAGTGTTGAATTTGTATTATTACTGTACCTTCAATCTTATGCAGTTTTGCCAGGGTCAGACCAATGGGGTTGGGTCTATGCGGTGAGCGAGAGGCGAAGACTCCAACCTTCTTCCCATCCAACCTTGGTGGCTTCACTTTGGCCTTGCAGGACTTATCCTGGTTGTTCTGGTGGAATACGAACATGATCCTGCAAGAACAAGACACATGTAATGAAAAAAAAAAAAAAATGAAGAACAATGAAAATCTGCATTACATAAAGTTAGCCTTTGCTAGAGGGAACAACTCTGTACAAATGTATGGGTTAGTTTACTGTAAGATGATCAAAGAAAGACTTTGAAATTTTTCTTTTCTCAAAGTTACAAAATCATCTACTTTCATGCCTACTAAGACTGACTCTTTTCTGGGATCAATCCCTTGCAAATAAAGGTTAATAATTTATTGCGTCTGAACCTACCAATAACTTTCAGCCCTTGATATTGTGAAAAAAAAATGTAGACACATTCATAACTACTGAAGAATAGCATTTCTTTCGGACCACAGATGACCTTGAGAGGAAAGCATTTACAAATGATGAACTAAGATGCTGTAAATGACCTCGCCCCCCCCCCACAGGAAAAAAATATCAATAATAATGATAAATAATAATAATACTAATAGCACTAATTTTGTGGCATGTAAACACAGCATATATGTCGCTTAGATTGTGATATTAAAAATAATGTTATCGAGGCAATATTTCACAGACATGAGACAATATTTTTAGACGACCCGACAACATTTTCACATAAAATAAACATTTTTGCCTTTAAAATTTGCCCACTCATGCATGACTAATTGGATTAATATGATTTTCTCACAAAAGTTAGTCAATAAGTTAAGGAACAATCCTGCCCAATTACTTTGCCCAAAACCTCTTTGATAAAAAGTTATGCTATTTTGCTTAGGAGGGGGGGGGGGCTTACTTTTTTTGTTGTGTTTATAACCCAATTATCAGAGACAGATTCCCTCTGTCAGGATATACCCACCAGACATGTGAGAAATTGCTCAGCCCGTCCAGGGAATGATCTGGGCTAGTGAAGACAGACTTGAGGATCCGCAGCTTGGCTCTGGAGTAGGTGCAGACCGACGGCTGCCTCGGTGTGCCATTCTTGCTCTTGAAACACGACGTGATGTAACCGATGGGGGTCACACACTGAAGGCCAGGGCAAGCTAGAATTGAAGATGGAAGTGCGTGGGAAGACGCTGTTGGTGCATTCTTGTTGTCATAAGCTGGCAGATCTTCATCCCGTGGGTCAGATGAGGATGCTTCTGGTGATGTCATCTTCATGAGCTCACTGGGGCACTGTTCACATCAATGGCAGACATCTAATGTAGAAATATTTCAATTATTAAATGTAATTAGTGATTTCTTAATTTCCAAATAAATGTTAGCAACAAAAAATTTTCAGTATTTGTTACACTTCATGAACAGGATACATGTCACTCCCTTTGTGAGGTATATAAGAATTGCTTTTAGCTCCAAACTTATCAGTCTACCAGCCTTCCTCTATTCTTTACATTTAAATGTGAGGTATATAAGAATTGCTTTTAGCTCCAAACTTATCAGTCTACCAGCCTTCCTCTGTTCCTTACATTTAAATGTGATATTTAAAACTTGCTGTAAAAGTGGAAATGTTTGCATGATTAATTTTTCATGCTCGGCGGAGTAAAATGAATTTCGCGTGTTTTTAATTTCGCGGGTTGTCCAGCCCTTTGGACGATCAATTCAATCAGCTCACCACTGCCACGCCAATGCTGGCCGGGCAGCGGCAATAGCATGATGATGTTGTTGAAGCGCTGACTAAGGCTAAACCATGAACGTAGGGCTAGGTACATGACGCGTGATGCATCAAAGCAAGCGCGTATGCAAAGCGCGCCGATATGAACTTCGTTTAGGCGCAAGCCGCAAATATATTCGTGCGTTTTTATTTTCGCACCAAATACACGCCGTGCGAAATGCGCGAAAATGTCCACACCATGAAAATTTCCACTTTTACAGTTACTTACATATTCTATTTGTAACTAACGACAAATTAGTCTGCCTGTTCAAATAAATTCTGTACATATTATGGTTTAAAATGTTGATTTGAACCAATGACAATCAACACTCAGTTGAAGAAGTCAGAATGGGGATGATCTAAGATTACTAAACTCCTAATATTTTCTCCCACTCAAACAATATAATCTTCGTGTGTCTGTGGCCTAGAATTAAGATTCCCCTTTATCAAAACCAAGCCTTAATTTCTTTGCAGAAAATCAATTCAGCACACAATGTGCTGGGAAATAATGCCAGCAAATATGTCTGATTCACGATTATTAACACAATCCTTGCCTCAACTATAGCGGCACCACTACACGTATACATACTTGGCCACTGCACCATGTGCAGACAATTAGCCCTACAACTTAAAGCAAAGCGTGGGGTTCCTCATAGGGCTAAGTGAAGCATGACAAGGGCAGTTTCAACTCGAACTGTAAATTAAAATAGGCTTGATTTTTTTTGGTACTTTGATGCTCTCAATGACGGTGCAGAAGTTTAAATTTAACTATCTGTATGACCATTGAGAGCATCAACGGAGCTAGACAGGAATAACCGTCTCTCTCTTATTCGAGGAATTCTTAATCAAAATTACATTTTTGGTACATAGATTACAGACCAGTACTAGACCGAAAAACAAGTCGTCTAGGACGTTGGATCCGTTGAGATTGCATCTGGCTCCTCTGAATGCCCCTATCTATTCGGGGGTACGTCTAAAAATGTAATTTTGATTAAAGAATGCACCGAATGAGATGCGTTATTCCCATCTACAATGGAGCTACCTGGAGTAACATCTCACCTAAAATCTCGGGCTTGGATACGAGGACTTCTATTGAAGGACTGTACAGGAACAAAAGCAGGCGATTGTTGGGTATACATGCAGAGAGGTGTTCGGAATGGAGTCAGCACGAAGTGTCATTTATTCCTACACCAGTCACGTGCATTGATAGCACAATAGAATATTTGACACGTTTTATTAATTCTTTGATCGAGGGAGATCCGCCGCCAAATGTGCAAGATTTTTGAAGGCATTTAGAGGAATACATATTCTGTATGTGCAGAAGATTTCAGCACCACTTCATGTTCTGAAGTGCATATGCTGTATAGAACATCATATACGATTCTGTGAATTTCAAATAATATTGTTGCTTCGTTGTTTCTTTTATAAATTCGAGAATAATGTCGAAAACATGTCAGAGAAATGCCTCCATATCGCACATTGGGCAATCATATTTCCTTACAAATGTCTTAAAATCGTTTATATGAGTGTTTCGCCTTCCATGGAAACAACCTCGGTTTCATGTGCGAGGACCAAATTCTTTCTACAATTTTATCAAAATTTCCCTTCGCTCATCCCCAATCTAATTTCCAGTGTGTGTAATAAGATCAACTATGAACTCCCAGCGAAGGCTGAACGGTTGTCGGGTTGACATATTTAATTCTCAAACCAGATTTTCTTTTGTTATTCAGAGGAAGGCACTGCCTAATTAGAAATACAATGTATTGTTTGAAACACCTGAAAGCCTTGAATTTTGAGGCGGCGGTCATCATAGATCAAAGGAAGTCTTTCCGAGCTTAGTCCATCCATGCATGCAGCGATGCCGACACCGGGTCGATCCAGACTGCTGCGCTGGGGTTGGTATGGGGTACACGCGTGATCAGGCCAAGCCTAGCCTTTGGTCGAGTCCTCGCTCGTTGAACAAGGTTTGAAAAAAGACTAAAGCAGTGTGCGTTTACGGTAGTGATCGCGCGAGCGAGCTGCCTTGGCAGCAAGCGCCTCGCATGATAGTCTTATGTATGCAGACTCGGTCCTCGCATAATAGTCTTATGTATGCAGACTCATTCGGCACATTTTGGGAAATAAAAGCGCCGAATGCCTTGGCTAAAGGCTAGGCCTAGCCTGGCTCCATGAAGCTCATGTCGCACATGCGCACGTTGCGTTGGCTGGACTTAATCCGGGGAACTCCCCAATAAATGAGTGCACTGACAAGATACTGCTATGGGATTTACGTAACCTCCTTTATCCGGGAACGCGTGATTGGCCTAAACATCTACTTCTAGTTTGGTTTAACCACTTTACACACACACACATTCTGAGGAGTGTTATTATAAGTGCCATAGATCTTTAAACAGACGGGTTTGTTCTTAATGATTCTGATCAGGTACCTAGACGAATTAATGAAACTGCACTCATGACAAATCGGTGGTAACTATGGGTTAAGTCACATCGAGTCTCCCAAACACTGAATGAACGTTTGACTGCAAACGTGATAAGAAAAACTAAAACAAAGGACATTGAATGAGGGACTGCAATGACATTTTGCAGATATTTTATTACAATAATTGTAACTAATCAGTGATGGTAATATCCTTGTAAATGAATGTACATACATGTACATGTACAATGTTGAGCTCTCATTGGTTGCAATTTCTACTGATGAAGATTAGCGAAAAGTTGTAAGAATTTAACTTAGACAACATAAATTAAGTAAAGGTATAAAAGTATCCAGTCGGAAATCTTTATTATTTGATTATAATTAAGCACCTTTATTGCAGTCACTCTTGTTGGTGCTTCGCAATTGTTCTAACCAAAAATTGACAAACGCATGTGTATGTTTGTTTTAGAAGGGAGAGGGCGTGTGAGAAAAAAAAGAGACTTATTTAAAGGATAAATAGGTAATATTTTGCGGTGTGACGACGAGGGTGAGGTTGCATAAAACAGCATCGCTCGATAGCCAATCCAATACAAGGTAGAAGTTGTCATTGGTAGCAGCGTTACCATAATGTTACATTTTATGTAACAGAGCCCAGGAGTGACCCATATACAACTATTGTAAAAAATAAATATATTGTTACGGTCCCCGAGTTCCCTTTTTTCCCGTGTTTATAGTAAGCTCAAATTCTCCCAAACACCCCCTCTTTCTTAGATAACCTCGAGCTCAAGTCAACATTTACATTGACCAAGTTCTTGGACATTTAATGGTGACGTCATTATTGACCTATACTTTCTTCATAAATCCCTACTTTCAAAAAGCATGGAACTGAGTATGACCTCTTCTACGTCACGGCTCTGGTCAAGCTTGTCCGTGCGGAGTACATTTTATGACCCAGCAATAAACCATTTTCTCTCTTCTTCCGACATTCTTCTGACCGCTCAACACTATTGGGGTTGACATTTACGATTTGTTATGGGGGAAAGACCAAGGACTTCTTCCAGAGATGTAATTCTCGTTTCTTTGGGAACGAGATGCTTTTGGTAAAGTTCTTGCCTGAAGTTCAATCAAAAGAAAGTTAAGACTTCAAGGAGAAGACTGACGTCAATACAATCAACTCATTTCTATATGATGTCCCTACAAAACTGCATTACTTTGTACTTAGAAATCCTTCATTTCGCGTATTTCCTTTATGTGAATATAGTTGATAAGGTACACCAGCGTGTACATATAAACAGAGGCAGTCTAGCTTTGGATAGAATAAAGTAGGAACAGAATAGAGTAAGAGGAGAGACGGCGCTAACAGAACAGATGAGGAGGAGACAAGCCAGTCTAGCTTTGAGGGTTGGAGTTCAACTCTAAGCCATGTTGTAACGCTATGTTACACCATCGAAATGAGTATCGAAATGACATTGGAATGACCATCGAAATGACTACCGAAATAAACGTCTGAAACTCAACCCCTGTCGACATAGTGTATTATGTACGTATATACGTCTCCAAATAGAGAAACCTGTAATACAAAAGTAGCACCCGTAACAATATTATTCATATATTGACAAAAACATAAACGCATAATTTGGATATATTTTAAATACTATATATCAAAGAATAAACTGGCCTTCAAACAACAGTCATGTAATTGTTCTCAATTTCCTTAAATTTAAACATTGTAACATTGTAAAATTTAAACTATCGTAAAGGTGAGGATGACTGAAAACCCTATGTCAAAATGAGAAGGTTGACTACCTAAGATGTTTACCAATCAAAATAAGCCATCACATCACATAAATGCCAGGAGGTGATTTGTTTGCAATTGCGCCCCCTTCCCTTCTTAAGAGCACACTAGTTCTTTGTGTCAACGCAACAAAGAGTTACACCTACCACCAGATCCCTACCATTGAGCTACTAGGTGGTAATAATCGTAATTAATCCTCTAATTGCAATCTTATTCAGAACGTTGTAAGCAATCGTGGAAACCTCTTAAACGTTTTACTGGATCAACAGCTAACATTACACTAAAAAGAGAACTGGACACTGCACTGTATCCCTGTCACATTTAGTATGCCACACCAGTGACACTATCAAGAGAGATATACATGTAGTGAACGAAGCCGAGAGATTGAATGACATAGAGTGTAAGAGACAGTACGTGGAGAGAGAGAGAGAGAGAGAGAGAGAGAGAGAGAGAGAGAGAGAGAGAGAGAGAGAGAGAGAGAGAGAGAGAGAGAGAGAGAGAGAGAGAGAGGGAGGTAGGTGCGGGAGCAGGGAGCGGATGCGGAAGAGAGAGAGAAAGAGATAGAGGGGGGCGGGGAGTAGAGAGAGTGTGAAAGAGAATGAACGCAGAAGAGAGAGGGGAAGAGTGATATGCATTTGGAAGGGGCATATGATTCAAAAGAGGATTTATTGACTAACAACATATACAATGGGGAGAGTATTAATATATGTGTGTATGTGTCAAAGCTATCACTAACTTCGTCGGTCTGCCAATTACCACTATCAAGACGCACAATGAAATCAATCTGATCACATCGAGGCCTACAAAGTTCATTTCTTCTCCCAATCTAACGTCTGTCTCCGCTGCAATTGTCCTTCTTTTATACAACTCTGGGCACCTCCAAAATTTCAATCATTGATTGCTTACTTTACGGAGAAAGTAAAGATTCTCCGCTTGCAAAACAGCAATTTTAGAATCTGAAAGAATGCTCAACTGCAGAGTCAGCACATCCTGTCCACTCTGTCTTCTCTTGACTTGACATTGCTGAAAGGAAATTGACATTGGACATCACTTTCATCCAATCAACATATGGAGTGGTATCACATGACTTTATGTTACCCCTTGTCTGGGATCATACAAAATGTTTATAAAAAGAAAGTGCTTTAAGCCAATCAGCTCTGTGTGACTGTGTCTGGAAACAGTTATCCTACCTTGTTGTTTTTATGTTAATGTACTGTCTGGTAGAGTGCCCACCAAGGACACTATAACAGCTGCATATTCTCATCTGATGTACGATGGTCAAAACATGTTTTTGACATGTGGTCAAAATGGTCAAAACGCGTCATGTTAAGCATGTACATTCAGGAAGGGGCTTTTGTTTCCCCCCGGTTTTTCCCCTAATTCATCTTTACAATGTGAAATGGTTCCTACTAGAAACATAGGTGGAGTTCACATGTAAAATCGAATTATTCTAATGAGACATGTGTACCATGGGTCTGTGTGTATTACTGTCACTTTGGACGTGACCTTTTGTTATGCGGACATTTCAAAGGGTCCCTTTTAAATTTTGTCCGCGTAACATAGGGCTATGTTCATCGTGTATGAACGATTTCGGGCACAATACATGATCTCAGGGTCGCTAACACGTCCACCGTGGAGGGATGAAAACATCAACGTAAACACCATGTAACACGTAAATTCCCAGATTCAGCACCGACGCTATGGCCGAGTGTTCTAATGCCTTCATAACCAGATTTTGCTATAGCGACGTAATTGGCTTGGTCCCAAGCACCTCGAAATTTGAATGGATTGTATTATGCAAATCACTCTACATGTTAAAATAAAGACGGGGACCTTTAAAATGCCAACCGTATCAAAACAAACCAATTTAACCAACTGACGTACAATGATTAAACCCTGGATGGGGGGGGGGGGGGGTGAATTTTCAATTAAGAATCTCTATTAGAGGTACGATGATAATTTTGTAACACATGTAACAGCTAGTGAATAAATCTGTGTGTGGAAGAAATAAAAATGTAAACAAAATATATGAAGAGAGAAAACGAGGAAGACCTCTAAACACAATACATATTGATTGAAACAAAAGTATGTTTGATTTATCAAGCTATTTTTAAAGGCTTTTGAAAGGACACCCTGTGGGCTCTTTCATGATTCATGCTTACCACTATCATTAAATAGACACCATGTCCGAGACATCTCCGAGACAGCGGAAGAACTAGGGAAGAAGACATCGTAATATACACCGTACTACGAAGTGGTGTTTGTGAGCATGGTGCTGTTATTGTAGTACAATATCTATAGTGGTCATAGGCCAATGTGTATAGTACTACCGTGGTTAGGCCATACAATATCCATATTGTTGAAATAAAATCGATATCACGAAAGAACCATAGTTGTACCATATGTATAATTACTTTTGGTACCATGGTTATACCATGGCCTCAGCACCATCAGTGCCATGGACGAACCATAGTTGTACCATACAAGGTACAATTACTTTGGGTGCCACTGTTTTACCATGGTTCTCTACCATGGCCCTAGTATACCATCATTTTTTAAACATGGCTGTACCCAGGGGTTGTACCATACATGCACTATAAAAGGTATGGTAGGCCTACTCACTTTAAGCACCATCACCCTACCATAGTATTACCATGGTATTACCATCGCTACCATGACAAAAACACAGGTACCATCGGTACAATCGATTTATCTTCAAGCTACCGCGGTAGTACCATGATTAGCATAGTACATTTTTATATGGTAATTACCTTTCTCTGTGGATTAATCATATTCTCTCATTGCACACGGTAATCAACGGCATAATCTCAGTTATTCGTAGATAAGACTGTTGCATTGTATGAAACATGTTACAGACTGTAGGAGTCTTGGTGGACTATGTATTATAGCAGTGTATACGTTAATCTAACTGAGTTGATTTTGTGTTGTTAAATACGTTGGTAGCCATCATAATGGTTGTTCTCCTGTTTCTCATTCATTCAATCAGTTCCATTGACTGCGTGTTCGGTATGAAATTCCCCGACATAAAGAAAATATTGACCCTTTTGTCCTGGACTGGTGGTAATCTGTGTGACAAACATGAAAGTTCGGTTCGTTAGAGATCTAGCACTTATGGATAGAATTTGAGTCTTACAACACCAACAAATAAGTAAGTCGCATTATGAACACCCAGAGTGGTCGTTTATAAAGATTAGTTCTCGAAGACTGGGTAACCATAAGAGGATTTAAGAGGATAAAAACTCTTTCAATCAGTTCAATTATATACGTGTTCAGTATGAAATTCCCCGAATTAAGCAAACATTGGGTTGAACGGGAATGTCAATTTCACAGACCTTGACATCGAGAACAAAATACACAGCGAATATGCCGTTCAAACAAAACCTCAAAGCAGGGATGTGTTAGGAAGGAGAAACAACTCGAGCATAATATATTCAAACATCTGTATGAATACTAAAGCGTGCTAATGAATGCCAAAAGCATTCCACAATCACTACAATACTTTGATGTCCCATGCGCGGCACCGACATTAATTTTAGTTGCTGTCAACTTGGAAAGCAATATCTTTAATTCACTGTTTTGTCTCTTGAAGCTATGTTTCTTATCACATTTTTGTGCAATTTTCAAGAAAGTTACGGGCAACACCATTAAAAATCCTGTACTCGGTTTTCTTCTAAATATTTTTTGAATGATGCACAAACGGAGATATAAGATAATATTCTTGCTTACACAATTAACAAATTTCTTCACCTTCCGCAGATTTCCGCAAATGTGGGATTCAATTATCAAAATCATATTTTAAGCTGTTTATTTTCATTAACAGATTTTGTGTGCATTTGCGTGCAACTGAGATATTTCAGTAGAAACAACTGTTTATTTTTGTTCGCTAATATCTCGTTTTCTCACAAAAGTATTGATGCAATCCAACAGAACTGGACAAGCGAAATAAGACTCTTTATTTCTTTTGCTCTATCTGAGAAACCGTTGCTATACGCAGTCCTGTTCGTTATTATCAAAACACCTGAAGAGCACATGCTGAGAAGACATTTTTTCGGCGGTGCCGCGCATGGGTTCAAAGGAAGAAAGTTGTTTCATATCGTCCATAACACATCCCTGCTCAAAGCTTGTCCGAGGTTTGTCCGAGAAGCAACAATTAAAAGATTCAAAGCGCATTCCACCCATTGAACCTGAATGACCAGATACATGGGAATGCAATAATGCGTTACTACGCAGTTGGGGGTGGGGGTGGGGGGTGGGGGGGGGGGGGCGGGGGAGTTGTGAATACATTACGAGAACGGTGTATTTGGATCTGAACATTTGTGCGTATCAGATAATTTATTCAGAACACAGAAATGCCTACTGTACATCACACATGACAACCCACAACTTTTTTTTTTTGCCAGATGCACCATGCATTATTAGTGACACTGTGATGGCAGTTGCTAGTGGATTAACAGGTGCGACACTCAATGGTCATTGTGCATGTGTATTGGGTGTGTGGAGGTATGTTTCTCGAGCATGCCAAGTGGATTGTTTTGGAAGAGAGAGAGAGAGAGAGAGAGGGGGGGGGGGGTGCCGTCGGAGAGGGGGGGGGGGCGTCGGAGAGCATGGAGAGAGGGGTGAGCTTGTGCATGTGATATGTCATGGCAAGTGGGAGAATGTATTGTCATAATGGTGGGAACAACACTGCATTGTTATGTCCACCCAGGGTGCATCCCACATCCATGCACATGCACGTATGATGTAGATTAAACCGGAAAAGAAGATGTTCGAATGACAAAAAATGTATTCTTCTTTCCCTTCACTTGAGTACTGGTAATATATATATATATTTGACTTTTTCCGACCTCCTCATTTTCATTCATCGCTCACTCTTTTGCCGACAAATCTTCATTGCACGAAACTATCATCTCTTAACATGTGACGAATTTTTAACCCTTCTTCCCAACATGAACTTACAAAATATAGGAAGGCACCAACGTCAAACATCCAAAATACGTGTATTCCTATCAACAGCAATAGTAAATACATAACGGGTCACATGCATACTTTTTTCCCCTAAGCTTTTTTTGCCTTTATTCAGATTTTCATAATACATAATTATACAAAATGATATAAAGAGGAATAAAATTGTTCTTACAATATAAACATAGTACATTATCTCATACATAATTAGCACAAACATATTTAACAGAATATTTTTGATAAGTATGCAAACTAATATGCTACATATTTAATCAAGTATGCAAATTGTGATACAATTTTGCAAATTATTTTTTCTATTTAAAAAGGAAAAGGTGACTGTGATACTTCATATTAATTATTTAAAAAAGGAACAATTTTTACAGTGTGTACATATTTTCTATGCCAATTAATTAGTTCAATATAAATTAACCATCTGAATAAAGATTTTCTTATATAAACAAAAAGTGTAAGGTGAAGGTGCTGCTACATCACCCATGATAAACCAATCTCTTATTTTTACACAGATTGACATGGTGCATTTTGTTTTAACTTTAACTTTTATTCTTATTGTATGTGGTTTTCTTATCAGTGGAGGTCTGCAATTGTTTTGTTTTATTTAAAAAAGAACACTGAAAAAAAAACTACAAAAATTACTGTGTACATTCATATTGAAAGAGCGACAACTACACGACAGGCCGTTACAGGCTCTGTACTTTCCCTGTGACATCAACAAATACCATCAATATAATTGGTGGACTTACGATAACCACAAATTGAATATTGCTATACAGTATCAGTCAAACATCCAGACGTTTCTCCCGGGCCCCAAATCAATGAGACGACTGCTGTTACTCTAACAAAAATACCCGACGAGAGTGTGCGAGTGGCCACCGATAAGAGACACGCCCACTTTCTTTTCTTCTCACGTGACTTCGTCTGTCATGTGACTGCACCGATGCTTTATCGTTGTGTGTGTATCGTATACGTGTGTGTGTGTACATAATTGTCTGAACCATCGACGCGACATCGACACAGGTTCGCTGTAGGGATGACACGTATGTTTCGAGGAACATGCATGCATTGCATATCGCTCAATAATATCGCGCCTCCATGAACTATTAAAATCTCGGATGTATAATTAGAGTAGAACGAACAACGTGTGTTCATGTTCGCTCCATATGTAGTGTGACGTGTCGCGCCTGAGTCTGAGTTTAAGCCTTGGAATTCGTGGAATAGCACAAACGAAACGTTTTTGGATACTCAAAGTGATTAATCTGTAGACAGTGTAGTATTGTCTACACATTGACATCGGCATGTGAGAAGAACTTTTTCCTGACCATGCTATATGTAAGTATTGACTGTCTTGATTTGTAAGTTTTTTTTTGCTGACCTTAGTTTTCAGTCAGTGCATACCATGCCGCTGCGCAGCAGGCCTGCCTTCAATTCATAGCGCCGGGGATCGGAACACAGAGCTGGAGCAGACCGCTGCACCTCCGCGCATCGTGCACCTGAAATATCAGAGCAGTCACGGAAGCAAAGTCAAGAGAGATAAGCTCTAGCTCTTGAAACATTTAAATTAGATTGCCTCTTTTCCTTCCTGGTAGACTGGAAAAGACTATATTCAAGTGTTTTATTATTATTGTTTATGTCTTTTGATCGACTTAAGTGAGTCTTGGCGAATGAGATGAGTGTCTCACAGTGTCAGTACGACTGGTCTCACCAATTATAAATCTAGCTACTTAGGTGAAATGTAATCCAACATAGCAAGTTATATAAAATAATGCTTCTGTTTCGCAACACTTGCTTGAGATTGTTGTGTTTTGAATGAGGAGTATGCCGACATGAGTACTGACTACTGTCATGACTGTTTCTTCAATCTTCTTTTTTTTTCTCCCTCCAATTTCTTGGTGGAGATTATTAGCTGAGAATTGTGGAATGTGTTTGATGGAAAATGAAAGAACTGCAAGAGTTGCGGTTAGAGTGAGAGAAATGCAGATCAGGATCATGTTGCACACAGGTTTTCAACTATTGTAACTACCATGGCAACAGGTGCAATAATGAAAGCTCGTTTGCTGTTGCCATGGTAGTGACCATTGATGGTAAGTTACAATAATTGAAAAACATATATGCAACATGACATGAACATTGTGGATCTGGAAGATTAAGTTTAAGGGGGAGGTGATGATCTTTGTTTGTGGGATAGGGGTTGGAAAAAAGACTGTATGGGAGGATAACTAGGGCTGTGAATGTTGATGGGTTACTTAGATTGATTGCAGAGGGAGGGGTGATCTTCTTGAGGAGTTTAGTGGAGAGTGATGATCTTGTGGCTGACAAAGATGGACAGGAGACAACACAGTGGTCAGCGTCTTCTGGGTGCAGGCCACACATACCCTTTTTACATTGGGTTTTCTAAGCCCTGTACTATCATTAGCCCTGTATCATATTTTGAGGCTTTTTACACTGGCATTCTTAGCCACACAATATTTGCATGAATCCGGCTAGGAATTTTCACGATGTTCACATTCAAAATCGTTAGCCCTGGACTTCCTGGAGTGTACGTCTTGCTAAGACCCCCCCTCCCTTAAGGAAATATTTGCCAACTGGTGTAAAAAGGGTACGAGATTTCAGGTTGGGTTTGGAGATTTCTATAGTTAATGCAGATGGGTTTTGAAGTGGGTATTTACATGTATGGGTTAGTAGTTGGTCTCTGATGACAAAGGCTTATAAATCGGAGATGAACTCAGAGCTCTTTTTTGCAGTAATTTAAGCGTGATATCATGTTAAAGTTTTAGTAAGGCATAGAGTTTTGTTGTTGTTGTTCCTCAATGATGGGTCTCTTTCACACCCATATAAACACTCAGTGGTTGTATTGTCCCTTGGTATGGCTCAAAGTATTCTGACTCTTAGTCATGTGATTGTGATGTGATTTTATCATGATTTTTAAGTACTTCTTTGAATGTATATTACAATTCCACCACAGCAATGACTGCAATGGCCTGTTCATGTCTGTGTGCACATTCAAAAGATTGCATAAAATGTCAGCTGACGTGTAAATTCCCCAGAATGATAGGTATTCAAAGCAATGACATTTCACTGTCCATTTTTCTCGAAAGTACTTTCTTTTCTTCTTATGACCATGTTGAAACATTCATATGTGATGTAAGAACTTTCACAATATACTGTAATATAACTGTAATAAGGATCAGTACTGTGTAATTATATTGCCCAACTTTTCACTGTCTACTCCTCTCTGTTTTTTTTTTTAAGACTAGTTACCCTGGATAGAATTTCTATCAATGGTAAAGCATCCCTCTAAGCTTGAAGTGCACATACGGTTTATATGACTTTGCTATTATATCTAAAATTAGATATCTCTTGCCAAGTCACATTCTACGTATGTTATATTGTGCTCTGATACTTTTATATTTCTCGTATTGTAATATTATTTGGGCCAACTCCTGTAAGTCTAGCATCCTAAAGCTTATAATACTGCAAAAGAGAATTGTTCGCATTATATCTGGATTACATTTTCAATCTCACACAAATCCTGTATTCAAAGAGTTAAAATTATTGAATGCAATAGTAATTGTGCACATTAATGTCCATACATTGTACATTTGATATATGAAGAATAATCTCAAATACCAGATGCTCTGTTTATTCATAGTGACACAATGTTTTCAATCTGGTGCGTCCATGTGAGTAAATATGAATAATCCCAATTAATGTTTGATGAGCAGGATGCAAGAATGTTTGATTTTTTATTTAATGCTCATCCGTATTTGATTTGTAAATCAATATGTAGCAAAATGTACAATACATCAATGTTGTCAGAATACATACATACATACTTGTTATTAAACAGAGCCAAAATGATTTTCATATTATATATCTTGACTGTTATTATACATAATGGTACATTTCTACTACAACAGCTCATTTTTATTTAAAAAACAGACCGACATACTATATCATATTTATTTGTTTTATTAGACTGCCTTCCATTTTCTTGGTTTTCACTATTTAACTCTTTATGCACCAATGATTCAGTTTTGCACAAGTACACCTAAAATCCATTGAGCAGCAGTTAATTTAAGGGTTAAAACCTTGCACCCGTTTTGATTGTAAATTTATCAAAAGCACACTTCTGGTTTGATGTGGGATAACAATGGGCAATCATATCTGAAGAAACCTCTCCCATTCACCATATATATATGCTGAGTATCACAGTTTATTTATAATGAACAATGTGATAATCAGAGTATGAAATTGTTCATTACAAATAAACTGTCATCATTTTTCATAAAATGTGACCATTAAAAGAAGTAATATGCATCACGACTTCATTATGATTATACAGTAATACCATTTACTTTGTAGTTAACTTGTTCTAGATTTGTCAAGAAATATTAATGTTTCAGACTGCTTCGTTTGGAAAGTGATATGATTCATGATTATGATGTGTGCTTAACTATATATGTACATCCCTTTATAATTTATTCACTAATCTTAAAGATGGTGTATCCATCTTGTAGGTTCAATGTACAATACAGCTCAAATGAATTGGCATAGGGAAAGGGAAAAATAGCATGAGTCTCAGTGACAAACTTCAAAATACATAGTGGAGTGCTTGTCATCCACCATTGTTCTCCTGCAAAGTACCTCACTGTACAATTTCATATGTTATAAGCTGGTCCTATTGTATCTCTTACATTCATGTTGTTCTTGTGGGCCTTGCCTTGCAATATTGGTTACAAAAGATGAAAAATTTGCTAAAGGTATACATTTACACTATCTTTCAAGGCAAAATCAAATCTTGTCAAACATTCCATGAACCCCATGTAGAATATATGCCCAGTTTATGAAATATAAAACTGACATATCTAGATGATACATATGTGCAATTGCTTGAAAGTGTGTGCCTTTGTTTTAACAAACCCATGTTCACATCAATAAAGTCACAAAAAGGAATTGAATGTAATTCACATTTATGGTATTTAGAACTGGAAACATTTTTAGAAGAGAACTTGCTGCCAATGCTAAATAAATGTATTTACATGTAAATGTATTTCAAGATGATATGAAAGTAAATACATAGGTGACTGACTACATGTATCATTGTTACTTCATAGTTTAGAGCAAATATTGTCCCATGTGCAATTGAATTAAAGTTAATAGGCCATACCTCCCTAAAGCCACAACAACACCATAATGTGATTGTGAATGACCTCTGTTTAGCTAGATTACAGGGATATTATTTCTGGCTGGTCAGTCAGGAATGTTGTGCTCTCCAACTAAACATATAACAATAAACCTTCAGGTACATTAATATAATCTCTAAAGAGGTCACAGGAAGTAAAACAGCTGCCAGTTTTGCAAAGTAAGCGTGAATTTAAGCCCTGAAGTGGTCATCTTGGTCATATTTCATTTTTATGATTCTGCCTTCCATGGATGTGGGTGTATTAAAGCACTGTAACCTCATCTGAAGTTCTGAACAACTATGAATAGTATTTTGTCTGTATAGTTTCTACTCTATTCATAGAAGGGTCCACTTATACAGTAGAGGTGAAATCAACTTGTCATGTTTAGATTTGACCTGGTTTCTTCTTCAATGATCAGAATATCTAACCCTAAACAAAATAACTAACACAAACAGAGCTCTCTCCAGTGTTCCATTTATACAGGACATGTATAAAAACCACCATGAGAAAACAAATATTTGCTCTGGCTCCTTTTCAAGGCTATTGTGATTTATATTTGTATTTCCATTTGATGTATTGAAAATCAAGCAGAAAAAGGAATGAATCAAATTAAATGAAATAACAGCAAACCATACAATATGTGGATTTTTTTTTTCTCACAAGGGTTTTTGTGTGTGTGTGTTTTACAGGGGCTCTGTTTTGCTTTGTGAGGACTAAATTTCTTTGGACCCTGTATATTTTCTTCTCACTGAATACCATGAGCAAACTTTTCTGGCAAAACATATAAAATTTACAAGCGTATTAAATCCCATGAGAGCAAATTTGCATGTCAGCTTCTCTGTGATGTGACCATTGGCAAAACCAATTCTGAATAAAACAATGTCTACTTGTATCTAAACACAACAGAAAAGGGAAGCCCCCCCCCCCCCCCCCCCCTAAGCAAAATAGCAGACTTTTCATCAAAGAGGTTTTGGGCAAAATAATTTGGCAGGATTGTTCTTCAACTTATTGACTGACTTATGTGGGAAAATCACATTAATCCAATTAGTCATGCATGAGTGGGTAAGTTTTAAAGGCAAAAAATGTCACTTTTCAAAAGTCTCAAGGGTAATTTTGGAATTCTGTCATATGAATTTTTGATGAATTCCATTTCTGATGCATAACTTACGTCCTTTCAGTGCTTATCATCCATCTCTCGATGCACTAACACCTATCCTGACACTTAACCCATTGTTTTGGTTGAGTGAGCACCGTTTAACAAATACTCATCCCTCTTGAAATTATCTTTCAAAAACACTTTATTTTGGTGAAAAAATAAAACTCTGGATATTTTGACAAAGATGTAACATGACCTGTTATGTAAACATAAGAAGTCATTTTAGTGTCATGGTTGAGTGAAAACACTTCAAAAATCGCACAAGAAATGCCAAAATGTATTGTTAAAATGGCATGAACAATTACCCTTGTGAATTTTGAAAAGTGACATGTTTGCCTTTAAAATTTGCCTACTCATGCATGACTAATTGGATTATTGTGATTTTCACACAGAAGTTAGTTAATAAGTTAAGGAACGATCCTGCCAAATTATTTTGCCCAAAACCTGTTCGATAAAAAGTTATGCTATTTTGCTTAGGGGGGGGGGACGACTTTTTTTTGTTGTGTTTAGTATGGAATCATTTGTACTGTGCAAAGTGCTTGTACTGAAAGCTGTCAGGAACTTTGAATGCCACTGTACCTTTCTTAATTTCATATGTGTCTTCTGCAGTTGGAGAAATATGATTGTTATAAAATTGATATCTTTTGTGAAATTAGTGTTGACTGCTATGCAGGTGGTCCTATTTCAAGCTGTTATTGTGAAGTGGAGCGTTTAGAAATCCATTTCAGGATACAATTGAATAGCTTACCCCTGGAAGTTAGGAAAACATCATCCATGAACAACTTTAAATCAAAGCTCAGAACACATCTATTTAATTATTAAAAAGCATTTTAGGAGTCCTATAAAGAGCAGTAGAATATATACCTTATGGAATAGTTTCTGCGCTCTATAAATGTATTATTATTATTATTATTATTATGTTGTGGAGCAGTGAAAAAACAACAACATGGCAGCGCAGAGAGATTTAGCTGCCGCAATGCCAAACAGAGCCCTGCAAATAACAGGACTGCCCCTCTTGATTTTTTCAGCGTATACAGTATGCAAAACAGTCGGAGGTCTTTGTTTTATGATATTAGCTGGGATAGTCCACCCTAAAGTTAAGTTGGTGTCAATAAAAGCAAAAATATGGAAGAAGCATTTTAGGTGAGGGTTTGACGAATGTCCATTGTGTGCATGTGTTGTGTGCTGTATGATTCCATACATTGTTTTTTTTTCTGGTTTTGATGAAGGATTTTTTTTTGTCATATGTGTAAAAAATGTGTTCCTCACGATGTATTAAATGCAAAGGTAAAATGATGCATTTCCATTTGAGAAAATGGACCTTATTAAAAAAAATTGTACAACATATGGGAGAGCATCTCGCATGTGATGTCACAAAATCAAAACTTTAAAAGATCATAACTTTCTTATCCTTTGACAAATGTTCATAAAACCTTCGCTAATATGTTGCTTTCACATTTCTGTTTTTATCAAAACCAACTTGATTACAGTGTGAACCATCCCTTTAAAGTACAGCCCCCACAAATATGTATTTGATGTCATGGTGTGTGCATGTGTGTGTGCTTTGGGAGGAGGGGGGGGGGGGGGTAGGTAAAGTGCAGCTCCAGTACCTAGATGCAGCAACACTTAACAAGTATTTGTAAGGCATCACACTACAAAAAAATTGTACATATTTTTAGTACATAATGTAGACACGATCTCTAATCTGTACATAGTGTACAAATGCTTTGCATAAATTGTGAACATTAAACGCAAGGTTCTGCACTTGAAACATGTTCTGTTTGTGTGTCTGGGAAGGTATATCGTACACTTTATTTGTACACTTGAAACATGTTCTGTTTGTGTGTCTGGTAAGGTAGATTGTACACTTTATTTGTACACCGGTTATAGACACTTTAGTTGAGATGGATACAGATAAAAACATGAGCTTTGTGTTATGGTTCTACGATTGCATGCATTAATAAATACATCTTTTTATGCATACCTCTTGTAATATAGATTCATACATTTCATGAATAATAGAGGCCGAAGGGCAAGACTGCAGTTCATGCATGAGCTGTCCATTGAGAAGGTCTACTGCCTATAAACGGATTCCACGTCACCTTAGCAGGGAGTCCCTGCTCTCTGATTGGCTCCCATTCTCCTGTGTGTGTTTAGTTGTGTTTCTCCCCGAGCCATTACCACAGTGTGTTTTGGTGCCTTGTGAAAAGTGATGTTTCGAGGTTTATTTGCTTTATTGGAGGGGGTTTAAATTTCATGTAGTATGTGTGCATTTTGTTTGGATATTGTTATTGTTTTATATGCTTACATATATCTTCCTTTAACATATGATGTGTTACATTCACTTGTTTGATATTGTTACGTGTTCTTATATTGAATGTAGACGTACATACATGTAACATAACGATGTAGACAAGTGTAATTGAGTTTCAGGAGTTTATTCAGATGATCATTTCGATGGCATTACATAGTGTAACAACATAGCTAAGAGTTGAACTCTAACTCTCAACCCAAACTAGACTCTTTCCTCTCAACCCAAAGCTAAAACTAAGACTGAACTCTATTTGTCCATGCAGGTGCATCTTATACTAAAAGCTCTTCTTTCAAGAAGGGGAGATGGAGAAACAAATAGGTGGTGATAGAAAAATAAACCACTTAGAAAGAGGGGAGGAAGATTGCAGTCCCAGAAAAGAGAAAGAGAGATATGTGGAACAATAAGAGAGTAATTACATGTCGGTTTCACAAATCCCAGTTGCCTCACACCTTCCTTCCTCCTTAATCGTGTTAATACCATACAGGAATTGAAAAAGGAGGGGAGCCCTATTTCCAAACAAAAGGGGATGTTGTATAGTAGTTATCTGTCATTACTCCACTCCCACCATTTGTAAAGAAGAAGTAATTACCCTTTCTTCCATTAACTGTCCGATTTATACCAATCTCTGTTTCGTCTCTCCAGCTCAGACCACCCCGTAAGTTTTCTAAGCATTCTTTAATTTCTTGGGTGCAACGGTCTATATATTCATCTACTCTACTTCCATTGAGAGAGAGGGTGAGAGAGAGAGAGAGAGAGAGAGAGAGAGAGAGAGAAAAAAAAAGAGAGAAAAGAGAGGGAGAGAGAGAGAGAGATAAGAGAGAGAGAGGGAAGAGAGAGAGAGAAGAGAGAGAGAGAGAGAGAGAGAGAGAGAGAGAGAGAGAGAGAAGAGAGAGAGAGAGAGAAGAGAGAGAGAGAGAGAGAAGAGAGAGAGAGAGAGAGAGAGAGAGAGAGAGAGAGAGAGAGAGAGAGAGAAAGGGCTTAACAATAAGAGCAGAGCTACATGTAGGACTGTGGGAGAGCAAGACTGCAATAGAGACGTCACACAAGTGGAAGATGGAGGGGCGTTTGGAGGAATGTGGTATACCTATAGACAGGGTATAAAGAGAACTCGTGACCGTAACAATATGTACTAAATGTACAAATGTTTGTTTGTTTAGTTGATTTATTTTGCTTATTTGATTGTTTTTCACCCCCCCCCCCCCCCCCCCCAGTAAGCTTCATTGACCTTCATATTTGTTTTGTGTTTCATGCATTCAATAGAAATCAATCAAGCATTACTTGATTTCGTACAAAATAAATAGTACAACGTACACACCGTACATTTTAACTGGTTACTCTTGAGATTTGGGTTGATGTTGTGAAACCTTGCTGAGCCTATCAAGTTACTGTACATGCATTTTTAACAACCAGCTAGGCTTTCAAGATTTCATGAATATAGATGGACCTGGAGTTGTACATGTACATAAACACATGGGGGCTCAATTGTTCTTTGGGCCTGAGTGTCTTGGGGGGTGGGGGGGGGGGGGGGGTCTCTGTTTGCTACCCATTGGCAAGCCCTATGTGCTAATAATGTACTTTTAGTAAGCACTACGCAATGCTGTTAACACGTCACAAAACTTTTTTTTTTTTTTGGGGGGAGTTCTATTTGATGTCACTCTTGAAAGTGCACTAGAACCATATCCAATCATGGAGTCCTGGGGCCATATTCATGAAACCTTACTAATCCTAGTGTAGCGCCATGGAAAATGGGCTAAGCATAACTTTAATTCGAGGATAGATACGAGACAAAAGTCCAGTGTGAACTCAGAGAACAGCTGCCTTATGTCATTTGGAAGGGGGAGTTTGTCCCTGTTGTTGGTCTACTTTCTATATTTCTAGCGCTCAGTGGTTTCTTTTGATCGTTCTTATTCAAGGGAAATAGTTTGGGAAGAGAAATGAGGACTTTGTCAGCATATTTGATGGTTGAAAATACCCAGTGCCCATTTGGCTCCCTTTGATAAATTGGTGCTAGATCATGGCTTTTGATGTTCCATATTTAGAAAGATAGTGGGGAAATCTGAGGGGATAGGAGTTGTTTTAACTTTTTGTTGATAGATGGAGTACTATAGGTCAATAGGGTCATGGGCGAACTGTCATGAGTTACTGCGCTAGTGTCAGCGGACAGTGTCCAGATGTGTTTGGGGAGTATAGATGAATGGGAAAGAGTTAGGAGGAGTGACCAATCAAGAAAGTTGAGGTGTTGAATATGTATTTAAGAAAAGGAATGACCGATCGGGAGGTTGTTGTTAGGGCAGAAAGATGAGAATATTATGGGATGTAATTATAAGGAAAAGAAGAGAACTCCCCAACATGATATGTAAATTGTAGTGTAGGAGTGAAAATGGTATGAATGCATGATGAGGTATAAATTCCCCTCCCACCCCTTCCTCTTTGCATTGCACATAAGCTTCCATTTCACCGTCCACTCATTGTCCAAAATAATGTCCCTCTCCCGTTGTCTCTTTGGAGCAGTTTTGTTTTCCCCCCTTTTTGCCTGCTTTTATTCGCATTCACTTTTCTGCATGTCTTTTCTTTTAGGTGGGTCAATTTGTGTATTCCGTCGGGTATATGTGAAATGAAACAATTATGGCAATTGATTAGGAAATCTCATATTGACCTTGTTGAAAGTTTTTCGGAAACAAAATCTTGATTAATGCTTGATAGACTGAAGAAAGCTTTAACGCTAGTCTGTCACTATGTAGTGCATTTCATTTATATTGACAGGTGTACATTTTGGTGGTTGTTTGGCTCAAAATGCTCTTTTTATATTTATGCATTTCAAAAGTTATGTATTTCTTATTGGTATGCTTGGTTGAAAACTTGACAAAGGATTGATGCTTTTATAATGATTGCCTGAATTTTTAGTTGAATAATATCTGGAGGCTTGAAAAGATGATTATCGGGGCATTATCATGTAAAGCGGAATGGCTTGAATACACTATTGTTGTGTTAGCATATGTGGCGTGACATTGCAAGTTTGGTGTTTTATGCGTCTGCAGTACCCGCACAAAATTTCACACATATATTTGTAGCGATTCCCCATTCATCTCTCATTGTTATGCGTGTCTGTCCACAGATTCCAGGGTCTTATCTCTCTTGCGGTGGGAATGAAATGTTGCTGCCAAAATAGATCCACAGTAATTTGTGTGCTCACTGTTGCGTGTGCTGGCATATTGGTATAAAAGCGAGCTCGCTCTCGTATGCTGCGGCAGTGTTCATTGAGTGGTTTCCTGGTCAGAGACTGGAATTAAACTCTCGTCAGCGCTGGCACGCTATGAAGTCATCGAGAGGAGTGTATGACATCTAGGCAAGTGTTTTGTCACCTACAGAAAGTTACATGTACATTGTATGCTGCTCGTGTACAATATTGTACAGAAAGCTGTGCTGCTGTTTCTTGCAGTATTATGATTATCCTAGAGCCTGGTTGGATTGATGGATGCTAGGGAGATATACTGTCAACTCTTTTCAAGCAAGCTAGAAACCTTGGATCATTCTGGTTACTGTTTGAAGTGCATCATTGATATTACTGTTTCCTTGTTTACATGTATGGCTTCTTCTCAAACAAGGATGTGATTTTGCGTTTTAATACATTTTTTTTTATCTCTGCCAACCAAACAACACTGAATGAAATATACGACGTGATGTGGTGTCGCATAGAGGAAATACTAGTACCGGTAAATCATTATTGGCGTACCGCTTTTAAAGGTAAGGGATAGAATGTGGTAAAGAAAACAACCCGGAATCCTGGTAGAATGATTCTACCATCATCATGGGTGCTGATGGCGTTTGATTTGGATGTTTTGATCATTTTGAGATGGTGTATTCCTGTGATTCTGAAATCAAAACAAGAATTGGACCTGCGGTCACAGCAAAAACTTCACTGTGTGTGCAAGGTATAATTAGAGATGTACTTCGCTTTTTATTTGTAATATTGTTACTTGATTTTTGATTGTTCATATTGTAAATTAGTCCATGTTACTTTGCAACACTGTTCAGTTTAAAAGGAAACAATAAAAACATAAAGAGAGACAAAAAAAACTTGACTGTGTCATGACTATGGATCCCACTATCTCAATCACTCCTATCCCATAGACAGGGTGACCACAATTATGTTTTTATTTAAAGGGAAGAATGTCACTTTTTATGAGATATCTGTGCTGTATGCATTGTGTACAACTATGGAACACATGGCTTACAGTGAGCACAAACATTAAGAATAATGAAGCTCTTTATTGTTTCATCTTTATTGTTTTTATTTAAAGGGAAGAATGTCACTTTTTATGAGATATCTGTGCTGTATGCATTGTGTACAACGAAGGAACACATGGCTTACAGTGAGCAAAAACATTAAGAATAATGAAACTCTTTATTGTTTCATCGGTGGTGAGCAAATTAATGCGTGGCTCACAATCCCTTTATGCACCTGATGCATGGTGCATGTTGTTTTCTTGCTTGCCTTGTCATTGTTTTCTAGGCCTTTTGCCATTTTTATTGCTCAGGGCTCAGTCCTGTTTGTGAATGTTATTTTCCACTGCATTATAACCCTTTAAAGGTCCCCTGACATCTAAATGTATTGACACAATGCAACTTAATATACATGCAACAGAATCACTAACTGGACCTAAATGGAAATATGTATCTTATATTTTAAAATAATTTTTCTATATTTTTCTCAGCACTGATAAGCCCCGCCTCCAAAATATCCTCCAACTCAGGATTCCCCTTGTGACATCATCAAAGGTAGAAATTAGCAGGATAGTAGGCAAAATTTATGCACAAACCAAACATTGCACTGCCTACCTCTACCTGCCTACAAGAGCATCACATGTCTTCACACAATACCACCTAACAACCTTTCATGTGGGAAAAATCGTTTCCTTGTTTCAGAAATGTACTAGCTATTCCAAGGAAAAAAAAATAAATTTTCATTGTGTAAACATGTGATGCTATAAACACTTACAGGTAGTCATTTAAATGAATATCTATTTGCATAACTTTGTTTATTGTTCAGTTTATTTCTACCTTTAATGATGTCACGAGGGGAATCTTGAGTTGGTCCAGGAGGATATTTCGGAGGCGGGGCTTATCAGTGCTGAGAAAAATAGAGAAAAATTATTTTAAAATATAGCACATATATTTCCATAGAACAGTTAGTGATTTTGTTATAATCTTGGTTGCATCAACAGAAGTCAACATACATTTAGTTGTCAGGGGGCCTTTAAGCAAACTCCTCTCAAACGAAAGACTTGGATGTGAGGTTTTGTAAAGTTTCCTAGAAGCACTCGTTTTGATATTGTCCTACCTCAGTGAGTCATACCAAAAGAAAGACATTTGACAAACAAAAATGTCTTTAATCCTCTGAATATTTGTTTCCTACCATCATTTCTGGTGCCTGCACCTTTACAATAATGATTGATTTTCATGCATCTTAGGATAAGTTAATCCTTTTGTGAGTTCTTCTGGGACAAGACTTTTTTGAGTTCTGGAACTGTTTTCAGATCCCTTTTCACTGCTACATATATGTACACATGGATATTTTGTTTGCTTCGTTCGTACAAGAAGTGGGTATGAAGACTAGCAAAGTGGAAAACTATCTCGTCTCGCAAATTTCAACTTTTTCTAAGAGAGAGAGAGAGAGAATTGCAGTACAGTGTTGTGCCACTCTTAGCTAATAAGTCATTGTAAAATGAATTTTGACAGTTGAAGTGTTTTTAACATGTGGCTTTGTCTTTTGGCATTTAAAAGACACAAAGAGTTGAAATCTTCATGTTAGAAAATTTTTTGAGAAGTGGAAATACCTCTCTAACTAGTTTCACCGGTTGATGTTTATATTTTCTGAACAGTTTTTGAGGTAAACTTACATACCCTGATTACTACTCTTCTCTATTTAAACAAGTTGTTAACTATTTTTTTTAACTATTTAAAAATGCAGACAAACAAACCTTTACAGGAAACTTGAAGTGTTCTTTAAAGGAATAAGTTTGTGGTTTATTCTCCTTCATGCAGGTTAAACTACACTGAGGGATCAAACTGGCACATGTTTTTCCAGCCTTGATGTTGGACAAAGATGTGTCCTGAATTAAACCACACTTTCCTGCTGAAGGTCTACATGCACTTTAATAACAGATGTGAGGTATGTTGATTGGAACTCGTAGTTCAGTGGGCTTCAGCCACCATATCAGACAGAAATTGCAAAAATAATTCATCAATTAGTTCTCATTGAGGAAATTTGCTTTGAACAGCAGATGATTACCACATATTAAGCTAATGGCATGCCCCATCATCTATAGGGAATCTCCCTGTAAATGCAGTAGCTAAGTCAATAACATTTGCACTATTTGTTTGTGGCTTATCTGCAATATGCCATTTTGCCATGGGCAGGAATTGAGGTGGGGTGGCGATGAAGGGAAGGGAGGGGGGTGGAAGTGATACGAACTAGGACGAACGAACTAGGATGGCTCCCTCTGTTCTACATTGCACGCATTGTAACTTTTACCGACAAGCGCAGCCATATCACCCCTGTCTTGAAAAGTCTTCATTGGTTGCCCCTGAGGGAACGCCTTGTCTTTAAAATACTTCTTTTAGTCTTTCATATTGTCAACGGAATTTCCTCCAGCCACAATAAATCTTTAATTCACAACTACCAACCATCACGAACCTTAAGATCCTCCACATCCGGTCTTTTGCAAGTTCCGGTTTCAAAGAGATCGTGGGGAGAACGGGCCTTTGCACATGCAGGGCCAACCCTGTGGAATTCTCTTCCACAGAGTTTGAAAATCCTGACGTCAGTGACCACCTTCAAGGGCAACCTAAAGACATACGTGTATAATGGTGCTTTTTGATATACAAGTTCATACCTGTTTTGTATTTTTTTCTCTCTCTTTAATTTGCTCTGAAGCGCCTTGAGCATCTGATTAAGATCGAAAGTGTGCTATATAAATTCTATATATGTATTATTATTATTATCATTATTACATGGTCTAGAACAAAGGGAGCCGTCCTAGTTCGTTCTGTCCTTTGTACACAGTATTTAGTTTATAATGACTTAAATGGCACATGCACATACCCTACAGGCTTTGCATTTTGCATCTTGGTACAACCAAGACTCCATTTTAATAGCCTAAAAGCTGATAATAAGGAGTTTAAGATTGCGTGGACGTGGACCTCGCTCACATCCACCAGGAATGTGTGTCAACGTTGACTGCTCCTGTTGACTTCTCATAAATACCTTTAAGATTTGAGTTGATGTGACGAGTGTTCACGCAATGACGTCATGCAAGCTGGTGCGGCACGCAATCACGTTCAATGCGCATGCTCAAACAAGCTGGGTGAACGCATCGACCTGAATTCGGGTCGACTGTGAATTAGGGGGTGAATGTGTTCAAACATGCATAACACAATAATAACCATTGTGAATCACACCTGCCGAACCCCTAGCAACTGCCATCACAGTGCCATTAACTTCCTTTCTGGCAGAAAGGAAGTTGTGGGTTGCGTGTGCGATGCACAATGCCCATTGTTGTGACCTGAAATAATTATCTGATACACACAAATTTTCAGATCTAAATTTGTCCAAAAGTGAAAATCTCATTAAATATTCACTGGATTATTACAAGAAAAGTAATTGATGAAATACCACAAAACCTGCTCCTAAAAAATGTTGTGTCAATTGCAGCTTGATTTGAGTTATAATTTATTTGTAATTATTTTTTTAAAGTGCCCAACTTTTGTTTTTAACACCTAGTAATATGAATTTTCAATCCACAACTAGGGTAGGTCTGGCACTGCCGACAATTAGTATTTTAATGAGATTCTTGCTATAGTGAATTGTGTCTGATTACCATGGGATTCTATTTCAAAGGTATTTAAAAGCATCGCTGAATGATAACTTTCCCAACATATTCCCAAATTGCATCTGAAGCCTTCACAATGCCATGATAACAGATGGTGCCAATGTATTACAACCTATACAATTATCAAGAGTCATTAATTTCTTTTTCCTTATTGTGTACTTTTCTTCCATAGTATATCATGCTGTATTGGGTTATATGTGGGAACAGGCAACCACGGTGTATGTACACTTACATAAATAGGTACAATGTAGAATACAGCTTGCGGAATACCACAAGTGCACTTCAAGGGAGAACAGTTATAACCTAATTTCCTGTGTTTTGAAGAAAACAAACAACAAATCTTCAAGTCCTTTGTGTTACAGTAGTCTTCAATTATGCCTGTCAAATTGTGATGCCCAGAAAATATGCCCCATAGAGTCTATATAAATGACAAATGATAAAGTTACATGGGAAGACTGTGGTTCATATGTTTTTATATTGTTATTTGATATGACTATCATGATTATTATTGAAACATATTTTCTGTAATAAAATTTAATATCTAATGAAGATGTAGAACTACTGATGATTTTTGTAAAAATAGAATTTTCATGCAGGATATCTAACAGACAAGCTGAGTATTACCTATGAATAATATCCAGCCCTTGGATTTTTCTTAACACTTTCAGTTCTGTAAACTGTGTCAGTGCATGAAATGCATAATAGGTTAACAGGCTTGGAATTGAGAGAGCTAATTGATTAAAGTGTTTACATACGGAGATGAGAACTCATGCAAAACAGATACTATACAAATTTATATGGATGGGAACTCATACATAACAGTTATAAATACAAAGCTAGAAGGAGTACAGGTCATGAAATGATAAATCAATCATCTACAGTAGGCTAGCCAAAGCTGGTGCTCGTAGAATTGGTCCGAATGGGATGGAAGTTTCATTTCATTTCATTTATTTCCACACGTAAAAAAAAACCCATACAAAATATAAAGAAATAAACAAACATTAACTTACATAGTGGCGGAGTCATTGAGGAAGTTACAAAAACTTGTGTGAAAATGACACCGTTACAAAAAACAAAGAACAGAACATTACAATACAGCAAAATATAAACGAGAAACAGCACAACCGACATTAAAAAGGGAAGGATGAGAACAATGTATTGAGGCAAATTTTAAAAGGATACTAATGTATTGAACAGATGTTGCTTAAATAGACGTCTGAATTGAGATAATGTAATACTTTCTTTGATCGTTGTAGGAAGGCTATTCCAGAGTTTGGGTCCATGATAAAAGATTGAAGACTGAGTTTACGCAGCTATGGTTCTTTTCACAAAAATACAAAGCATAGGCCCTACACATATTGATACTGTAGTCATACTTTAGATGTTTGTCCAATATTCGAATAGTTGGTTCTGGTTTATTGACTTTTTATTTAAATAATCTTTTTTGTGTCTCCTTCGTCACCGATCTGTAACAGAAGAAGAGAAAAAATGCATGAATACCAGCTGCTTTTATTGTATGGTGTTGTAGATATGGTATACTGGTAGAAGTCCACCTTTGATTAATTCATGCAGTAAACTAAGTGTTTTTTGTGTGCCTCTTTTACATGTACATACAGTATAAATGTACATGGCTGTATATCATCATGGCTATTTTTAAATATGTCCTCTTCCATATTACATGTAATGTATGCTTACCCCAATCTCCTCAAGTATGAAGGTTATACATAATGTACATGTGTGCTGTGTACATGTACAATTATAAATAATCACTAAATCAAACCTCTAAAAGGTGATAGGGAAAAAACACAACTGTACCATATACAGTGTGTCCCAGAAAAAAGGAAACTCATTTTTATGGAGGTCGATAGCGTAATCATAAAATATCATATTATTATTAAAATGACAGCAATATTGAGAGTAAAGTATCATCTTGCATTTGGTACCAAATTCACGATGAATTGTTCAGGCATGACTGATTTCAAGCAATTACAAGTGCTCGATGTCAGAAATGTTTTGCGCAGAATATTGAATGTTTTTTGCACTACGTTGATGCTTCCTTACAAATCTTGACCATTTGTCCTGCGCAACTTGATTTTGACAATTATTTTTTAAACATTGGCTGCTCCTCAATGCATGACTCATATCTATCATGTTAGGTGTCAAATGAAAGAAGAAACACTGTGCTTTCTAACGATGTGTATAATATTCCATGATTTGTTTTTCAGTCAACTAGAGAAATAACACCGAATCTCGGTTTCCTTTTTCTGGGACACACTGTATAGATAGTAAACATTATTATGGGCTGAATGCCAATTAAAACATTGTACATGTAGTGTTCCTGTTGAGAGAGGTTAAAGGTACATGTAAGTTTACAGTTTTAAAAATGTCATAAAACGTGGATCAGCAGTATACAGTAATGATACTATGTACTGTATGAGCTGATATTTTCGTGAGGGGTTTATTTTCGTGAGTCGGTGTAGGGTCCAGAATTTAATTACACACGGAAATGTAGCCGCATTATCCGGTCACTATGCATGCACCTCATGTATGTAGAAGCGCTGTAGATCTCACGATGGGGTTCAGGGTACCGTATAGACTACGGGCGGTGCATTCGGCGTGCACTAGCTACAGGTACATGTAGCATAGCATTGCAGCAGACAATCAAACGTCATAATAACGTGCAAGTACAGTTTGTTTTCTCCCATTTTGTATGTGATAGCGGTGCATGCATATATCATAGCGCAAACATTGGGTGTCATATCTGCGAAAACAAAAACCAGTGAATTGGTCTCCAACCCCTTCATTTGCGAAAATATCTGCACGCGAAAAAAATAAGGCTTACACAGTATAAAATATCAGTCAGATGATAGCTTCACAAAACTTTTCAGGAAAATAATACTATCCTTGTTTACATTTGAAACACCGGAACATCCCATTTGGTAGTCATCATGGTCCTTGTTCATATACCATGTTGCACCAATCCATCCCTTTGAACAAGGTTTGACGCCACCACTTAATATTCATGACTAGCAGCTGCTCTCAACAATATGATGCGCACGTGATTGCGTCACATTTACCTGGATTTTATAATAGGTTATACAAGCTCCTATACATGCATACATTTCAGCTTTCGCTGCTGAACTTTTAATTTTGTCATTAAGTGCATGTTATGTAGTTAATAAAGACAAGCGAATACAAAATTTGATACTTTTTGAGATAGAAATACTAGCTTGGGCGCGGCTGGACACGTCTTTCATGTTATACTTTCCTGAAGGAAAACATCTGAAACTAACGTTTCATGCAATTTCTTAATGAAATATGATGCAGAACATTGTGAAATTGTGACTTTTATACTGTAACTTGATATCACGTTTAGAGACGTTTTGCCATAGTGTAACACTATTCCTCGATTGAATCTTTATCTGATGCATCATAGATATTACATGTTACAGCTGCGCTTGCATATGGGGTGAGGATATTTCCCAAAATTCTTCTGCGCTTTCGATATTGTTGATACTTAAATCCAGGCAAAAATCACCCAGAGAAGCGGCGGCATTGAACATCGAGATCAAAGAGAAAATCTTTGTGAAGCATTCTTGTGTGACTAGAAGGAGAGTACAATGAATCTGCAGTATTTAAAAGCTGATGGATGTACTTAAACATCCTTGGTTGCAACGGTCAGTAAGTGAAGCGTTGGCCTGCAGGATTTTGTTCGCCTCCACACACCACTGGACGATCACGATCACTATAATTCCGCTTAACATCCGTCTCCGGTTCAAATATTGTGAGGGCGGTTCTTCTATTTTCTGTTGTATTGTACTTTCTTTGAGTTGCATAAAGGTTACCCTACCTTTAAAATTCTTTTGAAGCTAGCGACCATGTAGGAATGCAGACATTGTTTGTTCCGGGGGGGGGGGGGGGTTTAAAGAGTTGTGTAAGCTATTTTTTTTCATGAAATTCAACTGGCACACTGTCGAACCAGGGATGTGTTAGGAAGGAGGGACAACTCAACCATAATATATTCAAACATCTGTATGGATACTAAAGCGTGCTAATGAATGTCAAAAGCATTCCACAATCACTGCAATGCTTTGAAGTCCCATGCGCGGCACCGTCATTTTGCTATCGTCAACTTGGAAAGCAGTATCTTTAATTGCCTGTTTTGTTTCTCGAAGCTGTGTTTCTTATCACATTTTTTTGCAATTTTCAAGAAAGTTAAGGGGCAACACCTCTAAAGATCCTGTATTCGTTTTTCTTCTAAATAATTGTTGAATGATGCACAAACGGAGATATAAGATAATATTCTTACTTACATAATTAACAAATTTCTTCACTTTCCGGAGATTTCCGGAAATGTCGGATTCAATCATTATCAAAATCATATATTAAGCTGCTTACTTTCATTAACAGAGTTTGCGTGAATTTGCGTGCAAATGAGATATTTTACTTTAAAAAACTGTTTATTTTTGTTCGCTGATATCTCTTTTCCTCAAAAAAGTATTGATGCAATCCAACAGAAGTGGACAAGCGAAATAAGACTCTACATTTCTTTTGTTCTCTCTGAGAAACCGTTGCTAGGCAATCGTGTTCGTTATTGTTAAAACACGTGAAAAGCACATGCTGAGACCACGCAATTTTTCGGCGGTGCCACGCATGGGCTCAAAGAAAGAATGTTGTTTCATATCCTTTCCTAACACATCCCTGGTCGAACCAACCCTTTAGGGCTGTCAATCCAAGAATAAAAGCCTCAGCTCATCCTGACTCCACAGACAATGCCATGGAAATATTTAATACAATGTAAAGCAAAGAAAGCTCTTTTCCCATTTAAAGGGGAGTGGAATCTAAATCATAAATTGCATCTAGAAAAAAAGCAGAAAAGTCAGAGAAACAGATTGGATAGGTTTAACATGAATCAGACTTGTTTTAAGGAAGTGATTTGCTTTAAAAAATCATACTTAATTGAGCAAGACGTTGAAGTATGATTAGTGTAATTGTCTTCAGATCTTTCCCAATCTCTATTTTCTGCTTTCATTGAATTAAACTTCAAAATCAGGGTTGTACTATGCTTTAATCAGAGCTGTACCGCTTTGTGTCTGGGTGTTTTGATTGCGTGCAAACGCACTATGTTATGCTCACCGAAGCAATCAGCTGTAAACCTCTAACAACGAACCCTCCACAATAGGGGATAAGAGCATAAAAAACTAGGCAAATGAAGAATTATATTTTCCAGTTTTCTAGTGGGTTGCACATGAGGGATAATGAACAAAATTGGATGATCACCTCTAAAATGTTGTTTTTAGTATTTAACAACCAAAAAATACATTTGCACGTACAGACACACAAAAGACAGTCTCTAAAAGTAGACAAAAGTGATGAAATATAACGTTTACGAGCCAGACAGCAAATTGAGGTATTTACAATGCTGTGCAGAATATGACACCATTGGCAAAAAGAGAAGTTTGCTCCATTACCCTAATGCACTCATAGAATGCATTATTTGTATAATATTAGACATGAAAACAAAATGAAATTACAATACATGCTTTAGGAAAAGAAGTGAATTATGAGGGAAAGGGAAGGAGCCACAGTTTTAAACCGCGGTATATTTTGTCCAGTTCAGCATGAAACATGTTGCTTTAGCCTAAAAAGCATCATGTTTCATGTTGAACTGGACAAAATATACCGCGGATTAAAACTGGGTCTCCTTCCCTTTCTTCCCTTTCCCTATGCCAATTTCTTTGAGCTGTAGTGTACATGTATAATTGTGCCAATTAACCTAACTTATTGTATGATGGCAGTAACCTGTTGATATCAATTTGAATTGAATTGCATGGAACCTCACTCCAATAAAAATGTCTTATCAATAAAAGGACACAATCTGGAGAAACAGATGAATTGGCAAAATTTAAAATTTAAGTAACTAAGTAATTTTTCTTTTTTTAAAAAAGATGGGAAAACCTGGTTTGAGGCTGTGGATGAATCTGGCTCTCAGTTCTTAGTCTGTCGTTAATTTCAATATTTTTCCAAAACACCATTTTGATAATCCTTCATGCTAATCTTTCAGAATTGAAACATGTCCTCGTTAATACGATATTTCTGAGAGAACTTGTGTCCTAAAAATCCATTTGAGTTAAAGGGGGATTAGAGATGCTTCACCTATTGGGTGCAATGCATTATAACCTCACCCATTACCTCATACATTTGTTGCCAATTTAAGGAGTGGTCAAACTTCTTGATTACATTTACTTGTCAAATTTTACTCATGGATCAATTCACATACCGGTAGTCACAACAGACATATCACTTTTTTTCCTTTTTTTAAAATAGAAATTACAGTTTAACGCTGTGTATTATCAGCTGAGATATTTTACTTGAAAAGCTTTTTATTTTTGTTCGCTAATGTCTGTTTTGCTCGCAGAAGTATTGATGCTATCCAACAGAACTGGACAAGCCGAATAAGATTCTACATTTCTTTTGTTCTCTCTGAGAAGCCATTACTACACAACCATTTTCATAATTGTTAAAAACACATGAAAATGCATGTGCTGAGAACACATAACTTTTTGGCAGTGCCAAGCATAGGTTCAAAGAAAGAAGATTGATTCATATCCTTCCTTAACAGTAACCTGACTGCATGATAGACTGGTGTACACAGTTTCATAGAACACATGAGATGTCCATTAAGCATTCTAATTAAATACACTACAGCTCATAGGAATTGACATAGGGAAAGGGAAGAAAGGGAAGGAGCCGCAGTTTTAAACTGTGGTATATTTTGTCCAGTTCAGCATGAAACATGATGCTTTTTAGGCTAATGCAACGTGTTTCATGCTGAACTGGACAAGATATACCGTGGTTTAAAACTGCGGCTCCTTCCCTTTCTTCCCTTTCCCTTTCCCTATGCCAATTCCTTTGAGCTGTAGTGTACACCGTGATTGAGTACATGTACACAGGTTATTTCTTGTATGTGATTCAATTATTCATGTTTATGTTAGAAGACAGTGTAGGAAAATTCAGTATGAATACCACTTCTCATTTTAACATTGCTTGGAATTCATCATGTACCACATTGTGTTAAAATCAACACAAAAGGAAACAGTGCCTCAGCTGTGGTTGTGGTTATGCTGAGAAAAAAATATTTTTGCAATAAAACAAAATTTTTTGATGGGAACAAAAACCTAAACATTTTACAATTTAGTTTTGATAAGATTTCTGTGAAGTTGTTTCTCACGCCAGCGTATAGATTACCAAAGTGGTATCGTCATACATGTATCCATTGTTATTCAGGTTTCTGGTTCTGAATAACATTACTCAAGTGAGAGTTTCACTGGTTCAACATTGTCTAGCAGGCTAGTGTCGGCACTCTCATCGAAAGTCACTGCTGCGATCGCAGTTTCTTGCTCTACCCTAAGAGTTTAGAGCCAGTTGTCTTAACAACATGCTCATAAGATGCCACACTTCAGTCCTCTATGGTCATGGGATATTTCTTTATATCTGCTTTGCACAAATCATACTCAGTGATCAGGAAAATATGTCATTACAATTTCTGGAAATGTTCTATGCTTTTTAGCTTTTCTGAAACAAAAGTTGAATATTTTAGTTCCAGTAAGTGTTGCAAAGTATAGCTTCTTTTGTTGTAGCTTACAAGTTGACATACACATGTATATCTCTTTACTGCATGTACTTGAAAAGGTGACATGTTTTTTTGTTATGCTGACAAAATTTCAAAGGCCCCCTTTTAAAGTTTGGCCACATAACAAAAGACCATGTTTATAGTGACTGCTTTTGCTTTTACAGTGCGTGGCTCAGCCACGGCCTAAATTTCAACCTTTCAATATTTTGTCGTAGTGGCGCTCTGCATGTAAACAAACTATTATTTTGGGCGCTCTCCTCAGGTCACAGTGCAGATCAGGTTGGCCAGCCGAGCGCGCATGATATTTGCAATGCAACGACTCCTTTCCCAGCGATCATTCTGTTGTACATTACACTCACTTTTTTAATAGAAAAGTTTGATCTGTTTTTTACCAATACGCACTAGAACTTGAGAATATGGACAATGATCCTGTTGGGGTGGTTCTGAATTTATGTAGATTTGAGAGAGTGTAAATAGTGTAATAATTTTTGTAGCAATTAAGAAGTTAACACCCATCAAATTTCAAACATGCAACAACAAAGACGGCGTTTCAGCACCCCAACTTTTTGTCTCGCCCACCGGAGGTGAAGGCGAGACTAAGGGATCCAAATGGCGTCCGTCCGTCGTCCGTCCGTCGTCCGTCGTCCGTCACAAATGTTAAAGTTTACCTGCAAGACTCTCTTTTGACAAATAACTTCCCATGGATTGCTTGGATTACAACCTAACTTGGGTCATAGATGCACTGGGGGTACCTTCATGTTATGGTACCGTTGGAGGTCACAGGATAAGGTCAAAGGTCATTTGAGGTCATACGTTAAAGTTTACCTGCAAGACTCTCTTGACAAATAACTTCACATAGGTTGCTTGGATTACAACCTAACTTGGGTCATAGATGCACTAGGGGTACCTTCATGTTATGGTACCGTTGGAGGTCACAGGATAAAGTCAAAGGTCATTTGAGGTCATACGTTAAAGTTTACCTGCAAGACTCTCTTTTGACAAATAACTTCACATAGGTTGCTTGGATTACAACCTAACTTGGGTCATAGATGCACTAGGGGTACCTTCATGTTATGGTACCGTTGGAGGTCACAGGATAAAGTCAAAGGTCATTTGAGGTCATACGTTAAAGTTTACCTGCAAGACTCTCTTTTGACAAATAACTTCACATGGATTGCTTGGATTACAACCTAACTTGGGTCATAGATGCACTGGGGGTACCTTCATGTTATGGTACCGTTGGAGGTCACAGGATAAGGTCAAAGGTCATTTGAGGTCATACGTTAAAGTTTACCTGCAAGACTCTCTTTTGACAAATAACTTCACATAGGTTGCTTGGATTACAACCTAACTTGGGTCATAGATGCACTGGGGGTACCTTCATGTTATGGTGCTGTTGGAGGTCACAGGATAAGGTCAAAGGTCATTTGAGGTCATACGTTAAAGTTTACCTGCAAGACTCTCTTTTGACAAATAACTTCACATAGGTTGCTTGGATTACAACCTAACTTGGGTCATAGATGCACTGGGGGTACCTCCTCTATTGTGCAACTGATTATCATCCTGTTTTGTCTTTGTCTAATCTAATAGAACTTGGTGGAGGCTTTTTATTCCATCTCAAAGAAGGGGGAAGGTGGGGGAGGGGGAGTAGAAAGAGGAAGTAGCATTGCGTGAAATAGCCCTTCTCATTTATGGAATGTTACATTCTATGGCAGATATTTCACAATCATCCAGGGATACAATTCTTTTGCGTAGCAACGGAGATCGCTATATTTCTGGTTATTTTCGCAAGTGGGCGAGACACAATATTGCTAATGCCTTGTTTAAACTATGTGATCTCTCAAGACAAATAAGTAACTGCTGAAACAAAAGATATGGATAAGTGGTTCGATTTTTAATCCTAGAACTTCACTGACTCTCTTAAAGGCGTGTGACAAAATATCACGTTTACACTTTGTTGCCGGACCGGCTGTATCAATATCTCACTTCACTTTAAATAAAGAAAATACAAATGTAGGATAGTTAAGTCATTTGCATAGGAAAACTCTTTAAAGGAAAATCATTTATGTTAAATACAAAAAAGTCATATAAGCTCAATTCTTGATTAAGAGATAGGCATGTAAAATGTTTATGACATCCAAAATTCAATCGCTGTATACTTCCTGCACAAGGAGACTATTTTGGATAAACGGCAATGCGTCAAAAGTTGACTGGAGAGCTTGCTAAATGTTCTAAAACTCTCACTACGACATTGTGAAGGTGAACTAGGTTGATTCAATCCAAGTTAAAATGTGCGAGTGGAAATTCAAAAACTCTTCCGGAGATCGGCGAAACTGGGAAAGATCTCGGCGACAATGAAGATCTCCTGGACCTATTGTAATTAACACACACAAAAGTAATAAGCGTCTTTGTCCATAAAATGCGCTTATACAAACTAGCGCTATCCACAGAAATTTAGCGCCCTCCAGAAAACATAACAGCAAAATAATTTTTATATCTCATGATAGTGTTACTGAAATAGGATAACTAAATTCAATGGCATTTTCAAGATTGAAAATACTGCATTGGTGTTGTAACATGATATCTGCTAAATTTTCATAAACATGAGGCTTTCACGGTGGATACGGAAATGCAAATAACGACACCACTTCATATAGCCACATCTAAAAGAAACCAGCGATGTCGATAGTTAAAGGTATCTCTTAAAATTTTATCATGCTTACAATTATACATGAGTAATCATCAAAGATGACTACTAATTTATTGCTTTTATCATGCAATATTAACTGTTTAAGTAAACGATATATTTTTAGAATAAAGACATCGTCAGCAAACATGATTTAATGTTTGACAGCAAGAATTGATAAAGATGATTATAAGTATCAGAGTACATACCCGGTAAATATCTGGAAAGCAATAAAAGGGTGAGATTCTGCTGTGATGAAAGGCAGTTAATGGCTCGAGGTAACAATTAAGGATAAAGGAGTTCATTTCTCCACCTCGACACTATGACCATAATATCACTGAAGGGTGAACTACGCCGACAGCACCAGGGAGGTATCGGTTTGAATCCCATTGAAAACGTCGGGTATTGACGGCTCGCATAGCTGTAGGGAGCTACGCCGGTGGTCTCGGGGAGATATTGGCTCAAATCCCCATTAGATATCAGGTGTGGCCAAAAACACACAAATGTAGTGTAGCTGCCTAAAGATCAGCAACCGGGATTTTACTCTGAATACGTATAACACACAGACCTACGACAACACCCAAATCTTGATTGCTGATTGGTTGTTCAGCGTAACTAGGAATAACACTTATTACGTAATAATGACAACCGTGACTTCGGGTAAAGTCTTTCATTAGAAATGACCGGGCGTTGGGAATTAATTTGCTTTCAACTTACAGGTGGCAGGCCAGTTTGCTTCAGAAGTGAGTTTTAAGTACGCAAAAATTAAAAATACATTATTAATCTACTAATTTTGTACATGAACTGAGAATTGTCACTACAATCCTTTCACTTCTGGGGTTGCAACTTGGCCCCGCAATTGGCCCTGCATTGAGCCTTTGTGCGTTTAGAGTGCATGTGACGTCACAAAATAAAAACTTTGAAAAATCATAACTTTCTTATCCTTTTGATTGATTATCATTAAATCATCACTAATATGTTTCTTTCATGTGTCTCCTTTTATTGAAACCCACTTAATTTGAGGGTGAACTATCCCCATAACAGATAAAGGAATATCACTATTTTGGTATACATAGAACCACAATAGACCTACACCTTCATGAGGTACCAGCAAGTATCCAGTTTACTTTCTCTTTCTATGGCCTCGTGATCAAAGGGGGTTCCTGCTTTGGGTTCAGAAGGATTGCATTTCATATGTTTAGAACAACCTTTCAGAGAAGAGCTGGCTGAAGGAGTTCAAGTTAATGTGTCAACTTATATGGACTGTAATCGATACACATGCACAGTTTAATGTTCTTGCTGCTCAGGCTTTCTAATGACGTCAAGCTGCGTTTTAAATAAATGCCATTTACACACAAAAAAAATCTTGATAGCCGGAGAGGGTTGTGATCGGTACACCTGCATTGTGCATGCCTGAAAAAGTGACTCGAGCCACAAGATCAACCCCTGCTGCTATTTAGAATGTACGTAGAAGCAGGAGACGATTGTCGCACAGTGCATTGTGGGATAGAAAACACATTGCGCAAGTCGTGTCTGTTCACACACAAAACGCTAACTGAAATATTGCAGCGTTCAAACATTAATTGCACAAAATGTACAATTTTTGCATTCGCATACTAAAATTTAGTATGATTTTTTGCGTTCACACACTTAAAGTTAGTGAGATTTATGACCCAGGTCAAAAGATCAATATTTTAAATCTCATTTATGTTGGTGTGTGTGAATGCCCATATTGAGACACAGTAAAATGTTAATGTCTCTTCAAGCTTTCTAATGACGTCAAACTGTGTTCACATATGCACAATATAATGCTCCTGCTTCATAGAATTTCAAATAGCGTCATGCTCCGTTCACACATGAGCGATGTGCTGCTTCCCATCAGCTATTTGGCGCCTGGTATTTATACCTCAGTAAATTAAAAAAAGTCTGTACAATTAGTAATTTGTTAATGCCTAGTACCATGTGTCCCATGATTTCAGGATACAAAAAGGAAATCATCTTGAAATGACAAACTTATCATGTGATCTTCTCCATCTATGTGAGCATGCATGGAGTATGTCTATGTGTAGTTGATACAATATCCACGTAAATGTTGCAGCACTTCAAAAGAGAGAGAGAGAGAGAGAGGCGTACTGCAAAAGCTTTCAAGTAATTCATGGAAATGTGTATAAATTTATGCCACACAAATAACCGTCTTAATTGCATGAGAGCATACAATGTGTGCTTTCACGGCTTGGCACCGATATGTGTAATACATAAAGCATGAATAGAGCAAATTTCAGCTAAAAATGGCTGCCTAATATTGGGCACTAACAATTTGCTAATTTCAGCCCTTGTGGTAGCCTTTCTCACTTTAATACACTTCATGTGTAAAAGGAAAAGAAAAGAAGAAAGGAATAACATTGAACAAATTGTGTGCGTGACGCCTTGCTTGATGTAAGAGCCAAGAACATATATTTTCCTCATTCTGCTGTGCATATCTCTCATTAGGGAGCTTTCGTTATAACCCCGCGGACGGAAACGAGATCAGTGAGCAATCTGTTTCGCTAAAAGACAGAGAACGCGAACGGCGGTGCGTGTGACGTCATCTGGCACACCCGCTACCAGCCCCTGAAAACGCACGTGCGATTTGCATTACATCATCTGTACGGGCGCTGATTGGCTGCTGTCCTCTACTCGTCGAGGACGAGAAATCTCAGAATTCACATTCTCGATTCCCCACGCGGATTCCAGAGCGGGCGGTGGCGCATGCGCAGATCGATCTTGGTGTCGGATTACCGTTCTGGAGCCCGTCCGTCCTCAAAACGAAAGCTCGCTATTGTGTGCCTGGTGAGAGCGGTGCATGATCATAAAAGTCAGACAGGCTTGTTTTTGTTTGGATAGTGCTTTAAAACAGTGATGTAATTTGGCAGACCTCACCTCAATAAGAGAATGACAAATTAGGCACAGTCTGGTGTCGATAAGTAGACTCGATTGGGCTTTCATCATCGTGATGCGAACGTATGAGTGTAATGTGCGTTGATGGTGTAACACTCTATATTCTCATACAACCACTACTACATTTAAAGTCGGGGAAGCCCATTTGCAGGTCAAAAAATAAAATGTAAAAAACAAGGAAAATAGAAACAAATACTGTGGGAGAACTTCCCTCCCAAATAATAGAACTGCAAACTAACTATAAGCAGAATTATAGCGATTGCAAGATTTTGAGTAAGTTTTGGACGGATCGTTTAAAATGTATAGCTTCGACCACAATACACAATAGTGCACATTGCGGCTTTTCGCTCCGCACAGTGATGCGTTGACCTATACACTCTGATGTTGCACTTTTTCTGAAAATGTTTATGCAGCTGTGACTGTGAAATTTCATATGTTTTCGTAAAGGTATACTGCTGACTCTTGCCATGTTGGATGACTTCTGCAAATGGGCCACCGGTACTATGTCTTTAAATGTTGAACAATATAAATGCACGGTCTGCGTTAATTACTATGTGTGCCGCTGTCTTTTTAATTCGAAAAGCAGGTACCAGTGTGAGTAATTGCACATTTGCACGCGATCGTAAAATGTAATTCTCCCTTCTGTTTTTGTTTCTCCTTTCAGAGCCATAAAAACCGCAGCAAAAAAATTCTACGTGGATGCATGCATGTAGCCACGGAGGAAGCAGATAGCCATATTCCTATCAGTAAGTATCTTTAACATAAACAATATTTTTTACATTGTTATAGAAGTTGGCTTTATGTATCAAAGGAACAATTACTTCATATTTTTTGTCTGTTTGGTGCTTGTGGGCAGGGGCGGGGTTGGGAGTGGGTGGTAGGGAAGCGGGGTGGGGGTGGGGGGGGGGGGGATGGGGTGATGCAGAGCTGAGGGTGGTGCATGGAGCAATATTGGATAAACAGGGTGAGTGTATTGATATCATATATGGAATGAGTCGGTAATACATGGAATCTGAGGGCAAAAACTGCTTGTGACAAATTTATATGAATGTTCATGGACTGGACATATAATAGCTTACATCATTCTAAAACTGCTCATATAATACATATGGCGGCCTAAAGTTTATTGTATGCTAAAAAGACTTGAAAGCATGTGGTGGAGCAAGCAAAGTCTACAGAATGGTGCAAACTGTTTATCCCAAACCATAGTTTGCGTTCTAAATAGACTGGTGTGTCCCGAGAGAAAAACAAAGAGGAGAGAGGCCATATTGTTTTTTAGTTCGTGTTGTGTCGTTTTTGCTACATTGTTTGTTGATCCAGCATCTTTTGTCTTCCTGCCACCACACTTACTTCCTTCCTGCTAACCAACGTGGCCAAGATCCTCCAAAGGTCACCCACATACAAGAACTCTGCCAAAATCAGAGCCAGAACTATACAATTCAAGTGTTTTCTTTGGTTGTTTTCCATATTTACTGCATATCATGATGCTGAAAGGGGTCAACAAAAAGCTCTTACAAAAACACAACATGAATTTAATACAAGTAGACAAACTAGAGAAAGCCATTCGCAAGAGTGTAAGAAAAACAAGCCATGTTGTAAGGAAGGTATTTGTGTTTGAAAATCTTCCTAAATACAGACCAAGATTACATTCTTTATTTCTCTTGTTATGAAACCTAAGAAAAGGGAGGCGTTGTACATAACACATGCCAATCCGCAGCTTCTTTTCTGCCAGAAGCATCATGCATTATTAATGAAACTGTGATGGTAGTTGCTAGTGGATTAACAGGTGTGATACACAATGGTCATTGTGAACAATTTTTGTGTAGATTGTAGTTAGTCTCTGTAGCTGCGTGAAGCATATCCCGGCTGTGACGTACACACAAAGCCTTTTCCCCTTAGGCGATTTTGTAGGTCAGGAGCGAGTCAATTTAGTGAAATTTGATTTTCATAAAACACAAAACTGAACACTTTCATGGCATGTTAGCTGCATAAATTGCTTTTATAACTTATTTAATTATAAAATAAACTATATTTACATGATTTTATTTCCTATAATGTTCTCTCTATGTTGATTTGTGATGTACAAATTATGCCCCAGGTTTGAAGATGAACATTATTTAGAGCTAGCAAGGTGAAATATAAACTTTACGTACTTTTGAATAAATCATCATATATTGAAGAGTAGTGTAGCTCTTATGCAGGCAAAATTAAATTCTAAATTAAAATATTGTGTTGAATTCAATTCAATACATGTTTTGCAGCCAATAGCTGAGTTGGTTCGTAATGTACTGATGATGAAAGTATTCATAAAAACATAAAATGCAGACTCATTTATACATCAGATGTAATACAATATTAATTATTTACTTTATGTTACGTTACAGGCTAACAAATATCTTAAGAAAAAACCCACCCTTAATTACAAGTGTGCTATGATTTTATTAATCAAATAATGTAGCCTATCTTTACGTGAAATGAGATCCATTTTTAGGCCAAACTAATATTCTTCTATAAAAGTCCATAATTGAATTGCATGTTACAGTAAAAAGTGCATTTTCAATATAATTATTTAAAATGACAACATTTGTTATTATGTCAGAGTACACACATTTTATTTAGATGTGATAAATTTGGCAAGATATCAAAATAGGTTCATAAAAGAGATTTATGTGTTTGGTAAGAAGGTAAATATGAAATGATTATTAACAAAAGATGCAACTTTATCTTTTGATAATTGATTGATTGATTGAATGAAATTTATTTCCATAAACATAAAAAGTAACATATTTACGTACATAGTAAAATATGATGCAAACATGAAAATACAATGGCATATCTAAGTGTCAGGTCATGAAAAGGGCATGGTGTATGATGAAAAAATGTACATTTTGCAGAAAATCACAAAAAAGCATTTAAAGATCAAGGTTATGAAATATGAAACCTTCAAGTGAAGTAGATACAGTATATGAAATCATACTTGAAAAAAAAAATCCAAAGCAAAATGAAAGCTAGAGCAAGGACAATTATCTGGTATTCTTTTAATGCTCTAATAATCCTATCTTACCAACACTGATAAAAAATAGCCCTCTGTGTTTAGCAGTAACCTGACTGAGGTGATTAGGTGAGATATTTCCAAATGACATAGGTAATGCAAAGGTTTCAGGTACTAGACTTTTTCTCACATTCTGAAACGATTTGCCATGGTATTTGCACAACTTGATTTGCCCCACAGAGGGGATACTGTAAGGAAATGACGAATACTGAAAAAGATTGCTACTTTGTATCGAAGTCAAAAGTGAACTTTTGGTATTTTATTTCATTATTCATTACTCTTACAAGCAATCATATTTCATATACGTGGCTAAAATTGTATGTATGTACATTGCCCACATTTGTCTTATACTGTAATATGCATGTATTTAAAAGCAGTCTGTGCATTCAAGATACACTGTACATGTACATGTATGTAATTAACTAAATAATATATCAAATGTAATGCTCAACACAATGTCATATAATTCCCTGTAATGCTAGGCCTGCTCATTAATAATGATCATGTCAAAAGTAATTACTAGTCAAACATATTAAATGTATTAAGAAAGCGTGAACGAACAGTGATCTGGAGGGCGTTTCATGAAACATTTTTCGTCTGACAAGCTGTCTTTCTCTGACAGTTACCATAGTAACAGTCAGAGGCTAGTGCCTCTCAGCCAATCAAACGCGAGGATTTCACCTAGTTGTCAGCACTGACCATTTAGTCAGTGCTGACAACGTTCATGAAACACCCTCCTGGTTATAATTCCTTTTTGTAGTCCAGTGACCATGTGAGTAGCTCGTATTATGGTTTCTGAATAATTGAATTCATTATTAGGCAAAGTGCCGTATTTTTTTTGTAATTTAGAAGCAGATAAATAATTTACTACGTAAAGGGTTATTTCTTCAGGCTAAGGCCAGTGCTTAGATACGTACTGTCACCATTAGCGGTTGCTAGTAAGTGTAATATGTACATGTACAGTTGAGGCCAAAAGTTTGTATACACCCATAGAATTCATTGAAATTTGTTCGCTTGCCAAACATCGTAAAATTTACCTCGTAAATAAAATCTTCAGAAATATAAATACTACCATGGCGAATTTGGTATCAAGTGAAAAAGTGTATTCAGCTCTTTTACCTGATTGGGATGCCATTGGGATTAAGATATTTTAGGGCAGAGCGGTCTCTGGTCTCTAACAAATAAGTTTCGGACAACCAGCCAAAGACCTCAAAATCTAGCGATTGCCAGAATTACGCTTAAAGTCAGTTTCCAGGTCTAATATCTGGAGAATAGTTCTGATACAGTATCTTCTTCCATTTTCCCTGGTTTTCATAAAATCATGTTTTTGACCTACAAAAGGGACACCCTGTCTTTTATGACCCACTGTAGCTATAGTTAATGGGATTACCATACATTATTTCCAGCACTTTGAACATCTAGTTTATTGCCGTAGTGGCCCCAAAAGAGTTCATGCATTATTTAATTTAGATTTGTAGGTAGCCATATTTGCATTAAAAATAAAAGGAGTATTAACTGGTTTGGGGTAGATCTCACTTTCTGCCACCTTGAGTTAGGCAGCACAAGTGCACGCATATGTACTCTACAGCTCAAAGGAATTGGCATCGGGAAAGGGAAAGGGAAGGAAAGGAAGGAGCCGCAGTTTTTACAACGGTATATTTTGTCCAGTTCAGCATGAAACATGATACTTTTTAGGCTAAAGCATCGTGTTTCATGCTGAACTGGACAAAATAAACTGCGGTTTAAAACTGCGGCCACTTCCCTTTCTTCCCTTTCCCTTTCCCTATGCCAATTCCTTTGAGCTGTAGTGTACGTGTACATGTACAGTACATGCAAATATCATTACAGAGTTTGCTATGTATTAACCCTTTGTATGCAAGACAAAATTGTGCTTAATTGGATATTGTATGAATATTACTAGTGAATAGGTACACATGTGGTTTCTCCGTGTATACCAGATAAAAGATTTTGCATGTGTGTTATTCGTGCACAAATTGAACCATGACCATACATTGTGCATTTATATTGTACATGACATGCACTTTAGTACTGTACGCGTAGCTTGTATTATGAGTGCTTATAAAACTAGAACTAATAACTCATGTGCATAACACAGATTTCAATGACAGATTCCCAAGGACACAAGAACAGTGTGTGTGAACTTTGTGATATTTATCATAGAACTGCCTGATCTGTTTCGACAGATTTGCTCTCATCCTGTTATGCAGCCCTGGTAATATGCAGAAATTCGCCCCTGCGGATGTGAACAAAAAATAGCTTTGAGTGCTTCATTCATAATTCACAGTATAGTTTACTGTGTTTGTTACATGACATCAGATGAAAAAAAAATTAAAGAAGCCCCCCTCCCCACCCTCTCGCAAGAGATTTAAAAAATACCTACCAAATAAGACAAACTAAGGTTTGACTGTGGTGTATTTATATAAAGAGACATAAAATTTCTGACAGCTTCAAATTTGACCTGAGAAAATGTCATTGGAGCAATAGGTTTTGCAATCATGCTAGATCATGCAGCTGCATGCATGCGTTTCTCGCTTATAAAATGAAAATTTAAAAATTAAATTCTCTGGACCCTGTGAAAACCAATGGACATTGGCGTTGGTTTCATGCGAATCAGAGGATCATTTGTGATAGTTGAGTTTGTGAAAGCCCTCACCAATATCCCTTTAAACACACTCACGTTTAGTTTGTTAGTTGTGTGGTCATATACCTTCAAGTTCATACGTGGCTGTTTCATATCAGTGGCACTTACAGGGGTTGTGAAAATTGCCGTATGGTGCTATAGCATGATAAGACTGTTTAAACCCAAAGTCTAGATGTGATTGATTGATTTAGCGAGACTTTTTGACCACTTTATCATCATTATGATGCACTTGTCAGTGATAAGGAAAATAGAAGTGATGACAGAGCTAACTGAGAGAATAGAGTCATTCACACTTGCAGCAAAAAATATTTTTCTCTAACTTCACCAGCAAAAAGTGAAAATTAATAGGGAACTTCACCATTTCTAAACACAGCACAAAAGAGTTTTGGAAAGATTCTGCTCCACTCCAGAATGTGATGTTTCCAATATTATTGCGAACAGCAAATTTTTTGCCATTGTTAACGGTCGCACACACAAAAATGCTAACCAAAGTATTTTTTGCACGTGACATACCCTAATGCATCCCCCATATGTTCGATTAACGTGGCGGATAAGTGGCACTTGCGCACTACTTACAAAAAATACCTGAAGTTTCACAGGTCAGGGCCCTGTTGCATAACATTACCATTTATGGTAACTTTGACATCTCCTATGAAAACCATGAATTTGATTGGCTGTTGAGCGGTGTTACCATGGAAGTTACCATTGATGACAGATTTACCACTAATGGTAAGTTTTATGCAACAGGGCCCAGAGGTCTCTTAGGCTAGTGTAAGTGGTGGGCATAAAGAATATCATTTTTTTTCAGAATTGATTTGCTTTAATGTGAATGAGCCTCTTATATCACAGGAGGCATAATATTGATCATGTTAGCACACAGCATAACAGGTCAGTGCTTCCTATAAAATTATATGATGAAACTTTATTGTACTTTCCTGATTCACCGTCATTTTTAGGGTTAATGGCTTATAAAACCAAAGCCAAGAGATATTAACTCTTTGTGCGTTCACCTGTGAACCCCCTGTGCGTTGCATTAATTTGAGTGTGCGCATATTCCAAATGAACTCTTGTCGGAGTAGTAGCTTTCAAGGGCTATAACTTTTTATTAGATTGTCGTGAGGAAAAATAGTGTACATATAAAATATATAGAATTTCATGGGCTTTCCACCCATATGTATTTTGTCTGGCAGTTCAAGAGCTACTGTATCACAGGGCTTTACTTGTGCGGAACATTTGAAAAAAAATGTCAATGTTTTCAGTAGTGCTAATGTAAATGGTATGTTGGACTCTTCATTTGCTGTAAATTGCAGGAGATTATTACAGTTTTTTTGCTAAGACCATGACCTTTCTATTGATGTCAAAATCAATAAGTTTTGAAAAGAAGAAAGTTCGATGCAGGAAGTGCATAGAAAAGCCTGTATGGCCAAGAATTTGGCTTGGTTAGGACTCTAGGAGCTCTTTGTGTTGTAATACAAAGAGATCTCCTACAATGCGTACATGTACACGCACCCACATAATCACAGTACAATAACAAGGAACTTGTGTGATTTTCTTCTGTACTGTACAGGATGGAAAAATACCGAAACAAAATGATCAAAATTCTCCGAAATCTTCTATGTAACCCTATGCTGCAACGCGAACGAGCGGAAAGCCTATTACAGTGACGATCGCGAGCAATAGTACCGAACAGTGGTACGGTTCGCAGTACGCACATATTTCCATTTCCATTCACCTACGTGTGTTGTGTGCAAAATTGCGAACGAAACGTGTCCACGGTTGTGCATTGATGCGAACGAAACGTACAGAGAGTTAAGTGCTAAGCGGACATTTGTGTGAACTCTGTGTCATTGTATTTGATGGCCAATGATAGAAAGCTACGGAAAATTATAGTATGAAATGGGACTGCTCACTACTATTTTTTTCATTGCCTTTGTCATACTGTGAGTTTATTGTTTTTCATCCTTTATTACTTTCATCTGTTATTATTTTCCTTGCTTTTTCTCTCACTCTTTGTTACATTCACATGCACACACACACACACACACACACACACACACACACACAGAGTTTCTCTCCCACTTTTACCCTCCTCTGTCTCTCTCTCTTTCTCCCTTCTCTTTCCCTCCCCCCCCCCCCTCTCTCTCTCTCTCTCCCTCTCTCCCTCTCTTTCTTCTCCCTCTCTCTTTCACTCTCTGTATCTCTTTCTCTATCTCTTTCTCTCTCTCTTTCTCTCTCTCTCTCTTTCTCTCTCTCTCTCTTTCTTGCTCTTTCTCTCTTTCTCTCTTTCTCTTTCTCTCTCTCTCTTTCTCTCTCTCTTTCTCTCTCTTACACCCATTCCTACACACTCTCCTTCCCCACCTCTCTCCAAGTCTCCACCTTTTTTTCTGGTATTTCTCTCTAATAATTTTTAGCAATGCAATCTTTGTGCCTTCTTATTTCGTTTAGTTTTCTCATTGTTCTCCTCCATCTTACTTGTTGTTTTCTTCTTTATGTTCCTGATCATCTTGTCTTGCCACATATCTGCCGCACTTTATTTCAACTGCGCCTTCTCCCTTTGACATCCTAGTTATTGATTTTATATAAAGTATGATAAAAGTTAGATAATTTATCTGTTTGATTACGTGGAGCAAACAATTGAATTATATCAACAATTGAATCATTCATATTTTGAGTAGATAAGGTAATTATTATCATTCATATTGTGAGTGATAAGAGTGGCAGCTGTTTTGATTCATATGTAATACATCACTGTAACCCACAGAGGCTGATATTCAGTTGTTTGCCTCACATGGTATGTTTCACATAGATTATCCCATTCAATAACATGGAGACAATAAACAGTATAATATGAGGTGCATCTTCATTAGACCGATGTGGGTGAAATAGCGAGCTTGTTCTGATCGGGTTAGCTAGCCATATCACAAAATAGCTAGCTATTTACATCTTCATTAGCCAGATCAGGCAAAAAAGCTCGCTATTTGTTCGACAAAATTTCCCAAGAAATCTTGGGCTAGATGGAGCTAGCTCGAGCTAGTTCGCGAACTAGCTCAAGCTAGTTCGGAGCATCTTCATTAGCCTGAAAATTTCTCGATCTCGGCATGCATCAGCGCCCACGAGGCATCGTTTACGTAATAGTTTTTATACATGTGTGAATGCAAGCTCACAACCGAAGCCATGCGGCCGTGGCCTATTCCTGTCGCACACTGCTGGTATGTGCGAAACTCAGGATAATTTATGCATCCTGAGTTTCGAGCTTAATATCCCGAGTTTGGAGCTAATGAAGACATGATTGCAACTTCAGGCTAGTTCCCCGGATCAGCAAAATAGCTGGCTATTTTGTCTGATCGGTCTGAAGACGCACCTATAGGGACCAGGGGCCATATTCATGAAACCTTACTAGCCTAGTTAGTAACTAAAAATGACCGTTCGAACAATAGGTTTACTATTGGTTACCTCAAAGCTTGTCCGAGGTTTGTCTGAGTACCAACAGCTAAAAGATTCAGAGTGAATCATGAAATGGAGGTGGATGTAATAACACCTCAGCTGTTTGATTAATGCAGATCCCTCTTAGTCACAAAAGAAGGTTTACATGAGGGCTATTTATAAAGCAACAAAACATTTAAGACTGCCAGTGAAAAATGGGAAGTTGCCACAAAACTACTCCCAAACATAACACTGAACAGGTTTTTACAAATTCTCCTCTGGAGTGTGATTTGTGGTTAAATTGTGATTACTATTGATAACATTAATAAGAATTTGTTTGAAATTTACATACTAAACAATAAAGCCTATTGTGCAAGATGAAATGAACGCCGTTTCTGTTTGTGGGGGTAATAAGCATGAACTATTTGTATTGTAGCATCCAGTTGGAATTGACACATTTGTGTTTGCATCGTAATGTTAAAAAGCAGACAGACACGAATAATAACTAGCAGTATCTCAATACAAATAATGCACAGTTGTGAGTGTGTTGGGGTTGTGCACCGCACGGTAGGAGGGTGTTTACTGTGAGCTGCACCACTTCAATGTCATAAACTGTGCATTATTTGTCTTATAAGACAGGTCTGAATATAAAGGTTATTACATTTAGGTCTACCAGTACCTTGAAGTTTTTGGTGCATCTCCCATATTGCAAGAGTTGACACTACAAAGAATTCAAATTTGCTGCTTCCACGGATGTCTAATTTAAACACCAACTGGTATAAAAAACAACACACTCTTGAAAGCGCATGCATATGCAGCTAGCTTGCACATGCGCGTATACCACGCACTGGATCAATCGGCCCAGAGCAACCTTTCTTGCATAGAGTTGTACACAAAAGGGAAATGCTGCACAAAAATTGCTGGAATAATTAGTTAAAGGAAATATACTGTACTGGGAAGACAAAAGGCCTCCAAAAGGGTGATCGTGAGCAATCTTCTTGCCAATGGTCTTAAAGTTATGTATTGTCCATATTAGAAACTTGCACAGAGTTATTTGCCCTCAAATTATCTAAATTTAGAGTTATTAGTGATTTAATGACAAATCTTAAAATGTTCGGGCCGAACACAATAGGGATTTGTGATTTAATCACTAATTACTCAAAATCTGGGTCATTTGAGGGCAAATAACTTTCAGAAAGTTTCTAAAATGGACAATACATGAATTTAAGACCATTGGCAAGAAGATTGCTCACGATCACCTTTTGAAGGTATTTTGTCTTCCTAGTATAGTAAATGCCCTTTAAATGCATAGTCATGTGACTTACATTCTGGATTCCTATTGGTTACATTCTTTAACATGTCTTATAATATGAAATATGAAATAACTTATCATTTGTTATGTGAAGCAACAGCTGAATAATTATGCATATTTTGAATAATGATAAGAGTCTTATTTACTGGGTGTTTCATGTTACAAAACCTCCTAGATTACCTCATTCCTATAGACTTAATACAGAGACCTACTGGTCCCAGTATTTAAGTGAAGGGTGAAGCTATGTTCCTCTTTATATGGTTTGTGTCATCGGTGAGTAATGGCTTATGAAATCATATCTCTAGATCAGACCCTGTTATCACGTTACATAGCCTTTAATGCAGGTGTTGTAGTTACCAGATTTCACATGAGAAGTGCCATCTGATCCAGGTCAGCCCATAACCTATCACCTAGACTAGTTTGGTTTAGTCTGGCACGAGGAAGATTGGTCTAGGGTACATGTACATGTATACTCCTTGTATGCCGGCCTTACGAACGCGTTTCCAAACGCGTTTAAAAAAACAGTACGTTAATCAACTCGATCGCCCAAGTTGAAAACCGGCCTTGTCACCGAAAAAACACGTGGTCTAAACGCATTTCAAAACAGCCTTGCATTTATCTCGCTTCTTTAAACGCATTTCTGGTTTAAACGCGTTTAGGATCGTACAAATTTGCATGTTTCAAAACGGCTTTCCAAACCCCCTAATCAAAACACCTTTGTGTTTAAAAAATTTAAACGTGTTTGGAAACCTTAATTCTTCCAAAAAGAGTTGATAAACACGCCCTTAAATTGACCTGAGTCAGTCCTTATATCTTGAAGACTAGTCTGGTTTAGTCTGGCAAGAGAAAGATTGTTCTAGGGTAGATATATAATCATTGTATCCAGGCCACAAATTGACTAGAGTCAGCCCTTTTATCTCAAAGACTAGTCTGGACTAGACTGGCACTAGGAAGATTGGTCTAGCATAGGTGTATAATCATTGTATGCAGGCCACAAATTGACCTGAGTTAATCCTTATATCTCACTGACTAATCTGGTCTAGACTGGCACAAGAAAGGTTGGTCTAGAGTAGATGTATAATCATTGTATCCAGGCCACAAATCGACTAGAGTCAGCCCTTTTATCTCAAAGACTAGTCTGGTCTAGACTGGCATGAGAAAGGTTGGTCTAGCGTAGGTGTATAATCATTGTACGCAGGCCACAAATTGACCTGAGTTAGTCCTTATATCTCACAGACTAATCTGGTCTAGACTGGCACAAGAATGATTGATGTAGGGTAGGTATATATGTGGACTTCAAATTAGGAGAGGTTTCCAGTGCATAGATGGTGCCCATATAGGCCTATCTTAAGATAGCCCATTATGTGGAAAAATCAATTTAATTAATGCATGAATGACATTTCTAAGCCCGCAACACCCCCACTGTACAAAGGAACTAAGCCATTATGATATTTGTATTTTGATATGTACAAAATTAACGCAAATGATTGAATGCTACATGCATCACTCCTGCCCCTAAAACCCATTATATCCTCCTGATTCTATATGAACCTCATGTTACACTTTCCTACAAAAAAAAATATGTATGACGTGCATTTCCTGCCATAAAGCATGCATGCATGAAACTCTCAACAACACACTCATGAAATGCCACACTGTAAACCAACGGATATGTGCTGTAGTCCATTGTTGAAGTGCCATTTCCTATTGCTAAGTGTTGAACAATTGTTCTCTAACAGCAAATTGACCTCTGGCACATTATGTGTACATAATAATTTTGTAAGAATTATGTTTGTGTACCAGTTCTAGTTACGGCCAAGGCTGCTAGTGATGTTCAGTAGGAAGGAAAGGGTTGTGTGTACAAGCATTTGAATGGAGCACAAGCATATTCCGTTTTGCAGGTCAAAATATATTGTATTACGAAATATGTTGTAAAAACAAATCAATATGGTAAATGGAAGAAAAAATGTAAAGGAACTTCCCTCCAAATGAAAGAACTGGAAAATGATTTAGAGCAGAAATAAAGTGATTGCTAGATTTTGAGGTGTTTTTTTTTTTTTGTTGGGGGGGGGGGGGGGGGAGGGGGAGTGGGCGGGGGTCGTCCAAAACCTCCCATTTTTTGTAGCCTAGAAACCTGAGACCGCTGCCCGCTATGGTCTGCACCACAGTACATGCGTTCAATGCAAACAATGTAAACAAGAATAGTTTTTCTGCTTTTCCTGAAAATGTTCATGAAGCTATGAGTGTGAGAATTCACGCTATCATTCGGATAAACTGCTGATTCCTGCTGAGAATCATGACTTTTGTAAATGGGTCACCCTGTCTTTTTGATGGTGGTATTAGCTGTGGAAATCAGTGTTACTAAATGATGGTAACAGTGAAAAAGCAAACGCAGGATTTTGCATAAATAAAAAAGAGAGAGAGAGATAGAGAAAGAGAGAGAGACAGAGTGAGTTGTAGAGAAAAAGAGACACAGGCAGGTGATGGGGAGAGAGAGCGGGAGGGAAAGAGAGAGAGAGAGAGAGAGAGAGAGAGAGAGAAAGAGAGAGAGAGAGAGATAGAGAGAGAGATGGTGAGAGGTGCAAGACACAAACAGCATTTAAGCATCCACTTTTCGTGTGTGTGTGATGTCTTGTGTGGATGAGATATTGCTCAAAAGTGAAGCGCTCCATCAAATCTGAGAGAATACATATGAACAATGTCTGAGAGTATGACGTACATACGCGAGGCTCTTAGTTTCCTTGGCCACCACGTAAGATAAAAAAAGGTCTGGCGAGAGCAAGGAGGTACGTGAGCTTGCTCTTATGCCTCCTTGGCGAGACTGGAGCGGCCATTCATTACCCCTGCATTTGGCATCAAGTCACAAAGAGTCATACAGTGAAAAGATGACAACCCTGCATGCTACTCATTGTACCCGGTTATGATCAGTACCATCACTCTGTATTCCGTATTTCTGTAGGTGTATTTAAAAAGAATGTTCATCTTGCTACCTCCCAGAAGATTCTTCCCTGAGTAATCAATACATATCAGAGCCACAAAGAGCAGAACCCATCAGTATTCTCCTCTGCTCCTATCAGCGTCTTTGACTTCTCTTATCACGAGATGTATTGTCGAGCTTTGCCTCCCACCGCCTCATGTTTCTTGCTAGCGTCGTGTCATCTGTGCGTGCTTTTGTAATGTTGTTTTGTCGGATTTGTATCTGGGAATCCAGGAATAATGACTGCATCATGTGAGATTCATTGGATAATGACCTTTGTTACCATAGGAACATGACATCAACTAGCTAATTATGGCTGCGCACAGCACACAGATAGGATTAAAGGGATCAGGGGAGACGGTAGCCTATCTGATATGCGCCGGGCTATAGTGGGCAAGTTACTGGTTGTGCGAATGGGGACTGATGGGCGAGGGCGCAGCCCGAGCGCCTATCATCACTGGTAAAGTCATCAATATGCACGTATGCGTGACGTACTTTTTTTTATGCATCATTCATGAGATAACCCTTATGGCGATCAACTGTATTTTTTAACCTATCAAACATCATGGCAGTCTATGATATTGTTGGGCGAGTTCATTCGTATTTGGGTTCATAAGGGAAATCAAGGGGGAAATTACAAGAGCAATAGATCTCCGCGGAGTTGGAGTTGCACCGGGAGTTGCCGTAGTCGTAGATTTACCAGGGATCGAGTGGTCTTCCCTGCGGCTGGCACTGGCGGCTTCGGTCTGCTCCCAGAGTCCTTACTGTGACCAGCCCGCTCACGCAGTGAGCGGGCTGCGCGAGAGCAGTCTCGGGGCTACCAGAGTCCGAGCGAAGAAAGTCAAACGACAATGGCAGAGCCTGGAATATCGCACTTTTCCCAAATCCAGTAGGCAAACTTACAAAACAATCCTCCCCATTAAGTACTGCACATATCGCTGAAGCCTGCAGGTCTATTTTGAGCTTTTGGGCAGCATATTTTAAACTCTCTGTTAGACCTCTTGCGAACGCCATTTTGAGCGAAGTAGCTCATTAATATTCATAATACGTCACATTCAAACCTTTTTGCTTATTGGTCCGTGTTCGCGGACAGCTATGAATATTTATATTGAAGCTTCGTTGGGGGTTCGTAGAATTTCTACGAACGGAACAAGGTAAATAAAAGGAAATTCGTTTTTCGTACTCACCAGTGACGATAGGCGCTCGGGCTGTGCCCTCGCATGACTCATGACGGGAGAGGGAGGGCTTCGCCCTTCGCCCTCGCCCGTCAGTAGTTTGCCCATTAGCCCGACGCCTATCGGATAGGCTAGGGAGACGGCGGCTCTGAAGGGATTCTGAAAAACACCTATTAGTGAGATCAATTTGGAGCTATTGATATGGATAACTAGATTATTGGGAACATGGAAAATGATCTTTCTATTCATGTTTTGTTTTATAATAGATGTACAGTAGGCATGTTGTTTTTTCTATATTGATTGCATCTTCAAGACCTCATATTCCACAAAGATTAAAGGACACATTTCATTCTGTGTGAATCTTGAGGTGGACAATTATGGTCTTTAATGAAGTGACTGGAAATTTACAATCTGAAATGGTGTAGTCCAAGACCTGTTGAACAAGACTGGTTAAGGAAGAGGAGAATGGTGGTCATTATAAACAGATGTCTTTATGTCCGGGCTAGTTTAATATAGGTTTCAATGGAAAACATTTTTCAAGCAAGGGAAGGGGGGGGGTGGATGTGGTCTTTGTATAGAGTTGGTCGATAAGATGCTAAAGCATTTTTTTCACTTTATTTAGTATATTGCTTTAATTAAGTTCTAAATGATAAAAGACGAATGTAGATAATTTTTTTCATAAACTCCCATTACACACTAATTTTTCTGCCTCCGCCACAAAGTGGCAGTAGGCATTATGTTTTCGTGTTGTCCGTCCATCCGTCCGTCTGTCAGTCCGTCTGCCCGTCCGTCTGTAAGTCCGTCCGTCAGTCCGCCCGACAGACCGTCCTGTTTAGGCAATATCTTGAGAACCATTTACTAGATTTGCTTCAAACTTGGTACATGTGTGTATTGCATGAAACCAATAAAGTCCGTCAGTCCGCCCGACAGACCGTCCTGTTTAGGCAATATCTTGAGAACCATTTACTAGATTTGCTTCAAACTTGGTACATGTGTGTATTGCATGAAACCAATAAAGTGTGTCAAAAATGGGTCAAATCTGATTGAGGTCAAAGGTCAAAAGTCAATGAACTTTGTAAAAATTGCCCAAATTTGACCTTTTTCACAATCAATCCAAATCCAAGGATGCAATACTCAATAAACATGGTACAAAGATTGATCACTACTTGGTGGTAGACTGGTGACATTTTTGGTTAAATTCCTGAAAGGTCAGAGGTCACAGGTCAATGTAATTTGTGAAAATTTGCCCTAAATTGACCTTTTTCACAATAAATCCAAATCCAAGGATGCAATTCTCATTAAACATAGTACAAAAATGGATCACTACTTGGGGATATACTGGTGACATTTTTGGTGAAATTCCTGAAAGGTCAGAGGTCAAACGTCAATGAACTTTGCCCAAATTGGCTAAAAACTGCCCCAAACTTTAAAATTTTCACAATAAATCCACATCCGATGGTGCCATTACATTCAAACATAGTGAAACGATTGATCACTATTTGGGGGTAGATTGGTGACATTGATAGTGAAATTGCTGGAATGTCAGAGGTCAAAGGTCAATGAATTTTGCAAAAATTGATATTTTGCACAATAAACCCAAATCCAAATTCAATGGTGCAATTCTAACCAAACATGGTACAGAGATGTATCACTTCATGGAGGTAGAGAGGTGAAAGTTTGAGTAAAACTCCTAAGAGTTCAAAGGTCAATGAACCTTGCCAAAAGTTAGCTAAAAATTGCCCCCAGAGTAATATTTTTCAAAATAATTCCAAATCCAATGGTGCAATACCAACCAAACATGGTGCAAAGATGGATCACTAATTGGGGGTAGACTAGTTACATTTGTGGTGAAATTTCTCAAAGGTCAATGAAATTTGCCTAAATTGGCCAAAAAAATTGCCCCCAAATAGATATTTTTTCACAGTGAATCCATATCTAATGATTCAATTCACACCAAACATAGTAGAGAGATGTATCACTTCATGAAGGTTGACTGGTGAAGTTAGGGTAAAATTCCCGAAAGGTCAAAGGTCAATGAACTTCACCCGAAATTGACTAATTTTAAACAAACTTGATACAAGGATGGATTTAGACTGGACTGGTTGGATTGGAAGTCAAAGAAGTAGGAGGTCAAGGTCAATTAACATTGCCAAAGTTGGCTAAACGTGGAAAAACAGAATATGATATTTTCATTTCACATAGGAATTCAATGGTACATTGCCCACCAAACATTCACATTTTATGAGCATAAATCTAAATAGAGCTAGCAAAGAGGTGGAGACATATTTATCGACTGCGTGGCAGTCAAATTGCGCTAGTTTTACTATAAATCTTTTTGCTGAGAATTCTTTATGATCCTCAGACCAGTTGAAACATATCTTGATTTCAAGAAAGGTATTCATTATCTTTTTGACAACCTTGTGCATTGGAGGTGGCATAGAGAATGGAGGAATGGTGGATGTCCCCCCCTCCCCCCCCCCCCCCCCACACACACACTTTTTTATGTGGGGGGATGGCGTGTAAAATCAGAATAACACTGATTATAGTAATACTAATTTACATTATTTATGATAAATAGCAATGATAACAATAAGTCATCCTGTCCTTTCAACCATCAAAATGCAGAATTATATTATCACAAATAATGAAATGCCCTTCAAGATCCACTCCCAATAGATGACCAGCCAAAATTGCCCCCTCCATCCCCCTTAAAAAAAACCTTTTCCATGTAGCTGTGTGCATCCATTGAAATTGTATTACTTTAATTGTAGCACATTTTTTTTTTTAAACTTATTTTGGGTAATGCAGTGTTAACACACTCATTTCCCATTCTCTAATTCAGTCTTTTGTTCACAATGTCTTCAAAATGATTAATTTTGCAGTCTCTGCAATGGATCTGCCTGTTTTCAACACAATCATACTGTATCCTTAATATTTATGATTTACTCAAAATGACACAGTTCCACCATATTAAATGAAATAACGTAACAGAACACTCTCTTCCAATAAGCTAGCTCAAAGCATTTTGCAGAATAGTAGATACGTTGATTGATTTTGTATTTGTAATTATTGCTTGTGTTGGATTGTATTATTGGAAGAGTAAATCTGAACTGGGTTATTGTTAGTGTAATTGTTGTTATACACCGATGCATTATCCAAGGCATTTATTTTATTCTTCCATGTGCCCTTCTCATGTTGAAAGGCAATATATACGGCTTATAAGTGTGTGCGTGTTTGTGTTTGTGTGTGTGTGTGTCTTGTTCCAATCTACCTGCATACAGAATAGACTGAATATGATATACCTCTGAACAAATTATTAGCACAGAATCTGGACACTATTACACCCTACCCACAAGTTATGTTTTCATATTTGTAATTTCCTGTTTCTCTGTTTTCTTTCTCAGGTCAGCTGCGATTGAGGGAGTATTCAAAGTGAAGGAGATGTCCAGCAAAGTGCCTGAGCAAGTGCCTTCTTTCAGCTACCCGCCATCTGTCTTTGAGACATTTTTACATGTGATGTGAATGATGACAAGAGAAGAGCAGCTCAAGATGCTGTACCAGCGGTCCACTCCTGCTGGTCACCAAGTCCCTGACTACGCACAGCCTCCTCCAGGAGTCATTCGCCATGTCCAACCCAGGAGCATGATCGCCCATTCAGCAACAAGTGCCTTCAGACCAGCAGGTGCACACCAGGTGCCTTATCAACAGCACGGGGCTTCCCCAAGACTCAGTGCAGCCAGTGGGAAGCCTTATTACCCTCAGCAGCAGGTGGCCTCAAGGAGAGTCACCAGCGAACATACAGCATACACCAAAGTGGTGCGGCAACAGGAGCATCTTTTCCAGGGTCCACCAGGGTTACACAATGCCAGGGTTACACAATACCAAGCGAATCAGAGACCTGTGACAGGTGCCAATGTTCACTCACAAGCTCCAGGACATATGTACCAGCGGGAGCAGCAGCTTGCTCCTGTTCAGCAGGAACGGGAGTATCCAGAGGCCCTTCATGAGGAGCTGTGCATGCTTCATGCCATGCACTACCAGGACAAGATGATTAGGAAGGAAGATCTGGATTATATGTGGAAGCAGTCTGTTGGAGCTAACCTCGCTGGGAGAGGTCCTGTGAAGCCATCTCCTCAAAACCTCTATCAGATCCAGAGAGGGGAGAACCTGTTGCAGCAAGGTAAAGCATATCCAAAGCACCCTGTCCAGAGGTCACCAGGAGCATATCAGCAACAGCCTCAACGCCACCAGTACATGCCACACGAAGAGATGTACCACACCCAAAGACAGCAGTATGCTATGAACTCATCAAGTCAGCCAAACAGAACTACTATGCCTCCCACTGGATCATACCCTGCTGAGATGAAGACAAGAGCTCAGAATGTGTTACCACAAGGTGCCAGCCAGCCTGGCAGAACAAGCCATGCTGATCAATATTTGAAAGAATATATGCCTCCTTTGCATAGGGTCGCATCTTACCCAAACCATGAAATCAGTAAACAGCAAAGATACTACACTCCAAATCAGCCCCATTCAAACGCATCAACACAAGTTCAACAGTATCAAAGACATGTACAGGCACCTTACCCAGACACTTATCGAAATGTGAACACATCCCAACAAAGAGTGTTGAATATGCAATCAAAATTTGATATGCCACATGAGACAGTGAAAGCCAAACTCCCAGAGCGTGGAAGAGGTGGTACAACCCCAGATTTTTCTGATGTTATATGCATCAAAGATATAAAAACAGAGAAGAGGCCAAATGTAGTACCAGATCCTAGAGGAAGTGGTTACAAACCTGTTGTTAACAGGGGTCCCAGTCAATATGTAAACTATCCTGTGGAGAGCAAAGCGTATTCCCAAATGGGGGGCCAGTCAGACCAGGATCTTGTACAAACGGGTGAGAAACAAGAAGAGTACGACAGCAAGCGATTATCAAATGCAGCTGTGTCCATTAAACAAGAACAGATGCTACTCAAAGAAGAACTAGAACTATCCCTCCAAAGAGCTGCAATCCAATGCTTGACTAGGGAAGTCAAGCCTGCCAGTGTACATGATTCACCAGATAAATTTATTGTGAACTCCAGCAGCGATGTAGCGTCGTTACCTAAAATTGTGAAAGTCCAAAGTTTGGCAGTTCCGGAGCAGAGCACATCCCCTGCTTCTGTTCTGGAAGCACCTAACAGAGATCTACACAATGTTGCACCAGCTGCCATTGGAGACAGCAATGGCAAACATGCTAAGCATAAGTCTAGAATGATCAAGGCCCATCAGGACCTGTATGACGTACAGTCTGGTGTTCTTCGGGTTTCTTCAAGAGGAAGCATGGATAGTGAAACTGGTCGGAAAGATTCCTGGGATAGTGGCATTGAGTCACCCCCTTGGCCTGACTTCAATCGAGAAGCTCTAAACTTGACCCGAGCGTCATCTCTGTCTCTTGGTCAGAGAGTGAAACAAGAAGACAGTAGCAATGAAATGTTAGGAGTAGATATGTCTGGTACAAATACTACCTGCACAATTGAAGAGTTGATTGTCAAATGTGAGAGAGAGAGCAGTGGTGTGGAGACTGCAAATATGAAGGGATGTGAAATACCTTCTGCAACTCCAAGTACAAGCCAACAGTTGCCATCTAGACAACTGCAGGGAAATGTAGGCATGGAGGAGGAGGTAAATATGCGAAAACGTACATGGTCATCAGAAAGCCTTTGTCCAATAGAAGCAAAGATCCTCCACAGAACTCCCGAGGTTCTTGATTTCTCGTCTGGTAAGACTTTGTCCATAGAAAAGACTGAGAATAAAGATGGTGGACCAGATTCAGGGGGAAACACGCTTACTGATAGCAAATCAGAAAGTCCTCTTGATTTGTCGATCAAGAAACAAACACCACCCAGCTGTGAAGGAGCAGGGTGTGGCACATCTGATGATCAAGATGATAATGAGCTTTCCAGTAGTGATAGTCAAATTCAGGGTTACTTTGGTAACATGATGATGAGGGTTTTGAAGCGGTTGTGGTCTTCTAAAGAAATGAAGGAAGGAGAACCCTCTGAAACAGAGGCCAAAGAAAGTACTGATGACAATCAACCCAAATTCTTCCAACCTGGTGCAATACTGAGGAATATGTCAGATGGGGATAAGGAGCAGTGGTTGGCAAACAAAACTTCAATGGGACCCTTAGAGAATGCTTTGTGTCAGCTTATGCAGCAGTCCTCTGGTACTTTCAAAAACTGGGGAGACATTTTCCATCATTTTGATGTAATGATTAAAAGAGAGTTATTCCTAGAAATGCAGAATCAGCCAGCAACATCTAGTGAATCACCTAGTTCCAGTAAGACTGAGAAGGCACAAAGCTTGTCAGAGAAACCAACATCTGATCTCAAGGGTGTTTCAGATGAAGAACAAACTAGTGAAGCTGTTGCTTTGTGCAGTGATACCCTATGCAGTGATGCTCAGACTAGTGAGGAAGTAGATACCAAGGCAGATCTTGTCATAGTTGAAAGTTCATGGTCTCCAGATGTCTTGCCTGACTCTCAATTAAGCACCTGTAGGGAAGGTGAGGCAAAGGCCTTGCCTGACCAAGCACCTAAACAAGCTTCTGGATCCAGTGTAGAACTAGGTGTGGGAGTTCCTGATTCCTCAGTGAGGGATTTGAGTCCTTCTCCATCTTCAATCTATGAGAAAGCTGCTAGAGATGCAGCCAGCAAGGCAGCCAGACTGGCAGAAGAGAAATCACTTAAACAAGCTCCGGAAAGGGAAGCCTCAGAAAGTTGTGCTCCGGACAATGAAAGTACCTTGAGAAAAATGACTTGTCTGTATGGTGCACCTTCAGATGTGGCCACCACCACACCTCTGAAGAAGGTACCTGCCCAGAATATGGATAGTGCAACCAGTCTTTCCTCTGGACAGTCACAACAAAACAAACATACAACAATATCATGTTCACAAGCCATGACAGGAGTTGACCCAAGGACAACTGGTAGAGAGAGGGAGCTAGGGGGTTTTCCACAGCACTCCTACAATGTGAGATGTTTTAGTGAGCCTGCTAAACCTAACAATTCCCACCAATGTCTTGCCTCGTTTCATGAAGCCCCGGAGCCCTTGCAAAGACCACGTCATGAGAAAGGTCATCATGGGATACCACCAATACCTAGTCAGAGTATATCTCCACAACATGGCGTTAGCCAATACAGAAAGATAGTTCCCAAACACATGCAGCCACAGGAACTTCATGGAAATCAGATTAGAATGATGACCGTGCCTGCTGCCCAAGTACACGAGGTTCAGGCTGGGAAGCTACACCAGCTTACGTCTCAGCAGGACTTCCCACAATCTCCTATAGTACTCCTTCCAAAGATGGTTTGCATTCCCGGGCAGATGTATCAGGAGTCTCAAATCAGAATGGCTCAGAATACAAAATCAAGAGGTTCCCATGGACTCCAAGCTTCAGAGTCCAAGGCAGCCCAAGGCCCTGTGAGCTCTCCTCCACAGGGGATTGCTGGACCCTCTGCTTCACCAAGCGAACCCTCGGAAAATCATCAGACCGAGGAGGATTACATTGACGGTCCGTTCCGTGTCATCAGGAAACCTGTGCCAGAGTCACAGTCTAAGAAGCACTTTGTGAACGCTTTTCTGATCATGTACAAGAATGTCTCCCTCCCTGGTGTGGTGAGGTCAGGCATCCCCTTTGTACCTCCACGGATACTGCAGGAGGGTCTATTCCCAGAGAAGACCTTTGATGAATTCTGTAGCACGCTGCACGAGTGTAGCATCATGCAGCGCTACATGACTGTCCTAGAGAGGTCTGCTCTGCTCCCTGATCTGAAGCGCAGGAAGATTTCTAGCTGCAAGCTTGTTTCACTGGAGGAAATCCACCAGAAATACGATGCCATCAAATTGCATTTAGAGGGCAGTACATTTAGACGGCTCTCCCAGCCTAAATGCGCTTTGTGAACTACAGTTATAGCTATCAAGCTTCTCTAAGCTGCTGCTAGACTATCTAAGATGATGAAAACTTATGCTGGATAAAACATTATCTGCAGTGTTCCCAAGCTGTAATATTTCTTCCCCTGGATTAGGAGAAAAAATAATGAACAGTTAGAACTTTTTATTCTGCTCTGATGGCAGTGTTGATATTTTGATATGAGGAAGCATTCTTTCTGGGAAATTGGTATCTTTAAAATCATAGATGGGCCTGTCAAATTGACATCAGATGAAACATTGATTGGGCAAGTTCATTTCACTTCTACTGAACAGATTTCAGGAACATTGTCTACATTTCCAAATTATACATGTAATCTTTGCTGTTTAAATGGTGAAACTTGCTGTACATAAGTGGGCATCTACAAATATAGCATCAGCATTTGCAACTCAATTATTCAACTACAGTGTATATTTAGCCATTTCAACTCAACTCAAAGTACCACAGTAACATTGGTAATATACTGAAATGAAAGTTGCATCATGGAAGTGACTGAATATGGAAAAGATGTACTTGTACTGTAAATGTGTACACAAAGTTAATTCACCTCTTTGTTGAGGCGAATGTAAAGAATTCTTCACCTTGTTCCTTCTTTTTCTTCTTTTCATTGAATGCAATAAAAAAAAATGCAATGTAGAACTAGAGGTTATCATTGAGGGCATTTTCTGTACCTGTGGATTGGTTGTGGAAATTACTCTCTTGAAATAAAAAAAAAGTGGTAATACTTTAACTGTAGGTAGCACTGTACCTGTCTTCTCTGTGGGATTCTGTGGGACTCTCACCTCAGTCCTAAATCAGGGAGCGTTTTCTGAGCTGTTGGGCTGTCCGTCAGCATATGCATGTTCATGCGATTGCATTTTGTCGCTCAATTGAACGATTGCCAGCATGACATGAATTTGCATATCCTAATAAGCATTATAGGAGATGTGGTTCACTGCCTGACTAAGACTAAGGTAAAAGGGTTTTTTTTTTATAAAACTACCCCCTTGTCCCTAATTTTCAGTACACGTACTTTGCATTTTTGCCTCTGTCAAGTACTCTTGTTTCTAGACTGACATGTAAAAACACTATATAGTGCCTAGTACTTCTTTACAATGACTGAACACAACTAATGTTTTGTTATGGGATAACTTATTGATATTATATGTATCCTAATGTTATTGTAAACGTTTGCCTTGGTACATGCAGTGTCTTAAAGAGTAAGATTTATGAAGAGAGTTTTACTTGAAGGTCACGAATAAACTCATTGCCTTATTAGAAAAGTTCTATTTTTATGATCATGTATATAATTTGATTTAATCATGTTTTCTGCGATTTAACTGTTAGTGAGCTCAGGTAGCCCACTAAGATGTCATGTATGATTACTGGTATGTGTTGTCACAGTGTTTGGAAATATGACATTACAAAATGAATATCTGAATGTTTCAACTCTGGAATTGAAATATGGCAATGTATATGACTTATGGAGTGTAAATATAGAGATGAAAGGTGACTGTGATTATCAAGCCATGTGTAGTAATACACAGTTTCATAATGCATTGACTTAAGCTGATATCAATCTTTGTAGAATCTTCAAAGAGGAGAAGTTTAAAGGTCAAGTTCTGATAACGCACTTGTTGTGCCAGTGTGTTCATGGACCGAAAGCTGATACCACAATTCAATATAATATGTGCCTTTATCCCCTTAACTCTAACATTACCAGGCCTTACAAACCCCATTGCCTTACTACCCATGTTCATACCAATGGTAATGACAGAATTAGCTCACTGTGTGCTTCATCCAGAATTGTTCACACAAAACCAAACCGTTGCTTTCTTACTGACTCTTCTCTAACTCAAAAAAAGATCACCCCCCCCCCTGCTCTCAAAACTCGAGTTTAAGTAATGTTTTTTATGTTTATAATTAAACCTTGGTTGTGCCTTAAAGAAGGTGACACGTAAAAGAGTCAGAGTGTACATATATGGGGAGAGCATCTTAGCTGTAATATTGGCTCTTATGCTACATGTACATCATAGAATTGGAGGGGAGGGGGGAGGGGGGAGGGGTGGGGTGATATGGAAGCCTAGGTTTTTCTAGGGGCTCATGGCCTCTGTGGGGTTAATTTGAGCTTTGGTTTACATAGTGTGTGGTCACTACACTCTTGAACTACTAGGATTCTTCAGTAAATTATCAATTGTGGATGTCAAATATTCATCTTTTATTGATGATGGTTTGTGTGAATATATCACCACAAAACTTTTTAGCATGTAGACAAATGCATATGACCTCAATGCGCAACCTTCTTCTTTATCTAGATTTTAGTGAAACCTTCTTCTTTGTGTTCTCTCTGGGCATTTACTCTTTCATTCAATGCAAATGTTCATCTGGGAATAATGATACTATAACCACAATTCTTAAGAGTACACACAATAACCTAAAGAGGGGTTGTGTTTTCTTTGGTTATTTCCCGGGAATAGTGAAAGTGAAACCGCAATGGCTTTGTTTGTATTATATATATACTTTGATCACGATATATCACAGTGTGTATATTACCCATTCATCTCGTTTCTCCCAGGAAATGATATGTTTAGAAATTGTTATACTTTACTTCTTGTGGCATTCCATCCACCTGCCTTTCCAGTGTGTGTGTGTGTGTGTTTTCAGTCAGTACACTTACCTGTACATACATACATACATACATTCATGCATTGAAGTTAACCAAGTACATTTATCACGACTGATCATTTACTGAAAATCTTTTCATGCTAATGAAAGATATATATAACATTTTATACTGATTCTGTTCTCCACGACTTCAATATTTTCACTTTTTGATGTACATAACGATTTGATTTCTTTATATATGCATATCAAGATGAAATTGACAGCAGCACTGCTAATGTACAAGGATAATTTATGCTGGTGTAAATGTGTCTCACTCTGTGTACCAAGCTGTTCTTTTCACTGTTGTAGGTTTTATGGTTTCTGAACTACCCTGGTTTAAAAAAATGGTTATCAGTGAAGTGGGGAAGTCAAAATAATAAAAACAATTTGTGCACAGGAGATTGGAGTAGAAGGAATATTCACCATACTATCCTTGTTTGTTCAATGTATTATCTAGATCCAAGCAAGTAATTTTTCAAATTGAATTTGTTTTTGTTTTGATATGAATTTGTTCCTTTCAAGTGCATGATTGCACAGATGATTGTTTTAAATATCAAACTCCCTCATCACATCAATTTCACTTACTATTAAATACGGGCAACAGTTGGTTACCCATGCTAAAACTGGAAATCCACGTCCTACCATGCATACCTCAAAGTCTGCATACCCCATAGAATCATCTTAAAAATGAGATCTGCATTAAATGCATCACATTATAATACATCATAAATAATGTATAGCTTAAACATGTTTTTGTTTTTATACACTTATGTACCTGAACTTAGGTTCAGGATATTTTCTGAGATGACAATATGCTGATAGAAACTTGGCCTGTATTCTCAATGGTGGTTGACCTTGTGCATGGTACGCATATTCAACCTAGACATACTATATGGGGCGCAAATGCAAATGTTGTTTGTTGATGAAAATTATATGGTGAGTGGTTGAATTTATTTGCTTAAATGGGATTGATTTCACAACAGAATTACACTTTTTATTGTGCATTTGTTTGCACCCTGTAGAGTCAGTACAAGGTTTAACCTGGGTTAAACATGTCAAACCATCGGTAAGAAAGAATACAGGCCAACTTGGCCAGTGAAATCTGTCATCAGATTTGTTGAGGTGTGCTACCAAGTATATCCATTTTAATGCTATGCATGTCCTAAAACATTCTTTATACATAAGAACGCTAATACATGTACCACTAGGTGATACGAAAATGTGAAAAATAATTAAAAATTAGTACTGGCATGAAGCTGAAATTGGCACATCATGAAGTCAAGGGATGTCAAATGTTTTAGAGATGGGATTTGTGACATTTCATTGATTACTTTTCATGTAATAATCCTTGGAATATTTAATGAGATTTTCACTAAGGGACAAATTTTGATATGTTGTTTTCTATCAAGTTGGGGGAAGAAAATAAAGTTGCTGTCGATCATACTGAGTCCTATTCGCTCTTGATAATAATCATATATGCTGTGAGATCAGTGTTTGTGTAGCTATGTTTTTTTCTCCAATGTATAAGTGCAATATCACAAAGTGCTGTCTACACGTTACCACTCGGCCCTATAGTCATGTGCTGTAGAGTCTATTGTGCTGCGCATGGATTGAAAGTTAAGATGAATTACAGACTATATGACACTCGTTAACAAATGGGCCATTCGTCATATTCTCTATTTACGCTCTCTCATGTGGAATGAACAAATGTTGAATCTTTTTTTCACTTAGAATGGTAATTGCTTTGTAATATATCATTATGATGACGTGCTGTGCCATGATATACCTTGTGGTGTTCTTTGCATTATATGATGTACATTTACCTGGAAGAAATTTTGTATTCACAGTTTTGTCACATGGTTTTGCTCTCATCTCACAGTAGGAAATAGGTCTACAATTGTCAGTAGATGCTATTGTAGTTTTTCCACATTGTTTAATATCATTTTGATATTCAAACTCCAATAGAGTTTAGATGTAGCTTAAATACGAGAAGAAAAGGGTAAACATATATTTCTTGTAAGCAATAAGGGAAGTAATAGTGTCAGTTAAAACAGTGTCTTAACCATGTTTAACCTTTCTGATGTTACATATAATTATGATACCCCAAATGGTTATTCTTGGTTTTTTTCTCCAAATACACTATATTCCATTTTAAGCATGAGTGAATCAATACTGTTATGAATTGTGTGCATTGTATTTGACACATCTCTGCTCATACATATTGAATTGCTATTTTCTCTGCTTCAATCTGTTTCATTGTCTTCATCCATTTGAATTGTAAACCCTTTGTGGGTCAGATAATGTGCTACTCTGTTGGATTTGTGTGTAATACTTGTGAAAAAGGCACATGAACAGTTAAGAACTTCTGATGAGTTTGTCCCAATGTAGCATTGCATAAACACACAATGAACTCTTTTTTTTTGCCATTGGTGCAATTTTGCACCCATAACATATACATATTAGGTGAAGCAGCTTAATATTACACTGCAGTCTAACATGTTTACTTCACATACGTTGGTATTGCATACCAGCTGTCAGATCTGGGGTATACATCACAGCTGCTGTGAAACGGATTGTCTATTAGTGTGATATGTTATTGTAATAGCTGTGTGTATTGTCTCTGGTTACAATTTGCTATAGATATGCTTCAAATTCAGATCATGGTCAAGGTGGTTGTTGATGATTAAGACAAGAGTTTTCAAAATCTATTTTTTTTAATCAAATGATTTTGATTGATATATTGTTGGCACCTCACAGTAACCAATCGCATTATCTGAATCAAAAAAGGATACCAACTGCATAATCTTTGCCACAAATAATGTTGGAGCAGAGGTATCCCTAATGTATCATCGGCTATTGTATGATAGCTTCAGGTATAGCGTACTGATTTCTCTTGAAAGGAGATTGAAACCCCAAACTGAAAATATACCTCTGATTCAATTGAATTGCAGAAAAACAGATTGATAATAGATTGAGAAAAATCACGCTTGTTACTAAGGTCAGGAAGTTGTGAATGTTTGGAAATCATGATTACCAGCGTGGGCAACTCCATTACCGGGTAGTCCTTGGTGAAATAGAGCTTGTCGTTTCTATTGTACGTGTACGGAAACAAAACAATACCCAGCACATTAGTCGTTCACTTTGGCATTGAAGACAAGAATACATGGTTGGTGATTAACTTTCATGCGTCCATTGACAGTCCGTGATGAAATAGAGCATGTTGAGTCCATTGTTCTCGTATACCACGAGGAAACGAAACAACATCCAGAACATCTCTGGTCTACTAAGCTGCTGCGCTTCACATTCTTGGTCTGCCTTGGACTTACAGAGAGAGATTGTAAGGGCTGGTGATTAACCAAATGCTCGCTTTCAGTGAGGAAATCTCACAATGAACACGCAGCCGATAAAATGGATCATGTGGCATTTAATCTCGTTCAAACTTCTCGGGATTATAATATGGCGTTCTGGGAAAGACAGTGTTTAGAGATAAATCCTCTAGTGTCCTTGAATTATTTTAATTTTTGTTGCGCTTTTGGCGAGTATTTTATCACTGCACGTTGTTCATACCTGCACAAAATTAGCACATGAAGAATTAATGATACGTCTGATTTCCCCAAACTGTTGACAAATTTTATCTGATTATTCTGCTTTAATTCAATTCAAATTATTAGTAGGGTTTGATTTCCTTTTAATGAAGTATGGAGTGGGTTTAGCTACCATGTGATGGGAGATATTTTTATTGTTGTATATGATGGGTGTGGGCGGGGGCGGGGATGTTCCCATCCTCCTGCCGTTCATTTTTCTCTGCATGGTTGTCACGTGACTTTTGCCAAACCAGAGAGCTGACTGGACAAAAATGACACTGCTTATACATGTAGAATTTGTGGCATCATTTAAAATAAAGTGGGCATTTCTTGAGCGAGAGGGGAGTAAACTCAAATAATTTTGTCAAAATACATTCCATAAAGCAAAACACATATAGATAAGTTTGTGAGAAGGGAGCCATCTGTCCGTCATGAATGCGAACTGGTAAATCAATTGCCTATGATTGTGGTGTTTATATATGTTATGCAATCGGCCGTGAGCTAGTGGACTAGCCACTGAACATAGCTAATGTCCATTATTGTAAATAATCATATTAGTTGTATTTGTCATGAAATATTGTTCAATTTTGTACTTTTTTGTCCATGTCACGGCTTTACTGTCGTAAAGCGCCATTTCAATTGAAACATATCACAAAGAAATGCCTTAAGAATGTACAAATTTGAGATGTAAACATGTTAAGTACTCGAGATTTTTCTGAAATATTTTATTTATGTAAAGTGCAGAAATTGTTTTATATTTTGCCCTTGACACGTTTTATGTACACAAAATAAATTCTTTGTTTATCACTTGAAATGGCTTTCCGACTGTTGTTCTTTCTGCTATTATGAGAAAAAAAGACTAACATAATTTATGAAGAAAACATCGTTAAAGAACGAATCATACTGAACGTAATACGAGTTGTTATTGGAGCACCATTCTCCCCCCCCCCCCCCCCCCCTTTCATGCTGATGTTGAACGTATGGTGTGTTAAGTTGTGTATACATGTATCATGTATCGGGAGAGCGTCTTAATTACGCGACTACCGCCCACCCACCACCACAGGTAGAAATAGAAACAGAGAGAGAGAGAGGGGGGGGGGGGGGGGGTAGAGAGAGCGAGAGAAAGGGGGAGAGAGAAGAATAGGGAGAGAGAGAGAGAGAGAGAGAGAGAGAGAGAGAGAGAGAGGTACAAGACACGAACAGCAGAGAGAGAGAGAGAGAGAGAGAGAGAGAGAGGTACAAGACACGAACAGCAGAGAGAGAGAAGCTTCCGACCGCAATACTATACGAGGCGTCCGCGGCAATACTGTTTATGAATGTAGAGTTGATACCCCCTCCCCATTGCTTCACCATGATATGGGAGATATGTTGTATAATGTTATCAATGCCATCATGTGGGCGCTCGAATAGTCCATTATGTTGATCCCTTCGTCCCCTAACGTTCCCCCTTGATAGGAAACTTATTATGTGAAAAGCTTTAGATGTTTACATTTCACAAGCAATGGAAGAAAGTGGCGCCATTGTGCTCGATATACGAGCAGTCGAGCACGGGTTGTATTCGCGTCATAGAAAGATAAATGCTTCCGCGGCATGATAACAAACGTGACAAATAATCCTCAACGTGAAACACCAACGGCAGTGCAGACAGCCCCGGGCCATAAGTATAGAATTTATTTTCATTGTTTGTGCATATGATGTATTATGTAGGGTATGCATTTCTTTATGTGCTTGTGCAGATACCGTTATTCCATAGCCTGGCTGCTAGGTTGTTGGGTTTTAATATCAAAACCAAACCATTCACTAAATAGGTCTGGCAGAGAAGACTCCATTCTCCAGTTCTTCTCCTACTCGCCCAAACAGACAGGCAAAATGGAAGAAATGATTTAGGGATTAGTCTTGTGAATACCAGACTTTTTTTCAGTTTGGAAGCCAAGCTAGTTATAGTACATTCTTTGCGTGTGTGTATGTATGTCTCATCTCCTGCTTAGCAGCTCTCATCTCTTAATCATACCAAGGAGCATTTGGGCGACAGGTAATAGTACAGACCCTGACAGGTGCATGATTGTCCAGTAGATATCCATGTAGATGTCCATATTGATCAATTGATTCGTCAATGTCCTCAGCAGGAGCTGTACAAATATCAGATTTTTATATGTTCTGACAGAAATCATCAATGTCAATGGAGTGAAGATTTCGACATTGATCGAGTCGGGGTTTCCAATTGAGAGAAGACAGGTTGCAGCAACGTGGTCAAAAAGAAGGTAATTAGTGCTTGGTAGATTACTGATGAAATCATCTGACTCCCTTGAGAGAAGGAGATCGAGAGTGTGTCCATGTTGATTGGTTGGAAATTCAACAGATTGCATCAGATTGAAGGATGTTACTAAATCCATTAAGTGCTTAGCGTCAAGAGTCTCTTTAAAAGTCTTTATCATCTACATGATAATTAAAATCCCCACATAATTATATCAACAATCTACTCGAGAAACGTAGCGAAGTTCTTCATAAAGGATGCATTCGTTGATTGTTGCCTAGAGGTGGTCTGTAGATGATAACGAGACGGAGAGGTGAACAATGGCTGGCTGTAACCAACACATCAAGATACTCGAAGGAGTCAAATGACGCCTCGTTACATTTACTGACATTGAAGGAGGTCCGAATACGTAATCCAACTCCACCACCTGGGTGGTGTTTCACCAAGCTGTTCGTAAGTTACGAACGACTTTACGAACAACTGGTGATACCCCAGGACGAAAAACCAGTAGAAACCAGTAGAGAAAAACCATTAGAATCTCTACTGGTTTCTACTGGAAATTTTCTACTGGTTTGAATATGGAAAGTGAAATGATTTCCAGTAGAAACCATTAGAAAAATACCAGTAGAATACCAGTAGAAACCAGTAGAAATCTCTACTGGATCCAATACAAGACCAATAGAAGACCAGTAGAATACCAGTAGAAACCAGTAGGAATCTCTACTGGATCCAATAGAAGACCAGTAGAAACCAGTAGGAATCTCTACTGGATCCAATAGAGCTTCCTACTGGTTTCTACTGGAATTTTTCTACTGGTTTGAATATGGAAAGTGAAATGATTTCCAGTAGAAACCATTAGAAAAATACCAGTAGAATACCAGTAGAAACCAGTAGAAATCTCTACTGGATCCAATACAAGACCAATAGAAGACCAGTAGAATACCAGTAGAAACCAGTAGGAATCTCTACTGGATCCAATAGAAGACCAGTAGAAACCAGTAGGAATCTCTACTGGATCCAATAGAGCTTCCTACTGGTTTCTACTGGAATTTTTCTGCTGGTTTGAATATGGAAAGTGAAATGATTTCCAGTAGAAACCATTAGAAAAATACCAGTAGAGTGCCAGTAGAAACCAGTAGCAATTTCTCCTAGATCCATCAGAATACCAGTAGAAACTCGTAGAATACCTACTGGAGCCATCAGGAGACCAATAGGAATCAAAATTAAAATATTGATGAAATATCAATGAAAGTTTAGTATATGATAATCCGAATTAAGGCATATCTCTTATCGTTTTAACCTAATGCTATCCTACCCTATATCTATACCTATCCTATCCTATACCTATCCTAATTCCTACTCTTTCCTTCACAGACTTTCATATATATAGCAGTACGGTTATAAGGTTCATAAGATATTGGTTACTCTAACTTACGTTTAAGAAGATCATTTTTGTTGTTTTTATCATTATTGTCTTCACTTAAGTAGGTGACATTCACTATTTTATGTTTAAACTTGAAATCATTACTTGGTAAAATTCCTTTTATCTGGTTAGGTGGAGGTTATCTATTTAAAAGTACAAAATTAGGACACGTAAATACATGCATGAATATTCATGAGCATCTCTATTTCTATTGGTTTCTATTGGTTTCTACTGGTCTCCATTACCAGTAGAATTCACTGGTCTCTAATGGTTTCTACTGGTTTGACTTAGTATTTTTCACACTCCTTTTCACACCATTAGATCTCACTGGTTTCTATTGGTTTATACTGGTTTGACTTTGTATTTTTCATACTCCTTTTCCAAACATTATATCTCACTAGTTTCTATTGGTTTCTACTGATCTCCAATACCAGGAGAATTCACTGGTCTCTAATGGTTTCTACTGGTTTGACTTTGTATTTTTCACACTCCTTTTCAAACCATTAGATCTCATTTGTTTCTATTGGTTTCTACTGGTTTGACTTTGAATTTTTGACACTCCTTTTCAAACCATTAGGTCTTACTGGTTTCTATTGATTTATACTGGTCTCCACCTGTAGAATTCACTGGTCTCTAATGGTTTCTACTGGTTTGACTCTGTATTTTTCACACTCCTTTTCAAACCATTAAGTTTCACTGGTCTCTAATGGTTTCTCCTGGTTTCACACTCCTTTTCAAAACATTATATCTCACTAGTTTCTATTAGTGTGAAAAAAACAAAGTCAAACCAATAGAAACCATTAGAGACCAGTGGATTCAAATGGTATTGAAGACCAGTAGAAACCAATAGAAACCAGTGAGATCTAATGGCTTGAAAAGGAGTGTAAAAAAAAACAAAGTCAAACCAGTAGAAACCATTAGAGACCAGTGGATTCCAATGGTAGTGAAGACCAGTAGAAACCAATAGAAACCAGTGAGATCTAATGGTTGAGAAGGAGTGTGAAAAAAACCAAGTCAAACCAGTAGAAACCATTAGAGACCAGTGGATTCTAATGGTATTGAAGACCAGTAGAAACCAATAGAAACCAGTGAGATCTAATGGTTTGAGAAGGAGTGTGAAAAAAACGAAATCAAACCAGTAGAAACCATTAGAGACCAGTGGATTCTAATGGTTTCTACTGGTCTTCAATACCATTAGAATCCACTGGTCTCTAATGGTTTCTACTGGTTTGACTTTGTTTTTTTCACACTCCTTCTCAAACCATTAGATCTCACTGGTTTCTACTGGTTTCTATTGGTTTCTACTGGTATTCAACACATTAGACTGTACTGGTTTCTACTGGTTTCTACTGGTTTGATTTCGTAGTTCCTCTTCAGACCAGTAGACTCTACTGGACCAGTAGAAACCAGTAGACGGTCTCTACTGGTTTCTACTGGTTTCTATGGGAATTTCGACCTGGGACCTTCTTGTGCTAAATGCAATACCACACTCTGTTCACTGAGAATCTGACTTAGCACAAGAGGGGATCACCAGTCGTTCGTAACTTACGAACAGCTTGGTGAAACACCACCCTGGTCGGTCCTTTCTTGGCACATGAAGAGACTTGTATCCTGGAAGAGTGTTCAGGAGATCGGCAATTGGTGGATCATCTCGTTCATCACCACGTAACCATGTTTCGGTAATGGCCAGAACATCCTGCTTGTGAGGGATAACAAAGTCACAGATCATAGGAATTTTGTTGTTCATTGATCGGGAATTCCAAAGAGCAAAGTTGCAAATTGGTGACTGAAGATTTTTGGGTTATTTTGGAGTTTTGTAGTGTAAGGCGTTTGCGAGTTAGTCTGGCTGTTTGTTGTAAAATGTCCTGGGTGTGTCTCGCTTGCGTCTCACCTTTCCTTTTGAACCACGATGCGTCTTTTTCGTGTGTGCAATCCCCAAATCGTTGATTCTGTGCCAGACTCAAGACATGAGCGCAGTCAGCGTTGGCAAGTAGTTCATGATAGTATGTATAAAGGCTCAAGGTATCTGCGACGTTGGCTGAGACTGAGCATTCCTGGTGGAAATCGGTTGAGATCGGACCGGACCCGGGTTAGGGCTCACATCACCACAGATCAAAAGTGATGACGGGAAAGTTGAGGAGCTGTTGCTGAAATACGAGTACCCAATTATCTCTGTAGCTTATAAGTGGATTGCGTCGGCCATTTTTTTGCTGTCATACACATGAGCAGTATCAACTTTATAGAAGTATCATGACAAATGATGTAATGTAACATTTGGGAAGAATGGCGTAAAATTGGACAACATACTGCGTATGCGGGTTACTCTTGGTCAAAACATTTTAGATCCTTGTAGCTCAAGAACCATACCATGTGGTTCGCGCGTGCTTATCGTCTTCACTATTACCTCTCAAAATAGAAATACTATTTGGATCTATTTCACTGACTCATTTTACTTCATTACTGCTGTTGCATTAGAAATTTTACATTGTCACCATAATAGGTATTACCTCCTTTTGATCTTTACCGCCATGACAAATAGCGGGGGATACACACACCCATTCCCCACTATTTATGCTCTTGAAAGAAAAAGGTTTGGAAATCACATTTGTCAAGGTACAGAGCTGCGCATCAGGAATTTGCGCTATTATGTCGTTATGCCACGTTATCTGCGTTGAAAACTTCTTTTGTCTCTCATTTGCGTTTATTCTTGCAATCCTGTAACTGAATAGGGTGCGGTTAATCAAGCAAATGCATTTTGTAAAAAAAAAAAAAGAAAAAATCGCGTAACACATGGGTTATTTGTTTGCTAACTTACTTTTATGTGGAATATTTTCTCCCATCTAAATCGTATTCTCAAGGCATAGAAAGGTTGCGCCTGTCAAGGTATATTATACAACACATTATGTCTGATAGTATTCCTACTTTATCTGTGTTAGGTCTCAGATGAAAACAGATTTGGCAGTATGAATTGCATGCCGTACAAAAGTATAACTTTTTAAGATGCAAGCTTTTTTTCTACCTCTGGTCCTGTATCAAGTTCTAGATCAAGCAGCTCCTGTTTTCAACATTTTCTTCTCTTTATTTTCAATTCTCTCCCATTTCAACCAAAAATAACCAGGTATCCACAATATGCACTTTAACAGAACGTGCGCTGTATTTTGTCCGACTGTACGCTCATTCTTACGTTATGTAATTGGTCAGGAGGTGACCATACAAAGACAATATGTAACATCGATATGTGTTTTGAAAAGCGGACGAAATGCCAAAACTTCAGAACAAAGAAATATGTTGTACGGTTTTTGAATGACAAGGATCTAAAACGCTTCAACCAAAAAGTAACACGCATCAAACATGTTCGCATACATAGAGCGTACGCAGTATTTGCATCGATTTTATTCGCACTCTACCTAAAAGTTACGTCCTGTTATTGGTCAGAAGATGACCAGAAGCATGGCAATAATTCACATCCATGTTTAGAAAAGCGGAAGAGATACCGATCACAACCAACTAAGTTTAAAATAAATGTTTGGTTTGGTTTTGAACTACAAGAATCGAAGAGATTTCAATAAAAAAAGAAGCACATTTTTTTAAAAGGTCTTGCATTTTGCCGACGTCGTCGCGAAATCCCGTCGTCGTCGATGTCGCCCATATAGCTATCATTGCCAAATAAATTTAATGATGATGTTGCCCATGTATTAGGCAAGCGGGACGTATTAAGCAAGTTAGATAATTGGGCATAGAAAGATGTGTTTTAACACATTTGTTATGATGGTAGAGTGTATTACGTTCCTACCATTTTGGAAAAAAAGGCTTTGCGGTAGTGACGTCACATGTGTGGTGATTTTGGCGGGAAAGCATCGGATACACCTTGCCTGCAAAACATTTTTGTGATGTCCAGGGTTTACCATTTCGACTTCTAAGGGGTCAACTGTTGTTCTGCCCTTTTCACATTAATAAATATTCTGGGCTCCCGGCCTTCCATTTCAACTTATCAAAATCACTTAATCAGTCATATATACCTAAGAAGCACCATATTTCCTTGGATTTTTTTTGACAGTTTTATCGCCTTTTATGGGCTCAATGATAACTATATTGCTGATTAACATGGTAACCGGACCATCAAAATGACTAAAAACCCTTTTTGACTGTGCTTAATGGATCCAAGAACATATTTATCGACCAAAACTAAATTGATTTTGAAAGAAAACAAGAAATGGGACGAAAGTCAACATTTCAGTCCTTCGGCGGCACTATCATTACATACCCCCTAGAACAATGGCTTCATTTTTATCATTTTATCGGCGTTCCACATGAATTCTTCACAGCCTTCGAAAATAAGCATTCATCGATATGAATAAACTCCCAGGTACTTAAAAAAATACATTTGTTATGGTCTGATGGAATTTGAATGAGAACAAAATGACTCGGGGGGGAAGTCAATCTCGGTCACAGCCCGCACGCACATAGCACTGGTTGGGCGCCCACGCGAATCCTGAGCGGCGCTGGAACAAGCTATCTTGTTTGCAACCGTGCAGATATCAATGTACCCGCATGAACCGTGTAACTTTGTGAAGTTCACGAGACTTTTGTGACGCAAACATAGCAGACGTGACCTCATAAACAGACAAAGTAACCACAAAAATCAAATACTTATTCAATCCAAATCCTGAACACAACTCCATGCAGTAGTACGGCACGTCGTTACAGCAGGGCGCTCGTGCATGAAGTAGACCCACCTAGATTTTCATATAAAAAAATAATATGATGATGGTAATAATAGATGGATTGAATACTTGTTTGGATGGTTTATGATTTCATAACCTTGAGATGAGTCAAGTACTGTGGCTTCGTGGTGGGGGTGGGGTGAGGGGAGCGGAAGGTCCGGGAGGGGAGCGAAGGGGGGGGGGGGGGAATTGCACTTGTGGTAGAGAGCTTACACAATCTGGGAAATGAGCAAAGACCGTAACTGGTTCTTCAGTCATAGAGCTAGCCAATCATGAAGCCACCGTTACTCTCATCAACCAATACTGCTGTGGAAGCCACTGATAAATAACGCCTAGCTGTCTCTGCGATCCGGTGTTTTCTACGGTGTATAGACGCGATCGAGAGAGCACAATGGCGTCGCTATAGTCAGCTACTACGCAGTCCCGTCCAGGCGAATCCAGATGGGGGCGAAACAAGCCCCCCTCCCTTGTTTGATTTGAATTACACACTGAACATACAAAATTGATAAAGCTATACCCCCCCAAAAAAAAAACAAAAAAAAACACAACAACAACAACAACAAACAAACAAACAAACAAATAGACACACAAAGAAAAAAACACAAATAAACAAACAACAACAAATGCAGTATGCCCTCCTCTATGTTTACATTTGCCGTCGACGCCCCCTTTTTTCAAAACCCTGGATCCGTGGTTGCCAGATATAGGCTCGCCTATCCGATATACCTCGCGCTGTATGGCAGTGTCTATAATTATAACGGCATTTGAAAACCGCGAAGGCCGACCAGGGGTCTTCGAGTGCATTTTTCGACTGCATTTGCGCCAGGCATATCGGATAGGCTTGATGACCTATCATGGATGGACTGTGCTCGGATAGATTTCCTTTGATCTATCATGACCGCCGCCTCATAAAAAGTCAAGACATTCAGGTGTTTTACACAATACGCTGTATTTCTAAGGAGGCTGATCCTTCCGCTGAATAACAAAATAAAATCTGGTTGACGAAGTATGTAAATCGTTGAGCCTCATAGCTGATCTTGATAGACAAACTGTGAATTAGTTTGGGGTGAGCGAAGGGAAATTTTGATAAAGTTGTAGAAAGAATTTGGTTCGTTACTTTTTCAGACACCTCCGGACATGAAACTGAGATTGCTTCTATGGAAGGTGAAACCAGGAAGGTGTTAGAACTGGAGTCGGCACGAAGAATAATTTATTCCTACACCAGTCCCGTTCATTGATAGAACAATTGCATATTTGACGCATTTGGTTCTTTGATCCAGTGACGACCGCCGCCAAATAGCAAGACGATTTGTTGATGCATTTAGAGGAATATTTGTACTGAAGTGCATGTGCAGTAGTTGAACATCGAAAAATGGTACGACACTGTGAATTTCAGATTATATTGTTGCTCCGTTTTTGTAATAAAACGAGAATACTGTAGAAAACATGTCAGAGAACTGCCTCCATATCGCATATTGGGCAATCATTTCCTTAAAAATATCTTGTAAATCGCTTATCAAGTGTTTCACCTTCCACGGGAACAACCTCAAATTAGTCCGGAGTTGTCCGAAAAAAGTTACGGACCAAATTCTTTCTACAATTTTATCACAATTTCCCTTCGCTCACCCCAAAACTAATTCACAGTATGTGTATAAAGATCAGCTATGAGTTCCCAGCGAAGGCTGAACGGTTAACATATTTCTCAAAAGATATTTTCTTTTGTTATCAGACGAAGGCACTGCCTAATTAGAAATACAGCTAATTGTTTGAAACACTTGTCCTCCACCCTGGACAGCTGTGAAGAAAGCTTTTTGGGTGCAACCAATTCAAGATTCAAGATTCAAGAATGTCAGTTGCTTTATTAAAGGCCCGGTCACACCGCCCGAATTTTGTTGGAGCGTTCCTTGAACGGTAGGGAAAGGGGCCGAATTTTGACAACGCTCGCCACCGCGCACAAAATTGGAAAAAAAAATCGAAAACACGGGCGTTGCCTTAGCGGTGCATCGCCGAAGCCGGCGTTGCTGTAGCGTTGGTTTAACGATAGCGAGCGTTGGTTTAGCGGTGACGCGAGCGTTGGTTTAGCGGTGACGCGAGCGTTGATAGAGCGGCGTTTTGCGCATGCGGGCTTTAGCTCGGCGGGGGGGTTAAATTGGTTTAGCGGCATACCACTTTTGACTACGGAGCTGAACGTTGGCCTAGCGGACCCAAGCGTCCACGAACTTGCGTCTAACTTTAACTGGGCGTTGTTGGAGCGGTGGTGAACTTTGCCGGAGCGGAAAATTACCCACTCCTCACCGCTCGCAATATTTTGTGCAGCTCAAAACTTCCGGAGCGGTAGAGGGACCATCAGCGGTGGCCGAGCGTTATACGGCGTTGCCTCAGCGGAGGCCATCTTCTGTTAAACGGTGGTGAACGGTAACAAGCGGTGATGATTTTTTTTCACCGCTCCAGGAACGCTCCAGCAAAGTTCTGGCGGTGTGACTCGGCCTTTAGACCGCAAAGTGCGCCTCGACAATGACCAAGGTCTGAAAAGAATAGTAAGATCTCACTGGGCCTATTGACGCAACTACTCAGACATCCTAGATTGTCGCGGTGTTCATAAAGAAGATCACCGACTCCTTGTGGTACTTTATTTAAAGCGTCATTTGCAAAAAAAAAAAAAGAAGGCAATCATAACCAATAATACTACATGGACTGGGCCTACTGATGTTTTATGAGCATTACGTTATCATAGTCTATGTGTCTTTATTCTCAGACCCCGAAAGAAGGTCAAAACAGTCAATTTAGACATGATTAAAAACAGAAACGCATTTATTCATAAAGTCATATTTTAACAGATGAAGGACGTGTAACGCACTTATTTATAGACACGTAGTTAAAACAGACACAGGTTAAATTAAATTCACATTTGTTTACCTAACTTGAAGACATAAAGAGGGAATATGAAAGTTGATGCCCGTAGCATGGGCCATAAGATTGGTTATTATAAAACGGACAATTAAAAGAGTATACAATTACATTGGATTTCTGTCACTACTTCCCCATGTTCATGGAAGGTATTAAAACAGATGTTGGTGTTGTGTTTGTTTGTGTACGTGTGAAATGACGTAAATAGAAGTGTTGGAAAATATACGAATACGTGACCCCGATAATTACATTGGCTCAAGTTCATATCAAGCAACAGCTGTCAAATTGCAATTATAGGAAGTGTTTGGAAATTGTTTAAAAAAATTGATATAATTTTCGATTGAAAATAGGCCCCACCCTAATAATGCTATCCCAGATCAAACATTACGATCTATTCAGCATAATTACGAAGTCGTAGGGATTAAAGTGTGTATTTATCTAGCGTACCAAAAAATCCCAACGATCGATGAACAGGCGCAGTCCTTAAGCATCGTGGGAATACAGAGAGGTTAAAAGTGAAGTAAAACTATCAACGCAAATATTATTTGAAAATTCAGGTTTGAGAACAAAAACACTAACATCGTTGTTTTTTTTATATGTGTTTCATTTTTCATATGAGAATCTCTGAAGTCATCGCATAAATAATGATGACTCATTTCAAAACTTTGATATACATGTTTTCAGAAAATGTTTGGACGCACGTTCAAAGTAGGTGTGGTTGTTTTATACTTTGCATACAGAGACAGGATAAATCTGTTTGAAAACAGTATAATGATTGTACATACAGGTTCCACGCAGGATACAATAATGATGAAAGTGTTGTATCGTTCAATTATTGCTTATGTGACGAATAAAATATAGGTCGTGTTGCATTTCCTAATATGGAATGCCATGCGGTTGTTTTATGAGATGTGAAGGAACGTGATTCTTGAACTTGAAACTAGATGGCCTCAATGTAAGTAAATAACATTTACTCTGTACACCATACACACCAGTACTCACAGCCTACGGCCTTCAGCAATGAGTGTGTGGTTGAGAGGGAAAAACAAATCACAGTGAAACTTGTTTTAGTGAACACATTTAAAGAAAGACCGTCTACAGAAGGTCATTTTAAACAGGTCTGAAATGACCACATTCGATTGCTTCTCTTAAAGGGGAAGTTCACCCTGAAATTATTTTGGTTTCAATAAAAAGAGACAAATGAAAGAAACATATGAGTGAAGGTTTGACGAAAATCGGTCAAAGGAAAAGAAAGTTATTTGATTTTAAAATTTTGATTTTGTGACGTCACGTGCGAGGTGCTCTCCCATATGTTGTGTACAAAATAAGTCGATAAATTGTTTTTTTTTTTTCTGTTTTTGACAACGGAATGATTTTTTTGTCGTACAGGTATGTGTGTAAAACATATTTCTGATAATGTATCAAACGCACAGGTAAAAGGATGCATATCTTTGTGAGAAGATGCACATTTTCGAAAAAAAAATTGTACACAACATATGGGAGAGCACCTCGCATGTGACGTCACAAAATAAAAAGTTTAGAATCAAATAACTTTCTTTTCCTTTGACCGATTTTCGTCAAACCTTCACTCATATGTTTCTTTCATTTGTCTCTTTTTATTGAAACCAAAATAATTTCAGGGTGAACTTCCCCTTTAAACTATGTTTCTCGGTTTTGTATGGATTAATGTAACAAGTCCATAAAGTCTACCTGCTAATAAAAAAAAGAACATTAATCCCTCCCCCTTCACACACACGCACACACACATTCACTCACACACACACACACACACACACACACACACGCACACACATCCACACACACACACAAACACTTGAGAGGTGTGTCTACAGCTTTCACTGTACTGGTGGTGAGAGCACAGCTGCAGTGGTCTAGAGGTGAGATCTTTACTCTAATTGAGAGATCCTGGATTTGACCCCGGCCCGGCCTGATGAGTCCACCCTTGGACATGGGGCGGTATTCTGGGAGTGGTGTCCAAACCTGTCAGTTGGTACTCTGAAAACTAACTGAAGTAAAAAAAAATAATTACGTTAATAACCCTAAAAATGCATCAATCAGCCAATCATGTCAAACATGTAAGCCGTTACAGTAATGTTATTCAAAACCGGAAGGAAAACGTTTTTAATGAAATTTTGCATAATGTTCCAATGTGTATCAGTATCACCGCGGTAGTACTAATGTTAGTAATTATCATTACCATGAACAATATTAACATTTTCTACGTATTTAATCATTCTTAATTCATATATTCACAATGACACGGGTATCATGGTGATTAAATAGCACTGTTCGAAATTCTCCCTCCAAATTGAATTCGAATGACAAGACTTTATCGCAATGTTTCCAGAGGCGTATTTGTATTTGTGCAAAAATTGTGTATGTACATGTGTATGTGTATCTGTGTGTGCGCGCGCGCGCGCGTGTGTGTGTGTGTGTGTGCTTGTGTGCGTGCGTGTGTGTGTGTGTATGTGTGTATGTGTGTGTGTGCGCGTGTGTGTGTGTGTGTGTGTGTATGTGTGTGTTTTCATCATACTTTGATGTAACCTGGAATTAAAATCTGTACTCGGCTCGCACAAGCAAACTCCGATGTAGCTATGAGCAACGCATGGGCAAACAATTTCAAAACAACTTACATAAGTATCGATCAACAATAGACGACAATTCGTTTTCATGTTCATTCTTATTAAAACATGTAAACATATGGATAATGGTTTCTGCATAATTACATGGATAATTGCTTTAAAATATTGTTAGTTTGAATCAGTCTCTGCGTATTGTGTGTTTTTGCGTGAGTTGTGAACACGCAAGAGTTCGCATGAAGTAGTATGGTTTCTGGGTAGAACGAATATTGACGTTCATTATCCCTATCATGTCCATTTCTTTTACCTCTACTACTCACAATGGGAATACAAATATAGTGTCACTTAGGTCGTGTGTTCCTTTTATAGGCCTAAAATAACAACGCTGGGTAAAGTACGTTGAATTTTAAAGAAAGTATTCAATAACTTGCTAAATATTTACCATGTGATATATATTACATGCATAAATACGACTTCACACGTGAAGAGGAAGTTGAGCCTCAGAGGCAAATTACAAAATAGTTTCTTTTCATGCTGTAATTTCATTGAATTCTATATCACTGCCATAGGGCTGATACTATTCTACAAAGTGGATCCATAATTATGTTGTTCTTTTTCTGAATTCGATATTTGACAGAATTATTGTTTAACGTTTCATGTGCCACTTGCGGACGATAATCCCCATTATATTCCACATACTAAGAATGTTGCTATATGATTGGTCAAGAGTTGATCACGTGATGAAGCGTAGTTTTTCCCATCTGATCACCTGAGCAGAAAAGTTCGTTACACTGTAGGTGATAGTACTTTTTTGAGAAGGAAAGTTCGTTACACTCTAGGTGATAGTACTTTTTGGTTTCGCTGATCTCTTCACTCCTCACAGTCCAAACGCGTGATCAATATTTTGAGTACGCGCGAAATAAAAGTGCGTAGCTCGGACTATCGGCGCAGACGACACCGCGGTGCGCGCGCGGAAATTAAAATTTTTGGTTATAGCGCGCTGCGCCGCGCGCGTACGTACAAAGCAATACAGGCCTTCCATTTCCCCCACACAGTACTTCACCAAAGCAAGTGTGCAATTCTCTACCACCTCGTACCAAAATTGACCTAGAATTTCACTTGCCTGTAATTTATTACAATTAAAGAGTATTCTCGGAGGACCTATGTTCTCACCGATACCGCACAGGTAAGAGAATTTCGATTACTTCTTGCATCACCATGTCATGGTGTTCGTTGGAATTTGTAGAGTCTATATACTGTAGCAACGTTCACAAAGTCAATTTGCTTCCGGGTTTCGGAGCGACGCGTGAATATGTAGCCGCACCGACACGAATGCTTTTGTACGTTAAATTGTCATTTATTTTATAGATTGTTGGTATCAGATGTGGAATATAAAGCAAATAATCAACTCTTGGTTTCAGGCAATGAGACGAACTATCACTTCCTCGGCGATCTGAATGTATACGCTATCTTTCCTCAGCTAAAAGCTTCGGAAAGATAGCTACATCCAGATCGCCTCGGAAGTGATATTTCGTCCCATTACCTTCACCGACGTTGATTATTTGCTTACTAATGTACACGCATCCCCTACAGTAGCAACTTCTTTGGCGCACAGAGTGTTAAAGGTGATATTCATATTCAAACAATATATCACTTTCCAAAAAGTGAAATTAGGGTGAAAACAATCACCGTATTCTTGGGGACAAAATTTGACCTACTGTCATCCGAAACGGCCTTCAGGTCTGACGTAAGAAACGGGAGGCGTTATTGTGCATCACACATGCCAATCCGCAGCTTCTTTTCCGCCAGAAGCATCAGGCATTGTTAATGAAACTGTGATGGCAGTTGCTAGTGGATTAACAGGTGTGATACACAATGGTCATTGTGAAGCGTATCCCGGCTGTGACGTACACACAACGCCACTTTCCCTCAGGCGATTTCGTAGGTCAGGAAGAGAGTCAATTTAGTGAAATTTTACTTTCATTAAACCAGAGAGGTGTAAGGAATGGAGTCAGCACGAAGTGTAATTTATTCCGACAGCAGTCGCGTGCATTGATATCACAATGGAATATTTGACGCGTTTGGCTTTTTGATCGAGGGAGATCCGCCGCCAAACAAGCAAGACAAATGTAGGATGCATTTTGAGGAATATATATTCTGTATGCGCAGAAGATTTCAGAACCACTTCATGAACTGAAGTGCATGTGCAGTAGTATTACATGTTATAAAGATACGATTGTGTGAATTTCAGATTGTATTGTTTCTTCGTTTTTGTGATAAAAGGAGAATACTGTAGAAAACATACCAGAGAAATGCCTCCATATCGCACATTTCCGAATCATATTTCCTTAAAAATATCTTGTAAATCGTTTATTGAATGTTTCATCTTTCATGGAAACAACCTCAATTTCGTGTGCGGAGGTGTCCGAAAAAGTAACAGATCAAATTCTTTCTACATTTTTTTCAAAATTTCCCTTCGCTCACCCCAAAACTAATTCACAGTGCGTGATGTAAAAAGATCAGCTACGAGCTCCCAGCGAAGGCTGAACGGTTGACGTACTTCTCAAAACAGATTTTCTTTTGTTATTCAGAGAAGGCACTACCTAATTAGAAATACAGCTAATTGTTTAAAACACCTGAATGTCTTGAATTTTTATGAGGCGGCGGACCTCATAGATCAAAGCAAGTCTATCCGAGCGCAGTCCATCCATGATAGGTCCATGATTAAACACATAACAGAACACTTTCATGGCATGTTAGCTGCATAAATTGCTTTAGTAACTCATTCAATTATAAAATAAACTATATTTATTTGATTTTATTTCCTATGGATATCACCTTTAATGGCTCTGAAAGAGGAATACTCCACCCTTTAACATGTCTTTATTTGAATTAGAAATACATCGCTCGATATGCTTGACAGCGCATGCGTGTTAATTAATCCCACACAAGTGAGCTGGAAAATTGAATTTTATATGAAAGGCGCTAATAAAAACAAAACAAAAAAATGCATGGATCAGAGCGCATACTTTTGTTGGTTCATTAATTTTCTCAACCTAGTAATTTTCACCCCAAGTTTGGTGCTGAATAATCCAATCTCTATGCGCAGCCTTGACAAGATTCCAATAGTGCCATTCTCATTGGGCTTAAAAAATCGAGAAGTTAGAAAAATCACGAAGTTAGGGTAAAAGTTGCCTAGCAACCATACCAAAAGCTGGCTGGTCCTATTGTCCCTGTCCCCTAACTTCGAGATTTGTCTAACTTCTAGATTTTTTGAGAATGGCACGACTGTACACATTCCACAGAACACGATGATGTCTGGCAGACTATTCATGTGGCAAATGTAAATTTCATCGATCACCTGTTATGTATTGAAATCCCGTAGAGCAGCATTCTATCTGGTACAGGAAGCGTGGGAATTAAGGGTAATATCCAAAAGCGAGGTAATGTCCCTTGGGATCAACTAAATGTGACTTAATTGCACTATCAAGGAGAACTCGGTGATTCAAAACGTGATGCAGTTTAAAAAATGAAGTCGTTTGTACGAGCTCTCTCCTCACGAAACGTGGGCAATCAGGATATTTGACCGTGACAACGAGGTTGAAATAGATTTCGAATGCTCAAGTATGTGTGTTTTTTATCGCATAACAATACAAAACACATTGTGCATGGACGGGAATGCAGATGACGTAGTTAGGAGGAGGGTAAGTTATCAAACGTGATTGCGAGCATCAATGTCAGTAAAATTATTTATCTCTGGTGCTGTTGTTATCTTCTTTTTGAAAATCTTCTCAGTAATTATCATCACCACCATCATCTTCATCATCATCATCATCATCATCATCATCATCACAGACAAAACCTGTTAATAAGAATGGGAATTAAGATCACAGTCCCATCATACTGGTCTTCTTTAAATGAAGGAAAGCAAAAAAGACGCAAACTGCCTTCACAGTGTTAAAGGGATAGTTCACCCTGAAATTGTGTTTGTTTCAATGATAGCGGACACATGAAAGAAACATATTAGTGAAGGTTTGATGAAAATCCGTCAAAGGATAAGAAAGTTATTATCTCTTAAAGTTTTGATTTTGTGACGTCATATGTGAGATGCTCTCCCATAACATGTTTCATATCAAAAATTCAACATATTCTGTTGTGTACAAAATACTAGTAATTACATACGTTGTTGTTTTTTCTGTTTTTGACAACGGAATGATTTTTTTCTTCCTTACAGGTATGTGTGTAAATTGGTATTTTTAATGATGTATCAAATACACAGGTAAAAGGATGATATCTTTTTGAGAAAATGAACATTTTCGAGAAAAAAAAAATTGTACACAACATAATGGGAGAGCACCTCGCACGTGACGTCACAAAATACAAACTTTAAAATCAAATAACTGTCTTTTCCTTGGACCGATTTTCGTCAAACTTAAACTAATATGTTTGTTATATGTGTCTTCTTTTATTGGAACTAAATCAGGGTGAACTAACCCTTTAAGTATCGAAGTTGGGTATCTCAAGAACGTCAGTGGAGGCGCTAGTGGATTCAGAGTGTCCGAATTCAATGATTGACCGACGTACAACCCTCCATCTTTTTGTTTGTGTGTGTCTGTGGGGGGGGGGGGGGGGCTCCTCAGAATGATCAGTCACTGAATCTTATATAAAATATATATTAGCGCAAAGTTGGTTTGAATTGTGATAGATGACCGAAACTTCTACATGGAATGGATGCGTCACTTTAGCTCTAGACGCTCGTTTACATTAATTTGTATTTCTTCCGCTTATCATATTTCACATGAAAAGCCATATGCATGTTCATTGTGCTCTTTCAACGATACAGACAGAGAATAGATATAAAAAGCCGTAGAGACAGGATTCTTCGAGAGCTTTAGGTCACGGACCTTTATGAACACATAGAACAAACTATACAATAAACTATATCAAACTATAAAATATTGTATCCACTTTCCATATCGAATGGATCAGCGGAAACGGAAACGATGTGCCACTGACCCATTTGAACACCAATAAAAACATATCATTCACCGAAATCATAATATAAAAACTGTTTATTTATGATGAAGCGATTAAATCCCCCACCATAACTAATTTATGAAAATCACATGACAATAATACGCACAAGTCAATATATGGTTCATAAATATTAACAGCCCTGTATATCACTTTTAAGAGCTACGATCAGGAGAAACATAAAATGATTGTCTAGACAAACATGTTTCTTTTCACCATGAGCACTGATGAGCGAAAAGCCAATGTTTGCAATGCAAATTCAGCCAGATGGCTCCAGCCCTGAGCTGTTCTTCCGCCATTACTACAACGAGAACCAACCCGCACGTTTGTCGATTGGGATATCTCGTGTCAGATGCAGTATCGGCCTCGTTCTAATCAATCCGGCTGGTAATACATTTCTGGGTCAAGCAACCTAAAATAAAAACACATCTAAGCCTGTTATACCTTGCATTAGTAGCCAGTTATTATGCACATGTAAAAAAAAAAAAGTAATAATGGGGAAAGAACAAACAACACTTCTAACCACACCGCGCAACATAATGGGCGGATAACGATGATAGCAGATGGTTAAAAATGATTTTAGTTAATTTACTTGGTGTTTTTTTTTTTTTTTTATAGTAAATTGCCTGATACGTATCACTGCTGATTAGCCAATATATACCCAGCCACTGATTACCACTAGATACCAATTAAGGCCTACATTATTATGTGAATATGGATATCAATGCTTGCAGCGACTTTATAGTTAACAATTGTATTTTGTGACACACGCATGAACTTGATGAATAAACTGTTTATAACCTTCCCGTAAAACCTACAGAACTTAAAATAACTTTTGCTCTGAAGTCATATTTAAACGGGTCATCTAGACAATCTAGCCTTGCCTTGCCCTTTTTTCAAGATCTCAATTTAAGCAACTTAATAGGACTTGATTTTAGTGAAAGGGCTTTCTGGGGTAATATCAATTTTAAAAAGAAGTTTTAGGCATACACCCAGTAGTAGCAAGGATGTTTAAGCACACGGAGTGCCAGCAGCCGTTTAATGGAAGAACGCTTTACAAAAATGTTCTCTTTGATCTCCCATGTTCGAAGCCGCCGATTCTCTGGATGAATTTTGCCTGGATTTGACGTAGAAACAAAATCGGATGCACAGAAGAATTGGGGGAAATATCCTCACCCCATATGCTTGCGCAGCTATGACATGTAATGCCTACGATGCACATATAAAGATTCAATCGAGGAATATTGTTACAATATGGTGAAAAGGCTCTAAACGTGATATCAAGTTGCAGCACAAAAGTCTTAATTTCACATTGTTTCGCATCATATTCCATTAAAAAATTGCATGAAGCGTTACTTTCATATATTTTCCTTTCGGACAAGTAACATGAAAAACGTGCCCAGCTGCGCCTAAGCTAGTATTTTCATCTCAAAAGTATCAAATTTTGTATTTCGCTTGTCCTTATTAACTACGTAACAAGCATTTAGTGACAAAATTCAAAGTTCAGCAGCGAAAGCTGAAATGTATGCATGTATAGAAATGTGTATGACCTATTATAAAATCCAGGTAAACGTGACGCAATCGCGTGTGCATCATATTGTTGAGAGCAGCTGCCAGTCATGAATATTAAGTGGCGGATTCAAACCTTGTGCAAAGGGATGGATATCCCATTCGTGGTAGGGTCCATGGTAGTAGCAAGAATAGCGTGCTCCATCCTGTAAATGAATGAAAAACAAGTCAGAAAAAAAAATCTTGGAACCAGATGGAATTTGAACCTGAAATCTAGTGCTTACCGGGCAGCGACATAACCATGCAAGCTAATCAATAATCAAGATTCAGGAGTAGTCCGCTGTAAGGACCATTCGGCTAGATTTTCCTTTCGGACAAGTAATATGATAGGTCATAGTGAAATGGCTAGGGTAATTTCAATTTACAAAGAAATTTTAGGCAAAGGCCTACACCCAGAAGTAAGGACAGCGTGCTCCATCCTGTAAAATTGAAATTACCCCAGAAATCCCTTTCACTAATTATCCTTCACTGTAATTGGGGACATTTCTCGTTTGTGGGGGAGAAAAAAAAGACGATTATGTTGAAAAATAGAAAATAACACGGTTCGCTTCAACCTCCATTATGTATTTCCATTAATAGCTGAATCCCATTTCACAAACTGGATCCTTGCAGTATCATCTGTGTTATGATCTTGTTGTTTATGGAATTAATGTAACGTTGTTCTAGCTTCAAGTCATACACTACCATTACAGGGGTACTAATGTATTGGGTTCGTTATCGTAAGGCTTTTACACAGTGCTTGATCACTTGATAATATATTAAGTACTATTTCAGTTTTGTTACATTTTATTTTAAAATTATCTCTTAAAAAATTCACTAAATGCGAGTGTTTGTTGCATAATGTTGATGTGCACGTTAACTTCGTGAAGCACATAGTGAATCACTCTGTTTTCTATGTAATGCACTCCTACTACCTACTTTGAAGCCGGTATTGTTTTCATAATCTCCATTCAATAATTTTGTACAAAATGGTTTTGTAAATCTCTATATCTTATTCTCCAGCACTCGATCCTAAACAGAAATTAAGCTCTTATCTGAAATTTATTGTTAAATACCTTTCTGTTCTCAGATTTAATTTGTTTGTTTATGCATGTATCTTACTGGTAGGGTCCATGGTTTATGTCTCGATTAGATATTTTGTAGAATAAGCATATCAACCCGCTGGACTATATTTAGACATTACTCTACTTCTTGCAAGACGCGGGCTTGTGCATTGCACGCCAAAGCATATGCCTATTATGCGTGCAACCATTTAAGGTCACTCCGCCCTCTTAACCGCACCCACCCAGATTCTTTGCACCCCTTTGCTTTTGTTCTTGTTCTTTTTTTAATCGTATTGTATTTGGCTTCAGCACGGAGAAACTTCGACAACAGGTGTCGTCTGTTTGGCGTGTTTATCATACGTTTAGGCTTTTACATTCAGAATTGTTTGAAACTGACTGCCACATGTCTTCGAAGGAAGGTGGAAGCTGCGGTTTTTTGTTTCACGCTGCTTTTTTGTAAAAGACATTCCGCTGTTTTTTTTTTTAATGTAATCAGCTTCAGCGGGCCGCCGGGCCGGGGATTAATGTTTTCATAGCGAAGCAGATCCGCGACACTCTTCTTTCAAAGTTGGGAAATATCATCGTTGCTGTTAATTGTAGGCTTCATACACGTAAATTTTATCAACATGGCGAGGGCTCCACTTGGGCAAACGCATGATCTGGCCAGCTTGCCGTATTTAGACGAAGAAGTACTTCTAGCAGAACTCAAATACCGCTATGAAGGCGATCAAATATACGTAAGTTCGTTGTTCAGTCCCGTACCGAATATGTTCATGTAAGGTCATCTAAAATTGGGTCTTAAGTGAGGTTAAGTTTACCCTAAACATTCTTACATTGAGATATATTATATCAGTCAGAAGTAAATCGTAAGGAGTTTTTAAATTGCAATGTTGGTGAATGTGTACAAAATTATGGAAATTGTGAGAACTTATTTCTACCTAAGCAAAGGACAATTTTTATCATTTAGATTCCTTTCACCAAACCGTAAATAATAAATGCATGCGCGGACTCTCTCGCTCAAACAACTGCTGCCGTCAGAAAAATCTAGAATAAGTTGTGAAATAAGTAATAATTTGTACAAACGCATGGAAGGCTTTTGCGTGTAAGTCTCTGTGTAACTTATTATCCTCCAGACTAAATTACGAATTATATAAAGTTTTTAGAGGTTCACAGAACTGTCTGTGCATTGGATTGGCTTGTGTGAGTCTCTGAAACTCATTGTATTGAAAATAATCAACTAAATGCATTCAGAGACACTTTTCCATTCAGTACATGTATGTTTTAAAGTGTTGATTGCAATATATCTCGGTTAAAACTGTCCTCAATCAAAGATTGTACTTATGAAGAATACTAGGTGAAGGATGTAGGGAAGTGCCTCTCATTCAGGGTATAATATGTAGTTGCAATCTGTTCACTAACAGACAAAATATGTTTTGAGAACCTTTCCGAAGCCAAAAGGCTATCATATCTGCTTGATTGAGGTGGATATTATGACTAGTCAAAATCTCCATTCATGTACTTAATGGAGACATCTCTATACACTACAGCTCAAAGGAATTTGCATAGGGAAAGGGAAAGGGAAGAAAGGGAAGGAGCCGCAGTTTTAAACCGCGGTATATTTTGTCCAGTTCAGCATTTTTAAGCTAAAAAGCATCGTGTTTCATGCTGAACTGGACATAATATACCGCGGTTTAAAACTGCGGCTTAACTTTCTTCCCTTACCCTTTACTTATGCCAATTCCTTTGAGCTGGAGTGTAGATCTCATCACATTACAAGTACAGAAAATGTGTCAAAACCATTACATTTTGCCTTAAAAAGTATTGCAAAGTAAAATGTTATAAATTGCTTTCTTTTCAGTCATATGTTGGTGACATTTTAGTGGCCATCAACCCGTTCAGGGATCTAGGCATCTATGGAAAAGAGGTAAGACGGTATAGGGTTCATCTCAGATCATGCATGTGAAAGAGTGATGTACAGTAGTGATGTGTTCAGTATTCATACAGCTACATGTATGTTAATCAATTTACCAATGGTATATTTAGCAGTCAGAAAGAAGAATTAGATGAAGTAGAACTCTATTTTAATCATTTCCCAGATGTATTTTATTTTTATTTAAATTACCAGTACAGTATTTGTACAAAAATGGTTCATTGAGCAGTGGAAAGAAAAACGATGGGGGTGGATCCAAAATTCAAACTGTCTTTTCCATTTTACCATATGCCCCACTCAAAAGAACACTAAAGGGGGGGGGGGGGGGCGATGTAGAATCCCTCCCCTTGACTATGAGATAATTTTTTTAAATTTTTTTAACCTGATCCTTAGGGTTATGGATAGCCTCCATTCTTTTGTGTCTGGGTTTTCTGTCCATCCGTCCGTCCAGATATTGTTCATGCGGTAACTCAAAGCACAATCAATTGAATTTCATCAAACAATGACAATATCTAGCAGGGCAAGTAACTGGTTAGATTTTTGCTTTCTCTATCTACACTGATAATTAGGCATGACATACTCACTGTCTTGCTGCTTGTCTTCCCCATATTTATTACCCGGTAATGGGTCATTCCATGGAATTGGGGCAAAGTTTTCATGCAATGTCCATGTAACGGAAGGATCAACCTTTGCAGTTCATCATGAAGATCAATTCAGATCAATTGAGCTGTCAATGAAAAATTTCTCTCTTTTCTCAGTAATAGACATTAAAATTGGAAATCTTTTATGGATTTGAAGCAACAGGCATACAAAAATCTACCACCGTTACATGGACATCATATTGTTTTGACATGGACAAGATATTTTCATAAGTCAAATTGCAATATGCCATGGTCTTTGTAAAATAATACTGGTAGGGACCACATTTTTTTGCTCATGCCATAATTGGATTGTATTTGCCTGGTTCGAAAGAGATATGGATGTGGAGTTGTGGTATGTCACAAAAATTGCCCCAACCCCATTGAATGACCTTAATAGTTATTTCTCTGCTTCTCTTCACAGTACACAGAACGGTACAAGCAGGCCAAGCGCACCGATAACCCTCCACACATCTACGCCGTCTCTGATCTGGCCTATCAGTTCATGCTGTCAGGCAATGCCGTAGGGGGTCAAAAGAACCAATGCATCGTCATCAGGTATCAACTATCAAGGGGAAACTAAATCACATTTAAAGTACCACAAATATGTGCTTTAGGGGTTTTGACTTTTGATATCATGTATTACCATTAAGAACAGATGTGTCTTATGAAAGAGCGTTTGTTTTCGCACAAGATGAATTCATTTGTGTTGTTCAGTGATATGTATCAGCTGAGAAATGATTTTTCATTTGAAATGAAGGTGAAGTGATCACTTAATCTTCAAATTGGCAATGTGCACAATACTTTGAAGTCAAACTTTTGGCCTATCCCTATGTTTAAAAAACATGAATATTATGAAGATGTTTATTTTTAATGCTAAATATGTTACTCATTGCGGATAAATGGTTACTGATAATCGTTTGTCTTGCAATGTAAGGTAAACGGAATAAAAAAGATCACGACGTTTCGTGCGCCGCTGCAACACTTCGTCAGGTATGATACAAAATTGTAGGCGCTGCCTGGAAAGCCATGGCATCCGTACGGTTTTCAGATACTACCCTCCGACAACAACTAACATGCCCCAAAGATCCTATCCCTCAACATAGACGGGATGGAATCGTGTACAACATCCCTTGCAAAGGGTGTGACCGTTCATACATCGGTGAAACTACCCGACCAATATCTGAAAGAATCTCTGAGTACAAGAGGGATGTCAGGCTCCGCCGGTATGATGGATGGAATCATGTACAACATCCCTTGCAAAGGGTGTGACCGTTCAGACATCGGCGAAACTGCCCGACCGATATCTGAAAGAATCTCTGAGTACAAGAGGGATGTCAGGCTCCGCGGGACTGACAGCTCACCAGTAGCCGAACATGCAAGGGATAACCAGCACCAACTGGACTGGGATGGGGTTCTGTGCATCTCCCAAGAACGGCACTGGTACACACGTAGGGTTAAGTAAGCCATCAATATCCGTCTCAATCCCAACAATTTGACTCGAGGCAACGGGATCGATATCCCTGATTTTTGGATTCGTACGATACGCCGCCATGACACTCCCCGCCATGACACTCGACCGCCTTTCGATACACCTTGGTAGCGCGTTGTTAGTCTGAAGCCAGCCTTTGTTACTCCCCAACAATGTGCACCTATTAGCAACCCTTGGACTTGGTCGCCCGTAATTACGGCCTGAGACTTTGTCCTTTTTGTCCTTTGTCGGTAACTTGTTACTGCCGGTCAATGCGAGGCACATCAACGGTCTATTGTTGGTCAAGTACCCGGATATGCCGGCTATTAGTATTGGACCATTTATGGGCAGATTTCAGTTAGTGCGCTGCACTGACCACAGGGTATTTAAACCCCTACTTACTACAGTTTTATATCACACCTGACGAAGTGTTGCAGCAATGCACGAAACGTTGTGATCTTTTCGATTCCGTCTACCTTACATTGCGAGACAAACGATTATCAGTAGCCATGTTTATTTTTGTTTTATAATCGATATCATATCGTATCATCGTCATGGTTATTATTATTTGTGTTAAGGATAACTGTGTTTTATGTGTTTGTTTTGTCTTCTAGTGGAGAGAGTGGAGCGGGAAAGACAGAGAGCACTAAGCTGATCATCAAACAGCTCATTGACCTCTGCAAGGGCAAGTCACAACTGGAGCAGCAGATCCTTCAGGTAACTCACTTGCCTGTATTGCAATTCATATCATAATCTCAATCTTAAAATAAATTCACTTTTAATTATACTGGTCTGGTAGATTATAATTTTGATGTAATTGTGTTATGTTTTCACAAATATATTTACAAAAAATTTTCAACGAAGCAATGAAAAAAAGTTGTAAAACATGTCAAACAGATAACAATGAAAGCTAATACCAGTAGTTAAATGAAAGAAATTGATGTGATGTGCAAAACGTAATTTGCTTGCTTCAATCAACATTACATTTGTGTTCGTGAATTATCCAGTAGATTAACTCCTTCTGTGCCAGACAGAATGCTTCTCTATATGAGTTGTGTTTATTTCTTGTGCAAAAAAGGAAGTAAGTGCCTAAACGGTCTGTCACTTTGCTGGCGTGGAGGAACATTACAAATGACCCAACGGACTCGCTGTCATTACAAATGACAGACGCAAACAGCTTTGGGGTGAATGAACCTGAACATTCCTGTGAACATTCCTAGTGTGTGCCATGCAAGCCAGAAAATCTGGCATGTTTCACTCTTGTGTGCCACCTGGGACTTATTCACACATTGTCCCATAGAGCAGCTGTGAATCGGGCCACAGAGGGTTAAAGGTAGCCCGTCCCTTTTGCAGACCTAATTCAGAAAGTTCCCTGACTTTGTCACCAATTGAGAGAGAGTGGCTATATAACCTTTTCCTGGAATAGACAAAGCGTAATAGTCGGTTTTGAGGAAATAATCTTTGATAATTGCTTTCTTTTTTCGTACCATGAAAATAGTCAAATCTCAGTGAAAACTAGTTAGATTTTAATTTGTTCTTCAGGAGTTATAGTATATCTGACCTTAAAATGTCACAGTTGGTATCCCAAAGATGTGTGCTAAATATGTGCAAACTTTCATGAAGTTTGCAGATGTTTGTAAAAGGGACGGGCCATCTTTAACCTTTCCTGTGCCAGGTCAAATACAGGTCTATGGGATTTGTGTGCATTATTGGGGACAAAATGCACCCCTGGCGAGCAAAGAGTTAAAGATGCTGATTGGGCCTGAGTGGAGTACTGCAAAGGACGCATGTCGTGACACAACACGCCAAAGAAGCCTCGTACCTCACCTCATGCCATCATTACAGACGTTGGCCGCATTTCGCTCCCGTGTGAATGAACCTGACATTCCTAACATCATGTTCCTTCCTCTCATCCAGGTCAATCCTCTCTTGGAGGCATTCGGCAACGCGCAGACCGTGATGAATGACAACTCCAGCCGCTTTGGGAAATACATTCAGCTCAAGTTCAAGGAGGGCACTGGTAGGTCCTGGGCACAATATTTACATGCTGACTAACAAGGTCATGGGCTTTTCAGAGCTTACAAGTCACTGTTTAAGTCATAGTTGTGGATCCCAATGCATGAGGAAATAAATTGAATGTTCCATTGCAATATACCTGTAATGATTTATTGTAATTCATTCTTGTGTAAATATGAAATATATTAAACAAAAGATACTACCATTAACACAAAACCAACAACAGCTATTGTACTGTAGTAAATCACTTAAAGCACATTGAACTGATCCTTTTTGCTTGTTTGATTGGTCAGACAAATTGTAATACTGAATTTAGGCCCTATGAATATTGTTTCTCAATGGAAAATACAAATGAATAGAATTTTTTGCACATTTGACTTTTGACCCATTTCCTTTGCCCTCAGTGATGCATATAGAATTTACGATGATACATTACATGTCATGACAGATTTCAATTCATGGGGTACTTCTGACCTTTGACCTTTGTTCTTTAACCCTTGCCTTCTACCCTCAGTGATGGGGGCTAAGATCTCTGAGTACCTGCTGGAGAAGTCTCGGGTGGTGTTCCAGAACCCAGGGGAGGAGAACTTTCACATCTTCTACTACATGCTGGCTGGCCTTGGGGACGACATGAAGACAAAGCTGCAGCTGCAAAACGCCTCAGAGTACTTGTAAGTGTTACATGTAACTCAAGGGGATGGATACTTCATTGGACATGCATACTTTGGAGAGTGTACTTAAAAGCCTAGATAGAGGAAGAAGAAAAGTGCACATGAACATAGCATGAAATGTAGAGGTAACTTGCATCCTTCCTTACAATACATTAAAGTGTGGATTCTCAAATCTGTGTTCAGATGAAGACCTAAAATTTCTGAATTCAATCGATTTTATTTAATTCATCATAATTTTTTTTTTTTCCTGACTCTGATGCAGTCACACAAACATATTTACCTTGTACTGTAACTCATCAACAAGGAAGCCATTTTCAATAAGCGTGACTATCAACTTTTCTTTGTTTGTAGGTATCTACGCAATGGACCATCCTGTCTGAAGAACAATCCAGTAGGATTGAAGAAGTATTTTGATGAGCTTATGAATGCTATGGATCTTGTGGGATTTCTGGATGAGGTTAGTAAATGAGAAAAACGAATTTACTTGTTTTTTTCTTGAATAATGAAATCCAAAAGACATTTATATGTCTGGTTGTTCGGTTGTTCCAAACTTTAGAGGAGAAAGACAACATGTTTTGAACATCCATGCCAGAGTACGAACCAGAGTCCAGCTGAAGAAAGGGGCCAACAATGTCAGCACAGATAATGATCTGATATAAACATTGCATTGCCAATTTGAATACAAGCAATTATGATTGGCTATGCTCTTAAAAGTTTGTGAGGATATTGATGTCGGAAATGGTGACATTAAAATGCTCTCTCTGTACAGATTTGAAGGCTTTACATGATTGGTTTGCAGGAAAAAGATGTTTGCAGGAAAAGGATGACAGGTTCAACTGTCATGCCCGTGTAGACAGAAGCTAATAATGTCACTGCAGATATTGATCTGATTGAATATATAGCATTGCCAATTTGAATATTATGATAATGATAGGTTTCACTCTTCAATGCATTGCCCTTTAATGATGTATTTTATGATGATGTGGTGGGGAAGATTCTAAGACAGTGAACATTTTATTGTCTCTATATTTGCAGGAGAAAGATGACATGTTTCACATCCTCGCCAGTGTGCTGGCCATGGGCCAACTGAAGATAGAGGCCAATGATGATGACGCAGCCTTGATCACCAACGAGGGCGCTGCACAGAGGGTTGGGGTAAGAAGTAACCCTCTTTGCACGAGGCTTATCAGAATTCAGTGTCTTTCCAGGGGGTTACATCATCAAATCCAGAAAAAAACTTGCCAGTCTCCTTAAAGTGTTTTTTTTTTCTTCACTACAACAGATGCTATGTGCAGAAACTAAGTAGGTACATGTATTATGTTATTGCTTCATCTTCTAATTTGTTAACAGTAAGTGACATATAGAATGAACTAGCTAAGACATATAAATAAAACCATTGCTGTTTGCTATTGCTTTACTAACCACATGACGAAGAATAGAAAACAGCATTTAGCAATAAGTACCTATTTATTTTTTACAATTCACTGTTATTTAGTACAAATTGGTGTTGAAGACACACAGAGAAAGATAGCTAGAGAGAGACGAAAAGAGGGAGAAGGGGCATATAACTTTTACAAATCCACCCTCTAAAATACAAACTTATAGTTGAATTATCTGTAGCTACACTCTGTCGCACATTGATGTTAGACATGAGAGAAAAAGACAGAAAGAATAGGGTATTAATAATGATGTGGTGTCTGATCACAATAATCATCTATTCATTTGTAAAAGTCAATTAATATTTATTCACGCACCAATGCATTGCAAATTGATAATTGTTCATCACAGGGATTAGATCTCAGCGAAGGGAAATTGAAGTCATGAGAGACCCACTTTCTGGAAGGGCATAAAGATTAATCATGTATCCACTGAGCCATGACATAGTCAGATGGCGCATCAAATTTCATTCTTCATTTCACTTATCTATTTTCCAGACAGATGTACTTTTTGTCACTCAAAACAGAAATAATTGCAAATCAAAAACTTAAGTACAATGTGTGCATAAATTTCACATCAGACAGAACATATGTGATGTGAATAATTGATAGATTCATTTGAAAGTCTATGAAATTGAATATTATATAAATAGTGTACAATCTATTGTACAATATACTGGATTATATGTACGACAAATATAAAATTATCCCGAGTGCAGGTTTATTTCACCGAGGCCGAAGGCCGAGGTGAAATAGGCTTGCACGAGGGATAATTTTATATTAGGAGTTCATATAGTCCAGTAATATTGTATGATAGAACGTTCACTATTTATTATAGTAAATAGATCTCTCAATCTAAGCCCCCCATCATGGATTTTACCATAGTCTAGATCTAGATGGCATACGTTCTTCTTACCTTATATTTGTGAAATTCCAATTGAACACGATGAACTCCTAATTACATGTAGCAACAAATGAACTCCAAACAGTCGATGAACTCCTAGTCCAGTTGAATGAACTCCAAAAAGTGACGCTGCAAACCGTACCGAAGAGTGATCATCGACCTCTTCGCATAAGACTCCCCGTTACCTTGGCGGAGCTCGGCGTAGAAAGACCGTAGAAAATCGTTCAGTTCTGGGGCACTGCATCGCTCAGTTAGTACTGCAAAATCCACTTCTTTCTGCCTACAATACGACCTCACGATGTTCAAAGAGTAGCTTATTACTCCTTTTGTCCGCGTGGAATCCTTGTCATCCACAATGGAAGCAAGATCCTCTTCCGTAAGGGAAGGAAATCGGAAATTATTATCCATTTTGCAGTTCTTCGCGAAATTGTTCGCCGGTGAAGAAATGACAGAAAAAGTGTCCGATAATTTTCACCTACGATAGGCATGATAGCTATCGATACTCAAAATTTGTCGTCTGCTGTAAGGGGTTAAACCACGTAAATTTGTATTTCTATCTGCGATCGGAAATTATAAAAATGCTACTTTGGGAAATCGATATACAAATATATCGATTGAAAACAAATTAATCGATATTCTCCCCATTCATTTAACACGGGTTTAGCCATCCAAAAATCGAAAGTTATATTGTACATATGTACAATATAACTTTTTGAAGGGAGGTCACGTGGTACCAATCCAGCCAATCACAGCTCGTATTTTACTACCACTATTTACTATATGAATATATAGTTGGTTTCAATCAATGCATACTGTTGTGCAGATGTTATTCAACTTTAAAGGGAAGATTCTTCACTGCTTAAATCTCATTACACATAGATGAGGGTTGCTGAGGTTTGAATCGTCCCTGTCCCTCTTATGTTTGATCACTTTGATATGTGGAGCACGCCTTAGAAGCGAGTGATTATTGTGTCTATGCAAATTTTTTGTTTTTGTTTAAATTAAATAATCTCTCTATAACAAATGACAATGAAAAAATAAAATAATGCATATCAACTTATATTTATTTTAAATTCTTGAATTGGCACTGGTCTTGGTGCTTTGTGTGTTATTTCTTAAAACATGATGCTTTACCTATAAAATGTGACCTTCCACTATTTGGAGTATGAGTTCTTTTGGGAAAAGGTTAAAATCTCTCTTATCCCATGGCCGGGCATTAAAGATCCCATCAGCTCACGACACATTTTCGTACCAATGGTAAGTTGAAAAGTGAATGTGTAATTGCGTCTTGCTTGCAGGATCTGCTGGGGATCGACAAGGAAGACCTGATATCAACTCTGACGTACACCACCAGTGTGGCTCATGGAGAGCGCTTCCAGAGGAACTACACCAAAGCACAGGCACAAGGTGAGTTGGAGGACACGGGCGGGTTTAGAGCCATCTGGGTTCCCGTCTTATAATGAGTTACGATTAATCTGAATCAATTGCAAGTCCAATCCCCTATCTCTAACATACAGAGATATGATTGCTATGAATCGCATGTCAAGTTGTGATCAATCACAATTGTATATGAGATTAAATTTCAAGGGACCATCTGTGATTAGTTAACTTTATAAAATCCCAACTCCTTAACCACTTAAGTGCCAGACAAAATGCTGCTCTATGGGATTTTTGTGCATTAATGGTGACGTAAGCCACATGTGGCATGTCAAGGGTTAATTGTGACCCTAATGCCAGGCCTATAACCTAATGCTAAACCCTACACATAATCCTAATCCAACTCCTACATTATCATAGCAACTACACCAAGGCACATATGCAAGGGCCACTGCCTGAAGCTGGTCACAGAATATTCAGGAGATTACCCATTCATTTGCCAGACGAAAGCCTTAGTACAATTTGTTTGTAGGTAGGTGGGAATGCAGTAGTATGCAAAAATAGAAAATCATGCTGGCTATAAAATAGTATTGCATTGTTTGAATTCCCTTTCTTCTTGCCAAGGGATCATATACATGTATGTGTGTAACTGAAGTCATACATTTATAAAAGCTGTGCTTGATTAAGTGGACAACATTGTTTGATTTCATCTTGCTGCTGCGTAGATGCCCGTGATGCGATGACCAAAGCTTTGTATGGCCGCCTCTTCAGCTGGATTGTGAACAAGATTAACCAGCTCCTGGCAGCGGACGAGCAGCTAAACCCAGCCCAGACGACACAGATCGGTGAGTGACTTCTTGAAGTTACGTCATCACTACAATTTAATGCATTGTGAGCCTAGTAAATATTTGTCAGAGAAGAGGAGATGGGACAGTGAAATGTCTGATTGAGTATTGTGTTTTGTTTTTACTTCAGTTACACTCTTCATCTGATAGCTTTAAACAGAGGAAAATACAAGGAGAAAGCAGAAGAAATAGCAGATTAAGAAAGAGGAAGTTAAGACAAAGAAGTAAGAACACGAAAAAGATTAGACATATGGTAGAGTAGAGGAAATAAGAAAAAAGAATGAGAGGAAAGAAAAAGAAGAAAGGGAGGAGAGAAGGCAGAAATTGGATAAGGAGGAGATAAAGAACGAGAATTTAAACAGAAGAAAACACAAATGGGAAGGAAAACAAGAAAGATGTGACAAGGGATCAGGTAGAGGAGGATAATAGAGTACATGTCAAATATTTATTCTGGGATCAAGGCTTGGAAACGTTTTAACGATGTCACATGCCCTGTACCATTTCTCCCCAGGCATTCTGGATATCTTTGGCTTTGAGCACCTCCAGACCAACAGCTTTGAGCAAGCATGCATCAACCTAGCCAACGAGCAGCTCCAGTTCTTCTTCAATCAGGTGAGTCTGACACCAAGACTAGTCTGTCCATAGCCCTTTGTATGCCGTATAGCTTCTTCTCTATGGATTTGTCTTTTTTTTTGTGATAAAAAGACACATGTGACACACAAAGGATCAAAGACTTTGTATGCCAGCTAAGTTTCTTGTCTATGGGATTTGTGTCTTTTACTCGTCATAAAAAGACACATGTGACACACATAGAATTAAAGACTTTGTGTGCCAGATGAGCTTCTGGTCTATGGGATTTGTGTCTTTTACTCGTGATAAAAAGACACATGTGACACACAAAGAATTAAAGACTTTGTATGCCAGATGAGCTTCTTCTCTATGGGATTTGTGTCTTTTACTCATGATAAAAAGACACATGTGACACACAAAGAATTTAAGACTTTGTGTGCCAGATAAGCTCCTAGTCTTTGAGATTTGTGTCTTTTACTCGTGGTAAAAAGACACATGTGACACACAAAGAATTAAAGACTTTGTATGCCAGATGAGCTTCTTCTCTATGGGATTTGTGTCTTTTACTCATAAAAAGACACATGTGACACACAAAGAATTAAAGACTTTGTGTGCCAGATAAGCTCCTAGTCTTTGAGATTTGTGTCTTTTACTCGTGGTAAAAAGACACATGTGACACACAAAGAATTAAAGACTTTGTATGCCAGATGACCTTTTTCTCTGTGGGATTTGTGTCTTTTACTTGTGATAAAAAGACACATGTGACACACAAAGAATTAAAGACTGGGATTGTATTCTGTCAACTTCTCAATAGACAGATAGCTTAAAGGTTCACAATATGTGAAACTTTGCATGGATTGACTTCAAATTGGTTCCTGTTTACGCTTTATGGAAATGATAAAAGACTCATTGAATTAAGCATCATTCTTCTTCTCTTCCTGCTTTTCACTCTCATTCTTTTTCTTCATTTTCAAATTCATTTTCATTTTCATTCCTGCTGAGTTTTTCTTCATATAAATGATTTAAGTACCCAGAGAGAGGGTCAGTTCAGTTCTGTTCAGATTTATTTTGTCAAATAAAATATTTACAAATAAATGACATACAGTAATCCACTATGTGTGATATAATGTGAATATGATTACTTACAAAGGAAAAACAAAGGAAAAAATGTGTGGAAATGGGATGCAAGAGGAACTTGCAAAGAGAGTCTGGAGTGTGTGAAGGAAAACCTAATGACTGTTCTGACCTTTTTGCAATAGAGTCCATCTCAGAGGTATATAGCCTTTAGAGTATTTTCATATACAGTGGTGTTTTCAACTTCCCAGTGCAAATGCAATCAGTTGCGGACAGCTTTATGTGTTTGTACACTGATGGACTGTAATAAAGTGCAATAACTCACAGTGGGGTGGGAACTTCCTAACAAGCTTGACTACATATTTACTATATATCTGATCCTCCTTGTTTTCCAGCACATCTTCCTATTGGAGCAGGAGGAATACAAGATGGAGGGGATCGACTGGTCCAACATTCCCTTCGTCAACAATGAGCCTCTCCTGGTAAGACCTCAATGTGTCTCTGTCTGATGACTGCTGACATCTTATACTGCTGCCTTCTAATTCTCCATCCTTCATATACACTACAGCTCAAAGGAATTGGCATAGCTAAAGGGAAAGAGGAGAAAGGGAAGGAGCCACAGTTTAAACCGCTGTATATTTTGTCCAGCTCAGCATGAAACATGATGCTTTGTAGGCTAAATCATTGTGTTTCATGCTGAACTGGATAAAATATACCGTGTTTTAAAACTGTAGCTCCTTCCCTTCTTTCCCTTTCCCTTCACCTATGCCAATTCCTTTGAGCTATAGTGTAGGGGAAATTCTTGCCATAATACACCACATAGCGACCATCAAATTTGTTTGCAGTCACGTCTGATACACCCGTTCTCTAGACCCAAAGCTGACATGACTGCGAACGAAGTCTGAATGTGGCTGCACAGTGCATCATGGGACGGCTTTTCGTCATGTGCAGCATGTCGATTTATTTTTATTCTCTTTTCCACTTCTCCTTGGTCTGTTGTCCCGAGTTGTGGTGTGTTTGTGTTGTAAGTCTTTGATTTTAGAATGAAGCTTTCATGTAATCTGGTCATATATCATAAAGCCTTTGTTTCTTCCTTTGCTGTTTCCATCTCACATTGTTTATAAATACACTTTTAGCTGTGTCTGTTCATGTCATTCCTATTTGAAATATGTTGGACATTTTGAAGGGAGGGAAAAATGAACTTTAATTGCGTATGATGCATCACTTTTTGAGCCAGATGGTTGCCAAGGTCACTGATTTGTCACAAGATACTCTCACCATATGCGTGGCCTTCCAGTGTGTAAATACAGCAATTTTGAAGAAATTTTTAGGGATAAAACTGCAGATGGCATCCATACCAGGCCTCCTGGCTAATCTGATGATTAGATGTGATTAATGCTGGCATACTGAAAGAGGACATTGTCGCCTATCTGATAATCTTATCTTACAATCTTATTTAAACAAAATGAGGGAATCTGCTGCGGTGCAATCATAATATTTAAATTAGATTAGCTAATACTGGTTCCAACTACATTTGCATTCAGATTAGAAAATTGGAAAAAAAATATGGAAAAGAGATGAGAACAAAATAGAGGAAAAAATAATCAAGGATAATGTATAAAAATAGATTTACAGGTATCACATATTAAAGGAATGAATAAAGTTACCACTAAATATATAAGGAAATCTGACTTCTGTTTATATTTATATGCATATATATTTGTTCTCTCTCTCTCTTTTCAGTTGTATTTAGCTAAATCACAAGAAAATATTACATAAATATGGACTGCTCTGTGGGGCATGATTAAAACTATAGGCACAATCTGATCTCAAATCGTGCTATTATCCCAATGTACTAGACGAGGGATTTCTGCAAGGAAAAGTACAATTAACCAGTCAATTGTACTTTTGGGGTACTATTGCCCACTATAAAATGAAATAGTTAGATCTGATTCATTACTGTCAACCAATCCAATAACAGAATTCTTAAAATGTGGTATATAATGAGCTTTATGCTTTATTTAGACACAATAGGAAATTGTCATATCTAATGTTGTCATCTTGATTGTCTCGACACCAGAACCTGTTTATGGCAAAGCCCATCGGTATCCTGGCCTTGGTGGATGAGGAGACTCTCTTCCCACAGGTGAGCACAAAGTTTTTCTAGAAATTAGCAAGATATTAAAGGTAAGGGGGGGGGGGAATGGTACTGATTATGGTCCGTAATCATGGTATGACTGTTCTGCCATCATCAGCGGAGTCCAGATTTTTGTGTGATTTCAAGGATTTCATCACTTTAAACATATACTGTACTGGGAAGGCAAAAATGCCTTCAAAATGTAATTGTTAGCAATCTTCTTGCCAATGGTCTTAAATTCATGTATTGTCCATTTTAGAAGCTTGCTGAAAATCATTTGCCCTCAATTGATCTGCATTTTTAGTAATGAGTGATTAAATCACAAATTTGGAGAATTAATCATTAAATCCTCAAAATGTTTTGGGCTGAACATTTTGAGGATTTAATCATTAATTCTCCAAATGTGGATCATTTGAGGGCAAATAACTTTCAGCAAGCTCCTAAAATGGACAATACATGAATTTAAGACCATTGGCTAGAAGATTGCTAACAATTACCTTTTGAAGGCTTTTTTGCCTTCCCAGTACAGTATATGCCCTTTAAGATGAATCACTCCTCTTATCCCAAAACCAAAACTAGAATAGGACCCATGGTGATGACAGAATGACACTCCATTGATTACAAGATCCAGTAGCCTTTACCACTATTACCCTTAACCTTTGATAAGGATAATGATAAACATACAAATGTGATAAAACAACTGTGATATTAATTGCAAGTCATAGAAATCATAATATGTGACTCTATAGGAGCAATGGAATTGCTCATGGAAGCAAAAGGAGGGGCTTAGGAAAGATTGTGAATATTCGTAATGTCCTTATCATATTTTTTTCTTTTTTTTTTCTTTCATTCAATTGATTATAATATTGATATTAGTGTTTTGGTTGATGCTGAGTCAAAACAGATGTACAGTATAAGCTTTACAGAAAGACCACTCATGTGTGACTAGAAAAGTGGTCTTTATGTACAGGTTACTTAAATACAAGTTTCATTGAAAAACATTGTTCCAGGAAAAAAAAAAATATAGTCTTCTTAGGTAACTGCTCTTTTTATAAAGGTGTTCATTAAAGCAGGTATTTTACAAATACGGATTGGATATGTGCTGAAATGGGACTTGCATGTATTAACTTGTGCAAAAATGCACCCATGGTGATTAGCCCTCTCATTACCATTGACATGGAGATGTGTAGCAAGCCAGTGGGTTATTAAAGGTAGCCCGTCCCTTTTGCAGATCTAATTCTGAATGTTCCCTGACTTTGTCATCATTTGAGAGAGAGAGTGGCTATTCCCTGGAATCGACAAAGCGTAATATTCGGTTTTGAGGAAATAATCTTCGATAATTGATCGAGCTTACTTTTTTCGTACCATGAAAATAGTCAAATCTCAGTGAAAACTAGTTAGATTTTCATTTACTACAAGGGGATTACCTCAGACCTTTAAATTTCACTGTCGGTATCCCAAAGATATTGCTAAATGTGTGCAAACTTTCGTGAAGTTTGCAGATGTTTGTAAAAGGGACAGGCCATCTTTAAAGGGCGTATACTGTACTGGGAAGGCAAAAAAAGCCTTCAAAAGGTAAATGTTAGCAATCTTCTTGCCAATGGTCTTAAATTCATGTATTGACCATTTTAGAAGCTTGCTGAAAGTTATTTGCCCTTAAATGATCCACATATGGAATAATTAATGATTAATGATTAAATCCTCAAATTGTTCGGGCCGAACATTTTGAAGATTTGTGGTTTAATCACTCATTACTCCATATATAGATCATTTCAGGGCAAATAACTTTCAGCAAGCTTCTAAAATAGAAAATACATGAATCTAAGACCATGGGCAAGAAGATTGCTAACAATTACATTTTGAAGGCTTTTTTGCCTTCCCAGTACAGTATACGCCCTTTAATGAATAGGAATTGTAAAGGTTAAAGGATTAAGCAGAGAGGCATCTTGTGATTGCTTGTCAGGGCACGGACCATTCCCTGGTGGAGAAGATGGATAAGAACTTTGCTCGCAGCCACCACTACATCAAGGCCAAGGTGTCCACCAGTAACTCCTTCAGCATCGACCACTACGCCGGCAAGGTCAGTGCTTCCTCTCCCCCTGCCATCTTTGTCTAGTATGTTGTGTGGCAGTGCATTGCTTTGTGTGTCCATGATAGTGATCGGGGCCCCGTTGCGTAAAAGTTACCATCAATGGTAACTCTGCCATCAATGTTAACTACCATGTGTGGAAACATCGCTTGACAGCCAATGAAATTCAAGGTTTTCATAGATATTGCCAGTGGTAGCAAAGTTACCATTAATGTTAACTCTGCCATCAATGTTAACTACCAGGCATGGTAACATCACTTGACTTGACAGCCAATGAAATTCAAGGTTTCCATAGATATTGCCAGTGGTAGCAAAGTTAACATTAATAGTAACTCTGCCATCAATGTTAACTACCAGGCATGGTAACATCGCTTGACAGCCAATGAAATTCAAGGTTTCCATAGATATTGCCAGTGGCAGCAAAGTTACCATTAATGGTAACTCTGCCATCAATGTTAACTACCAGGCATGGTAACATCACTTGACTTGACAGCCAATGAAATTTAAGGTTTCCATAGATATTGCCAGTGGTAGCAAAGTTACCATTAATGTTAACTCTGCCATCAATGTTAACTACCAGGCATGGTAACATCGCTTGACAGCCAATGAAATTCAAGGTTTCCATAGATATTGCCAGTGGTAGCAAAGTTACCATTAATGGTAAGTTTTCTGCAACAACGCCCTGTTGTGGTAAAGATTTTGCTGGAATCAGTGTTTTGGAACATTGTTTAAAAACAGCGTTTAGTAAACATACTATTGTAACACATTCTGTCCAGCTTGTCCCTTGTCAAAAGACCAAACAGGGCATGAATTTTGTGCAACACTTTGTGACATCATATGTAGATAGTGCTTCAGATTACAGTTGTGTTTTGAAGATTCCAGAAACACTGTTTTAAATTATCACTAGGATTATTTTTTTTTCTGGCTTGAAGTGGTTAGATTTGAAACATTGTTACTAGCCAGAAACAAATCTTTAAAATGCACCTTAGCTTGCTGGTACACACCCGTGTCAGTCAGTCAGTCAACCAGGGGAGTTATGGTAGAACAACTTAGATGATTGATGATAGATGTTGCCCAGGTGGATATTCTCAACTAAATTCTATTGTAATCATGGAACTCTGTCAGGTATCTTGAAGCATGTCTAATTTAGGGGGAAAATGAAAATATACATGAAACTTGTCGAAGGTAAGATGTAGTCTTTAAGTCTACTCCATCTCACTGTCAACATGTGTCATGTACATGGCTTTCCTGTTGATAAATGACATATTTTCAAAGAAAGACTTGATGTCCAGTGGTTATGTCGAGAGTAAGCACATCCATCATCTTCACTATCATGTATTTTCTTCAAGTGAAAAGTAAAACGCTGAGTGTAGTTGTTTCATGGAAGTCACATTCTGCATACATTTTAATCCTGCCTTTCCCAGGCTTAATAATGTTCTGTGGGCTTTGTGTATATTAATAGTGACAAACTTTACACATGGCACACAAAGAGTGGAAATTTTGAGTGTGCAAACACATTTTGAAAAGGGGAGTTATACAAAAAGGTGAGATCATGTTCAGGATTCTTTCAGACCAGTGGGAACTCATAACCACTCAAATGCCAATATATGTGCTGCATTATGAGATTGGTGTGTACCTGGTAGTACTTATGATGTGTCGGGGTGTATGCACATATACACTGGTTAGAAGGTATTTACTGGGCAGGCGTTTTTGAAAGTAGACAGAAGCATTCATAAGAAGTTGACTTTCATTTTATATCACATTTTTTGTACCACCTATTTCTATCAACACCTGAGGGTATGTTTATATTCACATTTCTAAGCAAGATTCAGCATTCCTTTAAGTAAATTGTAGTGAGATTTTGGTGGATGTGAACACAAAAAGTACCTTTGCTGATTCAAAGTAAAAAAAAACCCAGTGTGTTTCTATATGTGATTATGGTAGTGAATCAGCGTTTGTAAACAGTGGTTCCAGAAAAGTGTGGATATAAGCGTGTCTAACTTCTTTTCTCTCTGGTTCTTCCTTGTAGTCTTAGTTTCAGACTGGTGCTGGGTTTTCTGCTCTCATATCTCTTCCTTCAAATTCTTATTAGAAAGTCCTTCAAGACCGTAAGCATTTCACAATGCATACATATAGATTGAGTTGTAGTGTGCAGTTTAATGAATGTGCTTTTTATTCTTTAACCTTACCAATACACTCAACCATAATGCTTTTTATTCAACCCTGTGGAGTAGAGGTAATGGAGTATGTGTAGATAAGGATGCACAGAGGAGAAGCAAGAAAGAAGAGCCCCCCCCCCCCCACCTTCCCCATTCCATGCACACACACACTGCATGCATTATACTACTTCATGCCTTGAACAAACAGGCCTTCACTAAACAACTATTACAACTGGATAAAACTGCTGCAAACAGTTCTCTAGAAAATTATTCTCCAATGCTGTTTTTTTTTTTCAGTATGAATTCTGCAACCACTTGTGGTAGAGTTTGCCTGGTATAAATATGAATGTCATTACAGATATTTCATGCTTTTCTACTTATCAAAATCAAGTAAAAGATAATGTAAGTTAATATGTAATATTTGTGTAGCTTTTGCTGTATTTGTGATAGTATTACAGTCATAAGCTGGGTCCATGCATGACTTAACCCCCCCCCCCCCTTCCATCCCGACTGCTAAGAATGAAGCTATCCCAATATACTACCATCCTGTCATGTTTGTATTATTGTGTTGTAAATTGTAGTACCCTTTAATGCACTGGTGTTGTCACATTGACCAACTTTTTGTGTGAATCTTAAAGTTGTTTTATCTTGCAGACTTCATTCATGTACCAATGCCATTCTTTTGCATTCATTTCTAGTTTTTTTTTTTTTAACCCTTATAATTTGTGATGAATTTATATACAGTACAGCTTGTTTTCAGAGCTCGTTTCTGAACAATTATCATTTGCCAAAAATAATAAACGGTTCAACTTGTTTTCAAAGTCTAATTGTTAAAGGACATATACTGTACTGGGAAGGCAAAAAAGCCTTCAAAATGTAATTATTAGCAGTCTTCTTGCCAATGGTCTTAAATTCATGTATTGTCTATTTTAAAAGCTTGCTGAAACTTATTTGCCCTCAAATGATCCACATATGGAGTAATTAATGATTAATGATTAAATCCTCAAAATGTTCGGGCCGAACATTTTGAGGATTTGTGATTTATTCACTCATTACTCCAAATGTAGATCATTTCAGGGCAAATAACTTTCAGCAAGCTTCTAAAATAGACAATACATAAATTTAAGACCATTGGCAAGAAGATTGCTAACAATTACATTTTGAAGGCTTTTTTGCCTTCCCAGTACAGTATATGCCCTTTAATGCAAAGGTACTTACTAGCCAAAGGTATGTTTATAATTGTTCTTTAATGAACAGGTTCTTATGTTGGTTTCCCTATTAATTTGTTCTCAAACATGTATGTTGAAAGACATTACATATATGTATATTATATTTCTACATTACCACAGGTCAGAATCTAGACAGGGTAACATAAAGGTTTGTGATCAATCGCAAATTTGAAAGACGAATTCTGATTGGTTACTGGTCAGTCGTTTGAACAAAAAGAGCATGCAACAGGGATGTTGATTGGCCATTGCCATTTTGCGATTGATGGCAAACCTTCATGTTACGGAGCCCAGTGCATGTTCTTTCACCCTTTCACAATCATGGCCATTCAAAGAGCAAAACAGCATTCATTATCATGACTTTCAAATTCAATTGAAGATAATTTAAAATCTTGGCATTTTTGTTTAAAAATCGCATTTATGCCCAAAATCGTGTAGAGAATTTAATTAGCTTTGAATTGCTAGCACTTTTAAAACTAAAAATCATATTCTAATCCTAAAATGGAAGAATTGGTTCTGATTTGAATAAAGTGAATAGTAAAACTAATTCTTTTAATCCCTTTTGTGCATTGTTTACCTAGGTTTCCTATGATGCCACTGGATTCCTTGAGAAGAACCGAGACACTCTGCCCAATGGAGTGATGACCATTCTTCAGAGCAGTAGCAATAGCCTGGTGGCTCGCATATTCAGAGGTTTGTTTCCAGTCATTTTTTAAACCAAGACCTTAGTGCCATTCTCATTGGGCTTAAAAAATCGCAAAGTTAGAAAAATTGCAAAGTTAGGGGACAGGGACCATTCGGCTTTTGGTGCAGTTGCTAGGCAACTTTGTTGTGTTCAGTATTCGGCAGTCTGCTATTTTTACCAATTGTGTTACTTGCGATGAAACCTTCAATATTAAGTGGTGAAGCCCCTTTCCAGGCAAGAAACCGAGATTGTGTATTTAGCATGGATAATGGAAGAAAATAAGAAAAGAACTTCCCTCGCAATGTTAGAACTGGAAAGTAAATGAAAATAGAATTGCATGGTTCGTTTTATTTTGAGCATGTTTTGGATGGGTCAGCCTAAACTCAGTGGTTCATGTAGCCTAGTGACCCAAGACCGCAATAGCAGACTCTCCACGATGGAGTGATGCGTTAAGGCTAGGATCAGCCCTGCTGACCGATTCACTGGTCAGTGCAACATGGTATATGAGAGTAAATTATGTCCACTACAAAACGGAGTGTTTTAAACGTCAACAAGCATATTTTTCACTTTTCCTGAAAAGGGTTGTGAGGCTATGACTGAAATTTCATGTTTTTCTTTTTTCATTATCATGTTTTTCCTTCCACATGGATTTTGTTGATTCTCATTTGCAACAAATTAACAAACATCTTCAAGGTAACTTAATTATTCAAAAATACAAATGTTTCTTGAACTGTCAGGTTGACAGGAGACAAACATGTTTTTAATGATGGAATCCATCAGAATAAAGACAAACACCATAGCCAAGTACAGCATTGGTCAGCACCCCCGACCACATGTCTACACCATTCAGTCCAGAACAACAGATTTTGTTCACCAATCAAATTACATGGTATCGTTAGGGTATCCTTTTGATCCATGCGGAGTTTCATGCCTTTTGTTGAAAGTCCAAACTTTTGTAAGAATACCTTGGTTTATATGACTTGGTTTGTCTTGCAGGAACCATCACCAGGACAGGCACTCTGGCCCTCCAGAACAGGATGAGCAAGAAAAGGTCAAGGAAGTCACTGAAGAAGGTAGGAGTACTTTCACGCAACTTGCTTTCCAGTCTTGTGAAGACCTGAAACCCCTTTGGTTATACTGGAATAGCTCCCATAATATTAATAATTGATCAATGTGCCATTTGATTAAGTGGATAATCAAAAAAATATATATATAAACAACCATGAGTTTCTTACAATAAAGTTGTACAAATGCAAATTGGAGGTAACAGTTTTGAAACATTTGAAGTCTTAACATAAATGTAAAATATGCAGTTTTGATAAACATTGATACCTTCCATACACTACATTGTGTACTGTATTGACTGTTGTTTTGTCAATGGCATACAGTGTGACATATTTACTTTCCCAACTGTATTTTGACTGCATGCCATGTTGTCGTTTCCCTCGATGTCTTTCAGAGAGCTGGACCCAGAAACACAGTGAAGAAGATCACAGTTGGAGCACAGTTCAAGGTATGGATTTGCTACCTAAGCTGATCTTTGGTGCACAGCTAAACCTGTATACAGAGACCACTTTCTACATGCATCAACTGTCTGTAAACTCTTTACTCAAATTGTTTATGATGATTAACCAACATATTGGATGAAATGAGGAAGAGGAAGAAGAAAATGAATAAAGATATTTCTTTACATGCATCTTTATTGGCATTGCACTTACAGAAGACTGTTTTTAGCTTTCACTTCTGGTATAAAAAAAGAAAGGAAAGATGAAAAGAAATAGAAGGCTGAGCTAGTCCCAAAATATATAAAGGAAAGTGTGATAAGAATTACACAGGCGTTTTTAAATGCTTATGAGCCAGAATCATGATCTGAGAGTAAAAACTTGCGGCATGAGAGAATTACATATTGAAATGTGTTTCAAAACGTGTATAGATATGTGCTTAGAAACGCACCCTGTATGTGAAGTACAAACACAATGTACATTATATGATTTGATCTTTGCTGTGTTCAGACGTCTCTGGGAGTACTGATGGAACTGTTGAACCTGTCCAACCCTCACTTTGTGCGCTGCATCAAGCCCAACACAGCCAAGTCTGCCCGCAACTTTGAGGACAAGTACGTCACGGCCCAGGTAAGTCGAGACCTTGTTAGCCCGTTTCATTGAGGCCACTGCACAATTTTGCTACAGTTGTGCAGTTGTCAGGGCCTACAATTGGAAATGTGATGTCACCTACTTGAACAAACCCTATGGCATGGTACTGCGATTCAGCCAGTGGCAGAGTCGCAGGACTGCTTGGATTTTGTCGTATGCAGGAGCCTTTATGCATTCAGATTACTGGGGAGGTTCATAAAAAGGTACCTCATAATAAGCTATTTCCATTACAATTATCTGTCTTTAGTGTTTCATGTTTGTGGGTAAGATGCATTTAAAAGTTAGTGTTAGAAATAAACACTTATGATGTATCTACACCAAATTGTGACATGAACTAACGCAATACACAGTGGAATACAGAATGTCATAGAATCATTCTTGCTTTACAATTCTACTGAAGCCAGAGGTTGCAACTGAATTTGCACTATCAGAAAGAATGTCCCAATTTGTTGGTGCTTTGTAGCGAAATCAAAATGAAATGTTAGTTTTATTGGGACTTGTGTCCGTTTTGATATCAGAATCATGCCTTGGGTTGTAATCATCTCAAATTCTGACAGTTAATAAAATCAAATGAAAATTGGAACTTGCAATGACAGAAGAACAGGTCTGTCATGGTTACGAGTTCCATCATCTTTGCCATCCAGAACCCTTGGGATGGTGGCACATGTGCCAACGTACAGATCTTAATCCTTATACCCACCGGCCTGTCATGAAGAAAACAGGAAGATGTGTTTACGAGGGAAGTGATCAGGGAAGTGACTCACGTTGCATGAAGTGCTTGTTGCAAGAAGGTGCTAAATCCACTTTGCTGACATTATGTCTCTATGTGCCGTGGGTGTATTTTGTCACAAGAAATGAACACAAATCAAATTGAATCAATTTCATCTGGTGCCTGAATAGTTAACCAATTTAGAAACTGTTTTTTGAGGTGAGAAATCAGACTCAGAGTGTGTAATAACTTTTCTACTGATCTTCTTTGGGGGTAACCTTTGAAACAGGAGCAAGCTTCAAAATAGCTTTAGAGAATTGGTCCTTTGTTGTTCTGTTTGGTTAGTACTAATATGTTCTGTCCTGTGTTCATGTTTATGTTATATGTAAATTTTAATTATTCGTACACATGGCCCTTAGGAAGAAGTAGTGCAAGTTCACTGATCGGGCAACTGGTGCCTTGTTTAAAAGAAAAATAAGTAAATATCAAGTTTCAAACCTGTCCAGTGTTCATCAAGTGATGACTCAATTTCTCTTGCAGAATGGAATTAGCACCCTTTTGAAAATCAGCTCTCCACATGTTAACTCTCTCATTTCCATCGGCATAAAGATGTGTAGTAAGCCCATGGGGTTGTCAAGGCCTGGTTAATAGAAGGGTTAAGCAGAATTGGTTCTCTGATTTGGATTTGGAGAAAACATTTGCTGACATTTGTGTTTCAATATACTTCAGCCGGAAGAGTTGAAGATCTTTAAGGCAGTATTTGGTGCAATTCAAACACAAAATGATCAAGATTCTACATCGTGGTATATGTGTTTATAAATCTCTATCTTAGGAACTCCTTTATTATGGTTGGCATGCAATGCTGTTCATGCTTTACATATCATGAATATTCATATAATTGTGTCTGCTGTGTTTTTCCTGTAGCTCCGTTACACAGGTATGCTGGAGACCACCAAGATCAGGAGACTCGGGTACGCCATCAGACCACAGTTTGCTGCCTTCGTCCAGAGGTGAGCACCAAGATGTCATCATCATGACATCATCATTGCATTAACTCGGATGCTCAGAATGTTTATTTATTCATTCGCAAGTGGAACATGCAAATGTCTCAATTTCTTAATACAACAGTATTCAGTCTCAGAAAGATACACATATGTCATGTTTGTATTTATCCTTATTCCATATGTTGATGGAAAAAGGGATATAATTTTTAAATATCCTGTTGATCTTTTTTTTTTCTGTTTTTATTTGTTTTCACCAGTGTAAGTACCGTGTGCCATAATGATTCAAATGCATCCATTCTCTATGGAGTATTTGTGCAAAATGAGCATGTACCCGCCACATAAACAGTTGCCATGCATTCACGCATTCAATGTCAACGGTTGCCATGCATTTATGCAGATGGAACACACAAGGAGTAAATTGGTGGTCAGATGATGTTGTATTGTTGGTGACTCGCTTGGTCTTGGCAGTCAACCCTATATGGCAATCCATTGTACTACAGCTTCAGCTCTGAGAGTTGTTTTTTTCCAAATTTGGTCCATAATCTCTCATTATTCCCATGTACAAGGTATTGACCCTGCCTGAGTTACAGGCTGCATGTATACATTCATCGCACTGAAGCCACACAGTGATTCAGCTCTGACCTAGTTTTTTAAATTTGATTATAAGTAATAATTTGAATATTTTCCCATACATGAATCTATCCTCTAGTACAAGGTGTAAACCCAGAGTCCCAGCCTATGCATTCATCTTTGGAATATGCAACAGTTCATTTTGATTAAACCACAACCAATAATCTTCATATATTTTCCCCATTTTTTGTCTGGTACTAGGTACAAGGTGTTGGCTCTGAGCCCCAAGCTAGCTACAGACCAGAGAGGCTGTGCCAAGATCTTAGAGACAGTTGGACTCAAAGACTGGCGCATTGGGTAAGATGGACTGTTTGATAAAAGTGTGGTAGCCATTTTGTGTAAATATGATGGAATGTGCAAGAAAATACTGTAAGAACTTCCTTCACGATATTACAACTGAAAGCTGACTTTAAAGGGCATATACTGTACTGGGAAGGCAAAAAAGCCTTCAAATTGTGATTGTGAGTATTGATCTTTGCCAATGATCTTAAATTCATGTATTTTCCATTTTAGAAGCGTGCTGAAAGTTATTTTCCCTCAAATGATCCCCATTTGGAGTAATTAATGATTAATGATTAAATCCTCAAAATGGTCAGGCCGAACATTTTGAGGATTTGTGATTTAATCACTCATTGCTCCAAAGTGTACATCATTTGAGGGCAAATAAATTTCAGCATGCTTCTAAAATTGACAATACATGAATTTAAGACCATTGGCAAGAAGATTGCTAACAATTACCTTTTGAAGGCTTTTTTGCCTTCCCAGTACAGTATATGCCCTTTAAGTGGAATCATGTTACAAGCTCGATTTTGAGTTGAGTTGTGAACGGGTCATCCAAAACCCAGCATTACCTGTAACCTAGAGATCTGGGGTCATTTTCATGAAACCTTACTAGCCTAGTTGGTTACTAAAATGAATTGTGAACGGGTCATCCAAAACCCAGCATTACCTGTAACCTAGAGATCTGGGGTCATTTTCATGAAACCTTACTAGCCTAGTTGGTTACTAAAATGCAGGTAGCTTACTAACTAAGCTTAGTAAGGTTTCATGAATATGGCCCCTGGACCACAGCAGCACACATCATATGTCTTGAATACATAACTCCCTCTCTCCCTGTATTTACATGTATGCACCCATAAGTTTAATCTCATTTTCAAACAGTCTATAGAATGTGACATGTCTTTCAGAAAAAGAAAGAGAAAAATCTGCATCACTCCCTCTCTCCCAGTATCTATGTGAATGCGCACTTAAGTTTAAACTTGTTTTCAAAAAGTTAATACAATGTGGCATGCCATTCAGATGAAGAAAAAAAAATCTAGAATATATGGTCTATACTGTGAATAACAATTGTTTGTCATACAGCGCAATTAACCCTCTCAGTACTGGTCATTAATAGTTACATGACAATTATAACACAATCTATTGCCTATGGGACTTAAGAGAGTTAAGGCGGATCTTTGTGTGTGTGTGAATGCAGCAAGACCAAGGTGTTCTTGAAGTACTTTCACCAGGACCAGCTGGAGGACAAGATGAGGCAGATGGGTCGGTCCGCCATCCACCTCACTCGCTGTGAGTATATACATGTCAGACATTCAACCCCCCCCCCTCCCCCCCCCCCCCTCCCTGCATCCCTGATTGATGAAACCCACTTGGTGGAGAACAGGGTTGAAATGCATGCTCTTGTGTGTTTTTTAAAGGGCATATACTGTACTGGGAAGGCAAAAAAGCCTTAAAAATGTAATTGTATGCAATCTTCTTGCCAATGGTCTGAGATTCATGTATTGTCTATTTTAGAAGCTTGCTGAAGCTTATGTGCCCTCAAATAATCCATATATGGAGTAATCAATGACTAATGATCAAATCCTCAAACTGTTCGGGCCGAACATTTTGAGCATTTGTGATTTAATCACTCATTACTCCATATGTGGATCATTTGAGGGTAAATAACTTTCAGCAAGCTTCTAAAATAGACAATACATGAATTTAAGACCATTGGCAAGAAGATTGCTTACAATTACATTTTTAAGGTTTTTTGCCTTCCCAGTACAGTATATACCCTTTAAAGCTTTTTTGCCTTTATTCAGATTTTCATAATTCATAGTTATACACAATAATATAAAAAGGAACGTAATTGTTCATAAATGTAGACCACAGCAATGCTGTGCAGCGCCATCTCTTTACATAGGATGCACAGGTCTAAGTGTCTCTAGGAATTGTGGCATAAGGTCACTATGGAATTGTTTACACTAGTTTCCATAGTTACAGCATGCTCCCTATTCTTTTTGAAGAGCATGTTTACAGTGGCTATCATCAGCTATTGTAATAATTACTTGGTATTGAACTTGTGGCCAGCAGAATTCAATGCACACCTCTCAACTGTTCAATATAAAAAGATAGCGATAATTCTGATGATGTATTCTTCATAGAGCTGAACAAATTTATGTTTTGCAAGAAATGAATGATGTGGACAGATATAATATAAGGTTATTATTTCTGTTGCTAGTATTTAGAATTTAGCATCATGTTCATGTTTCCATGCCATAAATGGTGATATTCATAGAATATCCCTAAATATGAAGATATTCATCTGCAGAACAGGTGTGTACACAATGGTCATTTTGAACATTTGTGTGTAGATTGCAGTTAGTCTCTATAGCTGCGTGAAATATATCCCGGCTGTGACGTACACACAATGGTCATTTTGAACATTTGTGTGTAGATTGCAGTTAGTCTCTATAGCTGCGTGAAATATATCCCGGCTGTGACGTACACACAAAGTCACTTTTCCTTAGGCAATTTCGTAAGTCAGGAGAGGGTCAATTTAGTGAAATTTGATTTTCATAAAACACAAAATGATGTTGAATATGATTTAATTGGTTTAATTTCTTTTATCTTAAAGAACTTCAACCAATTACAAAACATGACAGTATTTACATCACAAAATTAACACTTACGTCATGCAAAGCCAGTTGTATACATGTGGAATGATGATATTACTAACAAAGTGTTTATGAGAATTAGGAGTCAATGCAAAAGTACAAAAGTCGTATGAAGGGTTGACCCATGACTTTCCAATGCTTTGTGCGTCATCATTTAGTGGTGCGAGGTTTCCTGGCACGGCGCTTGTTCCGGCGTCTGCGTGAGAAGGCTGCCAAGGAGCGGTCCGATATGGAGACGTTCCTTACCTCGGTGCAGTCTCTCAGCATCAAGCAGGAGCAGAACATGATGGCCATGCTACAGAAGGACAAACTTATCCCTCATGGTGAGTGATAGAACCAGGGACAGTACTAGGGACAGTACTAGGGACAGTACTAGGGACAGTACCAGGGATATGGTGTTAGGAACAGAACCAGGTATAAAACCTGAGCATCAAGCAGGACCAGAACATAATGGCCATGCTACAGAAGGACCAGCTTGTCCCTCATGGTGAGTGATAGAACCAGGGACAGTACTAGGGACAGTGCTAGGGACAGTACCAGGGATATAATGTTAGGAACAGAACTAGATATAAGACCTAAGCATCAAGCAAGACCAGAACATGATGGCCATGCTACAGAAGGACAAGCTTAACCCTCATGGTGAGTGATAGAACCAGGGACAGTACTAGGGACAGTACTGGGGTCAGTACCAGGGACAGTACCAGGGATACGGTGTTAGGAACAGAACCAGGTATAAAACCTGAGCATCAAGTAGGACCAGAACATAATGGCTATGCTACAGAAGGACAAGCTTATCCCTCATGGTGAGTGATAAAACTAGGGACAGTACTAGGGACAGTACCAGGGACAGTACCAGGGATATGGTGTTAGGAACAGAACCAGGTATAAAACATGAGCATCAAGCAGGACCAGAACATAATGGCCATGCTACAGAAGGACAAACTCATCCCTCATGGTGAGTAATAGAACCAGGGACAGTACTAGGGACAGTGCTAGGGACAGAACCAGGGACAGTACCAGGGATATGGTGTTAGGAACAGAACCAGGGATAAAACCTGAGCATCAGTCTAGACCAGAACATGATGGCCATGCTACAGAAGGACAAACTCATCCCTCATGGTGAGTGATAGAACCAGGGCAGTACTAGGGACAGTACCAGGGACAGTACCAGGGATATGGTGTTAGGAACAGAACCAGGTATAAAACCTGAGCATCAAGCAAGACCAGAACATGATGGCCATGCTACAGAAGGACATGCTTATCCCTCATGGTGAGTGATAGAACCAGGGACAGTACTAGGGACAGTGCTAGGGACAGAACCAGGGATAATGTTAGGAACAGAACCAGGTATAAAACCTGAGCATCAAGCAGGACCAGAACATAATGGCCATGCTACAGAAGGACAAACTCATTCCTCATGGTGAGTGATAGAACCAAGGACAGTACTAGGGACAGTACTAGGGACAGTACCAGGGACATTACCAGGGATATGGTGTTACGAACAGAGCCAGGTATAAAACCTGAGCATCAAGCAGGACCAGAACATAATGGCCATGCTACAGAAGGACAAACTCATCCCTCATGGTGAGTAATAGAACCAGGGACAGTACTAGGGACAGTGCTAGGGACAGAACCAGGGACAGTACCAGGGATATGGTGTTAGGAACAGAACCAGGGATAAAACCTGAGCATCAGTCTAGACCAGAACATGATGGCCATGCTACAGAAGGACAAACTCATCCCTCATGGTGAGTGATAGAACCAGGGCAGTACTAGGGACAGTACCAGGGACAGTGCTAGGGACAGTACCAGGGACAGTACCAGGGATATGGTGTTAGGAACAGAACCAGGTATAAAACCTGAGCATCAAGCAAGACCAGAACATGATGGCCATGCTACAGAAGGACATGCTTATCCCTCATGGTGAGTGATAGAACCAGGGACAGTACTAGGGACAGTGCTAGGGACAGAACCAGGGATAATGTTAGGAACAGAACCAGGTATAAAACCTGAGCATCAAGCAGGACCAGAACATAATGGCCATGCTACAGAAGGACAAACTCATTCCTCATGGTGAGTGATAGAACCAAGGACAGTACTAGGGACAGTACTAGGGACAGTACCAGGGACATTACCAGGGATATGGTGTTACGAACAGAACCAGGTATAAAACCTGAGCATCAAGCAGGACCAGAACATAATGGCCATGCTACAGAAGGACAAGCTCATTCCTCATGAAGAGTGATAGAACCAGGGACAGTACTAGGGACAGTACCAGGGACAGTACCAGGGATATGGTGTTAGGAACAGAACCAGGGATAAAACCTGAACATCAATCTAGACTAGAACATAATGGCCATGCTGCAAAAGAACAAACTTATCCCTCATGGTGAGTAATAGAACCAGGGACAGTGCTAGGGACAGAACCAGGGATAATGCTATGAACACAACCAGGGATACAACCTGAGCATCAGTCTGGACCAGAACATGATGGCCATGCTACAGAAGGACAAGCTCATCCCTCATGGTGAGTGATAGAACCAGGGACAGTACTGGGGTCAGTACCAGGGACAGTACCAGAGATATGGTGTTAGGAACAGAACCAGGTATAAAACCTGAGCATCAGCCTAGACCAGAACATGAAGGTCATGCTACAGAAGGACAAACTCATCCCTCATGGTGAGTGATAGAACCAGGGACAGTACTCGGGACAGTACCAGGGACAGTACCAGGGATATAGTGTTAGGAACAGAACCAGGTATAAAACCTGAGCATCAGCCTAGACCAGAACATGAAGGTCATGCTACAGAAGGACAAACTCATCCCTCATGGTGAGTGATAGAACCAGGGACAGTACTGGGGTCAGTACCAGGGTCAGTACCAGGGACAGTACCAGGGATACGGTGTTAGGAACAGAACCAGGTATAAAACCCGAGCATCAAGTAGGACCAGAGCATCATGGCCATGCTACAGAAGGACAAGCTTATCCCTCATGGTGAGTGATAGAACCAGGGACAGTACTAGGGACAGTGCTAGGGACAGAACCAGCGATAGTGTTATGAACACAACCAGGGATAAAACCTGAGCATCAGTCTAGACCAGAACATAATGGCCATGCTACAGAAGGATAAACTTATCCCTCATGGTATGTGATAGAACCAAGGGACAATACCAGAAAAAAAAGAGTGACTGAACTAGGGACAAAACAAGTGTGAAGACTTGGAATGATACTAGGGATAATACCATGGACAGAACAAGGAACAATACCAGGAACATTGATAAGGATAGAACCAGAAACAAAGCTAGTGTCGAAATGATTAATCAAACCAAGAGCAGCACCAGGGACAAAGCTCTGAAAATATCAGAAAACAAAGAATGTTGTGAAATACCAGTGCATTAATTGTTGCACCATTGCAAACCAGCCTCTGGCTGTATTTATATGTTCATCAGAACCCATTGTGTTTTTACATGTTTGTTATACATTGAACAATGTTTTACTTTTATGCCGTATTCTCGCTTGTTGTTTTTGTAACACATTTGTAAGCCTCGCCTAATTATTTCTTTCCTCCGCTTTGGACAGAGATAGAAAGAAATAAAGAAAGATTTCTATGAAAAATTATTGTCTTTCTTCTTTTTAGAAAGAGAGAGAAGGGGTACAAAGATTATAAACCATCTAACTAACTGATCTTTGCAATATTCTTTGCTCTGTGTAGAGTTTGTAGAGAAGCTGCATTCAACGACTGGTGTGGTGGTCTTTGATGCCAATGCTCCGGTCCAAGTTGTGGAACAAGAACCTCCTAAAGTGGAGGAGGAGAAGGTACCGTACGAAAAGAAGAAAGACAGTATGTATATGGATGGGACTAAGGGAATAATAAGGGGTGGGAAGCTGAAGAGAAGGGGAGTGGTGTTCTTTGATACCAATATTCTAATCCAAGTAGCGGAACAAGAAGTTAAAGGAGGAAGAAATGGTATGAAAACAAGAATTACATCGCGTGGATGGGATTCAAGAGGACTCAGAGATCGGAAGAGGATTTGTAATATCAGCTTGAATAATATTGCTCCTCTTTGAATGGATGAATTGTCATCTAAATGGAGGAAGGAAGGGTATGAAAGCAAAGGGTACATTTCACAGATGCAGTTTTATCAATATGCCAAGGTGGATTATGATGATGATAATGAAAACAATAATAGAATAATATCACCAACTATTAAAAAGAGTGATAGAAGATAAATTCATACATATTGTACATGTGTAGATTTGAAATCTATCTTGAAATAACAGGATGTGATGTAAGTTGTTTTTCTTCAAAGAAACCTTCAAACTTTGATGCCATCAATAAGGGCTGTCATTACACAGTTTTTGAGCAATATTTCATGAGCTGCATTCACCACATGACATGGCTGTTTTCTAGGCCGCACAGCAGGCGGATAAAGACGGTTCTGATGGCAGTTCCGGTGGCTCCGACGACGATGATGATGATGACATCCTGGAGGATAAGTTCGTGCAGAGCAAGAACCACAAGTTTGGCCGGGTGGGGACAAAGAACGCTGCCATCCAGTGGTTCAAGGAGACACAGTCCACCAAGCTGAAGAAAGACGGGGGAACCTTCTACCCCTGGTTCCATGGCATCATCACGAGGAGGTACTACCAGAGTGGTTAACCCTCTTACTACCATAGGTGCATAGAGTGTGTACTAGGTCCAATGGCTTTTCCTGGCTTGGTACTGAGAGGGTTTTTTCTGTTCCATATTTGACCCTTTGTTTAACAGACAAACTTTGGCTCTATGGGATTCATGTGTATTATTTGTGTCAAACTACATCGCTTGCACTCAACATTGTATTGCTGCTATGTTTGAGTTTATTATGTATGTACACATGTATGCGTGATGTTGTGAATACACCAGAATTGCATGATTTTTATATGTTTGAGTAAAATTAAATTCAGTTCGGTTCAAATGAATTTCATTTAAAATTTGTTCAGTTACGTTAACTTCAATTCAATTAGATTTAATACAATTCAATTCAGTTCAGCTTAAAAAATTCAGAATCAAAAATAAAAATCAATTCAAATCAATCTTGAATGTTGTTTCAGACTATGTATACCAAAATATGTGGGGGGTGGTTACCGCATGGCTCTCTTGCAAACATACCCTTGAAATCTGAATGAGACTACTCCATAAATGAAAATAAAACTTGAATAAATAATGAGTAACTTAATAAATCTTACCTCCACAGACGTGCTGAGGAGTTGCTGAAGCCCAAGCCAGTTGGGTCTTTCTTGCTGCGGGTCAGCGAGAGTCGCTTCGGCTACTCCCTGTCTCTCAGGTAGGTGCAGTCTGCTGCTCGTAAAGCGAACCTTCCCATCATGCAATGCCTCATCCTGTTTGCATGGGCATCCAATTCTCCCTACCCCATATAAGGTAAAGCCATCCCATGATGCATCCCGCAGCCACATTCAAATTTTATTTGCACCCATTATTGCTTCCGGTCTAGTGTAATAGTGTATGAGACCGGAAACAGACATGACTGCAAAAAAAAAATCTGGGTGTCACCGCATGGTGCATTGTGGGCCGACTCCTGTATGCAGTGTACAGAACTTCCCTCTTCCATGTTTCATTTTGCCACATCTATTTTGTTTCTATTGAAACATTCATATTAATCAATCATTTTGAATGCATTAAATTTCTTGTACAGAATTGATCAAATTTCATGTTTGTTGAATCATGAAAATTTCGCGCCATGATGTGTTGCATTGTACAGGTATGTGATGTTTTCTTATACAAGTCTGCTTGAATTTACTTTATGTGTTTAATATTAATTGTAATACAGAATGAATATTGAATATACATGGAAATAGTTTAGTAGTGTGTATCATCTTGGAAACCACAGAAGAAAAAAACATAAAGTAACAGTGCTTTCAACATAGATGGCAAAGCCTCAGTGAAAGCACTTAAATATCATTTTTGTCTTGTGTTCTTCTGTTTATTCTTCAGGGGCGTGGATCGATGCAAGCATTTTATGATCGATCAGATCCACAATGGGAAGTATGTGGTTGTTGGAGAACTGACAGTGCACAAGACCTTGAACCTTCTCATCAGGTTCCACTCAGATAAGAAGGTGAGATGGATGGATGGATGGATGGATGGATGGATGGATGGATGGATGGATGGATGGATGGATGGATGGATGGGTGGATGGCTGGCTGGCTGGCTGGCTGGATGGATGGATGGATGGATGGCTGGCTGGCTGGATCTGGATGGATGAATGGATGGATGGGTGGGGGAGGGAGGGAGGGAGGGAGGGAGGGAGGGAGGGAGGGAGGGAGGGAGGGAGGGAGGGAGGGAGGGAGGGAGGGAGGGAGGGAGGGAGGGAGGGAGGGAGGGATGGAGGGATGGATGGATGGATGGATGGATGGATGGATGGATGGATGGATGGATGGATGGATGGATGGGGGGAGGGAGGGAGGGAGGGAGGAATGGAGGGAGGGAGGAATGAATGGATGGATGAATGGATGGGTAGAGGGAGAGAGAAGGGGAAGTATTTGATTCATGGGCAGCTTACAGTGCCCAAGACTGAATATTCTCTTCAGGTTCTAGTTAGATCAAAAGGAAAATTGATGAAGGGATAGATGAATGGTGGATAGATCGATAGAGGGATGGATGGATGGATGAATAAATGGATGAATGATGCATGGAGGGAGGGAGGATATATTTTGAAGAAGTCTTACAAAAAATGTAGACCAATAAGCAGATTTCTTTTCTCTCTCCATTTACAGAACCCGATCTCTCCGTTCGGAGACTATTTGATTGAGGCATGTGGCCAGGTAAGTGAAAGTTGATGTTACGTACTTATTTAGTAATAATGTGATAATTTACCTGCATGTACCGGTATGCTGGTTTGATGTTGCTCCACTTTACAGTAATAGTGCATTTAGCTCCAAGAACCAGCCCATCAGGTCTGAGTACTGCCACTGCTACTATGGTAGTTATCAGGGGGAACTTGTCAAGCCTTACTCTTTTAAATGAACACACTGAAACAAAAATTGAAAGAAATCTTGCTTTTGCAAGAGCTCTTTTGTTATCTTCAAAGGCACTTTTTACCCCCCCCCCCCCTTTTTTTTTTTAAAAAGGGCTATTAACCCTTTGTGTGCTAGATAGAATGACACTCTATGGGATTTGTGTGTATTACTTATGAGTAAAGGCACATCTGGCACTCAGAGAGTTAAAGTACCAATCAGCAAACTTTGAGGGCGTCAACACGAGACCGTGTTGCCTTGAGGAAGGTCAAGCTCGAACTTTTCCTGTAACCACTTTGACAGTTAGGTTTTTCCTTAGATTGTAGAACTGATAAACAAACTAAAAACCTGAATTCGTACAGATCATTGGAAATTTTTTTCTTGATTTGTTTTTGTTTCTTATTAATACTATTGAACAAAGAAACAAGAAGTTTCAATAAACCTTTTTATTTGTGAGTTTACTGTTAAATTATGATGTAACTTAAAGTCAAAAGGACTGAATTAACATCTTAATGTGTGAGGTCAAAGTGAGCGCCCAGAAGGTGGAATTTGTTTGAGTGATGATTCTTATCGCGCGTAACCACAAGGTAAATAGATGCCCAAAAGATGTTCACTGGGCAAATTTATCTGTGTTAATGTGCTAAATCAGCTGATAAATGGGGAAAAATGTAACTGCCCAAGCTGGCGCTGTTTAAAATTGGCACAGATTCTTTTTCACGATTTCCCATAGACTGCGTGCATTACAAAATTGAGCTTGACCTTCCTTAAAGCAACACGTGAGTGTTTGAAACGCCCTCAACGTTCGTTGGTACCAACCTAGAGCCAGATGCAATATGACCAATAAATGTAGTGATGGAAGAGCGTAAACAAAGGTTCATGCAGGAGGCATTGTCTGCATTTTGTGCAACAGGAGGAGGGAGAGTGCGACTACTCAGACCTCATGGATCAGGACGACCATAAGAGGAGCTCCATCACTTCAATCCCTGTAAGTCTTGCTTTTCTTTATAGAGGTTAGAACTCTCGATATCAAGTATTACAAATGACAACAGATGCATGAAATGAAAGAACATGCATTTCTACACAAGATGAATCTATTTGTGTGTTTTTTAGTGATATGTATCACCACTTGTGTAATGATTTTCCAAAGCAAATGAAAGATGGAATCATCACTAAATCCTCAAATTGGCAACATGCGTGGAATGTTTGGATTACACTTTTGCTCTTCAAATTGACACAATTTTTTTCTCTAGATTATATTGCTTGACTTTCATAATAATGTACAGCAGAATGTACATGTACAGTTGAGGCCAAAAGTTTACATACACCCATGGAATTCAGTGAAATTTGTACGCTTGCCAAACATCATAGCATGTACTATATCTTCAGAAATATAAATACTACCATGACGAATTTGGTATCAAATGGAAGAGCGCATTAAGCTCTTGCACATGATTGGGATTAAATTCTATTTCAGGTGGAATGTTTTTTGAAGAAATATAAGTGATGTTCATGCCAAATGTACTCTATTGTTTGTTATCATATTTTCAAACATTGTTTCATAGAAATATATGCATGTCAAATCTTTGATTTATATTACATTTCCTATCATGATATATCACCACTGAACAAAAAAAAGTGTTATCTGAAATGTTTCTCTTGAGAAGTAACTAGCACAAATATGATTTTTTTTTTCAAGTTTCTTTTTTCAATTTGTCTAAAATATGAATGTGTTGTTGTTGTTTTTTTGAAAAATGACACCTAAATATTTTTCAGTTCCTGGTGACAAAGTAATGTGATAAAGGAGCATGGCATACTCATTTGTTTGATATCAAATTCGTCATGATAGCACAAATGTTGTATAAGATACAGTAAATTTTATGATGTCTGGCAAGTGTCTACTTTTCTTTGAATTTCCCGGGTGTATGTAAACTTCTGGCCTCAACTGTATGTTCCATTTTACTTTCTTTTTTTTTTTTAAAAGAGTGTTGCCAATCTAAAAACTAAAGTTGTGATTATTTTCACCCTTAAACAGCCCTGGTTATGAATGCATTTGCCTCATTCCTGCTTTTCTTGATCTAGTTCTTATGAATGCATGAGAAGGATAACAGTTTGCTGCATTAGTACTCGTGCTTAAAAACGAATAGATTTCATATATTGTCATGTTACTTGACTGATTTGTATCTAGAGAGGGCCATTTTGGGCAGAAAATGGGAGAAATTTTATAGAACACGCACCCAGAACAGAAGAATAAGACATTTGCGTTTCTTCCATAGTTGAACTTGTTTCATATGAATAGATTAGGAATACTGAACACTTATTTTTATTTTTAGCACTCATATTGCAAACTAACAACGTCAGTGCTGGTTGAGAGGATTTTAAGATCCATCTGATATCCGCACACGTTTTTAAGTCATTTCCATATTGCCACAAATGTAATGATAGCTTGAGTGGACACTCTGGCAAACTTTTAAGCACTTTGATTGCTATACTTGCCATTTCTCTTCATAAGGAAACTTATCATTGAATACATGTAGTTTGATCAGTATTTATTTGTAGTGCTTGGTTGCAAGATTAACAAATAAGATACCACATACACTACAGCTCAAAGGAATTGGCACAGGTAAAGGGAAAGGGAAGAAAGGGAAGGAACCGCAGTTTTAAACCGTGGTATATTTTGTCCAGCTCAGCATGAAACACGATGCTTTAGCCTAAAAAGCATAATGTTTCATGCTGAACTGGACAAAATATACCACGGTTTAAAACTGGGGGTCCTTCCCTTTCTTCCCTTTCCCTTTCCCCATGCAAATTCCTTTGAGCTGTAGTGTATAACTAAGACGTGTCCTCATGAGTGGGGAAACAAGAAAGAAACAGGGTAGATACCTCCATACCCTTGTACTCCAATATACCCAAATCATGTATTGGTGAATATCTGTTCTCCATGATGTATTGTAATAGGTGTGATCCCATGAGAAATATAGTTTGATTATTTTCAGTATTGGTACAAAAAATTGTGTGACAGTGATATTGTCAAGTGCTGTATCAACTATTTGTAACATTTGCATTGTCCTGTTCCTTTTTTGTTTGCCTTTGCTGATTAATTTTACTATGATTTGTGTCATTCTATTTTGAAGTATTGTGTGTTGGCTGCTTCTTGATCTCATCAACAAAAATGCAAGCTAGCAACGTAGAAAAAAGCTCAGTAACATTGCTTCTGTCATTTACTGCTGTTTCCCTCAAACTCATCTAAATGTGCACCATCTCCATTTTTGTGTGCATCCTGTCATCATTCCCCATCACCCCCAAATCATCTTTTTGATGGACTTTGGTCTTGTGTCATATCATGTTTTTTTTCAACCCCTTTCATCATTGTGCTCATCATCATCCTTACCCTTGTTGCCATGGTCACTCCCACCTCCATCTCCCTCCCACCTGCATCTCCCACCCACAGTCCCGCGGTGTCCCATCTCCTACCGGTGGGTACATGGTGCCCGACGCCCAGGCCTCCGCCCCGCCTCGCCAGCCCTCGCCATCCTTCCAGCGAAGACTCACCTCAGGGAGGTCGGACGGCCCCCCCGCCAGACCCAAGAGCACGGTGGTCCAGCCCGTCTCCCCCCGTGGACGGGGGTCGGGGGTGGGGAGCCGTCAGCCGCAGCAGTCGAGGCCGGTGAGCGCGGCGTCCTATCTCAGCGTCGATGGTGGCTATGAGGAGGCCACCCCTGGCAAGCCCCAACTCCCCAAGGTAAGACAGTATACAGATACTCTGCAGATTGCCCTTCTTTTCAAATAGCTGAACACTTTAAATTAGACTGTTTAGTTGCTATTCTTTCTTGAAAATTAACTTGCTAGAGAGGTGCAGAAGATGATGCAATGTGAGCAAATTATAAGATGAGATGAAAAAAAAATGAATTACTAGTCTACATTTAGCTTTAAAACAGCATCTTTGTTTTTAACCAAGGTGAAAGATGGTGATGGGAAATTGGTGACCTACATTGTAGTCACAGAAGTATCAAAACTATAAGAGCAAAACAAATTTTGAAGCGAAAGCAAAACTTAAAAAAATGTTTATATCAAAGTGAAGAATGGTGATGGAAAATTAATGACCCACATTGTAGCTAACAAAAGAAGCAAAACTTGCATACCCATTCAACATGGGAACCAACAAGAGCATCAAAGATTCTTTTTTGTTGTCCAGGGATGCTGTTTTAAGCATAATCACAATCTATTTTTTGCATGTTAAGATAAAAGTTCAGATAAATGCCACTTAAATTTATAATTCAGAGTAGAATCTACAAATAAGTATAGTATACTTATTGCACACTAAGTTAACAGTTTTCATGATATTGCTGCGCAGTGCTGTATACATTATTAACCACATATTAACTAAGAATGAAAAAAAACTTGTAATTTCTAGTTTATATGCTGAACTTATTTTTTTTTACCATGACTCATGAGAGAACTCATTTGAAAAGAACAAATAGGCTTTATCGTGTTCTGAAACCTCTTGAAAGCATTTAGAGAGGACAAAATTACTAGAAATAGGTTGCTTTGTATTGACAGTAAAATCAGAGAAACAAATTACTGTGAGTGCTAGTAAAGAAGTGATAGAGAAGATACTCAATGTAGGCTTAAAGGAGTTTAAGAACAATGGGATTCAAAGTAAGCAAGAGGTGAGTTGAAGGATTAAAAAGAGCAAAGTCGAAGAATAGATTAGTATTGAGTTTGAGCAAAATCATTGAAGTAATAGAAAGTTACTAAATGCCGCCTTAAAGGAGTGTTAGAATGAGGGATTCGTAGTAAGCAAGGGAGTAGGTGGTTTGGTGTAAATATGGTCATGTTGTTTTTGGATTAATAAAAAAAGTCAGAGAATTAACAGATTACTTTAAGTGTTAGCGAAATCTGAGAAATAATAGAGAAGGTACCACACTGAAAACTAAAGGAGTTTAAAAACAAGAGATTCATAGAAAACAAGCAATAAGTGTAGGCGGTGCAAGTGGTGCTGCGGTTCGTTACATAAGATGTGGTGTGATGCTCAAGTAGGCTGGCCAATCGGTAATCAATGTACCCTCGAGAACCAATTAAAAAGAACAAGTGTTACAACAAGCTTGACAGGTGCACGGGGTCAAGTATTGTCACTGCAGCAGAAAGTTGGCAAGGCAACGCAGGATTAGTCCCCTTACTTTATTCGTTGACGAGAGAGATTGTCTCTTTCAAAGAGAGAGAAGCATGCGTATTTATCAGAATAACTCTGGAATGAATGAATGAGTAGATGGGTAGAGAACTATGCTGCCCTACTCTGACGAAAGGAAGCAAGTGACAAATCACTCAACTCTGGGTTATTGGTATTCTTAGATTATACCCAGCATTCCCTACATACGGCCAAAATCTGGAGAAAAAATATTAATCTTGCTGTGAGATATTCAATCTAACGTGATGTGGTGTTGCGCTGATGTCAGTGCAAGTGACAGACACACTTTGCTCATTTACAAGAAAAGTCTCTTTTGGTAGTTGCTTCCTTTTGTCAGATTAGAGCAGTATGTGAATTATCAAACGAATGATGAAGAAGAAAAGACTACAGGAACGATAATCAATGTAGTGCTGTTATGACCTTGGGTCCCATTCTTGTTTGATCACAGGATACCAGGTAGGAATCGTCTTTAAATGGAATATACTGTACTGGGAAGACAAAAAGCCTTCAAAAGGTGATCGTGAGCAATCTTCTTACCAATTGTCTTAAGTTAATGTATTGTCCAATTTAGAACCTTGCTGAAAGTTATTTGTCCTAAAATGATCCACATTTGGAGTAATTGTTGATAAAAACTTAAATCCTCAAAATGTTCGGCCCAAACAATTCAGATTTTGTGATTTAATCATTAATTACTCCACATGTGGATCATTTAAGGACAAATAACTTTCAGCAAGTTTCTAAAATGGACAATACATGAATTTGAGACCATTGGTAAGAAGATTGCTTACGATCACATTTTTGAAGGCTTTTTTTTCTCTCCAGTACAGTATATGCCCTTTAAATAACAAAAAATTTTGGAAATGAATTATATGGCTTTTAATCGTGACCACTACTTCTCTTACCTTTCCTAAGTGAATTAATCCAGATATGAAAAGATAATTAATTGAATCAGTAAGGAGTGAGTCGATAATTAGCAGGATAAATTGATAATGATGGTATTAAAGCATGACGAACAAATGTTTAATAAGTATATTAGTAATGACAGAATGTTCCATTTAAGAAAATTAATGCGGAAGCATCAGATTTGGTAAGTAGGTTCTCTGGGGAACTCATAGTGAACAAATAGTAAAGAATGAATTAATGACTAAGATGGCATAAAGTCAACTATTATGTATGCAAAGGAACAAAAAATTAGGGCAAATTGCTGTGCTATTCTTTATTCCTGTATTGACATTCACAGCCAGTAAGAGTGCAGCTGTTGAAATAATGATAAAGGTCTATTCTAGGCCAGTTTCCATGGTGAAACTACCCATTTTAATGAGAACTGCCACTTATGCCCAAAACTGCAGAATATTCGCTTTCAAATGAGGTATAATTTGTCCATAACTGAATTGGGGAGATTAATCTCTGTGAATAAGCCACTTTTTGAGATTTGCCGCTCACCTACAGGGTAAAAGATAGAGGGTAGGGTGAAGAGACAGATGGGGCAGAGCTGATACCATGGGGGGTCTGGTTTTTATTTCTGGACATGGTTTACTGTGAAACATGCACACTTGCACAGGGTCTTTCCTTCATAGGAATGTAGAGTACACCCAAAGTGAAGGCTCAAAAGATGCAAACATGATGTTGCTGTAGCGATCAGCTCCTCCCATTCAGGATTCCTCTTGGTCATGCACCATGGACATCGCCCCAATTGGTCACTTCCTACGGCTCAAATTGGTGTATCCTTTCCCGGTTTCACGTCCCCACCGTTACCAACGGTAGCATGACCAATGTAGGTTTAGCTAATTAGCAAAACCGGGAATAACTGCGTTCCCACATGCACTCCCACATAATTTGATGTACTCTTATCCTTCACAAGATTACTTTCATAATCACAGGCTTTTTATGTGCCATTAGTGTATTTTTTCACCAATAGTGCACAAAATCACATAGAAACGCATTTCGTCTGGCGCAGTTAAAAGTTAAGAGAGAAAAATGTACCGTAACTTTAATATGATATCATAACGTTGATGGCATTAACACTTTACGGCATGTAGAAGAAGTATAAAATATCAAGGACTAGCTTCAAACTGATCAAGGCTTTGTCTTGTGATAAGCAAATGTACAAATGTTATTATTTATTTGCTATCTCATGTGTACATTTGTCCCCACACGCTCTAGAGAGCAGCATGCTCTTATCTGGCACAGTGCTGCCATTATTAAGAATTAAATGGAATGGCAGTGCATTGATAAAGCACGCTTTTGAAGCATGTATGAACAGAGAGAGTGGTGTTCCTCCGGTCTGAACACAACCTTTCATTTGGAGCGTGTATTTAAAGTATATGAACAGAGAATAATGTTCCTCTGGTCTGAACACAACCTTTCATTTGAAGTGTGTATTTAAAGCACATGAACAGAGAATGATGTTCCTGTGGTCTGAACACAACCTTCTATATGAAGCGTTTTTTTGAAGCATGTTGATCAGAAAGAGTGATATTCCTCTTGGATGAACACCACCTTTCATTTAGAGTGAGTATTTAAAGCATATGAACAGAGAATTATGTTTCTCTGGTCTGAACACAACCTTTCATTTGAAGCGTGTATTTAAAGCATATGGACAGAGAGTGATAATCCTCTGGTCTGAACACAACCTTTCATTTGAAGTGATGCCAAGAGCCACCGCGAATAAGGTCATGCTTGATATCTTTCTCGGAATCATTAACCAATCCTGACACTTCAGGACAGAGACAAGAGCCCTCGTTGCTGACCACTGCGGAACGCTCCAGGCCATTGTTTGTTCTTCCTTTTGATTGGAAGTATGATCGTAATGTTGCCCGTTCTTGCTCATCAATTAGAGCTTGGTGTCTGCTGGACATGTCTGACCTTCCAACTTGATTAGTTGAGCATTCTGAACAACCTAAAAAAAAAAAAACAATTGAAAGTTGGCTGATATTTGCATCTCTTGTTTTTTGTGTTCTTTAATTTTTATTTTAAAACATTTGGAATTGAAACTCTTAATTAAAATCTGTGTGCACATAGGAGCGGAATGGGGGTAGAAACTCTTAATAATCTAAGTAATCTATATACATGTACAGTAATTCCCTTGACAGGTACAAGTATACAGTTTATGCATAACTGCAATATTTTAGAGGTTTGAAGTACCAATACTACAGCAATATCAGGTGAACTGTTAACTTTGTATATTACAACTATTTCGTATGGTAAATTGTAGCTGAGTATTTCTGTTGATATCACTACGATGTGATATTCCTTTTGATCTCATTTAATAAGGATAAGTGTCGTATTTTACCCCCAAATATATATTTTTATGTCCAATTGTCAGATTGGTAATATTACATTCATGTAGATGTGTATTGTTGGATATACCGGATCTTAAACAGATAACAATTACATACCTGTCTTTTCAAGTTGATTATTTATGAAATATAAATGTTTAACTTGACTTTACACGTATGCAAAGTTTTTGTTTTGTTTTTGTACTTCACAATTTTTGTTTGAGTAATTACAGATCATCATATCATTCATTTATATTTATCCTGAGTTTGCCATGTATATATACCCTCCTTCATGCATGCACCATACATGTAGAATGCACTGTCATCATTATATACAATGCTCCTGCAATATATATCAAACATGCTCTCTGTATGGTATATTACATTCATTTTGATGGTCAAACTCATTCTGTATTACTTAATTAATGCACTATATATAAACGCATGTTCCCACAAAATCAATTTACTGCTGCTGCTTGTTGAAGGTGCCAGTGTTTTCCCATTGCGGCATGGCAAGAAAATGCAGAGACTGTCAAAGCTTCACCGTTTGGAAGAAACTCATGGGAATGTTCCAAAAAATTTTTTTAAAAAGTGTAAATAGCAGCGGTAAGATATTTATGTGTGAACTTACGTGTATGTGGTGTTTCATGGATCACACACTATACCGTGGTTTTATTTGTGTTTTTTTTTTGATGTACTGGTTTTATCAATTCATGTGTGGATATTTACTTTCATGAGTAAGCTTAAAAAAAACCAAGTGTTTTGTTTTGCAGGGGGAAGAGGTGAAGAAGACGGTGTATGAAGGGAGAGATAGATCTAGAGGGAGTGGGGGAGGCACATGCAGAAGCAGAACTAAATTCAAGAAGAGAGAGGTGGTTATGCATGGGTGATAGAGAATGGCATGTCAAGTGGAATGATTTGTCAGATATGCTATTAAAGTGTTATTACACTCCAGCTCAAAGGAATTGGCATAGGGAAAGGGAAAGGGAAGGAAGGGAATGAGCCGCAGTTTTAAACCGCGGTACGTTTTGTCCAGTTTAGCATGAAACACAATGCTTTAGCCTAAAATGCATCATGTTTCATGCTGAACTGAACAAAGTATACCGCGGTTTAAAACTGCGGGTCCTTCCCTTTCTTCCCTTTCCCTTTCCCTATGCCAATTCCTTTGAGCTGTAGTGTATATGCCTGCTTATTTTCATACAATTGATAAGACATACAATTTGTAATATCTCATTTGCATGTTGCATCAAGTATAAAGCTATGATTACCATACATGTATCATTTGGAATGTTAATTCTTCCATGGTAACATGGTATAAAAATGTTACATTGCCTCTAAATTCTCCATTCATTAGGGAAACCACAATTGCTTTTCGATGTATTACAAAGACCACTCGATTAAGAAAACAATGAATATCTGTATAAGAGTTGGACTTCTAGCATGGGGAAAGCCTCACAAAAGTCACTCTGTTCATACTTTGGTTATGTTTTTTTTTCTTATTTCTTGGCCATTATGAGGTTCATTTAATTTGAAATTTTCACACAACACTCAGTGAACATATCATATAACAATAATAAACACTATATCAAACACTGTCACATTTTGTGCATGTCAACAAAGTTAGAATCCCTTTGATACATCATAATTCAGTACTCATGTTTACATTCATGTGTAAAGTTCACCCCTTATATTCTGTTGACAGTAGTTCTATTATTACCCAGACTGATATCAAAAACATTTCCTTAACTTTTGTCATAATGACTTCCTTATAATAGAAAATGACTGTGAGATAATATATAGGAGTTCATGATGTTTCTCATATGGTATAATGCCTGGCATGATTGAGTGTGCCCGTTTATTGCATGATGTCCTGTCTAAAAAGTTGTCATTACAAGTGATGATTTGTTCTTTCCCTGGTGAAGGGGAAGGGGAAGGGGTGGAGGGGAGGAGGGATGGATGAGGGGAGGAAAGGAGGGGTGGTTGAGTGGAGGAGGGGAAGGGAGGAGGGGAGGGGAAGGGAGGAGGGGAGGGGAGGAGGGGTGGGGGTGGGAGGGGAGGAGGGGTGGGGGTGGGAGGGGCTCATTCAGAACTGTTCAGTTCAGTACTGCTTTATTGAGATAGTGATGAGATTTCATATTATTTTATCATATTTCACCTTTACATGTATCTAAACAGGGTGTCCCTTTCAATGAGATGCACTGGTCTCCCAAGGGGGTGAGGGGGGGGGGGGGGGGGAGAAAGGTAGGACATGGAAGGGGGTGGAGGTGGGTACATCCTTCGGGCATTTGATGTTAGCAGACATGCCAACCAGTACGATTTAGTCGTATTTAGTACGATTTTTAGTTCATTGGTTCATCGAGCACACCAGTCATGACAAAATCATGCATATTCAACCAATGCTCCATAAAAAATGCCCGATGTAGGAACTGTAAGAGACATTGGTCCGTTTTTTTTTTTAAATACATTATTTGTTGGTAAAATACAACTTTTTGGATTAAAGAATACAGTTTTTGAACTCCAGAAGTTGGCAGGTCTGGTTTAGGTGACTTCGCTGATCTTTATTCTGAGATCCAAATAGATGCTCTCATACTATTGTGATAGCATGTGTTGCCACTTATACATTTGCTTTACAGCGAAGATGTCTCCCATTATTGGTAATACTGTAATAGGTATGGGATGAAAAGAGTGAAGATCAGATGAAAGAGCAAACATTTCACTTTCCCATTGTTACCAGTAAAACATTTTTCTAACATTTTCCTGGCTTGGGGCCAACAGGCCACTGGTCATGTTGAGTTTTCGTGAAAATCTGATTTTTCACTCAAAAATATGATTTTTGAGGATATTCAGTCTGATTTTTGTGTCAAGAGGTTGGCATCTCTGTGTTAGAAGCAGGGAGGGGTGGGGAGGCTAGAGCAGATCAAATGAATGCTTCTCTTGGGAAACTCATCTGATTTGCTGAAGCTTTCATTTCCACGCTGTGCCATTGTGTATGTAATTTGATCCTTGGATGAGTCAGCACCTGATTTCCACTATTTTCTGGTGTTATTTGAACAAACATTCAAAAAGCTCCATGTTGATGCAGATTGTGAAGTATTTGCCCTCAGACTATTAGAGTACAATGCGTAGTTCTTTAAAATGTGAGAAATACCTCTACTTTCATTTGATAAGGGGAGCTGGTTTAACAACAAAACTACCATGTATTTTTGAAGTATCCATTGTCTCAGTTTGATTAAATCCCATGATGTAAATATATCAATTGGAACCTCACAGGTACTTTTCTGATCCTTGGATATAGCATATGGATATTTTGAGTTTTTATGCCTCCGCCACAAAGTGGCCGGAGGCATTATGTTTTCGGGTTGTCCGTCCGTCCGTCCGTCCGTCCGTCCGTCCGTCCCGAATCCGTTTAGGCAATATCTTGAGAACCGTGAACCAGATTTGCTTCAAACTTGGTACATGTGTGTATTGCATAAAACCAATGAAGTGTGTAAAATTGGGGTCAAATCTGATTGAGGTCAAAGGTCAAAGGTCAATGAACCTTTTTGACATTAAATCCAAATCCAAGGATACAATTCTCATCAAACATGGTACAAAGATGGATCACTACTTGGAGGTAGACTGGTGACATTTTGGGTAAAATTCCTGAAAGTTTAGAGGTCAAAGGTCAATGAACTTTGTGAAAAATTGCAAAAATTTGACCTTTTTCACAATAAATCTAAGTCCAAGGATGTAGTTCTCATTAAACATGGTACACGGATGGATCACTACTTGGGGATAGACTGATGAAATTTTTGGTAAAATTCCTGAAAGGTCAGAGGTCAAAGGTCAATGAACTTTGCCAAAATTGGCTAAAAACTGCCCAAAACTTTATATTTTTTACAATAAATCCAAATCCAATGGTACATTACCAACTAAACGTAGTGCAAAGATGGATCACTACTTAGGGTGAGACTGGTGACATATTTGGTGAAATTTCTCAAAGGTCAGAGGTCAAAGGTCAACGCACTTTGCCAAAAACTTGCCTAAAAATTGCCCCCAACGTGATATTTTTCAAAGTAAATCCAAATCCAATGGTACATTACCAACTTACCATGGTGCAAAGATGGATCACTACTTGGGGGTAGACTGATAACATTTTTGGTGAAATTTCTCAAAGGTCAGAGGTCAAAGGTCAATGCACTTTGCCAAAATTTGCTATTTTTCACATTGAATCCAAATCTAGTGATTCAATCTAAACAAACATGGTACAGAGATGTATCACTTCATGAAGGTAGACTGGTGAAAGTTTGGGTAAAATTCCTGAAATGTCAGAGGTCAAAGGTTTATGAACTTTGCCAAAATTTGCTGAAAATTGTCCCAAATTGATACTTTTCACAATATATCCCAATCCAATTATGCATTTCAAGAAAACATGGTACAAGAATCACAAGGATTCAGGGATGGATTTAGACAGACTGGTTAGATTTGAAGTCAAAGATGTAAGAGGTCAAAGGTCAAATGAACATTGCCAAACTTCGCTAAACATAGAAAAACAGAATAAATGGTATTTTAATTTCACATAGGAACTGGAACATTTCCAACCAAACAAACAGATTTTCTGAAAATAATCTAAATAGAGCTAGCAAAGAGGCGGAGGCATATTTATCGACTGCGCGGCAGTCGAATTGCTCTAGTTTACACAAAATAGTGATAGGCAGGTTAAAGAATACTTTCTGAATTAATATGGATTTTATAGGATAAGAACCTAATTAGACATATTATAGAACTTGATGATGAAAAATTATTTTGTTTTGAGGCTGAGGAGGAAAAAATGACAGGGGCACCATTGCCTCAGACCCACACTAGATGATGCTACAACACCCATGCTGTTCTAATCACCTTCAGTGTAGTAGCTACTTTGATCAAGAGTGATTCACCACCATCCGTTCCCGTTTTCATTGGAAAAATCGATTGATTTGTGGACTTGAGGGCAGGTTTTTGTTTGCTGTGGGTACATACAGCTTGGAGCACACTTTGCTCTCTGACTCTCATTAGCACTTTCAGCTCTCTTTACAGCCATTGGCTCTCTATTCTCCTTACCAAATGCCTGGACCTCCTTATTTTACCAACCTTTATCTCTTTAGCACATTCCGGATCAAGTACCCAAATTTGTGGCATGGGGCAAGCACTTTTGTTATCAACTATTAAGAATAATAAAGGATGCATCACATGAAAGATCATATCTTCCTGCACAAGATCAATCCATATTTGGCATTCTGTGATATGTATTACCTTTGTTATTATTCTTTAAAAGCAAAGTAAGGGTCATAAAATCACTAATTCTTTAAGTTGGCAATGCACTGAAAAGGTTGAAATTATACTATGGATAATCAAACTGGCACGATTATTGAATTACATGCTTTTGATACTCTGTTAATTTATGATGGAATGTATATTCTGTTATAATCATCACAATCTCATTTGCATTAAATAGTGTTGCCAATTTGAAAGCCGAATGATGATCAGTTTTGCTCTAAAAATGCCTTCATCCCAAATGAGTTAGTGATTTTCAACAGCACAATGGATTTTAGAAGCTCTTCAATCTTCAGACGTTTTCCTAATTTCAACCCCCTTTTTTTACCTCTTTCCTCTGTTGATCTTATCACAGGTATTCTTCTTGGGATAGAGAATAATCTGATAATTACTGTGCAAAATAAAGACCACTTCCTATTCCCATGTGTGTGTGTTTGTCTGAAAGATGATGTGGTAAAATCACCTCCGTATATTGAAGATGACTCCATTTGCTGACTCTGTATGTGAAGGCATCGAATTGCATTTACCTGACTCACTAAAAAAAATGTATTCAATGTGTGGGGCACTTATCTTTTCCACCTACTAGCAGAAATTTTGCAAAAATATTGGTTGTAATGGGTACATGTTATATTCCTCTCTATTACAATCTGTCAACATACTTACTGCATGATCCTCAATGCTATACATGTGCATACCTGTCCTCTACAATTGTATCATGGGTTATATGGTAATTACATATTTAGATATCACCTTCTCGTTTTGTCCATCTCTAACCTGTGTCATGGTGTGGTGGTGTTATGGGTACATTAATTTCAATAATTGAGAATGATCCATTATGCTACTAGTACTATACACTATTATATATTTCCACGTGAACTTGCATGAATTTCATATAGTTCATGGTTGTACATATCATCTGTTCTGGTCAGTCTGGTTTTCACATCTATAAAGTAAATACTAAATGCAGAAACTAAACAAAAGCACACATTATCATGGAATGCACGGCTGTACTATACTCAAACAGTCATTTGGAGGTGAATAAAGGGCACAATCATGACTGATTTTGTGTGATTCTGCACTAAACAGAAGCTCTCCACAGCTGGAAACAGGAAGTAATGAGGAGAAACCAATACAGCTGTACCTGACTTCATGTAAATCATAAGGTTTGCAAAGTTCTTCAATTTGGGTCAATAACCTAATATTGCCATTAGAAATCACTTTGGGTTTGTTAGTATATAATGTTCCTGTAGCATTGTGCATGCAGTACCTTGTAGTTTATGCCTAAGTGTACGGTGATGTGGAGGGGAGGTGGAGGACTCAAAAAAGTTTGCTACTTTATAAAATATTTTGAATTGTGCCGTTTTCATGCGACCAATGTATGAAATATTAGGAAAAGATGAAAAGTAACAATAGTATTTTGTTATTTATTATCATTAATGAGAGAAGTATTGGCAATGTCTATATTTATGGTACAGAAGAATTTTGAGACATTGTACTGTAACTGTTGCAAAAATTAGCTCAACATCATACATGCAAATTTTATGTACTTTTGTGCAATGTGTTTCTGTGTGATTTTATGGGTGTGGAACATTTGCATGTTTACTACAAGTACATTCTGCAATAAATATGAGATACAAAATTTGTGATGGTGGAATTTCAGAAACATATGTGATAGAGGAGAACCACGGTGAACCAAAATAATTGTTTTCCTTGTTTTTTGTTGCTTTTCATCATTTACGTTGTTCAAGCAATGGAGTTCATGCATTTTATTTACTTTAATGTACCTCTCATTTCTGTCTGCATTATGCATGTTGATTGACTGACATGGCATGTACATGTACGCAATGTTGCTGAAATGAGTGTATCGTTAAAGCGTTCTTGGATGTTGCATGTCGCTTCCTGTATTGTCAACATGTCACGATGCAGCTGCCATCTATGTTTGAAAATGTCACCATAGTTATGTTACAGCCTGCCACAATTTTACTATATATGGGAAAATAGAAGACATGTTTTGTTTGTTTTCCCTACGTCTTCAAATAATATGAGTGAACAGAGAAATGCATGGTGGTCTCACTACATTTTGTTGATAATGAACTACTCTTTTTCTTATGGCATTTCACTGTAAATAGGAGGGGGAAAATGATCCTTTAGAATTATCGTGCAGAATCCAATAACAAGTATTGCTGTTATAGGATTGGCTGTGAGAAGGGAAAGAGCTTCTTTATTTGAATCATTTGGACAAAGCTTTCAGTTGGTCCCCAACTAGGAATTCATGCCATTGTAGTTTTTGGTGTCAAATCTGTTCAGGTCATGTAAAAAAAAACATAAGCTTAAGCTTTTTCTAAAAATTAATGAAGGAACAACACCTCATGCTTCCTCACCAAGTCAAAGATATGACTGATATTTTCAGTGTCTACCAAATGTTTACGAAATTTTCTTACTCTAAGAAATATGTAGGTAGTATTGAACGATTTCATATGAATAGATGTTTGAACAATGAACAATGTGTAGATCAATTCAATTCTTTGTTCATTTAACAAACAAAAATAAATAACTTTCATGAACAATGGATATAAGGCATCACCAGAAAGCCGGTGGCTTGTGAGATGTAAGGACCACTGACTAGAATCTGATTTGACAATTGCTTAACCATTAATGTTATCATATTATGGTGTTCACCCATTCCTGTGTTGCATAATAGGATATTTTCACAAATGCCCTGATACCACTTAATTAGTGACTTGACTTTATCAACCCCAGCCACTCAGATATACCCCTTGATGATGAAATCCAGAACACCCACTTTATTCTAATGAATCTAATCTATGATTTTTTTTCACAAATGCTGTGGTACCCCTTCATTATTGACTTGACTTATACACCCAACCCTCTCAGTTAAACTCCATAGTGATGAAATCTCTAACACCCTCTTTGTTCTCCCCCCCCCCCCCCTCCCCACACCACCTCCTAACAGCGAGGCGTAACACATTCAGGCGGGAGCAGCATGTTCCGACGATCGGCTGTGCGGCAGAAATCGCCCGCCCGCCCTCCATCTCAACAGTTCTAAAGAAAGAAATCAGCGCAATTGGAGAAGGGGCACACAACAAATCAAGGAGGGGTAATAGAGCTACCCCTCCCATCATCCATTGTCTTCGGAGCTGGGTGAAATATGCACCTGTTGAGCTCCGTTAACCCTTAATGGGCAGGTAAAATGTGGCTCAATGTGATTTGTGCACAGAATTGCTGACAAGATGCACACCTGGCTCGCAAAGAGTTAAGCAACATTTGAGCTTCGAGGAAAAGAGAAGTATTAAGTTAAAACTCCTAACTGAAATTGATTCAACTGCTAGCTAGAAGAATAAGATATGTATGTGAATTTAGAGTAGTCACCGAAGACATACATGTACTTATACATGTAATATTATGCAGACTCAAATATGGTGTTGGTATTGGTTTAATACTACCTGTAATGGTGTTGTACAGGTTTAATTCTATGCTGTAGTAAATATATATTTTATTCTACAATTTATACTTAAAATATATTTTTACTCATCGATTCTTAGAATGAATTGTTATGTGTATTACTTTTAACATTCCTGTGTTTTAGCTGTATTGAAGTTGTATGTGTGTATCATAGTTTGTATATCTTTCTGTTTCATTCATGTCATGGTTCTTGGCATGGATTTATTCACAGCGGCAAGTTTTCTATTAAGCACTCTAAATCGGCAGTCAGTTAAACAAAGGATCCGGTACAAACAAACGGTACTTGTATTCAAAATTCTCCATGGGAAAGCTCCTCGTTACTTAAATACCTTAATACAATGCAGAGATGTTAACTATACAACCCGTCACGCAACTTGTAGCCTGTTATTTGTTCCCACACCAAGAACTGAATACATGAAAAGATCAATCTGCTATTGTGGTAGTAAACTCTTAAACAGCCTCCCAATCACTGTTCACTTTTGTAATACTCTCACAAAATTTAAATTAGAAGTCTGTCCTCAGCACTGCGTTAGGCACTTACACATTTGCGTGACTTCTTTTTATCTGTTTTTTTTCTCAAATGTGTGTTTTTTTAGTCTTCATCATTGTTATCTTTGATCTTTGTATTGATTATATTTGAATGTTACATTCTTTGTTATGTTTATGTGATTTGTATCACAGGGCTCCTTTGGAAAGCAGTCCTTGGGACTGAAAGGACTACCCTGTCTAAATAAGATGTGAAATAAATAAAATAAAATGTAGTTTTAGGTATTGGTAGGGTTTTTACATGCTGGCATAAAATTGGCTTTGTGATCTACTTATGAGAGGAGAACTTAAGATTTGAATATTTTCAATTATGATAGTCTAAATTGATAGCGGATTGGATGGACGAATGGTGTATGTTTTATTTTTGATAGAGGTTAAACACTGGTTTGAGGATAAAATTCAGTTATAAGAGTTTATTTCAGTATAAGAATTAACACATATATTGAATGTGGTTTAACATGTATTGGTGATATAAACACTTACAAACACCAACAAACAGAACATGAGAAGAAAACTGCATAAATGTTGAATATTGGAAGCTTTGTAGTGCAAGAAAAGTTCTAGTAAGTGTTGCCCATTCTGCTTAAATATACCAATTTATGATGGCATAAAATGCAGTAATACTGTAGGTTTTACCATTATATATGCACCATCTCTATGTACATATATGTGTACAAAAGAAGGATAATAGTGAGTTTTTTTATTTCATGCAAATGTATTTTTGTATGCAAGGTGTAGAGGCTAGTTTGTATTGACTTCAGGTTGATGGAAAGAGGTGTATTTTGTCATTTTCAGAGCATTTATGTCACATGGTAATAAATGCCTTATACCATGATTTATAAAAGCGCTATCTGTTCCCTTTCCTCATACAATATCCATCAGTGATATTATGTCAGTACCTTGAAGTTTGAAAAAAGCTTGTATTCTACTTTGTAACAGTACTGTTATTGCATACCAGAGAGACCTCCGTGTGTCTTATTCACATTGATTCAGGATTTAAACTTGATGATGGGCTCAATGCCTTGTCACTGCCAATCCAGCAAGCTCTTTGAAATGCTCGCATACCAGCTTCATCGACCATCAAGATGATGTATGTATTCTATCTTTCGGAACACAAAGAGGGACTTGATATAAGACTACCTGGTCCTAAAATGCACACCTCTTGTGTTTGCATATGTGTTCCATTCAATTGTTGCCATGGTGTGCATTCAAAAAAACATACTGATTTATGGTGAATAGCTAATTCGCAAGTGAACACAGTCAGTGCAGCTTCCCCCCCCCCCCCCCCTCCATATACCCCGCCATACATCTCAAAATCATTTACTGTAGATGCCATATATTTCGCGAGTCACTTTATATTGCATGAAGCATATATTTTTATTCTGACTAGTATTCATTGATTGATTGTACATAAAAAAATCTAATCATTTTGGGTAGGTAACAAAAGACTTTAAATGCCTTTTCTGATTCGACTACCAGACACTTGGGCTATTCAAATCCAGAACATCCAGATATGAATCAGAGGATTGCGTGATCAATTGTGGCTAAACTCTCATAAAGGCACTAACTTCAGGTGCAGTATAACATGCAGGCAGCACTCATACCTGTCACAAACCAGTATGATGAAAAATGTAGAAGGTTCTAGGAAGTCCCCAGGGAATTCTTCTGATGACTAACTTCATGAGCTTAGTGAGTCAGCCAGGCAGATACCGGCGGGTACCTGGAAATGATACACTTGTTGTCTGCCCCCAGACCAAAACCTACAACAGGGACTTTAATCGAAAGGAGGGGGAAAATCATGTAAAAGTGAGAGTTTTATAGTACAGTCGCCTTGATGTCGTCTGCTCGAGAGAGAGATTTGTCATCAGCTGAGGTTCTCTTTCCCCTACTTTCGTGGGAGACGGGGTAGGGGGGATATGATCTGGCGGAGTGCCAGGGGGGTGTTAGGTGAGGCGAAGGGGGATTAGCTTCGTAGGAAGGGGGTATCTTGTCTGCATTATATGACTTACCCTTGCTCATAGTGGCTCTCTGTTCCAACAAGCTGGAATTATCTCATTAAGAATTAAGATTCCTCATCGCTGTGGTCAGATGTTTAATGAGCCGGCCGCATTAAATGAGGTATGGCTTGAAGTGATATTAATATCAGTGACCACATTGTGTTGGCATTGAAATGCATCCTTGCGGTTTTATGGATATAAACACTGTCACATTGAAGATGATCTTAACATCCTTAATTAGGTGATGTAATTGAGTGACCCATGCTGTGCATGATGTGTTAGGGGTATACTTTGAATACATGCAATGTGCCAAACAGTTTCAAGTAATGTATTTCACTATGCACAGTCTGTGTATATATTTCTCTGCAGGAATTATACCTGGTTGTAGCTTATCCACAACTTGAATTAATTCAGAATTCAAGTCTTTAATTATGTACACATTGTACAGAAACATGTTAAACCTTTTCAATGTTTATAGATATGCAGATTGGATCTGATACATGTATCAGGTTCGACACTTAAGTCTGCCTCAAATTACATTGCCACTTCACTTCTGCTGTTAATGTTACGAGGACCTCGCACAGACTTGTGAGCATGTTGCATTATGGGAAGGGAGCAAAGTCCATCCACACAGGAAGACGGAGAAGGGGGCTTAAGACAAAATGTGGACGAGACTTGGCTGGCTGGCGAGACACTGCTTCTGATTGATATGAAATTAACCCTCAAAGTACCAAGACGCAAATAGACAATTGATGTATAACTTGGTGGATGAGACCATGGTAAAGAGAGGGTCCTTTTCTCTCTTTCTCTCTCAGGATGTGGTCAACATTTTGGGGAGTCAGATAAGGAAACGAATGTCTTGAGCAAGCTGTATAAATCATGCACATTAATGACTTAACTCATTAAACACCAGAACGTTGTGACAACTGTGGTGTATGTATGGACTTATAACGATAATAATGTAGAAAGGGTTACGTACACTGTATATAAAAACCATCTGGTCGAGTACAAAGGGATAGCGGTATTGCAGTACATGTAAGTTATATTTCATTATATTTATTTTAAGAATGTATATTACCATCATGGTTCAGCTCATAGTATTGAGATGTACTATAAGAAGTTATCATATAGTAGTTCATTTGATGTGGAAGTTACTTGAATTGCGTGCGAAAATAATAACTACTTTGCATTGATTTTTTTCTTCTGTTCTAGAAATCCATCTGCAGGTATAGTGTATGTACATGTACTATTTCTACTCATGTACGGGTAGTTGTAAAATAGCACTAATATTTTATGCCAATTGGTGTCATCAGGTGATATTTAAAGTATATAGATTATTAAAAGAACTGTTTTTAATGTTTGTACATTACATCAATAACAATAAATAAACAATAAATGATATTGGTACATATACATGTACATGTACATTAATTAGAATGTTTAGTAGGTGAAATTAGAAGTATATTAATTTCATTGTACAATGGTAGAATATAGGGAATATTGTTTAATGTAGTGGCATATAAATTGTATCTTTGTTGAAACTTCCTGAAATAAGTGGAAAATTAAACAATGTATTCAAATTTTAAATATGTAATGCAGTAGATATATATGCTCGCATCATCTCAGTAGAATTATACTATGATATAATGTGATTGTGTTGAATTGTAATATTTCTTATGTTGTATTCATGCAAACTATGTGATCAGGCTTTCAATTTGATGTCTTTCATTAACTTCATATTTTGTACTGGAACTATTTTAATGATTTCTGTGTATGTACAATATATTACAATTCTGTATTGGTCTTTCATGAATTGTATACATTTCACAGATAATGCAATAAAAACATATATCAGAGATCTTTTTTAAGAATCAGATTATATTTTTATTAATGCAAATATACATTATATCAGGTTTTCACAACAAAATCAACACTTTCAAGGGTAGACACGAAACACATTATTCTAAAAAAATTGTAGATAGAATAGACAAATGTGACCTCCTGCTGCACATCTTACATCATCTAGATTTTTGTTGTAAAATTCAGGGAATAGTGAAATGCATGTAATTCAATCAAAATCTGATGTTCCACATTTTCCATATCATGATTAAGTATTTCATAATGTTATAAATTGCACAAATTATTTTGATAAAAATAATAATTTCCTCCAAACACTTTCACAGTTCTCATCAAAAACAAGATATGATTTGGCAAGGTTCACTGAATATATACAAAACATTGTGAAATTTCAAGATAAGATCATCATTTCTTTAAACCATTTTTTTTAATAAGGGTCTAGGCTCAGCCTCCAGCTCTGACATAACAGTGACACAGTAATTTATATAATCGCTGAACATGAAATATATATATATATATATATATATATATATATATATATATATATATGTTATGCTAGATAGATATGCTTTTTCATAGCACATATATAATGCAATACCTTTATGCACAGTGCACATGGCTAAATTATCTGTAGACAAGACTTGTCTCTGCAAAACAAGAAAGAAGTCCCCAAAATATTTTTTTTTAAATCTCCCACTACATGTATAATCATTGATTCTTTTTTTTTATCTCCTAAATGATTTGTGTGACATATATGACGGCCATGGTTTGTTTTTGCTACTGAAGTGCACTGAATATTAAGATGTGAAATATGTTGAGAAAGAAAAATCACATTGATTAAGGCAATGCGTATTTTCACCATTTGTTTTGCATTTATATTCTGATTTTTTTTTTAACCTGTTTTAGAAACGGCAAACAGATGACATAATTATGTGGGTTGTTATATAGTGGTAGCTGTTTCAACTTGTTTTATGTCGAAAAACTACAATGTATGGACAGTTTGACAAATAGTCAGTTCCTGTGCCAGTTTAAGTGTTGCATTATGCATATAAAAAAAACATGACAATGACAATATCATACATAAATATATAGTGATATATATTATGTTAAAGCAGCCTGTTTGTCTGTCCTTTAAACTAGGCGTTACATTTTACTGTGCGTCGTGCATTTAACGTTGGTGTACTATAAAACCTTGGTGCTGTGCCAACATACGCGGCTTTGGCTGTTTTTCAGCTTACTTTCTATCACCATTTCCAGGGCTAAAGTGTTGAAATAATACGGATCAGTGAAGTGAGGGAGGTAATTTTTCTCTTATTACAAAAACAAAGTTTTCCTCCGGCTTAAGGAAGTGAAATGTTTAATATATCAGGATGAAATCTGACATGGTAGTTGGCATGTACTCATAAACCGCACCAGCCACCCACGCACTAAAATCATGTTTACTTCTGTGATCGAAAGTTGGAGAAGAACAGTTCTCCCCCTTAATATTTCACTCAGTATGTTCCACCATCAGGGTACCAACTTCTAACAAAATGGTACATAGATTTTGAATGGTAACCTGGTAATTGTTGTTTGAACAATAACAAATTCTATATTTGGGTTATGTAGTTCCATGTGGAAAGAATTGGGGTTGAATCCCTGGAACTCACTTCACCAATGGAAAAGTGTTGCTGAAGATTTGACGGCCAGATCATCATTAAAATGAAAACTCAGTTGGTACTGTGAAGTGCTGTGCCTAATCACAAACGAATTGCAAACAATAAATGCAATCAAAGGACACATTTCAATCTTTAACCATCCTGTAACAACAGTGTAGAGCCGTTTAAGTGTTTGGATCAATTAGTACGAAAACAAACTTTGTTTTTTCATGATTTAGTTGTCCTTGGCATGGCTTACAGTTGAGCTGACATGATACATCAATTTTTCACATTGTGGAAATTAACGCAGCCACGCGATAACAACAACAAAAAAGCATCCGCGACAGAAGTTGCCAGAATAATGTCTATGCCAAGGATATAACCTCTGGTGACCTGAATCGTACAAAAGCAATTATTTTCGGGTTTTGCACACTGAAAGTACACTTCATAAACTATTTTCATTCGGGCTGCAGATCTCATTACTCATTACACTGTACTTAAAGGGGAAATTCACACTGAAATTATTTTGGTTTCGATAAAAAGAGAAAAACGAAAGAAACATGAGTGAATGTTTGACGAAAATCGGTAAAAGGAAAAGAAAGTTATTTGATTCTAAAGTTTTAATTTTGTGACGTCAAGTGCGAGTTGCTCTCGGTCTTTTCCTTTGACCGATTTTCATCAAACCTTTACTCGTATGTTTCTTTCATTTGTCTCTTTTTATTGAAACCAAAATAATTTCAGGGCGAACTTCCCCTCTAATTCAGGTGGTTACAAATGCATCAAAACATTTATGATTTTATTCACCTCAAAATACCTCTCGACAAAAATTTGACCGCAGTAAGATTTTTTTTGTAAAGATGGTCGACGCCTGATCATGCTTGATGTGAACTCTAATACTGATAATTTTACTTTTATTTTTTTTCTTAGAAATTAATGTTGAACATTGTCTGTCATATTGTACTGATAATAGATAAATAGTAAGCTTTTCATGATTTTCATGTCAGTCATGATTTAAGAAAACTCTAATACTTTTTCTATCGATAATGACAAAAATATAGTTGTAGATGAAAATGACTTTGGCTTCTAAAAATCAATACGGTGTATAAAAACGTAGACTGCTTAGTAGCACAAAGTACTTACGAAAGTTCTTCAATAAATATTTATATGAATCAATAACGTCTCTGCTCACTGTGTTTAGTGTTCGAGTCACAACGCATTGTGGTCGCAATGTTGTTACTCACTTTTCAGTGTTTGTGTTCTTCGTGTTATGCTTCGACGGCGGTCAGCTCTGTTGCATTGAGGGGCTGGTACTCCGGTGCGCTGTTGTTGTTGAGACTGTCTAGTTTCATGTAGCCTGACGGTGGCGGGGACGGGCCCCTGAATGGCTTGGTCTTCGGTATGATCACGGGCACGCTGTACCGCTCGGAGTCCACCGAACTCCCTTCTGAATCACCGGTCTCCGTCCGCGAAGGTTTCACCTCCATCATTGCGTCTTCCTCTCCGCTGTCGCTGCCGGCAGGTACTCGTTCCTGCTCGTCGATCTCGACATATGTCGGCGGGGTAGCTGCTGCATGCTTCGCTTGTTTCTCCGGGTGCGGTGAGTCGATGTCGCGGTCGTAGTTAGACCCGGGCTGGTGGCCGCGTTGTCGCTTGTCGCAGTAGCAGAATACGATGAAGATGATGCCAAAGATGATCGTCCAGAACGTGAGACCGACGGCGAGGATGATGGTGATGAAGTGCTGGTCGTACATGTATTCGATAATGGTGTAGTCTAGGGTCGTGGTCGCCGGTGTCTGCATCCCACCCGTCGTCGTCACACGCCTCGTCGTTGCTTGCGGTATCGTGGTGGCGTATTGGGTAGGTGCAAGCGTTGTTTCTGTGCCTGTCGGATCAGAGAGATGGAGGACAGAAGAAAACAAACGTTAACTTGGAGAATTATTACTGTGAACATATTCGGATATGGTCGAAAGATTTCGATGTGTATTTATTTCACTGGTTTTGAGGAATGTGGCAAAAAGAAGGCTCATGATCATGATGGGGTAGAGAGGGGGCAGGGATTGATGACGACGAGAATGAGACATACATACTGGTTGCTTTAAGTACGAGAAAAAGCGCAACGGCCGAGTCAAGGCTTTGCAATGAATGTGCCTGTTTGTGGCAGCAATGTTATCAGGGCAGTTAGAGCATGGATCCATTGTCATGAGGAAAGCAACGAGTGTTCTGATTAATGTGTGACAAGTATGTGTTTGCATGTGTGCTTGTGTGTATGTGAGAGAGAGAGAGAGATAGATAGAGTGTGCATGTGAATAGACTATGTATGTGAGTGTGGGTATGTGTGCGAGGGGGGGGGGGGTACAGCCCTAGCACTTAATAAGAATTATTAGACATTACAGTCATATTTCCTATCCAAAAAGGAGGCAAAAAAATCAGAATTATATCTGCATACATGTAGTACTGTACTTCGGAGTGGTTGTCTCCGTATGACCGTGTTACAAGTTGTCAAATATTAAGAAGTACTCTCCCCTTACGTTTATTATGTGTGGACTAAAACAAATTTGTCGCTTTTCTCGGACGCCGTTTGTCTGTTTTTCATTGTTTTCACATTTAACCTTCAAAGAATAACAAATAAAGAATAACCGAATTCTCCGCAGAAAAAAAAAAGTTTGTTGATAAACTCGGTCGACCTCTGAATTCGGAAAACGGATGGAGCCGATATTATCTTTAGGACACGCATGCCATCTCGGGAGCAGATCGGGGGAATGAGTTTATTTGCATCATGTTCAGCCGCCTTCCTTCCTACTTCCTTGACGTATAAATAACATCGCGATGGACGCGGCGCAGGTAGGGATGTCTTTTTTTAAGAAGATGGAAAGAGAAAGCGAGATAAACCCATTACTGTTTACCAATTATCTTTCAACGAAAAATAACGCATGTCTCTTGAGGAGAGTTTGATATTTATAGTTTTAGCAAGCACAGATACTAATATCAAAATATTAATATCTACATCGTACATCTATAATCTGTTTTCAAATATGACACCACACATTTGCCCAGACGAACAGTCATTTTCAGATGATCATCGTAGCTAATCTTGCAAAGATGAGGTATAGTAAATATTCTAAATTTGGTCATGATAAGAGGACAGGGGCACCCTAAACACCCCCCCCACACACACACACACACACACACCTCGTCATGGGTGCGTAAGGTACAGAGCGAAAGTGCCCATCTCACTTGACGCAATTGTGAGTGTAGAGCAAACATGATTGTAATCGATACTACTACACAATAAGGCACATCCCACATTAGTTTGAATTAATTTTTAGAAGCGTGAGAATTAATTACATTTTGACGTGAAGAGTCAGAAACTGAAAGTAACTTTACAGTAGGAAGATGAATAATTGTGAGAATTTTTGTCTACCAGGAAAGAGCGCAAATCTTGCAATCAATATAGAAGTACAGAAGTGGTGTTGTCATATCCATTGTTATGCAGGGGCCACATTTATGAAACCTTTTAAGCCTATAGTTATCTACTAAAGTGCATTCAGCTACATCCATTTCTAGTGAAAAGCTAAGCAAGAAAGCTTTCATGAATATAGTCCCAGGTCTCTGCTTCTAAAAAACGTTAATGAAGTCGGGGTTTCACTGGTCCAACATTGTCTAGCGGGCTAGTCCCCGCTATTTTGTTTCCACTTTCCAAAAATAAAATTCCTGAAATGAACTCTAAAATTTCCTAGAATTTACCGCTATTTCTTTAAAAAAAAGTAGAAAATGTGTGCGGAGTCGCTAAGTGAGGGGAGATTTTTTTTTTTAAAAATGTGGGGTCTACTCTCAAAACGTGAAAAAAGGTAGATCGATCTAGATCTACACCTCTGTATTATCAACGTACAGATCGGTACAGGCTGTAGGAAAAATAGTTCTATTTTTGACACTGTTTACAATATTTTTTGCAATTTTTAACTCATTTTGGACACTTTTTGAATTATTTTACATCCTGAAAATTTCCTCGACAACACCAAAATTTCCCAAAATTTCCTGAATTTCGGGAGGAATGGAAATACCGTCAGGACAGCTCTATCCTCATTCTGCTCATAGTTTAGAACCAGTAGCCTTGACAACATGCTCATATGACGTCCTAATTTGGTAGTCTATTGGGGAAGAACGTGCACTGTACAATATTTAAAACATGAATCGACGTATGTCACTCGTTAAGAATAAAAACAGAAAACCATAAGTCTGAATAAGAACGTTCCAGAATGAAAAGAGGCCTAATAAGGGGGGGGGGGGGGGGGAGGGGGGGTCGATCTATAATCATTTGTTATTTGGGGAGAGCACTCAATCTCAGAATTATTATTAGATGAAACTGATGCATGGAAATGTTGAATGATGTCATATGTAATAGCTATACACTTATATGAATTGTCACATGAATATGAACTTGTTGATATTGCCTGTCGTCTGTTGTACATCATCTAAGCAGGTTTGCTTTAAATCATTTTTCTTCTAGATTGGAACTTAAACACATGGAAATGATATTCATTAAGAGCTGCCCCCCCCCCTCTCTCTCTCCCCTCCCCCCCCCCCCCCCTCTCTCTCTCTCTCTCTCTCTCTCTCTCTCTCTCAACCTAAACCAAGTTAGATCCAGACTGTGCAATATCCTACAATACAATATAGAAGATGAAATATTTAAAATATTACCCCCTTTTTAAGTGCCCCATTATACGCCCCGGGACACTTGGTGGGGCCTGTCATGAAACACAACGACAAGACACGAAGCTAATCAAATCATTTCATGAGTTTTCAGACATCTACATTTCAGCATGTCTACAAGGGCGGTGCAAGAAAAAAGTCTCAAAGGGGGTCGGGCTCATCGATGATTTCAAATTCCATAAATAAAAACAATAGTCTCGAGGAACTCAATCTGTATACATGGTATACTATTTCGTTGAGGAATGTGGTAGGGGTTATGGCAAATGCGAGATCGAGTATTCGGGCAGACTTTTTTGCCGTTAAATGGGGGGAGGGGGAGTGTCACACCCTTACGCCCCCTTTGCGCTACGCCCCGTGCCTGCCTGTTCATGAGGTTTGGAGACGACTGTCAGGTTCATATCAACTCCGCTGCAATTCGATCTGGTCGGACGGCTCGACTGGCGGATTGGCTTGCGGCCCGGCATGGCTGGAGCGGCAGGTTTTAGGGTCAAGTCTCAGCAGGAGACGGGGAGTCATTACGCGCCCGCACGGCTGGACTGTGAACACCATGCAGCAACGCCCAGAAAGAAGTCCATGGAAAAGATGGCGCATGGATGCGACCGAGGAATATAAGCGATCGGTAAAAGTGGGATGGGAGCTAGGAGGAATGATAGGATTTTGGTTTATTTTAGCAGACTCTGTGATGATTTCAGCATGGACTTTACTTCATATAGTAGGGTCTATGATTTCAGAGTCAGAATGTAGTTATCTCTCATTAAGCTTCATTATGTTAGATAGTTTTAAAAGAGGTGACATTAATTTATTCTACCTAATTTAAGAATTTGATACAGATACTTAATGTACGTGTCCCGAGGTATAGGCACAATAATGAAAAGCATGAAAAGGTATGAATGAATTTAAGGGCCTATTATCTAACCAGGATATTAGCAGACTAATATTACTCTAGTAAGCAAAGTTGTAGACATTTATTTATAACTCGTACAAATATTTGCAAATCGAGATACAAAATCACCTCAACAAAAACATCTGAACATGTAAACATGTGAGGTTGTTGTTTTCGTCATTTTCGCTTTCTCTTTCTGTCATGTTGTTGTTTTTCTACCTTTCTCTCTCTCCCTCCTAAAATGTAGCGCAAGTCTTGGATCGAGGACGGAAGAATGCACTGACGTCATGTTCTATAATGACGTTTTCGCGTCACGCATCATGCTGGGCCCCCGGAGTGTCTGCGGCCGTATGCACGAGTTGCGCCGACTGACGCAAGCAGGCAAAATCTTTTCGCTCCCATGAGGATTTTTCACGCTTCGCAATAATAATTATGAAATGATATTTTGGCTGGTTTCCTGTAATGATCATGATAAAATATAGTCTTTTGTCTGGCGGAAAGGCCTCCGGTTCGTACACACCGTCTTTATTATGTTTCTTGTCTTTTTTGTTTTTCATTAATATGAGCTCATGATTTTGAACAATACAAGCTACCACAACGTCTTCCACATAATCCATGTAATCCTTTTGCCCTCTTTTAGGGTGAGATGGAGTACCTCTTGTTAGAAACTGATTTTTTTTTTTATTTATCATTATTATGTTTCGTGTTTTGGGTTATTTTCTTGTCCATGTACTCATGATTTTGGACAATAGGCCTACAGAATACCACAAAGCATTCCACATATTCTATGTAATCCCTCTTTCACGGTAAGATGGAGTATGTATAAATCGGACATGTAATGTTATTATCATTATTATGTTTCTTGTCTTCAGTGATTTTCTAGTCTATGAGCTCATAATTTTGAACAATACAGACTACCACAAAGTCGTCCACATGTTCCATCTTTAATCCCTCTTTCACGGTGAGATGGAGTATGTGTTAATCGTACCTGTAATGTTATTATCATGATTATGTTTTTTGTCTTTTGTGCTTTTCTTATCTTTGAGCTCGATCATGATTTTGGACAATGTAGAGTATACCACAAAATCTTCCACATAATCCATCTTATCCCGCTTTCACGGTTAGATGGAGTATGTCTTACTAGGACGTGTAATGTTACCGCCGTGTTTATGATTGTCCTAACACCCGTGATTAATATGAAGGATTTTCAAATTTCAGAATTTTGATCAAAATTCTCATTGCTATACAAAGTGTTTTTGTAAAGGTTGAAAAGCGAATGCGTGATTTTGGTATCAAATCATATTTTAATCTCGCTCAAAACTTTGACTTTTTATTGGAATATCCAGTAAACTTTCTTTACATTTTTTTAACGTGACATTCAATTGAATAAAATCAATATCGCATTAACTTTGATTCAATTTCGCTTATCGAGGGGAAGAGGGTTTTTCTACAATACAACCACGAGTCCTGACATCGTTTTCACCTGTGGCATGGTAACCACTGTCTACATATATATTTCAAATCAGTACGCATTCCCATTTATGTAATATTAGCCATCAGAAATCTGGCCAAATTCAAGCAGAAATCTTCAAATTTGATAAAAAGAAAAAGTATCAAGATGATTTAGTTCATCATAGACGCCAAGCTTTGATGTAATTCTCGGTTCATTCAATTTGTATGCGCTTTCAAGTTACTGTGGTAACTATCAATCAAGGCAGATTCATGAAAAAAACTTTAATACAAAGTTAATACAAAATCATTCCGTTCTTGTAAGTGCACAACTACCACGACTATACTGCACTTTTAAACCAAGAATATTACAAAAGATTAAAGGAAGAGCTATTTAGTATCAAGTAATATTCTGTCATCATCAAATGAATAACCCATCCCGTTCCCCCTTCTCATTTCTTCGAAGCATGTAATAGCGGGGGCTGGTCGGGAGGCGGGAGGGACTTCTTGCAACCACCCCAAGGGACCCGGGTTCACATCCTTTTACATCTAGCAGTCTGCTCTAGAAAGCATTCGGAGAAGGAAGGATGCAGCGTAATTGCTATCATGATGGTGAAATGGGCTCGAGCCAAAACAGCCGTGTCATAGTAGGAAAAAAAAAGTCATAACTTGAGAGTATTATGTGAATGCTTCATGTGCTATTTTGTACTGTATTTTTCATGCATGAATTGTACGAGAGCTCATTTAAAGTCAAATATCAGTAGATGCATTTCGTATGTTAATCATGGTGGTAAAGTGATTGCACAAAACAACAATGGAAACTTATCAGTTAGGTAAGAATGGATTGAAAGGTATAAATTCACATTATCAATATATGATAAAGATAATAATGTTTTTTAGAGTTTCAGAAATGCTTGAAAGATGAACATTGCATATTGCAATTTGAAACTTTCAACGTTACGAAGACGGGCCATTCAGGAAAGGTTTTATTTCATCTGATGGTGATCCTTCATTTTTGGAGACATTGTCTTTATAATACCATATTAGTGTTATACCTGGAGGAAAGCAGCTGCCGTTTACGACTGTGACGTCATCAATGGCTGAATCGGACCAGTAGCCGTTCCCTGGTTTCGCCTCGAATGAAAGCTGAAGAAAAAATAATCAATGAAAGAACAGTCTTTTTGATAAAACATAAGATATATTCAAAGTATTACCACTTCTTATAATTAAGCATTTAAACCAAAAAGGAAATATTCATCATATTAACGGGGGGAAAGCGTGGAAAGAAGAAAAATGACGGCACAGGGTAGGAGGCTGTCGCTTTGTCTGTCAGAAGAAATGGAATAATTCCTTGGAGGAGTAAATATGATTCCCGATAAGAACACGCAGTTTATCTGATAATTGATATCTGAATACGCGATAAAAAGTCCTTTAATCTTTCATTCTTTTTTACCACAACCTATACAAATGGTTAAATGAAGGCAGAATGATCGCGATAGCTGTTGATACCAAACATCATATTTCACAGAGTTGAATATCTTTATCAAATTACGCCCCCCCCCCCTCTTTTCCCCTCCCCACACATTTACACGCACAAACACATGCACACCACGAAATTTGAAGGGCGCTTTACCTTGCAGCCTCCATCACACGGGGCGTCGACGCTGGCGTTGAGCCAGACGTTGCCCTGCTCCCACAGCATGGTCCAGATCGTGATCGGGCTGGTGTCGGGCCGTGCCTCGTCCAGGACTCGCAGCGTCAGCTCCCCCGTGTCCTCCCCGTACATGTGGTAGAAGAACGTGACGCAGTAGGCTGGCAGGGGCGCCAGGGAGGGGCTGTTGAGGTGCGCTGAGTTCCAGGCGTGCACTCCCGTCCCCTCGATGTACATGTAGTGCCCTGCAGCAGTCAGACACAATGGAGGTTAACCATTCATGAGCCAGATAAACTGCTACTATTATGAGACTAGTGTGTATTCATAATAAAATAATCTACCAACAGCACGGTAAGGGTTTACGTTTTGTTTTCTTAGAGCGTTTGTGTATTTGCTTATATAATATTGAATAGTGGTGAAAGGGAGTGCTGGTCCCGTCTTATAAGATGTTGCGATAGATCTGATTCGATCACAAGTCCGATCCCCTACCATACTTGCAATTGATATCAATCACAAGTCAAGTTGCGATTAAACGCATTTTTTTTTTATAAAACGGGGCCCTGCATGGTGTTGTGAATAATTCAGACAGCGGAGTGAACGTGAACAAATATGGGGTTAGAGCAGAACGGTCTGTTTTGAAAGTTACACCCCGCCCCACCCCCCCCCCCCCCCCCAAAAAAAAAGGGGGGGGGAGGGGGAGGGGAAAAAAAAGGAAAAAAAGCAATCGCAAATATTTTGATGCAGCTTTCATTTCTTTCAATGATAATGCTCGATTTTTCAAATCATAGCACCAAGCTACAAATTTATAGTACCTGTCCCCGAATTAGTTGCAACATGACTGTATGAAGTACCATTAATATGGATAGACCCGTAAAAGGAAGTAAGTGAACACGAACCTACCGTATTGCATATCATGATGATAATGATGATATGTCGATAATCCCTGTTTTATTTCCTTCAACTTGTTTGGTCTCGCTTTTATGTTTTGGCAGCCGACCCTACGTAGGGAACTAACCAGTTTCTGTTTCCGATCTAGGCGATCGTCTGGCTGATCGGCATCATTTTGTTATGATGTGTCACGTTTGATGTAAAAGGATTGAGAACATGCCATGTTTATTTTCCTATCCACATGCTAAGTCCACGTGGGTTTACGGAGACTCGCGTGCCAACAAAATAATAAGCAAAACTGGAAATGCCGTCGACATGATAGGAAGTGTAGATATCAGACCATGTGTGATCTGATGTGCGTTAGCAAAGGATCCTGTTTACCTCGCATTCTGAACGATTTCCGCGTAAATAATGGCAGAAAGAGCAACGAATTGTCAAGATGAGAGACGATAACGCAGTGACATCCGAAAAGGGGACTCCATTGACTGGGTGTAGACGAGGGTAAACAGGGCAAGCATGTATGTCGGAAGTGGTTAGGTATCTTCCTGAAGAGGGTTTAATCTTTAACCAGCAATCGAATAACCGGGGGCGTTTGTAAGAAATCCCCCCTTTTTTGTTAAGATGAGCTAGTGGGTCGTCTTTGCCTTGAACCCCCCCCCCCCACACCTTCCTCTTCCCCCTGTTTCACTTTATCTCTGTCTGTCTGTCTGTCTGTCTGTCTGCCACTGTCTTTTTTTTTTCTTTCCCCCTCTTCCTCCATTTCTGCATCCCTATACATGTATTTCCTTTTCCCACCTTTCATTTACGTTCTTCCCCTTTTCCCACTTCCTCCATAAACCCCCCTCTCACTCCCCACCACCCTCTCACTTTCTCCCTCCCTCCCCTATCTCTCTCTCTCTCTCTCTCTCTCTCTCTCTCTTCCTTATCCTCATCCCCTTTTCTAATCCCTTATCCCTCCTTCTTCTTCTATTCCTTCCCCTTCTACCCCCCCCCCCCACCCCAGCCTCCACCCTTCTCCTTACCTGTGCCATTCTCTCCTATCGTGTGATCGTGGTCGGGCCCGGTGTTCCTCGACGGGGTCTGGCCCGACCTCCGCCTCCAGTCGAAGTCATCACCCTCCCCCTGCACCCAGCCACACAGGTCCTCCGTCTCGAAATCGCAGGAGGCTGGGTAACGCACGTCTGGACAGAATGAAAAAATACACATGCAAATTCAAAGTTATTAATGCATTTTGCTTAAGGAATACACACAAATCCCGTGAAGGAGTTCTTGGTCTGGCAGAGTAAGAGTTATTCTTGTAAATGTTGTTTTATAGGTGAAAAGGGAGCAGTAAATAATATGAATGATGAGGATCTGATGAGCTCATTGCGTAGATGTGTCTTCTCTGTAGGCCTATACATAAAGTATTTGTTAATAATAGCTACATCAGTTATTGTTTTATCTTAAAATAGAAAGTTGATGTGCTACGGTAATCTAATATCTACTGCTTTTCAGAAATCTGCAAACGACATGTTTTTATGTATTTTGAAGAGCTGCTGCTGACGTATTCAACGCACTCGCGTCATTTACAATAATATGGACAGGTGGAGAAAGAGCATAATGATGGTCGTACCTCTAATTAAACCTTTATCTGCAAATCTCCCGAGCAGAAAGTTATATTCACATTGGACAATGCTAGGAAACCAAAGGTTCCGGTATTTGACACCAAAAATAACACACCGAATTCCGTGACTAGCTTCGACTTTTATATGGCTTTCGTGACTTTGGCCACTGTTCATGGAAGGTTTTTGCGGGTACTTCACCTTACCAGTTTTGTCTTAGCTGGTAAAAGCGGAGGCGGGGTCAAATTTCATTGGGTAATTCCCACGACAAGCATGTCAAGAAGCCATGTTTTTTTTTGTTTTTTTTTTGCTGGCGAAATAAAGGTTTCTTATGTGGGTCATACCTAGAGCACAAAATAATGTCACGCAGAAGAGCGTAGTGGGTAGGGGGTAAAATATGTTACTCCTGGAATTAAAAATTACGTATACTGAATAGTCAATAACGTGACAATTACATGAATGTATTTCTCACTTTTGCGCTATACTGCGTGTTTTAACTATACAGGCACTTTAAAAATGTTAGAATATGAACTTCATCACCATCACCATTAAACTACTTTATATTTGCACCATCACGTTTAATTCTACTTTCACCACTTTATACCAACACGATCGTCGTCGTCGACGTCATCGAAGTCATCTTCTTAATTCATCTTCATCATGTTCATCATATGGTCAAGATGAACGGCTAATATTGACATTGACAGGAGTGTGTATACCATGGTGCACGGTCAACCCCAGCTGAGTGGCTGTGTGACCTATATTAGTAGGTCCATGATTAGAGCATGCATGCCTAGGGACGCGTTCACATCGGAGGCGGTTTTCTGCTCACCAACTGCGGTTTGCCGTTGCGGCAAAAGCAAGGGAATAACTATATTTCACAATGATGCTCGTGCCAAGGCTGCACGTTGGTGTGGAGACGATAAGTGAAAAAAATGCACAGATACAGCTTCAATGCGGCAACCGGTAGTTCAAAGCTGCTTGTGTGTAAACGTGCCTTTACACTGCAACCTTGTAGAGTTCATGCTTGAACTATAATAACCGCGGAGCTATAATGTGTGATATGCATGGATTCTGCTATTATTAGATTCATGGAAGGGTCGTTAGTTTAGGCTACACCAAATCACAAATTGTTACAACACCAGATGTATGACCCAGTGATCGAGTTATTACATCAAAGTGATCAAAATACTACAATAATTTTACTTTAGTCAAAATGGGAGGAGGAGCGGGGAGGGGTTTATGGTATGAGGCGGGGGGGGGGGGGGGAAGGGGGATTCTGAATTATTTTCCATAACCGTGGAGCTATCTCGAAGGATCGTCAGTAAAGGCAACGCACAAACATAAACCATGGACCCTACCACGCACAACATCGTGAGATGAATGATTCAGTGATTGAGGTAAATAGATGAACGTGATGGAACATACAGACACTTAAATCTACAAGAACTTCAGTTGAGACCAAATGGGAGGAGGAAGGGGGCGAAGAGGGAGTGAGGAGGGTAGCGAAGATGAGGGGAGGGGGCGGCTAAAAATGAACGTTTGGTGAATTTAAGTACTTTTTCGCTACCTGGTATCAATATACGCGACATTATGATGTTACATAACATATTGTACATCAGATGTTATGATGCGTCGTAACCATGGAATTCGAAACTTCAGCGTATGATATTGAAATAAGAAATAAAATTCATTCATGGAACTATAAATCCATCCATATTGTTCCTTTCTTCAATGTCCATTGTATGCCACGACTGAAAATGGAAACTTGGGATCTCGATCGATCGATATGGCAATCGGTCGAGGTTTTATGGGCATGAATGTATATAGGAGGGGAGGAGGAAAAAGGAAGGAAACAAGGAAGGAAAAAAAAAATCTTGTTCAATGTTTGGAAAACATCAATCAGTGTACCCCCCTCCATCACGCACACACGTACAGACGCACACATGCATATACATATACACACACACACACACACACACACACACACATACCACATCGCTCCGTATGAGACAGGTGCTACGTCACGACAGTGTAAGTCACCTTGACAACGGAACTTGCGTCGCTCCTAAAGGTCAAAGGTCATTGGTCTGTAAACTTGACTCCCATCAGGCCAAGGCAGGGGTGATCGCTTCCTATTACAAACGGATTGTGTTTTTAACTGTAGCATTGAAATACTGTGATCTAGTTGTTAACCAAACCTATTCGTCAGTATCTTCATAATACCATTAATAGAAATTAGGATGTAATTCAACGCTCTCCCCCCTCTTTTTTTGTTTTTGTGTACATTACATGTGTGTGGTTTTTTTTTTAAGCGATGGAAATTGACAGCCCAGCCCCCTTTTGTTTAATCCCCCCCCCCCCTCCAACTTAAAACAACAGTGAGTAGTATGCCATGAAAATGACGCGGATAAAAACATCTACTATAAACAAAATATGCATTGAGATAAACAGTTCAATTCTTTTGTAACAAATCATTTTGTCCCTCCAAACAAAATACGCACTGAGATAAATAGTTCAATTCTTTTGTAACAAATCTTGTTGTCCCTCTTTACACCAAAAATATGTAAACAACATGTATTGAAATGAAATATATATGCCTAGTCGGATAAAGATGGTACCGAGAATGCAACGTTATAGGACTGCCATATAATCAGGTTTGATAAAGATTATGTTAACTTAATTTCGAGATTGATTTCATTAAGCTTTCTTTCTCTCGAAGCAGCATAGTTTTACGGTCGGTCAGATGTTGTTTTCGCCAAAGATCCCGCCATCTTTCACACACTCCCAGCTTCACGCACAGTAGATTTGATATGGACCATGTTTTTTTTTTTGAATCAGGAAATAATCAAATTTTGAAAGCGGTATATCGGGAACGAAAATCGAAAAGGTAAATATTAGGGAGCACGAGGGATCGTGACGAATCATTTCTTGCTCGCATCGTTATAATGATCACGGCGCGCGATTCTCTTTATTTGCCAACGCAAATCTCGACTCGCTTTCCGCATCAGATTGACGAAATCGATATTCAACCGGAATGTATTAGCAATTCGTGCAGACCCATCACACTTCACATTTCAGCATGGCAGGGGGTGAAGACGCCTGTGGGGGGGGGGCTGATTATTGTTTAACGTTATATTTATTTGAACGTGAATGTACGAAGTACGTCAATGTTGTGCGAAACAAAGTATTATCTTTAAAGATTTTCTTATCATCATAATTATAGTCACACCTATTGCTATTATCTATGATATTTTTAAAAGGCAATTTCACTTAGATTTTCAAGTATTACAGTCCAATACGCTGGCGTCGTTGAAATGCTTTTAAGTTTGGGATACCCCCCCTCCCCCCCCCCCCCCCATCCCCCACCTCCGGATCATAAACCAACATCCAAAGAGGGAAACCGTGTGATAAGAGTAGCCGTGTGATAAACACAATAAATAAAATAATCTAACGCATTATTTCCTCATCATGTTATCTAATAAAAAACATGTACAAAAAAGAAGATTATTTGTGTTGGATCGTGAAACCGTAACTAAGATAATTTCCCACACGACCGCTGGAGTAGCACATGAGTCTCCCGACATGGACAGGTCGTGTTTGCCTTGGTACTATAGCGCCCTGAGTTAACTGGCATGATGTTACGTAATCGACGAGGTTCGTCGATGGATGGATGATAACGCAATATTTTCACCGTTTTAGAGTTTATAATTAGACATAACTTTGTACTCCAAATTAAGGAGGCGTCTGTTGTTGAACTAGAAGTAACCACAATAATCATATCAGCCCACCCCCCCCCCCCCAAACACACACATGTACCCTTGAAATTCAACCATTGTTGATAAGATTGAAGAAAACTGTGGTACAATTAAAATAAGTCTATGATGACTTCATGATATACGCACTATATCTTTACATTTCACGTTTGTTTGTTTGTTTGTATGAATGATTGAATTGCATCTATGAAACTTCGAATCAAATAAATATACAATATATGGCATCGAATTAAAAGGTTATATCAAAGGTCCATCACATACAGGTCATTGAATCCTTATAATGAGTTTGATGTACACGAAACTTGAGAGGGGGAGAAGGGAGAGCAAAATTCAGAGTGAGAGAGAGTAAGAGAGAGAGAGAGGGGGAGAAAGAGAGAGAGGGGGGAAGAGAGAGAGAGGGGGAGGGAGAGAGGGAGAGGGAGAGGGAGGGAGAGAGAGGGAGAAAGAGGGAGAAAGAGAGAGAGAGAGAGAGAGAGAGAGAGAGAGAGAGAGAGAGAGGGAGGGAGAGAGAGAGAAGGGGGATTAAAGAGAAAGAGAGGAAGGGAACGGAGATAGAGACAGATGGAGATATCTAGAGAAGGGGGTTAGGAGTGGGAGAGAGAGGGGAGGAAATCAAACGAGAGAGGGAGAACAGTCAGTACGCAGTGGAAAAGGAGTGATACAGACAGACTGACAAACAGAAAGAAAGAAAGAAAGAAAGAAAGAAAAGGGTGGATGAGAACAACAGTTACTGCGAGATGAGGGAGGGACAGAGAGTTTGTGTGTGTGGGGGGGGGGGTGGGGGGGGGCACTTAACATGACAATAATAACTGCAGCAGGGAATATACATCAGAATATACTGAGTGATTAAGCAGACAAAGTCTATCTCGATTATTAGGCTAATGGCCGTCCTTGACATTCGCTTTTTTTCAGCTCTGAGCTCTCAAGTGTCTTAGGAAAAATAAAGGGTCTCATACTAAATGCGACAGTAAGCATGGACAAATGCATTCTCATCGTTCGTATAAGTACTAGCTTTGTCACTGTTATTCATGACATGACTTTGTTATGCAATATCGAGGATTATGTGAATAAGGATGAGAGTTTCCTCTGGTCGACACCTCGCTTTTAATCTTAAAATATTGAAATTATAACCAGTCCGAAACATTTATCTTTACTTGATGATTAGAGATGTTACAATCAGGCGTTGGACACATTCGATAGATAATAATTTTAAAGTCACAACTGGACTCAAATTGCAATTTACACATTGCAAATCTTATGGGTCCAGTTTTGTGAAATGTCATCAATTAATATTCTTGTTAGAATCCTTTGAACATTCGTTCACGATTATAAGTTTTTGCAGCAACCCGTACTACACTGTACTACAATTATTAATATCATACTTAATGCTTTTAGGAATAGTAATGCAATATTATCGAGGCCACTGGATTTACAAATCAATCATGAACCATGTGCACCAGACGATCTAAAACACACAATCATCAACCAGAAAATGTGAACTTCCAATCACATTAAATCACATGGGAGAGGACAAAGTCATTACATTCCAAACGCGTTTGCACGAATGCGTGGTATTAAATGAAAAGCATGACTCACCTAAGCTGGCCGTACATTCTCGCGTGAACCTTAGCACCAAAACAAACACTATTGGCAAACAGCTGAGCAGGCCGCGGCTCGAGTATAATGGCTCTCCCGAATTCACCATTTTGTTTCAGTCATAAAAATGGCACAAAGTGTAGAAAATCTAATTTATATTGCAGAGTTTTGGAGAGAGGATACCTCAATTCCTTGCTTTAAAGAAGCTGTGAGTTAGTCGATAGCGTATTCCCGGGCTTGTGATAATGCGTGATATAACTTTATACACTGGAACTATTGCGTTGATTAAGTCTCTTCCAAGCTAGAAGGTGGCTGTATTTCGTTTGAGTCTATCTCAGTATCTGTCTCGTACGAGCAGTACGATGTTCGGATAGCAAGGATTCTAGACAATTTCACGATTCTGACGTATATCCAACTGACTATATCCACACGAAAACATAGATTGTCTCTTTCCGAGAAACGTTGGCAAGGACTTCATCAAACCACTCGCGACGTCAGGCTTCCTCGCTTAAAATTAAGAAGAAACGGAGTTGATGAAGAACTTCAACTGATGCGCTGTACACGGCGTGTAACGTTGGTTTAGCTCCCTCGGATGGGGTTTGGAATCTCCCGTGTTCAGCGCGCGCCCCCTGCAAAGTCAAAATACACGTTATCGTCTGCTAGCTAGCTGCACCGCTCTTATAATGCGTTATACACACATGTATGGCTCGCAGAATCATACCAGGCGTGTGTGCCAGCAATCTGTCTCCGTGCCCGGACTAAAGTCCATTAAGTGCTCTTTGCGCGACAACAGTTAGTTTTAATTGCTCTATATTCCATTCCTGTCCCACGCACTGACGTCTAGATCATTATTTGAACCTGGTTTTCCTCTCGAGGAAGTTTTCATAAATCGCATTGTCTTCTGACCTCATTATCAATCCGCATTTTGCAACAAAACACGGGTGCATAACATCCGTTGACGACCAAATACTGTACACGTTATCAGTCATCCTCGTCGTATTATTGTGGTTAGATTTAAACAATGACTTGTAATTTCAAGGCAAGATATAAAATCTTTTATTGAAGTAATGAATTTAACAGTAATACCGTCTTTGTGTAATCAACAGTATGTCATGATGAGAAGCGAAGAGATGGTGATCGGAGTCGCCCCCCCCCCCCCCCCCACCCCGATACCACTTAATCATACATAAGGTTCAAATGGGGGCAACGTCCTTTCGGGAGAGAGGTCGCTATCACTTGTACACAACGTTGCAGAGCAGGTCAGAATGAAAAATGATTGATCAATTAAAAAAATCTTTACAAAATGGGGGTGGGATGGGAATAGAAATACAAAGACCAGGGAATGAGAGAAGAAGAAAGAGGGAGGTGTGTGTATGTGTGTGTGTGTGTGTGTGTGTGTGTGTGTGTGTGTGTATGTCTATGTGTGTGTGTATGTGTGTGTGTTTGTGTGTGTGTGTTTATGTGTGTAGGTGTGTGTGTAGGTGTGTGTCTTCTTGTGTGTGTGTGTATGTGTGTGCGTGTTTGTGTGTGTGTGTGTGTGTGTGTGTGTGTGTGTGTTGTGTGTATTTTGTTATGTGTGTTTTGTGACATGCGTATAAAGGAACAACGCAAGAAGACAGATGGGAAGGTAAGCAAAGATAGATAGACAGACAGACAAAAATAAAAACAAGTAGAGTGAGAAAACAAGATGCGATAAATGAAAGTGGATTTTGTCCAGACGAGCCAATAATGTTTCCTTTTATGTAAATAGAAACGACAGCTTAAAGCGTAATCATCCAGACGCGCGCTTTTTCCTGTTTATGAATGAAACCACCTTAGCAGTTCCGATCCTCTACCCCGCTTTAGACAAGGTTTAGTCGGGTAAGGTCAAAGTGATCAAGCTATTTTGCGGCTCTTAACGTGGGGGCGCTCCCCCCCCCCCCCCCCCACCCCGTGATATTCAAACATTATTTGCTCTCCAGTTCTGGGCACTGTTACATAAAGCTGACCATTGATGGTACCTTTTACTACCAACGGCAACTTATATGGAAACATTCGATTTGATTGGCTGTCGAGCGGTGTTACCATGGTAGAATTAGTATTGATGCAGACAGAGTTACCATTGATAGTACGTTTTTATACACTGAACTTGAAAGCGTAATATCACGTCGGCGGTAGTTATAAACTTCATCATGTGTGCTTTCTTTCACACAGGATTTGTCATCACTAAGTACATCCAACCACAACGATTCAGGAGTAGTACAAAATGATTTTCTCTCCTCCCTCCGCTAGAAAAGAAAGTGAGCCGCCGCATGTGCTATATAGCATGAATTGACTCCAGGAAGACTTCCGGACCCAACCCCTCTTTTATGATCTTGTTATTTAGAACGGGAAATTGTGGAATGGAGAGACATTTTCCTTCGTTATATGCTATAACTATACGATTGACGCACTAGCTGTCGCAGACTTCCGGTCCGTGACGTATCCACTTCCCAGCGGGCAATGCATGCTTCATGGGTAGTAACATTGTGCCATGTGCGTGGAGTAGCTACTTAACTCTTAATGCTGCAAATGTGCAAAATGCACAAGAAATACACAAAAATCCCATAGAGCAGCATTTAATCTGTCGCATGAGGGGTTAAGTGAGCGTGGAGATAGTGGTACCTACGAGCTAAAAGTGATGTTGAGTGGTTACGGTTATGGTGTAAAGTCCACTTTAATACAAATGCATGCTTCAAATTGTGTAGCCTACAGTATATAAGTCTATACATCTCCAAATTATTTGGAAGTCTCTTGAGTGAGTATGGAGGTGCTTGTATACCCCGTCATTTCGTCTACGAGCAATAATTTTCTGCTAAGGGTTCTGATTATGGTTAAAGCTCTATTTTGATGTAAATGCATATACTGGCTGCAATATTTTTTTTTTTATCATATTCGTTATGGATGCACACTTTTTTTACTAATGGTAACCCCAAAGCTTGTCCGAGGTTTGTCTGAGTAGCAACAACATAATTTTACTCAGAGTGCGTTTGTTATCAACTACACTATACTTTTCAAAAAGTGTTTTATTCATTGCTGGTTTTAAATCTTTTCTTTACTTTGGTATTTTATGTTAAGTTTACCTCAGCTTTATTTGTTAGGGGAGTGATGCTCTTTGGAAGAATAAGAATAATTTTCCTCGGCCTATTTGTGACATTAATTGTTCCATTATTAATGCTCATTGAATCATTTCATTATTCAGATATTTGGTGACTGCAGGCGTGATTAACTATATGCTCTTTAAATTATTTCTTTATTTCGGTACTAGTTTAGGATTCATTTGTGAAAGGATTTATGTTCTTTAAATGAGTCTTCATTTTGTAATGTGTGTGTATGTATTTTTTATGGTGAACGATGTACCAAGTCCTTATATCAGACGCAAATACACTGTACAAGTCTTGAGTCTAACATTGGGCCATTCGTGTGTTGTTGTTGTTTTTTTTTGACTACCCGGTACGCGCAGAATGTCGACCTCGAGGTGGCGCTATGACTGTAAGAGAAGTAGAGTCCCTTCACACTGTATAAAGGGACTCTAAAGAGAAGCACAGAAGCCATAGCGCTCTATAAAGCTCCATAGAAAATTGGTACAACATGGCGCGTGTTGCTTTGTTGGGCAAGCAGATACAAACGAATATGCGCCATGTTGTACCATATGGAAACCTAATTGGCCAAATAGTTGGCTCTTGAAGCATAGAGCTCTATATAGACTATAGAGCTTTAAGAGATGCATTGGGTCCGGTGGATCACTCACTCTGCTCATAATGACTGATGACGTCAAACATGGTGACGTCAAAACAGATTAATCCCAATGTAAAACGGGCAGACCATGTTTTTTTCGTTGGTCTGTTTTACTAAGATGAATTGATTAAACCGTGCAACTTAACATAGTTATGTTATTACAGCCTAGCATTGTAAATGGCTGGTAAGCCATCATTCAGCTGCAACATTAAGTCGTTTCTGGCATGCGTCTTTCACATGGGATCCAGTATTAAGTGTAAGTGTACAAAATTGTTAAATAATTGAATAATAATTTGATTATCAACGTATTGAATACACGTAATTTAATAACTATAACAACACGGCTTAGGGAAGCAACGGATCCAGCATTACTAAACTTGACAAGATCGGTGAGAGTGAGAAGGAGCGACGAAATGATATCCGCGTATACGCTAGTTTAGTAAACCGTCGTAGCTAGAGCTAATATCTGGTTGCCATGGTAAACGACTGCCATAATAAAAGTCATCTTCAGACTAGATAAGTGGGGGGGGGGGGGGGGGGAGCAATAATTCGAAAAACAAGACCAAGCACACAGAAATGATCTATAGCAAATAAATATTATATTGTAGAATGACCCTTCCCTTAATCATGACTGAACGGGAAATTGTATGCAATTAAGCTTCAGTTGTCCCCATTTTTATGTTTGGTTTTCACAACTTGTTCCTTTTCAAAATAAAAACAAAAATACTATGCAATATGTGTATACAGTCGTGTACAAGAGCCCAATCCATGAGAGGCCCACTTGATATGATAACCTGGTCGACTACGGTTGGAGTTTGCCCGAGATGGGTGGGTTACTGGTGCAGGTATAATTGTGGAAAGAGGGGTGGGAGGAAGGTGGAGTAAAAGTGCAATGTACTGCGAGATAAGTTGATGGGAGGTGGCTCCTGTGTTGCATTGGTAGTTTTGTTCAAGACTTCTTAAATTATTTTGTCCTCAGGTGGATTTTGCTTACGCAAAAATGACCTTAAATCTTAAAATTACATCATAAAAATTATATTGTTTATGTTATATAGAAATTTGATATTGATTTAATGAAATGTTACTTACCTACAAAGTCATATTGACATAATGATTGGAAAATTAAAATGTACTATGTTATTGAAAATAGACTAAAGGATAGCGTGTACTATATTGAGTGCCGGTGCCCTGTCGTGATCGGAGTCGTACAATATTTATGGTTTGGCGTACGATCTTGCTGAAGCATTGATTTATTTTCGTCTTGATTGCAATTCACCAATGATTCCAGAAGACATATTTAGCCTGAAAAAAGTCAACCGCAGATACAAAGAAAACAAGCCGACGGGAGACTGAAGAGTACGTTCCATACGCGTACATGTGCGGCTTAGGCTTTGACAGGCTTTTGTGTCGGTTACCAACGGAGAGGTTGCGGCTACAGTTCGTAGTATGAGGCCGTCCACTGCCCTCGCTGCCGCTGCTGGCACAGTGATACCCGCGAGTTACTTTTGGGTTCGCTTTAGATACCCAACATTTGGGAAAGATGTGCAATTTGTCCGGAACTTCGCTGTATTAAAAGCTGAGCTTAACCGTCTGCTCAATTCTGGTGAGACTATTTGTGATATATTTGAGAAACGGGCACGGGAGCAGCCCAACCACCTGTGCATTTTGTTCGAGAAAGAGCGGTACACGTACGGGGACGTTCGGGGGGAGGCAGCGCGCGTGGCCCGATGGGTTTCAGCGGCAGACCCGTCGCTGCGGAAAGGCGATGCTGTGTGTATGCTGCTCCAGAACAGTCCCTTCTTTATCTGGACGTGGCTCGGCTTCATGAAGAAAGGAATTGTCACGAGTCTGCTCAACTTCAATCTCAAACCATCGGCTATCTTGGAGTGCATCAGAGTTAGTGATGCAAAGAAGCTTGTGTTTGGAGCAGGTTTGTCAATTTGTCATGTAATTTATTGATGACAACTCAGCTCAGTCTAACCTCATTGAAGGGTTACTAAATTAGAAAAATAAGTTCCCACTAATCTATGTAAAATTACAATCTAAAAACAAATTTCATATTCGTTTGCCGCAATAAAGTCTCATTTTTACGAAAATTTGAAAAAACGCACGCCTCGATCCAGTGACGTCAGAGAAGTCAAAATGCCATAAGTGCCAATGATGTTAATAAAATATTTTATTAACGCCGTTTAAACAATATGTTACCAAAGGGAACCCCAAAGCTTGTCCGAGGTTTGTCCGAGTAGCAACAACTAATAAAATAAATTCAAAGTGCATTCCATCCATAGAATCTGAATGACAAGATACAGGTGAATGCAGTTAGGCATTACTATGCAGTTAGGGGGAAAGTTGTGAATACATTACGAAAATGGTCTATTGTTGACTTCCGTAAAATCTAAGGCATTTTGACTTCTGTGACGTTATTGGAGGCATGCGTTTTTTCAAATTTTCGTCAAAACTATTGTAGCTAGTGGGAACTTATTTTTCTAATTTAGTAACCCTTTAAGCCTAATTGAAAGTACTGAGCCTCTGGGTTTTCTTCTGGATCTGAATGAATAAGCTGATGGACCAGACAGTGTAGTGCAGTGGGAGAGAGGGTGTATGACTGACTACTAGTGAAGATGGATTTTGTCAATCCTGCTCCTGAAGATTTTGGTTGATGAACTTTTTATAATGTAGGGTGGGAGATGATTTTTTAGAACAATTCCTGCTCCACAGTCAGCTCAAAATTCTTGAACTATTTCGTCCATATTACATTTTTTCCCCCAAAGCAATGGAAAGCTTGGATGAATGTTTGTTGAGACCAAAGAAAGAAAAAGAAGTGAATTAATTATTTCAGGCAAATATTAAGTTCACTGTGTATCTTTTTATAAAAACTGTGGGTCACATGTTAACCAATAGAATAATCAATGTTTTAAAGTACTGTATTATTGTATATGCCATATATTTTGTGGGTTTGTTTATTTTCGCAAATGTTGCAAATCTGGACTATTCTGGACTGCTCAAGCACATGTGCTACTAATACTAGTACTCCACGGTTGCGAATTCAACCACTCGTGAAATTGGTGTGAAGTCCTAATTTGCGAAAAATTAGACTCGCGAAATATATGGCGTATACAGTACATTATCTGTCCTGAAGTTGAAGTAATTTAATGCCTAAGAATTTTATATGCAATTAATTATTGGTAATTAATCAATTATCAATATTTACAGAGTTTTACTAGGAAAGCTATCAGCTAGTTCTGAGTTGGAACATTTTATTTTCTACACAGGTTTTTCTTGTCAGAAAAGATACAGGAAGAAGAAGAAATGTTCTACATTTCAGTATTATCAAAACGTACAATTAAGAGCTTGTACAAAGAACTATAATTACTGAAATAAAAACAAAAAAATAAAACCACAATAACAGCATGCAAAATAGCTGCTACATCTAATTGCTTCATTGTTGGCCCGTTCTTGACCCATATTTGGTCGTTCTTCACCCGTTCTTGATCCATCTAGAGTTCTTGGGAGTGGTTGAGCAGCTGCTACCAGACCTGCGTGCCTTGGGGATCGAGCTATGGATGCTGAACGACACAAGGAAGGTCGGACTCTCGCTTCCAGTAGAGGTCGTCACCATGGATACCTCTAGAATGTCTGCAGACCCGCTCCCGAACGAAGCATTGGCACTGAGTGATATGGCCACCTATATCTTTACATCAGGAACCACAGGTAAAGCGAGATTATTACACTCCAAACTATTTGTCTCTCTCACAAAGCAGTGGAAAATTACACTGCGGCTTAATGCTCCACAATGCCAAAAGAAGCCCCCCCCCCCCAACAAACAAACAAAACAAATGAAAAATTGTTCTTCCTCAAAGGGTATAGTGCCAAACAGGTGAAATACAGTGTATGAATGTAGACAATGGTCATTCTGAAACAGGGTGTTTCACACATTTACAAGGACAGTTTATCACTTTTCCAGAAAATGTTTGTAAAACTATAACTGTGAGATATATGGGCCATTCCATGGATAAGTGTCATGCGAATCACGCATGCTGTGTCTTACGAGTCACATGTCAGTGTCTAGATGATTGATTTACTTGATCGAGTAATGGATTCAGCTCCAATATTTTTTCAGTTTTGATCTAGACCCTTGTTGGCGAATTGTGTGACATGAAACATGTGTGACTCGTGTGACATTTACGTGGAATGACCTTTATGCTATTTTTATGGGAAAGTACTGTTCCATGTCTGTGGAAAAAGGGATATTATATCTTTCAAACCCCTTTGGTTGACCAATCTTACTTAAACCAGCTAACATTCCTCGTATGACGATGATCCGTGGCATATTTAATAGGTATACTTCTAATCCCTGCCTTTCCATGACTTGTGCAAAAACTCCTTTGCGTATCCAGGATTACCCAAGCCAGCCAACATTCCTCACAGGAAGATCCTCCGGAGCCTGATGCTGCATCATTTCTCAGATCTGACGCCTGATGACATTTACTACATCGCTCTTCCCCTCTACCACTCAGCCGGTCTTCTCGTCTCTTTCTGTCCTGTCATGTATAAGGGTACGTTAATACTGTTTTTCAGGCACCCAGGGTGATCATCCGAAAATCTTTTAACGTGCGGCCTCAAAAGGGCAATTTTTTTCAGATATCTGTGCTGGACGTGTGGTGAACAACTATTGAACGGGTGGGTCAAAGGGAGCAAAAATACGAAGAAGGATAAGACTGATAATGATTTAATGGATTGTGCAGTAAATGAACGCAAGGCTCACAATCACTTTCTGGAGCCGACGTGTGCAAGAGAGGTCTCTTAACATTCTGTAGTGATATGGAGAAAAAAAGTGAATCAGTGACATATTATCATTGAATCTTATTGACTTTTGATTTTAATTAATTTACATTATTGGTACAAAATGTGCTATTTACTTGTGAAAATGTATATATTGTAATTATTTGTTTAAAGAGTGGTTTATATGCTATTCAAAACCTACATTTGCATTTGCAAGCAATTAATTAATTCATTGATGTGTTTCAAAATAAACTCTGGCACTAACATTTAATTAGCTTCAATGAAAAGGATAGCTGAACATTTTATTGTATAGAAATAAACATGTAATTACCTTGAATGAAAATAAAAGATGAACAGATTATTGACAATGAAAATGACAACAAAAAATTCACATTTGATTGACAACGAAAATGAAAAATTCACATTTGATTGACAATGAAAATGAAAATTGAACATTCACATTTTATTGACAATGGAAGATGACCATTTTGTTCACAATTAAATTGACAATGGAAGATGAATATTTTCTTGACAGGTGGCACCGTGGTAATAGCCAAGAAGTTCTCTGCCAGCCATTTCTGGGATGATGTGCGGCGGTTCAATGTGACAGGCTTCCAGTACATTGGAGAGCTGTGTCGCTACCTCGTAGCACAGCCCAAGGTAATTGCTCGGGTCTCCTGTGCAGAACATAGAGGGCAGTATTGATAAGAGGCCATAGCTGCTAACCAGTACAATTCTGTTAATTTGTTGTGATATCAATTGTAAGATGGGTTTTCTAAAAGCCAATAAGAGCAGCTAAGAGTTTGTGATTAACAAAGCTATTGCTAGGTATCACTGCTAAGCAGGGGGAAAAGTACACAGGCGCTCAGAGCGATTTCGCCCCCAAAGTGCTTAAAAGAGCCCTGGAAAATGTTAAGAGAGCCCCCCAAATTCCCATAAACACAATGTAAAATCATAGCCAAATTGGCCGATATGCTCAAAACGTAGCCCCCAAAAATTTTGAATTACTGTATATATTTCGTGGGGTTTTTATTTTTGCAAATCTGGACTATTCTCGAATTTAACAACACGCAAAATTATGAATACAACGTGCACAAGCAGATGTGCTACTAGTACTAATACTCCACGATCGCGAATTTAACCACTCGCAAAATTGTTGTGAAGTCCTGATTCGCGAAATATATCGCGCATACAGTAATTTTTTCCCTGCTGCTGAAGATTTGTCTTAAATACTGATTGGTTTTCCCAAGAAGCCATTTGAGCAGAGGTCTCGTTGAGTTCTATTCTGTGTCGTGAAATTGACACCCTGAAATTCATGTAGTATTGCAGAAATAACTTTCTACAGGGGCTGATTCTTGCATTGCGTGGGGCAGTTGTTGACTGTGTTTAACCTTTTCCTTTCTGAGGACCCATTATGATGTTTGAATCGCCTGTGGAGCTGGTGTACATATATTATGTAAATAGTATGTTCAGGCTTGCAATGAATGAGTGAGCGGGGGTTTTAACCGAACACCTCTTAGATTTTATAAATGCTGTATGTACCCCAAAATATATTATTCTCAGATTTTTTTTCTTCAAATGGAGTGGTACTCTTGTAGAGTATATGTCCACTGACTCTCAGTATTTATAATATGAGAACTGCGAATACCAGATCTGTGGTCTAGTATGTATGATCATGAACTGAGTATGGCTATTAATAGATCAGACACTAATGACTGGTGCTCAACAGATATACTCTACCAGGGCTACTAAGTGGAGGAGATAGATCAAAGTCCTGAGTGTAGACAATAAGATTAATATTGTGTTCATAAGAACAATTAAGAAGTTCACCACTTGTTTATCGTAAAGAGAAGATCCATACGTGAGTGTCTCTCGATTACTGATACAGTCATATTTTCTTGACTTGCCTAAAACATGCAGTATATTAGTGAATTGATGTTGATAGATTTAAGAGTGTTGCTTCAGAACTGTGCCTTGAAGACTTGAACTGAGACTACAGAAGCCAAGTGCTGGTAGGAAGATAAGAGGTTATCTGTAAGTGTTTACTCCTGGTGTTCATGAACAAAATAGCTGAACTCTGCTAACAGGATGAGAGAAGAGTTCTGTGACTGATATATAACCTTTGTAATTGTTATTTATATGTTTATCTCTCTCATGCCTGTATGGTATATTCAGGAATGAATCAAACTATGTGTAGTACACTACAGCTCAAAGGAATTGGCATCGGGAAAGGGGAAGGGAAGAAAGGGAAGGAGCTGCAGTTTTCAACCGCAGTATATTTTGTCCAGTTCAGTATGATACATGATGCTTTTTAGGCTAAAGCATAATGTTTCATGCTGAACTGGACAAAATATACTGCGGTTCAAAACTGTGCCTCCTCCCCTTTCTTCTCTTTCCCTTTCCCTATGCCAATTCCTATGAACTATTGTGTACATAAACAGAATTGAGAGCTTGTAAAGCATAGGGTAAGCCACTAGCTTAATTGTATAGTCCAAATACATACAGGCATTGTATGTTATATTTCCTTCATAGAGGTGCAACTGCTTCATTCAGTTTACTACATGAGCTTCAATGTAATTGCACTAGTGAACACAATACACAGGGACATGCAATGATGTACATAATACAAACTGTAGCCCCCCCCCCCCCCCCACTCCCTAAATGCAAAATAGAGCCCTCCTGTAAATGTCACGAGCCATGCTGTGCTTTGTTCAATATGAGAAAAACTGACTTTTCACATGGGAGTTGAATTAATTCATGGGGGGAGTTTTTTTTTTTCATGTTAGTGTTTAATTTTGCCTGAGCCCCCATGTTTTCAATGCTGCACATTTCTCTGTCTCTGCAGAGGATGGATGATGGGAAGTATCCTCGCAAACTCAAGATCGCCCATGGCAACGGGCTCCGCCCCGAGATCTGGGAAGAGTTCCAGAAACGCTTCAACATCCAGAAGATCGTGGAAGTCTATGCCGCGTCTGAAGGGAACCTGGCCTTCATCAACTTTGATGGGAAGGTTGGGAGTATCGGGAGGTATCCCTGGCTTGTCAAGGTAGGCTGTGCATTGTTTTGCCTCTGCCATGTGTTGGTTAGTGGTGTTTTATCTGTGGGTTGTCTGTCTATTCATCTGTTCCAATCGGGATCACACAACACAAATACATGTAAGTGGTTTGGGGCTGTAACAGCTGATATAGAGTATTAAACATGATAATGGATGAATCAATTGAAAGAGCACAATTCTCCACAAGATGATTCAATCTTGATTTAGAGGTGAAACAAGTATTATTTTGTGCAATGACTGATATTTGACTGAATTTCATCGAAATTAGTACAGATATGATGTTTGACAGTACAATTGATTGAATAGTATGATTTGGGGGGAAATATGGGTCAAAGGTAATGAGGTGGCCTGTGGAATTATGTCTCTTGGTTGTCTATCCATCTGTTTGTCCTGAATTAATTGTTTATGCAATAACTTAAAGGGATAGTTTACTTTAAAGTTGAGTTGGTTTCAATAAAAGCAGAAATATGAAAGAAACATATTAGTGAAGGTTTGACAAAAATCCATCAAAGTATAAGAAAGATGCAATCTTTTGGAATTTTGATTTTGTGACGTCACATGCGAGATGCTCTCTTCGTTTGTTTTTCTTTGTTAATCATTTTTTTTAAATTACTTTTCATGATATCTTGTTGTTACATGTCACCCTTTGTGTGTAATTAAATAGATCTCCACATTAAAGTATGATGCAAGAAGAATGTTTAATGACAAAATAGATATTATTTGATGAGAGGAAAATATCATTTATACTCCTGAATCTTGAAACTTGGATGTTCATGTTTGCTTCAATGTGATGTCTTTCCAACAGAAACTGATGAATACCACAGAGTTTGTGCAGTATGACTTTGATACTGGGATCCCACTCCGCGGAAAGGACGGGCTGTGTAAAAGCACTCTAGTCGGTAAGTGGTCTTATCAGTTTCTTGAGAAGGGCCAAGTCCTTCACAAATAATAAAGAAGTTACCAGAAGTCCATTGCAAAGTTGTAGAATTCAGTTTGAAACCATGTAACTGTTTTTAAGCCTCCGCCACAAATGCCCGGAGGCATTATGTTTTGTGGTTGTCTGTCCGTCAATGGTACATTGCCCACCAAACAAATGCTTTCTGAGAATTAATCTTAATAGAGCTGGCAAAGAGCAGAGGCATTTTTATCAACTGCAGTCGAATTGCTCTAGTTATTCTTTTTTTTTACCCATTTCATCTGTTAAAATATTGATTACTACGACGATATAAATAATTATAATGATTTTACTACTACTACTACTACTACTAGTATGACTACTTCTTCTACTACGACTACTTCTACTACTACCTATGCTACTACCTCTGCTACTACTACTTCTACTACTACTACTACCTCCACTACTTCTGCTACCACCACCACTTCTACCACTAATACTTCATTTATGATTACTACTACCAGTACTACTTTTTCAAAATTATTTCTATTATTTTTACTACAACTGCTCTTACTTCTCATTCATTTTACTACATCTACTACTTCTACATCAACTTTTCAGAATAAGAGCACACCGGTAACAATTGTTGGTCATGTTATCTCACAGGTCAGGCAGGACTAGCCCTCTTCAAGATCGACACAGACAACCCTTACACTGGCTACAAGGGCCCCAAGGAGATGAGCGAGAGGAAGGTGGTGCGGAACGTTAAGGTGAAGGGCGACGCCTACTTCAACACCGGGGACCTCCTCAAGATAGACGAGGAAGACTATGTCTACTTCATGGACAGGATAGGGGATACCTTCAGGTTTGTGGTACAAGTAGTCTCTCACAGCAGGGTGTGTGCTTCTCTGAATATGTTTCTCAAACTCTCTCTTGCCCTCCCTATCTCTCTCTCTCTCTCATTTTCTCTGTCTCTCTCTGTCTCATTCTCTGTCACTCACTCTCATTCTCTCTTTTACTGTCTTCTTCTTTCTCTATCTCTTTCACTTTCTTTTTCTCTTTCCCTGTTCCTCTCCTCCTCCTCCTTCTCCTCCTCCTCCTTCTCCTCCTCCTCTTCCTCCTCCTCCTCCTCCTCCTCCTCTTCCTCCTCCCTCTTCCTCTTCCCTCTCCTATGCCTCCTTCTCCTACTCTTCCTCCTTCTCCTTCTCCTCCTCCTCCTCCTCCTCCTCCTCCTTCTCCTCCTCCTCTCCGTCCTCCTCTTCCTCCTCCTCCTCCTCCTCCTCCTCCTCCTCCTCCTCCTCCTCCTCCTCCTCTTCCTCCTCCTCCTCTTCCTCCTCCTCCTCCTCCTTTGTGTTGTGTCCCTATCTCTCTTCCTCTACCTCTTTCTCATTGCCCTAGTCATATTTCTTAAATTCCTTGATCCATTTTGTACATTTCAATACCATTCAATTCATATCAAGATGATGATGTTCTTTATTTCTCCTCCTCCTTCTCCGTTTTCTGTCTCTATCTCTCTTCCTCTATCTCCTCATTGTCCTAGTCATATATCTTAAATTCTTTAATCCATTTTGTACATTTCAATACCATTCAATTGAAATCAAGATGCTGCTGCTCTTTAGTGCCATATTTGAAAAGGGCAAAACGATTTTCAGCATAAAGGTATATATTTTATTAGGTAGTGGCTAGATAAGTCACTGACTCTGCACTCAAGCACTGACAACACTGTCATTTGATCTGTTCATCAGCTGGCAAGCTATGCAGTCAGTTCATCTCTGGAGTGTACTATGTATGTGGAGTAGATTGAATTAAACTTCTCTCAGCACACCTTGTCAGTACCTTGTGAACAATTCTCAAGTATGTCTTATCTTGTGTGAAGGTGGAAGGGGGAGAACGTCTCAACCCAAGAAGTGGCCCAGGCCTTATGCTCCTTCCCTGCCATCTTGGAGGCTAATGTGTATGGTGTGCACATTCCAGGTGAGTGTCAACAATTCCACTGTTCTTTTTTTTTCTTTTTATATTTTATTGAATCAAATTTTCATGATAATTTCAAAATCAATGATAACACTGTTTCCATAAGATGAAAGAAGATGTATTTTAAAATATGTTCATGGATAGATCCCATACATCTTGCAAGTTTTAAGCTTTAGATTAAAATTAGAATAATATTAGATTAGAATAATATGTATGGCAACTCTACTTTCATTGGTATTTATGCCGCATTTTCACTGTTTCAATGCTAGATGAAAGAAGATATATTTCATTGTCTGTTTATGAATATAGCCAATGAAAAAAATAGTGTTACACATAGATTGAAATTATATTTTCTAGTCATCGCAATTTTAGTTTTAGCAGTATTTATGATGCGTGGAGCGTGCACTTCCACTGTTTCAATACAAAATGACAGAAGATATATTTTAGTGCTCATTTATGAATAGAACCTGTACAAAATCCCTTATGGTATCTGTAGATTTAAATAATATGTTCAGTCATTGCAACTGTATTTGCATCAGTATTATGATGTATGGCGTTGTCTAAACTGAACCGGAAATAGTGATGTAGCAAAACTGTAAATACACCCTTTGCCCATTGTTGTAAATAACAATTCAGTAGCAAATTAATAGTAGCATTAAAAAATTAGTGACAGAATTTCCCTCTCCCCTTCTTCTCCCTCCCAGGTCAGGACGGCCGGGCGGGCATGGCAGCCCTCAAGCTGAACGAGGGCGCCACACTCGACCTGCGTGCCCTCTACGCCCATGTGCGTGCCTTCCTGCCGGACTACGCCTCGCCCAAGTTCCTCCGCCTGATGACCGAGATCGAGGTGACGGGCACCTTCAAGTACAAGAAGACAGACCTGGTGAAAGAGGGCTTTGACCCCAGCGTGGTCAGGGAGGAGCTCTACATTATAGAGCCAGCTCAGAGGGCATACGTTCCTCTGACCGAGGGCCATTTGAAGACTATCATGAGTAGGCAATCCAAGCTGTAGTAGGGTTGGAGGAGGTGGTGTCTCTGTAACTCATTTTGATACCTTTACTTCAATAAAGCCCAGTGGCATTATGTTTCAGGATTTAAGTTTGTGTAGTTAACACAATAACTCAAGAAATATTTGACCCGATCCCATCAAACTTGGTATAGTAATAATACGTCCCTCTGACCGAGGGCCGTGTGAGGACTATTAGGAGTAGACAATCCAAGCTGTAGTAGGGTTGTAATGGTGTCTTTGTTACTCATTTTGAATACCTTCTGCTTCAATAAAGCCCAGTAGCATTATGTTTTAGGGTTCAATATTATCTACTTTACACAATAACCCAAGAAATATTACACCCAATATCATAATATCATCACACTTGGCATAGTAATGATGCGTTCCTCTGACTGAGAGCCATTTGAAGACTATTACAAGTAGACAGTCCAAGCTATAGTAGGATTGAAGGAGATGGTGTCTTTTTAACTCATTGTGATACCTTCTGCTTAATAAATATCCCCGTGGGAATATTGTTCCACGGTTGTCCCTCAATCAAGATTATCTCATAAATGCCTTACCCAAGAAATTCCTGACCCAATTCCTTCCCATTCAGAAGTGTGTTTCTGTGCTCATAATTAAATAGTGCATGTAAACAAGCATGTTACTCATAGCTGTTGCCACTTTGATAGTTCAAAGGGCAAATTTAGATATTGTCATATGGATTTAGTTACAATAATTCAATCCATGATGGGAAGTTTAGATATGGCAGATTGAAAAGCCCCATGAATAATGTAATGCTTTTAAGTGACAATGTTTTTTTTTTCAACAATTTATCCTCAGGGAATGGAGATCGTGCACAGAATATGCAAGGACAAGGTTTATAACTTGTCAATGGTAATGATACTTTTCTAGGAAATGTACATGTACCAGTCAAATGCACAACTGTGATGCATTTAGAGCCCCGATATAAGTGATAATGAAGACTACTTAAGCATTAATCATGTATAGATATCAAATGTTTCAGCATGCTGCAAATCCAATATTGCACAATGAAAAATAATCTGAATAAATACTTTAACTGTCCAGTATTTATCAAATGATCTGCCAAAATTAGACATAAAATGTATTGTCACAAAATGAATTTGTTTTGATGCTGTCGAATGAAGCAAGATGTCATTGAAGCCATTGAACATCAAATATGGATCCAGTTGTACTTATGGGAAGATCGGTATACCTTACAGTTTCCTTTTATTTAATTTTGTCACCGGTGAAATAATGCAACATGATTACACAATTCCAATGATTACATATATGGTCACAAAGCTTGGCAAATTGTTGATATTTATTAAAATTCATATATTCCTGTAGATATCTGATTGAAAACATATATTAAATTACATCCATCATAGTTCGTGTTTGTTATTTGTATATATCTGTTATGTCAGGATACAAGTTGGCATATCTATGTCAATCTGATCGAAACATCACTGTCAGGAATTTTGGGATAGTGATATGTTAGTGTCATTGGTAGCCATTTCATTTGTACTTGGGGAATGTAAAGGGATGAACAATAATGTAGAGATTATTTGATTGGAAGATATGTATATTAAAAGGAGAGGGTGAACATGGTTCCTTTCCCATCTTTCTTTATTTTCAGGTGCCACAGGTGTCAAATTTCATTCCTTTATAAAAATTGCAAAACTGCCAAATATGATTGTTTGTTCATTGACATTTTCTGTCCACAAATTGAAGCTTATACTCGTATTGAACTGTGCTCTTATTTCTGCATCATTCTACTCTACGTGTTATAAGATGCTTTTCTTCCAGTGATTTCTATATAATTATAATATGTGTATGCAATATAGTATGTACATATATGCAGGCCATTTTTATGTGTAATTGAGCTACAGAAATTAACCAGACAAATAACATGTCCGACAGTGTAGCGAATACACCTGTATGATCGTCTTATTGTTCATGAAGTGTAAATGTTCATTACAAATGGAAGAAGTAAACATATGAAACCATTACTTGTTTTTAATGTTGCAACTTCTATAATGCTGATAGTGTTCTAAATTAAACTACTTGCTTCCATCAGTATTATGTTGTTTTTGAATTGGAAGGAATGCAATTTATTTGTATTTTTGGATAGTTAATGAATACCAGGTAAATATTCAATATTGTATCCCTTCTATGAATATTCATGAGTATTCTAGGAACGTGATTGGTCAATTGATGCTCGAAGAGCTCCGGATAGTTTTCACTATTTTTTCATGGGGAGGACTGCGCATGCTCTATTTTCTATTTTCTTCCTTGGGACTACTGCGCATGCTCTCTACCTGAGCGGGCGTAAATTAGTGCACGCATGAATGCAGTGCGCGTTGTGTTGCGCATTTACCTTGGATGAACCGATATCGAGACAGAGAAAAAAAAAGGCGACATACAACCACATGGTGTTACCGAAAGTTTTACTATTTTCTAAATAGTATTTATTAGTATTTTTGTTCTGTTATTGTTTTACAAAAGGGATATAAAACAAATATACCAAGCATTGAGTTCGAAAGTATAGTGAAAATTATGCATCTTCGGAGGGACTGGCATAAGTTACTATTTTTTCCTCGGGGGCTTCCCCCCTCGGAAAAAACAGTTCGATGCCACTCCCTCCTCAGAGCGATAATTTCCACCATACAATCTCATAGCTTGGTATATTTGTATATTATATGGCAAGCATTTTCCCATATGTCAGTGGCATAGTGCCCTACCAAATTTGCAGGGAATTTGAAGCTGCTTTGTAGAGTATTATTTGAGAGGCATTTTATTAAAATGCTAAGGGACAGGGGGAGGAAGAGAGAAAGAGAGAGAGAGAGAGAGGAGTTGGTAGATAATGAACACTATCCCCGGCTCCTGTAGTAAATGGTTGATTACATATATCACAATGTGGAAACAATATTCCACAAAACTTATACTACACAGATCAACATTCTGATACGTGTGGAATTGACTGCATTATGAAAGCTACATTCTAAAATGGAATTTGACATTTAAAGTATTTTATGAATGATTATGCTTTAATTAAACAACTTGGTTGATGCAGGCACTGTGCTTATTCTTTCGTTCTTTTTTGTATTGTCATTAATATGCAGGTGATGAATCTTCTGAAAGATTGTGTGAGTGTATGTATGTAAATTTGTGTGTATGTTTGTGTGTGTATGTGTGTGTATGTATGTGTGTGTATGTGTGTGTATGTATGTGTGTGTGTGTGTGTGTTTGTGTGTGTTTGTGTATTTTGAAACTGGCTTCCTGCTAACTCGTGCCCCTCCTCAGAGTAATATGGTTAGAATTTCAAGGGTAAAATGAAATGTTCACATTCCTCTCCAATGCACCTCTCTCTCTCTCTCTCTCTGTCTGTCTGTCTCTCTCTCTTTCTCTCTCTCTCTCTCTCTCTCTCTCGCTCTCTCTCTCTCCCTCTCTCTCTCTTTCTTTCCTTCTTATCTCTATCTCTCATCCTCTCTTTCACAGTTTTCCCCTTTCATTGCGACTATCCGCATACTCTCTCCCTCTTTATGTTCTCATCTCTTAAAATATTCGACTGGAGATGAATACAACATCTTTGACAACTTCTTGTGATCAGTGATTTTTTCTTTATTTATATTATAGACCTATGCATCATTCTGGAATACTTCAAAGGACAGTGATACAGTATCTGCAACATCTATATCTTGGCTACATGTTTCAATGGTACAAGTAGTATTAACAATTCTTCCATATAGCTACGAATATAATTGGACTGAATATAATGTAAATATACTAAGAACAATACTTCATGATGGATATCCTATAGGTCCTTATTCAGAATTGTGCGATTTGACATTAAAAAGAAAGCAAAGCGACAAAGAAATAAACGACTGCATTGACAGATTATTTAGAAGCCCGCAAGCAAGAGGAAAGAAACGTTGAAAGGTAAAAATGGGTAACCATTTTTGTTAAACAACAATCTTTGAATACGACAAATTATAATTCAGTGCAACATTAATATTATTGATATTCTGAGCGAAAGCAAAGCGCAAGAACAAAAACAAAGCATTGATGGCAAAGTTACCATTAACGGTAAATTTTATGCAACGTAGCCCTGTACTGTAGACTACCGTAATATATGGTCCATGTAGTCGTTGACAAATAGTTTGACCAATACATAGGCATAGCTATTTATAGATTATTACATACATTACATATATATATATATATATATTGAATACTTTCAATATATATTGAATACTTTGCTTTTGCCGTGTACTTGACGAGACGTCAACATTTTTCAAACTTTTTTTCAAACTATGCCTGAAGATCCTATTGCATTTGGAGAACTAAACAAACAAAAGGAAATATCATTTTTTTGGACAACCTTAACCCTTTATGTGTCACTTAATTGTGGATTATTTCAACATCAATATTACAAATTGCATTGAGCAGCATTTTGTCTGACACACAAGGGTTAATATCCCGGAACCCCACCCCTTCTTCATGATAGAAAATGTTGCCTAGCTGTCTGGGAAGGAATTCTCATAATTTTGAGACGCCGGCAACGACGCGCCTAATGTATTCCTCCGTAATGGGCACGTAGGTTCGCCGAGACGGGTCCATGACATACACCTCGCCGTACCCGTCGTCCTGGAAGCCTCGCTTCACCAGCGCAGTCTTCAGATGCTTGAAGGTAGCCGTGGTATCCATCTCCGCCAGGATCCGAATGAACTTTGGCCGGGCGTACTCGGGCAGGGAGTCGGTCACATGCTCGTATACGGCAGCGAGGTCGGCCTCGGCGCCGTGGTGGAAGACGATCGCAGCCATACCTACACGGCCTTCGTGACCTGGACCACAGATGAAGTAGAAATGATGCTGATCATAATAATTATCGTAATGTACGTTACACATATCATAATTAACAACGCATGATAATTAAAACATCACAATGGAACTGGAGAAGACATCGATTATAACAAAAACAGAGGAACATCCTTTTTATCCTTGCTATAGGTAATCATCCGAAAATACAACAAAAACAAAATGGCCATGAACTAATCTTGGCATCCTTTTCATGTTTATACTCTAAGCACTAAATTCTAAAACCCGACATTAACATGAAAAATAAGATATAAAACCAGCAATATGTTCTTATCGTTTGTATTACACGCTCATAAATTTCGCATTGTAAAGGAAACGGCAGATGTAACGATGACATCAGTCGTGCGACTCTGGGATTGGCTGAATCGCTAGACCCGGTCATAGGATTTGTGTCAGGACGTCACATTGCTAGCCGTCGGACCTTGCGATCGCAGGATCGTGAAAAAACCGTGTCGTCTGCGATGACATTAAAGGGATAGCTCACCCTGAAATTATTTTTGTTTCAATAAAAGCAGACACTTAAAAAGAACATAGACTTGATGAACATTCTTAAAGTTTTGATTTTGTGACGTGCTCTCCAATATGTTGTGTACATTTTTTGTTGAAAATTTGCATTTTCTAAAAAAAAAAACATGCATCCTGTGCATTTCATACATCATCAAAAATTACGTATTTACACACATACCTGTAGTTCTGTACGAAAACAAATAATGCCGTTGTCAAAGAAGAAGAGCAATTTATGTAGTTATACTGTAGACAACATACGGGAGAGCATCTTGCACGTGACGTCACAAAATTGAAATGTCAAAGTCTAACAACTTTCTTTTCCTATGACCGATTTTCGTCAAACCTTCACTAATATGTTTCTTTCATGTTTCTGCTTTTATTCAAATGTTCTTATCTTCAGGGTGAACTTTCCCTTAAACGGGATATACTATACTGGGAAGGCAAAATACCTTCAAACAGGTGATCGTGAGCAATCTTCTTGCCAACGGTCTTAAATTCATGTATTGTCCATTTTAGAAACTTGCTGAAAATTGTTTGCCCTCAAATGATCCACATTTGGAGTAATTAATGATTAAATCACAAATCCTCAGATTGTTCGGCCCGAACATTTTGAGGATTTGTGATTTAATCATTACTATAAATGTGGATCATTTGAGGGCAAATAACTTTCAGCAAGTTTCTAAAAATGGACAATACATGAATTTAAGACCATGAAGACCGTTGGCAATGAGATTGCTCACGACTACCGGTTTAAAGGCTTTTTGAATTCCTAGTACAGTATATTCTCTTTAAAGGCGGAGAGCAAACTTCTTGCTGGCTGTGTGTGTAGTGAGAGGGTTAACCTACCCGGCACACGGACTCCGTACACGTTAGCCTCCTGGACGGCTGGGAGAGAGTTTAACGCGTGGGACACCTCCGTCGTCGACACATTCTCCCCTTTCCATCTGCATGCAACATGAAACAAAATGTGGAGCTGAATTATACCCCCACTCTCTTTAATTAATCAATTATCAACACTTTCAACACAATTGCAATTGTACACATTTTAAGCCGGTTTCTTTCTCATTCAGTAGTTTACCTCGCAAATTTATTATTTCTTCCCGTGCCTGACAAAATAATGATAAATTCTTCTTTTTTTGCCATCATTGGGCACACAATGCACAAGAGTGAATACCATTAATGTCCACACTCTGAATAGGTCCGCACAAGCATATATGAACCACCACATGTAACTCTCCCTCTATAATATTGCTTAACTACTTTGATAGTCAGTTGGATCGTTGGCGTTGCTCATGTTGTTGTTGTTGTTGTAGCTCTAATGCCTTCGTACTTTAATCGTCGTTTTGTTTGCTTTTGCTTTTCTTTCCTATCAATACATGTATTTTCAAAATCAAAATGTACGACGGTTTCCATATTTTTTTTAAGTTGGATTGATATTAAAGGGTTGCATGTTTTTTAAATAAAAGTGAATTGGGGTCGGTTTTTTATGAAATTATTTGACGGCCTATTATTGGAATTTTCTACTCTTTCTCTTCTTCCTCAGCAGCTCACCTGAAGGTATCTACGAGCCTATCGAGGAGGTACACGAATCCTTCCGCTCCTACTCCTATTCATCTGCTCCTCCTCCTCCTCCTCCTCCTCCTCCTCCTCCTCCTCCTCCTCCTCCTCCTCCTCCTCCTCCTCATCCCCCTTCCCTCCCCTCCCTCTTCTCCTCTTCCTCGGCAGTTCACCTGAAGGTATCTCCGAGCCTATCGATGAAGTACACGAAGCCTTCATCTCCTACTCCTATTCATCTCCTCCTCCTCCTCCTCCTCCTCCTCCCCCCCCCCCCTCCTCCTCCTCCTCCTCCTCCTCCTCCTCCTCCTCCTCCTCCCCCTCCCCTCCCCTCCTTCTTCTCTTCTTCCTCAGCAGCTCACCTGAAGGTATCTCCGTGCCTATCAATGAAGTACACGAAGCCTTTCGCTCCTCCTCCTATTCGTCCCCTCCTCCTCCTCCTCCTCCTCCTCCTCCTCCTCCTCCTCCTCCTCCTCCTCCTCCTTCTCCTCCTCCTCCTCCTCCTCCTCCTCCTCCTCCTCCTCCTCCTCCTCCTCCTCCTCCTCCTCCTCCTTCCCTCCCTCTTCTCCACTTCCTCAGCAGCTCACCTGAAGGTATCTCCGAGCCTATCGATGAAGTACACGAAGCCGTCGGGATCAATCCTCATAAGGTCCCCCGTGTTGTAATACATGTCTCCACTCTGCTTCACGTCTCGAACAATCTTCTTACTCGTCATCTCGTCCGGCCCGAGATACCCGCGGAAAGCCATCGTGTCTGTGATCTTCGTTAGCATCAACCCGGGTGTACCTACGCAGACACGAATGTAATCATCATAGAGTGCCGAAGCGTGATGTCATTTGAGCATAATTGAGACAACTGGCTCTAAACTCGGGTAGAGCAAGCAGCGGGGTTCACAGCCATGGTCAACAGCGGGAACTCTGATGGGGAGTGCGCGACACTAGTAAGCTAACGATGTCGGTAAAACTCTCACTTGATTGATGTTGTTTAGAACCAGAAGCGTACATAAAGTGGATATAACGATACAACATCGGTATTCATGGTCATTGTCGACATCGCTTATATTAGCAGATCTTTTGAGAGGATAAAATAGGCTATCCTGGCCATACGTTGCTTCATTGACCTATCATTACTATCAATGCTACGTGTTTTTTTGAGAACACAACGATTGGCGGGATCCAAGAAGGGGGGAGAAGGGTTTTGAAGATGATGACGATTACGACGACGACGAGGATGATGATGGTGATGATGACGACGTTAATGATGATGGTGATGATGGCAATAATAACGTCAATTATGATGCTGATGATAGTGATGATGAAGGTGATGATGACGATGATGACGATGTCGATTCTGATGATGATAATGAGAAAAAAAAGTGGCGACGATGGAGCGACGGATGGCGATGATCATGACAATAGGACCTGTATTGTCCTCTCTGAACTCGTACCTGGAGGCACCGGAATGCATCGGCCGTTCGGAGCCCTTGTCGGCTGGCTGTCGTCAGCGTCATAGGTCACGATCTCTACGTTGTCATAAGTCATCTTTTAGAATGGAAGAAGAGGAATGTGCAAAAAAAAAAACCAAGAACGGATGTACCATACATTTGCGTTGTCGTAATTGCAATTCAGCATGATATGAAGTAACTATGCGTTTTCTTTCTTCGGTGAAAAAGAAAAAAGTTTATAAAACACATCATTTCTAATAACAAAAAAGGAAGAAAAAATATAGCACTTTCGCCAAGTGAGATGTGGATTACATGATATATAACAATAAGTGAACATCAGGTTGATTATTGATAACGAATTCATAAATGTTGATATAAACCTTGAGGATCCAGGAATATCTCCCCACACAGCCAGTGTAACCGTAGACGTTCACGAATGTAAAGTTCCCTTCTGTAGCTCCGTAGAACTCGATGATGCGGCCGACTTTGAACCGACTTTGGAATTCCTCCCAGATATCTGGCCTGAGACCGTTCCCGACGGCGACCCGCAATGGACGTGGGTACTGACCGTCGTTATCCCTCTGTTGATCAGAGAGAAAGAAAGATGGACGGACAGAATGATGGAAGGCACGTTGACAGCAGAGCAAAAGAGAGAGAAAGATAGAGAGAGAGAGAGGAAATGAAGATTAATTCCGATTGTACAGGTAGTGCCATCGATATTCCAATTTATTCATTATTTGCTCATCCAGATAATTAATGTTCGTCACCCATCAAAAATAGCATTCGTCACCCGGCTAACTGACGTCTGACACATAGCAAACCATAGGCATTCGTCACCTTGCTAACCGGCACTCGTCACCCATCTACCGGACATTCGTCACCTAACTAAATGATGTTCGTCACCCAGCTACCAGACATTCGTCACCCAACTATCGTCACCCAGCTCCCTGACATTGGTCACCCAGCTACCTGATATTCGTCACCCAGCTACCTGATATTCGTCACCCAGCAACCTGATATTCGTCACCCAGCTACCTGATATTCGTCACCTAGCTACCTGATATTCGTCACCCAGCTACCTGATATTCGTCACCCAGCTACCTGATATTCGTCACCCAGCTCCCTGACATTGGTCACCCAGCTACCTGATATTCGTCACCCAGCTACCTGATATTCGTCACCCAGCTACCTGATATTCGTCACCCAGCTCCCTGACATTGGTCACCCAGCTACCTGATATTCGTCACCCAGCTACCTGATATTCGTCACCCAACTAACTGACATTCGCCACCTATCTGACTGTCATTCGTCACCTAACTTACTAATGTTCGTCACCCAGCTTAATGACGTTCATTATTCAACCTACTGACGCCCATCAACCAGCTGATTGATGTTAATTACATAGCCAAGTAAAGTTCGCCACTCAGCTAAATGACGTTTGTCATCCTGTTAATTGACGCTCGTCACTCCGCTAAATTAGTAATTTTCTACATGATTATACTGTATTGAAAAATTAGATCTGGGGGGGGGGGGGGGGGCGTGTACTTACCTTGGGTTGAACCAACAAGTAGCGGCAGATCTCTCCTATGTACTGGAAGAAAGTTGCTTCATACCGCCTCACATCATCCCAGAAACGAGACGCAGAAAACTTTTTAGCGATGGCAATAGTTGCCCCTATCACCCGAACAGCAAAGAGGAGGGAAAGTAAGCGTACGGACAAGCAGTAAAATAATTAGTAATTGAGCGAATCAGGATGATCAATGCATGAGTGCATGAATGACTGAAATCTACCCCTAACACACATAAATGTGTGTGTGTGTGTTTAAATTGTCATGTTTCTAAAATTATGTTAAATTGTATTAAATATGGTTGATTGTGTTTTACTCTCAACGTTGTTCAAACTATGTGTAGCAAAAGCTCTCCTGTAAAACAGGCTTTTAGGCTCTGAATGAGACTACCCTGTAAATGTTAATAAAACTTGAATGAATAAATAAAGCTGCTGCTACTTGTGTTTTTCGGCAAATAAATGTTAAAGCACACAGCTGCTCTTTACCATGTTTACCTCGGAGAGGAATATCGACTCGGTAGGATCGTTTGATCCGGTGACTGGGGCAATAATGCAGGGTCCTCATGAAAATCAGTGTTCTCACTGATGAGGCTACCGTGGGTACATACGACCATATTATTGTTATCCTTCGCACCTTTGTAGAAGCTCCCTGAGATGGCAATGAGGAGTGCAGCGGAGTGGTAGATCGGGAGTGACACGTAGTAGACGTCATCGGAACAGAGACCGCTGTGGCCATGGTAGAACTCGGCCGCGCCAAGGGTTTTGCTATGTGGTATGATGGCTGGTTTGGGCATACCTAGTTGAACAAGAAGACAGATGGAAAGGAGGGAAAAAAGAAGAAGTAGAAGAAGAAGAAGAAGAAGAAGAAGAAGAAGAAGAAGAAGAAGAAGAAGAAGAAGAAGAAGAAGGAGAAGGATAAGAAGAAGGGGAAGGAGAAGAAGAAGAAGAAGAAGAAGAAGAAGAAGAAGAAGAAGAAGAAGAAGAAGAAGAAGAAGAAGAAGAAGAAAAAGAAGGAGAAGAAGAAGAAGAAGAAGAAGAAGAAGAAGAAGAAGAAGAAGAAGAAGAAGAAGAAGAAGAAAAGGAAGAAGAAGAAGAAGGGAAAGAAGAGGAAACAAAGGAAAAAAGGAGAAGAAAAAGAAGACAGTGAAAGCCATACCGAGAAAATACTTACGACAGTTTAAACATCGTTGTGTCAATACGCTCATAAACAGAGGCGAAGAGAAAGGGGAAGGATGGGGGTTCAAAGGCACCTTGACTTTGTTTTTGTTGGGGGTGGTGTTATTCTGCTGATATGGGTTGTGGAATGTACAACCAACCCTCATCCCTGACACATCAAAACTGGGTTTGGGTTTGAATGATGAAAACATATGCCTGCCAGATACCCTCACCCTCTCCACGAAAGTACGACAAAACAGCTCCTTGATTCTTTTACCTGTTGTTCCAGACGTGAAGATGTACGAATTGATATCTCCCAGGCCGTCTACCTCAGCTGACGAAAGATGCGCTCCGGACACCGTGGTGATATCCATGGAAACCACATCATCTGGCGGTATCAGGCCCGGGATGCGGGCATCGTTGACCATCCACAGACCGACGCCCATCTCACGGAGCTCCGGTAGCAGGTCCATCACGTTTTTCAGGAATTCTGGGTAACAGATATAAGGAGAAGTGTTGAAAGTGTGTTTTGTCAACCCGGAGCCAGTCGCTGGCTTTTTAGAAGCTTGATGTATAAGTATCAATAAGTAGCTTCCTACCATGTATATAACTATTATGATTATCCAGAAAATCTCTCTCTCTCTCTCTCTCTCTCTCTCTCTCTCTCTCTCTCTCTCTCTCTCTCTCTCTCTCATTTTACATTCCTGACCCTGATTCAAGATATATTCATTTATATTTTGTGTTTTTCTTTCCATACCCTCCTCCTCGTTTTCTCTCTGTTTCGGTCTTTCTCGGTCTCTCATCAGTGCGCCCTCCCTCTCTCTCTCTCTCTCTCTCTCTCTCTCTCTTTGTCTCATTCTACTTTCCTGAACAACTATCCATGCTCACTTTATTTATATTTCGTGTTGTTCTTTCCATCCCCTTCTCCTCGTTTTCTCTCTCTCTCCCTGTCTCTCCTTGTCTCACATTAGTGCACTCTCTCTCTCTCTCTCTCTCTCTCTCTCTCTCTCTCTCTCTCTCTCTCTATCTATCTATCTATCTATTCCGCCATGTCATAACGATATGGTCTCCCCCCCCCCCCTCCCGTTTTCCCCACCTGATCCAAAGATGACATCTTTGCATCGGCTGACTCGTAAGCAATGCAGGAGAGCGTCTCCTTTCAGGTTGTAGTTGATCATGCTCGCAATCACCCCTAGCTTCTGAAGCCCCAACCACGTCCACAAGATGGTCGGACCGTTGTGGAGTAGGACGGACACGGCATCACCCTTCTTCAAGCTAGGATTCGACCGCATGACCCAGCGGGCAGTGCGGTTTACGTTCCCCGCAACCTCAGCGTAGGTGTACCTCTCCTGCTCGTAGAGGATGCACGGGTGGTGCGGCTGCTCTCGAGCGTGTTTCTCGCAGAAGTCCACGATGGAAACTTTAGCCGTTTGTAGTCGCTCCATTGCGCGAATGAACTTCTTCATGCGGAAGTAGTACTGAATATCGGCCCGGAGGTAGTTTCCCTGTGGCGGGAGCCACCTGTTGCTTTGGGTCTTGCTTGGCCGAATTTGTTCCATTACCCCTTCTTCTTTCTGTGCGATATGATCCGAATTCGACATGGCTCAAAATTCGACAGTTAACAGAGCTCTAAGACATATATGTAAGAAGAAACAATCCCCTCAGCAACCATGGAACGATACGTGACAAGCAAAACGTACGGGACGTTAAAGCAAGAATTCTGAGTCACGAATGTCAATGGGATTGATATGAGATTCTATCATTTATTGTAACTGCATAAAATCTACACTGTCTGCTCACCAGCCGAGTTATCATTAGATACGCCCAGAGCAAGGCTCCGTAGTATTTTTCATTTCCCGTGTAACAATGTTTTGTTTATGATGTAAGTATTAAATACTTGGACTACGTTCGAGTAAAGAAGGGACTGGGAATAAAGCGCAAAGTCCGGTTGTGTGATTGTTGACATTGTCCAGGTACGGCAAGGTGTGGACTCATAATAGATAGAAGCGTTTGGAGAGGGGGGGGGGGGGGGGGCTGACTCCCGGCCTTTGCAATCGACAACCTCAAATCACATTTTCAGCGCTCCCTGGATACGCAGTCCTTCGTGAGTGAAATGACTAGACTTGTTAAGTAAATAAATCACTATATCACCATTAAGTATATAGTTCAATGTTATATTTTCTTTCCTTGGTTTAAATGCATTTAGAGCTGTTTCAAAATTCACGGTTCGCAGAGGTTATACGTGGTGAATAACGGAAATACACTTTTCTCAAACGCAGTGACAGTTGCAATTGATGTTTATTTAACGATCATTATCATTGGTAGCTCGAGCAAAGAGCATACATGTTTTAAAGGCGCAATTAAATTGCAAATCATTGTTTGAAGTAACAAAAAGATCAATTCAACTTTGCCCTCAGTCAAAATCTGTGAACTTTAACCAACTTTTAACACAAGAGTTGTGAACGATAGCACGGTAGATATAGTTCCTTCTCATTTAAAGGTGAGTAAAATGTTTCCAGTGTCGATATGTCCGTCAATGAATAAATCATTGGTCTCTGTTCATGTCTCCCAAACACGTCCAAAAACAACGACATATTTGCGTGCCTTATACCACAAACATGTATTTAATAATTATAGTATACTTCGATGGCTTTCATAGGGCGTCTAGAAATAACATATGATTGGATATCAATGTTTTTTATGCAACCACCTTAACAAAAGGCTAATTTATTATCATCATGGATTAATCTTGTTTATACATATATATATATATATATATATATATGTATAAGAAGAAGAAAAAGAAGGAAAGGTGAGACACACTGACCTATCGCTCCCTCTCTCTATCACAACACGAGAGAGACTGTTAGTCACAAATGCCAAGCATTCTACAAGTTCCGGTGACCTATTATAAAGATTTGGACGCAGAGGGCTGCTTTAGTTTCTAGGATCGAACGCATAGACATCTTCCCCTTCTCTTACAAACAACAAGAGACAGCAAAGGGAGTGTCGTGTATATGTCGATGCAAACATAAACCAGTGGCTAATGCAGTCTTAGATTAACATAACAAAGTAATGATGTGTGTGACTATTCGCTCACTTAAAACAGGAGAGTAACATTTATTTCACTTCAAAAATATATAATTTAACATTATTCACTTCGATTGCCTTTTTATTATAGTGTTCTGAAACATTTATTCACCATGCAGTCAATTGATGGATTCTTGTTTTATTACTTAATGTACTACTTAGAATAGTTTAGTATCTTTAATTATTTGATTTCCAGCTTGTTGTCAGTACTCTCGAAGAAAGGTGACTAATTGATGTTACTCTGACACTGTTAAATCACATTATCAAATTTTATTTATTCTAAGATGTATATAACATCGTTTGAATTTGTTTACTCCCTCTTCTAACATCGAAGCATAAAATCTTTGAATGCAGGCCGTCGATAATTGACCAATATATCCCTCTCACGGAGACGTCAACAGAAATTAGGTTATGTCAAGAATATTGTATTTGTTGGTGATAAGCGTGCTTGACTTCCCGGCCACACAGCGACAAACTGCTGACATATTTTATTTTCATATTTTGTTAGTATTTAAGGACACGTGAAGTCCCGGTCTTATCCTTTCATCCAATAAAGTCTCTTTGCCGTGGAATTCGTTATCCTGTTTCTGCATTTCGACACCTTGTCCATGGACTGGATGCCGAAGAGATGAGATGCAGATTGTCTCGTTTCCGCAAAGAAGCCAGGGATGTGTGTGTGTGTGTGTGTGTGTGTGTGTGTGTGTGTGTGTGTGTGTGTGTGTGTGTGTGTGTGTGTGTGTGTGTGTACGTGTCTGACTGTGCATGTGTCCGTGTGAAGTGGAGGGGGAGTACATGCTGTCTGTTGTAGGAGTCAAAAAAATATTGAGTTGAATGAAAAACAAGAAATGACATGTTCATGGAATTTAACAACTAACCAAAATCATATTTTGAATATAAAAATAGATATTCACAGATAGATAAGGCAATTTGTGATGACAGCGAGTCAATATTCTTAAACTCTAATTTCAAAATAAAAAAATAGTAACATGTAAACGTAATTGCATGACCTACCAGAATGATAAATTGAGCATGAATATGAACTATAGTAGAGAAAATTGTGATAGCAGTGAGTCAATAATTTCTTCTTCATATTTTCTTAAAACAGAGTGAAATCATTCTCTATCGTTTCAAGAGCTCCCCTTCACCTCTACGCCCCCCCCCCCCCCCCACTACTTTCCCCGACCCATAGCCTTCCGGCCCGGTCTGTCCGTCTGCGGTCTGGCTAAAAGATGAACTTGCCCATTGCCCAAAAGGTCATCAGCTGGAAAGCCAAGACAGGCACTCAGTCATGAACTCCTTAACGCAAACACCGTCTCACCATCGTCTCAATTTTCTCCTTCCGTAGAAGGTCAATGTAATTCAGCTTCTAGACCTGTTTTTATCTCATCGTGTGCCTGTTTGACTATCTGTCTGTCTATCTGTCTGTCTGTCTATCTGTCTATCTCTCTCATTTTCGCTCTCTTCTATGTGTACCTCTGTCCTGCATCCGTCTCCCTCGGTCCCTTTCCTTCCTCTCTATCCCCCTCTCCTTTTCTTCATTATCTCTTTCTCTCTCTCTCTCTCTCTCTCTCTCTCTCTCTCTCTCTCACTCACTTCTCGTTCTCTCTTCCTTTTCCTCTTCCTTTCCCTATCCCCTTCTCTCTCCCTTTCTCTCTCCCGTTGTCACCCCCTTTTCTCTCTCCCTTTCTCTTTGTCACTCATCGTGTCATCCTCTCTCATATCTTCGCGATATGTAACAAACCCTGTCCCTTCAATTTGACTGAACATCGATTGATAGATTCAAGCAGGTTGTCCACACCTGTTTGAAATTTTTGGGAAAATCTCTTGGAGATTACTAGAAATCTGCTTGTTTGTTGTGCATTTTTCCCCTTTTTTGTGTGTATGTGTACGTGCTTGTGTATGTGTGTGTATGTTGATGTGTGTATCAATGTGTTACTTAATATTATTGAGATTACATTCATTTAAATGCACTGAAGCATGTATTTGACCGTTGTTAACCCAGAAGGCGCAGATAATTTCTATAAAAGCATTAGTGAATAAGGGTGCATGAAGCGTGGGAGGGGGGGGGGGGTATTTGAAGTAGGAGGGGTATGGAAGTTAATTGTACTAGGTGTTAAAAGAAACTTTTGACACTTTTGACAAATAATTACAAGTAAGTTACAATTCGAATGAAGCTGAAATTGACACATCATCAAGTCAAGGGATGTCATTTTTTTTTTTAGAAGCAGGTTTTGTGAGATTTCAGCAATTACTCTCCCCGTACTAATACTTGGAATATTTAATGGATTGTCACTTTTGGACTAATTTGGATCTGTAAGTTTGTGTGTATCGGGGGATCGGGGGATAGGTATTGTAAATGTGAATTGTTACAAGGAAAATGGCTGAAGGTAAAGTAAAAAAGAAAGGCACTGCCTGGATTCGAAACAGGGATCTCATGTTTACTAGACAGGCGCTTTAACCAAAATTGCTACAGCGCCGCTTATGTATTGAAACTACGTTTTTAGAATTGAATGATTCATCAAAGTAAATGTACAAGTTAATTAATCGTAGTGAAACATAATTATAGGGAATACAAAGCAACAAATTACTTTTCGCTCAATAACACGTGTGTGTGTGTGTGTGTGTGCGTGTGCATATGTGTGTGTCTGTGTATGTGAGTGTGTGTGTGTGTGTGTGTGTGTAGGTGTGTGTGTGTGTGTGTGTGTGTGTGTGTGTGTGTCTCTCTCTCTCTCCCTCTCTCTCTCTCTCTCTCTCTCTCTGTATGGGTGTGATGAATAAGCATAATGACAACTCCAATTTGTTGTTTTCTTGTCGGCGAAAATCAGTTTCAAATCTCTTAATCCAGTACATGCAAATTAATGCTACGAGTAGGTACAGGCTAACAAACTTTAAAACATGGTTGATTGATGGATTGGTGATAGAGCACTAATTAGGTAAAGAAGCCTTCAAGTGGAACATCACGTTCACAGCACCTTTGACAAACAGCGATTTCCTGGTGAAGGAAGAGGATTTCATCACCACGGTTCCATATATGGCACGACCTGTAGAGAGGGAGTTCCTGTCTCCGCGTACCCCACCCAAGATATGACTTTCCCTCGCCGAGCTCGGGGGAGCGCAAAGTCCGCGAGAGAGTATGTGAAATAGGGCCTTGCGGCTGTATATTGGTACAGGTGGGCTTCTTAAACTCGATGAGCCGTTTTTTTTTTCATGAGAGTTACCTAGATTCCTTTTAATCAGAAACGTGAAAATAATTATAACCAAGAATGATTATCATATAAAAATAAGACATTTATAAATACGACTGGCATAACATTAACTCACATTGAAAGATATATATCTTTATGTCATCATTTCGAATGAAAATACTCAAAAATTAGTGTAACATCTGAAAATGGATAATTCAAGGGTAAGAGTGGGAGGGCTGGCAAGAGAAGAAATTGGATGCGTCTTCATGGGTGACCCCCTCCCCCTCCCGCATTTGCCTGTTCATGTCAAGTTATTGTTGATTCGTCTCGCGGATCAATTACCAACTTATTGATGCGATTTATGGTTTACGGTTTATGGACCTCATTTTACCGTCTTGAATCAACTCTCTCAAATCATTAATCGCTCCTTCACCTCTTCACCGTCATGATACCATAGAAACCAACAGAATACCTGACACGAACGTGACTTGAGGTAGATATTGATCATCGTTCAGTTTACAATATGAATCATTTACTCGGCCAGCAAAGTTCATACCTTTTCTGAATTCTTCGTTGGTAAGCCTACAGAGAACGGGCATGCAGAGGACACACACTTTTCCTCAATTCTACTGATTTGAGTTAACTTTTTCCCAATTGTATGAACTTTTTTTTAAGTCACATGAGAGAAAGTGCCCTGGCTTGGATTTCATATGATGCACACTGATAATGGAGAGGTGTGAAGATAGATAAGGATAGACGGGAAAAGAGAGAGAGAGAGAGAGAGGGGGAGGGATAGGGAAAGGGGGAAGAGAGAGAGAGAAAGAGAGAGAGAGAGAGAGATAGAGAGAGAGAGAGGGAGACGGAGAAAGAGAGAAGGGAAAAGAAAGAGAAAGCGAAACGGAGAGGAGGGGGGTAGAGGAAAGGAGGGGAGTGAAGGGGGAGGAAGAAGGATTGAGAAAAAAAGGAAATTAAAAGAATTGAAAGAGGGAGAGAGAGAGGGGGGACGAAAGAGAGAGAGAGAAAGATACAGTTATAGTGACAAAGAGACAGGTAGATACATAGCCTAGAGTGGGAGAGAGAGAAAAACAAATTCTGAGATATGTTTGCGTGAAAAAAAAAAGTGTACTGAAATTTTTAAATTTTGTTGTGGTTTGTAGCCCGCTGACTTGCCCTACCATGAAATGGGATGTCAATAACCACACGCTGATTCCATGCTCCAAGTGCAAAACTTTCATCATAGTAAGCATGATCGGAAAAAAAAATCAAGTCACACTTGATTTAAAGGTTTCAAAAGGTGGATGGTGTCTGAAATACTTTAATAGAAATCAGAGCAAAGCGTACCGTATTAAAACATGGAAACAAATTATATACTTTACAAAACGCACACTCTTGCTAGGAGACCATTCCCCCTTCCTTTGTCCCTCTCTCTCTCTCTCTCTCTCTCGCACACACACACACACGCACACACACACAACACAACACACACACACTCACACACACACACACACACACACACACACCCATACACACACAAACACACACATGCCATCTCTCTCATATCCCTGCACATACACACACATAACGCACACATACACACACACACACACGCACACACACACACGCACACACACACAACACACACACACGCACACACACACAACACAACACACACACACTCACACACACACACACACACACACACCCATACACACACAAACACACATGCCATCTCTCTCATATCCCTGCACATACACACACATAACGCACACATACACACACACACACACACGCACACACACACACGCACACACACACAACACACACACACAAACACAAACAAACACAAACACACTCACACACACACACACAAACACACAAACACACTCACACACGTACACACACAAAGACGTTTGAATGAAGATTTCTCCAAAGTAGAGGGATGGGTTGCTCATGTATCTGGGCCCTGTTGCATAAAACTTACCACTGATGGTAACTTTGTCATCAGTGGTGTAACTACCATGGAGACCTTGATTTTGATTGGCTTTTGAGCCCTGTTACTATGGTAGTTGCCATTGATGGCAAAGTCACCATCAATGGTAAGTTTTATGCAACGGGGCCCTGAATAGACAAAAGAGAGAGAAGGGGTGTGGGGAAGGTGGTATTAAGAAGTGAGAGGTAGGGGAGAAGGATAGACACAAGAGCGAGCGGGTCATACATGTATGTAAATGTGCACAATGTCCAGGGTGCCCTTTTCGAGCCACATGCTCCAAATCTGGAGGTTAACATCTGCTGAGCCGGCGCGGCGTTGTGTCGCTTTGCGTGACTCAATTCCCAGAGCTCCGTGACCGCCTTTCCACCCTGGGAATGTGCGCATTTTCCCGCCCTGTCCGTCCACACTTGGGGCTCGATACTCACATATATTTGTGCCACAGGCGACCTTCAGGGTGAAGGTCACCGCATACGGCGGGATTTTGCCACCATCCTGCAGTCGCAAGGGCCTACGACTAGAAATGTGTCATAGCTTTCTTATACAAATCTAATGACCGGGTCCTGCGATTCAGTCGACTTGTCGCAGACATGGCAGAGTCGTGCGACTAATCGAATTGTGTCGTTTCGGTAGCCTTAACTTATATTTCTCTCTGCATCTCCATGTCTATCTGTCTGTCTGTCTGTCTGTTTGTCTGTCTGTCTGTCTGTCTGTCTGTCTGTCTGTCTGTCTGTCTCTCTCTCTCTCTCTCACTCCGTCTCTAACCCCCCCCCCCCCTCACTCTTACCAATACATTTCTCACTCCGTCTCTAAACTTTTTTTCTCCATCCCCCCCCCCCCCCCTCTCTTTCACCCTCTTTCTCTCAGGGATGCGGGTGTACAGATATAATATGCTACCAATTAAACCAATCTGTTTTTTCGCCTCCCTCTTGTTACTAGCATTAATTCTGAATAAGTGTTTGGGCATGAGGTCACAACATTTGATTCAACCCATGTCGTGTAGAATAGAGTGAAAATCAATTGAGCCTGCTACAAATCTCTCTTACAAGTCATCGCACATGTGTTCTGTTTATCCTATCTGAAATCGACGTGTGAATGCACACGACACATACAACAGGACGAAATGAGACGATTAAAAACACATGCCATTTTCTACCACATACATGTACATCGCAAAACTATCGGGGAGGTGCCGTAGAGAATAGGTTAAAATGACGAGTCTATTAGGACAGTCTTGGAAGACACACTGTGTGTGTGTGTGTGTGTGTGTGTGTGTGTGTGTGTGTGTGTGTGTGTGTGTGTGTGTGTGTGTGTGTGTGTGTGTGTGTGTGTGTGTGTGTGTGTGTGTGTGTGTGTGGGTTGGGGGTTGGTGGCTGATTATCTCTCCCTCTACGTGTAAACATGGACCTATCATGGATGGACTGCGCTCGGATAGACTTCCTTTGATCTATGATGACCACCGCCTCATAAAAATTCAAGACATTCAGGTGTTTTAAACAATACGCTGTATTTCTAATGAGGCAGTGCCTTCCTCTGAATAACAAAAGAAAATCTGTTTTGAGAAATATGTCAACCGTTCAGCCTTCGCTGGGAGTTCATAGCTGATCTTATTACACACACTGGGAATTAGTTTGGAGGTGAGCGAAGGGAAATTTTGATAAAATTGTAGAAAGAATTTGGTCCGTAACGTTTTCGGACATCTCCGGACACGAAATCGACGTTGTTTCCATGGAAGGTGAAACACTCAATAAACGATTTACAAGATATTTGTAAGGAAATATGATTGCCCAATGTGCGATATTGAGGCATTTTTCTGACATGTTTTCTACAGTATTCTTGATTTATCACAAAAACGACGCAACAATATAATCTGAAATTCACAGATTCGTATCATTATAAGATGTACTACTACTGCACATGTACTTCAGTACATGAAGTGGTTCTGAAATCTTCTGCGCATGCAGATTGTATATTCCTCTAAATGCATCCAAAATTTGTCTTGCATATTTGGCGGCGGTCATCACTGGATCAAAGAACCAAACGCGTAAAATATTCTATTGTGGTATCAATGATCGCGACTGGTGTATGAATAAATTACTCTTCGTTCCGACTCCAGTTCTAACACCTTCCTGGTGTAAACAATAAGTATATGATTGATAGTCCATATTACATGGATGCATATCCAGAGTTTCCGTCGCAGGTTAAGAAATATCCCCGTCCCCCTATCGTTATGTTTTGAACGAGAAACGTCTTTTTCAATGCATCATAATCCGGAGGGGATAAACGGGGAGGGGGGGGGGGGGGGGGGGGTGGGTGGGGTGAAGGACCTCTTGATCTTAAAGCGGGGCATGTTGTAAGCACGTCCAATCATGAAGCTGGATCAGTCCCCCATCACTCCACTTTGGTTGCAACGTTGAACTGATAAAGGGTTCAGCGAACAAGATGATCGGTCCGTCTGAAAACGACCTGATGCCAATGACGTATTTTGTTTTTCAAAAATCAAACTCTTCTCATAATAGAGCACAGCATCCCTCTGTCTGGCACAGAGGGAGATGATGCCAGACACCCCCCCCCCCCCTTCCCCCTCCCTCTGTGTTCACCTCAAACTTGTTGATGCCAGAAACTTAGTGTTCACTTAGTGTTCCCTCCGTGTTCACCTCAAACTTAGTGTTCACTTAGTGTTCCCTCCATGTTCACCTAAAACTTGATGATGCCAGACACTTAGTGCTTACTTAGTGTTCCCTCCGTGTTCACCTAAAACTTGATGATGCCAGACACTTAGTGCTTACTTAGTGTTACCTCCGTGTTCACCTCGAACTTGACGATGCCAGAAACTTAGTGTTCACTTAGTGTTCCCTCCGTGTTCACCTCAAACTTGATGATGCCAGAAACTTAGTGTTCACTTAGTGTTCCCTCCGTGTTCACCTCAAACTTGATGATGCCAGAAACTTAGTGTTCACTTAGTGTTCCCTCCGTGTTCACCTCAAACTTGATGATGCCAGAAACTTAGTGTTCACTTAGTGTTCCCTCCGTGTTCACCTCAAACTTGATGATGCCAGAAACTTAGTGTTCACCTAGTGTTCCCTCCGTGTTCATCTCAAACTTGATGATGCCAGAAACTTAGTGTTCACTTAGTGTTCCCTCCGTGTTCACCTCAAACTTGATGATGATAGAAACTTAGTGTTCCCTCCGTGTTCACTTCAAACTTGATGATGCCAAAAAACTTAGTGTTCACCTAGTGTTCCCTCCGTGTTCATCTCAAACTTGATGATGCCAGAAACTTAGTGTTCACTTAGTGTTCCCTCCGTGTTCACCTCAAACTTGATGATGATAGAAACTTAGTGTTCCCTCCGTGTTCACCTCAAACTTGATGATGCTTTAGGAGGTAGAGGGGTGTAATATGGGTGCGGACCCTGTCCTTCTTGTGCGACATGAGTTGATCGCGCTTTATTCATAACTACATGTACCCGCAAGTTCCACTCTGATATGTTAACCATAGTACACTTTATAATGTTTGTCTTTGTTAATTGGAGTAAAGTTATACTCCAAATATATGAATGTAGATTAAGTCATTTATATCCCCATTATAAGCAGATGTCTTCAATAAGTATCATAATCATATATATATAGGCTATGTACATACATTGTACATCATTGCAGAAATAGTATAAAGATATCCATCATTTTAATATTATTTTTTGTATAAAAAGTTTAACAATATAGTAAATATAGATGTTGAAAATAATATCTTGCCAAATATGTTTACTATGAGGGCCAGAATCGACTATCACATGTGGTCCTTTTTGGTTCTTATTAGCAACGCATATACATGATTGCATAAGTATATTTATATTCCACATACTAAGAATGTTGCTATATGATTGGTCAATAGTTGATCACGTAATGAAGCGTAGTTTTTCCCATCTGATCACCTGAGCAGAAAAGTTCGTTACACTGTAGGTGATAGTACTTTTTTGAGAAGGAAAGTTCGTTACACTCTAGGTGATAGTACTTTTTGGTTTCGCTGATCTCTTCACTCCTCACAGTCCTAACGCGTGATCAATATTTTGAGTACGCGCGAAATAAAAGTGCGTAGCTCGGACTATCGGCGCAGACGACACCGCGGTGCGCGCGCGGAAATTAAAATTTTTGGTTATAGGTTGTACTTGAAACGTTTTAGCTTGTATTTTTGGCATCTCTTCTGCTTTTCAAAACGGATATTACATATTGTCATATTCAATAAGTATCCCTGTATATATGTGTGTGTGTGTGTGTGTGTATGTGTGTGTGATATCAACTGCGTCTACAGTCGTGTTGTTAAGGTCTGATTTTAAAGCGTTAGATCTGTGAGGACAAATATAGTCTTCTTATCCAAGTTAAAATAGTTCGCCTTTCAACTGGATTTGCTTTCATAATGCCAACATTCAACAGTTAATGTCATGTTTACAAATGTGATACTGACGTACTCCTTTATTATCAATGGTAGCGGTACTATAGCCTTCTAGCGCTGGGACTGAGTTTGGTACCGTATGCATAGGTGAAATCGGTCCGATAGTCTGATTAAATTGTGATGAAATACTATCGTCGATTTGGCACTAGTAACACACACACAAATCACAGAGAGCGAAGTTCTGTCTGACACGGTAAGGGTTAACCCTCGTGTGCGTGTGTTTGGATTGCACGTGTGTCACTTCCCCTTTCACAGGGCGGAAAAATCGGGCGGGAAATCTTCCCCTTCTCCTAACCCATCTCCTCCCTTCCCTTGTCCGCCTGGCCCAGATTGTTATCCCTTCTCCGGGTGATCGTGACTGAGGTTGTAGACCGTGACATTTACGAAGGATTGGGTTGCGGACATTTTACTGTTGAGATGCGCGGTTGCTGACATTTAACTGTTGAGATGCGCGGTACGTCTTGGTGCTATTAGAATGGTAATGATTGATATGGAGTTCCTTCTGAGTTGCACTCATTCCTCACTCTGTATATTAATGACTCTCTCCCTTTGTCGCTATCTTTCCCTTCCCCTCTCACTCCATTATCCTTTCTACTCTCTCTATCTCCATCTCCCCATCGCTATATCTCCTTTCCTCAATTATTTCATGCTCTATTTTAGTCTTCATAATTATGATCACCATCGCTCACTCCAGTGCATCCCCCCACCACACACACACAACCAACCACCCCCCCAACACACACACACACACACACACACACACACACACACACACACACACACTCCCTCCCTACAGCCCCTCTTTTTCTCTCCAATCTTCATTCTTACCCTCTTCATTATGTCGTTCTCCTAAAGCTACACATGCCTCCCTCCTCCACACATCCGCCCCCTCCTTTCTCTCTTCCTCGTCTCTCTAAAAACTAAACATATAGACTGCTTTCAGACATAATAACCACGGACATTCACATTCCTTGCAATATCTAACCTTTTTATTGTATCATTTGGAGCCTGCCTGATATAATGATAACTTGATATCACTTTAACTACAGGTACATGAATCAACGTAACAGTTTCCAGCCAAACACGTATAGTATCGAAACACTTCGTAATTACCACAAAGTCATGATATTCATCACACTTATCCGCAAGCTACCAGTGACTTTTTGTACTTTGCATAGGCACTATTCCCCATGTCGGTGATAAATTGTATGTATCCATAGAAACGGATATCCTTTCCATTCCACTATAATACACACACGTCACCGATTCAATGTAGGGCTCATAAAGCACATGTAAAACACACTCATGACGTCATTATTTCTAATCCATCATTGTCATTTCTATGTAGGTCAATAATACAGACTATTGTAGCTGTCCAGTACCAGGGTATACGCCGTATTATTCGGGAGGCACTCGTTATTCCGAAGGTTCGTTATTCCGAAGGTTCGAATACTTCGAAGGTTCGTTATTCCGAAGGTTCGAATACTTCGAAGTTTCGTTATTCCGAAGGTTCACTATTCCGAAGGTTCGTTATTCCGAAGTTTCGTAAGTCTGAAAACAAAATAAGGTTCATTATTCCGAAGGTTCGTTAGTCCGAGAAAGAAATAAGGTTCTTTATTCCGAAGGTTCGTTAGTCCGAGAAGAAAACAAGGTTGTTATTCCGAAGGTTCGTTAGTCCGAGAAAGAAACAAGGTTCGTTATTCCGAAGGTTCGTTAGTCCGAAAAAGAAATAAGGTTCGTTATTCCGGAGGTTCATTCGTCCGAAAACGAAATACGGTTCGTTATCCGAAGGTTCGTTTGTCCTAAACCGTAAAAAGGTGTGTGTTGTTCACACGAATCGTTATTCTGAAGGTACGGACTAACAAACCTTATTTTATTTTCGGATTAACGAACCTTCGGAAAAACGAACCCCATCTTCTTTTCAGATTAACGAACCTTCAGAATAACGAGCCTTCGGAATAACGCCACAAAATGCTCGGATTAACGAACCCTTTTTCGTTTTCCGACTAACGAGCATCAAGGCAGAGGCAATTTACGTGTTTCGGAATTAAGAACCTTCGGAATAACGAGCCTTCGGAATATCGAACTGTAACCTATTATTCGGCTGTGTAGTTTACTGTGCCAAGAAGGGCGAGTGGTAAATGGTTGTTGTATTGGGTTTATTGATAGCTAGAACCAGGGACCCTACCGCGAAAGGGCCCATGCTACAACATAACATTACTGCGATAGAAGTGTACAAATTACACCACATGATTATAGGTCCATAAAACTGACATCGACTAGTTCCATGCTTACACACAGCATCGACATTGAGCTCAATGCTCTGATTAAAGCCACAACCACAATAATACAGATTTAGTCAATGAAAGATGATATCATAGCAATATGTCACCCTGGGGGAAAACAATAGTATTGTACTAATAAATATGAAATAATATATCTAGCAAATAGGAAATATATTTTTTACAGTTTCACTAAGCACTTCTCAAATTTACTTTCTTTTCTACATGTATGTCTATTTGCGAGTAAGATTTCCCTTTCATACAAAAATAATGTAATATATTTATATTCATGCTTAATTTGTAACTTACCCAAATATACAATACAATTCACATCATTTGGCAATAAATTCACAATCGTAGACTTATGTAGTACTGAATTTTGCACGTTCTCATCATCATTGCCCACAAGTTTTACCGAAAACATAGCAAAATCTTAGGAAAAATCATTTACCTATAGTTTCTATGGAAGAAGAGCTAAATGGTCGTATTAGGCCTGTAAATTGCACAATGTTATTGTACACACGGACCAAGATATATTGTGATTATAACTATATAAAATATTGAACTGTTGTGCTTGTGCGCGGGGACATTTTTTATGGTCCACGATTCTGCAACAATATCTCAACATCGCCGTTTTCTCCTACATATGTGTTTTTCTATTGAGTACAAAATAATTACGCTGTATATGTTTATCCTTTCATGACCTATTACACATCGCATCTGATACATACATTGGAAGTCACATCAAAACTTTGTATATTTCATACGGCAACCCGCAAAAAGCAACTTTGTGTGTGTGTGTGTGGGGGGGGGGGGGGGGGGTCAAGCATTCACAATCAACAGCAACTAGAAATAAATGACACCCCAGAATTATTAGGAAACCATGTTTTGCGAGAAAAATATTCGATGTAAATATTACTATATCACACAAACAAGAAAAATAATTCCGTTCCATGACGTTGAATTCACGACAGTTGCGACTAGTTTATGGCCACACGTTCTTATTTGTCGTTTTGGTTTTTACTCTTTGGACACACATTACTTACAACTGCCAACGGCATGGTAATCATGAGGTAATAATAAAAGGAAACTGATTTAAGCTCCTAATGATCAACGTCCTCGAGAATTATGACATTTTTTCGCGCTCATAATGTCAATACTGAAGGACTAGTCGATTAGCGGATGTCCATAATGACCTAGAGAACTCGAGTCTCATTCACCATGTCCAAGCGTCTATACATAGTCAGCCAAATAATACATCGCATGTGATACATTCAATGGCAATCACATGGAAAAAGTGTTTGTGTCTTTCCTATGGCAGCTCGCAAACGACAGCAGTTACGATCAAATACATACACACACTGTATTCAACAGCAACCAGTAATGTATTGCACACCAGATACTTTGGGAAAATATATTTGTTTTACACAATGGTGTTATTTTACACAAACATAATACTAGTGACGTTGCACGAAAATCGCTTGAACATAACCCGGATTCATATTATTTGGGCTGCCATGCCAACCGATATTGAAGTGTAATAACACCTGTTAGTTACATCAGAGTCGGCATTTATCCTCGGACGAACCTGGGCAATGTCAGTGAGGTTAACGTCCTGGGCAGACACATAATTCATCTACGTGTGTAGATCTCAGGATGTATGAAGCGGATCCGCATTTCACATATTCCTGGTAGATCGAGGATCTTTTTTCATTAGTATTAGTATTACAGGAAATAACATCCCGACAAAGCTTCCCTGTAAGATAGAAAATATACATGTATCTACGTGTTTGCATTTGCCGCTACAATCAACGTAATAATGTTTACATAGAGTTGACATTAATACAGCATGTTAACTTTATACATTATATTTTATTTGAAGAAAGTGATAATGATGTTCTAACATCTGTGACTGGGTTGATACAAGCCTCCTTCAATGGTTAGGGCTAGCAATCTTCATGATAACGGGCTGCAATTATGTCAGAACTTTTCTGCTGTTACCATTGGGTCTGGATGTTGTTTTAATGAAATATTTCAACAATACATGACCAATTGCTTTTTTTCTTCTCTTGGTACCCTGAAGTCATACAAGAACGGGCTCCATAGTCAAGGCATATGACACTCCATTGCATACGTGTCCTTTAGTCCAGTGCTACGACTTTTTACGGTTAAAGGGATAGTCCACCCTGAAGTTAAGTTGGTTTTAATAAAATCAGAAACACGAGAAAAAAAAACGTATTAGTGAAGGTGTGACGAAAATCCGTCAAAGGGTAAGAAAGATTTTGTGACGTCACGTGCGAGTTGCTCTCCCATAATGTGCTGTATGATTCCATAAATTGTCCTTTGTCTTTTTTTGATGAAGGAGTTTTTTTCGTACAGGCATGTGTGTAAAAACGAGTTTCTACTGATGTATCAAATGCACAGGTAAAATAATGCACATGAGAAATTAATTTTTAAACAAAAATAGTACACAACATATATGGGACAGCACTTCGCACGTGACGTTACAATTTTTTTTTAAACAAGCGTAACTTTCTTATCCTTTGACGGATTTTCATCAAACCATCCCTTATAGGTTTATTTCGGTATTGTGCTTTTAATAGAGCCAACTTAATTTTAGGGTAGACTATCTGCTCACATACAGTGCTTACTAAGCATTTCGGTCCTTATCAGTTCACATAAACTCAGTCACAAGCATGAATGGTCACGTAGGGAAAATTACGTTTAAATTGAATGGGGATCTTTCCGGTCAATATAAAGTTTTAACGCATGGGTGCTTGTACACAGTTATCTTTATCTCCTTGACCGTTCCTTGCAATATCGAATTGCTATCTTGAAGGGCTTCTCTCTCGCAGAAGCGAAGCAATCAACATCGATAGGGAAATTCACAAAATCAATTTTCCAAACTGCACCAAATTTTAATTACCTTTATAAGCAACAACACCAAGAACTGAAGTACATCAAGCATTAGCAACCCTCTTGCCTCGCACAGTATAGTCAAGATGAACAATAAGCTCCAGAAATATTTATTCCCCTAATACAAGGACAAAGTTGGATCAAAATGTGATGAATCATCAAATGGAAGTTTAGAAAGCACTCTATGTAAGAGAGTACCGATGTGGTGTCGCCATATCCATTGTCACGATTTTCTTTGCAGGTTTCTCAGGTTTCTGATTCTAAACAACAACACGCACATGAGGGTTTCACTGGTCCGTCACTGTCTAGTCGGCTAGTGTCCGGCATCCTTAATAAGAGTACCCGATATGATCACTGATGTTTGCTCTACGACGTAATTTACAACCATTTGTCTTGACAATTTGCTAATATGACGTCACACTGCGGTACTCAAGATAATGTTGCACCTGTTAATTAAAAGTGTGACATTGCCCGTACGTCAACCGCTCCAATAGAGATTTGGAGTGGACAAGGGTGTGGTGTTCCTACCGAACTTCACAAGAATACGTCCACGTCGATTCGTCGTGTGGATCTAAAACCCTCCCTCGTTCAGACTACGGAGCCGTGTCTCAGCGGTTGTATCAGAGGTATGGACAGGTCCGATAGGTCCACCCCAGGCCCCATGGGCGAGTATCCCAGTAAGCCCATGGCCTCCCCACACACCTCCTGAATGGCGATCACCTGGTCCCTACTTAGCCTCTCCCGCCACCGGGACGCCACGGCGGTCGCGTTCTTGCTGGTGTTGAACAACTGGTTCTTTGCGTTGCTCTTCCCCGCGGAGCTCCCCATCGTGTTCTCCCGAACCCACGTCTCTACTTCCGATGGAGTGAGCCGCCCTAGGAAACGGTAAACGTCGTGTGTCGTCTTGATGGGATTGTCCGCGAAGTCCTCGTACCTGACCAGCAGGTAACGACCCTGGAGCCACGCGGGTCTAGACCGGGCCGTCCGGACGATGTCCGTCATCCATCGGCACGCCGTGTGCATACTCCGCAGGACTTGCGGATTTTGAAAGACGTCTTGGTTGTCAGTAACATTACGGTAAGGCGATTTTCCATGGTTCCTAGGATCACCTGGTAGGTAAGTTGTCTTTGACACCTTTTCTGAAATCAGAGATTTATTGTCTGTTCCCGTGATACCCTTTTCAATATAATAGTCATAGCGTGAATTAGCTGTTCCTCTGGGATCGCGCACTAGATGGATGATTTTAACATTAACGCCATCCTGCTCTATCAACGGTCTAAGGTGACTCAGTTCGGCTCGAATCAACTTGAGGGCTATCCTACCCCGGAAGGACGAGCATACGCGGAGGAAGTCTTTAGGATGCAGTTCGGTGCAGATGCGTTTGTGTTTACAGAGCGGCAGGATGCCATTGCTCTTGGACCTCGCGCCCCAGCTTCCCAGGGATCGGATGAAGTCGCGCGAGAAGCGGCACCTGCTGATGTTCCGCAGCACCGCCGTCTCCAAGGACCCTTCCTCACTGGTCTTCCTGATGCCGCTACGCTCCCAGTCGCGGACGACGTACAGGGGCTCATACAGGAAAAACACGCGCTTATTCTGGTTAAATATCTGCCCTAGCACGGAAGACCCCGTCCTCATTTGAGCCAAAATTACGACAAACTCCGGCGTCGAATCCGGTACTGTGGCAATTTCATCCTCTATATCTTTGCTTGGCGCCATCTGAGCGCTGGTCTGCTCCGCGTACGGTTCGCGATCATTTCCGAGTATGTTAGCAAATCTGCGATGAAATGAATCGGAGCTCAAATCATTTAAGAGAGTGCCGACGTCATTTCCACCCCAATCCTCGTCATCATTAGCCACGCCGATGTCGCTGTGGTCGAGGACGCCCGCAACTCGCTGCAGGGAGAGACTGTGACCAGACGCCTGAAGATCGCCATTGAGGTGGCTAAGGTCCCATAGAATAATGATAATTGAAGGCACACTGACAACGAATATCACTTTTAGGAATATTCGATGTTGAATATAGGCCATCGCGAGTTGGGGGCATCGTCTAAGCAAACCACGTATAAATTATTTCCCAATGAGCGCGATGTTCTCTGCGTTATCAATGCTGACACGTTTGCTTGTCAAACCGAGAGAGTAAACTGTCTTCTTGTGCTGTACATGCGTCATCATATTCATCAGATATATTTTCTTCGAAAAACTCGGCATCATCATTGAAAGACATTGGCGAAATTAATGCATCGGAAAAATACAAATTGTACTATAGCTCGCTTGTATGTGGACGGCTGACACGAATACTCGAAGAAGCGTTAACATTTGCGTCGAGATGACGCATCTGGTAGCTAGAGGCTGCTTCCGAGTCAATGACGCAATAACGAGTCCTGTGAACAGCGGACGGGCATCCCAGCTGCATGATCGTTGTCGGGTTGAGCGCGATCGATAGATCCAAAGACCCGATGACCGATCATAAGAAATAGACATAAGTGCGTGCTATCCGCCTATGTAGGTTTATGCTCACTACAACTCACAAGTACAACGTGAGACATCACGGGCTGGTGTTGCAATCACGAGCTGTGGACGTATTAAGTGTACGGTAATGGGGTGGCTGCGGAACAATGACGACATCACAATCCGTTTGCTCACCTCTTGGCGGTCGTCATGGGATGCTACCTGGGTACGGTCTCTCAATCACCGGGAGATCTCAGATAACCGTGATGGCATTACCTGATCCACGCCGCTGCTCTGCGCTGGCAAGCTGAGAGTGCTGCACAAGCTGAAAGTTGTGCTCTATGGAAAGCGCTGTGGCACAAACGTTTGATAAACAAAACACCTGAACTGGAATCTGGAATGCCCCCCCCCCCCCTCTCTCTCTCTCTCTCTCTCTCTGTGAAACCCTTTTTTCTGTAAGCCGTTTGTTTTTTAAACTTCCCATTATTGAAACAAAACTTTCAGGAGAAAAAGTTATAGGATGTGTGTGACACCAAACAATTTTGTTTTTTTTTAAGAAGCTGAGGAAACAGTAATTACGGAGACTGTTTTTCATTTCTTTCATTTTTGTTTTACTTTTTTTTTATAATCATGACATTCGTGCAGTTATTTGTTGGTCTATCAGGCAATCAGTCAAATGCATTTTCAGCTTGATCTAGATACATGTATACAATTACAGTGTGAAAAGCGTATAGAAATACAATGTTTGCATGATTTTGTACATCATTGCCATCCATACATTACATATTTCCCACGCGTTTCACTGTATTTTGAGATCAGTTATGACTCGATATCCGTGCTGTGTGTGTAAGATCGATAACATCATCAACTCAGGACGTGAACCTATACTGACCTGGATGCTTCACCCCCCCCCCCCCTCTCTCTCCCTCTCTCTCTCTCTCTACGTATCTCTCTCCCCCTCTCTCTCTCTCTCTCTCTCTCTCTCTCTCTCTCTCCTTTTCTTCTACTCTGTATTCACAAAAGAAACAAATATGCTTGTATCTACCTTTCTCTCGATCTCTTGATCTTGATCTCGATCTCTGTTATACGCGCCTATATCTCAATTCAATTCAAGTCTTTATTCATTTACAAATCAAAATAAACAATTTTTCCTGATCAAAGCATTCAAGGCATAACCAGAAAACCGATAGATTGTAAGGCGTGATGGCATTTAACATATGGTTTAATACACATGAAATGCAAATTACCGGTAATAAGTGTATATAATTCTATATCCCTTCTCTCTCCTCTCAATGGTATGGTGCCTAGAAACAGGATTAAGCGCGGTATTGTGCATTGTTTTTATCATTATCATGGTGTGTGTGTGTGTGTGTGTGTGTGTGTGTGTGTGTGTGTGTGTGTGTGTGTGTGTGTGTGTGTACGTCCCTCTTTGGTGTGTGTATGGGGGGTGCAACATTCCTTCTTTTCCCAAAAAAGATAGGTCAAAAGTGTAAAGGAGAGAGTGGTAGAAGAAAGGACATGGAGGGGGGCGGGTGAAACGAAGGGAAAAAACTTCGAGAGACAGATAGATAAATAGGCTAGATAAAGGGTGAAACAGTAAGCGAGGAAAGAGAAAGGGGGTGAGAGAGAGAGGAGAGCGAGCGAGAGAGAGAATTGCAACGCGATCGACCTAAAAATCAACTTGTTATATTATTTAATCGTAATTTCAAAGTATGTCTGTGTTCTTTTAAATGGTCCTTTGTGTTATGATTCCCAATTAATTCATGCAGCCTCTATTGACTGCTACAATAAACGGTTGAACAGCAAAACAACACGCTTCTCTCTCTCTCTCTCTCTCTCTCTCTCCTCTCTCTCTCTCTCTCTCTCTCTCTCTCTCTCTTTCTCTCTCGTACGGTACGCCTTACTTTTCTTCATTTTCACTCAAATCTCATTGAACAACATTTTATCTGCACATGAAATGTTGAAAGGGCTCTTAAGTTTTATATAGCACACGAAATCAATTATATTTCCCTATTAAGTATTACACAATTTTCTAATGTTGTATAGTACAGATGACCTTTGTTGCAAAGAAGGCTGTAGGTATTCATTGTGATCATGGTCTGGCTTTCTTTATTCTAGGTGTTAAAAAACATTTGATACTTTGAAAACAATGACAGAAAAGTTAAGATTTTAATCAAGCCGAAATATAAACATCATAGAGTAACGGATTTCAAATTTGTTGAAAGCTCATTTGTGACAGTTTGCTAATGCGGTACGAAAGCCAAAAAATCGAGCGTCATCTAGCGGTAGAAACATTATAATGTTTTCGTTATAATCAGGAGAGCTGTGAAATTAAACTTTATCCAGATTTTTCACATTTTGCAGCTTGTAACAATTTTCTCACGATGGCAGAGAGCGATGACAAGTTCTATTACGTCTATAGCTCTGATCTAAGTGCCAACGTGCAGATAAAGATGTAAGTATTGTGCTAATGATTCATCCAGTCGACCGTCGGTTTTCGTTAATGAATTGGATGTGCTCCCACCTATTGATATTTGTGTCCTGTTTTTGTTTGAGCTCTGTCATCTTCAAAGACAAAGATTGGCATTCCTGGGAATTGGGGTCTAATGATTTTAGGCTACTAACTTCAGCCTAGGCTATAGGGCCTAGGATAAGATTAGGGGTAAGGTTAGGTAGGAGTTATGGTTAAGATAACTCTCCCACTTACCTTATGCTGAACAAAGCAACAACCCAAGTTCAACTTCATTCCTGAACTTGAAGCTTCAAATCCTAAATTAGGGCATTCTTGTTGTCTAGTAAGTATGGCTAGTGGCCCATTCTCACTGCAGGGCCCTAAATCGACGCACTAGCAAAAATGCGTATTAGAACAAAATGGTAAGCGTATCATGCGTGAGACTACAAAATCACCGTCGGCACAACAGTTTCTGTCATGCTACGCAATTATGAGTAAAAAAAAACGCAAGTTTCATTGAATTATCGTCTTTCGAAAATTTAAGCTACAAAAAATCTCATTGGTAAATGTCAAAATTATTTGCAGACCAGAAAGTCCATTTTCTCCAAAATTCCTGCCGTGCACCCGCACCCGCTACATACATAGGTACCAATATTTGATACTTTTCTTTCTCTTTGAATAAAAGTCTACAGTGATTTCCACAGAGTTTATGTTGAATCTTTATTTCTAACTTACATCGATAGAATCTAGCACAATTTAAATGAAAATGATTCCCACATATATTTTGCTCAGTGTGTGTTCTCAAAGGTTGGGTGCATGATTTGTTCTTTGTTGACGCATTAATAAGAAATGAAAATTTAAGATTTTCAGAAAAAAAACTAAGTAAATATAATCTAACTTAAACATGATTTCTCTGCAATTTTCTTGCAAATGTTCAATACAAAAACAGTCCTTTAAGGGCATAATGTAATTTTAAGTGAAATTTCAGTATTTTAGGTGATAAAAAAAGAATACAAGAGGACCAGTTTGAGATACCTCGCATCATACATGTACTATAATGAATGATATGTTTATCTCTGTTTTTTTTTACATCTGACATTGTGTGCACAGTGGAACATTGGAAGGCAAGAGGGAGCGGCCAAGCTACAGAGAGCTGTTGAGTGACCCCCAGCTGAGGTTCTCTGGGCTGTATGAGGAGAAGTGCGCTGACCTCTATGTGACCTGTCAGGTGTTAGCCGATGGCAAGCCTCTGACCCTGCCAAGGAGGACTGCATACCGAGCCTTCAGCACCAGGTGGAAGTAAGTTAGGCAGAAATCCCACAGAATTACTGAATACCACTCTCAAAAGGGGCGTCTTCATTAGCCCAATGTGGCAAAATAGTTTTGTGATTGGGATAGCTAGCCAGATCATATAGCTACCTATTTGCATCTTCAGAGTTTCGAGCTTACACAGCCAGAGTTTGGAGCTAATAAAAACATGATTGCAACTTCATGCTAGCAAACTAGCCACCTATTTGTCAGATTGGGCCAATGTACATGCACCTTATTTGTCTTAGTGCAATCTGTGACGTAGGCAATCATGAAGTGCCACAAGTCTCTGTCCTAAACTCTCTATACCTCACCCACACACAATGCCTGTCAGTATTGGCTCATTATTTTTTTAGGACAAGACTATATGTTAAGGGATATGGGGCTTCTAGTTAGTTTTATATAAGTAGGGTTAGGGTCAGGGTTTGGTTGAGTATATGTACATACTAGCAACCAAGCAGATAATTGGAGCACACAGATTGTTTAGGCTGACATAAATCAATCTTATTTATGCTATCAACATGCTATTATATTGATTTATTCTTATCAACATGCTATTATATAATATCATTTTTTTTTCATTTTACAGCTGGAATGAATGGCTGACTCTACCTTTGAAATTCAGTGATCTTCCAAGAAATGCACAGGTAATGCTCTCATTCATCATTCATTGACAAGTAAGATATTGGGCAATTTAAAGGGAAGTGCTATTTTAAACTCTTAAAATGGCGCAGATGAAATTACATGTTCATTATAATGAGCAGTTACAAACTGAAGCTTTCTGAGTACATCACTTTGTAAACTAGAATTCATTTATAAAGCTTAATATATATATAAATGTGTAGTATCTATATTGTGAATGCAAAAAGAAACAAATGAATATATTGAATAGAGCTTTGCAAATTTGAAGAAAAAACATTCTTTTTGATTACACACTCATTTCACCTTGGGTGAATGAAATAAAAGCCTTTATTCACATATTTTTGTACTGCTTTTTCAACTAGACAGCTGGCATCCTTGAAAAAAAAAATAAAAGCTCTTAAATAAACATGTACTAGTGCTTCTTCTATTTAACTCAATTTTTCAAACCACATGTAGGGGAAAGTCATCCAATAGTGCACTGTGCAGCGACAATCAGATTTTTTTCCCATCATGTACTCTTCCAATCTCATACACTAATTACAATAGGTCGGAAACGGGACGTGACTGCACAAAAAAAATCTTAAGTTGCAACATGGGATGACTTTTCTTCACAGGGTGTATGGAAAATTACTGACTAGTCCATTCCCATTGTTCACACTGCCATTGCATACTTCCAGGCTGTATTCACTATCTGGGACGTGTACGGCCCCAGTGATGCCAGGCCTGTTGGCGGAACCACTGTCACTCTCTTCGGCAAACATGGGTAAGTTCAGTAATGGTTTATGTTTGGCATTCATTTTGGGGTAAATGCACTTTGTTTTGCAGGGGCTTCTCTGTAAGCTTTATATCATGAAACAAGCACATTGAACTACACCAAGCAGTAAATGCTTTGTCTTGAGAAATGATTTAGGGGGCTAATTTCACATAGAGTCCCAGTTTATTACTTTGCTGATTCAGATCCATTTCTTCTTGCATTATACAATAGCAAAATCTAATGGAAAAAAATCATATTAGGGTTGTTTACACTCCTCATTTATATTAATCTTTATACTTTATATACATTTATTTGATTTTAGTGTTATCATTCTTATTATTCCACATATATGTTGCTCATGAGCAGACTTGCTTTGCAGGGGTCCTCGCTATTATTTGATGTATGTATGCATAATGTATTTTTGTTGTTGTTTGTGTGTCATAATAATTCAAAATGAAATGAAATGAAATGGAATTTTGATTGAAAACTGTGCTGCTCATGTGATGTATGTATGTAATATTTCTGTGTGTTTTCTTAGTGGTACTATCAACTACAGGGAAAAGATTATTGCAAAATATTCGGGGGCTATTTTTTGTGCATATTTTTGTCTACAACTTAACATAGTGTCTATGGGAATTTGGGGGGCTCTTTAAAACATTTCGTGGGCACCTTGAGCCCCCATGTATTTTTTCCCTTGATCAACTACAATGCAGAAAGGGTAACCTGTGTGAGATTCATTTTGTTGACTTCCTTCTAGGACCTTCCGCAATGGCATGCAAGACCTGCGGGTGTGGCCGGGCGTGGAGGGTGATGGGCAGAGTCAGACTAAGACTCCCGGCAAGCTGGCCCCCTCCACGCCCTCTTCCCCTACCCCAGGGGGAGGGAGTGGTGGAGAGGGAGGGGGAAGCGAAGACACCATGGCCAGACTCGCCAAGCTTACCAAGAAACACAGGAAGGGTCATATGCTGAAGGTGGACTGGCTGGACCGTCTGACCTTCAGGGAGATTGAGATGATTAATGAGGTGAGGATCATTTCCCCCCTAATAGTGGGGGGGGGGGGGGGGGGGGGGAGGGGGGAGAAATGATCAACAAGGTGAACAGGACTGGCTTACATGGTGTTGCTTGTTTTGGTGTATTCATTAAAATTTGTGCATGATTAATCTTAAATGTAACATTCCCGGTTTTCATATCTGTACACTTATCATTTTCAATTTACAATGAATGTCCAGTGGAGAGATTTAATGTGTTTTAATGTGAATTAATCATAGACTGTACTTGTCCCATGACATTCATATGTAATATTAATTCCATTGGTGACTTATTAATTTAATATCTTTCATTTGTAATATTTATTTGGTAAGTTTGTATCTATCTTCAATCGTTGTGTACTAGTTTTTCTTAACTATGATTGGCCATTTGTTTCCCCCCACGAACAGAAGGAGAAGCGTGACTCAAACTTCATGTACCTGATGGTGGAATTCCCCCGGATCCACTACAACGATATTGAGTTTGCTGTAGTCTACTATGAAAAGGTTTGTTCTTGAAAATATATGGTGCAAGGATTTACCACATACTCCACAAAAAACATTATTAAGGAGCATTCACGCAGAGGCAGTTTGATGCTATCGCTTGCTATACTGCCACTTTTTTGTAGTCCTCACATGTTATCTCGCCTCTTACAGAGGTAAACATCATCTTGGCATGCAAGCATTGCTAGGCAAAGGATTTTTAGGGTTTGTCGTGGTGAGGAAGCCCACACGTCAAAGTGCAGGGCCATGCGTAAAGGTTTTCAATTATTTAACTTACCATCAACAGTAACTACTACGGCAACAGGTGCAAAAATGAGAACTCATTGGCTTTTGCCATGGTAGTTACCATTGATGGTAAGTTACAATAATTGAAAACCTACATACAACATGGCCCAGGTGGTAAGTGGTAATGGATGAATACACTTCAAGGTTTCTATTGTGAATTAACATTAATTTGAATTCAGGACTGTTTTTATTTGGGCATAGTCCAAGGAGTGCAACAACACAAATTCTTCATAATGATCACATACATGTATGTTTAATTTCTACTCTAGTCATAATCTGTCGCCCTTGCCTGGATTCTTTATGTACATGATTTTATTCTGACCTTGTCACACGACCTCATGGTATTTGTATTGTGTTCACGCTGATGAATACTACAAATATTTGTTATGTACCAGGGTTAAGGAGCATGATATTGAGTGATCACTCATCCAAAGAAATAGTGGAAATAGAGAGGCAGAGGAGGGCAGCAGGGGTTAAGAGAGGAACTAGAAAAGAACTGACTATAACAAAAGGACATCTTTAAGACACATTAATACCTTCACACCCGCATGAACCCTGATCAAAGCCAAATGCCAGATAGCCTTGCTTTTAGGCTCTTGCAATTGTCTAAAATAAACTATTCAATAAAGTAGTCTGTCTGTAATAGACTAGTCATTCTCAACTTTTTCTATGGCTTGCAAAAGAGGAGACTGATAAAATGACTAGTATTAGGAGAACTAGACCTTTGATGGATTGAGACGGAGGAGAATGATAAAGTTATTAGAGTTGAGAGTACTCGACTCCCTCTTTCAGTTTGAACTACAGTGCGAGTCAGAAAAAATGTTATACACTTTAAATTTAGTATTTTTGAAAGAAAATGTAGGATTAGGAGAGAATTTCTAGCATGTATGGATAGAGTCAATATTCCTTTGTCACTTGGTAAAAATTTGTTTCAGTGTTCTTGTTATGGTTGAGTGCACAAAAGCCATTGTTTGAAAAAGTGTCAAAACTCATTTGTGCCAAGCTTATTGTGTAGTGGAATCTAAATCAGGCAAGGTATTGTTGAAATTGTGCAAATGGGTTTTCACCCAGACCCATTATTTTGTTCCTATCCAATATATTCATTACTGATTCCCCACACATGTGGTATCAAGTAAGACTGGAAGAGTTGCTCTATCTTCCTGAATTATGATTTATTCTTGTATTTCTAATATGAGCATGTAAGAAAGTGCAACATTTTTTTCTGACTCCCCCTGTAGAAATATCAGGCTAAACACCAGATGGTCTCACAGCTTGAGGTCCTCTATTTATCTCTCTCTCTCTCTCCCCCTCTCATTTTCTCTCTCTTTCATTTTCCTCTTTCATTCTCTCTCTCTCTCTCTCTCTCTCTCTCTCTCTCTCTCTCTCTCTCTCTCTCTCTCTCCTTCTCTGTCTCCTTTTCTCTCATTCTGTCTGTTTCGTTTGCTCACCCTCTCTCTCTCATTCTGTTTGCTTTATTTTCTCTCTCTTTCCCCCTTTCTCCGATTCTCTTATTCTGTCTGTTTCATTTTTTCTCTCTCTCTCTCTCTCTCTCTCTCTCTCTTATTCTCTATCATTCTGTTTGTGGCATTTTCTTCCTCTTTCGCTCTCATGTTTGTTTCATTTTCCCACTCCTCTCTTTCTCTCTTCCCTTCTCTCTCTTTTGACTGGCAGGATGCAGAGGAGACGATCTGCACCAGAAACTACGCTGAGATCGTGTCAGTACCCGACCCAGAGATGCTCATGGTGAGTCACGCTCATAACATCCTGCCATTCTGACCTTATTTCTGATTTAGAATTCAGCGGATTAATGTTGTATTGTATCCTTATAACGCTATACATTATATATCTGTGCTTCCTTATGACTATGACTGTGTGTATTTGCTGCTGTGCATTATTTCCTTGTATCTATTACTTTCTTTTTATAGTGTTTTATGTGCTTCATGTAATGCCAACAAACTGAATCTCCTAGTGGATTACTAAAACTTATCTGAGATATGTCTTCACAGGTTCCATCATTATGCTAAGAGCATTTTTCTTTTAGGCAGGAATGAGATATTTAGTACGAAACAGGTTGGAAGATGTGTGATAGTAGCAGACAGTTTTGAGGAATTCTTGCCACCATTATTAAACACAAGTTCTATAGTGCAGCTGTCATGTTTGGCACAGAATGAGATTTTGTTTAACCCATCTCAGTACTACGAGTGCATGAAATGTGTAATATGTCAATGGGCTTTTCCTAGCTATAATATCAATCAATCAATCAATCAAGTAGTCAGAATCTGATGTTACATGTCAGAATGAATTCCTCTTTTTGCTGGTGCTGGCATATAATATCTAGTGGCCTTGTGCCAGTGGAATCTCTGAACAGCACCAGTAAGGGCAACTTTCTCAAGAGCATTCTTTCAAAGTATGTGGAAACTTGTCGTGTGGCAATTGTTTGAAGTAACTCTCGAGATGACTGCTCTTCCTAGGACATCTTCATTTGTAATATGATCAGTCCATGAAACTCTAATCTTTCTTCAGGGAAACCACATTTCTGTGGATTCCAAAGGCTGTGGCATGGATTTACTGATAGTAAGGCATTCCGATTCTTAAAGAAGCGAGGACCATATAAATAACAAAAAAAGTAAGTCCCCCCTAAACAAAATAGCATAACTTTTTATCGAAGAGGTTTTGAGCAACATAACTTGGCAGGATTATACCTTCACTTATTAGCTAGCTTCTGTGTGAAAATCACATTAATCCACTCTGTCATGCATGAGTGAGCATACATTAAAGGCAAATTTGTCACTTTTCAAAAGTCACAAGGGTCATTTTTTTTTTTTGATTGTTTATCATCCATCCCTCGACGCACTAACACCTATCCCGGCACCTTATCCATTGTTCTGGTTGAGTTATCAGTTTAAAAAATATTCATTCCTCTTGAGTTTGAAACTTTAAAATACCCTTTATTTTTGTGAAAAAATAAAACTCTGGATATTTTAACAAAGATGTAACATAACCTGTAATGTGAACATAAGAAGTCATTTTCATATCATAGTTGAGTGAATAAACTTTAAAAATCGCACAAGAAATGCCAAAATGTACCGTTAAAACGGCATAGACAATCACCCTTGTGACTTTTGAAAAGTGACAATTTTGCCTTTAATGTGTGCTCACTCATGCATAACTGAGTGGATTAATGTGATTTTCACATGGAAGTTAGTCAATAAGTGAAAGTAAAATCCTGCCAAGTAATGTTCCTCAAAACCTCTCGGGTAATTTTTTTTTATTTTGCTTAGGGGCGGACTTACTTTTTTATCGTGTTTATATAGTAACATGAGGGTAAAAGTGTGTGGCTGTTTGGTTTGTGTTGACGCACAGGAGAACCTTGTAGAGAGCAAGCACCACACGCTGGCCAGGAGTGAGCGAAGTGGCCTGTCAGATAGGGACCTCAAGCCTAACGCCTCAACCAGGGACCAACTCAATGTAAGCGGGTCTTTGTCTTCAAATCAGTATATTCTTGTGATTTCAGCAACATCAAGTAATCATGACAATGATTGTAATGAGGGAGGAATCTATGCTGGGGCTACTTTTCATGCATGAAATCACAAAGCAGACACCACCCTCAGCCACGCTGTGCATTGTACCCTATGGGGGGGGGGGTGAGAGGGGGTGGAGGGGCTCTTTTTTAATTCATGGGGGCTCTTTTTGGCATAAATCACTGTAGGCCCCTGTGTAATTTTCTCACTGATTATATCAAAATGCGACAGTGGAAAAGATAGATGTAGATTGTCTGCAGGAGGATTTGTTTCAAGCGGATGATCAGTGTACCTCCTTTTCCATTTTTAAGAAACAAACATAAAGAATATTTTTTCAAATCATCTAATCTTGCCTTGGCATCATAAACAATTCAATTAAAAATAATCATGCCTATTTGGCCTCTGATCTTGTATAATTATGTTTACCTATATCTTGTTGCAAGTTTGATATTTTCATCAATGTAGTATTAAAGGGACAGTCCACCCTGAAATTAAGTTGGCTTCAATAAAAGCAGAAACCTGAAAGAAACATATTAGTCTATTTTCATCAAAGCCTTCACTGATAGGTTGCTTGGATGATTCTACTTTTATTAATATGAACTTACCTTTAGGGTAAACTATCCCTTTAAATGAAATTGAAGATTGAAATTTAAATTCAATTGAAATGCATTGAAATTCAATGCAATGTTGAACCGTATAGAACATTGTTGGCTACGGTCCGACCAAGCCATTGACGTATGAGGAGCAGGATGTGGTGTGGCGCTCCCGCTTCTATCTGAACGCTCAGGGCCCCGCCCTGACCAAGTTCCTTCGCTGCGTCAAGTGGGACGTGCCCCATGAAGAGAAACAGGCCCTGGAACTGCTCCGGAGCTGGGCACCTATAGACGTAGCAGATGCCCTGGAGCTCCTGTCCCCACAGTTCAGGCATCGGGCTGTCAGGAGGTTTGCTGTGTCACGGCTCAGGCAGGCTAATGATGAGGTGAGTCAAGGTAGGGAGGGATAGAGGATTGGATGGATGGATGGATGGATGGATGGATGGATGGAGGAATAGATAGAGGGATGGATGGAGTGAGGGTGGGGGTTGATGTGACAGATTCTCTAGAGCTACTGTCCCCTCAGTTCAGGCATCAGGCTGTCAGGAGGCTTGCTGTGTCACGGCTCAGGCAGACTTGATGGATGCATGGGCAAGAGAGTTTAATTACTCATCTAGCTATCATTTTAAACATATGAAATATTGATTGTTTATGCCTGTGTTTGTAATACTTTGAAGTATATCTAATTAAGCTCTTTATATTCATCTGCCATGAATTTGTATATAGCTGCTTATTTCATGCACCCAAATGAATTATATTTTTAAAATAATAAATATTGATTTTGATTCAACTTATTCTTCTATGATATTCTGATTATGGTCCATCAATTCGACTTGATTTCTCCAACTGATGATTACCCTCTGATAGGAGCTGATGTTATACCTGCTGCAGCTGGTCCAGGCGCTGAGATACGAGGACTATAACGAGATCAAGGCTGGACTAGAAGCAGCCATGGCCAGGCCTAGGGCAGAGAGCCGAGTCTCACACGACATCCACACAGACAGAGAGAGGTATCACTCATCCAAATGTCTTGTTTCTCCATTCTGGTTGAATGCTACATTCACTCAGCAGTGGTGCTGTATATATATTCTAATCATACATTTAGTACGAGTAGTACGAGTTTGAAGCAGTAGTTTCTTAGTATTGTACTGGTTTAGTTCCGTACTGGTGGTAATCAATTAAAAGTTGACAGTAGCTGGTTGTTCATTCGGAGACCTGGTTGAGCCACTGTAGATCTCAGTAGTTTATACCCTTATACACAGTCAAGGGAAATATGGGTAGTCTAAAGGATGGTAAATGTCTTTGTTGTTATGTGCCCAAGAACTTTTGGTCACACCACCACCCCCAAGACCCCGCCAGAGATCCCTACCCCCACCCCATGTAACCCCTAATGATGTAAGTCTGTTCTTCTCTACCCAAGGGCTTTTGGTCACATCACCATCCCCCACCCCCCTGGCAGAGTCCCCTACCATGCCCCGTCTAACCCCTCACCTATTCACCCCAACTAAACCCCAACACTCCTAACCACCCACCATACCTTACCTCTAATGAGGTATGTATCTTTTTCTCTTCCCCCCAGGGCTTTCAGTCATACTACCATCCCCCACCCCCTGGCAGAGACGCCAGAGTCCCCCACCCTGCCCCATCTAACCCCTCACCCCCCCCCCCCCCCCCCCCGCCCTCCCCCTGACTCCCCCTAACCCCTAATGATGTAAATCTGTTTTTCTCTACCCCTCAGGGCTTCCAGTCATACCACCATCCCCCACCCCCTGGCAGAGACGCCAGAGTCCCCCACCATGCCCCCTGTGGTGGATCCACAGAACAAGGCGGAGGCTGAGGAGGTACTGTCATGTCACTCTTTTCTCTCTTAAAAGGGTATGAACGTCAGTATCGATTGGGAGTAGAGATACGTCCGGACTTTGCGAAAGACCTGTTGACCTGTACACTTCACTCTCACTAGTTACATGTTTGTCAGATGTAATGTGACAGTTCGATCACCACGAAGTTGATCAAAGCTACATGAAGGTGCGGTTGGATGGTTATGCTCCAGTGCTTACACTCACGTGCACATACACCCATCATTCATTCTGTGTACATTTATGAAGCCATTCATGTGGCAGTAGGTCACAATTGATGTTTAAGATTGTCATTGTATGTTTCCATGATGAAGGGGGGTTTGCAAAAAGTGATGATTAACTCACTTAAGAATGTAGAGGAAAAGAAAAGAAGGAATGAGGAAATTAATGAATCTTGAGCTAAAAAAATATCAGTTGAATTGTCTCTCTATCATAGTGCAACCTTGTATCGTTCCAGGTAGAAGAAAATAAAAGAAAAGAATGAGGAAATAAATCTTAATATAAATATAAGTTCTTTGCTTTTCTCTATCAAAGTGAAACCTTATAATAATAGGAATGATAAGAGCTTGCATTTATAAAGCATTTAATACAGGGTCTTCTAACTCATAGTAATTACACAAAACATTGACATTTAACCATAGAAAGAATAATTATACAAGAAATTATCTAAATTTTAGTGAGATTATATACAGGTTACATTATAGATAGAGGTTACATTGTAGGCATAGTGATTAAATCTTGTGTCATTCCTGGTCGAAGAAAATAAAAGAAAGGCACGAAGAAATAAATCTTGAGCTGATAAATTATCAGTTGTCTGATATTTGACTACCTCTCTCTACCACAGTGCAATCTTGCGTCGTTCCTGATTGAGCGAGCGTGCTGTAACTACACCCTAGCTACAGCATAAATTATCAGTTATCTGATATTTGATTACCTCTCTCTACCACAGTGCAATCTTGCATCGTTCCTGATTGAGCGAGCGTGCTGTAACTACACCCTAGCTAACTACCTCTACTGGTACCTCCTGGTGGAAAGCGATGAGCAGGATACTATCTCTAAAGACTCCCGCATCATCGACATGTACAAGTCTGTCCTCAAGTGGTTCAGTCAGTCTCTCAACAAGGTCAGGGGATGAATTATGGTTCTTGGAGTTCGGTGGGGACATTTGCAATAGTGCTGTTGGAGTTGTGATCATAATATTTATATATCAAAAGTTTAAAAAAAAAATTCTATTGGAAATGATATGATGATTATATAGGAGTTTGTTGGTAGTTGTGCTGGAATTTAAATTAAAAAAAAAAAAAGTTGTTAGAGTTGAATTCATGTAAAAAAAGACTTAGAATCCTTAGAATCAAATAATTGCAAACACAATTGTGATAAGAGATTTTGTATACAGTTTATGGTGGAATGTAATCCCCAATTCCTATCTATCAACCCAATTTGGTTGGTATGACTTTGTATGGTACAGTCAAACCTGGCTATGCGGCCACCTGGATTCAGCAGCCACCTGCCTATAGCAGCCACCTACGACTCCTCCGCAGAGAAATTCAGTGTTAAAGAACCTGGATATAGCAGCCACCTGGCTAACGCGGCCAGCGGCCACCCATTTTGTCTCCCTCGGCCAAAATTTCACTGTGTATAGCGGCCACCAATTCTGAAATCACCCGTCCCTATCGGCGTGGAAAGTTGGCTTTTTGCGATGCGACGTAACTTAAACGGCCGTGAAAAGCTAGAGGCGTGAAAAGCCTGCTTTCTAGCTGCATGACGTAATACAGCTCATTAACACATTCTCGAATTGTATGAAACTTGTAAGACACCTTGCCAAACAAAAAGCAGGATCTTAACTTGATTACCCTAATCAATGAAATCCCGATGTCCGGTGTTTTTTTTTCTCTCTTTTTAGTGAGTCTCTGCATCCCATGCTTTTATTGTTGTGATGAATAATACCCCGGATCCTCGCTCGGCCCGGCCCCGGCCCCGAGGCCAGCGCAGCCCGGGTTCGCGCGCGCCCTCAGCCCATGCCCAGACCAATCTGGATCCGCGATATGCGCTACTGCAAGCTGGCAGCAGCGCGCGGTTCTTCAGCGTTCGCAATCTCAGAAGCACACAGCTAGGCTGTACTGGAATAAGTTGCTTACATCAATCAACTCCCGTTCGGAAATTATTGAGGCAAAAATATTTTAAAAGACACGATAAAGAATATTTCTCGATTAAATAAAATATGTCAAGATAGAAGATATATTTTAATGTGCATTTGTAGCCGTATATTTTTTTTTCTTTGGTTAATCGAAATTATTATTTATCGTGCTACCTTAGAAGAAGTAACAGTGCACTATGCACGGCATTTGCACTAGCTGTCAATCGATCGGAGAGAGAAACAATAGACACGAAGATGAGGAGATTCTTACTAACAACGAAAAAGAGAACACTTGATTATCATTAACGTGGGTATTTTAATTCAAGATCCTGTTTTCGGCAAGTTGTCGTTCTTTTGAAATTGTTATGCCGTTTATTCACTACTCAAAGCAACGTCAATGCCCAAGCAAGCGGGCTTTTCATCATACGCAGTCCTTGTTGCTATCTTTCCTAATATCCGGTAGGCTGCCGGTGGAGCTCCATTCTCTTCTTTTCAAAATGTGGACATGAATAAGTTGCAGATTCCTGTAATTAACGAATGTTTCCGGGTTTTTTCAGAAGGGTATTTCAATTCAAGATTCTGTTTATTTGACAAAGTTAACCATTCTGTTCAAAGTTTTAAACGATTTACGCCCGCCCGTACTAATGTATGCGAGTGGTTCCTCGCAGTGCTAGGTCGTGCAGTGCTGCATGGTCAAGACATTATGAATACGTACCTTTACGGTTGTTGTATCGCAATGCATTACGGGACGGAATTCTAGTACGCGAGCGTTCAGTGATCGCTGCGATCATTGATTACAATGTCTTTTTTATGTTACAGATTTGTTACTTTGATCGGTTCCGACTTGATAATTTTCAGTAAATCTGAATTGTATTTTTTCGATGAGAACTTTTGATTCGTATTATTGTATCTAAATAATGATTTATAAAGGGTTTGTTGAGAAAATAATAAGCAAAGAGAGAGACATTCGAGACGTCGTCGAGACTCGGGTGGTAGTCCCATATGTGCAAAGATGTGTGTGTTGTGATGTGATGTGTGAAATTAAATAAAATTAAATTAAATAAATAAAAAGAACAATAATACAAATCAAAGTTCTTATCGTTAAAATATGATACAGATTTACTGAAAGTATTCACGTCGGAACCGATCCACATAACAAATCTGTAACATGAAAATAATAATATTTAACTTCGCGCTCGCCGCGGCTAGCGTCATGAGCGTGTAAACGATATGACCGCAGCGATCGCTGAACGCTCGCGTACTAGAATTCCGTCCCGCCATGCATTGCGATGCAAGAACCGTAAAGGCACGTATATCCCAAACGTAAGAAACTAAACGCACATTAACTTGAGATTTTAAAGAAATCCGATAACATGTGTTTTCTCTGCTAAACCACATTTATTTCATCAGTTAGAATACAAATTGTCTTTCGTGGCGTACGATATCTAACATAGCATTTATCACCGAGACTCGCGAGAGTTGAGACAGCAGATAAAAATATGATATTGCAGATCTAGACTAAACAAACATACCCTTGGATGCTCATGACTCTTTACCGTGCCAACTCAGTGTTTGGGCCCCTTTCAGGGCACAAAAGAAATAATACACAGATCTCACACAAAATTGCACACACAGAAATAATACACAGATAACGAAAATGTGCCTTCATGTTTATTCATATTTCTCATTGAACGAAAACATGATAAAATACTATTTATATATCACATAAAAATAAGATGTGTGTATATCATACATAAGCAATAAATTATGTTGCAGCATGAAGGTTACATAGTGGAAAACATATCCATGCTCAAAATCAAAATGGCCGCCGACCTGTCTATAGTGGTCACCTGTCTATAGTGGTCACTTTTGTGGTTTCCCTTGAGCGGCCGCTATAGACAGGTTTGACTGTATCTGTTTGTTGATTGCAACTATTTCCTTATCATGGTGTCCTTGGTTAAATATGATTTTATTAAATCATTTAATTATCAACCTTAAATTCAGAAATCTGTGCTGCATACCTCGAATACTAAAGATCGTTGATGTAAATCAAGTGAGCGCCCTTTTGCCATAATACAATGATATCTCAAATTCATCATTTTCTTTTGTTTGTGTGACAGGGAGGAAAGGAGTGTGCCCACTACCGGTCACTACTGGTCAGACAGCACACACTGACCAACCACATCCTCAACATCATGAGACTGGTTGCCAAGGAAAACGGGAACAGGAAGAAAAAGGTGTGCTGAGCGTAAACTTAAAGTTATTCTGACATCTATTAATAGCGACACACATTTCTGGAAACATAGGCTCTATAAGCGTTCAAGAGAAGTGAGAGCAAGAGTTAGAGATGATGGAAGAAAATGATACAACTTCTTTAAGATAACCAATGGAGGTTGCATACAATTGGAGGAATGCAGTACTGCTTACACCTCTCTTGGTTATGTAAAGTCTCTTTTTATTCTTTGTTTAAAAAGTCAGCATGAAAGCTTCACATCTGAAACCTTTCTGCCCTCTCCATGTATTTAAAATTGAGAAGCTGATCATATCTTATTTAGTTATGTCAAGTCTTTTGATTCTATTGTGGTTTTTTTTTTTTAAAGATAAAAGGGCAATTCCACAGGTTTGGTTTAAGTCGCGTAACATGAGTAGCCAAAGCTTCTTTATTTTTTATTCTGTCATAGTTTTGCAGAAATTATGTAAATAATTATTTCGGAAGTAAACAGTCTACCTTTCCATGACACGCAATCATATCCTCAGCACAGAAACTTCTTTTCCAATCAAATAAAGAAGCTTTAGTTACTCATGTTACACGACTTTAACCAAACCTGTGGAATTGCCCAAAACATGAAATCAGCTCATAAACATCCTCCATCCCTTTCTATCTTTCCCAGATTGAGAAGCTGATTACGCTGCTCAGCGAGAACGACCAGCTCTCGGTCAACTTCACAAACTTCGACCCCCTGCCCTTGCCCCTGCACCCTGAGATCCAGGTGGTGGGCGTGGTGGCTGAGAAGGCCACCATGTTCAAGAGCTCCCTCATGCCGGTCAAGCTGACCTTCCGCACCATGGAGGGCAAGGAGTACATTGCCATCTGCAAGAACGGGGACGACCTCCGCCAGGACCAGCTCATCCTCCAGATCATCACCCTCATGGACCAGGTATGCTTCCCTCCCATACCCCTTTCATACCCTCTTACCCTACACCGTCTCATCCCCCATCCCACCACCCCCCCCCCCCCTAAAAAAAAGGAAAACAAAGAGGTTTTGCATAAAAAGTAGCAATTGAATTGCTTGTGCTAACCTAAAGCTTGCATACAATTTCAAACAAAAGGCTTGCATAAACAAGAGCTGCAGCCCTTTGACAGGGAAGAGACCTGGGCTACCTCCTCTTATTATCTTACTTACATTAGTTCCTCTTTTCTTAATTAAAACAATTTGCCTGTCAAAGATATTAATTTTTAAAAAGTGATTTTTAAAAAAAAAAATCAAATCGTGGTCTTATTTCAAGACTCCTATCAATCGGCAGATACTGTCAAACATATAATTTATTTTGTTGTGACAACATTTCTCGAGGCACATATTGCACGTAGCTTAATCTTTGGTAAGATTAAATCATGAATACTGTTAAGGCAGTGATGCTAGAGCTTTGCTGCTATTAGAAGTTTCAAGGACACATGCACATGCAATGAACAAGTAAACTATTACATAGACGTAGTCCGAGGCAGAGAATTAGGCTTCCTGAGTATCAGAATGGTTTGAATATCATGAAGGTCTTTCACCTCAACCATTCCAAGTCAATACTCACTTACAATCATGCTTGTGTGTATTTTTTTTTGTATTGATAATTTATGCATTTTTCCTGTTGTAGTTTAACCCCACTTCTCCTGATTAACTGCAGGAAGACGAATTGATGTGAAGTTTAGGACAATGAAAGACTGTTTGATTTCTTCTTCCAGTTGCTGAGACAAGAAAATCTAGATCTGAAGCTGACTCCGTACAGAGTGCTAGCAACGAGCAGCAAGAACGGCTTTGTACAGAACATCGACTCCTTGCCTGTAGCAGAGATTCTTTCACAAGAAGGCAACATTCAGGTACGGAGGCAGAGGGGGGGGAGGGGGAGAGAGAGGGGAAGGGGGTGGGGGAAAGGGGAGGGGGAAGAATGGCTTTGAACAGAACATTGAGTGGGGGGGGGGGGGGTGAACAGATGGAGAATGAAGAGGGGGGGGGGGAGAGAAGGAGAAGACATTTCAAGTCTTCAAAATGAATCTGTTTCCATAATTTGTTCAGTATATTGAATAAAGTTTACAATACAGTTGTAATGCAATCACAATCTTAAAGAAAGGGAGCACTGTACTGTGGGAATATTTTAAACTATTTTTTTGTATCCATTTTTTTAAAAACATTCCATGGACCAAGCAATTATGAATTTATGACATAGATATTGATACTCCATATTGATAGTACACCTGTTGCTGTGAAATCAGTATCTATAATAAAAGAGAGTCTGTCTCCTGCATCTACAGAACTTCTTCCGGAAGCACGCCCCCAACGAGACAGCGCCCTATGGCATCAGTCCCGAGGTGATGGATGCCTATGTGAAGAGCTGCGCCGGCTACTGTGTCATCACCTACCTGCTGGGTGTCGGCGACCGTCACCTTGACAACCTCCTCCTGACCCGGGGAGGCAAGCTCTTCCACGTGGACTTTGGCTACATCCTGGGGCGTGACCCCAAGCCTCTGCCCCCTCCCATGAAGCTCAGCAAAGAGATGGTGGAGGGGATGGGCGGGGCACAGGGGGAGCTATACCAAGACTTTAGGAAGATCTGCTACGACTCGTTTCTACATCTCAGAAGGTGAGGACAGGATTTGTGAGGTGGTGGTGATGATGAGGGTTAGGATGGGTGGTGAAGATGGTGTTCTTGATTGTGATTGTGGTGGTGGTGGTGGTGGTGGTGGTGGTGGTGGTGGTAGAGTTTTTGATGCAAGCTGGTAGGTGTGACAAGGGATGGGTGTTGATGGAGGAGATGGTGGAGGGGTTGGTGGGGACTTAAGGAACATCTGCTATGATGCCTTCCTCCATCTCAGAAGGTGAGGACAGGGTTGTTGGTGATTGTGGTGGTTGTGATGGTGGTCATAGCAACAATGATGATGGTAATGATGCAATGATGAGAGAAGTAATGGAAATGATGTTGACAGGGAAATGTTGGTATGGCAATGACAGTGAAGATAATAATATTGTTGTGATTGAGGATGATGATGATGATGATAAGGATGATGATGATGCTGCTGATGATGATGAGAACAGTAGTGGTGTAGATGATAATGTTGATGGTACATTATCTTAAATCATCATAACTAGGAGGTGTTATAACGTCAGACTTATGTCTTTTTTGATTAATTTTTGTCTCGCCCACCGGAGGTGAAGGCGAGACTAAGGGATCCAAATGGCGTCCGTCCGTCGTCCGTCCGTCGTCCGTCGTCCGTCACAAATGTTAAAGTTTACCTGCAAGACTCTCTTATGATCCATAACTTCACATGGGTTGCTTGGATTACAACCTAACTTGGGTCATAGATGCACTGGGGGTACCTTCATGTTATGGTGGCGTTGGAGGTCACAGGATAAGGTCAAAGGTCATTTGAGGTCATACGTTAAAGTTTACCTGCAAGACTCTCTTTTGACAAATAACTTCACATAGGTTGCTTGGATTACAACCTAACTTGGGTCATAGATGCACTGGGGGTACCTTCATGTTATGGTGGCGTTGGAGGTCACAGGATAAGGTCAAAGGTCATTTGAGGTCATACGTTAAAGTTTACCTGCAAGACTCTCTTTTGACAAATAACTTCACATGGGTTGCTTGGATTACAACCTAACTTGGGTCATAGATGCACTGGGGGTACCTTCATGTTATGGTGGCGTTGGACCACAGGATAAGGTCAAAGGTCATTTGAGGTCATACGTTAAAGTTTACCTGCAAGACTCTCTTTTGACAAATAACTTCACATGGGTTGCTTGGATTACAACCTAACTTGGGTCATAGATGCACTGGGGGTACCTACATGTTATGGTGCTGTTAGAGGTCACAGGATATGGTCAAAGGTCATTTGAGGTCATACGTTAAAGTTTACCTGCAAGACTCTCTTTTGACAAATAACTTCACATAGGTTGCTTGGATTACAACCTAACTTGGGTCATAGATGCACTGGGGGTACCTTCATGTTATGGTACCGTTGGAGGTCACAGGATAAGGTTAAAGGTCATTTGAGGTCATACGTTAAAGTTTACTTGCAAGACTCTCTTATCACACATAACTCATCACATGTTGCTACAATGGCAATCAAACTTGGATGATGGATGCACTGGGGGCACCTGCTTGTTATTGTGCTGTAAGAGGTCACATGATAAGGTCAAAGGTCATTTGAGGTCATACATTAAAGTTTACCTGCAAGACTCTTGGTGAAGGCTTCCTAACTTGTGCACAGAATTGTGTGAGCATGTGTGAGCATTACTGATGTAGATTTAGGCAAACATTACTCATGCACATTTATGCAAATTTATTCAAAGTCACTATTTTGCACCTGATTTTGATGTTGTCTGTTTAAAGTTGCTTATTTGTTTGTTTCAGTTTTCTTTTGCGTAGCAACGGAGATCGCGATATTTCTGGTTATTTTCGCAAGTGGGCGAGACACAATATTGCTAATGCCTTGTTCAATCATCTTGCCTTTAATTCTTTCCAGACATTCCAACCTGATCCTTAACCTGTTCTCCCTCATGGTGGATGCTAGTGTGCCTGACATTGCTCTAGAACCAGACAAAACAGTCAAGAAGGTAACATATAATCATCATCAGGCATTGTTCAACCATTGTTGGATGAAGCCCTCCTCAATCAGTTCCATTCACTTCTATTTGCTGTCATTCGGTTTGATGCTGCTGTCTGTGTGTATGTTGATATTTTGCCTCTCCACCTTCTCTTTTGTCGGCCCTTTCGTTTTCCTGATCTTGGTTGCCATTCTGTGAGTTTCTTGTTTCATCTGTTGTTTTGTGTTCTATATAAGTGTCCTGCCCATCTCTATTTCATCACTTTGATTTTTACTATATTATCTTTTAACTTTTTTTTCTGCCAAATGTCAGTGTGTTTCACTTTGTCAAGTAATGTTAAATTGAGCATTCTTCTTTCCATAGCTCTTTGTTCTGTTCTCAATTTTCGTTCCATTTCTTTAGTTGTAGGCTAATACTTTACTTCAAATTATTATCCATTATATGTGATGCGACACAGAATAATCCCAGTTACTGTAAGGTCGTTTATTCACCTATTGTATTCACTGTGATTTACTGTTTCATTCATTCATTGATTTTTAAACATTTGATTCATTGATTGGTATATCGATATGTGGATTGATTGCTTCTGTTGCCATAGCTACAAGACAAGTTCCGGTTAGACCTGACAGACGAGGAGGCCGTGCACTACATGCAGACACTGATTGATGAGAGTGTGGGGGCGGTGTTCGCTGCTGTCGTTGAATCATTCCACAAATTTGCTCAGGTAAGCGGGCAGTCTCACCCATCACAAGTACTGAAGTAAATTTATTATATTTCATTTGTTTTTGTGTACATTTAAGTATCATCATGTATATTTGTTGTGCCAGTATAGGCTAACTTGTTGTGTTTATTAAATATGGACCAATAAAATGATCAAAATCTGAATCTGAAAGGAAGGGCATGGGTGGTTCTGACATTTTTCTTTTCTACCATCTCTGTTAAGACATGTAATTTCTTAAAAGTACAAAAAGGTCTATCATGGTGTTCATTATAATCTTTTATTGCATCCCTTTTAGCACAACTCTCGTTCAGAGAAAAGATGTGCATATTACTTTTTCTGTTGACCACTTGTCCATAATGACAACTAGTTTGTCCTTAATCTGCACTACCAAGTGTCACTGAAGTTGACAACACTCTCAATATCAATTGTATTTCTGTGAAGGATGCCTGTCTCAGCATCATGGCAGATTGAATGATTTGATTAAATCCGATTAAACTGTCGTTTCTTTTCTTTCACCTACAGTACTGGAGAAAGTAAAATGCAACAGGAAACAATGAATTTGAATCTTCCATGGACCAAAAAATGTTTCCTGAAGTCTGGACATTAACGGTGGTGCATTTCGACCATAGTGTTTCATTGTACGCTGCGTGTGTCATATTGTACTACTGGACTTGTGTTGTAGAGAAGAACATGGAGAATGTGGACTATTTATGATATGATTGATCGCAGTGAACTCTGTGAACATTTCTGCTGCTCGGTTCTGCTACACCACCACAGTGCATCTCATTGTAACACTGGAATACCACAGTGCATCTCATTGTAATACTGGAATCACGAGATATGCATGATGACGTGGGGGAAACAAGTGGGCAAACACCTCTTCACATGATGAGCCTGTGGGGATACAGCATGCGGCTATCCTTTGCTTCAAGAGAGTTGGTTTGTCAACAAGGACGCGGGACCGGGGAAATTTCTCGTGCCTATGTCTGAAGCTCGAGCAGTGTGATGCCCTTTTTATGGGGACAGATGTGGAAGGAATTGCTTCCCTTTGTTTACAATGGCTGGCTTACTGAGACTCTTCCAATGCCAAGTTGCTGTTGGACTGTGGTTGGTATACAGTCTTAATATCTGCTCTTTACAATGTATATCCCATGTGTGTAGTTTGTCATCAGAAATGCACACAAATCCCATAGAGCTGCATTTCATTCATCATAGGGTTAAAGGGCATATACTGATACTCAGAAGATTTTGAGGAATTAGTGAAACATTAATAATCCACAAAATGTTCAGGCCGTATAATTTGAAGATTTGCGATTTAATCACTTATTACTCCAAATGTAGATTATTTGAGGGCAAATAATTTTCAGCAAGTTTCTGAAATTGACAATACATGAATTTAAGGGCATTGGCAAGAAGATTGCTCTCGATCACCTATTTATTAAAGGTTTTTTGTCTTCCCAGTATCAGAGTATGCTCTCTGGGAATGCTCCTTTTATATTGATTCATATATCATCTCTAGACCAGTCAGAAGGATGTTGAAATATAATGGACTTTTTCACATATCACTAGTATGATGACTGTTGGCAACAAAACTGAGATTAAAAAATATCTTCTCAATCTCTGCCAGAATAAATTATACCCCCCCCCCAAAAAAAAAAAAAAAAAACAGGGGGGGGGGGGGAGAAAAATGATAGTAAGCAATATAACAGATACAATGCCACACTCCATAAAAATGCACATAATGTAAACAATACTCACATACAAATAGCACACACACTGTGTTTGTTTATTATCAAAGCATGTTCAGCCGTCATTGAGTACATTTGAATCTTTAAAAGAGTAAATGCAATTTTTCATCTGTAATGTGAGAAAACATTTCATTGTAAAGATCACTTGTTTTGTGAAGACATCGATGGTAAATATTACAATGCAATGTATGTTTCACATAATATACATTTTTCCACACATTGTACTCTATGTTGCTATGTCAGGTGAGCCTTGGACAAGTTTTGCCATTCTCACAAGCATATTTTATGAAGAAAGTATGCAGACAATTTCATTGTACATTGACTGGTTAATTGAAAAATGTTTGGTTTGCCCCAGAAATTTGTAAAAGTTAGTCTTTCCCTCAAACTTTGTTTTCCATATCACGACTCCTTCATACCTGTCTTAAAATTTGGTGTGCAATGAAATAAGAAAACAAAAGAATTTGTGCATACAAACACAAGGACATGCAAGACATGAATATTTAAATGTATTGATCAATGAAGAGTCTATGTAGTAGCCACATAGTACGTTGTGATATTCACATAGTAGTGTAGTCTATATACAGGAATGGCAAGAAAACATTGCAAAACTTTTCCCCTCTTGTTTTTCCCCCAAGAATTTCAGTCAAAAAGCTGGCAAGGACTTCCTAACTAATCAGAATGTTGGAAACATGTTTTCATCATGGTACTAAGAAGTTGGAACAGTTATAATCTAACATACATTGTACTATTGGCTACGGAGGATCCCAGATGTATGATTTTACGTTGACTGAAATAAATCAACAGAATATGGGATTGGCTGTATCAAGTTTATGAAATGTTGTTTTGTAGGTTATGGTTTACATCAAAACTCACAGTAAGATCGCATATCACACAGTATTTGTCATATGATATTGTAAACAAAAGGAAAAGTGAAGGTTGATATCATAACTGGTTGTGATTTAGGAAGCTATAGCTTTACATTGGATATCTTCTCTTTGTATACCATATTTAAAAGTTTGAAAACTAATGTTTGGAAATTGAGATGATCTCCTTAATTCTCCTGATACATGCACTGAAGAATTTGTTGTGTTTCACCTTCTGAAGGGAAAAGACATGAATTTGAAAATTCTGTAAATCATCAATTTTTGTCAGCTGTCTCCTTAGAGCAAAATTACGCATTTCAAAATTTATGAATCATTGGCATTGAAAAAATGACACATTGGAATATAAAAACTTATACCAGACCTGTTTTGCAGTGGAATAATTTTGACAAACATACATACACTGTATGTATAACAAAAATCCCTGAAGCAAACGCATTTATGGCAGCATTACTTTTCCTGGAATAATGATGATGAAATTCACGAATTTTAACGAAGACTTACAAAAGATTATAGCATACATGTATTTGGTGTAATGGCAGTGACACAACTCGTTAATACATTTCAAAGCAAGGAATTTACTACATTTCCTACATATCTCAGTGTTTGACTCTAGGATTCATGCATAACAAATGTTGACAAATTAGGTGGAATGTATAGAAGGATTGCATAAAATATCACTGTTACATATTGATTAGCTAGTACCACATACATGTATCTACATGTAACATCAAAAAGGGAAGGAAATTATATTGTGTCCGTCAATAAGGCTTTCTATGCACATATACATGTATTGCAGGATGGCGCATGTTTTCAGAATTTTAACATTCTATTCATCTACTGTATAAGCTGTTATTTTCGCGTACATATATTTTCGCGAATGGCGGCTTCTGCCACATATTCGCGTGTTGTTAAATTCGCGTTCACGTACACTCTGTGAGGCATGCGCTGTATGCTGCTGCATTTGTTCGCCATGCGTGTTAGTACTTAGTATAATCTCGTAATGTTGCAAGTTGATATGAGAATATTTTCGCGCGTTGTTAAATTCGCGTTTGCTCGTTCATTCGCGAAATTCGCGAAAATAAAACCCTCGCGAAAATAACAGCTTATACAGTAATTAAATCTCTCAAAAAAATATAACTTATAGAAGGATTTTTGCACCATTAAAGTGTACAACACAAGAGCTATGTTTTTTTTTTCTGGGACGATTGGCGAGGAGTAGGTTATGCCATCATGATGTGGCATACAGGGCTCTCATCAGCATTGGTTTTGTGTGTGGTATTTGCACACATATGTATGTTGCTCAATCAAATGTTGGCAGACTGCCAATTTAACACTGTGATATCAACATTGGGAAGAGCCCTGGTGAAATACCCTGTACATTCCTCATAGTGCACTTAATGAATCAACTATGCCTTCAATTTTAGACCAAGAGAAAAGAAGTTATTTGGTGAGTGCGTGTTCTTGTAACTGCATTATCCCATGTTCCTGCATAGATTTGTATCTCATTATTCATGTCTATTCTGTGGGTGACAGAGCATGTTTTCTACATTCTACATGTAATTGTAATTATTTCTTTTGCCATGTGAAACATTCCAAATGTTGGATATTGAAGGTTACAATGTCAGTCGGTAAGTCACCACAGACCATAAGTCTTAAACCGGTGAATGCTGACTTCTTATTCTTATTCACATGTGATAATGCAGTTACAAGTACTTGCACAGCGGTCTGTTTTGCAAACTATATATCGAAGGACAAGGTCACAATTTAGTATATGTATTATTATTTAAATAGAAAGTATATACCATTGTCTTTTATACTTATGTCAAAAGCTATGCCTGGATTCAAACAAAATACTGAGATTTGAACTGGGAATCATAAATAATTTGTTCGCAACCCTTTACGGGGCAAATCTCTGGGTGTTCATATAATGGATGTCCTTCGAATTTGAATTAGAATGAAAGTTGGGTGCTTTCCCATATAACATCAAAAGTTCTTCCATAAGCTTAGCTTAACTATTCTTTGGTGTAACATTAAATACTAAATATATAATTACATCTATAAATGTCAGCTTCTATGGTTCTACAACATATGCACATGATGCTGCATAGCATTAACTATTGCACAAAAAAACATCTCTGTATAAAGAAGCATTAATTGTTGTATATACAAATTTTCTAATTAACTCAATATATACATACACATAACATGTACATGACTGTAAAGTGCAATCTTTGAAATAAAAAAAATGGAAACTAATGCAGAAGTATAATAGGAGATCCTCAATGTCTGATGTGGTTTTATTCTGTGTGAGCATGTCTTGCGAGTGAAAGACTTTGAGAAATACTAATTTACAAAAGGGTGTCTGTGAGATACAGTGAGGGAATGGAAGAGTAGACAGCAACAGTTGTGAAGCAATGTTGGAAGTTTTTCCCCCCCATGGATGGTTGAAACTAAGGAGATAAAACTGATGTTCTACAAATGGGGCCTTGCATTGTACAATCAATACAAGTAGATCACTTATAAATCAGTACAATTTAACTGAAATAGAGATTGATCTTGACTTGTAATCGATATTGATGTTTTTTTGTGGATCTATCTTTTAACTGATTACAAGAGTAGACCTTGACTACGACTTGCGAACGTTTTGATTTGTGATGTGGGGAGTTGCCCTATTTGTAATACAGGGCGTCCGAGGGATATGCAAAAATCAATATTGAACCTATTATGGTTAACTTATAAATATTTACAAAATTTCAATTAGAAAATGTAATACATTGTTACCAAGCGTGAGTGGACAGAGGAGAGGGGGGGGGGGGGGTCAGAAGAATGAACGGACTGAAAATATAAATCATTCTGATTATGTTGAATCAAAATGTTTTCACATCAATTGCCATACTATTATCTGATCCTCAAGACACCTGATTAAGCACAGTTGCATAGATTGCCATTTCAAAACCAAAAGTTACTGCAGATCTTTAAATATCTGGCAATAATTAGCCCCGTTCATATACCCTAATCATGATAATACCGCTATAATTAATGATGCACATCGGAAAGCAAGTTTCCAGCGAGCCGCCAAGAGCACCGTTTATATACACCAAAAAAGCTGTAATATTGTGGTGGTTTCAACAGCTGGATTCTCTCCAAACCGATGGTGATATGTTCCGCTCAGCCATACGAGCGGTGGGATTAGTGACCCACATGCCAGAGCAAAATGCACAACGCGTAACATTTACGGCTATTTTGCGGACACAGTTTATAAGATTCGCCTACTGCAATATTGGGGTATCATTACTAGGACTCGATCCGCGAAAAAGCCATGAAATAAGCGCAAAAAAGGAGTGATTCCTGTTCATATATGCAGCTATCAGTAATGCATCAGCAAAATTGCCGCAAATGTTGCGCCTTTTTGCGGATAGGCAGAGTATATGAACGGGGGTTAATGAGATTAATCTGTCAGTCTTCCTCACAATTCTACATAGATTGTTGCAAATAAGGCTGGTCAGTTCTTTCAAGGCAGGTTTCCATAAATACAGTCTGTCATGAGCTTGGAATGAATCTGAGACTCCTGTAGTCATCTTGTCGCACTACTGGCATGCAACCATAAAGTAGGAAGATCTGTGGCGATGTGCGGCTTCATATGATGCGTAGAAGTAGCTGTTTTGCGACTTCTTCTTCTAAGGAGCTGGACTATCTCTTTGAATTATTTCTAAGGAGGTGGACAATCTATTTGGACTGCTTCTGAGGAGCTGGGCTATCTGTTTGGACTACTTTGAACGTGTTGATTCTGAGGAGAAGGACTAGTTGTTAGGACTAGAACATCTGGAGTATGATCCAAGCTGATCCCTGAATGTGTCTATGCACCACGTCTGGCTGTCGAGGAGATCCCCAGCTTGGGCGATGTATGTGTGGACATCCTAAAGAAGTAATGTGACATAAAAACAGGTTAATACAGGTCACACAACTACTGTAATATGTATCACCAACGGTTGTTTTTATTCTTCTCCTCCAAACTATATTACTCTTGTTAAACTGGAATACTTTCTGTCTTTGTCTCCTCATCCAAATCCTACTCTTCTTCTTATGAGCTCTCATTTTCATTCTTCTTTTCCATCCAGAGCTTCCAATAATCCACCCACCCACCCACCCATCCATCCATCCATCCATCCACCCATCCATCCATCCATCCACCCATCCATCCATCCATCCATCCATCCACCCACCCACCCACCCATCCATCCATCCATCCACCCATCCATCCACCCATCCATCCATCCATCCACCCATCCATCCATCCATCCACCCATCCATCCACCCACCCATCCATTCATCCATCCACCCATCCATCCATCCATCCATCCATCCATCCACCCACTCATCCACCCACCCACCCATCCATCTATCCATTCATCCATCCATCCACCCATTCCACCCACCCACCCATCCATCCATCCATCCACCCTACCATCTGATGGTTCCTGAGCTGTCCAATCAGCTCTTAGCCAGCCCCACATGGCTTCCAATTCATCCATCTATCCATCCATCCATCCATCCATCCATCCATCCATCCATCCATCCATCCATCTATCCATCCATCCATCCACCCAATCACCCATCCATCTATCCATTCATCCATCCATCCACCCATTCCACCCACCCAACCACCCACCCGTCCATCCATCCATCCATCCATCCATCCATCCATCCATCCACCCACCCACCCACCCATCCCTCCATCTTACCATCTGATGGTTCCTGAGCTGCCCAATCAGCTCCCAGCCAGCTTCACATAGCTTCCCATCCATTCATCCGTCCATCCATCCATCCATCCACCCACCCATCAATCCACCCACTCACCCACCCATCCATCCATCCACCCGTCCATCCATCCACCCTACCATCTGATGGTTCCTGAGCTGCCCAATCAGCTCCCAGCCAGCCTCACATAGCTTTCCATCCATCCATCCATCCATCCATCCATCCATCCATCCATCCATCCATCTATCCATCCACCAATCCATCCATCCATCCATCCATCCATCCACCCACCAATCCATCCATCCATCCACCCATCCATCCATCCATCCATCCATCCATCCATCCATCGATCCATCCATCCACCAATCTATCCATCCATCCACCATCCGCCCATCCATCCATCCATCCATCCATCCACCCACCAATCCATCCATCCATCCACCCATCCATCCATCCATCCATCCATCCATCCACCCACCAATCCATCCATCCACCATCCATCCATCCATCCTTCCATCCATCCATCCATCCATCCATCCATCCACCCACCCACCCACCCACCCACCCACCCACCAATCCATCCACCCATCCATCCATCCACCCATCAATCCATCTATCCACCTATCCATCCACCCACCCACCCATCCATCCATCCATTCATCCATTTATCCATCCATCCATCCATCCTTCCATCCATTCATCCATCCATCCATCCTTCCATCCACCCACCCACCAATCCATCCATCCATCCACCACCAATCCATCCATCCATCCATCCATCTTACCATCTGATGGTTCCTGAGCTGCCCAATCAGCTCCCAGCCAGCCCCACATGGCTGCCTATCCATCCATTCCTCCATACATTCATCTATCCATCCATCCATCCATCCATCCATCCACCCATCCACCCACCCACCCATCCCTCCATCTTACCATCTGATGGTTCCTGAGCTGCCCAATCAGCTCCCAGCCAGCTTCACATAGCTTCCCATCCATTCATCCATCCATCCATCCATCCATCCATCCATCCATCCAACCATCCATCCATCCATCCATCCATCCATCCATCCACCATCCATCCATCCATCCATCCATCCATCCATCCATCCACCCATCCACCCACCCACCCACCCGTCCATCCATCCATCCATCCATCCACCCATCCATTCATCCATCCATCCACCCATCCATCCATCCATCCATCCATCCATCCACCCACCCACCCATCCATCCATCTTACCATCTGATGGTTCCTGAGCTGCCCAATCAGGTCCCAGCCAGCCTCACATAGCTTCAGGGTTTCTTCCAGCTGCTCTGCATGCGCTGCCAGTAAGAGCTCCCTGTGTGATAAGTGAAGATATACCGTACTCATACTTTAAACTGACAGTGGATATACAAGGAGAAAGAAGGAAAATTTGATGAGTCATCACTAAACTATCATTACTGAAGGTATGTTTTTAAAATTAGATAATTATACTTTTCTCCTGACAATCCTCAATGGTTGTTCCTCACATTTTGACAAAATTTAATATGACGTCCATTAAATGAGACCAATAATATCCTAGTTTCATGTGTTAAATATATGCCATTAATCTTCTCTGCAAGTGGAGTTGGCTCAGATGTTTATATTCTTATGTTAAGAGAAGTCAAAAAGAAGGTTCACACTACACTCCCACAATGTATGTAATTCTACAAAAACCAAAACATCAGCAGTTTTTTGTGTTTTGTCATGATTTACAATATTTCTACCCAAAACATGAATTGAAATCATTGATTTGATGATGGACTACAAGATAATACTCTGGTTTTGAGCATTAGAGCAAGCACCTGTAGAGATGACAAGACTATGTTATCACAAATTATCTCTGGCGACTTTCTGGTGATTTCAAAATGCAGGGTCACAACTGAATAAATAGACTAATGCTGTACTCTCTCCAATACAATTTACAAAATAACAGGGTATTTACAAACAAAGACTACAAAACAGAAATCATACGAGACATTGTTTAACACAATCGCTACATTAACACTTGATCAAAACCACAAAACATGATGACGAACACTGTTTCATCAAAAATGAAATGGGACAAGATGAAAAGAAAAGAACAACATGGATATAACCATGTTATGGTTATAACATGGATATGTGTGTGTATCAGCCTTAAATTTGGGGTTGTATGTAACAAAAAAATATATATCTTATACAGTTTACACAGTAATGCAGGGCTTTTTTGTGCAGTTTGTGATAAGATGACACCGCTATATCTCTCTTCGCCTGGGCAGGGACAACATGAAATGATACACAAAAGTATCTTCCTCTTCAAGGTGACCAAATATGACAATTTATATTTACCGGTAATTCAATGCTTTGGAGTTGAATAAATTAGTGATAAATGGGCATTATTTTTTTTAAAATAAACATTGAAATGAATAAATCCTTAATTATCATGGCAGAAATACCCAAATACTATCAAATATCATCATAAAAAATAAAGATTTGTTTCACACTAAATAAAGAACTAACTGATTTAACACAAAAATACACAAAAATGATTTAGCTTCTCATTGTGACATTCTCAATGATGAATTAGTAAAAAAAAAACATGATTATAAAAGTACACGTATGGTGAAGAACACACCTGCTAGTATGTGTTAGTGCGAGGCAACAGAAGATAAAAAATACAAGACACAAACAGAAACAGGCAAGATTTAGGACAGGATAACAAATTACAGTAAAGATGTACATGCACCACTGCAATAGATAATTTTCATTATGTATGAAAATCTTACTGACATCTCTCAGACAATATATCACTAATGGTTAACCTCAAAGATTGTCAATTATTTGGATAACTACCAAACTAAAAACTACACAAATGAGAGAACGTTCCACCCGTTGATACTTTATCACTTGTGATAGGTGAATATAATAATCCACTACAAAACAACATGGGGGCAAAATTTGAATTAATTTGAAGACATCATAATCTTCGTTCTCAATCAAATCTCAATTCTCAATCGTTCTCAATCAAAAAATCTTCTTTCTGAAATTTGTGTAAAATCTAAGACATTCGGTGATAGAGCTTTTGCAAATACGGCACCCAAATTATGGAATAACCTCCCCCAAGGCATTAGATCATTGACAGACTTCGATCAATTCAAATCAAAACTAAAGACACATCTGTTTGATAATTATTAGTTATTTTCAAATTTTCAAATTCTCACATAATCAATTTTTACTTTCACAAGCATAGAGACTATTTGAATGGTATTATGCGTCTCTAAGAATTGAATATTATTATTCTCATGAAAATGGATTATCAGAATCAGAGATTTCTCAAACAAACATGGAATCAATACTAAATAGGTAGGATAGGCAAATCAATGAGATCATATGATGTATATTTCATTAAAAAATCAAATTGATCTTAGCTGGGGTTTTTTTAACCAAAAAGTAGATGTATGATGACAGAATGGTAAGTAAAACACTAGCACACATTGATGTGTACTCAGTTTAGCAAAAGTATCAATAAAAGTATATATGGATAATGTATCTAGAAATAAATTAAATAAAATTTCTCTCGACAGATTCAAACTTTCTAACGGGAGTCCTTTCTCTATCACTCTCTGACATCATGATGCCAATGTCATTTTCCATGTACAAAAGACTACTGCTACACATGAACAACTGTAAAATGGAATTTGCAAGCACATTCCACTGCAAACAGCTGAAGGTATGACATGAATGTGATGTGAATAAATAGCAATGAAACTCTTAATAACATTTTATATGAATTAAAGTAGAATCAAATGAGAGAAACATAATTTTTTTTAAAAATGCTAATCACTTGCATTTAATCCTGATCATGAACCATTGTGGCCAATTCCATTGGTCTAGTGGATATTCTTGTAAAAATACATGAAAAAACAAGACAATACCCCTATCCTCACTTGCCTACCTTTGATTTACAGAGCAAATTACAGAAATAGTGATTAAGACGTCTTGAGTTTCTGATTACAATTAATATTTCAAAAGCATTTTTTCAATATTCTGTCAACGATTTATCCTACTTTTCTTCAATACTTTTCTTCAAATTATCATCAGGGTTTCACTCAAATGTCGTGGTCAAGCATGCTTTGAGTAACTGAAGAAAGAGACAACACAACAAGAACAGACAAGACAAAACAAGCATGCATGCATAAACAGACAGCAACGATGACACTGATGACACCGATGACACCAGACACTGGATGTTACCTGGTGCTCTTGTGTTTATTAGAGGGTGCAGCGGAAGAGAGTCTTGAAAGATAATGCGTGCTTTGTGAGTTGACAGAGGAAGAAAGACAGAGAAACAAAATGAAGACTGTGAAAAGATAGCATCATGTACTGGTCTGTACTTCAACCCTGTTACATATAATACATTGACAAAACCTAGCATGTATTTCCATATTTTCTCTGAGTTATTTGACAAATCCCTCTTTACGATGCAACACTCATTCCATCAAAACCTAACCCTTTGAAAAGAGAGTTACACAAGAGTAAAAATAGATGGGTAGTTGAGCCCTGTGACATACAACACAAGGACAGAACCATGAAAGTATTGTAGTCTTCTTAAATTTTCTCTAAGTTACTTTACAGATCCTTTTCTAGGATGCTACACTCAGTCCATCCAAGCCTAACCCTTCAAAAAGAGAGTTACATGCACTGATCGATAGTTGAACCCTGTTACATAAAAAGTAAATTGACAGAACCTAGCAAGTATCATTTATTTCCACATTCTCTGACTTTTTTACATGTCCTTTTTTAGGATCATACACTCATTTAATCTAGCCTAACCCTTTCATTTTATAGGGCATTCAATAAAGAAGAGAATAGATGATAAAGGAAGAGAGCTAAGATTGAAAAATGGGTTAAGCGATTCCAGAAAGTTAAGATGATCAATTCAAAATAAAATCACTTCCTGGGGGGGGGGGGGGGGGGGGTTACTTTACAATTAAGCGACTACAAATAGAATAACACTGGCCTTTGGCAATGAATATCATTTAAGAAAGATAACAGATTTACAAGTGCCATGATACATAATGGATATCAAATTGAATGTATGGGACAAAAATCATTGATATGATACAGATATGGAAACAGAGAAATGATACATCTATGGAGAGAATTGACAATGTTGGAAATTGTGAGGAAATTCATCAAAGTAAATGTCAAGTACAAACCACTTCAAATGCATGAATGACGTATAACAACTTAATGAGCTTTGATATAAACTATTGTTTTCCCCTACCGGTCAAATCTAGACTCTTGTCTGAAAAGAAATGTGATAACAAAAGTGCTTTCAATGAATTGCTCACATGGAATACCTATTCTAAAAGAGCAAATTATTCACATATATAGAATAAAGTTAAATGACAAAAGATGAGCAAAAGCTGACTCATGTGCCAGAAGCAATCACATTTGATTGGCAATACTGTGGTAAGAGAAATGTTAACAAAAAGTATTCTGTGAATTCACTTTTGCAAAAGCAAAGGCATGCTCTGAAGTATGAAATCTTGTGGATAAGTTCAATTAAAGCTTTCATCTTCCCTACTAAAATTACTTAAACTTTCAAAATTATGCATGACATTGATCATGTTTTTTGGGGGGCCTGAATAGAATCGTGTATAAATATTAAAATGTAAAGTTTTAGGGCTAAAAATATATGTAGGTTTTGAAAGATCCTATTCCTACATCTAATTTCAGTTTTTTCATCGACATGTAACTTTTGATTCTAGCAGCTGGTTTCCTTTTGTGTTCTACCTAATGAATGAATACAGCTCTATACCAATCGTTTCTATCTGTTGAGAAGAAGCTACTGGAGTAATGAAGCGAGAGCAGATGGTTTGTTACCTTGCCCGTTCGGCAGCCGAGTTCTGCCTCTGGTAGGAGGGTCTCTTGGGTAGGCTGAGTCTGGAGGAGATGTTGGAAGCTTCCTCAATGACTGTCCGACTGCTGGGGGAAGCCCTTACCAGGCTGCCATCACTCCTGGACTTGGTCAGGGTCAGCCTTGGCGATACCGGCAGAACAACCTCCTCGCAAGGAATGTCCTTGGCATCGTCGTCTGCATTCTGTGGGACGTCCGCTTCATACATGGCTGTAATGGACTTGCTTGTCTCGGCATAGGGCTGGGTTATCTCCTTGGTAGGGGACTGGATGGCTGAGAAAGACAGGTGCATGAGGCTAGGATCCTTGCCCAATGACTCGTGCTTGAATGCCTTTGGGGTTGAGGATAGCGCAAGTTGTTGAGGCCTGGCACGGCTTATGGTAGGGGTAGCACTGTTAGTGTCTTTGGCGGTGTGGTAAGAGTCAGTCAGGTGGCTCTGTGCGGATACAAACTGATCTGAGGAAGACGCCCCCCTGCCGTGCTGCTGGCCAATGGTAACAGGCCTGCTGCCAGGGAACTCTGCTCCAGCTGATTGAGTCTGAGCAGGTGCCTCTAGCCGGGACTGTAACCCTGCATCACGTGGCTCTCCAAAGCTTTTACTGTGCATATTGAAATTTGCGGACTGTCTTTCCTGACCGTTCTGTGGAGACATCAACTCTCCTACTCGTTCCTTCTGGGCAAACCCTCCAGGATGCAACTTTTCTTTCAGAATGTGCGAAGGTCTTTGAGGACCACCACGATTATGACCCATATCAGAGTCACTGCCATTTTCACCTGTGCTATCTCTATATGATTCTAATGGCTTGCCATCTCCTAATTCTATGTTGCTGCCTTGTTTCACCTTCCGCTTTACTGAAGTTGATTCCCTAAGCTCTCCTTGTTCAACACAATTATTTTGCTCCTGCTCTGCAAGTCTGGTTGGTTCTTGATCTCCTCCATTCACACTATGCTCGTTGACTCTTCCATTATTCTGAAATAGAGTGTTTACATTGGTGCCATTATGAGAGATGCCATGTTCTCCATGATCTTGCTTCTCTATGCCAAAGAGCTCTTTCCTTGATGTCTTGTGGATAGCCTGGTCTCTAGGAGAACCTGGGGATTGTGGGTGGGGAGGGTTTGACGCTCCCTCAGGATGAAACTTATCCTCTGAGATTACCCTCATCCAGGGCTCGGAGCCCGGCCGTGGGGTGACTGGGACGGGGGATCGCTGGAGGGACCTCTCTATCTCGGCCAGGAGTTCCAGGGTATTGTGGCTGCCGGACAGACTCCCTGGCCGAGATTCAGAGCTCGCGCTCGGCATCCTTTGACCCTCCTCAGCACTCTGAAAGCCATCGCTGCTTGTTTCTACGCACAGTTCTGGACCTGATTCCACACCGGATACCACCTTGGGCTTTCCTTCCTTGTGTTCGTGTACTTCAGAATGTGGATGTGAGTTTGCGACAGAGTTACCTCCTATGTTAGGATGAACATCTGCTACACTGCCATCTTCCTTGGCTGCAACAACATTTCGTGGTGTTTCAATATCGGTATCCATGTCAGGAAGATACCCACTATCAACCTCAGTCAGCTGCGGCTGCTGCTGCCGTGGACTGGTGACAAACTGAGGATTGGGGACATCAAAGCTGTATGGAATCTTCCAGTTATTGTTGATTGGAGCTTTCTGTTTTCTTTGATCAATCTCTGGTGGTTGTTCCTTGGACGGGCTCTCGATGTAGCGTGGATTATCAAACTCCAGCATCTTAGGAGGAGGCGGTTGTGATGGTGATAGCATCTCGTGCTGTGAGTGGGAGGAGTCCCAGATAGGAAGACTGCTGTTAAGAAAGGCCTTCTTCACCCTCGCCCTCACCTCGGGTGTCCGCTTTGAAGGCGTGTTGCTGTTCTGCGATAGGTTCATCTCCAGCCTGCTCCTTGTGGCACTCGCTCTCATCTTCCTCTCCTCCAAAGTCCTGTTCTCTCGGACCTTGACCCCAGACTGGATCACCTTCCGCCTCTCCAACGGTCGCCCACTCGCATCCGGTGATTGCTCGTACTTCAATCGCTGCACGACCTCCTTGCTTCTTTCTTTCTTCCGATCCAAGCTTTGGCTGCCTCCTGCGGCACTCTTCTGCAGATTGTGTTGAGAAGTAGACTTCTTTGGCATCCCACTGCCAGTCTCTGCGGCAGCTGGATCGGTTGGTGAGGAACTCTCTGGAAGACTCTTCCGCCTGACCTCCATCCCGCTCCTGCCACCGGTGATGCTTGGCGAGACTGCGGCGCTCTTCCTCCTCATTGGATCCTTCTTCTTTGGAGAGGTCTTCTGGACACGTGCGGAAGAGTTCTGCTTGGAGCGTTTGGACTTGAGAGGTGTAGACGTGTTGCCAGGACTGAAGATGGAAGGCGTGGGGGGATGTTTGGGAGTTGTGGTGGCTGTATGGTCCGAGATTAGAATACTTGTAGTGGAAGAGCTGCCAAGCTGTCCTTCTTGCCTTAGTTCCTTCACTCTGAAACAATGACATACAAAGAGCAAATTCAATTCAGAACACCACAGGTAATGATTTATCATGCACATTCATGATTTGATTAATTCTCACAAGTGTACAGACATTTTCAAATCATTAAAATCTATGAGAATGCATATTCAAAGAAAATGCTGTAAACGATTATTTTACAGACCTGGGCCCTGTTGCTTAAAACTTACGATTAATGGTAACTTTGCTACCAATGGCAATTTCTATGGAAACCTTTGATTTCATTGGTTGTTCAGCAATGTTACCATGGTAGTTACCATTGATGGCAGAGTTACAATTAATGGTAAGTTTTGTGCAATGGGGCCCTGGTGCTTCCTGCTTCTTCTTTGTAGTTAATGTGTGTCACAATGCACTAGTATATTGTCCAGCTTTAATATAAAATCTATGAATAAATTCAGTGACATATACAGATGCAGACATCTGTTTCTCAGTGTTCTTAAGAGCTCACCTGTCTGCGTATCTGAGTGTGTTGAGGGTGTGTTCCACGGCCGAGACGTTGGGGGCGACGCAGGCGATCATGCAGGTCCGTGACTGACCTAGGAAGGAGTCCCTCAGCACCTGGGTCAGCTTGCTCTGTCTGAACGGGGTGTGACGCTTCTCCTGGTCCAGGGCTCGGATGCACTCCTTCAGCTGGAGGAGGGGCGAGGGAAAAGGGAGGGTGGCAAAGTTTGAGAAGATTATGATCATTTTTTTTATTGACAATATCAAGAAATACTGAAGATATACATACATTGCACTTCCAAAACAGAGGCATCTTACCCACTGGTATGTCAGGGACAATAACACTTAACAACTATGATTAAATATCATATCCAACTTAACTCAAAAGTGGACTTTCCCTTTTAAGGTGGGAATACTTACTGCTAGAAGACTGGTGTTGATTTCCGCTCCTTCTTGTCTGGTGATCTTGTCCGGATCGTTGGTATCACAGGCCCGCTCACTGCCTGCCAGATCAATGAAGGACAGCCTGGCAAATAGAGGAGAAGGAGATGCAGAGAACGGAAAGTTAAGAATGAGTGGTTTAGAGGAATGTGAAAACACAGAGTAAAATAAGAAGGATCTATGTTTATGAATCATGAATAGGAGTTTGTCTGTGTTTGAAATGTTGCAAAAAGGGTGTTTTTCAAAAAATGTACTACAAAAAGAGAAGGTATTTTTAGGGGGTAGTTTGTACTCATATTTGTGTAAAATATAGGTGAATGTTGTGGAAAGTGTTCTTGAAACAGCGTGAGTAGAGGATGATTTTTTAATGAGGTAACGACCATGTAGATATGAAATGAGACCAGCGGAGGTCAGGGTGACCAGCCTGGGTAAGACCAATCTCCTGGACACTTACTTGCCGACCTGGTTGCCTGCTTTGTCCTTGAGCTGGATCTGAAGGATGGCGTGTGACCTTGAGGAGTCTGCATTCACACCTGAGACACCAACCACTCGCACATTGTTACCGCTCTCAACCACCTGGCAGAACAACAAAGAAATAGCACGATAATTACATGAGCAAAAAAAAAAGGAAAGGAAAACTATTTGGTGAAAGTTTCTTGTATTCTAAAAATATTGGAAAGTAAATATGATTTAATTCAATGATAATGCATAGAAATATAATGTTTACAGTGTATGACTGAGAAAAAAATAAAATGCAGGTATAGACATGTAATTGAATATTGTGCTCTCTCTGTATCACTTGTCAAATAGAAGCGCAGAAGCATAGCTCTAAAGCCTAACTCCATTATCTATAAATGTTCAGCGAAGATCATAAAGCACGATATTGATAAACTTACAAAAATAAACTCTCACATTAATAGTTACTTTGTTCTTGACTCTTGATCAGAAAATGTACCAGAGCATCCTAGAGACAGACACATTAAAACAAGACATCCTTTCTCAGCTAATCATAGCATGGGGTAATTAAGCTGTGTACACCCTTGGTGGTGCTTTGCTAATCTTTCTTTGCAAAGGACTGGGCTACTTGTAATGCTTGGCTCATCATGCATGTGTCAAGCACTTATCACTGACTACCCATTTTATTGACAATCAATAATAATCAATTATAATCAATGACCATCCCAAGACAGCATGAGAGAGAGCTCTCATAATCTACGTGTGGGCTGATCACACTCAATGAATGCCCATATAACAAGATCCACAAATATTTGAATATACATACAATTATATGCCAATATCATTCATTTTATATTTTTTCAACAAAAGTACTAAAAGCAGGTGAAACAAACTTCGTGTTTTTTAAGCCGTACCTATACTTCATATACTATATAAATGAGTTTAGAGCTGGACATACTAGTATATATGTCATGTACATGTACTTCTGAACACCAACATCATTCAAGTTGTATTTCATAATAATTGGTCACCAACACTCTCTTAGTTACTCTTAAACACTTACAGAAAGCACTTAAACAGGTGTACATGTACATGTAAAGTTTTATTTAGTTCAAAGTATAATTAAAAAAAACTGTACTTACAAGCACAATAATTGCTCACAACCGAATCACTAGCACATAAAATTAATTCACAAGCACAGACAATTAATTCACAATACTGCTAGTCTAGAGCTCTGTTGGATTTGAGTACCACTGCACACAGACCGGTTGACAAGATGTCTTAACTGATAACATGGAACACTTGTTGAAATTCTCACAGATAACCGTAAAATGCTGGACAAAAGAGTGGTTTACTTTAGAATGACTAACACATCTTCAAACAAAAGCTGGCCCATGGTTTGTCCTTGACAGACTAGAGAATCTTACACCTCTCTTTACATACGTCTCGTCTGAGTATGATAAAGGACTTTTACTTGCCTTTGTGTGTACTCTGTATCAAGTGCTTTCATCAATCATGTAGTGTAAACACACTCTCCCCTGGTATAAAGGTTAGATAAACTTAGGGTGGATTCACATTAGAGTGAAAAGTGGTTTTTTCCTCTTGAGTCCAATAGCATGTAGAGTTAATCATTTAGTGTAAACACACTTTCCATACCTCCCCAAGTATAAAGGTTCACTACACTGAAAAGTGTTTATGTCCCCTGTAGTATCATTAGAATCGAGTTCATCAAGTAGTGTAAACATGCTTTGCCCAGGCTACCTCTATAAGTGCAAAGGTTGAATACACTAAGGGTGGATTCACACTAGAATCAAAAGTAGTTATTTCCTAATAGGACCATTAACATACAGTTAATCATGTTGTGTAAACACACTCTCCCAGGCTACCTCTATATGTACAAAGGTTAGATAAACTAAGGGTGGATTCACACTAGAGTGAAAAATTGTTATTTCCCCATTAGCTTAAAGTTAAACATCTAGTATAAACACACTCTCCCCCCAGGCTACCTCTATAGGTATAAAGGTGAAATGAACTAAGGGTGGATTCACACTGGAGTGAAAACTAGTCATTCCCATGGGACCATTAGCATACACTGAACACCTCAATGGTGATTATAAATCAACATAATTTGGAAAGGCTGATCATAACAAATAAAATGTTGTTGAGGTTTTATGCATGATGTTTACATGTATGATGATAGTGCATTAAATTATCTTCTGCAAATTCCATTGAATGTCAGGTATGTTTTTTGTTACGATATTGATTGAGTTCCTAAATTAACTATTTGTATGTTCATACGTAGTGCTTCGCTGCCCAGACAGAAGGCTTACAAATGCAGGTCTAACTAAATAGCCTCACAGTATGTACAGCTCAAGGAAGACATACAAGTAGTCTTCATGCAGAACTAGTCTTTTGTACTGGTGGGGGTATCACTTGGTAGTTAATATATTTTCCTACACAAAAAGATTTTCACCTGTAAGCTACAGTGTACATTTAGACACATACCTGAATGAATGTTTGTTGACAACTGACTCTAATCGCATTTTGGTAAGCACTCATGTCCATCAGTATCACCACTATCCCCATCAATTTCATCATTGTCTAATCACCTTTGCCATCATTGTCATCTTCATCATCATAAATATCATCACCATCCTTACCATAACACTACGGTATCATCATTATCATCATCATAACCACCATTATCATCATCATCATGATCACCACTATCATAATCATCATCACCCCAACCATCAGGATATTCATTATCTTTATTATTATCATCATCTTTATCATCATCATCATCATCATCATCATCATCATCATCATCATCACCACAGTCACAATCATCATCATCACCCAAACCATCAAGATATTCGTTATCAACACTATTATCACTATCACCATCATCAACAACTATCATAATCATCATCAAAACCTGCACCATCAACATCATTAGCATCATTATCTTCACCGTCATTATCAACAACAGTATCATCGCTGATCATCATCACCACTACCATCAACACAATCGCTACCACTATTACCACCACCACCACCCCATCATAATTATCATCATCACCAACACTATCATCATTTTCATTACTAACACTATCACCACCACTATCATGATCATTATCATCACCTTCATCACCTATATAACCTTTTTTATTCCCTTCTGTCTTTCATTTACACACAATGCAAACAGAGATCTAACTCTAAGTGCAAAACCGAAATCACCTCCCAAACAAATTTTTAAGAGCTGGATACACACCTGAATAAGGGCTTTTGGGCCGCTGACTCTGACCTCGTTCAATCCAGTGATGCATACCTCATGGTGAGCATTCTCCCTGGCATGTAACCTGTCATAGAGATGGGAATAGATAGCCATCAATCATCTGGTATGCTCATCCTACCCTCACTGTCCAGTCAGGTACTGACCGTCTCAGTAGCACTGTAGCAGCCATACTCATGAAACCTTTGATACTAAATTTAGCAAATTGCTAAAGTGCATTCAGCTACATGCATTTTAAACACCAGTTTATAGGCAAATTAGGTTTTGTGAATGTGGCCATGGAAGATGACGAAATCAAGCAAGCAAGTTAGTTAGCAAACAACAAGAAAGTGTACTATTTAGGTGTTAATTTCTCTTCTACGCTATACAGTGATTTGAACTTGTTTGGGTACAAGTACTTGATAGGCCTCCCATTTTTTTATTAAATGATCAAACAAGCCACATCCACAAAAGTTTAAAGACTGTTTACGTTATTGCAGAACTTAAATCATAGAACAATTGCATAGTATTATGCATATAGAAACACTGCAGTTTCTGCACAACTGATTGTACACACAAAAGCACACACTGGAAGTACTGTGTACCTGCATTATTTTTACTGCAAATTGCAACAATTATCTAATGCACATATTTGGTCTCACTGATCAAAATTAGACATATGGCCACGTTATTTGTTAAATACAATGAAATTGACAAAATATCAAGCAACTGTAAGAGCTTCAGATATTGTTGTATGCCTGAACCAACACCAGTGACATCTGATTAACCATTCTTCTTTCTGCTTCTTGTTTACAACTTCATTATCAACACTTTCACTTTTGTACAAAATTGTGTAAAATGCTGCATCATAAGTAACATGCTTAATTTCTACACTCATTGTCAGATTCTTGCCACTGTTTGTTTATTTATTTCTTTCTTTCTTTGTTAATTCAGTCATGTACACACAAGTTTTTTGTATTGCTATTGTTGCTGTTGTTGTTAATAGATTCAATTCTATTCAATTCAATGGGGTATGAGTGAAGTATTGGTGAAACACACACACACACACACACACACACACACACACACACACACACAAAGTTAATTAATACACACTGCTGAAGGAAGACAACAAAAACATTGTGTATACAAGTGGTCATTCTATGCAGGGGAGTCCCTATAGCTGGTTTCACTGTATGTTTGCATTGAATGAACATTTAAAAAAACTCAGCACTTTTATGACCTTTACCTGTTTTACAACAGAAACTAGAAATATTCAGTTCCCAGAAAGGAAATCAAAGTACTCTTGTTATTCTGCTCTGCAGGCAATGTGGTATTTTATGATAAAAAAGAATTATGATTCTTTGAAAAGTTTAGGATGAACTCTACAGTGACAGAAATTTAACAGGGAATCTGGGTGATTTAGCTCTCAACATGCTAACAAATTGCCCCAATTAGTGACAAAAGCACCCCTCTGAAAACTCAATTTCTCTCATAGAGCATAACGCACAACATATTTCAGTGTGCTTGTTAAATAACAACAGCCTTGTAAAAAAGCCCCCATAAAAATACCTTGTCCCTTTAAAGTATAATTAGAACTTATTTTTCATGTTTTTTTCTCAAAAAATGTTTATGGGGGTCTTGAGGTGTGATAAAGTTTAGTGTTTTTTAAATATGGTAGGAAAAGCTGCACTACTAAATGAGTTCTACCAGTTATTCCAAATTGATTGTATAATGCTGTTTAAAATTTCTGTTTGCAAATGGTAATGTATAATAAGCAATATCTTCTGATTTATATACTTTCATATTTCTTACCACTGCTAATTAATTTAAAAAAACAATAATAAATTCTAAGCAATTACATTAACTTGCTTTTTGTCTCCCACTCTTTTTTCACTTTTTCCCCTCCTTTTTCTCTTCTTCATTTTATTTTACTTCATTCATTTTATTCATTTCTTTTATTATTTCTTTCTTTCTTTTCTTTTTTTTTCTTTCCTTTTTCTTTTTTTCTTTTCTTTTCTTTCTTTTTTTTTTTTTTTTTTTTGGGGGGGGGGGGTGTGGGGGGTGGGGGCTGGGGGCTGGAGGAGGGGATGGGGGCTGCAGCTCAGAAGTTCAGAGTTTAGAGCTACGACATATTTTCCACCCATTCCTACCTTTCTCTGTTGTTGAGCAGGTCAAAGAGCTGGCCACAGTAGATCTCAAAGTAGCCGACATACACAGCCAAACCCTGGCCGGGGCCCTCTGAAGATGACCGCAGGATAGCAAAGATGTCTTCCGCCGCCAGCAGGAAGAGACCCTTGACCTTTGACCCCCGGTCACCAAGCAGCGTGTGTGTCTTCCCTGCACCAGTCTGGCCATAGGCAAAGCATGTGGCCTTACCCCTGAGGAAAGAGACCAGGAAAATTGATTCATTCATTTACCATAATTTTCTTTACACGATTGTATGACGTGAGTGTTAAAAACTTGAAACCTTTTGTCTGCCTTGAAATCTGCTGCTCAATGGGATTTATGTGTGTTACTACAAAGCATTGGCGGATAAAGGGTAAAACAAAAAGAAAGCAAAATGTGACTGTACTGAACGTGTATTCTACCACTTCATTCTCATGTTGTTCTATTTCATCAGCAGAGGAGTGAATGGGCATTAAATCTATTTGAAAAATCCGATTGGAGTCCTATAAAGCAATTTTAGTGATGACATACATTTTCTATTCTCCAAATGCATGTATAATGCATTTAGAGATACGTAGAGGTACATGTACATGTACATGTACGTGTACTAACCGAGATACTGTACATACATTTATGGATACACATGGTAAGAGGGAGTGGAGATAGAAATTTAAATCAAATTGCAAATCAAATTAAGTCTTCATATAACTTTATTGGCAGTAATGAGATTTGATTTGATTGCCATCCCCATCCCATCCCACAGTGTGTGTATCCGTGCAGTATCTGAACTGTGACAGGACTAGAAAGAGAAGTAAGTCATTCAATAATATGTTCATTATAATGACAATTATAATGACACCATGCTTATAAAAGATCAATTAAAACAAGCATATCAATACTCCAGCAGGTTTCTACGCATATTGTTCAAATAAATGTAATCATTTCATTGAATGGATTATCTTATGTAAACTCTGTAATATTTTACTTTTAAAGCATATTTAGTAGATATAAATTTATTATGGATTTATTATCATTATGACATTGGATTATGCTGACGCTCAAGAGTAAATCCTAACCAAATCTGACAATCCCTTGACGGTCTCCCTCCTGGGAGTCTAGCGTTGGACGGAGGAGGTTTGATGAGACAGGCATGATGAGGATTAATGAGTTCAATCTACTCTAAGCCGCCAGTGACTCACCAAATAGATGTAAAGCATGACTCAATGGCCTCTAATAACACACGTGGGTTACTACGAATACTACGAATATGTAAGTGTGTATCTTTATGTTGAGTACATGATTTGTACAGATGTACAAATTATGTATAAATGCGCACACGATCATGTATTGTGCATGAAGAGCCATTTCTTTTACCATGGATCAGGGCAGAAAATATTCTTTGTCAAGCAAATTTTTTTTTATTGAAGTAAAAGTGGAAATGTTGCTATATTCATATGACTTGTTCTGCGGTTACCAACATATAACATATGTCCAAATGCTTAAATCTATGCGCAATATAGATACTGCTCAAGGCTAAAATACAAAGAGCAATAACAGTCATCATTTCCCGCTTTGAAAGTCCATTCTGTGTAAAGTTGATATATTGTACACTAAACGATAGCCAGCTTTCACCTAAGATGCAAATGATATTAACCTCTTTCTGCTTTAAATATGATACCAAAAATTACATATAATGCAAAGAGATGGTTCTGATATATAGTAAAGCAACACAGGTGAAAGTCCACTGTGTAGTACATGGTGTACATAGACAGTAAAAGGTACACACACAATGACTTGATTTGGGATTAAGCGTACATCTTATGACATCGTTATACGGTACCAGTGACAAATCCAAGGAAGCAATTGAACAATTCTGACTCAGGCCTTCAAGGACAGTAAAATGATGCAGTGACTCAGTCACCAAGTTGAGAAAGCTTAATGAATAACTAATAAAAAACCCTTCCTTCAACTATATGATACCGTAATCTGATAACAGCTATGTGCTACTGCATTTGTTATTCCACATAAAATCCTGCCTATTTAAATTTGGATTTACTTTTGAAATAACATTTCTCATTCATTTTTTTTCCTTTTAAATATACAGATATCAACCAATTTTGTAAGTAAACAAAAAATCAAAAACTTGACATTGTAATACATATTAAAGTTAGCAATACTATCATGTTGAACTACTTTCAAAGTGATTCTTATACCTTTAGAATGAGTATATCATAATGAAGCATTGGCAATACAGGTATGCAAATGATATTCTATACACTGAACCATTTGATCTCTCCCTTTAATACACTCAAAAGTCATTTGGCACAGTACACAGCGTCCCTGATTTAATGAGTTTCTAATGGCAGGGCCCCTCCGAGTAAAACGCATGTACACTCCAGCTCAAAGGATTTGGCATAGGGAAAGGGAGAGGGAAGAATGGGAAGGAGCTGCAGTTTTAAACCTCTATATATTTTGTCCAGTTCAGCACGAAACAGATGCTTTTTAGGCTAAAACAACGTCTTTCATGCTGAACTGGACAAAATATACCATGGTTTAAAGCTACGGCTCCTTCCCTTTCTGCCCTTTCCCTTTCCCTATGCCAATTCCTTTGAGCTGTTATGTAAGTCTGCTTCTAATTTGAATGTATAAAATAAGTTTTCAAATGTGTTATACATGGCATAATTTCATCTCTCCCTTTAATACACCTTGATTATATCTGGCAAAGTAATCATTTGATCTCTCCCTTTAAAACACCTTGATAACGTTAAGAACAGTACATTTTTTTAAAGTCTTCAATTAGTTGTTACACTGGGAATCACTTGATGTCTCCCTTTAAATCACAATGAACATCATTTGCCACAGTATACTGCTGCCCCTCAATCAAATTTTAATGACAGGGCCTCTTGGAGAAGAATGTATCAGCTTTCTACCTCCTACATCTTTAATTACTTGCTTTTAGTTATGAAACCATTTGACCTCTCCCTTTAAAACACCTCAAATGTCATTGACACAGTACACAGCACCCCCCTCGTGAAATGAGTTTTCAATGGCATAGCCCCTTGGAGCAGCATACATCAATGTCAATCAACTATCTACTTCAACATATTTTATAAGTTATTTTCAGGTATGAAACCATTTGATCTCCCCCTTTAAAACACCTTAAATGTAATTTGGCACAGTACACAGCATCCCTTGTGTAATGAGTTTTCAATGGCATACTGTAGCCCCTTGGAGGATATGTAAATCAGCTTCCTATATCAACATTTTTTATTAGTTATTTTCGGGTATGAAGCCAGTTGATCTCTCCCTTTAAAACACCTTAAATGTCATTTGGCACAGTACACGGCACCCCTCACCTAATGAGTTTTCAATGGTAAGAGGCCCCCTAGAGCAGAATCATGCATGTTAATCAGCTTTGTCATTAGTGCTCACATCATCACTAAAGCAAGTATGCATCTAGCATTCAGGGTGACGGGTATCACCTGCTTTAGAGCAGCAGAACCCAATGGAAAGGACTAACAAACGTACCCTTTAAACAAACAAAAAAAAAACAGTTCATAAAACTCTCCTATTTTCCAGTACACACAACAGTATGTACACTTTGATATTCACACGTAATATTCTTCTAACTGTATGAAGCATGATGACACATGAAACATCAACCATTCTTCGTATGGAGTTGTGTAAAACTACCTGTTAATTACGTAATTCTTTTCAAAAGTATAGCGTTGTCCAGTTCAATAAGATATCCTAACTTTAGAAAGAACTTAAAACTCAATTGCCCACGTCCCTAATGGTACATGTACCGTCTTGAAAGCATTTCAACAAAATTGTGCTCAATTAGCATTTTCAATCAGGAATGAAGATTTGTATGTTGATTCATAAAAATTCTGCTTCCTTTAATCTTCACTTATATATAATGTAAAAATATTACATATTTGTACCAAATACAGTTTACCTACATACTGTAGAGCTACTTAGCTACACTGTATAAAAGTATTACTGTAAGCCTGTGCATAACACTTCCTCACAGGTGATATGAAAGCTCATTAATGACTTACTGAGAAACAGGAAATCAAATTAGTCTGGATATTTAAAGGCTCAAGAAATCTGCACCTTTGGAATTTCCATTCAAATAGAACAGAAAGAGATGCAGAGAAACTGGCCAATAAAAGTTTTGAGCACAAATCTGATGATGAGGTTTTAAGTTGCAGTACAGCATTTCATATGGACAGCCTTTAACTTACTCCTTAACTTGTATCTGATTTCTCTAACTTCTCACTAATGCCCAGCAAAGGTTTTTTAAGTTTTCATGTTACCACTAACAAAATGTATTCAAAACAATCTATTTTCAGTACAAAATTCATATATGGTAACAGAATGTCCCATCTTTGCTCATACGATAATGAAAACAAAATCAAGTTTGAATAGAGCATGAAATGAAATAAGAATAAATATCACATGTACAGTAGTTTGTATCTTACTTGTTGAAGAGAGCATTGATGAGGGGCTTGGCTGTTCTCTCATACACAGCTTCATTGCTGGAGTCTTCATGGAAGGCTTCATCAAAATGGTATTTGTGCTGCAATGATAATTTAATCAATTTTATCAATCAATTTGATCAAATCAATTTAACGAGTGAACAATCATAGTGTTTAAAATGAAAATCATGACAAATATAATCATTATGCTATGGGGAACTGTTATGACGACAGGTCCATACCATTTATTATGAAATTCAACCACACATGTTATATATGTCCACTATATAAATTAAATGCCATGAAAGTACATCAACCTATAATGGCATAAACACAATGTACTGACAATAATGCTTGATGTTTCTCTTTGAGGTCACCACAAAGGGCAAGGAACTTTCTATTCATAATACATAAAACAGTTTGAAACTCTTCTTTTTACATAAAATCAGGATATCTATAACATTTCTACTTTAAAATTAAGCCAAAAATAATGCTGAATTTTAATTTCCAAATTCTTGTAATAAGCACTGTATCCTTTAAACTCTGAATGGGTTAGCTTTAAGTAATTATTCTGCTTTATAGCACGCTATTTGCCGGTTGAGAGAAAAATGAAGTCATGCATGCATGAAGGTAGGATTAATGTGTTATCAGAGGTGAAGCAATGGATCATTGAGCACTTTAATTGTTACGTTTTATGGATAGTCAATTTGTTGCAATGATTACCAGTGCAAAGAATCAACTCCTGCTATTCACATGAATCCTATGGATCTTTGCACACACTGGATCATATTGCTTACACTACTTTTTTTTAATGACATTTTGAAGTGTCAAATGTTTGCAAATATTGTAAAGGCCATCAATATGGTTCCTTCACTGAGTGAAAAGGAAATTGGTGTAAATATTTTGTCCCATGAAAAGAAAAAGTGAATGAACTCCCCTCATCTAATTATCTCTCTGATTTCTTAGACGTGAATCAATATGCCTTTTCATCAATCCTTGGAGTGCCAAACAGAAAGCTGCTCTATGGATTTTGTGTGTATTACTTGTGATCTAGAACCAACCAATATTGCACACGAGGAGTGCAGAAAAAGTTTTGCCTACATCATTTTCATTCACTTACCACTTGAACAACCTTTGTGAGATCTACGGTCAGTTTCCTCTCCTTGACCAGCACCGTGCTGCTGCCCTCTACTGTTACGGCCTGGCCCTCCCCAGCCCGCCACTCCTTCTGGCTCAGCGGCCTCTTCCGGACGCAAACCCTGATCTTCTCCTCCCCTACCTCCCTGGTGCCGCTTCCAGTACCCCTCCCGGACGGCGATGCAAGCCCTGATGCCGGTCTCGTCCTGTCCGGCTTCGGTTTGGGGGTCCGCGGTTTGTGCTGAGAAGGGGGCGTGGCTGAAGGCACACCATAGTTGTAGCTTGTCTTGTTGTGTTCTATCACCCGCATCAGACTGTCATTGTTTGGATCATCATCTGCATCACCACCATTCTGTAAACTTTGTCCATTTTCAGGAGCAGCTAGGTCCTCACTCCCATCGGTATCAGAATCAACATCCTTGTCAAACGTCCTGTTAAGCACGCTGTTCCTAGGCGTATCGCTCAATTTCATTCTGCGCGGCTGGTTGTGTTCAGCACCGCCATCCATAGGGGATACCTCAGTGTTCTTGTTCGTCTGGGACATGGCATCATTCATATCACTCAGTTTCGTCCTCCGTGGCTGGTTGCGTCCAGCACTACCATCCATAGGTGCCTCGTCAAAGGTTTTCTTTGTCTGGGATGTGACATCGTTTTGATGGTTCTTCAAGGATTTCTCATCTCCTCTGTGCTGTGCCCTCTCCTTGGGCGCATCTTTGGCTGATTTTTCTAGGATATTGGATGTGCTGCTTCCAACTGGTGAGGCTTCTTGGCTACCTCCATTTATAGAGTCAGAAAGCTTGTTCAGGTCCAGATTACGTAGTGTGTGGATAAGTCTAGATGATAAAAACATTAACAAATGCTGTCATAAACATACTACAGAAATTGTTTGTTCTAAGGGAATAAAGATAACTTATTAATTAGCAAGATGAATAATTCTGTGAAAATCCCAAATTATTGATCCCTGAGCATCCATTGTACAATTCGATTCTGTAGACTATTTCAGCATTCTCTATATTGATCTTGAATGGAATAATAACTCCTAGTAACTTTTTTTTTCTTCACAACTTACTCTACAAGTTTTAGAAAATGAATGAGTACAACTGTAAATGCCAAGTGTTCTGAGATATTATGAATATCAATAATTTGAACAATCTATGAACTGCAATGAAATGATATACCAGTAACTGTAATCTGAGGGTGCGTCGATGAGGAAACGTTTACCTAAAGAGCTGCTTCTTGTCCTCTGCTGGATTGACCCCAAAGCTGTCATATTCCTGCAGGGACAGCTGGGTGAGGGTCTCCAGGTCATGGATGCCTTGCTGCTGGAAGCTGGTAGAGTATTGTCCCAGGTGGGCCTCCTGTAAGATCAGGCCAAGCAGAGACTCGCGGCTAGCCATGGGGTAGGCCTGGCTGGGTTCTGATCAGCTGTCTGGTCTCTTTGGGGTAGCATAGAGAGAAAAGAGAGAAATAAGTCTTCTAGCAAGAACAGACTGTAGTGATACTGGGTATTTTCCTAGATAGGCCTAATGTAGGATCGACCCCAGCAGAGACTCACGGCTAGCCATGGGGTAGGGCTGGCTGGGTTCAGATCAGCAGTCTGGTCTCTTTGGGGTGGCATAGAGAGAAAAGAGAGAAATAGGTCTTCTAGCAAGGACAGGCTGTGGTGCTACTGGGTGTTTTCCTAGATAGGCCTGCTGTAGGATCAACCCCAGCAGAGACTCATGGCTAGCCATGGGGTAGGGCTGGCTGGGTTCTGATCAGCAGTCTGGTCTCTTTGGGGTGTCATAGAGAGAAAAGAGAGAAATAAGTCTTCTAGCAAGGACAGACTGTGGTGCTACTGGGTATTTTCCTAGATAGGCCTACTGTAGGATCAACCCCAGCAGAGACTCACGGCTAGCCATGGGGTAGGGCTGGCTGGGTTCTGATCAGCAGTCTGGTCTCTTTGGGGTAGCACAGAGAGAAAAGAGAGAAATTAAAGTCTTCTAGCAAGGACAGATTGTGGTGCTACTGAGTATTTTCCTAGATAGGCCTACTGTAGGATCAACCCCAGCAGAGACTCACGGCTAGCCATGGGGTAGGGCTGGCTGGGTTCTGATCAGCAGTCTGGTCTTTTCAAGGAAGCACAGAGAGAAAACAGACAAACAATTTTCTTGCAATGATGATGGATTTCCACAGGTACAGCCCATACAGAGGATTGTGTCAAATAAAATGTATCTATAGGGCATATGCACAAGTACTAAAAGAGAATAGAGTACAGAGAATAATGATTTTCGAAATGAAATACATTGTATGATTCATTTCTTTCTAGCATAAGTTTAATGTCCACTTCCTTGGCTTTTCCTAGTCACAATTTCATCCATTGCACCATGGGATATGTCACTCCATTAGATCACATTGAAAGTATAAAATGACACTATGGATCAACAACAATTTCCTTTCTGAATACCAAAAGAAGGTCTCTCAGCATGTGCATGACAAAAGCAATTATAGCAAAGGGCAGAAATAAAATGTGAATATCTCTTCCACATGTGAAGAAAAAGAAAATTAGTACAGTACAATATTAGGCAAGATGTCTTTTTCTACTTTAAAATTCATATTCTATTTGCAATTTAGACATCAAGTACTAGCTCATGAATGAAATGACACAGGAAATGTCTTGCTAGTTCATATGCAGGGTAAGGGAAATTAAATATCCATACCGTGCATTGAACAGTATGCATTAGTCATTCTGAAACACATCCATGAAGTCACCAATACGGATGTGAAGTAGTATTGTTAGTATTTCATGTCATTTGACCCTATCCTGTCAGTACATGTACAGTGTAGCATCCATCGCACATTACAAAAAACAGTCATGCTGTAGTATTTACCACATATAATTTTGCTTGCTGGCAAATCAGAAACTGCAATTAAATAAAAATTCATCCTGGTTTATAGGTTGCAACGGTTTCAAACAAACAAAGAGATGACTGTATATCGTCACTTTGTGAGTAATTTAGTTGTTACTAATTACACAGGAAATCACTCTGTCTATCACTCCTACGACATTAGGATGTAGCACCTGACCTCTTTAGACTGGCTGGAAAAAGAGCTGGCCTTATGAGTGCATGTGGATTGGAATCAATGTGCACTGAATGTCATTAACCCTCTGAGTGCCAAACAAACTGATACTCAATGGGATTTGTGTGCGTTAATGGTACAAAGATACACACATGGCACTCTAACAGTTAAAGAGTGGGTATTGTCAGCTTTCATGGCATTCACTATGCACTCTCTTTAAAGGTAGCCCGTCCCTTTTGCAGACCTAATTCTGAAAGTTTCCTGACTTTGTCATCATTTGAGAGAGAGTGGGTATATAACCTTTCCCTGGAATCATCAAAGCGTAATATTCGTTTTTGAGGAAATACTCTTTGATAATTGATCAAGCTTTTTTTTTCGTACCATGAAAAAAGTCAAATCTCAGTGAAAACCAGTTAGATTTTCATTTATTCTACGGGAGTTATAGTACCTCTGACCTTAAAATTTCACAATTGGTATCCCAAAGATACGTGCTAAATATGTGCAAACTTTCATGAACTCAGTTTGCAGATGTTTGTAAAAGGGACGGGCCATCTTTAAGTATAAGCTCTATCACTGAATTTTACATTCAAACTACAGGTACATGTAGCTGCTGCAGTGCTATTACACTGTATCTAGCAGCTAGATACAGTTTAATACAAATGCTTCTTGTACAATCAATATTCAAATGGAATCACTATTGATCTCTCTACAGATAGTGTAGAACAAGCTACAGTAGATAAGAGATAGCACAGATGCCAGAAATATAAAACACTGATGTTCTGATGTAAGATTGCAAAATAAAATCAATGCTTGAAAAGAGTCCTATAAGATTAAGTACATCTAATCATATGGGATAATTACAGGAGATTTTTTCCAAGAAAAGTAGATAGATCAAAGGAGGAGCTCTATTCTAAGCAGATAAATAAAAAAAAATGGAAAAAATTAAAGCAATGATCAGAGAAGTTTGACCCGTTTAATTGGAAACCAGCAATATGATGTCACTCGCAGGCAAAATTCAATGGGATTCTTAATAAATGGGTTTGTACAGCAAGAAAAGACACTTCACGCATGGTACTACATTCTAATCAAAGAAATGTAAACCACACTTTGTTCAGACAGAGGAAAGGGGAGGTAGACATTGATAAAGATTCGCATGATAATCTGTTATCAGTACTAATCAGTGGTTAGATACTAATCAAAGTAAAAGGAACCACCCATCCATTTTACCTTCCCATCTCACAGATTAAAAGGTCACATGTCAACATATAATGTATACTGTACACTACGTGGCCTAGATTACTCACAGCAATAACACGTGCATATAACTACATTATATTCTATAGATCTACACAAACAGACCAACACACTGCTGGTTTAATGGGGAACGGATCAATATCTACCTCTGAGATGAAGAATCAGCAACAGCAGGCCATTATTACAGCACCTCTCTCCCCGTCCACCCCTGGGAGTCGAATGAGAGATCGCTAGCACGCAGCCGTAGCCCAGTGCACAGACACCATGCACAAAGTCCCCTTGACGATCATAGCGGATGCAGCCAAGCAGAGCTCATTTAGGAGTCAGAAGTAGCCACTGGCAATCTGTTCGATTGTTGGCCGTGAATACTAAATTGACTACCTAGCTCTTCTCTTAATCTGGGATAAGCATGAGTAGTCATCTATTGACTGATCTCCTGAGACAGTTGACGTAGATGCAAATCTGTTTCAAGCAAAATAAAACAACATTTGTGAGGATTCAGTTCAGCATGATATTCAAACACTGTACACACTTGATCTTTCTTAAAGGTAGCCCGTCCCTTTTGCAGACCTAATTTTGAAAGTTCCCCGACTTTGCCATCATTTGAGAGAGAGTGGCTACATAACCTTTCCCTGGAATCGACAAAGCGCAATATTTGGTTTTGAGGAAATAATCGTTGATAATTGATCAAGCTTTCTTTTTTTGTACCACGAAAATAGTTGTAATTTAAAAAAATCAATGGTAGGCAATCAATATGAATCAAATCTTAGTGTTAGATTTTCATTTATTCTACGGGTGTTGTAGTACCTCTGACCTTTACATTTCACCGTTGGTATCCCAAAGATACGTGTTAAATATGTGCAAACTTTCACAAAGTTTCCAAACGTTTGTAAAAGGGACGGGCCATCTTTAAAACATCAATAATAATTTTCTCTTCCTTTCATCAATATAAACTGCATGGAGACACAACTAAAAGCAACTCCTTCACATATGTACGTTGCGTGGTTCTTCTTTATCTCAATTATAGCTTGGCATTTATAAACTAACATTAACAAATCATTTCCCTTCCTTTAATAATCAGCATTTAATTAATATCACGTATAAACTGCATGGAGACACACATGAAAGCAGCTTTTTTTTTTCGTGGTTCTCCTTTATCTCGGTAGAACAGATTACACAAAAAATACTTAAATGATAAGGCTATAAACCAGAATGGCAATGAAGATACAGTATTTCGTAACTAACAACCCTCCTTCCAAAAAACAATACACCAACTACACACCAAAACAGTTATAAATTTCAGTAGCTCATTAATGAATCTTTTTGTGACATTTGAGAACACTGTATCAGTAGTCTGTCAGGCAGACTATTACGCTGCTGATGTGCACACTGGTGCCTTAATACAGCTAAAATGAAGCTGCTTTGAACTTGGGGGATTAATTAGAGATATATTGTCAGCCTCTCACATTACATAATCCCCTAATGATTACCACTAATTCCCAAAGCTAAGCCATTTATAAATAGATTTGACTTCCCCCTCTCCCCTCTTTCTCTTCTTTCACTCTCTGTATCCCCCCCCCCCTCTCTCTCTCTCTCTCTCTCTCTCTCTCTCTCTCTCTATATGTATATATATTATATTACCCTCTGGCACTCTTTCCACCCACCCCACCCTCAATTTATATTTGCCTATCTCATAATCGCAGGAAAATGTGGTGTGACTGATGTTTTGCAGTTTATGCCAAGTTTAAAGACAGCCCGTCCCTTTTTCATATCACCACAAAACCATCGAAACATTGGCAAAACATATAGAAGTGTTAGCAAGCTGTATATTCATAATTTGAAACTGATACGTAGTGTAAAATTCAAATAATGCACGTAAACAATGTCTGATTAAAAGTCTTTACCTCAGGCTCTTAGCAGTTTGTGTTGAAATATCTGCTTTATTGATAAAACTGTTTATTAAATTATTAAACGCATTATGAAAAAAATTGTTCTATAGAAGGAATCATCTCCAAAGTTTGGTAATTACTCATAAAATTAGGATCTCACACATGCATAATAACCACATAGATACTGTAACAAAGACTAATTCTTTTTTCGTAGTACAAAAAAAGTCGGTTTGAAATTTAATGGATGAAATTTGTACATATACAGAAAGCGTCAACATGCTATATTCTTAGAAATGGTCTTGAATCACACTTTCTTCAATTTACGATCGTGATAGACGATTTCAAATTTTAAGCTTGCAAAAGGGACGGACAATCTTTAAGGGCGACCTGAAAAAATACAAATTCATTGTACAGGCTATTGCTACAAATGATCATCACAGTAACTTATTTCTGGTTTTTATATTAATATATTTTACTGGTATAGTTTACATAAATATTTGTTCTCTGTGTAGTATAATTTAGTAGAATTAGCACAAATGGCTCTTGCCAGGACTGGTTTTGCTTGTAGTTTAAAAGACTCATTGGCACAGACAGGGCAGACTTGCACATGGTATTGTGTGTGCAAAAACTGTTTGCACATGGTATTATTTTGCCAGAAGAGTTTAGGCAAGATGTGAAATTCACCCTAGTTTGAGCTTTTTAGCACAGCACATTGAATAAATAGGTCCTTCACATAGTTCACAACAATATGAAGTCTAAATTTGATATGATTTTTACACTATTTCTCTAAAACGGTTGAAATGGTTCATGACATAACCACTAACTCCCCACCAGTTGTCAGTACATTGTTGGTTGTTCAACAAGCTACAAACTACTTGTTACACAAGTTAATGCTACTGCTTAGTAACTTTTGTTACTGAACAATAACAACATAGAACCGTAAGCACTGTATTCATACAACCCAACAAGCTGATAATCCTTGGTTTATCCTTTCACCAACTTCAATAGTTTCAGCCCATAAAGCAGGATTACTCTTTAGTCGACAGTTAGCCATTCATTGGAAATGTGGCATCCTTTTCAAAACACAGCCAGGAAACCCAGCTGGAGGATATAGGTCAATGCCTCCTGGGAGCCAGTGACAGTAAAGGTGCAAGAGTTGTACTTCTATCTCCTACAATGGGTGTTGTGATGAACTCTCTGATCAGAATAACTTTCATATGAACAATTGTAGGCAGACTCCTTGCATTAATTTGTTTAATGTCAATGTGCGTATGAGGTACATGGAGGAGTTTTCTATTTAAGTCAGCTCACAGATTTAATTTGTAAAAATTACAATTTTACATTCAAGGTATGTACATGTATACTGTACACCTGGACACGTGAATACGCCCGTCCCCATAAAAATGATTTATTTTTCCAGTAACAATGTTCATAGTGATAATGAAATCAATCAAACTTACATCAAAGTAAGAAAATTGCATTAAATAATTACATTGATAGTAATAGTAGGCTAGTGGTCCTCCATACATTACAGATCTTATATTGAGAAAATAAGTAACAGAATACAGTGGACATTAATTAGTATTAATGGACACAATGTACCAGATATCTTAATGTGTCTATATATCTGCAAAACTCTAATTAGAAGTCTTATATGAGTGTAGAGTTTTGAAACTACCCTGAACTGCAGTTTCTATCAAATTGAAGCCATAGAGCAGTATAGGGAATATTTATAGATCACATAGCAATGCAGCCTCCAGGGGCAGCTGTTTTTCAGCTGATTTCCATTGAAATCTATTCCCTGATAGCAGGAGACACTTTGGGTTGCCATGGTAGCCGAGATAAACATAACACACTGTCCAAAGGTAAGGATGAAAAGGAGTCCTTCATCTTGCCTTCATAGAGTGGACAGACACCTGCTCATGTCAACACTCATGGAGCAAAAGGAAAAGCAATCAAATCAGCCAATAGAATTTCACTTCCATTATTAACCCATTCATGACCAGTAATGAGAGCGCAATATAAATGATGTAATCATGTTCATACAGTATTAATACTTCATTTAGTGACCACCTGTATAGAAAGACCACATACATTTATCTACAATACATTGTTTAAACACTCCAGCTCAAAGGAAATTCCATAGGGAAAGGGAAAGGGAAGAAAGGGAAGGAGCCGCAGTTTTAAACCGCAGTATATTTTGTTCAGTTCAGCATGAAACATGGTGCTTTTTAGGCTAAAGAATCGTGTTTCATGCTGAACTGGACAAAATATACTGCGATTTAAAACTGCGGCTCCTTCCCTTTCTTTCCTTTCCCTTTCCCTATGCCAATTCATTTGAACTGTAGTGTACATGTATTTTGTTTGCCTGGAATAGTGTTTCTCACTAAAAACCTGTATTAAAGTAACCGTTACCTGAAGACCATCTGATTTATACGAAGACTGCTTTCTCAGGCTACCTTGAGCAGTCGGTATAGATTTTCCACTGTATTCATTTCTTTATTTTTCAGAGCTACCAACATAAAAATTCAACAATCAGGAAGATTTGAGGAAATTTCACGAGAAATCAGGGAGATGTCTATCAAATGCATCAGGGAGATTGGGTGGTTTGTTGAAATCCAAAGCAGTAATATTGGTCAATTTCAGGGAATTTTCCTGTGAGACTTGGCAACTCTGATTTTTAACCTTTTAAAAAAGGGATGTCCTTTTTAAAGAGTAGCCCTATCAGTGAGCTTGCGCCAGTGTCCTCCCTGCAGGCACTGTGTACAAATAACACAATACATAATAACATGAACACATATTACACAAAAAAATACTAGAATGGCAATGAAGATGCAGTAGTTCATTACTTATTTTGTTCTCTCCCTAGGATTGTTTGGCATGTGATGTGTGATATCTGCACATGTACATAGGCAAGGAAAGAAAAGATAACCCATTGAATTTTTGGGCCAAATATGTCTGCACAATATGGTTTCCACATGTTAAATCAACACAGTTGGCACCATACACCTTGTAACTATTTTTTCTACTTCATGTACATGTATCTGGGGTACGTTGTACATGTGATGATGCCATGGTACAAGTACATTTAAAATTTTATTGCACAAGCTATTTTGCAAAATGTTGCCAACAGATTGTTAAGTGGTACTCGAAGGTGACACTCAATGTCACTGAGTGTTACTTTCGAGTACCAGATAACAATCTGTTGGCATAATTTTGCCAAATTTGTAATTTAAGTACAAACGGTATGTGTGTACTGCAGATGTTATGTCATACACAACCAAATTGTAGTCTTTAGAGTTCATACACGTATGTCAGGTGCAGGAAGCAGGTTTGTAGTACATTGTATGTTTACTTGTAATTTCTCCGTTAGGGTTATGAAAATGCTTAAAACTGGGAAGGAATGGTGCATACATCAGATTTTTCTTGGATGATACAGACCTTGTATATTTAAAGTGAGTGGTCCACAAACTGGCCGACCCTTGAAGCCAGCCCCCGCATCTTTCTGCTCAATGCATTTTATCGAAGGTATTGGATGCGCAATTTGTTGTGTCAAAAATTTACGCATTACAAAATGCAAGAAAAATTAGGCAAAATGTGGACATACATGGTGAAATTTAACAAAATTTTTGAACATTTTCGTCCAAAATATTTGTTTTTCAACTTGTATTCCTTCATCTCTGATTTTCTTGATCGTAGAAAGTTTCCTGTTGTTTAATTCTGGTGCAAAAAATTAAGGAACATGATCGAGACGCAATACTGGTGAAATGTTGGCACTGTACTTATTGGATTGACGGAGATATCAACACATCAAAGGTAGGGGCCGATTTCAAGGCAAAGAGAATGTAAAGAGAATGTGCAATGTTTTACCCAGTGATATTAAAAGCGCAATTTCTCTAAAAGTTTCTTGTTAATCTTCAATCCAAAAAAAGTTCTTCAAAGAGCATACTTGTGTTGATCTGTGAGTAAAATATTTGTATTTTGCCTGCTCATCTTGGTATGAAAATACATGTATTCAAACGAAAACAAGTACGCCGCATACAACTATCAGCCACAAGACAAAGGTATGTTGTTTAAAAAAGGATCCAAAATTAGCCTCAACATTTTTTTTCTCCATTTTTAGAGTAATTTAGACTGGATAAAGTCATAGTGAAAATATTTTGAGCAAAATTGTTTCGAGTCTTTTGGTTGCTTTGTTAACATTTCCAACAAGTTAAAGATAAAATGTATGACAATTTAATACTTACCTGATCCATGCATACAATGCAAGGCGATTAATATTTTTAATTTGCATCGCTGACACACAAATTATCAAAACCCATTTTGTCACTGCAGTTTTTAAATTATGCTCCATTTGACATTAAAATATCATAATCATTACATTTAACATGATATTGAAATGCAGATATGAATAACCAGGATAAACATATGCGAAAGTCATCTCAGTGAGTGAGCATTCTCTCACTAAATACCTGAACATAATGATCCACCTAACTGAGTAACTCATCACACCCGCCTGCCCTTTGTCTCTTTGCACTGCTGGAACTTAAGATCATAGAGCGGGGCGACGTCTGCATTTACGCCGGGAGTAGCCCGCTCAACTTTGTCTGCAGTTCGAAGCAGCCAAAAATACAGATTGCCCTAATTCATTACCTTTTTCACAAACATTTAGATACTGCAAAATTATAGATCTATGTTTCCTTCCCATTAAACATATGTCAAAACATACTGCTTGGTGTCTACTTACATATAAGTCTCAGGAAAGATATAAAACAGCCCTGCGTAGGACCGGAGCGTATGTCGAAGCCCAGTAGTACTTGCCAACATAAACCAGGATTCGATCTGCATCTGCGCTGCGCGCGCTGCTGAGCTGGCCGTATGGTGGGCCGTTCCCGCCAAAACGGGTGCCCAGACCGTACGCCTGCCAATCATAACGTACGCATGGTTCTGTCAGAGCGTACGCGTGGTTCTGTCAGAGCGTACGCGTGGTTCTGTCATTACGTACGCGTGGTCTTGTCATAACGTACGCATGGTCTTTTTCTATTATTCTTCTTTGACATTCTGAACGTACGCGTGGTTTTGGCATAACGTACGCCTGCTTTTGTCATTACATACGCGTGGTTCTGTCATTACGTACGCGTGGTTCTGTCATTACGTACGCGTGGTTCTGTCATTAATGGTTAACCATAGACCAAATTTTGCGTACGCATTGACAGAAGCACGCGCACGTTATGCCAAAACAAGGCGTATGTAATGACAGAACCACGCGCACGTTATGACAGAACCATGCGTGCGTAATGACAAGACCACGCGTACGTAATGTAGCTGTACGAATTGCTGTAATATAAGCAGCTTTACAACCAATGAGAAAGCTTGTTGTATAAGATGTATTGTAGCTGATTTCGATCCCGAACACAGAGGGCGGCAAACATAAATAAAAGGATAGAGGTTGAAGAATGAGGGAATTAGAACAAAGGCGCTGATCTCATTCCTATGAGACATGTAGTTGTTGATATACGTATTCATTTATTTATTTATTTATTCAAATATTTTACCAGAGCGCTCATTCACCATAAAGTAGGGCTCCCATAGGACAATATTATTATTGTTATTATTATAATAATTATTATTATTATTATTCTTGTTTGTTGGTCATACTAATTGCATAAAAAGCACTGCTTGGTAAAGCCTCCTGGCTACATTACAGAATTATTGAAGTATAAAACGAGTAATCATTGTCGCAATTTGCGCAGTTCAACGGATCCTCTGCTTTTACAGATTCCATCCTTCAAAAGAAAAGTAGCGCTAGGTGATGGAGCATTTGTATTCCCCCAAGCTCCGGAATAGCTTACCCCTGGAAGTTAGGAAAGCACCATCAGTAAACAACTTTAAACTAAAGCTCAAACCATATCTATTTAATTCATAACACGCATTTTTAGTCATATAAAGCGCAGTAGAATATATACTATATGGAATATTGTCTGCGCTCTATAAATGTATGTATTATTATTATCATTATCATTATTATTATAAGAAGTAGTAGTAACAGTAGTAGTAGTAGTACATGTAGTAATAGAAAGAGCTAGGAGTAATAATAGTAGTAGTAGTAGTTGTAGTAGTAGTAGTAGAAGAAGTAGTTATATTAGTAGGTGTAGGAGTAGTATAGTAGTAGGAATAGGAGTAGTAGTCCTAGTAGTAGTAGTAGCAGTAGTAGTAGTACTAATAGCATAGCAGTATAGTAGCTTATTTTGAAACTTTTTCAAACTTTAAATACTAACTGTTACCAGGGGATTGAGAGGAGCCACTCATCGAATTAAGTAAGCCTCTATTTTTTGTATCTGCAAGCCCGATACCAGTTGAATTTGTGGAGCCTGTGAAAGGGCACTTTCTTTATGAAAGGAGAGGAAGTGTCGCGCGAAAAGCACTTGCAAACTGTAGGCAATTACGGAGCGGGTCGATTGGAAACTTGACAAAGCATGTACATGTAGCACAATAAACAGAACAGCAGTTTATTTCTGTAGAGGAGATCCCAGGGCGTTCAAATCATTAAAGCCACTATGTACATCCACATGGTGAGTGGGTCATGTATGGAACTGGATTATGGTGCAACAAGTGTTTCAATAAATAGTGTGTTGGTATAGTTGTAAAGAGAAAATATCTATATTTACATTTATGTACATATGTTTGCGGGCGACCTTTTTCTTGAATAAAGTAAGATAAAATATTAAAGGAAGTTGTCTTGTCAATAAAAAACAAAAAAAAATCAAATGAATAATGATGTTTTGTGTATGTATGAAATAAGACGTTGTCAATTATTGTCTAAATCATTATTCATAGTATTGGATGATACATTTGCATCAAATATACAAAGAAGACACAGAACAATATAAACTTTGATATTTGACTTTGACAGACAGAACAGTGGAAAAGAGCAAGAAAATGAAGGAGAGAATGACAGAGACAGTGTGATTGAGAGAGATATTCAGAGAGACGGGGGAGGAAGGGGGGGGGGGCAAAGGAGGAAAGTAAGAGCAAGAAGAGGAACAGGGGGGGAATATAAAATCGTTTGGAAGAGAGAAGGGCGATAAGTAACCGAAAAAGAAAAAGATATACTAATGATTGAAGGCGATAGACCAAGAGATGATTGTGTACAATATAAAGATGAGGATGCAGTTAATGAAAGAACCAATGGATGATGCTGAAAGGGAAAGTAGATTGGGACAGATGTCAAATAGTTCAGGACATCATATAGAAGATGAGCAAACATAAGTACTCATATTTTAGTAATGTTATAATTCTGTAACACTGAGTTACACTGAGTCTACAGGTTTGGTTAATGTCATGTAACGTGAGTAACTAAAGCTTCTTTATTTTAAATTATGTTATAGTGGGGTGGATAAGGTGAACAAATGTGCACTCTTGTGTACAAGCTCCAAATTTAAAACACATGTTCAAAATCATAACTGGAACAATATTAGATATAGAGGCATCTCAAAATATTTTCAGGGGCGCCTGGGGGCAACCCCCAATGTACCCCTGGGGCCCTAATATGTTATTTTTACTTCTTTTCGAAAATGCACGGCCTGACATGGAAAAATCCCTAACCCTGTTAAGATGTGTGGTCATAAGTGGCAAGGGGATCGGTGGATAGCCACCAAATGCCCCCCAAAACGCCCCCCTGGGGGCACTTTTCTCTTATTTTGGGACATTTTCTCAAGAATAAATAACTGGATTTTAACCAAACTTGATAGGAATCATCCTTAGGTAATAGGGACTATCAGTTGTTAAGCTTGGGGTACACAAATGGCAATAGGCTGGGGAAGGGGGGTAGCCCCCAAAACGCCCCAGGGGGAAACATTCTTTTATTTTTTATACCTTTTCTCAAGAATAAATAACTGGAACCATCCTTAGGTATTAGGGACCTTAAGTTGTTAGAATGGGGGAAACACAAATGGCAAGGAGCCAGGGGGTAGCCCCTCCCCCACCCCCCCCCCCCCCCGCCAAAAAAAATGCCCCTATGGGGCAGCTTCCTTTTATTCTTTACTTTTTAAGAATAGAAAACTGGATTTTAACCAAACTTGATAGGAATCATCCTTAGGTAATAGGGACTATCAGTTGTTAAGCTTGGGGTACACAAGTGGCAATAGGCTGGGGAAGGGGGGTAGCCCCCAAAACGCCCCAAGGGGAAACTTTCTTTTATTTTTTTATACTTTTCTCAAGAAAAAATAACTGGAACCATCCTTAGATATTAGGGACCTTAAGTTGTAAGAATGGGGGAAACACAAATGGCAAGGAGCCAGGGGGTAGCCCCTCCCCCAGCCCCCCCCCCCCAAAAAAAAAAAAATGCCCCAACTGGAATTTGAACAAACTAATAACAATAACTAATAACTAATAACAAACAAACTAATAGGAATCATCCATAGGTAATAGGTACCTAAGTTCTAAGTTCTTATAATGATGGTACGCAAGTGGCAAGGGGGGGGGGGGAGCCTTAGGTCCTCTATCCCCTGGGGGAGGGGGAGCTCCCCCAAATGCCCCCAAGCAAAAGAGGACTTAAGGTTGTAATAATGGGATACATATCTAAAAATGGATGTTAGATTTCATAAAAACTCGAAAGACATTGTGAAATGTGAAAAATTTGTTAAAAATGGGGATCCCATCTGACACGAACTAGCCACCCCTCTCCACCCCCCCCCCCCCCCACCCCCCACACACCCTCTTCCCCCTTGCCCATCACCTCAGAAATGCGCCTTGCGGTCCAAAATATTAAGAAACTGTACAGTAACCAAGGATAATCTAACATGCACATGTAGTCGCGTACTCATCTGATGAGGGGACAAGGATGACACCCCCCCCCCCCCACCCTCTAAATAAACATAGCACCTTACATGTCAATTACCCTCTTGTTATCATGGGGGGACTTTGTTCCCTCCGTCAGTGCATGTATTAATATCTCAAGTTTTTTTCTTTCGTTCTGTTAATTTTTTTCGACAAGACTTATGTTTAAAATACTATATGGAATGATATGAGATATCATTTTGAGGCATCTAAGACAGAATAAAGCTAAATACATGGCTTTGGCAGCCATTTTGGACGCCATCTTTGATCCTCCTTGTCTCCTCATCAGATGAGTACGCGACTACATACGTTAGATTATCCTTGGTTACTGTACAATTTGAATACATGTACATTCAAGAAAACATTCCTTTTTTCTTAAAATGTTGGACCGTAAGGCACATTTGTGAGGTAGTTGGGGGGGGGGGGGGGGCTGTATAGTTAATGTCAGATGGGGTCCCATCAAGTCTTTCCCATTGCATGAGAATAATCTGTTGAGTTTTGATGAAATCCAACATTCATTTTTTAGGTATGTATCACATTTTTACAACCTGAAGTCCTCTTTTCGAAGATGACTTCTTTCAAGTTTGCTCAAAATCCAGTAATTTACCTATGAGAAAAAGGGGAAAAATAAGTGGAATTTGCCCTCTGGGGGAATTTTGGGGGCTACACCCCCCGCCCCTTGCCACTTCCATACCACCATTTGAATAGCTTAAGGTCCTTAATACCTAAAGATGGTTCCTATCAAGTTTGGTTAAAATCCAGTTATTCATTCTTGTGAAAAAGTAAAAAAAAATAAGAGGAAGTTTCCCCATGGGGGCATTTTTTTTTTTTTGGGGGGGGGGGGGATGGGAGCTACCCCCCCCCCTTGGCTCCTTGCCATTTGTGTACCCCCATTCTAACATCTTAAGGTCCCTAATACCTAAGGATGGTTCCAGTTATTTATTCTTGAGAAAATGTATTAACAAAATAAAAAAAAAGTTTCCCCCTAGGGCGTTTTAGGGGCTACCCCCCCCCCTTCCCCAGCCTATTGCCACTTGTGTACCCCAAGCTCAACAACTGATAGTCCCTATTACCTAAGGATGGTTCCTATCAAGTTTGGTTAAAATCCTGTTATTCATTCTTGTGAAAAAGTAAAACATAAGAGGAAGATGCCCCAAGGGGGGGGGGGGGGGTCTACCCCCTCTGACTCCTTGCCATTTGTGTATCCCCATTCTTACAACTTAAGGTCCCTAATACCAGTTATTTATTATTGAGAAAAAGTATTAAAAAATAAAAGAAAGTTTCCTCCTGGCGCGTTTTGGGGGCTACCCCCTCCCTCACCCCCTTCCCCAGCCCCTTGCCATTTGTGTACCCCAAGTTTAACGACAACTGATCCCTATTGCCTGAGGATGATTCCTATCAAGTTTGGTTAAAATCCAGTTATTTATTCTTGAGAAAATAACCCCAGGGGGCGTTTAGGGGGCTGTTTACCGCCCCCCTCGCCACTTTTGACCACACATCTTAACAAGGTACGGTGTCTATTACCTAAGGATGATTCCCATCAAGATTTTTATTCAGGTCTGGCCGTACGTTTTCGAAAAGAATTAAAAATAACATATTAGGGCTTCTGGGGCACATTGGGGGCTGCCCCCAGGCGCCCCTGAAAATATTTTGAGATGCCTCTTTAATATTGTTCCAAATATGATTTTGAACATGTGTGCCAAATTTGTTGCTTGTACACAAAAGGGCACAATTCACCTCATATTTGTTGCTTAGCCACCCCACTATTATAGTTTTGCAGAAATTATAATTATTTAAGAAGCAAACAGTCCACCTTCCCATGGCACGCAATCATATCCTCAGCACAGAAACTTCTTTTGCAATAAAATAAAGAAGCTTTGCTTACTCACGTTGCATGACCTTAACCAAACCTGTGGAAATGCCCAGCACTATCATGTTGTATAATCTCACATCTCTTTATATCTGGGATGATTTTCTAATTGCACATACATTTAGCTCAAGCTGCAAAAACAGGGGAAAGAGAGAGAGAGAGAGAGAGAGAGAGAGAGAGAAGAGATAAGACGATGAAAGAAGAGAAGATGGAAGCAACAGAAGAAAGAAACAATATGTGGAGAAGATTGAGAACAGGAACAAGAAGGAGAAGAAAAAACAGGCAGGAGGTGGAGAATAAAACAAAGCAAAACAAGATGAAACAATGTAATATGCGTCTTGGTTCTTTGAGATGATCATCATGTACATGTATAATCATAAACATGCACATCCACTAACCTTCACACATACACACACAATAGCAAACACGCACATATACACTGACAACATATGTGCACACAAATAATCTTCAAAGTCATGGTCACCAATCCATTCCCACAAACTCAACTCCACACAATACCTCTGTACTGATTTTCAACATCAAAGTGAATCACAAATGAATAACTTTTCATGATTGAACAAAACAATTTATTTGGAACCTTGAATATCCCTGTAGTTTCCATTACAGTATTAATGCAAGTACACATAAATGATGCAAACTGCACTCTTGACCATTACCTGACACATTGTTTAGAAAAATAACCAACAATATCCTAATGCGTAACATATACAGTAAAACCTGTCTATAGTGGCCACCCAAGGATACAAAAATTGTGGCCTTTACAGACAGGTGGCTGCTATAGGCAGGTTCTTTAACACATGATCTCTCTCCGGGGGAATTATTTTAGTGGCCACTATAGACAGGTTGGCTGCTATAGACAGGTGGCCGCTAAGACAGGTTTGACTGTAAATAGGATGTTATAATGAACGGTCTTCATGTGATCAATACCAAATGATGTGTATCTGGTACAAAAATGTATACATACTTCAGGCAAGGTGTACAGCCAAATCAAAGCAGTTATACTATTTAAGTGTATCACATTATGCATCTATCTTGGCATGAATATACATGTAATTACATGTATATATATAAGTAAGATACATGTTCAAACATATCATTGGCATGAATATACTGTACATGTAATTATATACATAAGTAAGATACATGTTCAAACATATCATTGTATGTAAGCTGACACGAATTAAACAAAAGTGCATTGTTTTCAAAATGAAGTATAATTTGTAAAAATGCAAATGTGTTCCACACACACTAGAAAACACATTTAATGAAGGATCAATCTGATATCGTCTCAGAATGATGAAATGTCTGTTATGAAATATGATATGAAATCATTCCTCACAAAACAGAGATTGAACAAACACACATCATCATGTCCCTACATGTACATGTATGAAACGTATGGAAAAAGGAATACATATTTTCATGTACCATAGCTGACAAGAAGATCTAAGGCAACAATACAAAAAATCAGCAGGCATTATTTTTGACATATTGCACAAAATACAATATTGCAGGATCCCTTATAGAATACAGGCTAATAGTACATATTTTATTGTGTAAGTTGAATCTTGCACGGTTCAAGATGAATCATTGTAAAGGAACTGCTAGTCAAAAACAAATATTCTCAAATGTAAGATATTGCATAATCGCTACTAAATTAGCCTCTGGAAATATATCAAACCTAGGCCAAATCATACACCCATAAGATAATACATATTGAAAGGTTCCTCAATATAATTAATAAAACAATGTGATGTCATCACAATGACAGCTGTGTTCCCATGCTGAAAATGGTAAATATGTTTTGAAAGAAATAAATGACTAGCATTAACATACTGTATTTTTTTTTTCGAACTAAATTGATAGCATACATAGACTTCACTCTAAACCATTGAATTTATGTGATAGGTAAACTAGTAAATACCCGAATAAAATAAAATATTGCAGAGTCCCATATTATACATGATCTGAAGATAAAAATGGCAAGCTTTTAGAGAATATGACCATCTACGGTAAATAGGTAAAGATATCAATCAACATACATTCTTGTGTGATGAATTATACTGTATTTGGCATATATGAAGATCGTCATCTTAAGTCCAAGAAGTCCAAGTGCATTTCCTACTGTCCTGAGTGGTACATCTCAAAACAGGTGATGCACAATAGAAAGCTTACACTGCTTGCATATCAGGCTGGTTTGCTTCCTCTTGTTGCCGATCCTGCGTGAACACACGGAACAGTCCGGATGGTAGGCTGCGATGGGTTGGCGTCCAAGGAAGTTCTGGTGAACATTGCTTTTTCTGCGGTTGTCTCGACTGCTGTATCTGAGAACGCATAACCTTCCTGTATTTGCAGATCGCTGGTGTTGCTCTCCCAGACCATTGACGACTCAAAGGCGAAACTTCCGCACGATTGTCTTGGCATCCCCATTAGCCATCCGGAATGCCAAGAACGCGATGACTAGTGCCACCTCCAACTGGAAATGGTACACAACCATGTACCATTTCATGTGGCAATGTGGATACTGTAGTAGGACATGCATTGGTCGAGGAGATCCACAACGCTCATTGCTCGATTGTATGCATCCACAGCTGCTGGTTTACGGACGCTGCGCTGTCCTCTGCACTCTAATCGCGGATGACCTTGTCGACAGTCCCACTGCCATGTACAGTTGACAGAACAGTCACCTTCTTCATGTCGTGCCATGTGACCCCGAGCAGATCACCTTCACGAAAAAAAAGCAGGTTTATCCCCTCTTCGCTGTAGCTATGATGCCTCTCGCATCGCAGGTGGAAGGCCCCTCCTGTTAAGCCACACTGTCCCACACGCTCCTAATTTTTTCTCTTTCAATTGCTCGAAGAGCTCATGGGATGAGTAAAAGTTGTCTGTGTACACAGGGCGCCGAGTGTTGACGTAACTGGTAGTAATGTCCTTGACAATGCGAATCGTGAGCCCCTCTCCACGCGCAACTTCTTGTTCATCTTTGCCGGTGTACAGGTGGCAGTCCAAACAAAAGCCAGATGCTGCATCTGCCAGCACCCAGAACTTGAACGGCACAAGGGATTCATCAACAGACAGGTTACAGCCAGGTTCGAAGCAGTTCTGAAAGGTTGGGATGACGCGTTCCATCAGAGGGGCGACCTTGAAGCGTGGAGTGTAGCCTGGTTGCCCTCTGGTCACACGCTCCTCGTTTTTTGCAAAGTGCAGGAACCAGTGCACAGGCTGGTACCTGCAGATAAGAAATAAAGAAACAAGAAAATGAAATAAAACATACACACATATATTTTGATTTAATCTACATGTATGAATTGTCAAACACTAAAAACATGTATACTTCAAGCATTGTGCCAATTATCATTCTAAAGAATTTTCAAACAGAATTTAGACATCTGCATGGAGCTGGTGCACATTTTATGGTATCAAATTACCATTCAAAGATACAGTTATTCTTCTCAAATCAAACAAACATTTATCATGTTTATTTAATTATAGCTTACTATGAGAATTGTTCATCAGCATTTTACCCCCCATATCATTAGGGTCTATTCGCTGTTTGTATTGTACTTGAAGCCCCAATTTTATCACAGATAATGTTCAAGATACACAACAGCTCAAAGGAATTGGCATAGGGAAAGGGAAAGGGAAGAAATGGAAGGAGGTGCAGTTTTTAAACCGCGGTATATTTTGTCCACTTCAGCATGAAACATGATGCTTAAGCCTAAAAAGAATGTTTCATGCTGAACTGGACAAAATAAACTGCAGTTTAAAATTGCGGCTCCTTCCCTTTCTTCCCTTTCCCTTTCCCTATGCCAATTCCTTTGAGCTGTAGTGTATGTGTATAATGGGGTGACCATATTTTGCGCATATTTGGTTTTCTTGACGATTCCAAGACAACTAGATTATTACACATGATGTCTAATGCCTCAAAAGAACGAGAATATCTTTTATAATCGCATTTCATGGCCTGGAATTCAAATTTCAGATTAAAATCAATGTAATTTAGAGAAATTTGCAACGCTTACTGATTCCATCATCCACTCACATGTGTGACCTAATTTTGCGCAGTAAGTTCACTGCCCTCTCTTGGTCGACAACGAGTGTCAAACATTCAAAAACAACCTCGTATTTCAAGCACATACTAGCTATTTGAGTAAATACTTCGAAATTGGTTAGATTTTATAGATGTTTAGATGATGTACATATCTTGTTTGACTGTTTCGAAGAATACAGTGTCTTACTATTCTTAGTCCCACATATGCACCGTGTATCCTTCTTTTAAGCATATATTTAGTGTTAGTGCACAAAATAGGACATGCGCGAAATTAGGTCACACCACGATACTAATAGTTTTGTCAACAAAATATATTTTAAAATACATACCTAGTTTCTGCTCATGACGGTCCTAAATCCAGGCGTCCCAACTAGCCAGTACTCCTCCCAGTACATCAGAATGCCAGGCGTGGTCACGAGAACCATGCCCATGGTGACTTGAAGTCCTGTGAAGGCCTTCATCTCGACTGGTGTTGTCTTGGTTTGGATGACGCGTTCCATCAGAGGCGCGACCTTGAAGAGTGGAGTGTAGCCTGGTTGCCCTCTGGTCACACGCTCCTCGTTTTTTGCGAAGTGCAGGAACCAGTGCACAAGCTGGTACCTGCAGATAAGAAATAAAGAAACAAGAAAATGAAATAAAACATACACACATATTTTGATTTAATCTTAATGTAGGCTATGAATTGTCAAACACTAAAAACATGTGTACTTCAAGCATTGTTCCAATTATCATTCTAAAGAATTTTCAAACAGAATTTAGACATCTGGAGCTGGTGCACATTTTATGGTATTAAATTACCATTCATAGATACAGTTATTCTTCTCAAATCAAACAAACATTTATCATGTTTATGTAATTATAGCTTACTATGAGAATTGTTCATCAGCATTTTACCCCCCATATCATTAGGGTCTATTCGCGCTGTTTGTATTGTATTTGAAGCACCAATTTTATCACGGATAATGTTTAAGATACACAACAGCTCAAAGGAATTGGCATAGGGAAAGGGAAAGGGAAGAATGGGAAGGAGCTGCAGTTTTAAACCGCGGTATATTTTGTCCAGTTCAACATGAAACACCACGCTTTAGCCTAAAAAGCATGTTTCATGCTGAACTGCGCAAAATATACTGCGGTTTAAAATTGTGGCTCCTTCCCTCTCTTCCCTTTCCCTTTCCCTATGCCAATTCCTTTGAGCTGTAGTGTATGTGCATGATGGGGTGACCATATTTTGCGCATATTTGGTTTTCTTGACGATTCCAAGACAACTAGATTATTACACATGACGTCTAATGCCTCAAAAGAACGAGAATATCTTTTATAATCGCATTTCATGGCCTGGAATTCAAATTTCAGATTAAAAGCAATGTAATTTAGAGAAATTTGCAACGCTTTCTGACGCCGCCGTCCATCTAATTTTGCGCAGTAAGTTCGCCGCCCTCTCGTGGTCGACAACGAGTGTCAAACGTTCAAAAACAACCTCGTATTTCAAGCACATACTAGCTATTTGAGTAAATACTTTGAAATTGGTAAGATTTTATGGATGTTTAGATGATGTACGTATCTTGTTTGACTATTCGAAAAATACAGTGTCTTATCATTCCTAGTCCCACATATGCATCGTGTATCCTTCTTTTGTTTAAGCATAATCGCGCAAAATAGGACACACGCGAAATTAGGTCACACCACGATACTAATAGTTTTGTCAACAAAATATATTTTAAAATACATAACATACCTCGTTTCTGCTCATGACGGTCCTAAATCCAGGCGTCCAAACTAACCAGTACTCCTCCCAGTACATCAGAATGCCAGGCGTGGTCACGAGAACCATGCCCATGGTGATTTGAAATCCTGTGTGAAGGCCTTCATCTCGACTGGTGTTGTGTCCTCCCAGTTGTTGAAGCGAGAAAATTCCTGCAGTACTCCAAGACCTGCTCGAGTCTGGTGAGCTTACTGGTTGGTCTCAGCTGCGATCAGGAAACAGGTCTTCCCGAAAAAAAAAATGTATAAAAATGTCTAGTACTGGTTTCATATGGGTTGCATCAAACAAGAGTCTGGGGCCATCTTGATGGTAGGCATCTAACCAGTCTAGATCCCATGGTACAGCTCCAAGCCGTGTCCAATCTTCTCCTCGATCATGTCGATGTTCTTGGGTGTCCTGTTCGTTGTTGTCCGCTGTTCACTGTCTGAATCGTGCATATCACATCAAACGAGGAATGATTCGGATCCATGAATTTTGCTGACACCAAACACTACGAATGGGACCGGTCACAACGTCGCTCTCACTGTCAGAGCTCTCTCATCTCGCGATGAGTCAGACTCAGAGTCCGAATCTGCCCTAGTAACAGGTCCTGGCTGCTGTACCATCTCCCGTACATACTCCGTAGAGACGAAGCAAGGCTTCTTCTTTGGAGGAGGCATGATTTTCTTGAACCAACTGTCCCCGAAAATCGTAAATTTCTTAGATATTTTGAATAAACGATGTCTTAGTCACTGCGTGTCGGTAGAAAAGGTCGATCGTCTACATAACAACGAATATGCATATCGCATAGGCCAGCGCCAGCGCACACTCGATCGGACCTGTCCGACGTCCTCGCACATAACGAGAAGTATGATTGGCCATTCCAACATCTGTCTTAAAATTTACGAAACCTTGCGTACGTTATGACACGACCACGCGCACGTTATGACAGAACCACGCGTGCGTAATGACATAACCACGCGTACGCTATGAAAGAACCACGCGTACGTTATGACTATACCACGCGTACGTAATGACTATATTAAGCATGCGTAATGACAGAACCACGCGTACGTAATGACAGAACCACGCGTATGTAATGACAGAACCACGCGTATGTAATGACAGAACCACGCGTACGTTATGCCAAAACCATGCGTACGTTGAGAATGTTAAAGAAAAATAATAGAAAAAGACCATGCGTACGTTATGACAGAACCACGCGTACGCTCTGACAGAACCACGCGTACGCTCTGACAGAACCATGCGTACGTTATGTTTGCAGGCGTACGGTCTGGGCACGCGTTTTGGCGGGAACGGCCCACCATATGGCCGTGCATGCATGTATCGCGCGGCTTGCCAACGCGAGCGCATGCGATTACCCGGCAAATTAACGGCAATTTATGTTGCGGGTACTAGCGCCCCCCCCCCCCCCCCCCCCCCCCCCCCATTTTCATCCAAACCTCGTCCTAGCTCTCCAATGCCCTTTCTAACCCCTAAACCTCCCCCCCCTTTCTCTCCCCCCCCTCTCTCTCTCTCTCTCTCTCTCTCTCTTTCTACTTCTCTATCAAATTTTGTAACATATTGTACGTTCCCCATAGTGCACAAACTTCTATTCATACCTGTAATCAATCCGACTAGTAGTAAATATGACAAAATTCTTCTAAAATTAATGACTTCAATGCATGATTTTTTGTAGAAAACATTTTATTATTCAATAATTCATTGTTTTGATAAATCATTTTAGTTGTACGTGCATCTACAGAGTACATACAGACAATGAATAACATTTGTTGCAAAATATATTAAGAGTCGTAATAATGCAGCAACACGCTGCTTTGCAAACAATAATATACATTATTCTCATCAATTTCACTGCCCTAGACAATTCTTCATTCACTAAACAGGGGTAATAAATCTGGGGAGGTATTTGAAAAACAATATTTTTGAATTAAGTCCCCTGCACTGCATAACTGTAATCAAGCTACATGTATTAGCACAATTAAGTTAGGTTTCTCCAAGAATACAACAGTAGAAATAGTCCCACAAACCAGAATCCAGAAGGTCACTGACAATGCATCACACGGTGGCTCTCACCATTTGATTTCAAGTGGCATGATGGACCACCATCTGAAAAGATTTCTGGCAAGCTTTTTCAGGAACATATGAAGAGCTCATTTGCAAAAGGGGTTAGATCCATTTTTCATCAAATGTGATTTTTTTTTTTGTCTCAATGTATAGATTTGAGGTAGCTCTATAAGATAATACCAAAGAAAAGTTGAAATTCCCTTTAAAAAGTGAAAAAGATGGCATAGATTTTTTTTTTTCAAAAGGGGTTAGATCCACTTCAGCTTGTTTGAAAAAGGGTTAGATCCACAAAGGTAATTTTTGGAGAAATATATTTTAGAAATATGAAGACAGGTAAATTTCTTTTATACCCAATTTTATGTTCACATGGTAGGGTAGTTTATCATGACAATTTAGTTTCGCATAAGAATATTGCAATATGGGAGAATAAATGATGTAGATTTTCAGAATGGTCTAAAGTGGATCTCACCCCTTTTGCAAACAAAATGAAGCGTTCATTTGCAAAAGGAGTTTGATTCATTTTTTATCAATTTTTTTTCGTCTCAATGTATAGATTTGAAGTAGCTCTATGAGATCATACCAAAGAAAAGTTGAAATTCCTATTAAAAGGTGAACAAAAATGGCAAAGGAAAATCACTTCTTTTTAAAAAGGGGTTAGATCCATTTCAATTTGTTTGGAAAAAGGTGGTGAGATCCAAAAGGGTAATTTTTTTGGGAAAAAATATTTAAAAAATAGGAAGACAGGTAGATTTCTTTTATACCCAAAATTTTATGTTAACATGGTAGGGTAGTATATAATGACAATCTAGTTTTGCATAAGAATATTGCTATATGGGAGAATTTAAAAAAGTTGATTTTTCTCAGAATGGTCTAAAGTGGATCTAACCCCTTTTGCAAAGAAACTATAATGTGTGCAAGTGTTAACTCAATAGCATGTGTAAATCAGCCTGTTATCCCTCCCAGTACCATGGGTGCATAAAATGAGTAACAAGTCAATGGGCTTTTATTTGCTTGGCATTGAAAGGGTAATTAGGAGTCTTTACCATAAGCACAACCAATCCAGGCAAGAACCCTGCCACACATACATCTGCCATATGGATTTTTTTAATTAATAACATTTACACAGATATGATTGCACAACCATTGATAATTTTACATTAGCTGGAAGTAATACAGGATGCTGCATTGCATCAGCAAAGTATACAAAGCCCATGCACAATTTGAATCATATGATGTCAACAATGTATATAACATTAATGATGTAATACGTAGCTGAGTCAAGTCTCTGTATGAATCTTTTCATTAAAGGGGTAGTCCACTTTAAAGTTAAGTTGGTTTCAATAAAAGCAGAAATATGAAAGAAACATATTAGTCAAGATTTGACAAAAATCCGTCAAAGGATAAGACAGTTGTGATCTTTCAAAATTTAAATTTTGTGACATTATGCGCAAGGTGCTCTCCCATATGATGGGTGCTGTATGATTCCATAAATTGCTCTTTTTCTGTGTTTTGATGAAGGAATAATTTCTTTTTCATAGAGGTTTGTGTGCAAAAACATATTTCTAATGATGTATCAATTGCACAGGTAAAATGATACACATCCTTCAAAAAAGTTGACATTGTAAAAAAAAATTGTACACAACATATGGGAGAGCACCTAGCACGCGACGTCACTAAATAAAGATTTTATAAGATCAGAACTTTCATATCCTTTCATGGATTTTCATCAAACCTTCATTTATATGTTTCTTTCACGTTTCTGCTTTCATTGAAACCAACATCACTTCAGGGTGGACCCTATAAGGTTTTTCTTGTTGATGTTATACCAAATGGCTTTAAACCATCTTACCAAGCAGACAAACATATATTAGATTCCTACATACATACACATTTCTTCATATCTTTGTTTTAAAGTTTGAAGCTTTGGGTCATAAACCGCCGAGTTTCATGATGACTGCATTCTGTTCTGCCTGAGTCATGACTTTGTAGGTGGAGAACTCCAGTGAACAGGACGCAGTGCCCGATGTCAGCGATCGCAGGGATGTGGAGTATCCCTGGCAACAGGAATGAGGGCGAATAAACTGAATTAATAATCAAAGAATTACAATAAACTTCAAATAAGCACGTCTTTCACATTATCTTCGATTACAATTGAGAAACTCTTCAAATATGTAACTAAATAACATTTTCAATTAATTTTCAAGATAATAGATACATGTGACTTGCCCTTGACATGCATACGCCATACACTCACAACATATCTTGCACTGCATTGAACTATGAAGAGCAATATTGCTGTGTGGCATTTTGTTGTCACTTTGCACAGTTACACATTATACAAATGATTAAAGTTTACAACAATCACTATGAAATAAAATTGCCTTCATGTGTGAGGCTGCCTGAAAACTAGATGATTGCAACTGCTCCCCCAAACTCCCATCACTTACCAGCATTTCCGAGAGTGGCGTTGTTGCTACGACAACCCGCTTCTCCGCTCGGCTGACCACATCCATGACTTCCGCCCTTCTCCTGGCCAGGTCACCCAGCACACTCTGTGACCGGTCATCGTCGGTCGTCACCTGAAGACAGAGTCATGAAATCATTGAAATTGAGCTTGAGGTCAACTTTATCTAAATATCACACGTTATTTTTTATGCAATTCAGATCTTTAAATCCATCATGGGGATAAAGACAAAGTCATAAGATCATTGAAATCAAAGCTTGATCAACTGTATCTCAACACAGTGACACCTGTGCACAAAGACCACTCAAGAAAACCAAGAAATATGATCTTTATGAGCAGGTGGCCTTTATGTACAGGTTACTTTATGCAGGTCTAACTGAAAAACATTTTTCAAGGGAAACAAAAAATAATGGTCCACGCCAGAATCTGCCGCTACACAAGATGAATCACTGTATTGTTTTAGGGAGGGATTACCTCAACTTTCATGACTGGTTCCATGAGACAACCCCCGGCATTGCTCAGGGCGTTGGAGACAGCTTGTGATGAGCATGCGGCCACGATGGTTGATGAGGTCCCGGGAGCTATCGACATCTCCTCGATGGTCACACCCACACCGAGAACTGGAACACCCAACAGAGGGCCTGTGAGTTTGGGATATTGTCAAAAATGTTTTTCTTCAATACATTGAATGCGTTTACAGAGAAACATAATACATTATAATTTTTGTGTTACTGGGTGGTACTTTCCATAGTTATCAGATTGATTACCAGTAGTAAAGTTTCTACCAGATTGATTAAACAAACACTGTTTTATTTTATTAAAAACAACACACAACCAGTGATGGGCATATAACTCTACATCTTGGATTGAGAGGGTTGCTGACAAGAGAAGCAAAGATCTACTCAGAGACTGTATCAAAATAAACAAAGCTACAATCAGAGAATTGACACATGCTCCCATGTGAAGACAACAGCATTGTAAATTTCTTAAAGAAATAGAAAAACACATGCAGACATATGAATTATATTATATATGCTATAAAAGAAGAAACATCACCATTTATCCCTGTAATTGTTTTCTAACAGTTTATCAGGATAAAATTTAATGTATACAGCTCCTTAATGTGTTGGACAGAATTCCATTATTAGTGTTGTATTTTCCTTTTAGGTCAGGGCCCTATTACATAAAACTTGCCATTGATGGCAACTTTGCTTCCAATGGCAACATCTATGGAAACCTTGAATTTGATTAGCTGTCAAGCTATGTTACCATGGTAGTTGCCATTGATGACTGAGTTACCGTTCACGGTAAGTTTTATGCAATGGGGCCCTGGCTTGTTACCTTGGTGACAGGCAGATAGAGCTCCGTCTTTAGCTGCTGCAGTCATTTCATCTGTCCTGTCCGTCCCATCACCGCCCTTCACTTCAATCTGGACTGGCGAGGTGTGGTCTTCTAGTGGATGGATGGACACTGTCACCGTGCAGAAATGCTGTCTGTTACCCAGCATCTTATCCAGAGTGGCTAGACGCAAACAAGATAAAAATAGAAGAAAAATTACTGTATCATCTTCATCCTTGATTGCAGTAACCTCAATCTTCATCTCACTATGGACTGGCAGGGTGCGATTGTCTAGAGGGTGGACTGATACCGTCACTGTGTAGAAATGCTGTCTGTTGCCCAAAACCTTAGCCATCAGAGTGGCTAAATGCAAACAAGATTAAAATAGAAGAAAAATAACTGTATTATCTCCATCCTTGATTGCAGTAACCTCTATGTTCATCTCACTATGGACTGGCAGGGTGTGATTATATAGAGGGTGGACTGATACCGTCACTGCAGAAATGCTGTCTGTTGCCCAAAACCTTAGCCATCAGAGTGGCTAGATGCAATCAAGATTAAAATATAAGAAAAATAACTATATTCTCTTCATCCTTGATTGCAGTAACATCTTTTTTATTTCCTTTTTAAAAAGGAGAGATGTTTGCGTTTGTCAACTGCAAACATTACCCTGAAGCACATTTCAAAATGCTGATCATAGGCTAGAATTGAGATGATAAGTAAATCCTCAGACAATAATTACCTGACCCAGCAGCGGTGCCTGTGATGCTTTCCCGGTAGCTGATTTGTAGAGGACCCAGCTCCACATCAATCTTATACTCCTTCTTGATCCTGTCCTGTATGATGTCCAGATGCAGCTCCCCCATCCCCATCAAGATCAGCTGGAAGGATCAGAAATGTAGGTGTTGGTGTCAAGAATGAAAGATATTTGTACAATTTATATTACAGGGTATTTCGTACTACAAGTTTTGAGCATATATCATGTGTGTTCCTAAACCACACATACAAGAGACAGTGAAAGGCATTGAATGTCATACAACAGTTTTGCGATCTAAGAGACACAATTTAATAATGACCTTTTGAGTATATTCCATGGTTATTACTCTACCACAATCAAAAGAGAGAGTGAAAGAGATTGCATATCAAAGTACAGTATTTGCAAAATGACATGAATAAATCATTGTCTCTAAGTACTGTACAATGACATCATAATAAATAGTTATACAGTCACTGGGTACGTTTTCAAACATTCTGTGCACCATCTCCTCCGCATGGAGAGAGTATGGCACTCAAACTGTAATATTTAACATCATATATATTTGGTTGAAGTCGTTCTGTATATTCATTTATATATTGAATGTGGAAATTGCTCTTAAGGTTTACAGAGAATCAAAAATACCTGTCCTGTGTTGGAATCCGTCTTGACTTGTACGCTTGGATCTTCCCTCTGTAAGCACTCCAGGGCCTTTTCAAGATCTGGATGGAAAAAACATTAGCAAATGGTTAGCATCAACAAACTCCCTCAAGAAGAAAGTACCATTTTATTCACAGGCCTTTCATTGTTTCCATTAATTAAAACAAATGTTGATGAATACAAGTTTGACACTTTAAAAAAATGATACATTTAAGTCTACCCTCTCAGTACCGAGCTTTGACCTAGCAATGCAAATAATGCCCCCAATGGATAACAAATTAAAGAGCCCCTGTACAAAAAATAGAAAACTAAACAAAAATACAGCATTGATTTCATGATATAAGACTTAGAGGTAGCCCACAAATAATCCTTTTCATTTTTCCCTAACACATGCTGGTTCTAGGCTGCATTAGTGACCACATCCTCCTCCCAAGACGTAAATACCGGCTTGGTAAGCTTGAGATGGCGGCTCGACGGTACAGAAGAAAACTGGCTCTGGTACTTGGATACTCTCTAAGAGGGGGACATTGGTAGAAGCTTCTTTCCTCTTCCTCTTCTTTACTGTCTGACCCTCGGTCTGTTCCTGGAACTTGGCTTTGGCTATGTTATAGGCAGCTTTGGATGCCACCAGTGTGTCTCCGGTAACAGTCTGATATCATAAAAATAATAATGTGAGATATTCATGTATCATCATTACAAAAGAGTGAAGCCTGCTGTATTGACCCTTGTACTGAAAGACCACCTGCATACAAAGACCACAAGTCTCCTTTGAAGAGTGTTTCTCAGTGAAAAATGTACAGTATCAACTGAACCTGTACATGAAGACCGCCTGATCATGCAGACCACATTCTAAGTTTCCCTTAAAAAATGTCTCAGTAAAAGATGAATTTTTGTAAATAAATACCACCTGCTCATGAAGACTACATTTCTCGTCTCCCTTGAGCCATCTTTATGTACAGATTCCACTGTTTTAGGTTTTTCTTCTTCTTCCAAGTGGCATTAACAGGTCAAGTGTTCATGGGTGTATGCCATCCTCACCTTGCCTTTATCAATATGAGAAGTATTTAGATATTAGTTGTAATTTCTTTGTAAAATATATTAATTTCAGTGAAAGCCACAGTACACAAATGTGTGCATATTTATGCACACCTATTTGTTTGTTTATTGAGCACTTATGTTTTATTACACCATAAATTTGTGTATTGTGTGCTAAATTCTTTGTGTGCTACATGGCCTTTTTTTTCAGAAGTAATACACTCAAATCACACAGAGCTTCATTTGTCTGGTATTGTCTGATATTCACCTGCTTCAATCCTGTAGCCACGGCGATATTCCCATCAGCCATGTGAGAGACTTCTCGGTAGCTGTCTCCCAAGACGTACAGCAGCCGCGTGACTCTCTCCCTGCAAACAAGGCAGGGGTAGATTGAGAAAAAAATACCATACTGTTTCTATAGTTCAAACTATATTTACAGGAAATTGCAAGTTCAAATCCATCTGATTCCAAGACTTTTGTTTGACTTGTGTTTCACTCATTTACAGGATGGAGAATGCCTAATTTTTAAAAAATAAAATTGATGATATTAATTATTCACATCAATATGTATTTCCCACATATATCAAACCAATAATTATCATCATCATCATCATCATCATCTTGATTATCATTATCAATAATCATACCAGGAAGTGTAGTATAAGTAGAGTAACTACTGTATTACTATCATTAAAATCAGTGCTATCATCATAATCATTATTAACATTCTCATTTTCAATGAGTTCATTACATATGTATGTTTTTTATTATTAGAATTATCATTATTTTTCTTGTTTTCCCTTTCTAATATGAAATATCAAAAGTATGGACAATGTTTGTTAAATTCTAATTATTCCTCCAATCCCCTGCTCACGTGCAGTTCCTGCTGGCGTTGTGGACAGCCGACTGAGGCTTGATGGTTCCTGAGTATATCCTGAGAAACACCAGAGGGCCTCTCTGTCTGTCGTGGATGACTTTAAAGGCGTACGCACAAAGCGTGCTGCCGTACGCCTGGCTGAAAACAGCAACACATACAGAAGAGAGAGAGATTTACAAGGATCAGTGATTTGTTTTCTCTAGAGGGGTTCATACAAGCTTGCAGGAAAAACATGTTGGATCCAGAAAGTGAATGTGAGCCACACATTGCTTCGCTGCATCACTTGTTAAAACAGTATCAATCTTAAAATTCTCATTGTTTTGGCTTTCTTTAAGCAACATGTTCCATAATTGTGCATTGCACTTCACACACAGTCTATCTCACAAAATATGACATTCATTTAAACACTTAAAACAATTTTCTGGTCACTACCCTGCAAAGTCTCTGAAACAGGTATTGTTAACAATATGCGATGCCTCAAACCAATCACAATTTGTCTTTGTATGTTAGATAGTCAAAACTACAGACATGCATGGTACAGTGGCTGGGTGGGCCAAAAATAAATTTTCAACCTGTGCATGGTCTAAAAATCTTGTGGTGATAGGGTTGTTTCACAGGTATTAAAACTCTGTTACTGCCAATCACACTTAAAGTTTTAATTTGCAATCACAGAAAATCTGTGACCAACGTCCATTATCACACATCCATCCACACAAGTGCTTCTTACACGCAATGGTCTTTCCTGAGGGCTGGTGATGGCAAGAAACTGTTGACAGCATCCATGAGCAGCTGCACACCCTTGTTCTTTAGGGAGCTCCCACACAGGATGGGCACACCAACGTTGGCTAGGGTGATCCGACGTATTGCACTAATCAGCTGGGTTGAAAGACATTGACAAATAAAGATTTGATCTTTTGGGGGGGTTGGGGTATCCATAAGTGATAACTGCACAGAATGGATTCATTGTGGTTTGTGGGGTTGAACCGTTGTATTGCACTTATTAGCTAGAATTTTTACAAGAAATTAATTACAAAGAGGACTTTAAACAATGCACAGAATGAATGCACCAAAATTTGCCAGGGGATCCGTCCTATTGCATTAATTAGCTGGCTGGTAAGAAATTGAGAAATATATACAGATTTTATTTTGTTCTTTTGCTTCAGTAAAATTACTGCGTAACTCCTCACAAAGCCACACAATGTTCCATTGAAATCTGCTGTGCTGGCATATGAATTTAAAAAATCATCTGTTTTTTTCTTTAACAATTGGCGGGGATTGAAGATCTTTGGCCGCCATGAGATCAAGACAGTTTGATGAATCGTGAATTATTTTTTGCAATGATATCCATCACGCCTCAAATAGAGCAATATTGAGGGAGGAGATCCACGCTAAATAAAGTAAATTCTCAGGAAATGCCCCCAGCATATTGTTATATAGATACAGTATTGCAGTAATGTGTCCATTCTCACCTCCTCAGATGTGACTTGCAGTGGACTGAAGTTTGAATCGTCTAACATTCTGCCTGCAAATTCGTCATCCAGATCCGCCACCTGTAAAGACAGAAAAAATACAGGTAGAAGCAAAGATGGAAGGCAGAATAGACTGAGAGGGAAAAAGTGTGCACTAGTTTTAATGCAAATTCAAATTCCTTTTCTTGAGAACTCAAACTTTAATGCAAGCCTTTACTCTAGAATTCATATTGAGCTCAGATGAATAGTGTTCAATTCTCCAATTCAGTTAACTCCTTACGCACCATTGTTGCATTTTCCAATAAGTCATATACACAGTGACTAAAGAGGAGGCGTTTTCTGGTACGCAAAGGGTTGTCAAGAGGGATTAATGTCACGCTGCATACAAAAGAGGCTAAAATGCAGTTTCTAACGTATATCTATCTAACTCACAATTTTCGTAAATGTCCCATTATGAACGCAAGATAGTTTTCTGCGTTTCCAAATGATTATCTAAAGAGCAAAAGAAACACAAATAAATCCTCTGTTTCTGAGCCCCAAAATAGACAATATGATGGCATTGGGCGTGTTTATCATCTTTTCATAATTTGAAACGCTTTTCCAAAGGCCTTTACGAACGCGTTTCCAAAGGCCTTTGCGAACGCGTTTAACGAAAACGGTGCGTTTATCAACTCAATCGCCCAAGTCGAAAACCAGCCTTGTCACTGCGCAGCTCTACTGCGCCATTACATGTGCACTGTAGTACAATAGTGTGCGATCGATGTGTTTACGGAAACATGTGGTTTAAAGTCGTTTCAAAACACGTTTGCGTTTATCTCGCTTCTCTAAACGCGTTTCTGGCTCAAACACGTTTGATTGCACAAATTTGCATGTTTCAAAACAGCTTTCCGAACCCCATAATCAAAACACCTTTGCGTTTATCAACTCCCTGAAATGCGTTTAAAAAAAATTAAACGTGTTTGGAAACCGTAATTCTACCAAAAAAAGAGTTGATAAACACGCCCATTAATAAACATCCAACCTGTTCAACTAAATTCAGCCTCGCGGTGTTGATTTCCTCCAGGAGGTTTGCGTCCTGACAATCTGCCACTGGTGCTCGAGAGAAGACGGACCCATCGGAGCCTCTCCCCTGGAGTTGCCAATTTACTGTTTCCATAGTGAGAAGGTCAACGACTCCAGCGAACTTTGATGACCGGCCAATAGGCAACTAGTTGGAGAATAAACATTTATATGATACATTTGTTGGGGTTTAAGTCTTAGTGTGCCCGATGTGATTATATTCATGAGTAATACACATGATTTGTACAGAGCAGCAGATTCTCTAGCACACAGAGGGTTAATCGAACAGATCATGTTGCTACATCTTTTGATGCAGATCCATCACAAGCCAATATAGGTATTAAGGCAAATATTTTACTTGTGAAAATCTGGTAAAATGCTTGAATAAATAGTGGATCACTATCATTTATTTTCGATAGCCACCTTAGATAATCCCATAAAGCATAATTAATCATTATGGTCAAAATTACATATGATTTTGGTTTTCTTTTTTCATTGATCAATTATAATTGCCATAATAGATCATAGCATTCATCCCACCAACGTTTGATTGAAACATTTGTTTTCACAGGGGAAGAGCAGTCTTGATTATGTCCGTGAAGTAGAGATAAATGCTAGCTCCAAGTTTGTCCATCTTGTTTTCCATGAATCAAACATACTTGATTCATCTTGACAGGATTGGTGACATACCAGTCAATCCTCTAGCAATCCTCAACATTCTTACCTGCAGCAGGAGAGGAGTGGTCTTGAGTTTGTCCCTGATGCTGGTGATGCAGAGGTCGACGCTAGCTCCTGGCTTGTCCATCTTGTTCAGGAAGCAGATCCTGGGGATGTTGTGATGGTTGGCCTGCTCCCACACAGTTAATGATTGTGCCTTGGAGGGATTGGAATATTAAGATACCCCATGGTGAGGTAATCATGATTGTGCCTTGGGGGGATAGGAATCAGACCCATTATTCATTGTACAGTGTAGGGCCCTTTTCTCTCTTTCTTCCCCTCTTTCATCATTGCTTGTTCAGTGTCTGTCTGTCTGCCTCTCTTTCTTTCCCTCTCTATCTCTCTTTCTCTGATCTTTCTACTTCAAGTGTAAAATCTATCTATCTCTAGCCATCCTTCCTTCCTTCCATCTATCTATCTATCTATCTATCTATCTATATATATATCTATCTTTCTGACTGTCTATCTATCTATTTATCTACCTATCTATCTTTCTGTCTGTGTGTATGTGTGTGTCTGTCTGTCCGTCTGCATGCCTGCATGTCTGTCTGTCTGACTGTCTATCTGTCTATCTATCTATCTATCTATTTATATATCTAAGTAATATTATATTCCACAGACATTCTATATCTAAATAATATTATATTCCACAGACTAAGAATGTTGCTATATGATTGGTCAAGAGTTGATCACGTGATGAAGCATAGTTTTACCCATCTGATTACCTGAGAAGAAAAGTTTGTTATACTCTAGGTGATAGCACTTTTTGGTTTCGCTGATCTCTTCACCCCTCACAGTCCTAACACGTGATCAATATTTTGAGTACACATGAAAGAAAAGTGAATTACACTCGGACTATCAATTGACTAACAGTAGATCCGTGCAGACGCCGCCGCGGTGCATGGTAATTACAAATTTGTGGTTATATAGCGCTGCGCCGGGCGTGGGTATACAGTTCCTGTTTACCATAGTCGCGTTTCAATCAAAATGGCCCATTATATCTGCATCAGCACAACAACAACATGATTCAGGTAAGTGAACTTCATCCTGTACTGTACTGTAATGTTGCTCGTAGCCCCCTTCCCTCACCCCCCCCCCCCCCACCTCCGATAACCAAAATATGGTCTAACGCTAAATTCTCGGTAGCCGCACTGACCAGAACATTCAATTTCCTGCGGCTTGGGCAAATTAACGGAAGTTCAAGTTGCGCCTCAGCTGCAACACCGCGAGAGTTCCCCTAGGGCGCTCAATGATTTTCTGCTAAAATGCAAAAAGGCAGCTGGAGAGAAATGTATCGCATACTGCAACAAATTTTATCACCAGGTAGAGAGCATGTGCAGTTAAGTAAGAAACCAAAAAGAACTGTCACGTAGCCGCACCGACCCGAACACTTTTGTATGTTACATTGTCATTTTTTGTATAGATAGTTGGTTTCAGATGTGGAATATAAAGCAAATAATCAACTTTTGGTTTCAGGCAATGAGATGAACTATCACTTCCTTGGCGATCTGAATGTATATGCTACCTTTCCTCAGCTGCGCTTCATCCAGATTGCCTCGGAAGTGAAAGTTCGTCCCATCACCTTCACCAACGTTGATTATTTGCTGACTATACATCTGTGAATACCTCCACACCAGCTGATGCATCAAAGATAGCTACAGCTCCATCCAACACTCGAAGACTTCTCTCTACCTCCATAGTGAAGTCCACATGTCCTGTTTATACACAGAAAAGATTAGTAATTATTTTTATTGTACTTTTTTTTCTTTTTTCTTTATATCTTACAAAATTCAGTAGATTTAAAGACCGGTTGTCCCATTTTCAAGTCATGAAACTCAGCAGGAATCAGCAGTATACCCTAAAGATAACAAGTATGAAATCTCGTTTACAGCTTCACAAACATTTTCAGCAGAAGTGAAAAACTATCCTTCTTTACGTTTTAACTGCAGCGAGCATAATCTACATTCGTAATCGTATTGTCCCTCTCAGCGCATGATGCGAGCATTGAATACACGCACCAGGAAGTGGACAAATGCGAACCATTGCGCAAAGCGGTCTCCAATCTCTAGGCTATAGCTTTCGGACGACCCGGCCAAAACCTCCTCACAATCTACTGATCGCTATAAATTCACTCTCTTAGAACTAAACCCTTGTGACTTGTTATGAAAATCAACAAGTTACTTAAAGAGGGGTTGCATTACAAAAGAAATGGGTTATTAGGTTGAGAGATTTTAAGTGTCATTTCAAAACTACAAGCTGCTAATACACAATGAGCTGTCCCCCTTTAAATGCAGCTTGAGAATGCTAGGCATTTAGCAAAGTTTTAAAAACCTTTTTTAATACTATGATTGTACCGTGTTGACATAGCTAGTAGCAATGCAAGGACACATTCCAGTGTGATACCAACAATGCACAGGAAGTGAATAGTAGAGTCACACCTGGAGTATCGATGAGGTTGATGCGATGGTCCTCCCAGAAGAAAGTGACGACAGCCGATGTGATGGTGATGCCTCGATCTCTCTCCTGGGGGAGATAGTCCGTCACAGTGTCACCGCTGTCAACATCTGCGGCAAAGAATACAGATGTCATTCAATAATTCAAAAGAATGGTGTCACAATGTATCTGTTGCGGAGATAAAATGGAATTCCTGATTTTCCAACAGGCACTGGTTCTGATGCTACCAAAAGTTTTACTATTTCCTAAATGCCAAGAGTGGCATTCTGAAAGAAACTTAACCCTATTAGCTAAAGGCCCATTTACACTGGCAAGCAGAAATCACAATTTTTCTAAGACCGGGATCTTTGGGTGTAAGTTGCTAGGCAACTTACATTCAAACAACCAAAACATCACGCCAGAAAAATCACTTCCCCAAGAGTAATTTTTTTGAAAAATCGCATGAAAAATTGCAAAGTTTGCCAGTGTAAATGGTGAGCGTAGAAAAATCACGATTTTTTGCCACATGACTTGCAGCACTCCCGCTGGATTGACTTTGATCTTTCTCTGTAAAATTACGTGTGCAATGACAATGACAATGATGCTCCATTTATGACGTCATAATAACCATGCAGCGTGCCAGTCTCCTTTGGATGCAGTTTTTGGGGGCTAGAGTAAATGGTGAGACATAAAATCGCGATTTAAAAAATCACAATCTTAGCAAGTGTAAATGGGGCTTAAGTAAATTTGGTATATCACAGTCACAAATTGCGGGGAACTTCAGTCAACACTTAAGTTCATTTTCAGTATACCACGCCAGTTGTATATATATTTATTAATACAATCTCACTTACAAATAATTCAAAGCCTCATCCCTCCTTGTATGTCCGACACTGCACTGTTTGTGAGTTTGAGACATTAACCACACTTGTGTATACAGGGTCACCAGAAAATATTTTATGCGTGGCTAAAAAGGGCAGAATATTACTTTTTGTCAGATATCTGTGCTGAGATAAGAACTAGACACATAAGTTTTGTAGGACATATAATTAGAAAGGACGGTCTTGAAAATTTAGCATTGACAGAAAAGATAGAGGGAAAGAGGGGAAGGAAACGAATGAATTGGATGACCAGTCTGAATGCATGGATTACAGAGAGAGCTGCGAGTGAGCGGGAGGTGGAGCTGATTCAAACAACTAGAAACAGAGATTTGTGGCACTCCATGATCGCCTACGTGTCCGGATATGGCACTTAGATAGATAGAGATCTGTGTTGGACGCGTGGTACGCAACTATGGAACGCGTGGCTCAAAGAAAGCAAGAACTGTGTATGGTACCCTATATGAGAAAATTATCATTTCACAGGGACTCATTAAAGATTGTCCGTCCCTTTTGCAAGCTTAAAATTTAAATCACAATCGTAAATTGAAGAAAGTGTGATTCAAGACCTTTGTTATGAATATAGCATGTTGAAGCTTTCTGTATATCTAAAAATTTCAGCCGTTAAATTTCAAACCGACTTCTTTCGTACTACGAAAAAAGTATTAGTCTTTGTTACAGTATCTATGTGGTTATTAGGCATGTGTGAAATTCTAATTTTATGAGTAATTACCAAACTTTGGAGATGATTCTTCTATAGAACAATTTTTTAATTATGCGTTTTATAATTTAATAAACAGATAAATCAATAAAGCAGACTTTTCAACACAAACTGCTAAGAGCCTGAGGTAAAGACTTTTAATCAGACGTTGTTTACGTGCATTATTTGAATTTTACACTTTCGTATCAGTTTCAAATTATAAATATACAGCTTGCTAACACTTCTCTATATGTTTTGCCAATGTTTCAATGGTTTTGTGGTGATCTGAAAAAGGGTCGGGCTGTCTTTAAGCATTGCCCTGAGCCCCCAGTGTATTTTCTTCCTCTCACACCTACCTCCTAAATGCCTTGTTGTCCCAGAATAGAACAGCATTCTCTCTGTGGTCGTCGTCTTCCCGGCATCAACGTGAGCCATGATGCCGATGTTTCGAATCTGCTCAGTAGGCAAGTCCCGACTTGAGTCTACAGGTATGACAGAAATGAACATGGTCTTGAAAAAAAAAAGGAAGCACCTTACATACAATTAAGATATCATGATTTATTGTAAGATGTTGCTTGTAAGTATTGGCTTACGTGGTGGTGTAGATAATACTTGAACTTTGTGGTGCACCATGTGAGACAGGGAGGGACTGATGATTGGATTTTTTTCTAGGACTTTTTCAGGACTTCCACAGTCCTTTTTAGGACTCTCCTAGAAAGAACACCAACAGTTCTTTACAGGACTACCCCCCCCCCCCCAAACTGTCCTTTATAGGACTAACCCAAGGAAGTCAACAGTCCTTTTTAGGACTACTACATTCTAGAGAGAATGCAATCACCAATCCCTCCTTCTTCTCTACCATGGTGCACCGCAAAGTTCAAGTGTGATTTATTGTAAATGTGTTGAGGAGAATGCAATGGAATACTAATGAACAAATATGAGAGGAAGAAGATAATTAAAGAGACAGACACTGGCATAATATTGATTTAATAAAAATGAGAAAATTACAGCTAATGTCTATGAACTACATTCTATGTGAAATCTTAAAGTGTCACTTTTTTAATGAAATTGCTGGTTTCAAACTTTCTCAAATCAATTTCCTGTGATGTGGTTTTGGGTGATGGCATGAGGCTACAGTATAGAATATTCAGATTTCGGGACATGTCGTATCAAGATGATTTGAGTAGAAGGAACAAATTCTAACATCACTTTCCAAAATGGTAACGAATCACAAAGAAAAAAAAAAAGAGGACAAAAAAGGGCAAAAGAAGCTTTTTCTTTACTGAAAACAATTTATTCATTCAGCTAGGCCTATTAATGTATGAAAAATGTAATGCAGAACTTACCTGATTTACATCTGAAACCATGATAAACTCTCTCCTTGAATTTGTACCTCGTCCTTGACATCTGAGTGACAAGACAAAATTAAGCAATGAGGATCTAGATCAAATCTTTAAAAATATGCCAACTAGATCTAGATCAGTCTTTCGGTAATCCTGGGTTTTAGGGGGCTAAATTATTTGCACACATAAATGACCACTAACTTCACCCAACTCATCTCAACATATAGACCTCCCCACCCCATCAAAATGTACTCTGTTTAGGGTTAGGGTTAGGTTTAAGGGGATACCCTGGTCCCCGATTGCCAATTAATATTTAGGTTGTTGAGATGAGTTGGGTGAAGTTAGCAGTCATTTATGTGTGCAATAATTTAGTACCAGTCTTTCTGGTACTCACGACACTGTAGTCTGTAGACCGAAAAATCAGTCTCTATAGGACGTTGGATCCGCTGAGATTGCATCTGGCTCCTCTGAACGCCCTATTTGGGGGTATGTCCAAAAATGTCATTTTGATTAAAGAATGCCCCCGAATGAGACGGTTATTCCTGTCTATGTAGTCTGTAGCATACGATCAATGAAGTGGATCAATCCTACATTTGTTCCTACATTAGGTCATGGTTACTTCAGTTTAAGCCAAGGTTTAATTGCCCATTAGCATTATTATCAATTCCAAGAAGGCACACGTCTCTTTGTCAGGTTCTTGACCTTGGCTTGGAGGCCTTGGCTTGGCTTGGGGATTTGCAAGCGTCCAGCCCCGCTCTCCTCGACCCGTGCGATGCCGCTGGGCTACCGCCAGCGCTCTGGCCGTACTCCGCACTGGAATCCTGCTGAAACTGAAAGTACCAAGTATAAAAACCCACAGGCTTTGCACTTCTCCTAAAGACTTTCAACATTGCTTAATAGGTAAGTGGTAAGTTTATACTCACATAATATGAGCATTGAGGTATTCTCCTTATTAGCGATGAACAGTAACGTGGGAAGAAACAGGACGACATCATTTTTGTGCAGCTAATATTTATTGACGGGAGATCACATTTAGCAGACTACCATTGCAGCCATTCCCAATCCATGCCGTTCAACGGCTTTACAAACGCAGATGGCAGCAGAGCACTTCGAGACAATCAACAACTTTCTACGGAAGAATAAACTACTGTATTAGGCCATGTATAATTTACATCTCACCAACCGTCTTTACGGTACCGATACCTTTATGAAGGGAAAAATATGTAAAAGTATATATTAACTCTCCTTTCATTGGTCTTAACAGTCTCCTAAGCGGCTTAGTCTTTCACTCTAATAAAAATGTAAAGGTATCGTATTGACTCGTTGTCTTTCCAATTAGGCCTACTTCGCAAAGGCTGGTCAAAGGAAACATTTACAATTTTTTATTGTATATGTATGCCATAATGCCTATAAAAAGAATGATGGTACAAAAAAAAGAGATAATCCAAGTTCAACAATCAATAATCTCCAGATATGTGCCTTAGCACAATCTGAATTTGTGCATATAATGTTACAAATGACTTGGTAATGTGCAATATGAACCAATTCACTTTCCGCAAGATTAGAGAAGTTAAGTGTTTTGGTTGATAAAAGTCAGTGTATGTTCATGTCATATCGTCTTCTACATATTTCTTCATTTAAGATGGAGGAAGAAGAGCATAGAGGAATGAATTAAGGGAGAGGAGGCCGGGGAGGGGGTGAGGAGGTGGGAGAAGAGACGGAGAGGTGGAGGATAATGATTCACTCGTCCTCTTTCACAATATTTTCTCCTGCTCCTTTTCCCTTCCTTCCCCTCTTCCCTTCCCCCTCCCCCATCCCTCCTCCTCCTCCCCATTTCTTCCACCCCTCCATACTCTATTGTTCTCCTCTCCTTCTCCAAGTACTCATCCCCCCCCCCATCCCTCTTTCTCCTCCCCCTCCTCTGCCATCTCTTTCACCCCTTCATATTCTTTTTTTTTTTCTCTCCTCCTCCCTCCTTTTCCAAGTAAAAGGAACATTTCTACCCCCCCACCTCCTCTCCATCCTTTTCTACCTCCTCTTCTCAACATGATCTTTCCTTTCCCTCCTCACCCCATTTTCTCCTGGAGCCCCTCAACCCTCACCCCCCCCCCCTTTCCTCGTACCACCCTCCTGCCCTCTGGCCATCCTTGTTATAATTGCACAAACTTATTACTGTATAACTGTTGGGAAAATGTAATTTACTAATTATTCACCTAATCACTCTGCTCCCATATCCATTGTACCTATATCTTCATGGTATAGCTTCTGAAACTCAACACACATAAATGAAAATTGCACAATACAATATGTTGTCTTAAATCTTGCATAGATTTATTGCCTCCAAATTGACTTAACAAACATGCCACTACAACAGCATGAATGACAAGATAATCCACGTTCCTTACCTGAACTACATACAAATACAATACATGTGTATATTACTCAAATGGATGGACACACATACACATGCACACACACACACGGACAGACACATGATATTCACAAAACACACACAAAACAAAGAAAGTATATATCTCTAGAGTTACATCTTAGAACACAATGTTCATAGTGCTTTTATGCACAGGAGGAATGGAAAAAAAATGATTTGGTCAGTGGTATAGGGATATTTCACAGTAATTCTACAGTTCCTTGGATGGACTCTTTCCAGAACGATACTGACTCACAAGTTTTCAAACATATGAACAGATATATTTTACATATACAGTCCACTCCTGGTATGAGGAGCACAGATCAGGCGTGTATCCAGGATTTTTAAGAGGGGGGGGGGTTCGAGCTGAATTTTTGTAGTCATGGAGGGGGGGTAGTCATGATTTTTTTTTGTCATACATTATAAGGTAGAGGTTCCGTTCGTCTACCAGACTGACCTCTGGGGAGACAAGCAGAAAATTTAAAAAAAAAAAAAAGGAAAAAGTGTGTGTGTGTGTGTGTGTGTGTGGAGGGGGGGGGGGGGGGGGGTTCATGCCCAAAAAAATGAAAAAGGGGGGGGGGGGTTGAACCCCAAACTCCCCCCTCCCCACCCTGCATACACGCCTGGCACAGATACATGGAGAAATTGTTGTAACAAGGAAATTCCCCTCTCTTAATTTTAAAGAGGTCATGTGCAAATGAATGTGTTTAGTATCTTCAATATTTTGTTATAATGATGTAAAATTGGCTTGGTCCCAAGCACCTTGTTACAACTGGAGAAAACTGCATTCATCTTAGGACTCTAAAAGGACAAACATAGTTTGCGGCTGTTGCTTGGCAAAATAGCACACCTCTAGTAGGATCCTGCTAGGATCCTGCACAAACTTTCTCTGCCCCAACGATACATTAGACCACTTTGGTACAAACTCTTTAGTCTTTAGTCTGGTAATACACACTATTTGCAGTATGGAGTGTGGCAGGGAAGAAGTACAAGAATCTTTCCATGCAGCCATGTTCTCACTTCGGTAAAATTCAAGTGGAGTGCAGTAGTGGCAAACTTCCTCTGTGTGAACGCACCATTAAAAATAGCCGCTAAGGACACAGACTTCATAGATCCTTCTGAACTGTACACCTGTGCCCTACGGAGTAGACACCCTGCTCTGAGATTTCATGTCACGTAAGAATTGATGTATGCTATAGTCCACCAAGACCACTAGTATCACAGACCTAAAACATGTCATGGGATCACAAAACTCATTTCAGACAAATTTTTAAACAAAATTGTCCTCTTGAGTACAATTAACAATGTGACGCAGCGGAACTCAACACATTCTTATATGTACACCAATCATTTATAACTTATCCAGTTTATTGTATAACTTGTGGTGATTATTTCACATCTTCACAAAAAACACATTAAGTACCAGGGTAAATACTATTTGATCCCTCTCCTTTTGCAATACTGCTGCAGCCTCTTTTATGTATCATGCTACAGTAGCTGTGATTTTCCTTTTCATTTCGGTCTGAATAAATAAAACAATGCCCGAATATTTTAATCCTCACATCATACAAACAAAAGCTTTTAAAAAAAAATTGGCAGCAATTCTTGGTAACACACTTTTTGGTCTGTACTTACACATTTCTATCGACATTGGAAACGTGCTATAGTCGAGCTGGAATGCTCAAACCACTGTCTATTCCTGTTTGGAAAACGCATTGCACATCACAAACATACATGTAGTGGACAGAATGAAAGATCTCTGCATGCATTAATCTGCTTCTACTCTACCCTACTTTTGGAGGAACGCAGACGAGCGAGTATCAAAAGAAAGAAAAAAATGTACACATCAATATAAACTGATCGACCTGTTAAAAACGTCGTCACATTCTCAAAGTTGCTTTGGTCATCTGAAGAAACACACAAACATGACAGCAATTTGTACACATGGGAAGGAGACAGCATTTGTCACCGAGAGTAATTTTCTAAATTCTGATTATTGTATATTACATGAAGCAAAATAGCGTGCTCATTTAGCAATTCATTCATTAAATATATTCAAAATTCTGCATGTCTTTTAAAAAAGTGACAAAGAAAAGTATATTATTTTTTTGAACATTTCGAAAAGAAATTTCAGACCTGCAAATTCTAAGCCTTATAATTACTCACAATTGATCACTGAAATTGATTGGTGAAGAAATGGATAATTGCTCCCTAATCAATCATTTCTCAAAGGGATAAAAGTGACAAAAATAACTCCAAATAACACCTTGAGAAAGCATCACTGTATACTTAATTCACAACATGAATTAAATTAAAGTTGGCATGTTACCATGCTAACACATGCTTTATGATTTTATTTGATAACAACAATGATCAATCCCAAAAGGACTTGGTAAAACATGTGGTCTTTACCCTGCATTCTTAAACAATCTTGGAACACATGCCACATGAGTAGGGAATGAATGATAAAACATGATTACTAATGTATCTCGCTGTTTACATTTTCATCATTCAACTACCCGTAGCCACATTAACAAATAATGGCATCCTCAAAAAGATTGAATCGTTGTTTTGTCATTAAAATGTGTTTGTGTTGTACATACAAATACACAAAAAGTAATTGTTTACTTAGAATGATTTCAAAATCCAAATAGGCAATATACCATTGTGGAGGAAATAGGGTTGGATTTATGAATTCATCATGTCAATCATATCAAGCGGATCAAAGGCAAGTCTGGGTTTACTTTGTAGAACTGACAGAAATAAATCATTGGATACAGTTACCAACTTTTGATTTCTACTGGACCAATCACGGAATATAAGCCATGATTTGTTCATGACGATCAAAATACAAAATATTCAAGCGTCAATGATCATGTTACAGATAAGACTACATACAAGATACATGTATACAATACAACAACACACAATTCTAACAAGCATTAAAGCATATTACTGGGTATTCAATTACAAGATTAATAGAGTAAAATCAATAAGCATTACTACATATATTACATCACTTGTCTTTCTATACATGTTTATCAAGATTAACATGGTGAAAATTTGGCACCATACATAATTGCCACTGGAACTGGAAAATAATGAAAAGTAGTCTTAACTTTTTGTAGTATTCTTAAGAACATACTGTAATGTAGTATTCATCTCAAAGATTCCATACAAAAGGATTATAATTCCTGATACAACATGGTTGCTTGGGTATTAACTACGGTGCTCTGTATATATATACACATGTGTTTCTCTCAGATTCTTGTCAGCATTAAAGGGTGGTTTGGAAAACACACTGTGCAAAACAGGTAGTTTTTATATTAAAGCCACACCACGTTCACAAAGTCAAAAGTAAAAATACATGCAAAGACTACTGGTAAATATGTAATTCAGTCACATATATTCATACACATACCCATGCATTCATGGGCGCACACACACACACACACACACACACACACACACACATACACACACATACACGCGCACACACACACACACACACACAAAAAAAAAAAACACACACAAAAAAAAAAACCACACACACACACAAACACACAACTTTGTCCATTTAAAAGTACATGTACATGTACATGTACATACACTGTTTATATACATTTATCATACAAGCATTGCTTCTCCGGGTGCAGGTAATTTACAGTCATCATTTAAACCTTCCCCTAAACATTCTTCTCCCATGCAAAGCATTACACTCTGAATATATATCATGTTTGATATAAATCAAAATCATAATGTTCAAACACTCTCATACCTTCTGTATTATATGCATATTCTGACTGCAGCACTTAATGGCGGGCTGGCACGATTCCCATTCTTTGACACAATCCAAGACAATATCCTTTTCAAAAACAAATATGGAACATGGAATTTGCATTACAGTGTCCATAGTTTGTGGAGAAATTTATCCCCCTCACCCCCACCACCCATCCCCACCCACCCAGTGATACTGATAAATATGCCACCATGACTTTTCATGCACCCGAAAGGCTTCAGTTGAGAAGTAGTCAGGGAAGTCATTCTTCCGCGAAAAAACGTGGAGATTGGAAAGATACTATCCTTCCCAGGAGCCCTAGAACCAATGTTTCACACTCAACAATCTTATTTTGCAGAAACGCTTCACACGACAAGTGCCTGACACCTTGACTTCTACCCAACTGCCCCCCGTTATCAAACAAAAACTCTTTGTTGACCTTCCATAATCATAATCCCTAATACGCTTTCATACAAAAAGTAATATCTCGACGACTTCGCAGCATTTCATTCCACTCCTTCCCTCCACCAGCTGACAATGTGACATGCATTCCTTAACTCCAACGCTAAATATAAAAAGAGAGACGGCGTATACTATGAGAGAATCACTCTGAAGGTGCTACTCCAACTCTGGTGAGACGGTGGACCGCCTGGGGAGGTGTTGCACCAAGCTGTTCTCAAGCTATGAACGACTTTACGCACGATTGGTGACCCTATCTTGTGCTAAATCAGATTCTCAAAGATTTTGACTCCCAACAGCTGAAAGTTGTAATCTGATCTTAATCATTCAAAATTCTTGTTGTCAACAAGTATCGGAATACAAAGTTTATGATTTGTTGAATTTGATTAGGATTGTTGCAAATTAACTCCCACTATGTTAAAACAGAAACTAATTTGGGTATCTGATTTAGCACAAGAAAGGGCTACCAGTCGTGCGTAAAAGTCGTTCTTAGCTTAAGAAGAGCTGAAACACCCCCCAGGGCATTCAAACACTACATGCAGCGTTCACACGGGGGCATTAGTGTTCCTGTGAGAACGCAACCCAGAGAGCTCCAGAGGAAGGGGGTGAAGTGTATCCAAAGTGACAGCACAGGAAGAGCTTTTTACGGATAGATTTGGTCACATGAGCTGCGTGCTGGGGAACACCCAGTGTCCCGCGTGGGTGGGTACACCATCTTGGAGCAGGCTGTACGTTTCACCGGCCGCCGCACCTTGACTCATCTCGGTGTGGCCTAGTCCCTAAGACCCATTAATCATAGACGGCTACGGACAGCTCGACACACCCCATACTGAGTCACACACACACACACACACACACACACAGTCATACACTCAGAAATATATACCCACATGTATCAATTCGCAATTAAGTACATAAATGCACACATGCAAAGAACTACATGACGTATGTATACACAAACGAGCACACGCCCACATACTCACACCCACCGGACTTATACATGTACATCAATACACAGTCATAGAAAGGAAACCCCCTCCTCCCCACACCCATACTCACACACTCACACACAAGCACATACAAACAAACACACATGCATGCATACAAATATTCACATGCACTTTTATTTGATAAGAAAGTAGGACAGAGACATGCAATAGGAAGGGTTCTGTGTGTAACGGTGATGCGTAACAACGGGAGCAGGCGATGGCGCCGTTGCTTCACGAGGACGGTAGCTCGTTGCTGGGCTTCTTAAAGACCCTGCGGGCCAGCTTGTGGAGGCTCATCCCCCGGCTCTTCCGTTTGGACCGCTTCTCCTGGGCTTCAAGCTCCGCCCGCTCTTTCTTCCGGATCTCCCGCACCAGAGTGTGGAAGACGTCGTCGACGAAGTGGCGGAGCGCCGCCGACGTCTCAAAGAACGGACAGTTGAACTCCCTCGCCAGGGCGTGGCCTTCTTCTGTTTGGACCTGTGCGATGGGACGAGGGAAGGCGGGGGAGGATGAGATCATGAGAGGAGAATAGTGATCAGCGAAGCCAGTTTTCATTTTATTTGAGTCGTATAAAAACATGCAAAACATAAATAAACAATGAGATACAGGAATGGGGAAAAAGATTAATAATCCTGACATGGGGGCACCATTTCCAATTCTTTTGTCTTTAACATAACAAAATGACATCATAGTTTGTCTTTTGTGCAACAAAAACTGCTGCTCTAAACAGTATGTGTCAATTACTTGTGCAAAATACATCAATGGCATACAAAGATTCAAATACCACTTGCAATGGGATGAGGGAAGGCGAGGGAGGATGAGATCATGAGAGGAGTATATTGATCAGCGACGCCAGTTTTGATTTTATTTGAGTCGTCTAAAAACATGCAAAACATAAATACACAATGAGATACAGGAATGGGGAAAAAGATAAACTAAATAATCCTGACATGGGGGCACCATTTCCAATTCCTTTGTCTTTAACATAACACAAGGCATTAGCAATATTGTGTCTCGCCCACTTGCGAAAATAACCAGAAATATCGCGATCTCCGTTGCTACGCAAAAGAATTGTCTCTGGGGGGCATAGAAATGTAAAAAGGTTAAAATTAGTGCTGCAGTTGAAAACAGAATATGGAATAAAGTTTCTGAAATTCTGTGCACAAGTTAGGAAGCCTTCACCAAGAGTCTTGCAAGTAAACTTTAATGTATGACCTCAAATGACCTTTGACCTTATCATGTGACCTCTTACAGCACAATAACATGCAGGTGCCCCCAGTGCATCCATCATCCAAGTTTGATTGCCATTGTAGCAACATGTGATGAGTTATGTGTGATAAGAGAGTCTTGCAAGTAAACTTTAACGTATGACCTCAAATGACCTTTGACCTTATCCTGTGACCTCCAACGGTACCATAACATGAAGGTACCCCCAGTGCATCTATGACCCAAGTTAGGTTGTAATCCAAGCAACCTATGTGAAGTTATTTGTCAAAAGAGAGTCTTGCAGGTAAACTTTAACGTATGACCTCAAATGACCTTTGACCTTATCCTGTGACCTCCAACGGTACCATAACATGAAGGTACCCCCAGTGCATCTATGACCCAAGTTAGGTTGTAATCCAAGCAACCCATGTGAAGTTATTTGTCAAAAGAGAGTCTTGCAGGTAAACTTTAACGTATGACCTCAAATGACCTTTGACCTTATCCTGTGACCTCCAACGGTACCATAACATGAAGGTACCCCCAGTGCATCTATGACCCAAGTTAGGTTGTAATCCAAGCAACCTACGTGAAGTTATGGATCATAAGAGAGTCTTGCAGGTAAACTTTAACATTTGTGACGAACGACGGACGACGGACGACGGACGGACGACGGACGGACGACGGACGGACGCCATTTGGATCCCTTAGTCTCGCCTTCACCTCCGGTGGGCGAGACAAAAATGACATCAAAGTTTGTCTTTTGTGCAACAAAAACTGCTGCTCTATACAGTATGTGTCAATTACTTGTGCAAAAATACATCAATGGCGTACAAAGATTTAAATACCACTTGCAATGAACCGATGAACAGGCCATAAAGTATACAGGCAGAGAGAAAGTACACTAGAGCATAGTGTTTAAAACACTTTCCGAACATTAATGTTAGGAATGAGACACAAGGTGGTTCGCGAACCAAAAGTTTTGCCTGATTTTGCAATCAATAAAAAATAAGTTGTTTTTCAAATATTTAAAATGGTGCCTAGATGACCTTTGACTTCATCATCCTCATCAACATGCAGGCGGTTTTACCGAGGGATCATTTGGATGAAGTATGAAGACAATTAACGCAGAAATAAAAAAAACTGAAAGGAAGTTAAACCAAAACTTTAAGAACAAGCTCCTGCACATTTGTGTCAAGTTTGATCCAACCTGACATAAAGATTTTTTTTTTTTAAATGATCAACATGGCCTCATATTATTTGACCTTTTGATCCCTAGATGACCTTTGACCCCATCATTCTCATGAAGACAAATGCTATTACCCAAGGATCATTTCATTTGTACCAAGTGTGATCATAATTGATGCAGAAATAAAGAATTCAGAGCAAGCCAAACAAAAACTTTGAGAAAAATGATGCACACAGCCTTATATCATTTGATCTTCTGATCCCGAGATGAACTTTGACCGCATTATCTTCATCCTTGGGTATTACCCAAGGATCATTTGCATGAAGTGTGATTACAATTGATGCAGAAATAAAGAAAAGGGGAAGTTAAATAAAAACTTTAACATTTTTGTAACAGACCAACAGACTAACAGACTATCAGAGTAACAGACCAACAGGAGAAGTGTTTACTAGGTCTCTGCCGAACTTCGTTCAGGCGAGACAAAAAGATGAAATAGCAAGAGAAGTAAATATATCATGGAAGGCTAGGAAGCCAGTAATGAATCTGCAATAAGCCAGTTTGCCTCTAAATAACACAGTGAAACAGCGAAAATGGATTAATGAATAATGCTCAGAGGCGTGACGTTAATCTACTCAACAAAAACTTGAGAGGAAAATGTGAAATAAGAGAAATATCTGTATCAAGGATGCTGGTTATTTGCTTGTCTGTGGTATTTGTATCACAATGGAAAGGATATGGGAAAATCAAATAATGTCATTAGATATGGCCTTACTCGTGCTGAACACAGAGAATGAGGAAAGAAAATATGAAATAATGAGAAGATAATGAGAAGAAAATCTTTATCAAAGATGCTTGTTATATCTTACATGTATGTCCATGGTGTGAATGTCACGAACCAGTTTGTATCAAAATAGACAGGGATATGGGACAATCAAATAATACCTCTAGGGATATGGCCTTACTCAACCTGAATATGGGGAATGTGGTAAAAAAAAAATGAAATGATGGGAGAAAAATCCATACATCAAAGATGCTGGTTACATATGTGCGTGTATGTATCAAAACAGGCAAAACAAATAATGCCCTAGGACATGGCCATATTCTATTTAACAAGCAAGAAATGATGAGAGAAAAATCTGTATCAAACATGCTGGATGTATCCATGGCATGAACAACACTTGCATAACCAGTTTGTTTTTATAAAATATACAGATATGGGCAAAACAAATAATGCCCTAGGACACGACCTTACTCTATATGAGCATAAGAAATGACAGGAAAATATGAAATTATATAAAAAATGTATCAAAGATGCTGGTTGTATATAGATCCATGGTGTGAATATCACTTGTAGACTCATTATTTTAAGAAAGACAGAGATATGGCCCAAAACAAATACTGGTCTAGGACATGGCCAATTTACATTAAAATACTTACCATATTGGCTGGTATACGTGTATTTATACTGTATACGCCATATATTTTGCCAGTCTAATTTTTCTCGAATCAGGACTTCTCGTCAATTCCACAAGTGGTTAAATTCGTGATCGCGAACTACGTGTACTGTGCTCTAAAACGTCGTTTTCATAGTTTCGCGGGTTAAATTCGAAAAATTCATGAAAATAAAAACCATGTGAAATATATGGCATTAACAGTATTTGAGTTCCTCTATAATGAAGGCACTACATGTTGCTTCTACATGAAATTCCATATTTGATGTTAATGTGGATATTGACAAATAAAAGTGAATTGCAAATAATTTAAAAAACATACCTTATGACTGAATATCTATAACATCACTTTTTGACAAATTTTTGTCAATTTTGGCAAAGTACCTGAAGGACAGAGACAGACAACTGAACACACGCCTGGAGCCATCAGGGCAATATGCGATTGCATCAGGGCCTAAAAACTAGTCCATGTAGTAACTATCATAAGGCCTGGCTTCTAGGCAACTGGGCGTTTCCTCATCCAAACTAAGTCTAGAATCATAAAAATAGTGAATTTATCATTTTCATCTTTTCCAAGTCCATCTGAGCCGAGAAAAAATTGAAAATGATTAGGCTTCTGCAGCCAGATGCCTATATCTAATAGTTTTCAGGTCTGTCCATTTGTCCCCCATCTGTCCCTAGTGTATTAACACAATACCTTCAGAGCCATACAACAGATTCACTTCAAACTTAGTACCTGTATGCAAGTCATGAAAGCAAATAAAATGTGTATTGGGGTGTGACTGAGGTCAAAGGTCAACAAACTATTCCAAAAGTGGCCAGGCCGTGACGACCACAGCGCTGCTACTTACCACTCTCATGTGCTCCAGGTCGTACTTGTTTCCCACCAGCACAATAGGGATGTCCTCGGTGTTGCGGACCCGCTCAATGAGCTTCTTGAACTCGGCGGCCTCCTGGAAACTCCTGCGATCCGTGATGGAGTAGCAGATGATGAACCCCTCCCCTCTCCTCATGTACTGATCCCTCATCGCTGTGAATTCCGCCTGGAGGTAGGAGGGGCAAATGAGCATCATCATGATCGGTGGACAATCTTACAAAGGATCATTATTTATTTGGCCATAAAAATAATATTACATATAACAACATCATAACACGGAAATACTTGGATAACAAAAAAAGGACACAATACAATAGAATATAAATGACAGGAAGCGATGGCGTCTGGGTCAGGGTCCATAAAAATGAGGTAATTCGCTATTGCCCAAGGGCATGTGCATCATCACCAACCCATCACAAAGTTTCACAAATCCTTTGGGTGCTTGGAAATGTAGCGTTATTGTTCAAAGGACATTTACATGTGAAAAAGGGTAAATTTAGAAAGGTAGGATTAACACATTTTTTATGTTTTGTCGGTCCATTATGATCAACCAATTCCTCGTAGATCCACCTCCTACATTTTGATAACTATTAGTTGCAATGTATAAGTATCAACTTCCTATGGTTAGAATCAGTGTTTCTATGTCTATTAAAAACCGCATTTCAATACGTGGCTCTTTGATACTGTAATTAACAACTCTATATGTGATTACTGCTCATACATGTAAGTATTTCAAAATGCAAAGATCTCTGCATTTGGAAATAGTAAGGCCAATCAATTAGTTGGGTTTATCAACTGCAAACATAAGCCTGAATCACATTTGAAAACGCTGATTATAGACTAGACGAGAGTTGATAGATATGCACCCCTGGGCGTTCTATGGTACAGTGCATGGTATGTGAAATGCATCCTTACCTGGCCAGCTGTGTCCAGAATGTCCAGCTGCCCAACCTCTCCATCAATGACCGCTTGCTGCAGGTATGCATCCTCTGTAACCAATGGCAACAAATTCATATGAAAGGGGATATTTTCTAAAAATTTCTTCTAATTCTCCACTGTTCCTAAGCATGGGCACTGGGGGCATGGTCCATTCTGGTATTTCTTTGATTTATGTAAATTAGTTCTGGAACTGTGACGCAGCTCAGGAAAGAGAGATGTAGCATTACATGATCGCATATGTCAAAGGATATCGCACTTACACTACAGCTCAAAGGAATTAGCATAGGGAAAGGGAAAGGAAAGAAAGGGAAGGAGCCACAGATTTAAACCGCTGTATATTTTGTCCAGTTCAGTATGAAACACGATGCTTTAGCCAAAAAAGCATTATGTTTCATGCTGAACTGGACAAAGTATACAGCGGTTTAACACTGCGGCTCCTTCCCTTTCCCTTTCCCTATACCAATTCCTTTGAGCTGTAGTGTACATACATGTAGATCTTACATATGCTTTTAAACTCACTCAGTGACATGTATGACATGCCCTACACCTTTAAAAGGGAGTGAATTCTGGACATTAATTACACAGGATCAACATGAGAAAAAGTTTATCTGTACTATATGTAGCTATTTTTAACCCTCTCAGTACTATCCACTGACAGTCGCATGTCAATTTTAACAGTGTACATGTATTGCCTGTATGTAGATGGGATTGAGACATTGTGAAGATGTTTGGTAGGTTAAATGCTTCTCACCAGACACCTTCACGGGCTACTTCCAAAAGAAACAAATTGTACATGTATGAATGTACCGGTGCAAAAGATTTTCACGTCTTGAAACTGGGAGGTACAGTTCAAAGCTGGCATCATGATTTTCCTGAATTGTAATTTTCACAGTATTTAAAATTGATTGATGTTTTGTATTGAAACTTTATTTTTGGCTAAGAAGTTTCTACTCAATTGATGGTATGTGTACATTAAAGGCATGGAAGTTTGAGCTTCAAGTGCATTTTTACATTTTTTTTTACATTTTCTCTGTAGAAGCAATGAAAGAGCTACATGAACAATTTTGTTGCATTTTTTCCTTTCCACTAACGAGTTCAGATATTACTTGATTGCATTTTCTAACATTTTACGGAGTGTTTCTTGAGAAATATGGAATTGTGGTTAAAACCTGGATAACAACAAAACACTTTGAATGGTAAAGGAACTACATGTACACATACAGTTGTATGATTATTCTAAACAATATACCACCCAATGAAGTTAACAAAGTCTATCATACCAGTAATCAACAGAAAATAGGTCCATTGTTATTTCCATTTCACTGACAATTTTTTTTCTCTGCTTAATGTTAACATAAAACCCACGTATATATATAGACTATCCCTCCATCACACTAGTTTCCAGGATTTCCTGCTAATGTAAATAACATGCCGACAAGACATAACATACAGGTACCATAAGTGAACTTTGTATTTCCAGCAATGAACATTTCGGATTATATGTATGTCGTACACTTCATACAGCCCCACTCACACTTAAATGAAAGCAAACATACAATGTACCCCCGTACTCAAAACCGAGTTTTAGATTCTTTAAATAGAACATTTACACACTGCATGCCCAATGTACAGGAAAACCTGGAAACATGCTCAACGCAAAAATATTGTTTTAAAAACAAATTCAAACAAAACTATTATGTAATTGAAATTATTTCGTGCAAATGAAAATGGCAGATAGTTTGCATTTTGCAAGTTGGTAGAGTAAACTACTACTTACTGTATATAAATGTCATAATTTACATTCTGTTTCCCAAATTTGCAAATTATAAATTTTAGATATACATGTATGTGCACAAGAACACATTAAATAGAAGTTAAATCATGAAAAAGCTGCAAAAAGTTTACCAATGGTGGGGTCATGATATTCCAGGAAACTGTGTGTAACAAACTGCAACGTCAGGGCTGTGAAAAAAAGTAAACATTAAAAAAAAAACATGTCAGTCAAGCAATCATATGGATGCAAACAATAACATATTGAAATATTCATCATCATAAGCCTGCAATATAAATCACTCAAACCACATTAATATGCAGGAGCGACATGTAGGGGCAGGGTGGATGAGTGGTCAATAATAGTTAATATTATTCGGCTAAGTCTAGTATTGATTACAGATTGGTTGAATGCGGTCATGTGTCAACAAGATCGGTATGTTGCCCACTGATGTCATTTTGCTAGTCAACATAACCATGAAAACGCTGATACTAGTGTTACATTTGTATGTTTCCCTAGTATTTTGCATGCAAGTGAACACGCTCATACGAGCTGCGCTCATCCCCCTTGTTATATGCGCACTGTACAGCGCATACTCTGTCGGCCTAACCTATGTGCGTACATGTACAATGTATTCGATACGTTGCATGTTTTAACCACACAGCCGCATGCAATGGGCCTACCGATGCAAGGTGGAGTGATTTTATTCCAACACATTTTACAAATATGTTAGACAAAATGTTCGGTAGACTAACCTGAATAATATATCAAATGTTGGCTTCTTTGCCGTAAACATCACAAAATGTTTAAACCTCAGAGTTTTCCACTACTGCTTTCGGAACAAATAAGTCCCTTGCCTTTGGCTCGTGACTTATTTACGTTCCCTCAGCGCAGTGCAAATTCCTTCGGTATGAACATTCTGTGATGTTTCTTCCTGTGGCAGCCAACATCTCTATACTGTGAAACACATCCCTGGGTAATAAATGAATACATGATGACATGTATGGTACATGACACATGCATGTTCACAGCCACCACTGTGCAATAAACGCAAACATACATGTACACTGCACATTACATGTACAGTGTACCGGTACATGTTACATGCCTTTTTTTTTGCAAATTGAATTTTCGGTACAAAGCTTTTCCTGTGTATTTAGCTATTCCTCCGTACCAGCAGACTATTTCATGATACTTATGTTTGTCTAAGGGACTTCCACACTCCCTCCAATGTTTCTTCCACATGCACAGAACTTTAATATCAATATCAGAAACCAACTCCTGTATATTTTTTCATGGATAACATTGTTATAGACTTATTCCTTTTGGGATGTTACCCATGAACACCTGCCCCCATTATTTAATGTATATGCACGCATGGTACTAGATTGGTATAAGACGCCATCTTGATACTTAAACACTGAATATTTTGGTGTCACTACTCCACAAGTGCTTAAAATATGACAGGACATTTTTGCACCCTTAAACTGACGCTACTAAAATAAAACTTTTACAAAAATCACAGTTATACACTCCAGCTCAAAGGAATTGGCATTTGTAAGGAAAGGGAAGGAGCCGCAGTTTTAAACAGCTTAAGCCTAAAAAGCATTGATGTCTCATGATGAACTGGACAAAATATACCACGGTTTAAAACTGCAGGGTCCTTCCCTTTCTTCCATTTCCCTTTCCCTATGCCAATTACTTTGAGCTGTAGTGTATGTATAAAGAGCCAATTACAAGCATTCTAAAATGCCTTTCCCTCATCCAGTTTCCACAACTACATGTGCATGTATGTTTATCACTGTTACAAATGCTCACAAAAAAATTAAGGACAGTATATATCATAATCTTGAGCAAAATAACTTCCAATAGGGATTGAGCTATCCTTAATATATTTCCTGGAAGAATGCACATTCTGTAATATGACATTTTCCAAAAGCTGTTTATTTACAAAAATGTGCATACTTAATCTTAATATGTTCTTTCCTTTGTAAATTCAGGAAGGAAGATAAGAGTAGACTATGGTAAAAGAATAGGTGCATTTCAAAATAATTTACTAAACTCATTCGCATAAAAAAAAATTTTGAGCACCAACTCCTTTATTGCTAACATGTCAAAGATAGCATTAAATCTGTTTGTTTTCAAGCAACTTTTACTATATGTAGCAACTAGAGTCACAACCTAGCGAAAGAAAGTGTCACAATTAATGTATTTAATGTAACAAAAACATTTTCTCCAATTTGACAAACATACTAGTATAGTAGAGGAACCCTGTACTGTTTATTTTGTCCATTAATGGGTAGCCCAGTGCTGCCGTAAAAGTTAAATGTAGGAATCTTAAAAGGTGCTACTTACACATTTAATCTCATTACATTACAAAAATGAACAATACTTTAAATACTAGTAATTTGTGGTAATTTAGACAATAAAATAATTGCAATGATAAGAAAATAGGTGGATAAAATTCTTTGTCATATGACATTTGACTAGATACCCTGAAGGGAAAAAAAACACAAATTGTTCTCATCATGCCGATAGTATTGCTACTGCTGGTGAAAAATGTCAGGCCAGCCTCATAAGTCATATCTTACCACTCTTCCCCACACCTCCTTGCCCAAGCAGTACAATCTTGTAAACTTTCATTGATGATTTTGAATTTGACGCATTTGTTTCCTCCATTCCCGGCTGCTAGGCTCACAGGGGAACTGCTTCTCCAAGCTGTGGTTGCTGTAATATGAATGCTAAATCATACAGCAGCAGAACTCAAAGTGTTAGATTAGGACCATAATCACAGCTGAATCTGACACTGGTACTTCGATCGAGGTTCGTCTAGTCAGCGTCAACAGATCAGATTCTGAGCCAGGCTGGAAAAGGCAAAGCTACAGCATCTTGTCATGCTGATGTTTGATAACTCATACGTAATGTCATAAAATGCCATCGGCTCAGACAACTGAAATTTGATCCCCAAATCATGCAGATGTACAAGTTACGAGTTGAACGTGTCCCCTCCTCCTCGCTCAAGCTCAGCTCGACTCTAAACGCGCAAGGCAGTTACACGGATCTACATACAGCTTACGTTAGGCCGAAAATCATCATCTCATGATCGCGCGACGACGTCGACCTTTCAAGTTTTTCTTTCAGCTGCCTACCTCCGCAAGACGCAAATTTGCTCCTAAAGTCTCATTAGCGACGTCTTCAGAGATAAAAGATTACGTTAAACTTGGACGTATCACGAAAATCTAGGCCTGGAGCGCTCTTCTAAGAGTATTAATATGACACTTCCGGTAACTTGCCAGCAAGTCTGCATTGTCAAAGACAGATACCAAATTAGAATTTGTAAACAACATGTTTATATACCCACACATATAAATATCTGTACAGTTCCTCATGTCTAAATTACGGCCACAAATAACTCGCTCCCTTTACTGATTTTTTCATCCCCAAGGACATAAACCTCTCAGAATAGGGGTTAAGCGAGTTGGTAGTGTTTGTTTTTCTTCAAAAAGTTGATGTTTAAGGAATTACACAATCTTCAAACTAGCAAAGCTTAGGAAAGGTTTAATTCAGGTTTTAGCTCTTTAAATTGACATGATTATTGTAATGATATGAGTTCAGTGTTATAACTTTATTCTGTGCGCGCATGCATATAATTATCTTGTGGAAGAGAAGCACGGTGAAAAGGTCGCACAATATACATAAGGACACGCCAGAGGTCATGAACGCTACATATGTTTGTCTCCAGATTTATCCTTATTTGTGCAAGAACACAAAACACAACAGTCTGCTCTAAATTGTATTTTTGTTGTGTTACGGGAATAAACAAAAGGGCCTCTTTTTATGTAGGCCTAATTATGAGTTATTAAAAAGATGTTTAAGGAATTACAAAATCTTCAAATTAGCCAAGCTTAGGAAATAAGTTTTATATCAGGCTTTAATTGGCATGGTTATTTTAATGATATGAGTTATGTTATAACTTTATTCTGTGCGCGCATATCTCTTGTGTAAGAGAAGCATGGTGAATAGGTCGCACAACTCATGACAGAATTCATATGAACGTTACATACTCTTTGTCTCCATTTTTATCCTAATCAGTGTGTAGGAACACAAAACACAACAGTTATTGCTCCGTCTTGATTATTCAAAGAGATGGGGAAAAGCCCCCTCCCCTAAAAATGACAATTGATCAATTAATAAAGCAATAAATAAATAAATCTCCAATAACAATTGCAACATCGAAAACATAACAGGTGCTCCCTCGAACCACTTAAAATTCCCTTTCTTGTAATGGAAACGGGGAACTTGTTCCAAAAGAGAAGAAGGGGTTTCCCAGGGAGAAATTATAGCCTATAAAAACAGGACATTTTTTATATTATTGTGATGTTTTGCTTTAGTTTAATAATTTTAGGCCAAGAAGAAATAAGATAACATATAGTAGTAACGAAATAAGGTAATAAAACGTGCTTGGAATGTCGACTGACTGAGACGCTGCATTGCGAGGCCGAGTTGTCAAATCACAATTTGCTCCGAGGGCGATATGTTGAAGGGCAAAATTTATTTTCTGGGGAATTGGATCCGATACGATGCTATCATATCCTGCGAGCGCAAACGATATCAAACGAGAGCATGCATGATATGCGTGCACTGCTCCTTATCCGAGCGCGCCACGGCATCGCGGATATATCACGAACACACACTTTGCTGAAACGACGGCCGCGCGCGCGCGCTACTATTATGTTGACATTATTTGGGGCATAATCTACTCGCCCAAAATAGGCGGTTTGTTTCTCCAGAACCATCCTAGGTCCCGATCACATTGTTCTCGTTAGAACAGTTACTGGTATAAAGGTAGTGTATCACATGATCAAATTCTGTGAATCTCAAGTTCAACACAAGTCCAATATGTGAAAAATAACTTAACCTCTAATACTATATAAAAAACATGTTACTTTGCAGCTCGCATCCCCCACCCCACCCCGCCCCCTTTCGCAAAGTGAACGGTAGTTGTCTATGTATCTTCAAAATAATATATATTTTTAAACATAATAATATTTTATTCATTTTATTTCATTTAATTCATTCATGTCCAGTAGGCTTTATACATAAATAAACAAGAAATTACAGTTCACTCCGTGACACAATCTACATTAGGCGCACTAAATACATTCAACTATGTACAGAGCTAGAGAGGTCGATGTATATTTTTGTATGGACGTAGGACTTCACGTCTTTCTGCCATCATTGTGCTTGCAGAAAATAATGAATGTACTGGGTTAAATGATCAGTAAAACAAACCACCACCTTATGTCCAACTCAGTCTCTTTTTAGTTTAGAATTACTCTCTCACACCCATTAATTTGATCCGGCACATAGGAGTCTATCTTTTTTAATTATCCCCCTCTCTCTAGGCTCTGCCAAGTCTTTGCTTTCTCTATGTTCTCTAACCCCCATGCTTTAACGAGTCCCCGGCCCTCCCCATTCTCCCCGGCTCTCTCTTTATGTCTCTCTTATAGACATTTGTTCTAATCTAGGCCTATTATGCCTGATTTGAAAGTTATCCTGGAGATCATATTTTTTTCTGAAGCTTATGTGGCAACTTTATATTTTGATGCACTGAGCAAGACAGATTTTTTTCTAGGCCTATTCTTGCTCACTACTCTTCTACTACTTATTCCAGCAAGGCCTGTTTGACATTTAGTGGAAGGTTTGTGGTGTGGTGCTTTGAACGCAAATTATGATTTTGTCACTCTCGTGAGTCTAGTCATAATATTATATACTCTTCGGTGATGTATGGTATTTACAGGTCTCTGTCACTGTCTATAACTGGCTTATGTGTCCCTCTCAAATGCTCAAGGCCTACTGAATGCAGATAATTTATGTTTCTCGAAACAGCCTTTTTGAGTGAAATAATCGATTTCACCCCTGTCATGCAAACAAAAAAATCTTCATGAAGGGTCTGGGATGGGCTTTCGTAAGTTTTTTGTTTTTTTGGAAATATTTTAGTTCCAAGTGTTATAAGCGGAGGAGGTGTCGGCTTATGCCTAATTGGGCTACTTTTGGGTCTATCAAGCGTGGGTCCTCATTCATTTAGTCGCACTAAGCTGCGGAACTGTGTGTACGTGGAACTCCGTGTTCAGGAGGGTGAAACCTAAAGTAAATCGATATATCTTCAGCTTTAGGGGTGACTGAGACTCAGGTAAACTTCTGTCTTATGTAGAGTTGATAAATATGTATTGGTTGATCTAGTCAAATGTGACAAGTATAGTGAAAAATTACATTTAAATAGTGAAGCAAGTCCCCTGCTTGTATCATCGATCTCCGGGGCTCTCACGCTATCCCTAACTGATGTGGGCGGGGACGTTGCCCGGGAAGCCTGGCTCATCGGCGCGGTTCCAGCAGTCTTCCGCTCCTTCGCCTTCGGTTTCGGCCTCTTCACATTCAGCCAAGCCCAAGGCAAGCCTGGCCAATTTCGTACCAGTAAATTTAGCAGTTTGATGTGTGTCGACAAAATTAAAACGGTTGTCCTATACTTCAGTATGTTTTATTATATTTTGTTAAAAACCGAAAATGATAAAGCACTAAAGTTATGAAAGCTAAGCCAGCTTTATCTGCAGAACAGTGAAAACCATTTACTGGGGCTAGGTGTTACAAGATAGTTATATGTAAACTAGCAATTTCTTTGTGTTCACTTTGATGACATCCTTAGTTTGATGATGCCTTCCTTGGGAATATCATGCAACACCTATACAGGAATTGGACATACCCCCAGCGAGATGCAATCTCAGCGTATCCAATGTCCTACAGTCCAGAGACAGATTTTTAGGTCTAGCAACACCTACTATCTTTGCATATTAACTGTGCTGTCTTTTGCCTTCTGTGTACAGGAAAATACCACCATGTCTGTCGTGGATTTCAGTACCAGCCAGCTGTTTGAAAAGTATACAGTGGAGGAGATCAGAAAGCTGGAAAAGGAGACAAGGTGTGGATCATGTTACATTGTGAATTGAGTGGGAAAGGATGTGTGTGTGTGTGTGTGTGTGTGTGTGTGTGTGTGTGTGTGTATGTGTCTGCGTCTGTTTGTTGGGGGGGGGGGGAACTAATTTGTACATGTACATGGTATGTAGGTGAATACCTCTCTCATTCTTAGTCCCAAAAATAGTCTGACCAAATCTGTATTAAACTTTAAAATAATAAAATGTTCTTTAAAGATTTTTTTCTCTTCTTCTTCTTCATATTAAACTTTAAAAGAATAAAATGTTCTTTAAAGATTTTTTTTTCTTCTTTTTCTTCTTCTCCTTCTTCTTCTTCTTCTTCCACTTCTCCTTTTCTTCTTCTTCCTTTTCCTTCTTCTTCTCGTCCTTCTTCTTGTTCTTGATCTTGTTCTTCTTGTGTTAGAACATGCTCTGACCTTTAACGTAAAATATGTTATTTGACACAGCACATAGGTAGATTATCACTGATTTGAATAACAAATTACTTATCACTTTCTCCAACATTCCGTTTGATCTTAGAGCTGAAATTGAGACCAAGAAAGAAGAGCTGAGACAGATGGTTGGGTAAGTTTATGGATGTTTTGTTTATAAATGCAAGAATACACAGAAATCAACATAATTTCTTGCAATTCATGAATTATAATTCTAGGGTGGTATTACAGAACGATAACTTAGGAGAAATCTTATCCTAAGTCTAGGATTCTCCTAAGTGGTATTCCAGAACGATCTTAACTTTTCTCCTAACTCCGCTCCTAAGATTTCTCTTAAGTTTTCTCCTATCTTTATGCAAATTTATGCAAATCATAAAGTCAGGAGGATTGGTATTCCAGAATGCGCGTAAGAGAGGATTTAGGAGAAAACTTAGGAGAGCCTCCCCCTGTCTTAGCCATTCATATAACACACGCAATAAAAAAGAGCAGCATTTATTTGCGCAAGCGCGCGTACATGGTTGATGTGCGCACACATAGTTGCGCGACCACAAAGTTAGGATCAATCCTAGGGGGAGGGCCCGATGAGATGCTGTGATTATGATTGGCTGTTCATAAATGAAACACTATCCTCCATTGGCTAATAAATGCGCACTGGGTGGGGTCAATCCCTCCCTAATTTGCATTAAGATAGTCCTAAGAGGATGTTCTGTAATACCAATTCCTTGCTCTCTTAGGCACCTCCTAACTCGGGGACTTAGGAGAAAACTTAGGATAACTTCTGTAATACCACCCCTAGACTACCCTTTACTCCTGTGAATATGTATATTCTCATTTTTGTGACATTCATTGTCTGTTTATGGACTCTCTCTGGATGCTTTCATATCATTTTTTTTTATAATCATGTTTATGTCTCCATTTTGCACCGAAATAAAATTTGACTTCATCTTTAACCTCTGTTCAAACCTAGTAAAGTTAAAAGTACAAGGAAACAGAGGCTACATGTACATATGGGAACACTCAATTCTTTCCTGTTTAATGTTCAAATCAAACTGTCATGCAATTCCACCATTGGTTGAAATTTTAACAAAGAGGTGGCTTTTGATAGTGTAGGAATTTCTTTTGGTGATTATTAATTCTAAGGTTTTGTTGTGATGTCCTTTGTTCTTTAGTGAACGATACAGGGATCTCATCGAAGCTGCTGATACCATCACAGAGATGAAGAATTGCTCTGGAAAGGTAAACAATGCCTGCCTTTGTATATTCTTTAAAATGATTTACTTCTTTAATGATTCTGTCTCTTATAATTCATGCTCTTATAGAATGTTGGAACAACCATACTGATAATTCTGGACCTTAAACAACAAAACTGCTCTTTGTTACCAAGCATCATTTTTTTGTTACCCTTGATAGCAAAATATTAGCGAGTGTAATAGTACAAATATAACTTTTTGTGCCACCACAAAAAACATCCATATTAGATTTGGCGTTTGCACTGCATTCATGTGAGAGAAAAACATAGAATACAGCATACTCGTATACATGTATACGAGCATAAAGTAAAAACAAGTGTGAAAAGATAACTTCAAGGATGTAATGATTACATTTGATGCGAAGAAAATGTGATTTTAAAATTTGCTACCAATTCTATCTTCCCAACACATAATTGAGGAGGCTTTGCAGTTTGCAGTTGCAAGAAATCAAGTTTTAATGATTTTGTGTTCCTGTTCTGATTCAGATTGTCCAGTCTATAGAGCATATGCAGAAGCACTGTACACATCTGCAGAAGACTCATTTCACAAAAGGAATCACATCCTCACCCAAGAAACAAGCCAACTCAGAGTGAGTCTGTGTGCTGTGTTCATGTACATGATATGTCAGAGGGAAAGATATATAGAGAGAGAGAGAGAGAGAGAATGAGGGAGTGAGGGAGAGAGAGAGGGAGGGAGAGAGAGAGAGAGAGAGAGAGAGAGAGAGAGAGAGAAGTGAAAGAGGGAGAGAGAGAGAATGAGAATGAGAAAGTGAGGGAGGGATAGAATGAGAGTGAGTGAGAGAGAGAGAGAGAGAGAGAGAGAGAGAGAGAATGAAAGAGTGAGGGAGAAATAGAATGAGAGTGAGATGGAGAGAGAGAGAGAGAGAGAGAGAGAGAGAGGGAGAGAGAGATCAGAGATGCATAGATAATAGACAGAGGGATAATTATATAGAGATAAAGAGAGGCTTAGAGGGAGACAAGATAGACATAAAGTTAAATGAAGAGAGAGAGAGAGAGAGAGGGGGGGGGGGGAGAGAGAGAGAGAGATAGAAATATGAATATATTTAGGGAGAGAAAAGGAGAGCTTAGGGAAAGAGAGAGCTGAGAGATAGAGAGTAAGATTAATTGATCTATTTCAATATCCTCACCAAGTACTGTTATCATTCATATCATTTTGATCAACACTAGAAGTATACTTTCAGTTTATCATAAGTATTTATGTAATCATTATTGCTCCACAATAATATAGTTATTATCATTATTTGAACTGTGTTGATTTCTATGATTCACTGCAGAAACCAATCATCTGGATTCTATGCCGTTGCCTCCCAGACCAAGCTTCTCCTTGACATTCCTGAAAAGGTTAAGTCAATAATATATGGATATAGACTGATTATGCAAATAAAAATACTATTGACTGCTATTCATGCAAATAAGGTATTTTTGCTAGGATATTTAGATCTATGGCATGACTGTCAACCAATCAGCTTACAGAATTATTAAGATGAGGTATACAATTTGTAATAGTTGGCACCGCAATAAAAGCAAATTTCAAGAGCACAGAAAGGCAGACAGTTTATTTGTCAAGCCAGTGATGTATTGATCAATGAATTTATTAATGAATGACTGAAATTGAAGTTAAGCAATATGTAAACGATGATATGAATATGTGACTAGGTGGATTAAGTGGGTATTCCTGTAACATAAATTTTATCTTAACCCACAATTTGAGTCATCAATTTTACAATTGATTTTTTTTTCAGTTTTCAGATCTTAAAGACTGTTAATAAGTACCATTTTTCTGGCCTGCAAGATGGTAAAAGTGTGGAGAGATATGGCCCTGAATCAATGAAATTAATTGTCATGACCAGCTCCTATTTGCTATCTTTCAATCTAGATCTGGAGGAACATTGAGAGTGGTGATCATTTACACGCCACCCAGCTGTACCTGCTTGCCTGCCACATAGTGAGCAACCTGCAGCTAGACACCAACACCCACCAGTCTACCCAGCTGCTGCAGTGGTTCCCTGTGTTGTCTAGACAGTGGGCTGCCATCTGCCATTTCAAGCCCAGCATTCTCCAGGTATTTCAACCAGGACCCATCTTTTAAAGAGTTGCGATTAATATCAATCATAGCTCAGAACATCAGAGATAGGGGATTGGATTTGCGATTGATTTATGTCAACTACAATGCTTGATACGATGGGCCCAGGCCAACAAATACTATTATTCATATGGTCTTATGAAAGCTTTATATTGTTTATTTTAATGCATAATGTAATCAAGCATATTGTCTCAAAAAAGTTTGGAAAATTGGATAGTCAATAAGAAAGTTATAAATGTTTTCGATACAAACATTGACATTTTTGATGAGGCAAATCGGCATCTCAATCTGTGATGTCACAGGTGCATTTTCCTGCTATATTTTTTTGCATGCTTTGATATCCAAAATTTTTCATTCCACTGTTCAGACTTAAGTGTCGCTTGCAAGTAATACTCAAGAAAGTGGAGATGGTGCACATTTTGTCTTGTTGCTTGAAGATGATATCATTGTGTACTATCTAGCAATGTGTAACTCATGATTATTGTGTTTTTTCAACATTTCTGGCAAGAGAAATGCCACTGAGCAACCACACTTCCAGATGGGAAAATACACATTTAGGCTTAAGTGATATCACATTGTGATTTTATTTGTCAATTTAATATCTGATTCATCCATTATATATTCTCTTTGCAGAGCTGCAGAAATGTTCTGAAAACGGGATGCTCTTCAGATATGGTAAGTAGGGAAAATATGATGAAATAATGCTGCATTCATAAGATATTTTTTTTCTTCAGAGAATCAGTGTTTTGAAACACTGTTTTGTAGAATAGTGTTCGGGATATTTTTTTTTTCATGTAGCCAGAATTTTAATTTGTATAAATGCACACTTAGATCTTGATTGAATCATATTTCTGCAATGCCAACTGTAGTAATGCAATGTATCAATTATACAGTGTTACTTTGTGATGAGTATCAATTGAATTCAATATAGGTATATTCTTTATGACTTGTTGATAGCTGTAGGTGGATGACATAGCCATTTGTAGTTAAAAACATTGAAATCATAGTAATATATATAAATAGGATCACAATATGAAGATAACATATACCATGTAAAAGCAAAATGAGATGTGAGATCTACATATATAAAGTACAGTACATCAGTAAATCATGGATGTTACCATCTGTACAACTAAAAAAAAATATTTTCATCTCGATACCGGTACTGCAGGTGATCTCCAAGGCTCTGTGCTCCATCATCCTGCTGGAAGATTCCTCACCAAGACAGGTGTTTGCAGAATTTCTCCTTGCAAGGAAGGTAACTAACCTATCTCCTCAAATTTGACAAGCAACCACTGATTACCAACAATTTTATAAAACAGATATAATAAATACATACACCTTGTTTTATACTATGTTTTGGTTTTATCTGTGGTAGTGCATGGCTGAGACTTCTAAATCAATTTGCATCAAATATCTGACTGAAAGCACTCATTTCTCACTCCACTTTTTCTATTTTATACACTTTCTGTTTTAGAATGCAATTCACAAGGCCTTCAGCTCTGGACAGTTTGGTAAGTTTGCATGCTATGGTGCTGACGAATAACAAACATTCTGTAATAAATGGTGAATTCAAACAATTCTATGTACTGCCTATAGGGGAAGGTCGTTCCAGAATGCACCACGCAGCCGCATCCAGATTTTTGTCCGTTTCCTGTCTCAGGACGGCAAATAAAATCAGAATGTGGGTGCACAGTGCATCATGGGCTGACTTCTTTGTAGTATAGAGCGGTATGGGGAATCGCAGACAATTATTACCCTTTTGCTATACAGAATTAGAGTTTCAATTTCTTAATTTCTCTCTTAAGTACTAAACAGCATTGATGCTTTTGTTTTTCACACATATAGAATCTAAAATGATTTACAGGAAATTCTATGAAATGACTTTGAAGAATACAGTTTAAAACTTGGTTCTTATCAATTTTTGTATTACCATCAATGGAGATGTGTAGCAAGCCAATGGGGTTTTCAAGGCCTGGTAATGTAAGGGTTAACTCTCTCATTACCATTGGCATAAAGATGTGTAGTAAGCCAATGGGGTTTTCAAGGCCTGGTAATGTAAGTCTTCATGTGCATTCCTATGGAAGCTTCAGGTGACATGTGGTAGCTGGAACCTTTCAGTGAGAAAGTGCCATTTCCATTACCGTAAATTTCGGCGTACAAGACGCAACGGCGGATAAGACGCATCCCGACTTTGAGCACGCAATTTGAAAAAAAAAAAAAAATCGGGTCCGAATAAAGTTTCAACACATATACACATGTATGGGACTATATATACAGTCAACAACAAAATAAATGGCTTTGATAGCCTGACACAATTGATGTACCAGTAATACGATCTCAATCACATCACCAGCATACTTACCCGAACTAAAAAAGCCCCAGGAGTAGTATTTGTCCGCGAGACAACTCAAAGAAACCGCTGATCAAATGGCTTAAACTAGAAAACTCCGTTTGATCAGCGGTTTCTTTGAGTTGTCTCGCGGACAAATACTACTCCTGGGATTTTTTAGTTCCAGTTAAGTATGCTGGTGATGTGATTGAGATCGTATTACCGGTACAACAATTGTATCGGGCTATCAAAGCCATCCACTTTTTTTGATGTCACACAATGCATAGTCCCATACAGGTGTATACGTGTTGGTTTGAAAGACCTGATTTTTGCTAACGCCGTGTATAAGACGCACCTGGACTTTGGGATTTTTTAGTTCCAGTTAAGTATGCTGGTGATGTGATTGAGATCGTATTACCGGTACAACAATTGTATCGGGCTATCAAAGCCATCCACTTTTTTTGATGTCACACAATGCATAGTCCCATACAGGTGTATACGTGTTGGTTTGAAAGACCTGATTTTTGCTAACGCCGTGTATAAGACGCACCTGGACTTTGGCGTGATTTTCAAGGGAAGAAACATGCGTCTTATACACCGAAAAATACGGTAATTTTTTTTACCCTTCCCATGCCCAATTTCCCTTTGTAAAAGCCAAGGGTGCGTTGGGACTAGCCTTTTAAGCACCATACTGGCTGAGGGTAGTGCACATGGCCTATGCATTGTGATGAAGACAGGGAATTATAATCAGGAGAAAAACAAGTCACCCAATGTTTCTCCCCTCCCACTTGCACAGACACAAGCGTGAAGAAGCAGGTGTGTGGCGTGACTGACCTCATCAACTTGACTCTCAGACAAATCCACGCTATCTTCTACCACCCAGAGAATACCCAGCAGGCAGAAGGTATGGGCAAACCATTCTCCATATATGGAATATGACGAAAAATCCTCCCACAATGCACCACGCAGCAATACCCGGATTTCCATGTAATGTCCACGTCGGGTGTCATATGCTGGTACTCTAGACTAGGTTCATATATGACTGCAAAGAAAATTCTAATGTGCTTGCATGTTGCGACATAGGATGACTTTTCCTTGTGTGTGGTATGGAAAATTTCAATATTAGATGGCCATTACAGATACAAAGCCGGGACTGGTCCGCAGCTCATTACATTACATGTATAATGAATATTGAAAATAATATAATGATAATATAGTAATAATGATATAATGAATGACGATATATGTTCTTGAAACTCAATCTATTTTTCCACTGAACATTTCCCCATCTCATGTTATGCCCTCTTCTCTGCTTGAATGAAGCATTAAGTAAGAGTTGCACAATCATATACAAAAGCGCAGTGATGTAATTATAAAGTAGAAACAAATAGAAGAAAAACTAACAAGGGGTACAACTGATAATAGGTTGTGTATCTGATCGTATTTATCAATAAATTGTATCTTTAAAATATACATGGAATGACATGCAATCAAGGCTATCTAATATAACAAATATTTACTTGTAAGGGGTGGAATATCACATTCTTTGGACGTTTTATTTTTCGATGTTTTATATATACTTCCTTGAATGTGATATTACACCCTCTACCAGTCACTATCTCTTATATTACATGGTTTTGACTGCACTATGGGATATGTGTTACCTGTATCAAAATGTATCCAAAATATCTTGTCTCTTGCAGGAGGTGAGAGTAACCTGCTTCTGAAGGTTCTGATGGATGCAACCTCCTCTGCAGGTAGGTGTTGGTTTACACTGTAGAGCTAGGATCACAGCATATTAATCCTCTCACTATCATTGTCCTAATGATGTGTGTAGTAAGACAATGGTGTTTACAAAACTTGGCACTGTTACGATTAAGACCACCTGCCTGTAGAGATCACTGTTTAATTAAGACCATTCACCTGTGTTGACCGCTCAACTTGAATCCCTTCAGAGCGACTGTCCGTAGTGACCACTTTTCTGTTTCTGTCAGGGTGTGGGTTTTTTTTATAGAGAGGTTTGACTGTATAATGTGTAAAATATAGTTTACACTTTTACTGGGGTTTTGGAAGAAAAAAGAAAAAAAATGCCTCATCATATTAAGAATATCAAATACAGAGCTTTGTAATTGACAATCTGATGAAATTTTTTAAAAAGTGTTTCCTTGAAAAAAATAAATTTTATGAATTTGGACACAACTGTTCCCTTAGTTGGAATGGTAAGCATTAGCAAACTCCAATCCTTGTTTTTATTGCATGTCATTTTGTTTCAATGATGTTCCTTTTTGTTTTTATTAGGCATGATTGACTAAATACTAACTAATTTCTTTAATTTTCTGGAATGGCATTTCTTGGTTATTCTGCTGTATAAAGAAATATATACACATTATTCAATACAATCTTTTCCAATCTTCTTCCACTCTTTACAAACCTGACTAGATGTACAGACAGTCTTGAGTGAGCAACTCGCTCTGGGCACATTCTCAAAGTACCTCCCTTCCAACATTAAAGGTAAGTTTTTGTTTGACATTAATATCTCTTGTTATCAGAGTAAGGTAAAATGATACCTACTCACTTATGTCAACTAACATCAACATTTCACATGTCACAATATTGCCAATGTTGATGCATCATGGGAGTCTGATCTTTTACTTTTATTATATCAACACATTATCAACCAGAAATTCCAGACAAACATTTAATACTCAAAGTTGGTTAACTGTATCTTAAAATAACATGTCATTGTAGTAAAGTGTATAACCGATCTCTGTCGATTTGCGATACATGACACAATATATTGTTGTACGCTGTGTTCATAGACAAAATTGGGATTAAACTGAATACGAGTACCAGTCAATTGAATAGTAAACAACTAACAGTGCCATTTCTGTGTATACTCCAGTTACTACTCAACTTTATGGGTCTTTCTCTAAAACAGTAGATTCAAGTTTATGCTAGAAGACAAAATGGGGATACGACCAGATGTGAGTACCAGTGGATTGATTTGAGAGCATGCCATTTCTCTGTAGACTCCAGCTGGTACTATAGTTTATTTACACTTAAAACTGAGCGCATACCATTTCTCTGCAGACTCCAGTACAAAAACAAGTTCCTCTCAAATGGAGCAGTGCAAACAACTTTGAGGAAAATGGGACAACTGATAAGAAAGTCATGAATGTTTGAATGATGCAAAGTTTGACATTTTTGCTGAGGTCAATTGGCGACTGTATTTATTTCCTCTACAGACTTTGAGCCCAAGCTGCGGTCAGTGGCCACGCCCATCGCCACGCCCTTCCTGCAGGAGTGCGTAGCCCAGTGGGTGGAGACGTGCGTCAGTGAGGTGCATGATGGGATTGGCAAGCTGCTGAGCTATGTCACGTCCATCCGAGGGCTGACCAGCATCAGGGATGCGGTCTGGGACCTGCTGCAGGAGGTGGGTCTTAAGCAAATGATCAATGTTGGTGAAGGTGATGGGACGAACTATCACTTCCAGGGCGATCTGGATGTAGCTATCTGTGAAGCGCAACTGAGGAAAGATAGCGTATACATTCTCCTTGTCGAGGGTTAAAAAACATCAAGACAAAAGGCAAAATGGTCCCACAAGTTCCTCACACATTGTTCTCTCCGTAATATTCATTCACGTGATCCAATTGCAATAAGCAATACCACAATTTTACCATGAAAACATGATTTCCTGGACGATCGCTACAAACTGGCGTTAGGTCTATTGTCGATCGTTTGCAGCTTTGCTAGGGCTTTAAAGCCTTTAGCACATGAGTCAATGCAATGGAAAACACAGCGCGCAATTGCGGTCAACTACAAAGAAATAAGTGCACATTATGCGCGTATTACGCTTGTCATAGACGTGCTGATACAAAGTCCATTAGACTCACGTGTAAACTTTATTGTTCATGCTTTTTCACCCGAAAATAGTTCTGGACTCTCGCTCACAAATAATGTTTTACCTCCTCATTAATTAATTAATTGTCGTGGGCTGAGGAGGGTTGTTTTTTTGTGGAACCGTTTTGTCCACTTTTGAGGACCCCAAAACTGCTGTTTTCCCGGTTTTTAGCCTAATGAGGCCTTCCGGCCTCTTTCAAGGTTTGGCAAGTCGGTAAAGTGCAATACCTCGCCGAGCTATTGTTAGTCACTTGATAGTCCGAGTGTAACGCACTTTTATTTCACGTGTACTCAAAATATTGATCACGCATTAGGACTGTGAGGAGTGAAGAGATCAGCGAAACCAAAAAGTACTATCACCTAGAGTGTAACGAACTTTTCTTCTCCGGTGATCAGATGGGCAAAACTACGCTTTATCACATGATCATCTCTTGACCAATCATATAGCAACACTCTTAGTATGTGGAATATAAGGTCTCTTAACCCTTACATTATGAATCTGTATGGGCTTTAAATTAATGGTATTTCGTGACATTTGATACAAACTCAACACTTGTATTAGACTTTGTATTTCTGTTTGTTTCCTTCATTCAGAATGAAGATGTGTCATCTCTCAGCGCCATCACAAAAGAAGTGTTGGGAAGGAGTGTGTGTTTGTGGGGAGAGTTTGTCAGACCGCTGTTCCTCACCAGAATACAGGTACAGTATGTCCATTACAGTTGCAGAAAACTAAACATGAATGGTTACTCTGCCATCAATTATAACTACCATGGTAACATCACTTGACAGCCAATGAAATTCAAGGTTTCCATAGAAATTGCCATTGATAGCAAAGTTACCATCAATGGTGAGTTTTATACAACAGGGCCCTGATCAATTTTAGACTAAGAATATCTCACAGGAAAAAAAAACTCTCATCAAAACTTGATTTCAATAGGAGCAGAACATCACAGAAGCCGCTTGACACATTTTGCATCAGAAAGTGAAGAGTAACATCAGACAAAGAAAAGGCAATGCTGTTCTATGTACCGCTACACCATCCCGTAGCTTTTTATGCCTCCGCCACGAAGTGGCCGGAGGCATTATGTTTTCGGGTTGTCCGTACGTCCGTCCTGAATCCGTTTAAGCAATATCTTGAGAACCGTTAAGCAGATTTGCTTCAAACTTGGTGCATGTATGTATTGCATGAAACTAATGAAGTGTGTAAAATTGGGGTCAAATCTGATTGAGGTCAAAGGTCAATGAACTTTGTAAAAATTGCCCCAAATTGACCTTTTTCTCTATAAATCCAAATCCAAGGATGCAATTCTCATTAAACATGGTACAAAGATGGATCACTACTTGGGGATAGACTGGTGATATATTTGGTAAAATTCCTGAAAGTTCAGAGGTCAAAGGTCAATGAAATTTGTGAAAATTTGCCAAAAATTGACCTTTTTCACAATAAATACAAATCCAAGGATGCAATTCTCATTAAACATGGTACAAAGATAGATCGCTACTTGGAGATAGACTGGTGACATTTTTGGTAAAATTCCTGAAAGTTCAGAGGTCAAAGGTCAATGAAATTTGCCAAAATTGGCTAGAAATTGCCCCAATTGCAATTCTAACCAAACATAGTGAAACGATGGATCATTACTTGGGGTTAGACTGGTGACATTGTTGGTGAAATTGCTGAAGGTCAGAGGTCAAAGTTCAATGAACTTTGCAAAAATTAATATTTTATACAATAAACCCAAAATCCAAATCCAATGGAGGAATTTTAACCAAACATATTGCAGAGATGTATCACTTCATGGAGGTAGACTGGTGAAGTTTGGGTAAAATTCATGAAAGGTCGAAGGTCAATGAACTTCACCCAAAATTGGTTAATTTTAAACAAACTTGATACAAGGATGGATTTAGACAGACTGGTTAGATTGGAAGTCAAAGAAGTAAGAGGTCAAAAGTCAATGAACATTGCCAAACTTTGCTAAACTTGGAAAAACAGAATGTGATATTTTCATTTCACATAGGAGCAATGGTACATTGCCCACCAAACATACACATTTTCTGAGAATAGCAAAGAGGCGGAGGCATATTTATCGACTGCGTGGCAGTCGAATCGCTCTAGTTTTCTCCTGGAAAGCTAGAATATTTTCAGGTTGTCTGCTAAATTTACATGCCTATTTTATTGTTAGAACTGTTAATGGTTGTTTAACCCTAAAACGGCCGGGGGGGGGGGGGGGGGGGGGGTTGAATGAACCCCCCCCTCGACGTTTCGTGCAATAATGCCGCAACGCAATAACGACTCATCGCGACACTTCTTGACTTTTTTCTTTCAAATCTTGCGCATCTTTTGAGACCAAATTCGCGACATCCATACATACCATTACGGAGCCACGCCCGTTTTCGTAACGCATGTCATCCCAAAACGTGCACATTTTTGCAATTTTGTGTGCATTTCCTATGGAAAACATTGCTCATTCATAAAACTCATAAAAGCCTAATTATTTTTCTATTTCAGAATTTTGATTGATTAATTTGATGCTAATCATGGCTGAAAAGTTGTCAGTGACAATTTTCAATAAAAAATCAAAGATAAACAAAAGTAAAAAACAAAGAAATACATAAGAAATTCCAAAAACAATAAAATACATAAGTTTTTTTGAAGACAAATTGTTAAACATATTATGAGAGGTATACAAACAAAATATTAGACTCTAAATGTTTTTATTTAGTGTTTTATATAATTGTGGGCTAAATTTGCATAATGCATTAATTAAAATTATTAATTAACAATTTTGAAAAATATAACAAAATAATCTTGTAGATTATGACACAGGTATCGTGCGTGCCAAATTTTGTCGCAATCGCGCGACCAATGGCCGAGATCTCAAGGGGGGGTCGAATCAACCCCCCCCCCCCCCTCGGCCACAGAACAGTCCAAAAAGCCCGGCCTGATTAGGGTTAAGAATAAGAATGGAAATTACAATGAATTTCAAACTTAATTTGTCAACAAAGATGTGATGTCCAGTGATATCCCCTCTCGGGCTTATCCTGCAAGACTTAATTGACCAGACAATGACCTGACGCTGACCAGCAGACACAGACTTCTGGAACAAACATCACCAGCTGAAAATATGAAACCTTATTTTATCAACATGAAAATGTAATAAACCATGATATCTTCCACAGGCCATCTTGCAAGACTCGCTTGACCAGACGCTGACCAGCAGCCACCAGCTGGTCATCCAGGCTTCCAGGGACATGGACAACTCTCCGGCCGAGCTGGACGTAGCTGCCCATACCTGGCGCGAGGTGACCTCTGACTTGCCGAGTGCTGTGGGCTGGCAGGGAGGGGCGAATACAGGGGCGCAGGGGGGCAGGGGCGTGATGGATGCGGGCAGTCTCTACATGAAGGCACGGGCCTTCACACCCAAGACTCTCAGGTGAGTAGCCACGGGGGAGCCAAGGAGGGATGGTGGCAGGGAGAGTCTGGGGGTACAGGGGCCAGGGGGGGGGGGGGGTGCCAGTGCATTGCTGCTCCTTCATGGATATGAGACTGAAGAGTTAAATGGAACACTTTAGCTGCCACAGGGACAGCAACCAATCAGAGAGCTTTAAATTAATCACATGTCTATTAGTATTACCTTCTTTTCCTTCCCCGTCTCAGTATCTGCTCCTTCATTGATGTGAGACTGAAGAGCTTACTGGAGGACTTGAGCTGCTACATGGACAGCAGCCAACAGACACCATCCGGAGTGGCCAAGCCGAGCAGGGGTCCATTTGATAAGTTCGCTGACACGGTGACCCTTCACAGCTTCCTGCAGATCGCATGCGTAAAGTGCGTCAAGAGGTGGGTAGAAATACATGTTGAAAAACTGGTGTAGATAGCAGTCAGAGGAAGAAATTAAATGTATTTGTGGGGATATATGTCAAACCTGGTCCCCATCTTCTTAAGTCAAATCCTTTAATATACACAGTTACGATTGATATCAATTGATTGATATCAAGTCAATTTTCGATCTATGTAAGGACAAAATAGATTTACAGGGTTTTGTTTTTGCATTGCAGGGGCTTAATCACTAAAAATTGTCCTAAACCAAATTACTGTGAGAGCAATTGTCAAAATTCGAAGGGATTCAGGAAACGTTTACAGTGCAGCATCTACATAATATGTCAAGCAGCACCGCCTTTCACTAGTCCAATGTTTCTGAGTCTCATTGTAAAACAGCTGTTGCTTCATTGCGATCATGGACTTGAAACCTGCTGTAATCGATACATCCCTCTTGATTAGGTCTCTGGACTGCGAAATGGGACAGAACATTGACACCATTACAAAACAGACAAGAAAACAAGGAGTTTGTTTCATATTATTTTATTCATTCCAGTTAAGCCTTTTGGAGCTGCAAGAGGAATTATCGCATCAAGTATCAAGTATGGTCTAGGTTTCAAAACTTGAGATCTGACAGACAACTCTTGACTTGGTTCTCTTTGATTCTGTCATGTGACACAGACTAGCAGACCATATAAGGGAAGAGTTGGCGGAGTGCCAGGCGACACTTGACACCCTGCAGAAGGAGGAGCTAGCAGAGCAATGTCCCGTCATCATCAACAGGTGCTTGTCTGTCTCATAGTCTGTACTTACCCTGTTTGCCGACAGAGATTGGAATAATATTGTGGATATCTTACATTCCAGTATGCCCATGAGTTCAAGAGTTATCAAAACAATGTAGGGTATCAAGTTGTATAAGAAGGGGGAAAATACTGATAATGGATTCTACTTATTCCACTTTTTTTGTGTGTGTTTACTTCTCTTTCTCTGTCTCTTTCTTAGCTTCTTCGTTTTTCATTTTCTATTCCTCATCATCCACCTCTTTTGTTCTTGTTCTCCTTTTGTTTATATTACCATTTTGTTCTCATCCTTCTTTCTCAATTCTTCATTTTTTAGGCATTGACTATTTTAGGCATTTTCCCCTTCATTTCTTCAGAGTTTTTTGCCTGGACCATATGCCTTTTGCCCTAACGGTGTTATCACCCCATCTGTTATGATTATCGGTATTGTTATTATTATTATTCTAATAATCATTCTACTCCGACACACTTCAGGGTGGTGTTATATTGTTCTGCCCTGACTGTAATATCTCCCCATCTTGCTAATACTGTTATTATTATTATTATTGTCACAGGGTTGTGTTCCTGGGACGTCTGTGTTCTGCTTTGACAGAGCTATCACCCCATCTCCAGCAAGCTGTCCTCATCACAGACACTAAGGACCAGAAACCGGAACATCACCGGTGAGAGACCCTTCAACTCAGACCTGTTCATGTCACGTGTGAATTCATCAGTTGTGATTTAACAAGAATGATTGGGCTATCAATCGCTTTACAAAGCTTAATACTGCTCTGTAGTTTTCTGATGAGTATGACAGATACATATAGAGGGAAGAATTATCATTATTTCACAGAGAACTACACTCTATACATACAGTGCTTCTTATGAGATATTTTGCTTATTGATTGAATGCAACACCTGTCGTGCGTTTAACACATGTATAAATTTACTCTAAAATTCTCAATGAAATGCAGTGATATCGATCTATGTGTATTGTTATATATACAGGGAAGCTGTAAAACAATTCTTTTTATTTGCATTTTATGTCAGATTCATAGAAGCATGTATATCTAAATGCAAAGAAAATGCACTTTATCATCCAGTTTTAGGATTTATCATTTATAATTTCATAATTAATAATTCATAATTTCATTTATCTAATTTCTGTATCAAAATATGTTGCTCTGAATTTCAGATTGCGGTCCAAGGTCATTGCAAAGAGGGACAGTAAGAGTCATATGGTGAGTTAGAAATATCTTTCACAGAATAACCACCCGACACAGATTCTTACTTTTTTTTCTTTTCATGACGATGTGTTAAGTTATCCTTTTATTTGGCTGATTATCCTCAAACTGTCACTAGTCTGTTTCTGTGATTTTCTGCTCTCTGCATGAATTAACTTTTATATTGTTTTCTCTTTTTAAGATCTGTGCTTGCCCTTATTTTTCAAATGATCATGATACCATTATTACCGAACCCCTCCTCAAATGAGCATTTTGCCCTCCCTCAAACAGTCTTGGATTAGAGTAGTGTGGCCCAGGAATGACTGCATAACTCTTGACTTATCCACTATCGCTCCTCTTACCACAGACCACAGACAACGAATGGGGCAAACTGGAGACAGAGTTTCACAAACAGTGCCAAGAAGCATACAGGTGAGCTAATTAACCCATCCAGTTCATAGACTGTAAACCCTGTGTGTTGCAGCTATCAACCTAAGGGAGTTTGGTATACAATTAGTTAATAAATTAGATATGGGAGAAGTTCATTGCTTTGTACAAATTGAGACAGGCTTCAACTTTAAAAGGGGCTTCAAATGTGAAGAGATTTGACACTCAAACACTGACAGACTCTTTTGAAGATACCTTAAAGTAAGGAATATTATCACAAACATTAAGGTTTCTTTTTTTACATAATACAATTTACACTCATGTCTTAATGCACGTTAAAGAGACATAACAGATACAAATTATACACCAATATTACTGAACATTTATTAAAGAAATAATGATCAAAAATGCATTAAACAGGGCAACTTCCATATAATATATAATCTCATGTTTGCTTAATTTTGTAGCAAACTAATCTCAATAAATCAGTATTTCTTTCACTCTGTGTTCAGGATTTGGAGTCAGTTTACAAGCTCTGCCCTCTTGGATGAATTCAGGCACAACCTTAGAGACACATCACCTTCTGCCCTGCTTAAGAACTCTACTGTAAGTATCAGAGTGAATGGAATGACGCCATGCCTGACAGGTTTTTAAGATGAACTCTCTGTACATCATTGAGGTAATCTTGCCCCAGTCTATCTATCCATCTATCTATCTATCTATCTATCTATCTATCTATCTATCCATCAATCTATCCATCTATCTATCTATCTATCTATCTATCTATCTGTCTATGTATCTATCTATCTATCTATCTAGCCTATTTCTCTCCACTGCTGAAAGAAGGCCTCCTTATCATTTTTCCATTTTGATCTATCTTGTGTCGGTCGTTTCCATGTCATACTACCATATTCTCTAATATCGTCAATCCACCTCCTACTTTGCCTGCCTCTTCTTCTGGTGTTAGCTCTGGGGGTCCAGATGGTTAATTTATATGTCCATCTATCATCTTTCCTCCTGGCCAGATGACCGGCCCACCTCCATTTCTTCGATTTAATTTCCTGTACTATGTCCCGCACTTGTTTTCTTTCTCAAATCCTGGTTTCTAACTTTGTCCCTCTTTGTAACATCAATCATAATTCTTTCCATAGCCCTTTCGGTTACTCTAAGTTTTCTCTCCAGCCTCATAGTTGTGGTCCTTGCCCCAGTAAAACACACAATCCCATAGAGCATCTTTTTACCTGGCACAGGAAGGGTTAAAGTAAGCCTGTCCCTTTTGCAGACCTAATTCTGAAAGCTCCCTGACTTTGTCATCATTTGAGAGAGAGTGGCTATATAACCTTTCCCTGGAATCGACAAAGCGTAATATTCGGTTTTGAAAAAATAATCTTTGATAATTGATCGAGCTTTCTTTTTTCGTACCACCAAAATAGTCGTAATTTCAAAAAGTCAATGGTCGGCAATCAATTTTAATCAAATCTCAGTGTTCGATTTGTATTCATTCTACGGGAGTTATAGTACCTCTGACCTTAAAATTTCAGAGTTGGTATCCAAAAGGTACATGCTAATCATGTGCAAACTTTCATGAAGTTTCCAGATGTTTTTAAAAGGGATGGGCCATCTTTAATCATTGGCTATTGAAAGCCAGACGCTGGATGCCTCAAGAAAGGGCTTGGTGCACCATTTCTATGATCACACATTCAAGACCAAAATATTAGTTCCCTTTTTTTCTGCCGTTATTGCTGCACTTTTCTTTTTAAATCATTGAAACCCATCATTAAGTACATTTGATTCATTAAATTAAACATAAACGGCTACATTTAATCTCTGTCATGGGTAACTTTGATGAAAAAAATGCCACATTGTTTTCTATTCAGAAAAAAAAGTCAAATCTTTTGTATTAAGGGGAGTGTGGATTGTGGCAACTAGCCTGATGTCAGTTAACGAATATCCTGAAATATATTTTGCATTGTACCCTATGAACAAACATATATTTCTACAGGGGCTCTTTTGTTAAATGTGGGGGTGCTGTATTGTCCAGAGCCCCAGTGTAACTTGTTCACTCATCTGTGTTAATGTTATTCGGTCAATATTGCTGCAGGCGTGGGACACCATTGAGATTGAGGAAGAGACAGAGGAAGGCAAGAGGGTCTCATCCAAAATCAGACTCCCGGTTCAGGTAGGTGCCTCATCATCATCATCTCGGGCTGTCTTCATATACTTTTCATCCTTTTACCAGTGACATGAAGATTTGTAGTATGTCCATACAGTTTACAATGTTGATAATGAGAGCATTAAATGTCAGTTTGACATGTTTCAAACTCACTATGTATATTGAAACTGGTAGACTCACGATTTTCAAGATGTTGTATTGATACATTTTTTGGAAAGAATCAACATATCTAAGCGTGTATTAAAACATCTATTGCACTCTGTTTGTATACCACGAAGAAGGAATCAACATTTCTATGTATTATATACCACTCGTAGATGTGCATATTTCTTCAGATGCAATTTTGATCAAGGCTTAGATGTATGATTTTAATGTTTCATACTCACTTGCCTGTCATTTGCTGTTATTTTGAGAAATGCTTCTTCTTTCAACAGTCTGCCTGGTATGTGCAGTCTTTGCTGTATGGCTTGTGTGAAGAGATCAATAGAATCGGCGGACATGCATTATCAAGGTGAGCAGAATAAATTTATTTCTAATACCTTGTTCAATAAAAGCGATATTAAAGTTAAGTACTGAGTATAATATGTTGGGAATGAAAATTGAATTCAGAAAAATTATATTTTGGTTGAATGTCATTATAGTCATTGGTCCAGATAATGAAACGTAATTAACCAAGAAAAATTCTCTCCTTAAGGAACCTCTCATACAGATGTTTTCATTGTATGATGAAAAGTGGAAAAAGATGAACAGTAACAGAAGTGGTCCAAGGTATGAGAGCAAATGAAATTAGATATTGGTTAATCATCTAAAATATAGGGGAATTTAAAGGAATTGTCCACTGTTTCAAATAAATTCTGTTCTAAATGTTATTTTTGCTTCTTTGTACTTTTGTCCGTCCACCAGGAAGGTGCTGATGGCATTATTTGGAATATGTCGCCCTTGGAATTCACAACTTTATGATACCCAATTGGTGGCTGAGCTTTAGCATTCAGATCTTAAAGGGCATATACTGTGCTGGGAAGGCAAGAAAGCCTTCAAAATGTAATTGTTAGCAATCTTCTTGCCAATGGTCTCAAATTCATGTATTGTCCAATTTAGAAGCTTGCTGAAATTTATTTGCTCTCAAATGATGTACATTTTGAGTAATGAGTGATAAAATCACAAATCCTCAAAATGTTTGGCCCGAACATTTTGAAGATTTAATCATTAATCATTAATTACTCCAAATATGGATCATTTGAGGGCAAATAAATTTCAGCAAGCTTCTAAAATGGACAATACATGAATTTGAGATTATTGGCAAGAAGATTGCTAACAATTACATTTTGAAGGCATTTTTGCCTTCCCAGTACAGTATATGCCCTTTAATGACATAATTCAATTACATCCATCATAGATCTGTTGTCTCCCAGTTGGTGCAGACGACCAGCCGTGGGCTGCTCCAGGCCTTCCAGTCAACCATTGAGGAGCGGTCGGGGAAGGGGAAGGGGGGCGCCCCCCTCACCCAGTCCCAGGCGCTCCAGTTCCTTTTCGACGTCCGCTTCATCGGCAGCGTGATGTCCGGCAGGGGGGAGGACAAGAAGGTGGGTGTTTTAAATGTTATGGGGACTTAGGGTGATTTGACCCCTGGGAAAAAGCCAAAGAGCCGCTGTGATACCTTCATTGTGCCCATAGCCTTTATACTAAGTGTCAACAAAAACTTTTGACCCTTTTGAAAAATGATTAAAGATTAGTTGTAACTCAAATCAAGCTGAAATTTACACAACATAAAGTCAAAGGATGTCAATTTTTTAGAAGCAGGGATCATGACATTTCATCAATTATTATTCTTGTAATAATTCTTGGAATATTAAATGAGATTTTCACTTTTGGACAAATTTGGAGCTAAAAATTTGCGTGTATCAGATCACTAATTCAGAACACAACAATGACCATTGTATACCACATCTGTTAATCCGTTAGCAACTGCCACCACAGTGTCATTAATATTGCATGTTGCTTCTCGCAGAAAAGAAGTTGTGGGTTGACATGTGTCTCTAACAATTTTGACTTTATCCCTTGATATCGATGATGTGTCAATTTCATCTTGATGTGAGTTGAAAGTGTTTTGTAATTATTTTTACAAAGTCTACAAAGTCTTACAAAGTCTATTTTTGACACCTAGTAGCATTGTGTGTAGTACAAATTATGCTTTATTGTGTTTCATGACATCGGCCTTCAAAAGTTGCTGCCACAATTCAATTTTCACATCGTCCCCTGGTGTTTGCTCACAGGAGTTGACAACTTAACAATCAGTTCATCGTTTTTGAAATGGTGTAGACAATATTAGTTTATTTGCCTGTTTATTCATGTCATTCTTGAAATCTCACCTTAGTTACGAAATGTTTCTATGCTTTAGTTAAGTAAGAAAATGGGTGCTAATACTGAAAGTGTACTCTTTTGCACAACCTGGTAAATGATTTTCTGGTGACCGCCTGACTCGATACTTATCTAAAAAAATTATTTTAAGTAGGTTTTGTTTACTTTTTAACCCATTCAGGACCAAGTACCACAAATGAGTGGTTTGGGGCTGTAACAATTGATATCAATTGTTAAAAATAAGAAAAGATGCATCACATGAAAGAGCGTAAATTTCTGCACAAGATGAATCCACTTTTGGCATGTAGAAATATATATTACCTTCATGATGATTTTCAAGGCAAAAAAAGAGGCAAATGGGGACTAAATCTTCAAATTGGCAACTCGCTGATAAGGTTGAAATCCCTCTTTTCCTCTTCAAATTGGCATGATTTTTGCTCTAACATGAATGATTTTGACGTTTTATCAATTTATAATGGAATATTCAGTACGTTTGTTCATAAAAAAATAATTTGAAAAAAAATAGTGTTGCCAATTTAAAAGCCAAATAGTGATCAGTTTTGCTCTAAAAAGGCCTTCATCAAGTAAGATAGCATTTGATGACTGAAGCTGACAGTAGTTATAAGAAGGTTAAGCATATTCCTCCCATTGTCTTCCTCTCTTCCTGTCCAGGACAACGCCCAGTTTACCAAGCAGCTGGACCGGTTGATCGACACCTTGGAAGGGTTCATTGACCCTTTTGACCTGGATGTGTTTCTGCCTCACATGACCTCTAACCTCAACAGGCATGTGCACAGATGCTCAGTGAGTCTTTCTCCTCAATCAATACTTTCCTTAAATTATGCTGAGATGGGCATAATCCTAAGAATTGCAAATCTGAATGTCATTGAACTGTGTTTATGTTTACAGCTCATTGCTAGGTCATGCTGTTCCATCATTTTTTTTTACTTTGTACAAACATCGCAATACAATTAATTCAATGTATCTCTGTATTTTTTTTGTACATGATTATTTTTTTTCTTGAAGATGGCAGTGTGTGGCCTGTCCTGTACTTATCAAGTCTGGAACACATATGTTGATAAAAAAACACACACAAAAGATCAAGGGGTCCACCCAAAACAACTCATGTAATAATATGTCTAGAAAATCTACCTCAGAATTGGTTACATTGTTCTTCCTCCCCAGACTGTGTGTACCTCTTCTCAGTCTTCATCTTCAGTCTTCATCTTCAAGTTACATAATTCATGTACACATGGTTCTGTACTGTGTGTATAGAGCTGTTGAGTATTGGAAAGCACAATGTATGATACAGTATCATGGCAAGATCCTCTAGGTTGAGCTCTCATTTAATGTTCCCATAGTGAAACATTGTTGTAACTATCTGACTTAAGGCAGAATGTGGCCCGGGGCCCTGTCTTATAATGAGTTATGATTGATCTACATCTGTAGCAAGTCCAATCCCCTATCTTTAAAGGGCATATACTGTACTGGGAAGGCAAAGAAGCCTTCAAAATGTAATTGTTAGCAATCTTCTTGCCAATGGTCTTACATTCATGTATTGTCTATTTTAGAAGCTTGCTGAAAGTTATTTGCCCTCAAATGATCCACATATGGAGTAATGAGTGATTAAATCACAAATCCTCCAAATGTTTGGCCCAAACATTTTGAGGATTTAATCATTAATCATTAATTACTCCATATGTGGATCATTTGAGGGCAAATAACTTTCAGCAAGCTTCTAAAATAGACAATACATGAATTGAAGACCATTGGCAAGAAGATTGCTAACAATTAGGCCTACCTTTTGAAGGCTTGTTTGCCTTCCTAGTATAGTATATGCCCTTTAATGTACAGAGTTCCTGTTGATATCAATCGCATTGCTTTATAAAACAGGGCTCTGGTCTGCATAATCCGTGTTGCTTATATTTTCTTACCATTCCCTCTTCCCACTCCCCTTAGCTCCTGCTTGGGTTCCTGACTAGCCCTGACCGACACCTCTTTGCCTCCGGTCAGCGGTCAACCTCAGCTGGCTACCAGGAGCAGCACAATGTGCTTCCCTTGACCGGTGGGCAGGTGCGCTTCAGTCTCCTGCCCCTCAGCACTGGACCATCGCATAGCAGCAAGCTGACCCTCCAGCCTACTATGGCCATGCACAGACACAAACTACCACAGGTAAGGATGGAGTACCCTCGGGTGAAAACCCCAACCCTAACCCTAACCCTAGGGTGATGAAGCGGGGGAATGGGGAGGGGGTGGGTGGGTGGGTAATGGTGTGCCACAAGTGAGTAAACGGTAAAGTTAAGTGAATGGGTGGGGAAATGTTGAGTTGAGTAGGGAAGTTGGATAAAAATAATAATAAAGGCGCCGTTCTTGTATCGTGCATAATATCTTTGACAGGGTCTCTATGCGCTTAGAAAAGAGGAAAATAAGAAGGAAGACAAAGAAAATGCTGCATCTAGGACAAAAATTCCAATGACTAGTTACTAATTACTAAATATACATGATCATACATTATTTACAATTCTACATTATTACAATTACTAATTACTGCTGAACAAATGGGTTTTGAGTGGGGATTTGAATTTTTTTACTGAATCAGCATGTTTGATGTGAGTTGAGATTGGGTTCCACAGTGCCGGTGCTGCATGACAAAAACTACGCTTACCATAGTAATTGGTAGCGATACCGGGTACTACAAATAAATCTTTTTGGCGTAATCTCAGATTTTTGCCAGGTTCATATTTGATAAGGAGATCAGTAAGATATGCTGGAGCCAAATCATTAAAAAAGGAGAGGAAGTGGGCAATAGCACATGGAGAGGAGAGGGAGATTCAGTTGTGTAGTACAACTCAGTTGCGCATATATATATATATATAGAGAGAGAGAGAGAGAGAGAGAGAGAGAGAGAGAGAGAGAGAGAGAGAGAGACTACTTCATAATTGAGAGTCAAGATCTTAATAGCAGAGTTTAGATGGTAATAGTATAGTTGAAATTGTTATGACACAGTTAGGACAGTGATACGTCAAGTTTATGTGGTCATAGTGGAGTTTAGATAGTGACACCTGCCAATGCTTCTTTCTCTCTCCTCATTTCAGCAGAAGTCTGCCCTGCACACCTCATCCCCAATGGAGGCCATCCTGCACAAGTCTCGCTCCTCACCCGCCTCCCTGTCATCTAGGCTCAGCTCAAGCCTAAAGTCTGGCTGGCTGTCTAACCTTGGGGGACAGTCCTAGCACCCCATACCACCCCCTTCACCCCAGCCCCACCACGCTGTCATCTAGGCTCGCTCAGCTCAAGCCTCAAGTCTGGCTGGCTGTCTAACCTCGGGGGACAGTCCTAGCACCCCATACCACCCCCTTCACCCCAGCCCCACCACGCTGTCATCTAGGCTCGCTCAGCTCAAGCCTCAAGTCTGGCTGGCTGTCTAACCTCGGGGGACAGTCCTAGCACCCATAGCACCCCATAGCACCTTCTCACCCCAGCCCCACCCTGCCCCTCTCAGCCCTGCCCCGCCACGCTGTCAGCTAGGCTCAGCTCAAGCCTCAAATCTGGCTGGCTGTCTAACCTCGGGGGACAGTCGTAGCACCCCATACCACCCCCTTCACCCCAGCCCAGCCCCCCTTCAGCCCAGCCCCTCCACACTGTCATCTAGGCTCGCTCAGCTCAAGCCTCAAATCTGGCTTGCTGTCTAACCCTGGAGGACAGTCCTAGCACCCATAGCACTCCATAGCACTTCCTCACCCCAGCCCTGCCCCGCCCCTCTCAGCCCTGCCCCACCCCGCCCCTCTCAGCCCTGCCCCGCCACGCTGTCATCTAGGCTTAGCTCAAGCCTCAAGTCTGGCTGGCTGTCTAACCTTGGAGGACAATCATAATCCTGAGTAAATGAACCTGTTCCTTACTACTAGATTTTCTGGCTTTTTGAACCCTGGTCCAGTTAGGCTGTTAAAATGTGCCATGAAACTACTGTAACCAAAGGGTTGAGGTTTAAATGTGTCCTATAACGTATTTGAAGATGAATTCATAGCCTGTCATCTATTTCTATTGCATGGGAGTCACGCTACGTAGAATCTGAGCAGGGAAAAAACAGCGCACATCATGTATGCGGGCTCAGTACAGAACTGGTAAAAACACAGAACCAGCGTCCTAATACCCACTGAAATATAAAAATGGGAACACAAATTATCAAACTATACTTGACTTAACTTTACAGTAACTTTGTAGATGGAAAACTGAATATGTGCAGTGTGTAATGGATGACCTGTGCTGCCATTCTGCCATGTTGTCTCATCTAGTCTCAATTTCAGCATCAAGGAGGATGCTAATTTCAGCATCAAGGAGGATGCTACCCTAAAATTTAAATGTAACTAAGTCACCAAATCACAGATGAATACTAGTTGCATGATCAAAAACAATGCAAAACCTATGTTTTGAACACTGCTCAGGTTTGCCTAGCATGTCATCAGGTAGTGGACTACATTCCTATTTTGACGTCGTATTTAAAATCAAGTTGGATATCCTAGATGCAGAGTGAGTGAACTTCCTTTCAGAGGTGTCTTAAAGAAAAGAGTAGATATCAGAGAGGGAAGATGGTGCACATTAGATGATCATAAGATAGGTGTGACTTTGAAATAACGTACAGCTGATGCCCCAGCGCTTTAAATAAGAATTAAATATACGTCTCCAGATTGAGTACTGCAAAAAGAAACATCTTGTAGAAAAGATACCATACTTATTATGAGCAGTGCTTGTGGCATCAAAGGCTAGCACCAAATTATGAGAATTAACACATTTTCTGTTTCACATTGCAGACTTTTGCGATGAGCTGATATTTCTGTAGATTAATAGTTATTGCATTATTGGATCAGTTTATGCTTAACGGACCGCCTGTCATCTCTTAGAGATGACTGAAGACAGTTTCAAAATACATTTAGTGCTTACTGGCTGCAATTCTTGATCCCACAACTTTGCCATGTTATACCACAAAACCACTACATATGAATTAATTGCGTGAGTACAAATATGTTCCTAATCTTGCTTTCATTTTTCCATTCATTGTATTTAATGTTTATAGAAAAGGCTGGCTTGTATTTTGTAGACAAATTATTTTGCATATCGTCTTGAAGGAATCCTGTTCACAAAGATGTGTTTAGCGGTAATCTAAGTTTTCAGGTTTTACTCTCTGTATTGCTGTTGTTTTTATAGAAAGAGCTGAGTTGTTCATATATCCTTCATTCGTCGCAAAATGAGTTAGCAATATATGTCAGAATTGTTTCTTTTGGATATATATCAGAGATATGTACTTAGTATTTATATGTTTATGTACGTTTGAAGTTAAATCAGAAGCAATAGTTGTCTGGAAAAATGGATTTCTTGCTTTTGGAATATTTTTGTTAGGGGCAGATGTATTCTTAAGATGATATGATGTACCCAAGCTGGGTCGAAATAAACATAAAATATGAATATATGGTGCTGAGTATGATCTCATTGTTTGGAAATTGAAGTTGAATTGTGTCAGAGTAAATGAGCAGAGGTTATGGAGTAGGGATGTGTGGGAGGGGGAATGGGGTTACTGTCCTTGAGGTGTGTGTGTGTTGGGGGGGGGGGGGTGAAACTCTAAAAATAAAAAAATGTCTCACCACATGCCCCCCTCCCCCCTTCCCCTACTCCTTACACAGACTGACATGAAATATTCTTTTATTATTATTTTTATTATTTTATTTTATTTATTGTTATTATTCTTATTTTTTATTTTTATTTATTATTATTATTTTTTTTTTAGGTGGGGGGGGGGAGGGGGGGGGGGGAGGGGGCTGATAGTCAATGGTGTATCCAAGTTATGAAACTCTACATGGATGAGCATTATACACTAATGAAAATATATTAATATAAAAATATGTATGTGTTTATGTGTTGGGTATGTGTTGTTGTGTAGAGTATCATATTTATGACGGGCTATAAAATGATAAACAAGGTCATGATTTCTATCAGGAGGTTTGAGGTACCAGGTAATGTGATAGGGCTTGACGTTGGCAGACAGTGACATCACAAAGTGCCTTGCAAGGTCAACGAACTATGTGTGTGTGTGTGTGTTATGGTGCTTCTGTGTGTGAGTGCTTGTGTATGTTTCTGCGTGTGTGTGTGTGCGTGCATGTGTGTGTGCGTGTATGTTTGTGTGTGTAAGTGCGTGTGTGGGTGTCAGTGCGTGTGTGTGTGTGTGTGTGTGTGTGTGTGTGTGTGTGTGTGTGTGTGTATGTGTGTGCGTGTGTGTGAGTGTGCATAGAGAGAGACGGCGGGAGGAAGAAAACGGGAGGAGAAAAGAGAAACAAATGAAGGAGAAAGACTGAGTTAAGAGTAAGATATTTTTAAGTGCAGTCAACCTTGTCTTAAAAGTTGCCCCACGTAATATACACAACAAGTTGTCTTTATGATTTATTTATATATTTATTTCCAGATTTATCTAAACAGGGTGGCCTCTTCGGTAATAAAACTGCTGTCACTGAGGGCCATGTTTAAAGATGGGGGCAAGTACGTGATGTGAAATTCAAGATGAATTATCTTTACATACAAGGGGCGGTATTCGGAGCTCGTAAGTGTTTTTAAACCAGACTTCGGAATAGCGGCCATCAATCGGGAGCTCTGCATGTAACGCCCCCTTGGAATACAGGGCACATTGGGAGACCAGTGTTCCTCACTGTGTTAAAATCAAAATGAAAATAAATCAACGATAAAACCAATTTGATAATTCTTTCACATCCACCTTGGATAACATTCATCATTGCGTCTTTTGTTTGGGCGGGAGTATCACTCAATTTTCTTTACTTGCTATGCATTGGGGCATGGAAGCTACCTTATCCCAAACCCAGATCGGTTAGCTACCCACCGCTGAAAGCTGATTTCATTAGAGGACACAAGATTGATGGCGAGAATCCTACAGGCTCGTAATGTTTATATTACATCCTCAAAGCCGGTCGGTTCCACGGCAACACTCAAGCAGCTGCGCTGAGACATCTTCTCGCAATTATTTCTATCAGACAAGCTCATTGCGAGGTCCAGATGAAACACGTTTACAACTTAAAGAGAGACGAATCAAATAGCAATAACGTTATATTGAGTGAAATACAAAGGTCATGAGGGACACACGAGAGATGGTTTCACGTGGGGAAGAATATCCTCCACTTGAAGGAAAATGGAGAGTGCATGTGGTCATGATGGTAAAATCAGCAGAACAGAGATCATCATTATTTTGATCCTTTTTTTTTTTACTAAGTGCTTATTGGACCTACATCAACGAATGTGAAAAAGGAGGAGACCCCAAATGAGGATAGAGTGAGACTGATGTACTAGATTAAGAAAGTTGTATCCTTTTTTTCGAGGGGGAACTTGCAATGTTGTGTAGACACCATGGTATACAGACGAACATCAATTACTGTTCCATAACTTTTCTCAGAACGTGGGAACAAGAATGTGACCTGCAAGGGGTTCATGTTCAAATTAAAATCAATTAAAAATCCAAAATTGACGTTTAGTGGGTCATCTAGTTGCCTATTCTACCATTTAATATGTTATATGATTTTTTTAAGCAACCGAAAAATGACAATTACAAGGTGACTTGTGATGAAATATAGGTCTACTGCGATAATCGAAATGATTATATATGAAAAGAAAACTAAGCAGTGACAATTGAGGCAATGAGCTTGGGGGAGTGCGTTTCCCAGAGTGTGCATGTGGTTAATATTTATTGTCCAATGTGACAGTTCAAATGGAAAGCTAAATCCACACCAAGAACGAAGGCTAATTATTATCTTGCGTTTAATATGTGATCGAGACTATATCCATAATCCTGTCGGGTTGTGATGGGCTGTCATCAAATGAAATAGTGATGTTGTAAATGTAATAGTCCTTGGGCAATTCAATCGCTCTCAAGGCACGGTCTGTACCAATAGATGACTCACAAAAATACGTATCTGTCAAAACGTGAAGTTAAGAAGGAAAACGAATCGGTTTCGATGTTCCAATTTGGTTCTATATAACATTATTCTTTTATGTCTTCGTCCTTTCTCTTTGCACTCTTATCATATTAAATTTCACGCCATAACTACCACTTAATTCAGTAGATTTTAACAAGAAAACCCTACAAAATTGTAGTTTTTAATCCTAGAAGACGTGCCTCGTCCAAGTTTCCCTCCCCTGCAAACACAATGTCTGAGACTCTAGGCAGATGAGAAACAGAACGGAAACTATGAGCCTCATTAGCATCGGAAATGGGATTTTCTTACCAAGAAGTGTTTGTCGTTCGTGGCGTTTTATGACCTTATATGAGCTCTCATACTTTACAGAATGCATTTCCTCATTATCCGCCCTGCCCGGCAGGCCGGCCATGGACATAAGTTCATTCAGTGTTGACATTCCGTTGAAGGCCAATGTCAATGAACTTTTAATGATCATAATGAGTGTACGCCCTGAGTCACAAGGGAATGCCTGAAATTTGCTGGTCATATCCCTGGAGCATTTGGCCTTTTCGATGTTATTTAATTTACATGCAGTATCATTATATCAAATATCAAATGTTTTGAGTCACAGTGTCCAATTTCTGCTCAGTGTCTTACAAAAAAAAAGTTGTGTGTATTCTAATTATTTTGAAGTCGATAGTGGAATTGCTTCGCAAAATGTTGCTAACTGCAATACATGTTGCTTACTGCAATCAAATAAGATGAATTGACAAATATATATTGTGTTATACCATACGTTGTGTTTTAATAGACATCTGAATGCAACGAAAAACAAGACTTATTTAAAAATGTACAAGTTTTCAGTTCGAGATATTTTGCAGTCCTACCAGACATTTTATCTTCTGCATCTTCCTGCCTACCCTAACCGCCTCCCTCTCTCCCTATTCGACCCCGACCACCTCTCTCTCTCTCTCTCTCTCTCTCTCTCTCTCTCTCTCTCTCTCCCTTCCTCTCTCTCTCTCTGTTCCCCTCCCTCTCATTTCCCTGGCGATTCCCTCCCCTTCTCTAACTTTACACCATTTCTTCACCCATTAACCCAGGCCATACCACCCTTGCCCTCCATAGACACAACACAGGGGGTCACTCATGCCTCCCGAACTGCACGGGTTAACGTCACCAATCTATGACCCCGTCCCCAAAGTCCTGTCCAAACTGACCCCACTTCAGACGCTTGTTGACAACTTGGGGAGTCCAGGACTTGACCCAGAATGTTGACACTGGCCGTGTATTGTGCCGCCAGGAAAGATATGTCAACAAACAAAAACGCCAGTAAATATTAACATCTCATTCATCACAGGAACACAATTAAAACCCTAGGAGGGCAAGCTTTGCAAGACCGGAGTGATCGAAAGCTAAATGCGAAAGAAATATAATTCAGGAGGGGGATGTTTTATGCCGTTTCGTATAAACACAGTCGAAGAGGTTAAAGGGATTCCTCACCCTGAAGTAATGTTGGTTGCAATAAAAGAAGACACATGCATGAAACATATTAGTGAAGGTTTGTAAAAAAAAAAAATCCGCCAAAGGATAAGAGAGTTTTTGAAAGAGTCTTTAAGACAGACTTTTGAAAGTCTTTAAGACAGACATTTGAAATTCTAATTTTGTGACGTCACGTGCGAGCTGCTCTCCCATAAATGTAAATTGCTCTTTTTCTGTTTTTGACGAAGGAATATTTCTTTTTTCATAGAGGCATGTAAAAATGTGCTTAAACTGCACAGGTAAGAGGATGCATGTATCTTTATAAAAAATGACAGAAATTGTACACATTATGGGATAACATCTCGAACGTGACGTCACAAAATCAACACTTGAAAAGATCCTAACTTTCTTACCCTTTGACGGATTTTCGTCCAACCTTTACTAATATGTTTCTTTCATGTGTCTACTTAAATTGAAACCGACTTAAATTTCAGGGTGAACTATCCCTTTAACTTTTTGCACTGCTTTGTGATTTATTTGGAGTTGCATCAAACGTGGCGCACCTCGTGAACAGAGAAACATCATGACAGAGTGTGGTTGATATACGGTTGCGTATGGGTGTTCAATATTTCTGTTTATCAAAAATGTATGTGTCTTTATGTGTGTAGGAGAGTGAGGGAGAGAATGTGTAAGTGTGAGATAGAGACAGAGCATGTGTGTGTGTGTGTGTGTGTGTGTGCGTGTGTGTGTGTCTGTGTGTGTCTGTGTCTGTGAGTGGGAGAAAGAGGGAGGGAAAGAGAGAGAGAGAGAGAGAGAGAGAGAGAGAGAGAGAGAGAGAGAGAAGAGGGGGCATACAATGTGCGTGTATGTTTAAAGACAGGGTGTTCCTGTTGCAGGTCAAAAAATTATAATTTTGTTAAATAAAAAAAAACCTCGGAAAATGGAAGAAGATACAGTATTAGAATCCCCCTCCCTCAATTTTGGGTTTGAAAACTGACTTAAAGCGAAATTAAAGCGATCAGAATATTTTGAGGAGGTTTTAGGCTGGTCTTTCTAAACCTCTAGCCCATGCGAATTGGTTCACACGATGACAGGGACAATATGATCATGGATGTAGACCAAGCTCGATGCGGTTCAAACATAAACAAAGAGAGTTTTTTCACCTTTCCTGAAAATATTCGTGAAGCTATGATTGTGAGATTTCATACACGTCATTGTTAGGGTATACTGCTGATTCCTACCGATAGTCCATGACTTTTGCAAATAAGACACTCTGTCTTTAAGTGGGGTGAGTGTATCACATGAATTATATCGTCTTGTTTTTCTGTTCATTCGTTGCGCGATATCATTCTGATGATGATGCTGGTGGTGGTGGTAGCCTCGTGACCAAGTCATTCACATCAGTGCTTGGTGGTGGCTATGGTAACAGAATGAGTACATGTATTACCATTGGGCTACTGTTCCATCGATCGTCATCGTTACCATGACAACGCCAAGTACATGTATGTGCATAGCAAGAAAGTAGTATTGACCTTTATCGCTGCATCATCAGGCATATAAATAAACACACACACACCAACATTGTGATGACTAACGATAGATCGACTAATTCTCCCGATCCCCCTTCAAGGTATTGAATGTCACACTACGACTCATCAAGATCCAGCAGCCGACTCATGCATTAGTAGCGCGGGTATGACTCATCTCATACATAGACCTTCACACAGAGATATATCGTACTTTATGATCTGTACGGATTTGGTCGGGCGCTCGATCTAGTCGGCGTTTGATCAAGCAGCCGCGCGCGCGCGCTTTTTTCTACCGAAAAGGATGACTCACGTCTTGCGAGTATCGAGGTATGTTTTATGCGTCTATCCTTGTGTGCATAATGCTATTGCTCACGTTGCGTCACACATGAGTTTATGATGATGTATTTGCCCTAGCTGGGAATCATCACAAATAAGGAAGTCCAGGAAAGCTTGGGAACTTTTCGACATTTTGATGTTGATTAACTACGCTGTACTCATGTTTATCATCTACATGTACTTGATTACTAATTTATCACCTCCTTTTTGATGTTCTACCAATTTCTGCTATTCGAGGGGAATCCAAAGTAGTGGTGATCTTATTGAAGTTCTGTTTGATATTGACGTTGTCTTGCTCATTGCACATTGTAAACTGTATGCAAATTACATAAGATTGACATTAACTCGGTATTTGTACATGAGATATCGTTGAAAGGGATGCACGTGTGAACTGGTGATGTAATAATCACATTTTAGGCGGACATACTGAAGGCGACCGAGGAGAGACATGATCAGGGAGGATGGGTGATATATAGCGAGAGAGAGAGAGAGAGAGAGAGAGAGAGAGAGAGAGAGAGAAAGAGAGAGAGAGAGGGGGAGAGAGAGAGAGAAAGAGAGAGAGAGGGAGAGAGAGAGAGAGAGAGAGAGAGAGAGAGAGAGAGAGAGAGCGGGTGAAAAAAGGGGGGCTGTTCAGATCGAGGAAGAGCGAGATAGAAATAAAGAGTGGAGATAGAAAGAGTAATGTGGCGGAGGAGAGGGTAGGAAGGGATCACGGAGATGGGGTGGGCAGTGGTGGAATGGAGTAGAATACAGGTTGAGATGGGTGTAAGAAAACTAAAAGAAGTTCGATCAGATGGGGGATCTTTCCAACTTTTGAAATGGACAAAATTTGAATAAACATTTGGTTTATGATGTGCACCAGTGGTCGTAAATGGCAGACATATATGGAGGGAACAAAAGGTAGAGAAAATATGTGAGAGAGAGAGAGAGAGAGAGAGAGAGAGAGAGAGAGAGAGAGAGAGAGAGAGAGAGAAGGGGGGTAGAACGATAGGAGTGGAGAATTGAAAGTTCTGGGAAGAATCCAAAAAGGCAAGTTCAAAGTTAAAACAGGAATTTGAAGTGTCCAGAAATATAAATTATATTGAAATGAATCGCTCACCCTGACATTAAGTTGGTTTCAATAAAAGGAGACACGTTAAAGAAACATATAGTGAAGGTTTGATAAAAAATCCATCAAAGGATAAGAAAGTTATGATCTTTTCAAGTTTATGTTTTATGAAGTCGTGTGCGAGGTGCTCTCCCATATATTGTGTACAATTTTGTATGTCCATTTTCTCAAAAAGATATGCATCCTTTTACCTCTGCATTTGACACATCGTTAGAAGCATGTTTTACACACACACCTGTACGTAAAAATAATTCCATTGTCAAGAAAGAAAAAGAGCATGGAATTTTACTGTACACAACATATGGAAGAGCACCTCGCAAGCGACGTAATAAAATTAAAATTTCAAAAGGTCACAACTACCTTATCCCCTGACCGATTTTTGTCAAACTTTCACTTTTCTTTCTTTCATGTTTCTACAAATCTTCAGTGTGACCTACCCCTTTAATATTCTCAGATGAATTAAACATCATTTCACCAGTCCCCCCCCCCCTCTCTCTCTCTCCGTCTCTCATTCTCTCCCTGTCTCTCTCTGTCTTACTGTCTCTCTCTGTCTCACTGTCTCTGTCTCTCTCTGTCTCTCACTCTCTCCATGTCTCTCTCTGTCTCACTGTCTCTCTCTCCCTGTCTCTCTGTCTCTCTCACCCCTTCCTCCTGTCTCTGCCTCTTCTCACCTACACACATCTTATTAAGTAGTTTCTTTAATCATGTCAGAGAATCTTGTAGTGTTTGGTATGGGGTATGTGTGTGGATAACTCTTTGAATGCATGATGCAGAGTATCATTCAAATGATGAGAGGGAACACACGCCTTCTTCCCACAAAGACTGCCAACATTCACACATATGCACACATACAGTGAAACCTGTCTATAGTGGCCACCCAAGGGAAACACAAATTGTGGCCTTTGTAAACAGGTGGCTGCTATAAACAGGTTCTTTAACACATGATATCTCAACCTGGGGAATTATTTTAGTGGCCACTATAGACAGGGTGGCTGCTATAGATAGGTGGCCGCTAAGACAGGTTTGACTGTATATTGGATCTCACAATAATAATGAGAAGACTACTGACTCGTAATGACTTGGTTATGTTGCATATCTCTTCGGGGAAAGCACACATCATTGCACGTAGTAAAAAAAATCAATCTCTACCAGAGTTCTCAACTGGAACTAAAGATCAAGCGATGAGCATACACTTCGGTTCACATTTTCGATAGGCGATAAACGGTAACACTAGCAGCAGCAGTGGATTCACTTCAAGAACCATCAAAAACTAGGCCCTTTTGAGAAAAAAAAGTCCATTCAAACACCCATCTTTCTCTTGAATTCAAAATATGACATGTCACATTTCTGCAAACCTCGGCATTGCAATTTCATCCATCTGATCCGTCGTATCGTCCTCTATCTGTCCAGTTCATGTTTGTCCACATTATTGTTGCAATGTTGGGCAAGGAATCTGGCAAGGTGTCTGGCTGTCATTTCCATATTAATATAATACATACAAAAAAATCCTCAATAGCAGCATCAGATGCAAGCCTCATTTATGGTTGTCACTTTGATATGAATATAATACATATAAAAACTCTTCAATCGTAGCACCAAATGAAGGGCTCATATTTTTTTCTTAAATGTACAAGAGATATCTATGTATAGGAGCATCAAATGAAAATGTCAAGTCCTTCCAAAGTCCGTCGTATCTGCTGGCATCACATGGAACTCCCCTCCTCCGCTCCGGGGCTCATCACACTCTGTTCCGCTATACTCCTCCTTGATCGTTATCTCCTCAATCTCCTCGATCCCATCGCTGTAGTCGTCGTCGTTGTCGTCGACGATGAGCTCCACCTGTTCAGGGAGGTTGATGTGTCGTTTGGTGGTCTCAGGGTACCCTGCTTCCAAGGCTTTGGATGTGAGGTAGCGCGCTCTCTTGTGGAGCTGGACCACCGGAATGTTATTGTCTTTCCGCTTGCGGTGGTTCTTGAATTTGTGCATGATCTTGTGCTTCCATGCTTCCTATAATTATAGAGTGAATCACAAAAAAGAAGCAATTTTTTGTAAGCAGGGACATGATTGGAGACAGCTACATAAGCAAAACAATGAATTATGCAATAATTCTAAATGTGGACTTTATTTTGTGCTTCCACTCTTCCTAGACATGTCGGGGGTGAAGCAAACTTATGACAATGAATCTAATAAGTTCATCTACAGCTTCCAATGTAAAGTATTAAAACTTATTTCATTACTATTACTATTACTTATCATTATTATTATAATTATTATCATTAAAGCTAAAGAATTTCCTCAGATCGGAAAATAAAATCATGAAAACTTTCTTTCTTTCAGTCCATCTTTGACCAGAAGCAGAGGTCTGTGGAAGCTAGCAGATCCAGTAAGCGAAAGCTGACTGGTACTGTAAACAGGGAAGCCTCCTGATAGAGATTGAAGTGTGACATCATATGAGCATGTTGTCAAGAGAACTAGTTTTTAAAGGGCATATACTGTCCTGGGAAGACAAAAAAGCCTTCAAAAGGCAATCGTGAGCAATCTTCTTGCCAATGGTCTTAAGTTCATGTATTGTCCATTTTAGAAACTTGCTGAAAGTCATTTGCCCTCAAATGATCTACATTTTCCACAATTGGTGATTAAATCACAAATCCTCAAGATGTTCGGGCCGAACATTTTGAGGGTTTTGGATTTAATAGCCAATTACTCCAAATGTCGATCATTTGAGGGCAAATGACTTTCAGCAAGTTTCTAAAATGGACAATACATGAACTCAAGACCATTGGGAGGAAGATTGCTCACATTCACATTTGAAGGCGTTTTTGTCTTGCCAGGACAGTATATGCCCTTTAACTATACGGGTAGAGCAAGCAGCAGTGATTACGGTGGGGACTCTCATTGTGAATGCCTGACACTGCCCTGCTAGACACTGTCGGAAAGTGAAAGTCTCACTTGAGTGATGTTGTTTAAAACCAGAAGACAGCCTAACAATGGATATGACGACACCACCTTGGTACTCTACGGTGTGTAAATTACCATTTCATAGTATTATCATTATTGCTACCATACTTACCCACTTACTGTCACCTTCTCTGATATGGCCAGTGTGGACGTAGAGGCAGGGGAACCTCTCCAACAGAAGCCTGGTCAGCTGAGTGTAGTCTGAGGTGGTTGGGTAACTGGGGGAGAGAACCATGCAGAGATAGAAGAGGACAAGCATAATCATAAATTTAGAACAACCCAAGGAGCTATGGAAAGAGGAATGCTCAATTTAACATTACTTGACAAAGTGAAGCACACTGACGTACGAGAGAAAACTAAGGTCAAAGATATTATAGTAAAAATTAAAGAGATGAAATGGAGATGGGCTGGACACTTATATAAAACACAAGACAACAGATGGACCAAGAAACTCACAGAATGGCAACCAAGAACAGGCAAGCAAAGAAGGGGTCGACAAAAGAGAAGGTGGAGAGATGAAACATCATCCTACACAAATACAACAACATGGAACAGAATAGCAGCAAATAGAAGCAAATGGAAACTGATTGAGGAGGGCTTCATCCAACAATGGTTGAACAATGCCTGATGAAATTAAATGAAAAAGCATAACCATCAGTGAGCCAGGTATCAACCTGAGCTAAAGGCCTGCTGGGTAATTTTGTGAGAGCTGGAGCATGGATTGACACAAAGAGGCGTGGCATCAATCAAGCATGTTCAGTGCTATGGTAATTCATTCTCAAAAAGTAGCATGATATATATGACTTACTTAGGTTTTCTTCAATGCACTCTGACATTTAAAGGAAACACAATTTCAAGATTTCAAAGACCACTTTCTGTAAATGCCACTTTTCTGTTAAGAACACTGAATTTGGATCCCCTCAGAGCAGTAAGCATGTCATTTCACCAGTCTTTTAATACCAGCTGTCCATAAAGACCATCTTTTCTGTTTCCCTTGAAGTAGGCTAAGTTTTAGGCTGTGGAGTGCATTGACACAAGTGAGTCTGGAAAGAACCTAGTCTCGAAATAAAGACTACAGTGAAACCCTCTTACTTCCTGCTGAGGGAGCACACAAGGAAGGAGGCTAAGTCTTTGTTACGAGACTTGAAGCGCTTCAAGACCATTGTCCATAAAGACCGTCTTTTCTGCTCCCTTAGGGTGGTCTTTGTATGCAGGTACTTTACTTTAATAGATCCATATCATTACCTATTACTACATTTATGGAATGACGCTCTCCTTGATGCATTCCAAGATCAGCCTCATGTCCTCAAAGACCGTCAGCATGAAGATGTGTAGGAAGCCAAAGGGATTTTCAAGGCATGGTAATGTAAGGATCAACCTTCTCATTACCATGAAGATGTGTAAGCGTTAATAGATGATCATTGCTTACTATGTGTATGGGATGACGCTCTCATAGATGCACTCCAGGATGAGACTCCTGTCTCTGTAGGACACTCCGAAGCCCTCCTGTAGCTTGGACACTATGTGGGCGGGGAACTCTGGCAGCTTGTAGCGGAAGATCCACTGCTTATCGTCATAGCGGACAAGCCTGCTCAGGGGCGGGGCTTGCGACATGGCCGTGCCGCTGGAACAGGGTGCATCCTGGGACTGGGTTGTGGTGGTCTCCAGGCTGCTGCTGTTGCTGATGATGTCTTGGGCGGAGTCTGTGATGACGTGGAGTTGCTCCTCCTGCTGCCGAGTCCTGGATCTTTTTCAAATTAAAAGGAAATGAAATGAAAACTTTGTGTAGGACTTACAGATGAATTTGAGTTCACAATATCTGAAGATACATCCTATTGATCATTTATATGTTCAGAAGATAATATTCAATCTATGACTAGTACCAGCCAACCAAGGTGATGAGCAATCACACTGAGCTGGTTGTGAGCATTTTGTAAAATGTTTCCTTTTACCTTGCTAGTATTCTTCTTTCAATTCTACCCAGATATAGACAGAACATTCCATACCTTGGAGAATAACTGGTTTCCGGGACATGCTCACTCGTGGCTGGTTGCCTAGTGAAATCAGCGGTGAAGGCTGCAGAATGAACCTGCTGTATCGGGGAGAATTGAGTGTGAGACGCTGTTGGAAGGACTGCACTCGCCACCGTCTTAGACTGCATGTCTTGCCGCCTGGTCAACTCTACATCCAGCTTTGATTGAGCGGGGACTTGTGAGGGCACCCTTCGGACTTGACGTGGTTGCGACGGGATACGGTGAGGAGATGTCTGCTGATGCGACAGTCTGTTCTGGAGTCGTTGCTCTAGGATCGAGGCAGGCACTGCCCTTTCGGACAACATTGCAGCTATGGAGACGCCCCCACTACCAGCTTCCGGTACGGCGTAGCCAGGATTATAGGATACAGATGAAATCTGGATATCACACGGCACGGGGGCTTCGCTCGATGCGCTCAACCGGTGTCTGGACTCCTCCATGGTGGTGGCAGGGGGTTCCGAGCTTCCCTGGCCCAACACCAGAGGGAGCCCTTCAGGGATTCCCCCTGCCTTATCCTTGCAGGGCTCCACCCTGATGCGGCTGTTGGTCGGGGTGGGGTCGCCGTCGTCAAGGTCCACCCAGTCCTCAAAGCCCTTGTCCCAGATCTGCAGGATGACGCCCTTTAAGCCGAAGAGCTCCCTCGCCCTGGCGTGCAACGTCTCCACTTCCACGCTGTCGACATCACGTTGGACAGACAGCTCGACTTTCTTCTTTCTCTCACCATAGATGAGCAGATACCTGGCCATAAAATATGAGGTTAAATGGCCACAATTATCAAAAACTTCCATAAAATCATATCTGTCTATACATGTTGATCAGTGGCAAAAAGAACGACTTAGTTTTGTCTATATTGTATGGTAAATATTCCAATTTATTCACAACATGATATCACCGTATATATGCATGTGAAATTATGTGTGTGATGTGTTTTTGTAAGGGCTTATTTAGCCTAGTTACTAGGCTGAATAGTGAATGGTCAACGCTGCACTCTGCAGCCAAGTGACTAGGCTAGGGCTTATTATAAGGTGGGTGTGTGTATTTATTTTGTTATTGTTTCTTCAAAAGGTTGTATTATCCAATAACATAGCATATTGAATATACAGTTACCTGTGGTACATAAAATAAAATGACTAATTATATGAAAGGAAATGAACAGAAAGATGAAGAATATGAGAGATACAGAGAGATGGACAGAGAGGGGTGTGCATAGAGAGAAAGAGAGAGAGAGAGAGAGAGAGAGAGAGAGAGTGAGTGAGAAGAGAGAGAGAGAGATAGAGAGAGAGAGAGAGAGAGAGAGAGAGATAGAGAGAGACAGAGAGAGAGAGAGGAGGGCAGGGAGAGGCAGACTGAAACAGAGAGAGAGCGAGAGATAAATAGACAGATAGAGAGAGAAAAAGAGACAGAGAGGGGCCTGCACACATGCAGAGAGAAAGGTAGGGGGGGGGGGGGCGTGCAGAGAGAGAAATATAACACATATGGACAAAGAAGAAAAATTGAAAGAGAAAATATGTACAGTATGAGTATGTGTGTGTGTGTGTGTGTGAGGGGGCCGGGGGGGGGGGGGGGGGGGGGGAGAAATGAATAGAATGAAAGGGCCAGTAGAAAAATAAAGATGATAAGGATGATTGTGATGAAAAAAATTTACTCAAGTAGGCTGAAATAATTTGAATGGCTGACTAACCTTTTATAAAGCAATAATCTTCACTTACCTTAATAGGTGAGTCATGGTGATACGCAGTGTATACCCTTCTTAGTAATGCACGAATGGATGATGTGGAGTACATACTGTAAGAGTTGAAGGGGTGAGAGAAAACGTGCACAATGTAATCAATCAATAGACCATTAGATTACATGATAATAGTGACATAACTCTCTTGAGTCTTCTGATCAATATGGACTAATCAATCAAGCACAAGTCTTGATTAAGTTTATACTATATTTCTACAGGAGTGACTAATCTTGGACCAACTTTAAGAATTAAGTGAGAAATAAGAGATCATGCACAGCACACTTACCATCTATCCACGACCAATACAGCACACCTTACTAGTTTGCTGTAGTACACTGATCCTATACGCTACTAGTACAGAGCTGTTTGTATTGTTACAGTGTAGTATGACTTCCCTACTGTACACCCCTATGACTATATGTAGTTAGTCACTTAGGTACTGCATGCATGCATGCCTTTTGCACAGACACAGACACAGACACACATACACACACACACACACAAAGCTTCATATCAGTGCACAGCCGGCCCACTCACACACACACACACACACACACACACACACACACTAGTAGACTACTTTTCCACACACTACAGTATCCTGACTGTACATATTAGTAATGCACACACATCGACTAACTGAATGATCTACAGCAGTACGTGTGCCTAAGTGTGTATGTGTGTGTGTGTGTGTGTGTATGTGCATGTGTATGTGCATTCACTCAGCTAAGTGGAGTGGTAGGTGACTTAATAAGGATGTCCTTGGTCAAGCTAAGGAAGTTTTCCAAGCATGGTCATTGGAGGCAAATTCTGTAATAGTAACTTTACATGTATATCAACATTATAGGCAGTTAGTGGTCACCATAAATCATAAGATTTGAGCACTTTAAATATCATACAGATTGATTATGTCTGTATCCAATTTATTTTTATGTCACAAATGAATATAGCATGAAGTTAATCAGTGGAGATTTTTAAGTAATAAATAGTCTGGTTGACTAATCTGGTTAACAAACACCTACCCCCCCCCCCTCTCCTCCCCCACTCCCCTACACCACCACCCTTTCCCTAACTCTAGTGTGCAATATTAATGCGCTGGAGGGCCTCCAATTTATTAAGTTTTTAATTTTTATGTTTCATCCAAAAATATGAGAGAAAAAAAATATACTTCTCATACATTTATTTCATCATCAATTAACACAACTGAGGCGATGGTAATCTAATATTAGCCTTCCAGCACATTACAGCGATGTGACGCATAATGCATGAACTCATTGAACGACCTTGAACGATCAAAGGTAGGTACATGAATGGTTTATTCATCGTGAAGTATGAAGCGGGTAACATGAGTCATGTTGTACTCAATTATCTCAACACTATGATAAAACAATATAACCCCGGAGATATGAGAGCGATCACTCTTATTATCATCTCCTTGGATAAGCCTGCCTACATGATGACTACTATATGGGAAACATTGAGAAAAGTGGTCATTACATTACAGGTGGTTTTTACAGGCAGGTGCAATTATAGAAACACAGTAGTCTAAAGGGGTTCAAGATGAGAGATTCATTTTAGGTGATCTTTTGAAACTATCACTATGTTATATTCTCAGTTCTTAAGAACGAGCAACAATGGTCAACAATTTATACTCTGCTTTATACATTTTTTAGTGAAAAAATATTCCCATTGTTAAAAAATGCATCCAACCTATTTTGTTATTGTAATTTATTTATGTTTTTAGAAAAAATGAGGGGGGGGGGATAACGCAGCTTTCAGCTCTTGTCCATTTCAAAACTAAACTACTTAATATGGAATTAAAAAGCAGCAAGAAAACCATATCACTTCATTTATTGTTTGTATCTCAGGCTCAGGTTTCTTTTCAGATGCAAAGTGAAGTGATAGAGTTATCCAACATATTCTCCATTGCAAGAAACAGTGTTGAGTACAGCACTACTCTCATTGATTTTAGTATATTGTTGGTATAATGGTCTATTCTTAGACCATCCGGCCATTGTTTTTCATTTCAATATAAGAAAAAAAAAGTCAGTGAAACCCCCTTCAACTTATTGCAACACTGTCATAGTTTATACATTCTGAAGAAAATAGATTTTCTTGAATATATATCATGTTATTCAATTATCCCTTTTCATTGATTTAGTTAACCATGTTAATATCTAAAGTTGTTTAGTTATTTGTTTTAGTGCTCAAGTGTCTTTGTGTTCTACCTAAAAAGATATTTATTGTATTCATGTTTGTACTACATGTATTAAATGAGACTGGTCGTTTTTAATATGATATTGCCATGAGGGACCTGACTTTAACAAGCTATGCTTTCATAAGGTCTCCTCGTCTTTCTACCTTCTCACTGATGCAACATTTGAACTTGTTTCATATTACTGTTTCTTTAATGTACACTGTCACTCGTTGTTAATCTGTAAAATTGTACCTGAAGAAAGACAAATAAACTTGAACTTGAACTATATTTGACCTGCAAAATGGATACAAGCTGACACTAGCCCATTCAAGCACAATGTATTTCTTCCATACATTCCTAAAGGAGGGCATTAATCCATTACATGGCCCATCAAGAGAGCAATAACATTCCACTGCATAGGGTCCTTCAAGAACCATTGCATACAGCTTATGAACCCACACTTTCACATTCATGTCATTATTGTGTCTGTAGCCTGGTATCCAGGCTTTTAATCTTTTCCAAGCCAAAGTTATTCACTAAAGGAGTCTGCTTGCAGTAGACTAATCATTCTTAATTTCTTCTCTAGAGGGTCTGAGCAAAGAGGAGAAGAATAAAGTGACTAGTCTTCTTAGTACTAGACTCAATTTGTAATTTGGATGAGATCAAAGTGTTCAGCATGCTGGAACCAAGCTATTGTACTTGAAGTAGATGTTCAAGTGGTTTGGAACAAAATGTATTCAGCTCTATAAACTAAACGGATAGATGAGGAACACGGATGTGGAAATTGGTTTCCTCAGGGAAAGGGGAACAGTGCTCTGTTGGGTATTTGTCAAAATATGACATTGTTGAAGCTCCTCTACATCCGCTAGTTGTGGCGAATCCATATATTGTATGTCAATACTACTTCCTCACAAAATACTGTAACTTCATTTTTAGTACCTTATTAACCAAATAATCTGTGTAAGATTTATTCAGAGGCTTATTGTTTGAGTTTTTGTCAAATTTAGATGATAGAGGAACATTCTTTGTGCTTTTGTTGTATGAGGAAAATAAATCCTAAGCAACTGAAAGGTCGATCACACAGGTCTTCCTGCTCAGAAAATGAAATGTAATTGTATTGACATCAAAGACTTCTTTAAATAGACTGAACAATGGAAACACAGCCTCATTCAATTAAATGCAACAACATTAGTACCAAGAACAACACAGTTTATTTGTTTGCATATGAAATCAATATGAGGAGCATGTTATTCTACCTTAACTTAACTTGCTTTGCATTCAAAATATTATATGTTCCAATTACATTTTTTTGTCAAATGCCAAACGACAATTTTCAAATAGATATCTTGAGCTCTGTGAAGGTGGATGAGTGACTTATGATCAAATCAAACAACATAACTTTATGTGAGGAGTTGTTTACAGACCTTTTCTAAATGTAACCATGGCAACAAACACTAAACAAAATAGTATCAGTGCTTTTTCAATGAACTTGACAATAGATGTGCACTTATCTATGAAGTGTTGTTAAGAGCTTTGTTAATACTTAGTAAATATTAGTAACTATGGCAACAGTGATCTCGGTACTATTTTTCCCCACCATTATCTCAAATATGCTATAATGATAAGTGCACTTGGTTGAAGGGTTGTGTCTCTGGTATGGATGTGGCCTGCCTTCAAGGCTTCTGTTTATTATTGCTCATTTTAATGCTAAAATAAGAGTCTAGTATTCAAAAGACTAATCCCTCTTTCATTCTCTTCTTTTCTTCCTCCGTGTTTTGGTGAACCGAAGAAATAGTTGAGAATAATTAGTCTACCTGCCAGACCCTTTTATCGAATATTGTCGTTTGGATCGGAAATGCCCAACAGTCCGGAAGACAGGCTGGTGCGGATGTTTTGGAGGAAGGAGAGGGTGGATTCAGACAGAGACCGGTTTCCTGGTCATGTGATCTCATCTAAGGAACATAAGACAAAACATCCTGACACTGAACTATCCAGCAGATGACGTGTGGACGTCAACAGGTGTATCGGCTTCACAACCACTTCCTAATTTTGTTTTAAAGAATTATTGATGGGGATTCCAGCCATACATATTCCTCTTCTTGTTCACATAGTCAATGATGTTGTGCGTATGGTGTATGTGTGTGTGTGTGTATGTATGGTGTGAGTGCATGTGTCTGTATGATTGTGCATGTACCGGTAGAACAAAAAACGAATAAGTTTATTCCACATAGAATCCTCGAGTAAGATTTGTTCAACAAATCATACTCACACACAAACTCACACACAAACACACACACACATACACACACACACACACATAAGAGAAGCAGAGTACACACACAGTGCCCACACTTCCTAGAATCTGATGATTTGTCAGTAGAAAGTGATACAACTGGAGCTTCCAAGTACAGTCTGTGTTAATAGGGTGTTAGCTGTCAACAAACTATGAATCATGATAGATTTGTACTAGTCTATATCTCCTAGACCTGTGCTAGATGTGTCCCTCTTTAACAGTATCCATTTTGTCATAATTTGTCATTTTAGTCTACTATGCTTCCAATTTGATAATTCCCTTCAGAAGTTAAGATGGTCACACTTTCAACAACAATAACAAATCTTTCTTGCAGAACACTAACATGTATGGATTTGGGTTATCATTGAGCTGAAACTTCTCTTTTTTTTGCACTTTTCTCCTCTCAAGTTGTTAGCTGAATACTACAAAGAAAATTACATTAAATATGGAATGTGAGAAATGTATTTTAAAATCTCTTTGTGGTTTTCCTTTATATGGCTTCCATGAAAAATTGAGAGAGATCAGAAGTGAAACCATGATCAGCAGCTCACAATCCCCTGCCCACATGACAGGTAGGGCTGTGAAAGCCAATGGTATGAGTTATTAAGGTGCTAGATTGTTGAACCGCAAAAGGTCAACACCTTTCAAAAATCTTGAAATTTGACACCTGACCTCTGTAGGGTGCTGTCATTCTTAACTTTGGTGAAAACTGTCAGAGAAATAACATGACTGCTGAGGTCTTTCCTCCTTCTTTTGATTGTTTATCACCTTTCCTGGGGCATATTCTGCACCTACTGGAGTCTCACTGTTACACTGACCTCTTTAAGACAATAGGGTATATCAGACACCATACAGAGTTCTGACATAAATGCACCCTTGCAGGGCATATACTGTGCTGGGAAGACAAAAGAGCCTACAAAAGGTGATTGTTGGCAATCTTCTTGCCAATGGTCTTAAATTCATGTATTGTCCATTTTAGAAACTTCCTGGAAGTTATTTGCCCTTAAATGATCCACATTTGGAGTAATTAGTGATTACATCACAAATCCTCAAAATGTCCGAGCTGAATATTTGTGAATTTGACATTTTTCACTAATTACTCCAAATGTGGATCATTTGAGGGCAAGTAACTTCCAGTAAGTTTCTAAAATGGACAATACATGAATTTAAGATCATTGGCAAGAAGATTACTCACAATCACTTTTTGGATTGGCATATTTTGTCCAGTTCAGCATGAAACATGATGTTTTTCAGGCTAAAGCATCGTGTTTCATGCTGAACTGGACAAAATAATCCACTGTTTAAAACTGCGGCTCCAACACTCTCCCCCGTTCCCTATGCCAATTCCTTTTTTGCTGGAAAACATAAGTGGCAGCTGCTGGGTACGAACGCTTACCCACCTGATTGCAACTCTAAGAAATGATCCACTTCACCATGCCACTATAATGATAAGAAACCCATCTGAATCTGAATAATCATTCTGGCTCATGTCTATGCCAAGATAGTAAACAAACAATGCTGTGTACGTGACCAGAGAGACGTAGCTCAACGAACGTAGTCATCCAACCACTTGCCAAGTCCAGTGAATGTTATGTGACCTATAACTGAACTTATTGAAGTCACCTCGTTTTGAGTTTCAAAGTGCACTATAGCATTACTATCATGACAGGTGTAGAGATTTCTTTCTTTCTTCCCCGAGATCACATTTCTTTCATTTGTTTTGTGTGATGTAATTAATCACAACTACGTGTTGCAAACATGGTACATAGTCTCTACCATGCGCAACACTGGAAACGTTGTCCCATTCAGAACGAAATGCCACAAATATGTGGTTTGGGGGCTTTTGGGGGCTGTAACTATTGATATCAACTATTAAAAATAGTCAAAGATGCATCACGTGAAAGAGAATACATTTCTGCACAAGATCAATCCATCTGGAGCATTTAGTGATGTTTTATTTTGAAATGATTTTCCAAAGCAAAATAAGGGGCAAATGAGCAGATAAATCTTCAAAGTGGCATGATTTTTGCTCTAACTTGAATGCTTCTTACATTATGTCTTTTAATGACAATTTTTTTTTTTTAAATAGTGTTGCCAATTTAAAAGCCAAATAGAAATCGGTTTTGCTCTAAAAATTCCTTTGTCCCGAATGAGATAATTACCGGTCATCATGGGGGCTCCAGGGCAATTTATCCCACAAAGATAAGTTCACAGCTTTTCTGAAAAAATTGTTTTCATAGGGTATGATGACAGCAGGGATGAGTGTATTTACCTCAAGGTGTCAGGCTTGATAAATGTCCAGTCAATAATTCCCCCCCCCCCCTGTTCATGAGTGCAAATAGATTAAATAGGTTGTACATTTTAATGGGAATCACATGAATACCCTCAAAAATATGAATTAACAATGTTAACTAAAAGCTGACATCCAAATACCCTTCAAGTGAAGATTCCCTTATTCCATCAATTACATTAAATACCAATCATGTACTAATATGCATGTAAGTAATTACATGAATAATACATGATGTAACACAAGAATGTCATCATTACCGTACTTGTCTATCACATATAGCATGTACAGTGCAAACCATTCTTCATGCATTGTAATTAATATATGTCTGGATACATAGATTTTGCACAGTTATTGTTTCTTGTCCCTTTCCCCAAACAAACCGGGAATAAAGTGACTAGAATTGATTGTGTTTGTGGGAGTGCATCAGAAAGAGTCTCCACAGTCTACATGTACACTACAGCTCAAAGGAATTGGCATAGGGAAAGGGAAAGAGAGGAAAGGGAAGGATGCGCAGTTTCAAACCGCGGCATATTTTGTCCAGTTCAGCATGAAACATCATGCTTTTTAGGCTAAAGCATCATGTTTCATGATGAAATGGAGAAAATATACCCCCCCCCCCCGGAATATACCGCGATTTGAAACTGCGGGTCCTTCCCTTTCTTCCCTTTCCCTATGCCAATTCCTTTGAGCTGTAGTGTAGTGGAGAACCAATACTCACAGGTCTACACTCTTTAAACATTTCTATCATTCCAGCACAGATGTAACTTATACTGTAACACAACACTCAAAACAGGCTCATTAAAGAGTGGGAAATGAGACGAGTCCACTGGCGGAAATAATGCTGATCACAATAATATCAACGATTGCCCGCTCAAAGGCTCTTGTTGCATCTTCCTGTCTTTGTCTGACCGCCCCCCCCCCCATCTCTCTTCTGCCTGCTATCAATTAGAGACAGCACCTGCAGGCGAAGAACAAAGATGACCTCCATTTGAGGACAAACAGAGCCTCTTACCAGCTGGTCTGTCTCTCCAAAGTAAACAAGCGTCCTTCAGTTAGTGGAGAATTCTCCAACAATTTCTATAATTAGAGCCCTATTGTGACCCTAAGATGACTCTATTATGATCTTTTTGGAGGGAATTTGTTTTTCTTTGTGTAAGGAACTAAGGATTTTTTGATTTGTTAGATTTATTTTGTTATTAACACAAAATAAGGCAGGTGATAGATATTGTCCTGCTACATAACCTAGCACAGCTTTGACTGGTTCTTATTTCTTTATCTCTAGGACAAAAAGACAATACAGGATGTGGATTGGCCTGGCTCCTGGACTGTTGAACATCTATTTTCTAATCAGAACTGTACAAAACTGATCTAGTAGTACCAAAGACTAGTCACTTTTCCATTATCATCTTTTCTGTTCTTCTCCTCCAGAATGAGCCAGAGAAGAAAATAAATGTAGAGTTGGGATTAAGAAATGCCAAACAGCATGGCATTCACCCGTTACTCTGATGATTCGACTTACTCACAAATTAAATGCACTTTATACAATGGTTTTATTCCCTTTAAACATATTCAGAAGTTTGAAATGAAAACTTTTGTTTTATAACTGTCTGCTTTATAACACCATATTTTGTTTTTGAGATTTGATTATAATGATAGTTTTTTTTACATTGGAGATAAAAATGTGATGTGATGTCACAAGATGTGTGTTGGATTGGCATATAATGTTATCAGGCACAAAACGTCAGGACTCGAAGGACAAACTGAAGCTGTGCACAATTAACTAAATTAACAATAAAATTGTGTGTGCTCTTTCAGTCTAAGCAAACAGCGTGGACCTACTAAAAGACATGGGAAAACCCAAATTATCCAGAGCTCCATACTGATCCGTTATCTCTAGTGCCATCTGAACTTTGAGGTTGATTTTACAAATTTGTTGGCCTCAGCTGCACTTAGTAGTAAGTTGTACCAGAGCCACACATGCGTGCTTGTAAACAGGAACAGCAGACAATCTTTGTTGTTGAAAGAGGAGATGAGAAGGGGGCGGGGCTTGAGGGTGCGAATCAGCCAATAGGAAACAGGTTGAGATACATGCAGATTGAGGGGGGCTTACCTATCAATCAACAATTAGGCCAGTTCTGCTGGGTCAACCCAGACTGGCTGACACTTCCTTTGTCTTGCCCAGGGTAGCCTCACATCCAGGCTGTGGGGAATTTATAATCCAAACTTTACAAAAAATGGTCTAGCTGCAGGAGACTACCTCCTCTCTAGTTCTTGTATCTGGCTCAATAGAAAACTGACAGCGCAGAATAATCAGTCTTGTCAGTTCTAGACCAGAATACTTGGATTTTAAATGTCTTAGAGCCTGAAGACCAGACTAGGGTTAAAGGTAGCTTGATACTGAAACCTATTCTCTCAAGTTTATAAGTAGTGAATCCCATGAAGATGTAGCCAAATTATAAACAGCATTGCATGAACCCAGAAGAGCATTAGCATACAGGTCTAGTTTGTGAAGTAATGGAAATTGGAATCACACAATGTGTGTTTCTTGGGCTCAGCTTCTGTTTCAAGTTCAAATTAAAATTGGAGTTGATGGTGGTATTTTCCATTTTATATTTAAAATGAAGTAGTCAGTATGTGGATCCGATTGTACAACATATCAACATAACCTACAGCTGACCTAACCATCATACGGTCATGCAATACCGCTTAAATTCATGTTGGTTCTTCAATCTATTCTGAGGGTGCACATAGTTATTATACACTGTATTAGCCAATTTATTGATGTGAGAGCACTATACATATCTCAGCAACACAGCTTGATTTTACCTGTTCAGTCAAAATGACAATAAGTATGTATTCAATATCTGATGATATTCCACGTATACCTCATACCACTGTTGATTTCATAAGAAGGTTTTGCACTGCTTTTATTGCAAGTAGTATTCACTCATGATTCAGTGCACTAACTTCTACATTTTACTTCATTTGAACAGATTGGTTTTAAGATACCAAGCTGTAAAAAAAAAGAAGATTGGAACAATTTAAGCAGATTGTGCGTCGCTGAGGTCTGTTTTGCATAGCTTTTGGTAACAGCAAGATCCTCTTTGCATCTATGTACATGAAGGCCTTTAAATGAAGATGCCCCCTTCATCCTAGATTTAATGAATCTGTCAGCGTCTCGATGGGCCTGCTTGTGATCTGATCAATTTCAAACCCTGACGATTTATAGCTCAAACTGACCTCGTTTTATAGCCAGGGCAGTTCCTCATCCAGAGTAGATAGGTGACCATAAGTAGGCCCATCAAACTAGAACTACGTAGATGTGTAATATTGAACCATGGTTAAACTTAAGGCAGAGGAGACAGTTTCTCAGGTTACTGGACAGTGTTCTTATCCAAACTTTCACAAATACCATACTTTTACAATGAAGACCGGACCTCCCTTATGCAGGTTAAAGAAATACATTTTGCAGAAAACACAGAAAATGGAAGAAGTTCCTGTATCAGAACTTGCCGAAAGACCATACACTACTGTGCGCTGTGGTCCACACCACAGTGCATGCGTTCAATGGAAGCATGCTTGCAGTGATATCATGCACTAACAGGGCAATACGATTGTAAATGTAGACTACGGCCGATAGGTTTCAAACATCGATAGTTGTGCACTTTTCCTGAAAAGGTGAATGTGAGGCTATGTCTGTGAGATTTCACACACCTTATCATTAGGGTATACTGCTGATTCCTGCAGAGTTTCATGACTTTTCAAATGGGACTTCTTACCTTTAAGCACCTACAGTATATTCACATCAATACCGTGCCACCAGCCTAGTTACGAGGCTGAGGAGTGCATGGTCACAACCGAGTCTGTTAACAACAGTGTCTGGTAATGCAGACTAGGTCCTAATCCCTCTCACTGCCCTGGATCCTCTGTGAATGGAGAGGCAAGAAAGAGGTTCCAGGGCAGTCAGAGGGATTAGGGCCTAGTCTCTATTATCAGACATAGTTGTTAACACATTCGGTTGTGACCTTGCACTTCTCAGCCCAGTAGCTAGGCTACACTACCACATGCACAACCACTAAGCCAACCACCACTTTCATCTCACATATCATAAAGCTGCAAGGCTCCAGGTACATCCTGGTGCTCCTTGGTAACCATGGAGACAGAAGATTTGTGGTGCTATAAATTTACCCTCACTGAGGTCATCCCTCTATTTAGGTCAACTTGAGGTCATCCTGTGACCCTAGCTGTCAACCTGTTATGGGCTGGGGGGTGGGGGGTGGGAGGGGGAGGTAAGATGGTCAATGGAAGCTGAAAGTGGGTGGTCAGTTTAAAGGGACCAATCATAACTGGATGTGGAATCCTATGTAGATTTTTCATTCTCTGATCTGAAAAGCAAGTATTGCTATATAACTGGATTTGCTGAGTACTCAGTTATGGCACTTACGATAATTAAACAGATCTAAATTAACTAGAATAGTACACATAATTCATTCAAAACATGTTTAAAAACATTCTATAACTAGGTACAATTTGTATGATTAACCATATTTCTTTTATCCTGTCATGACACAACTTTTCAACGATTCCAACTGCACTCATCTAATCATTTACAATGTATTTTCATATTATCACACCATATTCTATCAAATCCATTGTTTAAAAGTTGCTTAGAAATTATTTTACTTTCTATACTGCAAAAGTTTACAAAGAAGCGTGTATAAGTCAAGCTTTACATTTATATTGCAAACCTCATACCTTAAACTAAGTGTAAGCATGAAGTCTTGTTATTTCTTATATACCTTCCCCGTCATAATTACATTACAAAGTACATCTCTAAACAATATTATCACAAATCTATCCGAGGAACATTAATTGACGAGGAACATTAATTCTAGTGTATTAAAACAAGATCTTCTTGGATTACTTCTTTATTGATAGTGATTTTTTATGGCAAAACAACACAAACCAGAGACGCGTTCTTGGCCCCATAATGCATATCATAAAAAATTAACTTTAAAAGTAAGTATTGGAGTTCCTTTGGCTTTCTCAAAAAGGTCATGTAGTTTGTGCCCTTCTTCCTTGTATTTATCAGAATATAAGTAAAAAAAAAGATGGATAAAAGAAATGAAAGTCACCAATTACCCACAAGTCTGTAATGGACAGATAGGCAATGAGATTATAATGTAAGAGCTAGTATTTAATTTATCATTTTTCGTATTTTCCATGGATATTTGACAAGCATTAAGTAGTGCCTACACTACAGCTCAAAGGAATTGGCATGGGGAAAGGGAAGATAAGGGAAGGAGCCGCAGTTTTAAACCACAGTAAATTTTGTCCAGTTCAGCATGATGTGTTTTAGTCTAAAGCAACATGTTTCATGCTGAACTGGACAAAATATACCATGGTTTAAAACTGCGGCTCCTTCCCTTTCTTCCATTTCCCTTTCCCTATGGCAATTCCTTTGAGCTGGAGTGTACCTCATAAATAAGAATATTTGGGAGTTGGAGTTGTGTGGTTGTGTACTTGTCCTATAGTTTGGGATGTTAACCTTTTCTTGCAAATGTTTGCTCTTCTGTGTGTATGCATGCAGTGAATTTGTCTTGAAACTAAGCAGCAGTTAGCTGGAATATTCTAATTAAAATCCAATTCTTCCTTATCCTCCAGGGAACAGTTAGGTTCAAGCACTCAACAATCAACAAGACTGGTAATCAAATTGTTTAGTCCCACCCAGATAGCCAAATATCTCACAATAAAGCAACAAAAATCCCATAAACCTCAACTTACAATAGTGTCATTCTCATTGGGCTTAAAAAATCTCGAAGTTAGAAAAATCGCGAAGTTAGGGTGAAAGTTGCCTAGCAACCGTACCGAAAGCCGAATGGTCCTATTGTCCCAGTCCCCTAACTTCGCGATTTCTTAAAGCCCAATGAGAATGACACTACTGTCACATACTTGGTGCAAGAAGATGCCGTCTTTACCCCAAACTTGTTAAAATCACAACAATCAATTGCGCTGAAGACTAAACAGTATGCCCCTACCTAATTGCTAAAGAGCTGACAAGTAAAATGCACATAAAAATGAAACAATAATGCCAGGTACTTGCAGCTTGAAAATGTTGTCTTAATCCTTAACTTGTTTACATCACAGTAATCAACAGCTCTGGTAACTACATTGTTTGATGTCCTAAGCTAACAACCAGAGATCTAACTATAAAATGCACGTACAAACTAAACATACAATGTCACATACAGTACTTGTAGCTTAAGGAGAAAGAGGTTGTCTTTCCTAAGCTTGCTTACATCCAACAAACAAAAGCATGGTCCCATCTAAGCCCTTGCTATAGAACCACTCATCAGCACATAAAAAGGGTTCCTGTTAGCCATTGTGCAAACTGAACTTGATGAGCCTACTATAATGCAAATTAGATAATCCCCCTTTGAATGGAGCTCTACATTTTCTTTGTCAAGTACAAGCCATGGTCAATCACCTTCTAAGGCAAACATGCTGTACAAATACATGAGCAGGCAGATGTTAAAGAGACACAGGGAGTAGCTGAGGAAGGAAATAAATGGATTTAGATACTGGTACTGGTACAGTACTGCTACTGGTACTAAAAGCCATACCCACAGACAAAATGTACTCGCCCTTCTGTATCCATGTAGTCTCATAAAACAGATAGGAGTTTATGGCAAGACAAACTACATTACATGATTTTTAACCAATAATCCATTCAAACAATATGCTATCAATGTAATTAAAAAAAAAAAAAAACTTGCTCGAGTTTTGTCTGACAAGCAGCAACTAATAATAAATTCTGAGTGAATTCTACCCATTGGAACTGAATTCCTACACTGTAGATGCAGGTGAATGAACTAACACATTACTACACAGGTAAGGGAAATATTGTGAAGAAAAACACCTCATCAATATATTGTGTTCTTCAGCCAGTATACAAAGTGTGATTTTCAAAATGGCTTCTCAGTGGCACCACATGATAAACATCCGTCGCTACTGCTAATAAGATGTCAGCAGTAAAAACATGAACATTTGCAAAGTTGGGGCCAGAAGTTTACATATTCAAAGAAAAGATGACACTTGCCAAACATCATAAAATTAAAAATAAAAATCATAAAAATCATAAAATTTACTGTTTTTTATAAAATGTTTGTGCTATTATGACGAATTTGATATCATACAAATGAGTATGTCATGCCCCTTCATCACACTGCTCTGTCATCAGGAGCTGAAAAATATCTAGGTGTCATTTTTCCCCAAAAAATCTTTATATTTTGGACAAATTAAAAATAAACACTTGACAAAAACATTTCATATTTGTGCTAGTTTCTTCTCAACACAAACATTTTGGATTACTCTTTTTTGTTCTATGGTGACATATCATGATAGAAAATGTAATATAAATCATAGATTTGACATTTATGTATTTCTATGAAACTATGTTTGAAAATATAATAACAAACAATGGAATGCATTTGGCATGAATCCCAACGGCATCCCAATCATTTGAAAGAGCTTAATACGCTCTTCCATTTGATACCAAATTTGTCATGGTAGTATTTATATTTCTGAAGATAAAGTAAATTTTACGATGTTTGGCAAGGGAACAAATTTCACAGAATTTCATGGGTGTATCTTTTGGCTTCAACGGTATATCAAACAAATCAATTACCAATATAGAGATTTTGTATGAAATTATTTCAAAAACTAATCTACAACCATGCAGCATATGGTCCTATAAAGTGTCATTCAACCAACACTTAAAGCAGGTGTAGCTTTAGCTCCTTCTCTGTCACACTCCATACTGCTCTCCAAGAATTAAGCACAAAAATGCCTCAACTGGCAACGGCACAGAAAAATACATAAGCAAAATCACCAAAACAAAAATAGGGTATGGTAAGGAGTGACAAACACTTCTTTTTTTTCCTGGATATACAATTAGGTCACACATAGGTAAGTTAGGATGAAGAGAACCAGGAAACCAGTAAATGGTAAATCTCACAGTGTATCAAAGGTACCTACCCCTTTAAGGAGGCCCTCTTTAATGTTTTAAGTAGGGCTCTAAACCAGGGCAGCTCTTCAAGAGGGTGCCACAAGGATCAAGTCCATGGACAACAGAACAAAACAAAACTGCTGCCAAAGAAAGGGGAACAAGGAACAATAACTACCCCTCAAACCTGCCTGGCCATTGTGCTGCCGGTTCTTGGTAAGTACTTGTTCTTATACAAGTGTAAGAAGTAACTACCTTTCAAAAAAATCTTACAAGTGTTCTTAGTGGTCAATTTGCGGCATTTAAAATGGGGAAAGACCTTAATTGTACATGAGTCATTTTTTCTACTTTATATTCTCCATTTACTTCTTTTCTTCCTTACTCTTCCTTTTCCCTCATACCATTCTTCATCTTCTCTACCACTCCATTCCTCTAGTATTGCTGTTTAAAAAGGATAAGATGTATTGAGCTTGTTGTGATAGTCATAAGCATCACCCACATTGCAACCACTCATATCATTTCCTGTCAGAAAATGTATTGTTGATTGATAATTTGGAGTAAAGATTATCATTTTTTTTCTCAGGGGAGGTGAGGTACTAGGTTGTAACTTACATGAACAAAAATACGCACAATTCAAATTTTGTGTGCTATTAAACCGCATGATTTTAGCTTGCATTTACAAAGATAACAATCTTACATGTACATTACAGCTCAAAGGACTTGGCATAGGGAAAGGGAAAGGGAAGAAAGGGGAGGAGCTGCAGTTTTAAACCACGGTATATTTTGTCCAGTTCAGCATGAAACACGATGCTTTAGCCTAAAAAACATCATGTTTCATGCTGAACTGGACAAAATATAACACGGTTTAAAACTGCGGCTCCTTCCCTTTCCCTTTCCCCATGCCAATTCCTTTGAGCTGGAGTGTATTTCTGCCCAATCCATTCTATGGAACCTTCCTTTAAAGTTAAACTTGACACAGCTTACCGCTTGTACCTGGAAAGAGGTGGGGAATGTTTGCTCTAAGGTTAAGTCATAAGAGCTCCTCTAGTCTTTCTATGGTGACTATTCCCTTAAGAGCCAGCTAGTGCCAAGAGCAATTTAAGTTTGTTTGTCAAGTGCCAAAAGCATGGACAGGATGGCATAAGGACATATATCCAAACACACTTTTGACAAAAAGAGGCTAATAGACCAGTTTCATAATGTATTCACAACTTGTCCTCTAACTGCGTGGTAACTTGTTATTACATTCACCTGTATTTCACCATTCACTTTCGATTGGCGGAACGCGGACACTGAAACTATTCGTTTCTGCTACTCAAACAGCAAGCATCGGACAAGCTTTGGTGTTACCGATAGCAACATGTTTGAACAATGTGCATAAAATATGCAACGACGATGGTCTATTGACAGAAAGCACATATTCCAGTCACATGGATAGTATCATTGCTGCATGAACATGTAGTTATGACAATGCTCAATTTGCTCTACAAACATGAAACTTTAATCATTTAGAACATGGCTTGTATGATGCAACTATGATGATGAAAAAAAAGAAATCTGAGGTACACCCGCAATGACCCTCCAATACGAGTTGCCACTTGTGTCTTGTAGAAATAGGTGGGAGCTTGTATTTGAAGTTCAATAATATATATACATCTACATGTATATATATCAGGTATCATTAAATTACAAAATTCATCATCTGTACATTGTATATAGTGTCATCTTACTTGCCCTTTAAACTTCAATACTTCAAACACCTCCATATCCAGTGTACACCTGCCACAAACAGTACAGCCATGTCAATTATGGATGTGTGTGTTGTGAACCAGAGCCTTATTGTTTGATGTTTGGATAAGTCAACAGAAGGCAAGAATTGACATAACTAATGCATGTTGTGGATTAAAAACGTATTGTTTCAAGACCAGTTTCCAGTCTTACGCTCAGGCAGTCAACACGTTTTTGTTTTCTTCTTTTTAATTGGTGTGCTGGAGGGGGCTTTTGAACAATATTCTAAATTCCTACCCTTATGTTTATTACTTTGCTGCCTAAACATCAGTATTTAGATGAGGAAATAGGTATTCCCGCATTAAGTTTGAACTACACATACACCTTGTTGCTAAAATTTTGCATTTTCGATAAAATCTTCAGTATTCAGGTTAATTTTTGGGACAAAAAATTCATGCCCATACGAGTTGGAAAATGACAAATACCGTTCTTGTTTCATCAAACCATTCTAGATTGTTTTACTTGCCTCTGTATAAACAAGGCCATTCAAATTGTGATTTTTCTTACCAAACTATTTAATGAATTATATATATTTTTTTCAGCAATGATACATTTTGAGTGCCTTAGTCCTGTGATCACCAATCACTGTTATTATGCAGGTCTACTAATGTGACAATACTGACGTATGCTCATGATGATGTTGCCAAGACAACTGGGCAAGCAGAATAGAGATTGAGTGGGCTACATTGACTCACATTGAGAGTCTTTAACACCAGCTAGTGAGAACAGAAAACTTCTCAATCTACATGTAGTCTTGTGTTGTTGTTTAGAACCGTAAACCTGCATAATGATGGGTAGCTAGGACAATGACTGGTGTGTTTTACCAAGGATGTTTAAAGATCCTATGACATGAAAATGTATGCTGACTTCATTTGATGCAACTTAAACAAAATCACTATTTTGTTCAATGGAATCATGTGTCCTATATTTTGAAATAATTTTTCTTTATTTTTTTCTCAGCATTGATAAGCCCCACCTCCAGGATATCCTCCAACTCAAGATTCCCCTTGTGACATCATCAAAGGCAGAAATTAGCAGAATAATAACCAGAATTTATGCACCAATTAAAGATTGCAATGACTACATGTACCTCCACCTGCCCACAAAATCATCACATGTCTTCATACAATACTATCTAACAACCTTTCATGTGGGAGTAATCGTTTCCTCATGTCAGAAATGTGCTAGCTATGCCAAGGAAAAGATAAATTTGCATTTTCTATTATAAGCACTTGCAGGTAGTCATAGCAATGTTTAGTCTGTGCATAAATCAGATGCGCAGAAGAATTTGGGGAAATTCAATCAAGGAATATTGTTACAATATGGCAAAAGGGCTCTAAACGAGATCTCAAGTTGCAATATTAAAGTCTCAATTTCACAATGTGCCCAAGCTAGTATATCCATCTCAAAAAGTACCAAATTTCATATTCACTTGTCCTTCTTAATACATATAACAAGCACTTAATTACAAAATTAAAAGTTGAGCAGCGAACGCTGAAATGTATGCATGTATAGGAATGTGTATGACCTATTCTAAAATCCAGTCGAGCATCACATTGTTGAAAGCAGCTGCTAGTCATGACTATGAAGTGGCGGCATCAAACCTTGCTCAAAGGGATGGTATGTACTCAAGTACTATTAATTGAAGAGCTTCATGCAAGATCTAGAATACAGCTCCAGCTCTGAGCTCACTACACTACGTATTGGTGGTTTCTTTTATCTCAATGTAGTACCACCTGTAGTTTTTTAAATGTCCAGACACTGTATATACCCACTCCACACCATCAACAGTTTGAGAATAATCTGCCAGTGGCCTGAACTTGTATAAGATGACTGTACCTAAATTTCAACACCAGTCTTCGATTTTTAGAATACCACATAGGAATAAAACGTACATGCTGCCATCTAGTGGTAGACTATAACACAATCCTACCAGGGTCCTACCCGGGGTCCTACCGGTATGCATGTACGGTAGCTCTATTGTCATGAACTGTATGCATAAATGCAGGACTGTGGTAGTTGAGCAAGTTTTACAATTCGATTTGATTTCTTTTTGTTTAACAGCTTCCGTGAGTGATGACACAATCAAATCAATTTCACTTTTAGTTTTAGTTCTGACTTGTCAAGAATATTCTGGATCTCAGCTTCAGCTTTACAATGTATACTGTAATTGTCAATGCCAGGTTGCATTCATGTTGTAACTGAACTGTTTTTTAACTTTCACTTTTCAGGGTCATTCTTGTTTTTTAAACACCTGTCAATCTATCCTAATTTTGGGGTAGTATTGCAGTACAGCCAGGGTCACTCACCACGGCACTACACGCAGGTGGTGGGCAAAAGTGAACTTTTGCATACTAAACTTGCCAAACATTTCCCATTACTTGTGATGATGAACGGTCGATTAGTGCATGGTACAACATCAGCGCTCAAATCGGTAAATTGTTACTCACCGATTCCTTTGCTTTCGGCCTTCAATCTATCAGGAAGGTGTTAGAACTGGAGTCAGCACGAAGAATAATTTATTCCTACACCAGTCGCCTTCATTGATAGCACAATAGAATATTTTACGCGTTTGGTTCTTTGATCCAGTGACGACCGCCGCCAAATATGCAAGACAAATTTTGGATGCATTTATAGGAATATACAATCTGCATGCGCAGAAGATTTCAGAACCACTTCATGTACTGAAGTGCATGTGCAGTAATAGTACATCTTATAATGATACGAATCTGTGAATTTCAGATTATATTGTTGCATCGTTTTTGTGATAAATCAAGAATACTGTAGAAAACATGTCAGAAAAATGTATCAATATTCCACATTGGGCAATCATATTTCCTTACAAATATCTTGTAAATCGTTTATTGAGTGTTTCACCTTCCATGGAAACTACGTCGATTTCGTGTCCGGAGATGTCCGAAAAAGTTACGGACCAAATTCTTTCTACAATTTTATCAAAATTTCCCTTCGCTCACCCCCAAACTAATTCCCAGTGTGTGTAATAAGATAAGCTATGAACTCCCAGCGAAGGCTGAACGGTTGACATATTTCTCAAAACAGATTCTCTTTTGTTATTCATAGGAAGGCACTGCCTCATTAGAAATACATCGCATTGTTTGAAACACCTGAATGTCCTGAATTTTTATGAGGCGGTGGTCATCATAGATCTAAGGAAGTCTATCCGAGCGCAGTCCATCCATGATAGGTCCATGAATCTATCTACACTCTGATTCCCATCTCTGCTGACATGATCGTGAAAACGAACATTGTTCCTACCGTTTGCATTACGTTGATTACGTTGATGCGCGCGCTGCTCATCTTGTGGGATACATGCAACGTTAGTCGGCGCACCAGAACGTGGCATCTGTGTAGCGCGCGCCGAGACTGAGCTATATCAGCTGGGCGCGCGTGTAACTATTTGGGGGATTTCCCTATTTTAACATTAGGCGCCGTTGGAACGGATTATACGCGCTTAGTGCGCGCGTACAATGTCTAGTCCGTGAGAAATACAAAAAGCATGCCGACGGTCGTGCACGTAGTTCACTGCATGCGCTCTACTATCTTACTTTTTATACAGTATTTTATCAACGTACATGATATTGAAAAAAATGAGCCTAATCTTGAGCAAAGCGGAAATTAAGATTTCCAATTCAATTATTTGAGTATTTACCTCAGGTAAAAAGACGGCCCAATATCAGCAAAGGCACTTAAATATCTAAACGACTCAATATGTGTTGTTGACCTCATAGACTATACATTTGAAACGACAGTTTTGCAGACAAATAAATAAACACATGCACCCACACGCGTAGGGATTGCTGTTCATATAGGCTTGTTCCAGCAATGCGCAGCTCTATATTAGTAGTGTGTTCATGAATATGTACGTCCCTAGCTGTAATTGGTACCATTCATAAACGTAATTATTGTTAAATATGTATACCCACATAGCTCATGAATTAATGTTTATATTAGGCCTACTAATTGGACACCCTAAGAGTCTGAATGTCAAATGAGCGATGTAAACGTATTTGCTGTTGATTGGATTTAGGTTGAGTGGAGAGACATTCAAAAGATCCTTAAAAGATTGTTTAAAATGCACTTCATGATTGCAAATGCAAATATAACGACTCGAGGATCCGTAACGATGCACACATGTAGGTACTTATGTACACCTCCACGCCATGTGCATCACAGTCGGCAGTAGAGGCAAACAACCCGGCCATGTCTCCATTATGCCAGTCTAGTTCGCGCCAAAATCGAAATGTTCATTACCTTTGTGATGCTGTATATCGTACGCTACGGACGGCCGGAGCTGCCCTGGCCCTGCGAGGAAAAAAGGCGCGTGTCTATTTATAGAACAGGGTCAAATGAACGCATGTTGTATTTTGTGTTCGCCGAGCGAGTGTGTTGTGTGTGAGCGTGTATGAGTGTGAGTATGTGAGTGTGTGTGTGTGTGTGTGTGTGTGTGTGTGTGTGTGTGTGTGTGTGTGTGTGTGTGTGTGTGTGTGTGTGTGTGTGTGTGTGTGTGTGTGCGTGTGTGTGTGTGTGTATGTATGCGAGTGTGTGTGTGTGCGTGTGTGTGTGCCAACAACTGCACCAGCGAGTGACTCATAATATGCAGAGCGCCGAAGAAATCATGTCTGCACACATGCATTTTCGTCGCGAATGAAGTCAATCGCATACGAGATAATAGAACTAAAATGTACTTGTTATGTGTATTCATGTTGTTTATCGTGTAAATAAATTACACTCCAATACTGGTACCTCAAGGGGTAGAACATTTTCAATGGGGTGCAATTTGCTGCACAAAATTATACAAAACATAATTTGTTCTTGGGTGTATTACATGGCTGGTGATATTTTATTCCGATCTAAATATATATTTTTTTTGTTCATAATCATAAGTTATCATTATATTGAAGGGGGTCCTAAATTGTGTTGTAGAAAAGCAGAACGAATTGTAAACAATTGATCTGGAAGAATGAGACAACAATGCCAAGAAATAAGGAGAATCGTTATTGGACAAAGAAAGTGGTCTTGGGAGTGATCGGATCCCCTTCGCACCAACAATGGAATGCTATCCAATCTATTGATTTACCTACTATGTTTTGATATTAAAATGAATGATGTGCCTAATAACGACACTTTTGTCATGAAAAGCTGAAAGTTAATATCTCGATATGATAATTTTGTATTAGAATACAACACGTGGAGCCGAAAATAAACTCAGCCTTGCTCACTGCAGATGAGTCAACGTGAATCACACGCGTTCATCAAGTTGAAAACATGACAAAGACATAACGCAGAGAAGTGCGTGTTGTTGATTCGTAGTATACCACCATGCCGTGAATAGCGCGCGCTAGTCAGACACAGAACAAAGGGCTGCACTGTGCAACATACCCAACACAAAGTATGCCAGAACCTCGAAACTCCAAGATATTGGCGCGCTTTACCACGCTGTTTCTTATCGGTTTGGAATGCTTGTCCGCTATGCATGCTAATGAACCACTCCCTTCTCTGAGTCACCCAGCCAATCACCGTGCTCGTTAGAAACGAGTGGGCGGGCCTTACTCACCAAGGAATGGGTTTTGCATGACGTCACGCACTAGCAGGGAGCATTTTTCATCATGCGTGCTCAAAATACATGCCATTAGCAGACCGCGCCTGACGTGAACACCACGGAATATATAAACACACGAAGCAGCCACGTTTCTGATAAATACGTCGGTCAAACCCATGGTATCTCATAATTTTCTACCTCTTGTTTTGGATATAGCATTGCGCTAGAATGCCCAGCACACTTTTTACCGAAATGGATCATACTGCTACTGATGGTCTGGAGGACCATCAAAGAGCTTTACAGTCCATCGCCTACAACCTATCGATGTTGGGACTCAGCAGTGAAGACGATGGCCCGTCAGCCTTGGATGATAGGGGAAGGAAAAGCAGTAATATGACGGAATGTGTACCCGTACCCAGTTCGGAACATGTAGCTGAAATTGTTGGTCGACAAGGTACGATTTCTAAAATCGTTAATAATTATACTAAAAACTTCAAAGTCTCGAAATCGCGGCGGTCACGCTCTTTCCAGACAATTCGTTAAAATATTTCTTGTGTGTGCTGTTACTTACTGCGCCACTCATGCACACAGGTCTAAGTGCTCTATGCGTGGTGAACATGCGGACATCCTTTGTCTAGACTTCGCGCGCTTAACAGCCGCGTGCTTGCACGTAGATCAACCGTACAGTCCATAGCATGGGCATTCAGTGTAGACATAGCCAGCACCACATGTGTTATGCGGGTAGACATGTTTACACATTATGTTTTGATTCTAGTTGTAGCTAAACTGAAGTTATATCAAAGTTTTGTACGAATTGTAGGCCTTCACAGCATGACATTTGATATTGGACTATGTTGGAGAATTAAAGTGAAGCTTGGTTGTGTCTCGTTTATAAATCGTATAAATTAATTGACCATGTTTTGACAGTCTGGTTGAAGAATTGGAAGTCTTTGAGGTTGAAAAAATTCCAAGTTTTAACCTCTTCTAGGGGGAGTATTATTCATAATACTGGTTCCAAACATGAACATTTATTACCAAGTCATTCGTGATGGTTCAACTTCCTAAATTAATATGTGAGAAGTGGCGATCTCATAAAAACACACCCAGTTTGCTCTTAAATGTAAATGGCAAACTGAGTGTAAAATGTGGTACTTTAATTAAAAACAAATCACTTCAATATTATGGTGAAGATATTATTAGTTACAAACACATGTTACCTGGAGCTTTGATAGTGAGTCCTAGTACCAGGGATCAGCTTTAATCTTAAGACATTTCATCAGCACAAGCTCTGTTACTTATATAGCTGGATACTTATAAATTATAGAAAAAATGAGAAAGTGATGTGCATTTGTATAATTATTCTAGATATATCGGTCATGTGGAAAGGTCTACATACTTAAAAATGTTATATAAAATCATTCTCCATGGTATTATACCTACCCCCTGTTTTTTTTTTTGTACATTTGAGCAGCTTAAACCAATGTTTCTTAGATTCTCTAGCTTGAAAAGTAAACCCTGCATATGACTTACACTTGTCCCCTTTCATCATCACCACATCGAAATTAACTTATTTTTGAATACCCTTTTTTGGTCCTTCCCTGTTTAGGCTCTTGCCTTGGCTGTGCATTTCAAAACATTTCCATTGTATGTTTGCATCTACAAGTTTTTGCCCGTGATATTTAGCCTTTTTCCATGAAATGCAGATGTAGAGAGGGGGGCAATGGTGCATCCGTGCATGGTGAATAGTCCTCTCATTAGGGTTGAACTCTTGGTCTAAACCAGCGAGCCAATTTGTAATTATATTCATGCAACCCAAGCAACCTCCATCACAACTCTGTTCTTGGCTTGGGGCCAAGTTAGTCTGAATGTTCTTTTTTTTTGTGTAGCTCCATTTCCGTGACCGCTACATTTCTTGGTTGGCATTCAAAGTTGCTGTGTGTGTATTCAATAAAGGGCAGATAATGAGCAAGAGATAGTCAAGAGTTATCACGGTAGTCAACTGAATGAGATTTTACTTCTCCATTCTTCAAACTTCTCTGCATGATAATGGTTGTCAGTCTGTATTTTGGCTTTACAGTAAAAATGGTCATCGTAGGGATAGGGATGGTCATGTTTTATGAGACAAATTTCTGTGTAACTACAATGCTGATGAGTAGGGATGGTCATGATTAATGGGAGACAAATTTCTGTGTAAGAACAATGCTGTGGAAAGCATTGTGCAGGCCAATATTTTTTTTTCCTTCAAAACACACAAACAAATGTACATCTACATGTATCAATTACTGTTCTCTGATGGAACTTTTCTTGAATCTTGTACAATCTTGATGCTACAAATTTTGTATTGCACTTTTAATTTTACCATAACAAATTGGTTGCAACTTGCAAGTACCAGTATAATGTAAATGTGTGTCCATTATCAATTAATGCATCAAAAAGGCAGACACAATCAGTGACTCAAACGTGTGTTTGTCTCTGATTTTTGTCAATTGACAGCATGTACACCACCTGAAGGACACATATACACCAGTCTACCAACGAGTTACTGTAGAGTCTTTGCTTTGCTGAAATGATCTTGACTTTTCTTATGATCATGAACTGTTTCGCCACTGCTGCAAAGAGGGGCCACATGTACACAATGTGACATGACAATCAATCGCAGCATGAATTTGACCTCAAATCGTTTGCGTTGGTGGCCGACAGAATATTTACACTGGTAAACCAACAAGTTCATGGTCGAGATGAACATGATGTTAGTGGATTGTACATGTACCATGTAGATGTCCATTTTTTGAATTTATAGAGATCTTTATGCAGTTTTATGGTGAAAATAATGAAATACACAACAAATTTTGATTCTCTAAATAATTTGGGAGGAACCAGAAATGTTTCAAGAATAAAAAAACAATGCGAATATGGTCTTCAATCTGAAAAAAAAAATGGGGAAACTTTGTTTCTATGCCTCCACCAAGAAGTGGCCAGAGGCATTATTTAGTCTGAAACACAATGGCGAAAAAATTGAGTGAATCGCTTTGTAGGAAATATGACTGAGAAGTGATCCGTGTCAGTACTCTGTACACCTGGCAAATATTTCTGTACTGTAATTGGAAGTTACAGAATTTGGAATATCAAATAAACAGTGGGTAAAACGGTACAGGCATCGATGTAGAGATTAAAACATTTTCTTCTGACTGCTTGCTTAAAAAAAAAAAATCATTTCAGCCTGCTAGGAAAGCCTGATGTGAAACAAACACCTTGCGTGAACTATGATATGCATTAGAAGAAAAAGAATTATTCATTGGGTCTCATGTTGCACAGGTTCCTCTTTGCATTGTGAGGGGAAAATTGCCCCAATTCCTTTTTCAATTTTTCACAATTTTTCCCATTTGTACAATATGTGGATACAGATCTCACATTCACTGTTCTCCAAACCTGATATTAATTTGTCCTTGGCTTCGCATTACCAGCCGGTTGCACTGACACACACTGGCTGTTTTCAAATTATAGCGAACACATACTTAATTGATCATGGTGGTTATTGGTAGGGTCACAGCACGCTGCCTATTTGCGCTTGGGTGCTCAACTGATTATGTCGGTGTTATGATATTATTGCTTCGGAATCGCGGGTCATGATAGTTTATTGTACAAACAAAGTTTGCATGCAATTAACATGTTCTTTTTGCGATATGTTTTCAGGTACATGTATTTTATATTTTACATTTACTGCTTGTTAAGATACATGTAGATGGTTAACAATTGCATTAAAACATACCGTACAGTGTACTAAAAATATTCAGATTATAATAAAAAATCTGCAGTTTAACTCTAAAAATACAAGCCTGTATACCTACATATGAATTTGATAGAATACCTGGCTTAAGACATGCACTTATACATGTATGCTGTGAAAATTGTAGTTCCTGTTGGAGTTGTAGTGTACTGCATTCATAAATGCACTCTTGATATAACTTCTGTATCTCTAACCATGGTTTCTTATGGTTCTTCTTTCTCACCTTTACAGGTTGTAAAATCAAGGCTCTGAGAGCAAAGACCAACACCTACATCAAGACACCAGTGCGAGGGGAAGATCCTGTCTTCGTAGTGACAGGGAGGAAAGAAGATGTTGCAGCGGCGAAGCGAGAAATCCTGCAAGCAGCAGAGCACTTCAGCCAGATCCGAGCAAGGAGGAATCAGGGTCACTCAGGGGTGCCTCCTGGCCCCCCTCCTCCCAATGTCCCCGGCCACACCACCATCCAGGTGCGTGTGCCCTATAGGGTGGTGGGCCTAGTGGTTGGGCCCAAGGGGGCCACCATCAAGAGGATACAGCAGCAGACCAACACCTACATCGTCACACCCAGCCGGGACAACGAGCCCGTGTTCGAGGTGACCGGGCTCCCGGAGAGCGTGGAGAGTGCCAGGGAGGAGATAGAGTCCCACATCGCCATGCGCACCGGCGGGCTCATCGACTCGACGAGCCCAGAGGACGACTTCGCCAGCAATGGCACAGACAGGGGGATGGTGGACGACATCAGCCTGTACAACAACGGGCCCAACCCGTTCACCCAGCCGGTGGGGGGTGGCAACAAGCCCACCATCCAGAGGAGCAGCAGCGATAACTACTTCTTCCCCACCAACATCACGGCCAACATCACGGCGGCCACAACCAAGACGACCACCACGAATTGCACGACCGAATTCAACCCCCTTGCCAACTCCTTCACCTCCGCGAGGTCTGCCTACAACCTGTTCAACGGGTCCAACCCAGAGCTGGGAGGAGGGGAGACTGGCTACGAGGCGCCGGTGCCCCCGACGACGGCACTGACGCCCCAGCAGCAGCTCTCGATGTGGCAGGACCTGACAGGTGTCAATGCCGCCTTCGGGTTGCCGGCCTCGCCCGTGACTAGGCGGAGCAGCAGCATCAGCTCGGGAAGCAACGAGCCCGCCGTTAACGGCATCAACGAGCACCCGCCGGCCAGGCGTATCCGGAGCGACCCGCTGAACGGCGGTGGTCTGTCTGTGCTCCCCACGGCGCTCCCCTCTGCCTTCCCCATCACCTCGTCGAGCAGCACGTGCAGCAGTCCCACGGACTCAATCGGCTCGGGCTCTCTCTCGGCCCAGAGCAAGAAGCAGTGTATGGTGTGCAGCGACAATGAGATTGTGGCGGCACTCGTGCCTTGCGGCCACAACCTCTTCTGCATGGAATGTGCCAACTCCCTCATCAACAAGGAAAGCTGTGTATGTCCAATGTGCCAAGAGCCCGTCACACAAGCCATTCGCATCCAATTCACGTAGGAATACGCCCCTGGATAGAACTGGCCCCTCTCCCCTTCCCTGTTCCCCCTCCCCCCTCCCCCAAAATGTACACATTCTTGTTGAGTTTTCAACATAAATCTATATAAAGTACTCCCCCCTACGAAGAGATATTTTTTCATATGAATTTTGTTATATTTCTAATTTTAGAGGTCAACATTTTTGTCTATTTGAGTTGAGTGCGAGTGTTTTCTTATAAAAATGCAAATATTCATTTTTTATTTCATGTGTATTGATACATGTATGTAGTAGAAGAGATTATCAAGGACATCAAGTATTTTATTCATCATACAATAAAAAGATTCTATTTGATACAATGTCTACAGAATAAAGGTCTTATTTAATTTGAATTTATCAGCTGGATGTTTTTGTAAAAGCTTTATTTAAGAGAGAGCATTCAGCTTGTACAGCAACTATTGATACATATGAAAGAGTATTAAAAAAAGAGTTTTCATTCTATACGTATGTGACGAGTAACCATGACACTTTCAGTTATGAAAAGAGAGAAACCATGGAAATAATGAAATATATCTAAGTGTTACTTCAAGTATATTTTACCCTGAGGATGTTTTAATAGTTGTGACATTATTATGCGACAGTAGAGGTTATTTTTATTCTATTTGTATTGAAGGGACTGGAACCCGTTCATGGTGCCCGCCTTTTGGCCAAGCATTTATCGTATGTACTCTTTATTATATTTGTACAGAAAATGTCAAAACATTCTGTCCTGTGTAATTTATGTTTTCTCTTCATTTTAAATATATTTCAAAGCAGTCTTAGTGTACCTGTATATGTAGCTTTGATATATTTGACCAAATATTCCATGGTATGATGACATCAACTGAAAATACAGAATAGAATATTCGTTTTATTTTCCATGTAGCCCAACCTGCATTCAACCAAAATATGTATTTCAAAAAAAAAATTATACATATAATGAGACAGAGTTTTATTTTTTGTCAGAAAAAAGTGTTGAATGTATAATAAATATGTTGCTGAGAAGTGATTGTGTGCTGGTTTTTGTACTTTGAAACCTTTTTTATTTAGGAAGAAATTACATCCACTGGCTTGGAGAGAAGTGCATGAGTTTTTTCCTTCTAATTGTTCACAAGTTGTTTGCCAAGTTTTCAAATGTTATGAGAAAGAAATATAATTATATATTAACATATAGATATGGATGTATGAATGAGATGAAATGTTGCTATTTTTGTAGGTAAAGAAAAAAAGTTAGGGTTGATTCTTGTGAGATCTTTAAAAAAAAAAACTATGGAAACCAACTGCTGCAAATGTAAAGATTAAAGATTCCTGTTGATCACCAAGGTCTTTTTTTTTTTAAAAGTAGGAACAATGTTCAATGCACTAACTACTATTAAGAGCCAACTCCTGTGTGTACTGTACGTGTATACTATAGAAGAGAGAAGACCACCTACCTACCATCTCCACAATTCTGAGCCCGTTAGTGTCTTATACGACCAGCAAATAACCTCTATAGTCTATTTTTATTTTTGCTATGCGCCCTGTGCCACGTCAACCATGGGAAAAAAACTCACTCTGTACTCAAAAATCAGCTCTCGTAGAAAAGATAAAAAGTATTGAAATTTTATAACTCGTTGTGTCACCTTGTCGGTCTTTTGTGTGCGAACTGTGTGGTGTATTTGTTCTGTGTCAAAAAATACAGATTTATTGTACAAGAAAATAATTATTTGTGACCAAACTGTGAAGTCTATTATGTGTATTATAAACTGTAAATGTTATTTTTGTTATATTATAGGTACGAAAAAATGCAATCAGTAGTAGTAACAAGAGAAAAGAGATGTCAACATTACAGTTGAAATTTGGATGTATCACAAAGTCCTTCCGCAACGGTGCAACTACAAATCATTTCAGTAGATTTCTCTGCTAGGACGTTTCTGTTCAGTACTTTTCCGAGTACATGTGTGTATGACTGCAGACGTGTACACTGAATCACTTGGTAGTTTGTTCTGTGTTGTTCAAGTAGTCATAGAATACACCCTTGCCCTCAGTTCAAATAGGCCTACCACTCAACAAGTGCTATGTATTATTTGGAATAGAGTTTTAAAATGTTAATGTTAGTACCTTCTTTCTACCAGAAATCAGTATTTTTTTATTATCCTTTTCCATTTTTCCTATTACGTGTAATTCTGAAGAAATTAAAAAAAAATAATCAACAAAGCTGAACATGTGTTTAGTTAATCTATGCAAACGATGCCAGTGTTTCTTAAAAGTTTTGCATATTGTCTGAATATTTTAACTGTATTTTTCAACTTGATAATCATTACAGAGTAAACTTTTCATAGTAACATTTGATACTCAAAAGTATGATCATTTAGCCATTAATTATTGAATTATAGAAATGACTATTCATCAAATTATATCGTATTTATCAAAGAAGTCTACCCAGTACTGTTACGTAATTATCTAGGAAAGAGTAAATCAAAATATTACAATATATTGCAAGTTATTCTCAGACATTTACCGGTGTACAGGTTACAAACAAAATAGCCAACGTGCAGACAAATATTTCCCATATCTCCACCTCGGAAGTAAAATATAATGAATTTTTGGACAAAAAATGTGGACAGACTAATGATGATTCATCCAATTTGACAAATTCACTTGCACAGTTGTCATGACGATCTTCAGACATGTTTTTCAGTGTTGTATCACCTTTTTAAAACTGTTCATGCAAAAGAATTCCAGAGAAAAAAATTTACAAAGTTGTGTTCAAGCAATAAAAAGCTTCAATTTGTTCAGAAGATATTGTCTATGAGTTATTGAATCTATAGTCTTACATGTGTTGTGGTGATTGATTTCATGACGTTTCCTGCTTGATGTGCGTAGAAATCAGAGTTTGAAATTCAGCCCTATAATACATGTAATGGCGAAAATGTTTTTGAAATGCATTTCACAAACATTTCTGTCATTTGGATGTACAGGATGTACATGTGTACTATCATTAACAGAACAAAAGGTGTAAGATCTTGTGGTTCCATTTCAAACTCTGATTTTGTAATAATTTGAGCCTCAAATAATGTGTGGGCGTGTGAATGTCAGGTGTTGTGTATGATGTATGTATGTGAAGGAGTGAGAAGATAGGTAATGTCAGTAAAGAATACACTGATTGTTCTTTTAACAGCCAACACACTTCCATTTTCCCAGATACAGAGTGGATGAGTGTAAAATGATAAACCTCTTTAAAAGAAAGAACTACAATCTACATGTACACAAAGCCAAAAGCACATTACGATCCCTTACACGTTTCTGTACCGCACATGTATTAAATATATCTTAAACCTACTGGTATGATTGTGCAAAGGTACATTCATTTCCCGCCAGTCACAAATAATGAGATGTACAATGTAGGCCATTCAAACGTTATCTCATTCATATCGTTTTGAGGATGTTAGCATACCAATGTTGATTCTCATAGTAAACACGGGGAAACAATGGACTTCGACCCTAAAGCAAACTCATTAATACTCGGACTATCTCGTGGAAAAACCCACGTACTCTTGCAAGGCTATAACGTGTTGCAACACCGATGGCTCGGTGTGCAACGTGAGGAGAGGAAGGTAGAGCGAATTACGGACAGAGAGTATGGGATGAGTGAGAATGGTATGAGATAAACAAAGAAACGACGGTATGAATTAAAATCAGTTCCACTTCCTGACCACAATGAAACCATCTTGACAAAAAAAAAAAAAAAAAAAAAAAAAAATGGCTTCACGGAGGCGAGAGACAGGCTACGTCCTAGAAGATAATTCAATTCAATTCAGTTCGAGGATAGAGTGAAAGACGGAAAGGGGGAGAGAGAAATGAGAAACGGAGATGACGGTATAAATCAAAATCAGTTCCACTTCCTGAACGCAAAGAAGCCATGTTTACAAGAAAGGCTTCATCTCCTTCACGGAATACATGTATGTGCGAAAAGGTCAGAGACAGAGAAAACGTTCAATTATTGATTTCAATGGGCTTTTAAAAAAGAAAAAGAAAAAAGGGAAGACTACAAACACTCGATATGTAACCAATTGCAAATGTTATCCACATGGTGAATTGGTGATGTCGATATCTGCCACCGGTCAGTGCATTGAAGTGAAGTAAGTTACAGGTATTTGTAAACTGTTTATTTTACAGGCAAAAACAAGTACAAACATTAGTCTAGTGGTAAATGTACGCGTGAATCGCTTTTTTTTTTTCGTCACTTTGTATGTCTAGTGGACGTGTGACGTGTACGCGCTTGTGTCATATATGCCATGTACATTGAGCAATTCACAAGTACAGATACTGTATTCTGACTGAATGCATGTACAATGTAAACAATAATAACCAAAATAAGTTCTGCGTAAACATATTGATGAACTATAAATCATTCAGAAGGAATGTGAACAGACGAACGTCAACCAAAGCGATCATCAAAATTGACTCTAGATTTCTTTTCCGAGGCTGACTTGGAATTAAAAGTCAACGACACAATCCTGTTTCATGCAAATCCTACCAAAGCAATCCGATCAAAACTGACTCTAGATTTGTTTTCTATGGCTGACTTGAATGTAAAAAAAATCAACAACACAATCCTGTTTCTTGCCCTACATTTGATTGTGGAAATAAAAACGACAGAGACAATGGTATGCACTCAGATAATTATAAAAAGAAGAACAGGAAGGAAAGAGCAAATTAGAAATGAAGAGAAAGAATGACCTTATAAGGAAGATGGATGGAAGTCCATGCCACGAGTTGTTTTTGTTCTAGACGCGCGTGCGCAGCGCAACAATAAATTATGATTTACGAGTAGATGAGACAAACAAAGTAGAATTATACACATTGTGGGGAATTCACATTTCGCATTACGTGTCAACGCTCGTGCAAATCGTCGGCTGTCTGTACGATGTGTACAAGGAAACAATCCCACTTGTTAGCTCTATATTGTGCAAAAATGCGGCTCGTTAAACATTATTAGCACAAAGTAAGTTGCATACAGTCATACAGCGCTGCATACAGTCATGTGTGGAAACAATCTATACAGGCTACCAGTATCAGCGTATCTCATATCATATATGAGGTCTTGTTACGACAGAGGGAGACCAGCAGCAACTCGAGAAGCAGGACTCGAATAAAAACAAAATAGAGTTCGTGAATGATATAATTATGATCAGTCGTAGAGCAAAGGTTTTATAAGGGACGTGGAAGTCATCTACTTCCACAAGACTGGTTTTTATATAGCCTTACCCATACCATTTCTCTTTTTATTTCGACAAAGATTTTCAAGAATAATGTTTTCTCAGTGTGTGTGTGCATTATATGAGTGTTTGCGTGTTTATGTGTTTATGTGTGTGTAGATATATATGCTCAAGCGTAACAAAGTAGTGGTCTTAGTCCGCCAACATATAGGTTCACCGTGGAACAAAGAACGATCCTCTGAATTGCTTCCAAGAAGCAGTTCACTGAATTGGAATAATGGAACGAGTTTAAATAAAAGCCAAGCTTCGAAGGAAGAGAGAGAAAGAGAGAGAGAGGGGAGAACAGAGAAAGCAAGAAATGCGGCGAGTAGGCCATGTGCTTTACTACGACCAGACAAAGAGCGCCAAAGCTTTAGAGTGAACAAAGAAACAAAAAAAATGCCTTCTTTGTCCCGCTCCGTTTTTCATCCACACACACACACACTCACACACATACACACACCACACACACACATACACACCTCGCATGTACATAAACGCGCGCACATACACTCGGCCAGGACAAAGAGAGGGAGAAATCTGAATTGGCAGTGGTGCGGCGTGTAGCGAACAAAAGGCCGCTACCACTGCTCGCGATGCTTTGTGGAAAAATAAATCACCAGTGAAGGGGGAGAGAGATGAAGAGAGTGAAAAAGAAAGAGGAAGAGGAAGGATAAGGTAAAGTGAGGGGAAGAGAAAGAAAAAGAGAAAGTGTGTGTGTGTGTGGGGGGGGGGGGGGCGTAGTGGACAGATAGCTAGAGAGAGAGAGAGAGCAATATATTTGGAGAGAAATAAGTGAGAGTGGAGGAGAGAGAGAGAGAAGGAGCAGCACCAAAGAGGTAGCAGCGACACAAAGGAATCACAATATTCGTGCTAGAGCTCCTGCCTCGTGGCTTCCAACCGGGGCTATGTGTGAGCAGGCATAAGGAAAACAAACATACGTTTTACTTTACTCTGCACAAAGAACGCTCCTCCGCCCCCCCCCCCCCACCCCACCCCTCTCTCTCTCCCTGTAAGTTCTTGTTTGTAGAAAACATGTTTTTCCTTCAGAAAATGTTTGGCGCTCGGTGGCGTTGATGGCAGGAGTAATGGAGTTCATGGCCATAGTTGTTGACATGGTATTGAAGAAGTATGGCACAATGGCACTTCTTCAAGGCGGAAGGTTAAACGAAAAGGTGGGACTTCTTCACATATTTTCCTTCTTTATTTGGAATTATATTTAAACAAAGACAGGCACTACATGGACACAACTTGTGTCACAAGTAAACAAACGTATGTCTTACACAGAATATACAAAACTGTCCCCACACACACACACACACACACACACACACACATACATACACATACACACACACAGAACACAGTCACACTTACGCACATTATGCATATGCGTATATGGTCATACACGCACATTCACATTCAAAACAAACATGTACCCAATTAAGAAATATTGAAGTCAACGCTCATCTATATCATGATTTCAATAATTCTAATCACAGTGCACATGATTATAATAATGTTGAGAAAGTGGACATACAGGATGAAGAGTGAGAAGGGGGGGGGGGGCGGCGAAAGAGGAAGAACCACGTGAGAGGAGAAAAAGAACGAGAGAAAAATAAATAGAGAAGGGGTGAAAGAAAGGGAGACAAAGAAAGAGATAGGGATTAAAAGCAAGACAGAGATAGAGAGAAAGGGAACCGAGGAGAAAGAGAGAGAGAGAGAGAGAGTGAGAGAGAGAGTGAGTGAGATAAAGAGAGAGAGGGGGGGGGGGTGGGTCGGGGCTGAGAAAGAGAAAGTAATTCAATGAGAGACAAAGAACGAGATAGATAAAGACGAGATTAAGATATAACGAAGCAAAGAAAGAGATCAGGGGAGAGAAATAGAGACAAAGAGATGGGGATTAAGAACAAGAGAGTTAGAGCGAAATAACAATATAGAGAGAGAAAGCGAAAAACGTCTGAAGAGTGAGAGAAAGCGAGCGAGTAATGTTTTTTATGAACGTTTGTGAACGAGTGTGCTTAACCGGTAGACATATCATTTTATATGTATGGGATGCAGAGGGAATTCAGTCTACAATTTCCATATTCCGCCATCCTACCTTGTTTCAATGTTCGTCATGTTCAACCTGCCGATTTTCACACATGCTGTACACCTACACCCACCACCTCATTATGCAATGTTATGTAATGATTGTAACTGCATCAGCTGAACAACAGAGTACACAAATAATCACTCGATATATTTATACTGGTTAAACTAACCCATTAGGAAATACCAACCCTCACAAACACATATCTAAACACATACAGCATGTGTCTGCCAACACAAACACACACAACTTGAACACATATAGTGTACATACATCTCCCTTTGCCCTCATCAACATATACAACATGACAAGAGTCACAAGCTCACAGTATAGACATCTCTCTCTCTCTCTCCCTCCACTAGCACCAACATATAAAACAACACACACATGTATATACATCTCTCTCGCCACCCTCTCCCTTTCTCTCTCTCTCTCTCCCTCTACTAGCACCAACACATAAAACAACACACACATGTTTCTTCATCTCTCTCTCTCTCTCTCTTTTTCTCTCGCCACCCTCTCCCTTTCTCTCTCTCTCTCTCTCTCTCTCTCTTTCTCTCTCTTTCTCTCTCTCTCTCTCTCTCTCCCTCTCTCTCTCTCCCTCTACTAGCACCAACACATAAACAACAACACACACATATACATCTCTATCTCTCACTCTTTCTCCCCCTATCTCTCTACACAACGGCACTGGGCAATGCATACACACATACTCACACGCCTACACTAGACTATATATCATACAGTATGCACCATGTTATTAATATGCATTAATAACCAGTCAACTACACACAGCATACAAACACACACGCATACACACATACACCCTCCTCGTCCTTCCCCTCTCGCAAAAAATCTCCAGAACCTGCCAAACGCATAACAATACCTCTCTCTTTTTACGTTTTCTCCACCTCTTTCCCTCATTTTTTTCTTTATTTCAATACTGTCTGGATGCAGCCCAAATATCCAGGGCATTATTTTGTTTTCAGCCAGGCTCGAAGATAGTCTACTATCTAGGCTCTGGAAACAATTAATATTTGCTATATTCTTATTTCTACACAATTCTACTTGGGATACACTGTTATCATGATTGTTTAAACAAGCAAACACATTTTGCACAGTGCTGTTACAGTTCTGGAACATAAATTCAAGTAGCGTAATATTTCATAAAGTAGCTACTAGAATCATACATTTAACAGCAATGTGAATTTGTTGTTTACACAAACATATTTAAAGTGTACATCCTGCATGGTTTTGGTATGTGATTCCCAAAGAGAAATTCATACAGGTAGTGCCATAGTGAGTATATACCTCAATGATAATTGTAATGTTTATACACACATTTTTTTCCAGTCATCATTCATATCCCAAACCTACCAGCAAAATAATGTTTCATGCTTTATCACACATAATATCAAGTAACGTAAAGAAACTGCATCTGAACAATATTGAATAATATTCATTCCATATGCTTCATTTAATCTCTCAAGATGCTTATTTTATTTGCAAATAATATGGTTTCATAAGAAATTAAACAGTCATTGACTAAATTTGTTGTTGTTAACATTGGATCACTTAATACAGCCTATACAAACACTCGTATTCGATTCAAATATAATTTACCTTCATATTTAGAGAATACTGGATTGACCGTGAGGGAGATACCAGAAAATATTTCGCAATGTACAATCATAATTGCAAGAGATATAGTTGGGCATTAGTGTTCATTTTCCAGGGAATGATATGAGATATAGTATTAAACTATCTCATGGGTCAGTGCCCCCCCCCACCCCACCCCCTCCCCTTCCCTAAACACTCCTAAACAACAGTAACAAAACTAACAAATACATGTATTTGAAATTCACTGTAAATACATCTACAAACAACACTAATGCAAGTATGTGGGGTACTGTGGAGAACATTGGAGGACATTGTGCAATGATGGATATATAAAGCGTGGCTAACCTTCACACCTCCTTGGTGCAACTTTAGGTTCTACGTCTATCCCATTTGCCATGAACAATGCTCAAATGAGACACATGGCTAGATCAAGTTCAACAGGAGTGCAGGAATGATAGCCCTATAAATATTAATTAAGAGCATCAGGTTCTCATGTTTAATGCAGCAATCACCTAGTGTAAAGTGACTGAGCGTAGGGAAGGTTAGGTCGTACCAGGACAAGTATTGGGGTATATGTTCATTGCCTTGTGAAGATCATCAGCGTGACATTGTCAATGCCAGTCACAACCTGGGGGTGGGAGAGGGGGGTGAGGGGGGTGAGGGAGGGGGGGTGGCTTCAGGGGGAGGGTGGATTAAGTGATGCGAAAAGCATCGGGGCATTTATCATCCATAAGTTGCCCTTAAAGTCATCAACAGCAATAGGGCCACTACCCCCCTCCAAATTAAACCCCATTTCACATAAGGTGGGGGTGGGGTATGGAGGTCACCCAGTCAGGTAATACTAATATGGTAAGACAGCATGCATGAATACCTAAATAAGTCATGCTTGTGGCTTATCTACGCAAGACCAGATTATCTGTCTGGACTCCAAAAACAAGTGATGTAATACATTGATGAATTTCACAACACTCAATCAAATTGACACAATGCCAATCGGGAATACAATGTTTAACCCTCGTGTGCCCGATATAAACCTGCTCTATGGGCTTTGTGTGAAACAAAATTGTATCAATGGTGAATCAAGAGTTCATTCTCTAGAATGTGTGTCCATCTGAGGTTTGGGACCACATACGGGACAAAGTGGAGCGCTCGTCAGATGGGAAGATGGCATGAGGTGGGGCAGAGGAAATGTGAAATATGAAATGGAAGTTAATTGCGATAATGTGGAAATTGCAATGGCAGCCAAGGATAAACAGACAATTAGGATGAGTCCAAAACGAGATCAAATTGCTCTCCAATGCGGAAGATGTAAACGGGATAACCACACTGGCATACGCCCAAATGAAACCTACACAAATAACACATCATTCAATACAGTCTCAAGCATTACGTTTGCATTGACAAACACTGACATTTCATCACATTGCAATTGGAAATGGCCACTTTTTGATTTTCAAGTACTTACTGTACATCACATGTTAAGCAACTAATCCTGTACATGTACTTGGTACAGCTACATGTCCATAGCTTGGCATTGAATCCCCATAACTTATATATTATACTTACTTCACAACAATAACTGGGCGGTTCCTGATATCATTATTGTTTAGCTTGAAGCAGGCATCGTTTATAACCACCAAGGGCACGGCAAAGGATGTAATGACCTGTGAATACATGCCATTATCATCCTTTAGCTTGAAGCACCACAAGAAACAAGGTTACTTACGAAATGGAAACACATCGGTGGTGATGCAACAAGGGAAGAGCTCACACTTTTTAACAAAACTAGGAAAAAAATTGATACAAACATATGAACTCATTGCACACCACAGTCGCCGTTTAGGATTAGTGATACACGTAACATTTTATACAACATCATGTTGTATGGCACATGAACACATGTTCAGAAACTGATTTCAGAAGAGTCCACAAAATCAACCACAATGACCTCACTGTGAACTTCAACACAATTAAGTCAGTAGCTCGCTCAATACATGCGATTCATGTGAATGTTAATTGAAAGCTTGCGTAAGACTATTGACTGCACTGAAATGGCAGAGGGAGGGAAACGTACTAATTGTAGGATTAGGAGGGATGTGTGCGAGAGAGAAGAAACATAGGCAGAGACAGAGAAAGAGAGAGAGAGAGAGAGAGAGAGAGAGAGAGAGAGAGAGAGAGAGAGAGAGAGAGAGAGAGAGAGATGGGGAAAAAGAGAGGGAGTAAAACATTTAAGGAAAAAGAAAGCCAAATAAGGATGAAGATATAGAGATAGATAAATAGAGAGAGGGAGAGAGGGAGGGAGAGAGAGAGAGATAGAGATAGAGAGAGAGAGAAGAGAGGAAAAATGATGAAGATATAGAGATAGAGAAATAGATAGAGAAAGAGAGAGACAGAGAGAGACAGAGAGAGAGAGAGAAGAGAGGAAAAATGATGAAGATATAGAGATAGAGAAATAGATAGAGAAAGAGAGAGAGAGAGAGAGAGAGAGAGAGAGAGAGAGAGAGAGAGAGAGAAAGAGAGAGAAAGAGAGAGAGAGGGGGGGGGGGGAGCAGGGACGAGGGAAAAGCAATGATAAAAACATAACAGATCAGGAGAAATAAGGAGAAAGAGTGCAGGAGAGAGAAAATTGAGAAATGGAGAGATGGACATCATGCAATATCAGCACTACTTAACAATTTATACCACTACACTGTCTAGCAAATCTTGGACGGATGCTTGTTTACAAGTAGTTCTACTCTACTTTGGAGTACATAATGTGTGATATATCATCATGTTTCACTCATATGATGCAGGAACATCAAATACTGGTACAGTAATTATGCTTTAGAGAACAGCTGTAAACTAAGCAATAATAAACACAATGCTATTGTAACTCTATCATGATGACTCACCTCATAGCTATAAAACCTGCAAAATATGAATCGCATAATAGTCACAAGAAAAATATGAAACCGGTATACAGATTACAGGCACAAGTCCTCGTCAATTCGCAAAAAAAACCCACCTCTAAATCAAGTCTAACAGTGCAGAGACTAGCAATACATATGTTTATACATGAAACACAACAGATAAGGCATTTCCCAGTCTTTGCTTATAGACACATGTCTTGAGATGTCACAAATGAGTCTAGTAGGCCAACTGCAGACTACACCCATTTCACATTCATACATCTTATTTTATATTATTTTCATATCGTTACTTGTCAACGTCATTGTGTCATTTCTTCTAGATCATGTGATACAGGGAGAAACAAATAAGTCTGGTACTGCAAACTACAACCATTTTACATTTATATTTTCTATTTTATTTCATTTTCATATTGTTACTTGTCAATGTCATTGTGTCGTTTCTTCTAGATCATGTGATACATGGAGATACGTTCCTTTAAGTGCTCCCCAAGTGTGTCCAGGCACCCTGCTCTAATTGTGTACTCTCCAAACAGGGCCCTGTCACTACCAAGACACACTGGAGAGCAGAAAGTGCAACTATGGGGTTGTTCATACCCAAGCCAAATCAAAACTTGTCATCAAACAGGGACATCAACTAGAGGGGTTGTTCATACCAAAGCTAAGTCGAAACAGGTCACCAAACAGGGACATATCAACTAGAAGGGCTGCTCATGCACATACCAAATTCATGTAGCTCTACTTTAAGCACGTCATCATAATAGCATTAACATGTGCAATCATACATGCATTAACACTATGCACTACTGATGCATATATAATACACACACCAGTTTGTCTAAGACACTTCATCAAACATAACCTTCACATTAGTGTATGTATTAAACAACATATACTAATATATGTTTACAATAATGGAAATAAATGAAGTTCAATTGATCAAATTAGGAACGTTCTTCAATACCCCTATGCAATGTGTAATACATACAATAATCTTAGGATGGATGTGACAAAACTCAATTGGTACTTGAACTGCTGGTGGTGAGGTGGGGTGGGGGGAAGGGCAGGGCAGGGAAGGGGGGGGGGGGGTGACTGGTGGTGAGGTTCCCCCTGAGTTTGCTGGTTGGGGAGATTCCTGGTAACAGAGTATCCAGAACATTGATGTTGAAGCAGCCAGACTGAGAGTCCCGTTGATGTCTGGGAGCTGAGCGCAGCTGAGCCAAGTGGACACTGTCCCTGGAGAATGTGAAGGGAATGTGGGAGAGAGAGCAGAAGGGAAAGAAGGAAGGAGACAAGAGGTAACAACAGGGAGAGAGAGAGAGAGAGAGAGAGAGAGAGAGAGAGAGAGAGAGAGAGAGAGAGAGAGAGCAGAAGGGAAAGAAGGAAGGAGACAAGCGATAACAAAAGGGGGAGAGAGAGAGAGAGAGAGAGAGAGAGAGAGCAGAAGGGAAAGAAGGAAGGAGACAAGCGATAACAAAAGGGAGAGAGAGAGAGAGAGGAGAGAGAGAGAGAGAGAGGGGGGGGAGGGAGGGAGAGAGGGAGAGAGAGAGAAGGATAGAGAGAGAGGAGAGAGAGAGAGAAAGAGAGAAGGAGAGAGAGAGAGAGAGAGAGAGGGAGGGAGGAGTGAGAGAGAGAGGGAGGGAGGGAGGGAGAGAGAGAGAGAGAGAGAGAGAGGAGAGAGAGAAGAGAGGGAGAGGAGGGGGGGGGGGGAGGGAGGGAGAAAGAGAGAGAGAGAGAGAGAGAGGACGTGTAGAAAAAGAGAGAAACAGTGTGTCAGACGGTGAAAGATATGTAGAGGAAAAGAAAGAGAAAATCAAATAAAGACGGCAATAGAATGAATGAGAGACAGGGAGAAATAGACAGTTAGGGTGTGTGTGTGTGTGTTGTCAGAGAGTTGGGATGTAAATGAGAGAGAAAAAGAGGGGGGGAAAAGACAGAAAGGGGAGAAGAATGAGAGAAAGAGAGAGAGGGTTTATGTCAGAAAGTGACAGATCTAAAGAGAGAGAGAGAGAGAGAGAGGGAGAGAGAGAGAGAGAGAGAGAGAGAGAGAGAGAGAGAGAGAGAGAGAGAGAGAGAAAAGGAGAAAATTTCCATGGTAAGGTCACAAATGTAGGTTCATATCACAAGCAATGAATGCCAAATGGTATTTTACCAGCTCATTTGTTGAACTCTCAACCTCCCCTTCAAATAAACTGTGTGCACACTTCACTACTTGGGGCTTTATTTTGGTTGGGTGCAGGGTAGCATAGGTCCATGGATGTGGTCTTTCTTCTACACTGCAATAAAAATCAAGACTGGACATAGCCTAGTTCCTAGGCTGAGGAGTGCATAGCCACAACCGAGTCTGTTAACAACTATGTCTGGTAAATTAGACTAGGTTGACACTAAGTTTATGTGTGTATAACAATATAAAGCGTAAGTTATGTGCAAGGATGTAGGTTCTAACTATCTCCATACCCTAGGTGCATATCAGATGTTGTAAGTCAATGGGCTTTTCCTGACTTGGTGGTGAGAGGCCTTCACAATTGTGCGAACAGACCTACGTTGTAGAACTGACAAGTCAGCTTTCCATTTGCAAACTGATGGGATGTTTTGATACCATTGGTATTACTTATGCTTTGAGAAAGTTTGCGCCACATTAATCACTCTCAAAAGTGCCTTGATTTCCTCAACATTCTATTGTTCTGCATGCTGTACGACTAAGGATGGTTTCAGTTTCTGAAATAAATATAATTGAATTTCCTCCTCCTTTCCTTCTTCTTTTCCTTTTTCTTCTTCTTCTTTTCCTCCTCCTACATTCATCCCTAAGCCTTGTTCTCTTATTTTTCCTTCTTGCTCTTTCTAATTTTTTTCCTGTCCTCCTATTTCTTTTATAACCAAGTGAACCATAACTCTACCATCCAACCTTAGAAAACAGCACTTTACAATTTGTAAAACAAGACAATCTCATTTTACCTTATGAATACAGAGTGAAGAGGGGTCATATAATTTAACAATGTTGTAGTTTCTCCTCCCGGTTTGTATTCCTGTAAAAATGATGGATACCACTAGACACTCTTATCTTATAAGTACTGAATGTGTTGATATTGCACTTCACACAAACTTCCTCTAAAAACTGTCACACGCAAGGAGTGAAGGAACTGTGACAAAGCTGATCAGTCTACATTCCTAATCAGTCCTTATATTTAAAAACCTCTAGGACAGAAGGTTAATCAATTGGCCGTAATCATAAGTGTACACACAGCGATGTGTACCAAGCTCCCTTTTCTTGTTTCAATAAACCCCCTCTTTCAACAACATTTTGGCTAAACATTCAGACTTTCATATGCCTTTAAAGGAATTCACCATATTATGTTGTTATCTTGCAAAAAATTGATGTCAATTCTCATTCTAAATTGCAACTCTTTGGACATTATATGTCACTAAAATATCTTGATCTTAAAAAAAGCAAAATCACAGATATTTCCCTATATTCATAATTGGTCTTAATTGATGGATTTATCAGTTTTTGTCACTTAGCATATCTTGACAAGGTGATACAATAACAAACGATAATTTGTATTTGTAACTGTGCATGTATGAATAAGTTATGGAATATCAAATGACATGTTTTGCTATTTTACCTTCAACCCTGTTCAACTGATTGTCATCAGACAAAAGAAAATTTGTTTTGACAAAACCAATGTATACCTTTAAATTAGGATTTACTAAAAAAAAATGAGAAGAAAGGTTCTAAGAGAAGTGACCCTGGACAGTGCCCCTTTCCTACCAGCTGAGCTCAATTTAAGAATGGAATTTATGCCAGTTAGAAGCCAACAGGGAGCCGCCGATGGCAGCAAATTAAAGAAAGCTGGCATGGGATAACCCCAAGGCTGTTTAAACATTCAACCTAATCTCAGAAAGGCAAAAATGTTATTGAAGATAAGGAATTCATGCATGGCATACTAAAAGCTAAGCACCCCATTCATCCAAAGACAGCTTTACTCATCCTCATGTCACAAAGGAAACACATTTATTTGGCGGACTATGTCTGTGAACGATCATATAAAGGGAGGTAACACCAGTGGTAAGAAGACGGGCCCCATTAACCATCTAAACACAACAAAAAATGTTAGTCCCCCCTAAGCAAAATAGCATAACTTTTTATCAAAGAGGTTTTGGGCAAGATTAACTTATGTGTGAAAATCACATTAATCCAATTAGTTATGCATGAGTGGGCAAATTTTGAAGGCAAAAATGTCACTTTTCAAAAGTCAAAAGGGTAATTTGGGGATTGTGTCATATGAATTTTTGATGAATTCCATTTCTGGTGCATAATTTATGTCCTTGCAATGTTTATCATCCATCTCTCGATGCACTAACACCCATACAGACACTTAACCCATTATTCTGGTTGAGTGAGCACCGTTAAACAAATACTCATCTCTCTTGAGTTTGAAACTTTTAAAAACCCTTTATTTTGGTGAAAAAATAAAACTCTGGATATCTTGACGAAGATGTAACATAACCTGTTATGTAAACATAAGAAGTCATTTTGGTGTCATGGTTGAGTGAAAACACTTTAAAAATTGCATAAGAAATGCCAAAATGTATTGTTAAAACGGTATAAACAATTACCCTTGTGACTTTTGAAAAGTGACATTTTTGCCTTTATAATGTGCCCAACCATGCATGACTGACTGGATTAACGTGATTTTCACATAGAAGTTAGTCAATAAGTTAAAGAACAATCCTGCCAAATTATTTTGCCTGCCACTTCTTAAATAAAAAGTTATGCTCTTTTCCTTGGGGGGGGGGGGGGGGGGGGACTTACTTTTTTTTGTTGTGTTTAGGTACCTAACCATTCAAATTGTATTGAGATATAACACATTTTGTGCTGACTGAGAGGGTTGACCACAGCGCATCTATGTATGTGGTAGTAGTGGTGATGGTGGTGGTGGTCGTGGAGTGGTAGTGGTACTGGTGGTAGTGGTGATGATGATGGCGATGATGGTAGTAAATTGCTCTTTGACTTTTGAGCCTGATGATTTTGTAATGGTAGTGGTAGTGGCAGTGTGGTGGTGGTAGTGGTGATGGTGGTGGTGGTAGTAGTAATGGTAATGATTAGTGATAGTGGTGGTGGCAGTCGTAATAGTGGTACTTCTGGTGATGGTAAGAGTCATGATGATGGTGGTGGTGGTGGTGATGATTGCAGTGGAGGCGGTGGTGGTGGTGGTGATGGTGGTGGTAGTGGTGATGGTGATGCTGGCGGAGGTTGTGGTGATGGTGGTGGTAGTGATGCAGGCAGTAGTGGTGGTGGAGGTGGAGGCAGTGGTGGCAAAACTTTTTATAGTTGTATTTATTGCTGGTGGGCTGGTGGGAGTATCAGTCTGTCAAGTATTATTGTTTTGGTTGTATATTCTCTTGCTCTCTTTGTTTACTAGCTGTCCCTGCTGCTGCTGCTGCATGACTTATCTCTCATCCATCACTATTCATGCCAAAACACCACTTGAAGCAACAACAAAACATAAAGAGCGTTAAGCATCTGTTGTCTTTCCCAGGTACATCTAATCCTCTTATTGCTCTTTCTAGAGGAACATTTTGGAGCTGGTTACATACAGTACATCCATGTAATCCCACCCTAACCCCTCCCCTAAGTACCCCAGCTGGGTGCAGTGCCTAATTCTATGGGAGGCTCTTTTCCTGGGGGAATTAAAGTAGGACAGTAAGGAACTTGATTGATAATTGATTCTAAACACACATTGATCCCTAGAGGGGTGATTAAGGTCCAACAATAGCCCTTTGCTGCACCCCTCCATCCTCCAACAGAGGTTCCATATAATTAGAGCGTTTTCCAGCCATCACTGAATAGAAAGTAGGAAAAGATCATCATGTGGGCCAATTCCCAGGAAAGTTTAAAGACAAGATGAAGCTATAATCTCTGGCTATTTCATGTGCCCAACAAAGGATGCACCCCTCCTACCCCCATTTGACCCTCTCTAACCGCACCTCTGCATCAGTGCCCCCCTATGGTGGAATGGGGGCAGGAAGGGCACTGGCTCTTGTAGTAAGTCAAGACACCTTATTGTTCCGATGGGTAATTACTTAGCCCCATTACATAATCAGGGGCTCCTCTTTGAAGAGCCTCATTTTATTGTTACTATTTTGGGTTAAAGTTTGAATGCATGTTTCAATTCTGGTAGCCTTGAGCTGCTGAGGAGGAAAAAAGAAAACAACACTTGGAAAAAGGAGACTCTTGATTGGCATGATTGGGGGTTGAAAGGGTTTCTTTTGGGGTGTTTTAGGAGCACAGTCTAATGTATGGGGGCACTCTGATGTTGATGCTATTCAGGACATGGTGGTCCAGCCGTTAAACATCCTTGATTCAATGGAGGACCTTCATTATAGGATTTGTCTACAATCCTCTCTTATTCACAATAACAACAACAGTGCCTGGTAATTAAAGTGTTCAGAGGGGAAAGAGGGACAGAATGAAATATTCCAAACCAATGATATAATATATGCTGGCTTCATTCATCATTGTCCCAACCAGGTGTTCACTGGTTCCCTCCTCAATAATAGGATAATGTTCAAAATATTGCTGCAGGCTTTCAAGTGTTTTTGTGACATGGCTCCACTGTATTTGACCGAATTCTTCTTGTAAACCTGTAACAAATTTTGGACAAAGAACGACTGATCCCATCTACAAAAGTAGTTTTTCTGCTCAATGATGTTTTCTAGAGCAACCCCCCTAATTTGATCAAGTCAATCAGATAAAATCAGGGAGTTTGGTTCAGAAAATTGATGTGGGGGGGGGGGGGGGGGTGGAGTACCATATCCATAGAACTGGATGTACATTTGTGGACAACCTTAATTCAAACTGGTGAATGCTCTTAACCCCCCCCCCCCCCCTCACAGACTGGCAAAGAAAAGAAAAGAGCCCTGCTCAAAATTCTTGCAAGAATTCAAAGCACCATGCCTTGCACATTTTATTTGCAGCCCCCATCGCCAAATATTGGTCGTGTGTGAAATCTGAATAATTTCTGACATAAAATGTATAAGTGAGACTATGAAAGAAGGATACATAGATTCTTTGTAGATGTGATAACATCATTTCTGGATGTGACATTCTCACACTGACAAAAACTCAGGTTAGATTAGGCATTCTTCGAGAAAACTGCACTTATCTGTAAAGGTAAACAAATGAAGTCTGGTAAAGCAAACAGGACAAAGCAATAATTTGCCCTAAATTTGCTCCATGGATTGCTTGGTAAACAATGACACCATGTTATAGCCAAACCAGGAAACCTCAACTTGTTCATCTACAACTGATCAGTTTTGAATACTGTTGCATGAGTTCGGGGGGGGGGGGGGGATCAAATAATGGTAAATGGGGGCTACTTTCAAACCTGGTGTCATAAAACAAACACCTTGCTTATTACTACACTTACAGGGCTTCTCTTTTTCTCATGGGGGGGGGGGGGGGGCAAATCACCCCATCCCCTACAGATTGCATGGTAAACAATGCCTTTGGGTCGCAGAAAAAACCCCAAATAAAATCGACTTGATCATCCACTCGGTCAGTTCAGAACATAAACATGCAGGATACAGGGTCAGAAAAGAACAATTGCGGGGCACTACTTTTCAAACCTTATGTCAAAACTATTCAGTCAAATAGGTAATAATCTATGATAGCTGGTGATATGCCAGGTATACCTCTGGAACACTGAATAAACAGACTTCACACTGTTATTTACCATGCAACTGGTATTCAGCCATGATTTGGACCACCAATGTACAGCCGAGCTCCCTAAAAAATCAAGCATGGATTTTATCATCATAATCTTGAAGCGTATGCTGTAAAAAAACATATACAGTTTGGCACAACAAAGGTATCGCTGACCACTGGTCAAGCAAGCACAGTTTTATATTCACAGATTTGGAAGAAAACAACATCTTAAGGGGTATCATCCTGTATGTAAACACATTAACCTTTGTCATGACTGACCAAGGCATCACTGACCACTGGTCAATCTAAAATGAGTTTTATATTCATAAATTTGAGAGAAAACAACATCTTGAAGGGTATCATCCTGTACATAAACACATTAACCTTTGTCATGGCTGACAGAAGGATCACTGACCACTGGTCACTCAGGAATGAGTTTTATATTCATAAATTTGGAAGAAAACAACATCTTGAAGGGCATCCTAGACAAAAAAACACATTGAATTTGGCAGCACAAAGGCATCACTGACCACTCATTGGTCAATCTTACCTTGAACCATCCTGCCTTGACCAACACATCAGACCAGTGGGTCCTGGGTCAGACACAGAAGTGTGAGGGCCATGGAAATCCAGAAGGGATTTCTGCCAAGATGGGATGACCAATCTGAGATGAAAAGAAGTGTAAACACGCACTGAGGTTGGAAGAAACACTTACCAGGAGCAAGAATAGCCATGCCCCTCCTGGGGTATAGATTGTTGTGTATTACATAAGAGTCAGACAAGAGAGGGGTGAAGCAAACAAGAGGGGGGCTTACACCATCCACACAACTAAAGCCTGTAACTGCCCCTATTCTTTTCAGTGGGACCCCCTTGTGTGAAATTAATCTACCCTCTTGTTATTGCACGGCCTATTTGGCCTGATTGTAAGGTTTTAATCCAGGAGCTTGTCAGGGGGAGGTGAATGGATGGTCCTTGAAAGACTCTGCTAGCACCATTGACAATGGTGACTGCATGCCTCCATCCATACTGCCAACCTTAAAGGGATAGTCCACTTTACGTTAGGTTGGTTTTAATAAAAGCAGAAATGTGAAAGAAACACATTACCAAAATCCTCGCAAGAGATGTCACAAAATCCATCAAACCTTCACTGATATGTTTCTTTCACATTTCTGCTTTGATTAAAACCAACTTAACTTCAGGGTGAACTATCATATTAAAGGGATCATCTCGTTTTGCCAGCATTCTTAAAAGATGGCGCTCTATAATCACAGAGAACATGCAGAGAAAAAGTAAAGTAGTACCTAAAAAGTAAAAAATTCCACACAACATTCTGCTGGATTTCTTCATTTCTACCAAACTGCCACACAAACCTTTTCTCTGCAGGTATAGAGACTCCACTGTGACTCAATCTATGTAAGATCAGACTATCACCTGACCTGCTAGTTGAGACCTGTACTCTGTATATGCTCTGTAGTCTATGTATTTCAGACCCACTGACATGCTGTTCATGCTTTGTGCCTGTGAATTAAACTTGCTTGTACAAGCGGGGGATCAGTCCTTACAGCCTTAAGTCAAGGCTAATTCACACTCAGCATTGATTGCCACCGAGGTGAACCATGCTCGGACCACCAACTGTTGCTCTATAGTGGTCTGCAGATCAACAAATCAAGACGGACAACTTAGGAAATATAATTAACCTTTTTTTCTCCCTTTTACCAGTCTTGATTTCACTATTTAGATCCCCGATCCGATGTTTTTATTCCAAACACGTCAGCGCTGTGGGCATGTTTTGACTGATATTCCCATCAGGCCAACTCTCTATGCATTCATCATTCACAACAGCCCCAGACACAAACCGACTAAAAATAAAACCCTAGAAATATTTGATGGAATGCTTGGGGAAGGCTGTAAACAAAATTATGAACAGTGACCGGGTGAGATTTATTTCAGTATTCAGAGTGAGTTAATGGACTTGTTTTAAGTACGGACATTTAATCATGGCAGAGGAATGCCTGGTATCATGGGCTAGTGTTCTATATTCCCCTGTTGACTAAACATTTGAATGAACCTGAATTTCTTAAGGTGCCTTATCAAGACGATGGATCCCATTCTGAGTTGTTTTAAGAATGTTACATAACATATCATTCTTTCATGTGATGAGTTGTCAGATTATGAGATGAGAGTGCTCAAACATGGAAGTGAATTGACATGGGGGTGTACCACGCCCCCATGTTACCCTTTTTAACGCCTAGAGTATAACACTTACCACTATACATCTACACTGGATGGATAGAAGAAGTTTCCAAAATGTGACCATGAAATGGCTGTTCCCTGAAAGGGAAGACAAATAAACATCTTACAAGAAAACATTCTTACCATATATCTGCATCAGACGAAAAAGTCACCTTATCACCAGGTAAATTAGCCCAAAGTTGAAATAAGCTGTTTTTGTTATGTATTCACAACTCTCCCCCTTACTGCCTAGTATGTGACACATTATTATATTCACCTTTTTTTGTGATTTAGTTTGAATGGATGAAAGGCACTCTGAATACATTATTTGTTGCTCCTCGGATAAGCTCTGGAGTTACCATTACTTAAGTATGGTTTGAAGAAGGTAAATGAAATTTGCATACAAAACAAAAAATGGTCTTTTGCATCTTCATTAGAACAACATGCCCCCCCCCCAAAAAAAAAAGCGTGCTATTTTGCCCACCTTCATTGGGGGTTATAAGCTACCAGAGTTCGGCTAGATTTCGGCCGGATGAGGACTGTCGCCAATTTGCTGTCTAGCCAAAGATTTGGAGGGAAGATTTCCTGACCAAAATGTCTGTTTTTTTTAAATATTATGCCAACTGCTAACCACAAATTTGTAAATAACATTAGAAATGTAGCTCAAAAAGTCATTGGATGTGATACATGCTTTATCTTGAAAGTAATTTTTCTTGAATATTAGTTCTGTAAAAACGAAAATGTGAAGCAAACCTACCATCATCTTTTGGAAACCTAGACGAGGCATTGGCATCACTGAGTGTACATGTATTGGTAGAAGTTGTGGCAGCTGGATTAGTCTCAGCTTGAACTTTCCATCAGGTAGGCATTTTACCAAAGGTAAACAGGAATATAAAATCATGACTTTTTCCCTTTTTTGTTTACGATAAAGTGTCCCATTGGTTGTTGTTGATCATAATAATGAAAAAAGAGTGTGTAATTTGTGTATCCAACTGTCTCGCCTTACTGGCTTACATGGATGCACCGTTTTCCATTTCTCATGCAATTTAGTTTTTTGATGGTTACCTAGCCAAATTGCTCTGTCAACTCATATTTTTTCCAAATTTGTTTATTTCTTTACCTGTTGTTTATCTATATGTCACCTTAATATAACTATTTTTCATACATGTCACTTGTATTAATGTAATGGAAATAAAGTGATAAACAATTCCAAATCAATTCAGTTGTTAAGTCCTTCCTTCATACCCTTTGCTCCGGTGATCCCTACACTGACTCTTCAAGATCTTGAAGTCTGGGAATCTTGGAGGCGAGGGACGGAGCATCTGAAACGAAGACGCCATGATTGGCAGGACACTCCGCTCATAATGCGGGGGGACTTGGAGGAAAAACACCACAGCCCACTTCTAACATACCTAATCCTAACAAATTAACTGGGATTACTGGTAATGTAACGAATCAATCATACTTACTGGGTCTTAAAGGGCAACCCTGTTGTTCTTACATCTCACTCCTTGGGGAACTTGGAATGGAATCTCAAATCTTTAAAGTCTTTAGATGTCCTTAGAACTTATTTCATCTATATGAAATACCCCTTCCAACATGGTAATCGAGATTATATCCTCCAATTCAATTCTAGGCCTTTTCAGGTCAGCTTATTTGGTAGTCAGGAAGTCCTTCCGACAAAATGTAAAAAACACACACTTATTTTGTCAATAAACGAAGAGGAAGTAAAACTAATACTCCAATTTGTTTTGGCTTTGTATGATACAGTCTGTTGCCAACAACTGTCCAATTTTTTATTCTCAATTTTGATCAATATTTTCTGCGAGTATTGCCAAATCTACTTTGATGAGAACTGGCAGTCTCTCCTGTAATTAAACAGATCATTCTAGAAAGTATCCAGGGGCCGTATTATAAGCCTAGTTAGTTACTTAAGTGCATCGAAATGCATGTATTGTAGTAACCAACTAGGCTAGTAAGCTTTCATGCATATGACCCCAGAGCTCTGCATGGGAGTGTAGATTCTCTGTCTAACGAGAAGATGTACAAGATCAGGAAGAGACAGAGACCATAGATTTGGCTCCTGTTCAAGTTTCGGCACATTTCCTGTTATGCTAACGCAACTAATGACATCCTTTTTTGTTTTTAGCACAACACTGACACAAACAGACAAATGGTATGCATAATTATGAGGGGGTGAGGTAATCCAATTAATTAACAAAGTATTAATTGAGAGAAAGGTGATGATGACCCTGAGAGGTCACAGGAGATTTGAAAGTGGTGTGTGAGAAAGAGGAAGCCAATGATGAGGGGAATGGGGAGCAAAAGAAAATCGAAGAAGACGATGAATATGAAGAAGGAGAACAAGAAGATGATGGTGGAAGTGACGTAGAAGAAGCAGGAGAAATTTTAAAAGAAGTTGATGATGATGATGAAAGAGCAGACAAAAGACATTGAGACAAAGAACAAGGAGAAGGAGAAAAAGAAGATTAAAAGAAGAAGAGGTAAATGATGATGATGTGAAGCAGAAGCAAACTAAGAAGATAACAAGAAGCTCAATACAAAAAAAAAACAGAAGAAAAAGTACAATATCAAACACATAAGATGCAAAAAAGAAGAACAAGATGAAGCAGATGAATAAGTAGAAGAAAATAGATAGTAAGAAGAAAAAGACTGAGAAGCATCAACAGCTGCCCCCTTCTAACCTTGTGGTATTCATCTGCCCCATGAAGAGGATTTACCAAGTTTCAGTTTCAGTTCCACATGCCACTTATCATGCTTCACACACAAAGGCTTCCTTCATTCCAACCACTTTCCAAACAATTTTCCACAGAGATTATTTTCCTTCCCTCCACAGTCTACACTGTATATAGTTATTACCATCTATCAACTTGAACGACTCTATTTTTTTGTAACTTTCGAGGTGAAGATGGTGGGAGAGCAGGGTGGAGGGGTAATATAGTTCATAATATTGTGTTCATGGTACATTATGGTATATTAAACTAGCATCACACACCCCTAGTACTGCATCCATCGATCCCCCCATCCCCCACAACATCCAATCTGATTCTCCACCAAACACCCCCTTGGATTACATCCATGTTTCTCTCTCCCCTCCTCCCCTCTGCATCCATCTTCCCTCCCCTGCCTCACATCATCAGCATGATTCACTGTCTCTCCACCCCTCCCCCCTTGGACTGTAAGCATGGACCTCTCTTCCATCCCTCCCTCAAATCATCTCATCAGCATGACTTCATTGCCTCTCCAAGAAAATTCCCCTTAGATCTCCCTCTCCCTTCCTTCATCCTACCCCACCCCATCTCATTCACATAGCTTCACTGTCTCTCTCTATCTCTCCCATCTTCCCTCACCATACAACCCCCCCCCCCCCTTGGACAGCAAACATCTCTCTCCTCCTCCCCCTTCCCTTCCTTTATCCTCCCTTCCTGCACTGTATCTCATCCACATGACTCCACCGCCTCTCCATCAACACTCCCCCCCCTTGGACTACATCCATGCATCTCTCCCCTCCCCTTCCCACCACCCCACCCCATCTCACCATCATGACTTCACTCCCTCTCTATGAAACATTCCTTAAGACTGTATCCCTCCCCTCCCCCACCCGCCTCATCTCATCCACATGACTTCACTACCTCTCCACCAACATCCTCTTGGACTGCATTCGTGTTTCTCCCCTCCTTCCCCTGCATCGGATTCTATTTGCCCTCCCCTATCCCATCTCATTTGCATGACTTCACCGCCTCCCCATCAACAACACCCCCTTTGGACTGCATCCATGGACCTCTCTCCCCTCCCTCCTCCTCCCTTTCTCACCATCATGACTTCACTGCTTATCCCCTTCGACTGAATCCATGCATCCCTCTCTTACCTCCTTGCTTTATCCGCCCTTCTCCCCACCCCATCTCATCCACACGACTTCACTGCCTCTTCCCATGCATCCCTCTATTACCTCCTTGCTTTATCCGCCCTTCTCCCCACCCCATCTCATCCACACGACTTCACTGCCTCTTCCCATGCATCCCTCTATTACCTCCTTGCTTTATCCGCCCTCCTCCCCACCCCATCTCATCCACACGACTTCACTGCCTCTCTCCATGTCTCCCCTCCACCAAACAACCCCCCCCCCCCACAGCAACCATCTTTCCCCTTTCTCCCCTACCTTCCTTTATCCTTACCCTCCCCTCCCCTATCTCATCCACATGACTCCACTGCCTCTCCACCAAAACACATCCCCTGAGGCTGGATGACAGTCAATAATGGATACTGCAACATGCCTGGCTAACACTCTCCATCATCTCCATGCATCATATTAGCATATTACAACTCTTCCCAGGATTTCCTCATCTTGTTTCTTTCACTTCTTGGAAGCTCTCATCCCTCATCCCCCACTATCCTCCTTAGCAACGCGGCACTGCATCCACCACGACCGACTATCGCCAGGTACCTGCAAGAGCAGTAAGAAAGTCATCCCTTTCTACTTGGCTTAGGGCCTAATTTACATTTACTATTCACTTGCATTTTAATGTAATGATAAAATTGAAATGAAGGAGTACCGCAAATGTTATAAGTCCAACTACAGACTAATGAACAGATTAGATCAATCTGAATATAGATAACACTCAAACAGGTTAAGTGGAAAAAAAAAAAAGCCTAATGGTAAATTGTATAGATATCAGAACAAGATCACAGATAGATGATTTACAAAGTAAGTAGGCATGCAGATATACAGACAGAACATATTAACATGTTGCAGCAATAGAAAATCAAAATATAGATATTCATGTAGATATTGGGAGATAGATAGTTAGTGTGACAAACATGTCATGTAGTTAAATAGATATACATACCACACATAAAATGATAGATATGAGAAAGAGAAACAGATAGTGTTTATGTGTAAGTAGGTGTCTGTATGAGAGAAAGAGAGACAGATATTGAGACATAAGTACACACATAGGGACAGAGAGAGAGAGAGAGAGAGGGAGAGAGAGAGAGAGAGACAGAAAGAGAGAGAGAGAGAGAGAGAGAGAGAGAGAGAGAGAGAGAAAGAAAGAAGGGGGGAGATAGATATGGAGACCCCAGTTAGATAGATAGATAGATAGATAGATAGATAGATAGATAGAAAGAACAATATGGAGAGAGGGGGCAGGGAGAAGGGAGAAAAGAGAGAGAAAAAAGAGACAAAGAGAGGCAGAAAGAGGCAGAGAGAGAGGGGGAGGGGGGGGAGAAAGAAACAGACAGACTGATAAAGAGAGAGAGCGAAGTATACTTTACCTTCAAGTGATGGTGACAGCTACATCTATCATTCGATCTCTCAATCCTCTTACCTGATCACACGCACACCCATCCTCCCCACAGCCTACAACAATCAGTTTATCTCCAAAAAATTGTGTCAAAACTTTTTCTTTGGCTCAAGAATTCAAAGAATTCAATAACTGTTTTGTCCCAACATTCAAAACAACTTTGGGAGATTTTGATATCAAAAGCACAGAGAACAACAAAGGTTATATGAGGAATCATACAACCTTTTCCATCTAAATTCTGGAAGATGCGTGTAAAGTAAAAATACTAATCATATCGTCCTAAACATTTTAACTCTGCTTCATGCATTATTCATCTCTCTCCTGAAATGTTTTGAGGACTTGCCAACTGAGACATACACAACAGAGTCTTGAGATTAATGCATCTTTCCAGGAGACATGGTAATACAGGTATGAATATGGGTTTTTCAAAGGAAATGCTGGGGGAGTAAGGAAGGTGGAGTGTTTCTGAGCAATGGGGGTCCATAGCTCTAGTCTCCTTTAAAGGGAATATACTGTACTGGGAAAGACAAAAAGCCTTCAAAAGGTGATCGTGAGCAATCTTCTTTCCAATGGTCTTAAGATTCATGTATTGTCCATTTTAGAAACTTGCTGAAAGTTATTTGCCCTAAAATGATCCACATTTTAAGTAATTCATCATTAATCATAGCTCATCATTGCTCTAGTCTCCTTTAAAGGGAATATACTGTACTGGGAAGACAAGAAGCCTTCAAAAGGTGATCGTGAGCAACATTCTTGCCAATGGTCTTAGATTTATGTATTGTCCATTTTAGAAACTTGCTGAAAGTTAATATACCCTAAAATGATCCACATTTTGAGTAATTAGGCATTAAGTCACAAATTCTCAAAATGTCCAGGTCGAACATCTTGAGGATTTGTGATTTAATCACTAATTCAACCAAATGTGGATCATTTGAAGGCAAATAACTTTCAGCAAGGCTCTAAAATGGACAATACATGAATTAACGACCATTGGCAAGAAGATTGCTCATGATCACTATTTTAAGGCTTTTTGTCTTCCCAGTACAGTATACGCCCTTTAAATGTCACACCGTGTCTAATTATTAGGTCTCCTTGTTTTGCACAGATACCTGCTTGTAACGCTCCACTTCCTGCTGAATATTCACAGCCGTAATCAGTTCTTCATCATGACATCCGCCGCCATCTCCTCCTCCTCAATACATTAATATGGAAACCAATCACTCTCTCAGATTTCTCATGGAGAATTCATAGGCGCGAAAGCTGATCGTTGACATGAGCCAATGCTCCATTTGCCCGTTTTTATTTCTGCAGGCTGCAGTGATTTAGGTCGAGTATATGAAAATGTGATCTGGAGATTCTGCTTCTTACTTCCGCTTACTTCTCTTCTCCTTCCTCCTCCTCCTCCCCTTGCATCCCATTTCTTGCAATCGTCCTTTGGTTTTCAACTTCTTCGTGGTCACCATCATCTTTTCAATCTTCATGTTGCTCGTTCTTGCTCTAACCTTATTCTCCTGTCCCTGTTTTCTTCTTCAGCTTCATATTATCATTAGGTGGTCTGTCGTAATCGACAGATCACCTTATAATTTTCTTTGTTCTTGTTAATTTTTCCCTCTCCTTTTCTTCTTTTTTGTCATCTTATCATCTGTTAGATCTTCAGCTTCTAAGTTCTTATTCTTCTTTGTTTGTTTAAGTCGTTCTTCATTGTCGTGATATCCATTTCTTCCTATCTTTCTCTTTCTCCTAATCTAATGAATGATTGAGAGTATGGATGATTTCAAGGACCCTGTTGCATACATTTTTGACATTTTTATGAAAATCCAATAAGATTTCCACATGGTAGTTTTCATTGAAAAGAACTTTGCTTACATAAATTGTACTTCAACATGACATATGCTTCACTTAGAGACTGATCTTCAACAAATCTGGTCATCCAGATAGAAATAAAGATAAACAGAAATGTCTAATTGATTATACAATACAAACAAGGCACTGTACATGGGCATCTGTAACATTCTATTTTTTGTTTTGTTTTTCTTTCAATTTTATCTTAAAGGGTTACTAAATTAGAAAAATAAGTTCCCATAAGTCTATGTTAAATTATCCACTAAAAACAAATTTCACATTTGTTTGCCGCAAAAAAGTCTCATTTTGAGGAAAATTTGAAAAAACGCACGCCTCCCGTGATGTCAGAGAAGGCAAAATGCCATAGATTGTACGGAAGTCAACAATTGACCATTTTCGTAATGTATTTACAACTTTCCCCCTAACTGCGTAGTAACGCGTTATTGCATTCACCTGTGTCTTGTCATTCAGATTCAATGGATGGAATGCACTTTGAATCTATAAGCTGTTGCTACTCGGACAAACCTCGGACAAGCCTTGGGGTTCCCATTGGTAACGTATTGTTTGAATGGCGTGAATAAAATATTTTATTCACGCCGTTGGCATTTATGGCATTTTGCCTTCTCTGACGTCACTGGAGACGTGCGTTTTTTCAAATTTTCGTCAAAATGAGACGTTATTATGCCAAACGATTGTGAAATTCGTTTTTAGTGGACAATTTTACATAGATTAGTGGGAACTTATTTTTCTAATTTAGTAACCCTTTATTAATATACCTAATCTATGTTGAAATCGAAAATAACACCCAGCCTTGGCAGCTGAAAGCTGACTGCAACCATTGACTCACTGATAGGGATGTCATAAAGTGCTTAACTGAGCAATGACATTGGTCCCTTGTTTTACTATCAATCTCGCCGCTCACCAGTCAATGGGAATCGACAACAAGCCTACGTGGATCCACACAGCAAACTCCAAAGTTCAAGCCTAATACAGGAAACAGTCTGGTGATAGCATTCTTCCTAAGACAAACATCTAACAAACGATCAAAAAGAAAAGAGCGATAACGACTCCAATCTGAATTGGCGGGGAGATTCTTGTTTACACTGATGTTGACACAACCAAGACAAATATTGAGTAAACCCTATTTTGTTCTTCTACCAATGCTTGATTGTTTCTTTTGACACGATTCTCTGATAGCCTGCTCCATTTTGAGAGCGTCTGCACAAATGTTTGCCCTTGAATGAACACATGGTGCACTTACACAGACAAACACAGCGAGAGGTCAAGTATGGCGCTTGATTACATCCTGACTAATACAGTCCAAACTAACACACAAATATAATTGTAGAACTGGATATTATTCTATTTTTTCTGTAATACATTCTATAAATTTCACAGTTGTTGGGAGGAATCCATGTGGGAGACCTCGTGAGGCATGGGAGGAAACAAACAAGAAGAAAAGTACTGATCATTTTCCACATTAACCCATGTGACAGGACAGTATGGAGGAGAGCCATATCAAGGATATGAACCGTCCAACCCCACACAGTGGGGAAAACAGACTTTAAATGTTGATGATGGTGATGGTTATTATTCTATATCAGAAATGGACATTGATTTATATGACCCATTTCGGTCATACTATCACCTGTTTCAATAAAATGTCTGTTTCCAATTCTATGGTTTCCACAATATGATGATGATATGATAATCTGTTATGACATTGTCAACAATGCTTGTAGTATGTAATGCAAAATGTACAAAATACCATCTATTCTTGCACTTCATGTCATCATTTCACTTGTACATGTCAATATGTTTTGCCTGTTTAATGCCCTTAAACATCTAGGTCCATCCAATGAAATTAAGTACACTTTTGCAGCACAACAAATTGATGCATATTTAACATTCAGGTCCTTTCACTCAGGAGGTATGGACAAAGACATCATCATCAACAACAACAACAACAACAACAGCAACAACAACAACAACAACAACAACAACAACAACAACAGCAGCAGCAGCAGCAGCAGCAGCAATATGATAGTTTTAATAATATATGTATATTGCAATAAATATACAGATGGGTTCCTCCATTTTCGCTCCTGTTAAACATTGCATTACCCTTTGGACTTGAAGAAATTTATTAGGTATGGAATCAATTTAATAAGCTCATGCAGGTTTTCACAATAAAACCCATTCAACAATTGTCCACTCTTGATCTGCCCAAATAATCAGTAATCATGTTTTACTAATGTCATTACCACCAGTATGACATACATACCACCAAGGGTTACACCATAGTCTTCATCAAGACTTATGGATTGGACTATTTATCAGCCTAAATAGCTGTGGACAGCATGGACACAAGTGAGTCTGGAAAGAAACAATTGATCATAAAGACTTCACCTCTGTTTCCAAACTCAGTTTTGTTAAAGGGAATATACTCTACTGGGAAGACAAACAGCCTTCAAAAGGGTGATCGTGAGCAATCTCCTTACCAATGGTCTTAAATAAATGTATTGTCCATTTTAGAAACTTGCTGGAAGTTATTTTCCCTCAAATGATCCACATTTAGTGATTAAAGACAGCCAGTCCCTTTTTCAGATCACCACAAAACCATCGAAACATTGGCAAAACATATAGAGAACTATTCGCAAGCTCTATATTCACAATTTGAAACTGATACGTAGTGTACAATTCAAATAATGCACGTAAACAACGTCTGATTAATAGTCTTTACCTCAGGCTCTTAGCAGTTTGTGTTGAAATATCTGCTTTATTGATTAATCTGTTTATTAAATTATAAAACGCATTCTGAAAGAAATTGTTCTATGGAAGGAATCATCTCCAAAGTTTGGAAGTTACTCATAAAATTAGGATTTCACACACGCATAATAATTACATAGATACTGTAACGACTTTGACAAAGACTAATACTTTTTTCATGGTACGAAAAAAGTCGGTTTGAAATTTAACGGCTGAAATTTTTTACATATACAGAAAGCTTCAACATGCTATATTCTTAGAAATGGTCTTGAATCACACTTTCTTCAATTTACGATCGTGATAGACGATTTCAAATTTTAAGCTTGCAAAAGGGACGGACAATCTTTAAATCACAAATCCTCAGAATATTCAGCCCCAACAACTTTCAGCAATTTTCTAAAATGGACAATACACAAATTTAAGACCACTGGTATAAAGATTGCTCTCCATCACCCATTGAAGGCAGTTTGTCTTCCCAGTACAGTATATGCCATTTAAAGTAGACCAAGAGGAGGAGACCGAAGAGTCTTTTATAGTATAGCCTAGAATGCATCCTCCAAGAGTTTGGATAATATATATTCATCAGCCTGAAGGAAAGGCTAACTGCATCAGCAACTTCAGCTTGAGTAGAACAGTCACATAATGTGAAAAGCAACTAACAAAGTTGTAACTTTTGGCATATTTATGTGACGAAGGAATATACAAATGCGGTCAGATTTGCCAAGTGTTGCCAATAGCTGATTAATGGAATGCGTCACATCCTATAATTCTTGTTCCACTACTATAAACATTACTTAAATACACTCTCCAAGAATCCAAGAATAAAATTATGATATGAAGACTTATTCTGATCCACTGGGTAGCTTACAATGGTAATGACTTGGGGAGCTGTCCTCAAAAAATGGCTCTTGATCGCAGCTTGACTTGCATTTGATGTCAACCACAATTAAGTCAGTATATAAGATGTAGGGGATTAGACTTGCAAACGATTCAGCAATCACAATCTTTTTTACAAGACAGAGCCCTGGAAACAACATTGCCTGTGGTTCACCAAGATGTTGTATACTGGTACATCAACTCGGATGAGTAATCATAGCATGCATACGTTGCATGCCACACGTACAGGCCCACACACTATCCCTTTAAAGGGCATATGCTGTACTGGGAAGACAAAAAAAATTCAAAGGGTGATCGTGAGCAATCTTCTTGCCAACAGTCTTAAATTCATGTATTGTCCATTTAAGAAGCTTGCTGAGAGTTATTTGCCCTCAAATGATTTACATTTGGAGTAATTAATGATTAATGATTAAATCCTCAAAATGTTCAGGCCGAACATTTGGAAGATTTGTGATTTAATCACTCATTACTCCAAATGTAGATCATTTGAGGGCAAGTAACTTTCAGCAGGCTTCTAAAATAGACAATACATGAATTTAAGACCATTGGCAAGAAAATTGCTAACAATTACATTTTGAAGGCTTTTTTTGCCTTCCCAGTACAGTATATGCCCTTTAAGACGGATCAAAGGGTAACACAGTTGTTATGAGAGATGGGTTTATGTATACAGAGGGGCACATGTCATAACAAATCGTTCACTTTGGTCTCTGGCCAGGTTTAGCAGCTGAAGGGTCCAGTCAAAATAAGCAAGGGAATTATCACTAGCCATCCCATACACAAACACAGGCAGAAAAACACAGCTACGAACTAGTATGCGGCTGGTCGAATCAGTGAAGGGCAGGAGGGGGGGGGGGGCTTTTATTTTAGGGGCACTTGTGAAAGTGCCACTGTTCAAACTTTGCTTACAGTCTGCAGTCAATGGAAGGAGGAATAGGGGCTATCCTTTCTTATGGGGGCTAATTGAAAGTGCCCTTCATTGAAATTTGCTCATAGTCTGTAGTTAAGGCAAGGGGGGGGGGGGGGAGGGGGTGGTGGTGACAGTCTGCAATTTAGATCTATATAACTGAGTGCATGCATTTAATACTTGGGGGGGGGGGGGTGCCCACTCCAATACTGCCCAACAAACCATGCAAAATTACTATTTTACACCTATGTATTTCTGAATTTCTGAAATTGGTAGGTGAAGATATCCACACTCGTTAGATTTATAATATACACTTCCAAGCATTCTTGTGGTCTACTACCATCCTTCCCATTTCCTGTATCCAGTGTTTATTCCAAGTCACACCTTTCCACCTTTCTCCAACTTTTTCTTTCATCCTGTTCCAACATACTCACTTTGTCACACAGACATTGCATTTTAACAATTACACAGAGCTTCATGAAAGGTTCAACACATATAAAATGATAAAAAAAAACCTTTCTTTCAAACTTCACACAATTCTCTCTTTCTCAGCTCACTTTTTCATGCTCCATGTAATACTGATTTGTTACATTTTGGCAACAATTAATGCAGAGCTTGGTGACAAGTAAAACAAACATAAAACAATAAGAAATCCTTTCTTTCAAACGTACGATAATTTTCTACCTCTCTCACAAGCAGCTCACTTACGCTCCGTTTAACACAGACATTGCAGCAACAATTCACACAGAGCTCAAAGAAATGCAAAATAAATATCAAATGAGAGAAATCTTTTCTTTCAAACTTACTAACAATTCTCTCTCTCTTTAGAGCAGCTCACTTTGTCACGCTCCGTAAAATACAGATGTAGCAGTGTGGGAATAATTAACGCTGAGCTCAAAGAAATGCAAAACAAATATCAAACGATAGAGACCTTTTTTCCTTCAAACTAAAGATAAATCTTTCCTCCAATTCAGAGCTGCACACTTTGTAATGCTTGAATAAACACACACTTTGCATTTTGGCAACAATTACACAAAAGGTAAATCACAGAAAATGAGACACAATGAGAGAAACCCAGCAAAGTGTCAAGTTTTTTTGTGAATGCCACTGGTGGAAAGAAAGACTCTTGTCTAGTCCAGCATGTACACACTTCAAGAAAGTAGATTAAATATTATGACTCATAACTTTTCATCAAATATATGCTAAGGAGTGATTCATGTGTGTTAGCATGTTATCTCCCTTGGGTGTAAATATATATATTTGTGTATGTGGAAAGGGTAAGGGGGTGTGAGTGGGTGTATGGGGTCAGTTAGTATGACTGATGGGCCAAACGAATCAGAAAATTGGCTACCATTTCAATAATTAGGGCCTCTGCAATACATTACAATATTTGTCGATGCACCACCTCAAACAAAATAATTGTGACATGACTGGTGCTAGGTCAGGTTCTGAGGTAGGTAGGTTAGGAAGTAAGGAAGTGAGAAAAAAACCAATGAAAACTGAATATACTACCTGGATATATTCAGGTTGGGGGGGGGGGGGAAGCATTAGAAGTCAAGGACTACATGGTATATGTGGATGTTGCACTGTGAAGTTGAATGGAAAATTAAACAAATCAGAGAAAGAAATCAGCAAAATAAAACAGAGATACTATTATGAAGCTAGTTGATATCTTCCTCTGCAGATTCAAGGTGGACAAGTGATTCCCTATCACCCTGTGTATGTGTAATACACAAAAACAATTCAAAGTCTTTGTACATCTGGACCAGTGGAAGTTAACAATTGGGAATCTGTGGGATTCAATGTTTAAAAACAATTTACTTCCTCAAGCCTGTTTTTTCAATGTGTCTATCTGATTTGTTTACTTTGATCAAATTTATCTAATTTTAACAGTTGCCTTTGAAGTAAAATGATCATGTTTTACTGTACTTGATGCATGTGGGGGAAAATGAATGGCTTTTTTCCCCCGGGGATTCTCTTTAGATTAGCAAGGTTACAAACATATGTTGTGGCTATCTGTAACAAGATCAGCTGAAGGTAATAATGTGCCTGGGAAAAATGATCAGAATGTTATTTCACTGAGTAAACCCATCAATCTTTCCCTCGCCTGCATAGCGGAACATGCGAAAGGTTCCATGTGGCGATGTAACACACATTCCCTTTATGACTCATGGATATAGAATCATTCAAATGGAATGGCTCACAACTTTTATTTTCACAGCTGACACATGCCTCAACTATCATGTTTACCTTGCATTAGCTCTCTTCACAACAGATTTAAAGGGGGCGGGGTGGAGGGGATCAAGACTGCATGGGCAACCCCTTTGTGACATAAAACGAAGACAATGCTCAAGCTGAGCATAATTCTAGTCATCACATTTATATCATTGTTCATAGGTGAATTTAGCCATTCCCACATGTCGACATGCATGATGTTTAATACCTGTATCACTTTATGGACTCCAGCTTAGAGGTGGTGTAGCCATCTTGGAGATCAAAAAATAAAAAATAAAATTGTGTAAATAGAATGGAGATGGAAGAAAACATTCACATTATCAGAAGTGGAATCTGACTTAAAGCAGGGGTATATTGATCATTAAATTACAAGTTTCACGACTTTAGTAAAAGGGGCAGGCTATCTTTAATTTTGATGAAAAATAGAGTTATCTTTCATTGAATGAAATTAGTTCATGTTTTTCTCAAAATTATTGCATTGCTTAGATTTGTAGAAATTGAATTAGTGAAATAATTGTTGCCACATCATCTCATTTGAAAAAAATACTAAACTATTGGATGCAAATATCATATGTCATGGCCAAGGATTACAAACACAGTCATATAACCACAAGGATGTGCACCATCTCCAGTCTTTGGGTAGCATTTTTTGCCTGGTGCTGGAACATATTCATTTGCAATATTGTTCACTTTTGAACCCTCAACCTCCATTTCAAAGTCACTAGGTGTAACCACTACACCACATCGCCTCATGGTTAACACAATCTGGCAATCTGCTCAACTGTCAACAGCTGTTAAGTTATGTCTGAATGGTTTGTGACGAGGGTGTGGCACGTCAAATTTTAATTATGAAAAGTGAAAAGTCATTACAATGCCTCAACATGTACAGGCAATTAATATCTGGCAAATAGCCATGTGTCATAATAACAAAAACAAGGTTGATTTCTTTCACCCATGGACAATGAAATATACTTAAGTTATATTTAAGCTTCAAGGGGGAAAAATGCTCGTTTTAGGTCAGTATGTTACTTGTCTTCATATACAAGTATGCCTCCTTTAGAGCAAACCACCTTTCCTTAAGAGACCATTTTTGTTATGTATTCACATTTTCTTCCATGTCATTCAAACAATATGTTACTAATGGTTACCCCCAAAGCTTGTCCGAGGTTTGTCCAAATAGCAACAACTAATATATTCAGAGGGAATTCCATCCATTCAAACTGAATCATGAAATACAGATGGATGTGATAATGCGTCACCAGGCAGTTAGGGGGAAAGTTGTGAATACATTACGAAAATGGATTATTAACATATGATAATAAAGTATGGCAACAGTAATTCAAATCAAGTAAGTTACAGAAACAGAAGGAATTAAGAGCTGGTCAGCATATGCCTTGTAAGATATACAGATACTTAAAGCTAAACATATGCACATAATGTGCAAGGTAAAATATCATATAAACTTTGGAATGTACAAGCAAAATCCACTCATTTTCAAATACCTATCACTTGATGAATATGTTGTGGCAGCATTATTGTATATTACATCAGGTAAAATCTCCATTATAAATGCAAACTTGAAGAAAACAGTGTCAGACTAGAAATGTTAGCCTCTGTCACTGTCTATGGAACTGTCCTTTTTAAGGTAATGTAGCAGTTTTACAAAAGTCAGGAAATTCGGCATGGATCAACAGTACACCCTAACGATAAAATCTAATTCCTAAATAATTTTCCTTAAAGTAAACTTCCAGTTCTATCATTGCTATGGAAATTCTTAAAGCATTTTCTCCCATTTTCAGTGGTATTTACAAAATCATATTTTTGAACTGCCAAAAGGCCTACACTTCCTTTAAAGAATTTGATCAGGGACTATAATCCAGAGTGAAAAGTGATTGGCCCTGGTTCACAATGAACACACTGCCCTCAGCAGGACTAATCGATATGTGATTACCGATGGGTATCTAGACCCAGTGGGTTATAGTCTAGAGCACACAGAGGCCAGCTAAGAATAGATAAGAATAGGTCCCATTCACACATTAGGGCTTAGCCCAGCTTTGATGGGGTCTATAATCATTAGCACTTCAATGAACTCGGGGAAAGGGTTTAGTGGGATCTGAACAATGACTCTTTTCCAAGAGGGATTGTCCCTAAGAGGGTCTTAAATGGATATGTGTATATTCACACCTTTTAAAGAATTTAAGTGACCAATTAAGATGTTCGGCATACATAAAAGATGAAAATCATATAAACGCATCTCCTCTTTTATGATTATCATCACATCACCATAACCTTAACCTATCATCATCATTGTCACCACCCCCATGTTTCCTCATCTTCCCCTTTTAATCTTCCCAGGTCTTTCACTTTTGTCCTTCTTCCTTAATCTCTAACATTTAATCTCTTAATCTCATCCTCTCTTTGTCTCTCTACTTTATCCTCCATGATCACGATAATACCTTCAGTCCCTCTCCTTTTCTTCTTCATCCTGCAAAGCCCTTTCTCTCTGTGGGAAATCATATCTTCTATATATTTCATCTTTTCCTATATCAAACTTGCTATTTCAGATCAATAACTTAAATTAACAAACAATACAAAATAATCCTAAAAGTAATAGGTTTGACACACCAGAGCTTAAAGGCAATCCAAGCTATCTTGAATATACATGATTCATGAACGAGGTTAAAAATCAATTGAGCTGAGAATGTTTTCTGAGAAACGTCAAAGTAAAATGTAATAGCCGTTGTTGTTAATGATTCCTTCATGACACAAATGTCAATAACTACACAAAAACCTTCTTATCACATCAATAAATCTTAATGTGACCCCAGTAATACCAAAGAGATACCGGGCTGTCATTTGGTACATTTTGGTGATATACACTTATAATACACAGGAGCATGCTGTCTTGCAGATAGTGAATGAAAGGTAGGGGATATTAATGGTAATGATTACTGTCAGTAAAACCATTCTACCATCACTTGGTTGGGATTATGTTTAATTTCAATGATTTTATCATATCAAGATGATTCTTTTCTGGTAACGTGAAATCGTGAAACAAGAATATAATCCATGGTCATGGTAGAACGGCGCTCCGTTGATTATGGGTCCTGTCATCCTTACCACTACTTCCTCCAAAAAAACCCTCTTTAAACACTTGCCTGTGATGCAATGCAAACACTATGCAAGCACGCAAAATATCAATGTACAGTAATAAACTAGTAAAGTAGTAGATACTTGTGTCCATGTGGTTAGAGAGGTGTGCTAATGATACAGGACAGAGTTGCAGACAGTGTTCAATATTGATTAAAGAGTGATCAATGCTCTCTGATTCTCATTCCTTCACTGTCTACTTGCATCCTGAATTCAGCCCTCTGGTACATTTAGACTCATTAATCAATATAATCCAAGAAGCCCTTTGTGTTGGACAACAATGACGATATAGAGGCCAAAGATAACGAACAAAAATGAAGTCAAACAAAGAGGAAGATGACAAAAAGGAGAAGGGCAAAGACCTGGCTGAAACAAGGAGCATGTGTCAATTTGTCTGGCTTCAAGGCTGTATGATATTTATAATCCAAATTGAAAAATAGAGTCTAGTACACACAAGACTACTGGGCAGTCACTTTCGTACGTCCCTCTGTTCTCTGAGGGTGAGCTGGTGATCGAGAATGATTAGTCTACTGTATCCAGACTCATTGCTTTGATTTTATGGATTATAAATGTCTGACAGCCTGGAAGCCAGGCTAGTAGTGGTAAACAAAGGTTTGATAGTATGCAAAGAAACACCACAGAACTGATGTGATACTAGTATAATCTCAAAGGTTTGCTTGTATACTCATACTTAAAGGGATACTGTACTGAGAAGACAAAAAGGCCTTCAAAAGGTGATTGTGAGCATTCTTCTTGCCGATGGTCGTAAATTCATGTATTGTCCATTTTAGATACTTGCTGAAAGTTATTTGCTCTGATATGATCCGCATTAGGAATAATTAGTGATTTAATCACAAATCCTCAAAATGTTCCGCCCGAACATTTTGAGGATTTGTGATTTAATTACTAATTACTACAAATGTGCATCATTTGAGGGCAAATAACTTCCAGCAAGTTTCTTAAATGGACAATACATGAATTTAAGACCATTGGCAAGAAGATTGCTCATGATCACATTTTGAAGGCTTTTTTGTCTTCCCAGTACAGTATATGCCCTTTAAAGTGAACTGAATCACAGGTGAATACCAGATAGATGATCAACAGCAATACAAAGCCTTTGAATTGAATATATTTGAGGTTTGCCTGCCATATCACCAGCTATGGTAGTAGATCCAATGTCTTTTTAAACTGAACAGATGAAATCAACACTGGATTTCATAGACAGAGTGCTCGTAGTTACAGTAAGGAGCGTAATGGACTACACAATCACAGCGCTATCGCCGCCCTCTGTTGTGTTACGCTTACTGGTTTTAGATACGTGGGAAGATAAACATATAGATGCAGAGATGAATGAAAGAGATAACGTGATCTTTATCTGGATATATAGCTTGTTTGATACAATTTTAGATATTTAGATAGATAGACAGATATATAAATAGATGTGTAGACGTACACACAGATACAAACACACATACTAAGTACGGATGCAAATATCATGTCATGTTCAAGGATTACAAAAACAGTCATACAACCACAATAACGAGCACCATCTCATCTCTTTTCCACTCAAAGTAGGAGAGAAAGAAATAGAGAGAGAGAGAGAGAGAGAGAGAGAGAGAGAGAGAGAGAGAGAGTGAGCAGAAGGGGGGAGGAATCTCACAGCTGACAACAATTATTTAATGTTGCATGAAACATACATTATGATTATTAAAAATATATATTTTTATCATATGTGTATTTCTGTGTGTGTGTGTGTGTGTGTGTGTGTGTGTGTTTGTGGGGGGGGGGGGGTAAACACTGAAACCCTCCTCACAGCTGCAAAATAGTAGTTTCTAACTTAGGCTCATCCATAATTAAAATCAAAAACATAAATCAAAACTGTGATGACTGTGCTAGCATACCATCATGACATTTTAATGATAGTGTTTGTACACAGTACGTTGCACAGCCATACTTATTACACAAACCATGTACCGCTGTATTCATCACAGTCCCTCATAGGGATGAAAAAATATCATAAATAGACTTTTACTGCTTCAATGGCTCCGGACCACAACAAAGAAAGATATTGACTGTATGGAAAGAATTCTGAGAACAAAATAAAGGTCATAACCAATGTCGCTGCGCTGACTTCTCCCTGACCTCTCCTGGAATACCATTGCCGTTGACAATTGACTTACATAGAACAACAATTACACCTGTGTTTGGCGCTGCATTTTTGACAGCGCAAACGCATTCTCCCTCTCTCCCTCCCCCGTCCCATTTTGTTTTGTGTCATCTTCAATTGTCTGTACTTGTGTGTACTCAAATGATCTCGACACCAACGGCATTCCTTTGACTAAAAAAAGATGTGACAAGAAAAAAAAAATGTGAGAGCGAGAGAAATGCAATTTTGATATCCGTTTGCTTCGGCGCTGTATCCAATTATCCGGAGCAGTGCCCACGTTCTCTGTGTATGCCATCATGGAGTGAGAAGACAAAAAGCAAGTCGGGGCTCTCATTCCAACATCATTAGTTTTATCTGCAGTAAATTAAGAAAACTGGGCCAGGGATATATTTAGTAACCGATACGAGCACCCACCCAGGCATGCACTGAATCTAAAAGAGGTGGCGACGGCGACTCTTTCCGTCTGACAAAATTAATGGCAAATGACAGGCAAACACTATCCAGAGATGAGAGAGGAATACAGCGCCTGCACTCTCATCATCAAATTGTGGGAACAGTCTCGATCCTGTGGTATTGGTAACGATCCTCAAACCTTCTGGGATATGTGAATTCACCATTTGATTCACTATTCAGTATTTTATGTAGTATGTAGACAATTACCACATTATCATAAGTTTGCAATTGTTGTTTTGAAAAGTAATAGTTGTAATGGCAGAATCACAAAGTAAGAAAATATTACCAAGTTGTATCATGGAATACCACTAGAAACTTATTTGTCCAAAAAAATTCCAAGCCTGAATGATTCCTGTCACTGTCTCTTGCCCATTCTGTTTAAATTTCAAGACCTATCTAAGTGCCAAATCTTGTGATGTAGGCGGTCATGGAGTGCCACAACTCTCTGTTCTGAAATCTTCAAGACCGTTACAATATAGAGCCTCATTATAAATGCAATTGTTGTCTCTGCACCACAGGAATGCCTAGCAGCCTACCCATCCATGATACCGTTACTTGACGTGTGAATGTTACGCATGCCATCGGTAAATCCACTGGCCTACGCCAAAATAAACCAACCCACAGTGCGGGGCTGCACCGAGAGCTCCCGTAGCCTCACGTCCAGGCTGTTGTCCATTTTAAAACCAATCTATTAAATAAAGGGGCCTGCCTTCAGGAGACTAATCATTCTCAATTGCATCCCCAGCTGGGGCGGACCAAAAAATGAGGAGAATGATACAGTGGCTAGTCATGAATACTAGACTGTATTTGTCGGCTGGGATCAGGAATATGTTCGACAGGCTGGATGTTAGGCTAAGTCTCCTGCAGCCAACCATGATCAAAACCCACCCGCTCCCACTCAGCCCTAGCTGCTCGCATCCATCCATCTGACCCCTGAATGCACTCTCTCCGTCTCGATCATCCCGCATCAGAATCGGCCAAACGTAGCCTCAATCACAGGCTTTGGGACATTTCTGATCCAATCGATAAACAGATTCTGATAGTCTAAGACTAGTCACTGTTCACTCTCCTCTTTTCTAAGTCTGTCAAGGGAGCTGGAGAAGAAATCAAGAGGGATTAGTCTACTGCAGCCAGACCCTTATATTGAAAAGTTTGGTTTAAAAATGCCCCAGAGCCTAGAAGCCAGACTAGGCCAAAACAGGCAGTGAACGAAGCGTAGAGAGAAAAACGCTGGATATTGATGTGATTATAAAGGCCAACACCATGCAGGCTGTCTGTCACATGCAGAAAATAGAAGCAGATGTGGAATGGGATGGGTGGAGCATGTGTGCATGCATCTATCTGTCTGTCTGTCTGTCTGTCTGTCTGTGTGTAAAGATGGATAGATTGTAGGTGTCTATTGTATAATATGCGTATGTTCGTATGTAATGTATGCCCTGCAGCTATAGAAAAATGAAGTTAACTACTTACTATAATGTACTCATGCAGATCTGGTACAATACCTTTAAAGGCGTCTGTCTGGATGTATGTATGTATGTATGTAAGCAAGAATGTGTGTTTTTTTGTGTGTACATATATGTGTGTATGTGCATATATACATGTATGTAGGTATTATGGATGTTTATAAGTATTATGTATTTATGCAAGTATACATCTATGTATGTATTTTTGCATAAATGCATGTACTGTGTATAGCATGTGTGTATATATGTATGTGTGGATATATGTGTATGTATGTGTATATATACTATATAACTATACATATATATATATACCGGTATGTGTGTCTGCATGGTTGTATATGTATATATGCACTCACGCTCAGACGCGTGGGGATGAGAAGGTATTTAAATTGATTTGGAGCGACTGGTTCACTCAGCGGCCAGCGCTAATCAGGATGCCACTTTTTTTCTCCCCTTCCAGACAAACTACAAACAGATGAGGAATGAGAGACTGTATAGATGCGGTATCTATGGGCAGGGTATACCGCTAAAGCCTAGATTCTAGGCTATGGATCGAGTGCATTGAAACAGACCAAGGGGGGTGTCTCACCATGCAGTTCTTAAGCTAAGAACAATTTTATGCACGACTGGTGACCCTTTCTTGTGTAATATCAGATTTTCAATGATTTTGATGTCCATCAGCTTAAAGATTGTCCGTCTCTTTTGCAAGCTTAAAATTTGAAATCGTCTATCATGATCGTAAATTGAAGAAAGTGTGATTCAAGACCATTTCTAAGAATATAGCATGATGAAGCTTTCTGTATATGTAAAAAATTCAGCTGTTAAATTTCAAACCGACTTTTTTCGTACTACGAAAAAAGTATTAGTCTTTGTTACAGTATCTATGTGGCTATTATGCATGTGTGAAATCCTAATTTTATGACTAATTACCAAACTTTGGAGATGATTCCTTCTATAGAACAATCTTTTTCATTATGCGCTTTATAATATAATCAACAGATTAATCAATAAAGCAGATATTTCAACACAAACTGCTAAGAGCCTGAGGTAAAGACTATAAATCAGACGTTGTTTACGTGCATTTATTTGAATTTTACACTACATATCAGTTTCAAATTATGAATATACAGCTTGCTAACACTTCTCTATATGTTTTGCCAATGTTACGATGGTTTTGTGGTGATCTGAAAAAGGGACGGGCTGTCTTTAAGTTCAAATCTGATCGTTACAAATTAAAATTCTTGTTGTTAACAAGTGTCTGAGTATAAAATTTATGAGTTGTCTAATTTGGTTAGGATTGTTTGAAATCAACTCCCACTGGTTAAAACAGGAACTAAGTGGAGTATCTGATTTAGCACAAGAAAGGGTCACCAGTTGTGCGCATATCACAACTAAGTCTGGATAATTAGACGGTTAAGAACATCTTTTCATCCTTGATCTATTTGGAGTCAAGCCAGAGATTCATTTTGAGTCTAAGGGTTCAGACACAGTTGTGGTTGCAGCGGTACATCATAAAAAGCAGTCTCGCAGCCTTGAACCAAGGCTATTAGGGATGATGCAGTTTACAAATTCTCAAAACCTGCTTTTCTCCTAGGTATAAAGTGGCAACATAGACTAAATGTCTTGATAATATCAAGGACATAAGTGGTGACTGTGCAGCGCCTTTTAATGTGGTTTTGTTCACTAGCTTTGAGCTCAAGTTGGCATGTCGTTATGTAAGGGAGCATAATTACGGCACTCTGCCATAATGTGTGGGGTCTCGATCATTCTTGTTTGCTTTCAGGATAGCAGGAACAAATCATCTCAAAATGATAAAATCGTATAACAAAATCTGGAACCTGGTGGTGACGGCAGAACACTTCTGCCGTGATTACGGACCACAATCATTACTTCTTCTACATTTTACCTTTAAAACAAAATGGGATTGTTCACCAATATTTGAAATAGATTCTAAAATATAGGATTAAAGTAAAAATTTTAGGTTCTACTTTAACATATCCATGCAATGAACTCACAGCATTCATTCTGCATTTATGAGAAATGGTCATGCTTTGTAGGGGATGTGATCAAAGCGATATGGCTACGATCATCAAAACAGCACCAAGGAAACATAGAATCCACCAGATACCAGAACCTCGTGACCCATGTGTTATACCTATGACTTCAAGAGAATCTAGATGATGCAGGGTTAAAGTGTTGTGTGGACATGGTTGAAACCAAAACTTACAGCGCTCCAACCATCAATCCTCAGTTTTTCATATTGCCCAATCAAAATGACATCTGCTAGCTGGAAAGGGTTTCAATACTTGTTTAATGTTGTGTGTGTACAAAGAATGAGGTAGATACTCATAGCTATATGCTGTTTAATCACACCCATATATTGGTCTATATGTTGTTTATCCATGCTACCTATCTAAGTTCATTGCCTTTTTATATGTTGTTTAATATTGCTATTCTCTGTTGTTTATTTAACTCTTGAGATAAATGATATCTTGTTTATTTTTTAATTTTATTTACTATTCAAGAACCTCTATTTATCACTATATAATGTTGTCATTATATGTGTGTCATGATGTAGAATTATTTTGATACGTTCTTAAATGGGCCTACTTAAACATCAGTATCAACCCTTTTTGTGTCAGACAGTTTACCATTGAATGGGATTAGAGTGTACTGCAAGTGAAGGAATGTCGTAGGGCGTGTTTATCATCTTTTCAGAATTTCAAACGCATTTCCAAACACGTTTAAAAGAACAGTGCGTTTATCAACTCAATCGCCCAAGTCGAAAACCGGCCTTGTCACTGCCCAGCTCTACTGCGCCGTTACACGTGCACTGTAGTACAATAGTGTGCAATCGATGTGTTTTCTTGGCATGGCGTGCATGTTTTCAAAAATTGGAAACATGTGGTTTAAAGTTGTTTCAAAACAGCTTTGCATTTATCTCGCTTCTCTAAATGCATTTCTGGCTCAAACGCGTTTGGGATCGCACAAATTTGCGTGTTTCAAAACAGCTTTCCGAACCCGACAATCAAAACACCTTTGCGTTTATCAACTCCCTGAAATGCGTTTAAAAAAATTTAAACACGTTTGGAAACCTTAATTTTACCCAAAAAAGAGTTGATAAACACGCCCGTAGAGGACAATTAAGGGTTAAACCATCGCAGGGGAGACACTAGCCACACAAAACAATAGCACTGGGACAAGGGATACACTATACACTAGCTAATCTACATACCTCAGGGCTGTGGGGGGGGGGGGGGGGGAGGGGGGGGGAGTCCCTTCTCTAGCTAGCCAATACCAGCCCCATACCTCCTTGCTCAAGCATCACATACTCTCAATACTGCTCATTTGTGGACACGATTCATATAACCACCCAAATCTAATATTGTAGCAATATTATAAAGTTTTCTGTGTATATGAACTGTGCTTTCCAATGGTTGAGAAGATTGCTTTATTGCTGAATATGAATAAGGCCATAAACAAACAACTACCCTTGGTCATATTTCGGTACATGTATTATGGTAGATGAAAGGGGCTATAA